>CM045997.1:89420793-90670793 GCA_025175895.1 Wurfbainia villosa | reverse complement strand
CACTAATGAAAACTAATCCGGATGGGATGAGTTTCCTAAGCTCAATCAATTCGTCATCGTGCTAACGACTTGAGCGATCGCTTGAACAAACTAGTTGTTCAAGTAACCAAGCTCTTCTAGTCGGTTAGCCGTGGAAGAGACGACGGACGGATCGCCGATTTTTGTGTTTATCTTCGGGGTCCATGATTATACAAATACATATATGTAGACATGTATAATCAACACATATAAACATATTAATAAGAACATGCAAAGAGGGCTAATGCTTATATTCTGATCTTTCTCTCAAGCCCCCACAAGTTTTCTAAAGCTTTCAAGTGTTTAGTTCTCCTTCTCCTCTCTAATCTTCAAGTGTTATTTTCCGCAAGTGCACGGTTGTCGTCAAGTAATAAAAATATCGATCCCACAGGGATTGGGTCAATTACCGAGTGGTCGTGATACCAAGTTATCTAGTCAATCGAATTGTGGTTTAAGCAAAGAACCTGAGAAGTCAAGAACGACGAATGAGAAGAACGAGCTGAAAGTCAAGAGTTGAGGAGAATCTCAGGATATGGGTTTCACCACATCGACGATTTATAAGGTGATTTAATTCTTTCCTACCCTTATTAGAGTTGTTTTGATGGAACCTATCCTAAGGTAAATCAACGGCCCCTTTCGAGGTCTACGTTAACTGTACCTATCAAACTCAATTGACCTGTCCCGGTGTTCGAGCATAGGTGATCATAATCAGCTAAGGGGACCTGTGACGAGACCCCCGCAAACCTCCCTAGGTCTTACCTCCGTTACTTGGTAAAAACTGGGTTTGATAGATCCATTAAATTCATGAGAGTTCCTCTAGAGTCAAATTTCCTCTTCACGGTAGGCTTGCACACGGGACCATAATCAGCTAAGGAGACCTGTCACGAGACCCCCGCAAGCCCTCATAGATACACTACCGCTACTAGTAGGAGTTATTCCCTAGTTGGTTCTGGCTTTCGGGAACTCGGGTTCACTGTTAGGTACTTCCCCTTTGCTCCTTAGATTTATCAATAAGAATCCAAAAGAACCAGATCAAAATAAACAATAGTTCAGGTAGTATAGATTATATCATCCGTCATAAATTGTCAAGGGCTACTCCCCCATCCTAAGATTACAGGATACTACTCCATAGTCTGACAAGAATTACTAGAGAAAGAAATTACGATACTGGGTGCCATATCCTTCTTCTGCCGACTCCTTCTCTTTATCTTCTTCTGTCGTCCATCTCTGACCACCCGCCGTCCTCTCTTAGGTTTAGAATATCTTCTCTTTTATAGCTTTGGCCTCCTCTTCAATTAAGGCAATAGATTTCCTACAGATTTCCGACGAAGATCCTGATTGCTCGCAGAAAAGGAATCCTGGAATCAGGCCAACACGCCCGTGCCACATGAGGGCACTGGCGTGTCGCGCATTTCCCACCGAGCGTGTTGCGCTTGAACCAGGGCATGTCGAAGCTAAACTGGGGTGTGTCGGCTGCTGGAACCCTGACACAGGCGTGTCGATCTTTGAACTAGGGCGTGTCGGGTGGCCAGGCGTGTCGGTGCGGCTCTCATGACCACAGGCATGTCAATCGGTGAGCGAGCGTGTTGGCTGCCGGCTCTCATAGCGCGGGCATGTTGATTTCTAACACGCTGTGTTGTTTTGATACGCTTTGTTTCTCGCCTGCTAACACAAAAACACCCAAAAGCAGTCTCTTCGTCCAAAATATGCTAAACTTTAACTGAATCATGATAAAATACATGCTTAGGATATGAAATGTGATAGAATGCATGTATATGGAGTAGTGAAAACATAGCATGATTTACACTCATCAAAATCCCCTAGTCCTAAACTTTTGCTTGTCCTCGAGCAAAGAAAACCCAAAAGACAACTTAATTATGGAAATGCTAGACACCATCCAGAGGTATACAATCTGATCTTAATCTTTTCAAATCATTCCTAGTTGCCAAGTTTGAAAGATCCCTATATAGTGCACGTGAAAAGGTGGACTAAAGTCATTAGACACCAATCTGGACTTGACATCCCTTCTATCGTAGAATATTCTTATTTCCGGCATAGAGGCACTTACCTGCCTTAATGCATGGATCATTCTTACCTATCATCAAAAGGTCTCAAAGGAGCACTTTCCAAGAAGAGAGAAGGAAAGGAATTATAGAGAGCATTTCCCCAGTAACTAGTTAGTCTCAAAGGGGCACCTTTTAGGTGTTTCCCCAGTAACTACTTGGTCTCAAAGGGGTGCTTAAAAACAATTCCCGTAACCCTTTTTTTTTTTTTTTTTTTTTAAACAACTTCTAGTGAAAGTGTTTCTCCAGTAACCAAGTTGCGCAAGTAAGTCTCCAATGGAAAATCGAGTACTCGTCCGATATGGGGGATTTAAATCTTTTCTTTGGATACCTCAGACCTATAGACCGTGTTAGAAGTGAAATAGGGTTCTTATCAAATAGGCAAAAAGGAATATCATGATCCGACCAATGTTCAGTTGTATTATGCTAGATGAAAAAAAAAATGCACTGTTATGATATATGAAAAGATGCAACAAGATGGCAGTAACCAAACTAAAAATCTAAGTAGAGATAAAACAAACAATAAAGGATGTGCATCGAAACTCACAAAATAGTTCAAGGTGGTCAATGGTCATCGTCTTCACTACTAGCATCCTCCTCTGCCCACCTACGTCGCTGCTCCTGGTAAAATTCCCGGGACTCCTGTCGAAATCTATCATCATCTTCCCTCCGGGCGGACTCAGCAGTGAAAAACTCATCAACTCTCCTGTAAAAATCAGCTGCCCTGTCCAAATGTTGTCACTATACGATGGTGCTCCTCCGTAGCTTGGGCATACCGATCCCACATACCTATGTGCGAGGTATGTTCAACCCTGAAAGCTTCGAATGATGATCGGAATCCTGAAAAATCAAAAGAAGAGTACCTGTAAACGTTGTCGAGGGAAACCGTGGGGGTTCGTGAGTCGAATGTGATGGCTCAGGGTTATGTGAGATGGCTCCCTAGGAGGTGATGGAGCATGGGCGATGGGGGTAGGAAAGAGTTCCCTGGACATCTCTAAAAAGCCAATTGGATGAAATGCACGATTATCCGCTCAGTGGTTGGAAGAGGATTTTAATTCCATTTCTTAACACCAAACGATATCCTCGTCACATGCCTCAATCATCTTCATATTTATACAAGCATCCAAATCCAATCTAGGGCTAGCGACAATATTCAAGGTCATCTAAATCACATCCTAAGGCTACGAATCCTAGTGATAATACCACCTATGACTATGACTCGGATGGGCTATTACTAACCTTAACTAGATGTCTAACCATATGGGCTCCAATCAATATTAACTTCATTTAACATGGCCCATAAAAATTGTAACTCACTCGCCTAGCCACCTGCACTATCATATCTTCCCGAGATTGTATTAGCCATGAATCTAAGGAGATATAAAAGTAGGATTAGGGATGTTAAATGATTTGGACCTAGATGCATCATAGGGGCGAGGGTCATCAGAAATTAATCTCCAAAATTGATGGTCAATAAAATGTCTATGAATTTGCCTCTCCCCTCCGCTAGGAAAATTAAATATCGTATTAAAATCACTTAAAGAAAGGGTAAACTCATGGTTCATTAATCTAAATTTTATTTTTCCTTCCTCACAATCCTTTCCTTGCAGTATTTCAGCAGACAGGGACCTAAGGAATTCAAGAGTGATGCTCGGGTAAGTAAGATGATGGTGCGTGATAAACTCGGTCCATCCTATCCTATTGGTTAACCACGTTATGTCATCTCTTAACCCTAGGGTGGTCAACGTAGAAGTCTATAGTTCTTGTAGATATTAACTTCCTTTTTCAAGCTTATCAATTTAGTCTTCATAACATCATCTCTAAAAATAACTCCATATGGATAGGGAGGAGGAGGTTCGTTACCCAAATCCTGAGCTTTTCTTTTCCCCTTGTCCTTTGCCAAAGAGGAAGAAGCTCCTCCTCTAGTTTTCACGCACTTGCTCATGGCGTTGGCGATGGAGAGACGAGTTAGCTCAATCTACGCTTGAGAGAGACAAGCGGCTGCTTCAACCTTGGATCGCGAGTGGAAAGTTAGGGCATGCTCGGTTCAGCTTTAGAAGGCTATCCGTAGCATAGGCGTGTCGGAGCTCCTCTTACGCAAATACCCGACCCGTTTAAGCGCGACATAGGCGTGCTCCGTCGCTCCCCAGGCGTGCATGATCTAGCCAGCGTCAGCGCTGCCAGACCAGGCGCGTCTTGAGTTTAAGAATGTGCGACACGGCGTGCTAGTCGACGCTCTACTGTTGTCTTGGCAACAACACGCCTGTGTCATTCGGCACAGGCGGGTCGTGTCAACTTGGCACGCAGTGGCACGCGTCCTAAAAACCTGAAAAAATAAAAATAGAATAAAGAATAAAATAAAATAAAATAAAGTGACTAAAAAAAATGAAAATAGCATGGGTTGCCTCCCAAGAAGCGCTTGTTTAAGGTCATAGCTTGACCCCTCTTACTCCCGAGTTTTGGGGATATGGCTCGAGGAGTATGCTCTGCCCCTCCTCATCTCTAATTAGCTCAACAGAATTGTTTGCGAAGTATCTCTTAAGTCTTTGACCATTTACTTTGAAAATTCCCGTAGACTCACTAGATATTTCAATAGCTCCATGAGGATAAACCTTTTCAACTCGATATGGCCCCGACCATCTGGATTTCAGCTTCCCGGGAAAGAGTTTCAGTCTGGAGTTAAATAGTAATACCAAATCTCCTTGATGGAAGTCTCTTCGCATGATGTTATTGTCATGCCCCCTCTTCTTTTTCTCCTTGTAAGACCTTGCATGTTCATAAGCATCAAGGCGAAGTTCTTCAAGTTCCATTTAGGATTTTCTTTTCTCTCCGGCTTTCTTGGTCAAAATTAAGCCATTTAATTGCCCAATATGCCTGTGCTCTATTTCAACTGAAGATGACATGGTTTTCCATAAACTAATCAAACGAGTCATTCCAATGGGTGTCTTGTAGGCAGTTCGATAGGCCCATAGAGCATCATCAAGTCTTAAAGACCAATCCTTCCTTGATCTTGATACTGTTTTCTCCAAGATAGTCTTGATTTCCCTATTCGAAACTTCTACTTGCCCACTCATTTGTGGATGATAGGGTGAGGCTAGTTTATGGGTTACTCCATACTTCTTGAGAAGACTTTCGAATTGTCTTTCGATAAAGTGTGAGCCTCCATCACTTATTACCTCTATTCCAAATCTTGGAAATATTATACTCTTAAAGAGCTTAATGACTGTTTTTGCATCACAAGAGGGGGATGGTAGAGCCTCAACCCATTTAGACACATAGTCCACTGCTACCAGTATATAGGTATTTTTATAGGAAGTTGGGAAGGGTCCCATATAGTCAATTCCCGGGCGTCGAACAATTCGACTTCCAATATCGAATTTTAAGGCATCTCATGTCTCCTTGATATGTTCCCGATCCTTTGACAGCGGTCACAAGTCGTCGCATAATTCTGAGAGTCTCTAAAAATATGAGGCCAATAAAATCCTGCTTGCAAAACCTTTGCCGCAGTCTTGTCTGTGCTCGTGTGACCTCCATATGCAGAAGAATGACAGTGATACAATATATCCTCAATTTCTTCTTCGGATATGCATCTTCGATATATAGCATCTGCCCCTTGCTTGAACAAGAATGGTTCGTCCCACACATAATGCTTTACATCCGAAAGGAACTTCTTCCTCTGATGATAACTCATGTGAGAAGGTATTATCCCGCAAGCTAGGTAGTTGGCAAAATCAGCATACCACGAGCTTTGATTGTTCTAGCCGCTAGTAGCCGCCATCCGGAAAGAAGTCATTTATAGCAAGATCATCGGCTCCTCCGCATTTGGTTCTAGATGAAGCCTCGATAGATGGTGCGCAACTCGTTCTCCGTTCCTTGCTTGTCTCGAATTTCTAAGTCAAACTCTTGTAGGAGAAGTATCCACCGGATAAGTCTTGGCTTAGATTCCTTTTTACTCAGCAAATATCTTATGGCTGCATGATCTGTGTAAACTATTACCTTGGTCCCTATGATATAAGATCTGAACTTGTCGAAAGCAAATACTATAGCCAAGAGTTCCTTCTCTGTGGTAGCATAATTCATTTGTGCTTCATCCAATGTTTTACTGGCGTAGTAGATTGCATACACCTTGCGATCCTTCCTTTGTCCTAACACTGCTCCCACAGCAAAATCGCTGGCATCACACATAATTTTAAAAGGGAGACTCCAATCTGGAGGTTGCATTATTGGGGCGGTTGTTAATGCTTCCTTTAACCTGGAAAATGCATCAAGACAAGGATTATCGAAGTGAAACACAGCATCTTTAGCAAGCAAATTAGTTAATGGTTTTGAAATTTTTGAGAAGTCTTTGATGAACCGTCGGTAGAACCCTGCATGTCCTAGGAAACTACACACTCCCCTGACATCAGTTGGAGGAGGCAACTTCTTGATCACTTCAGTTTTTGCAATGTCCACCTCGATACCACGGTGTGAGACTAGGTGCCCAAGTACTATGCCTTCTCGCACCATGAAGTGGCACTTCTCCTAGTTAAGCATTAAATTCATTTCCTCGCATCTCTGCAAGACCTTCACCAAATTAGATAAACACATATCAAAATCTGCACCATATACAGAAAAATCATCCATGAACACTTCCATTATATTCTCGATCATGTCAGAAAAAATTGAAGTCATACACCTCTGAAATGTGGCCGGTGCATTGCATAGTCCAAAAGGCATTCTTAAAGCAAAAGTACCATATGGGCAGGTGAAAGTTGTTTTCTCTTGGTCATTAGGATAAATAGGGATTTGATAGAAACCAGAGTATCCATCTAAGTAACAGAAATGCGAGTGTTTTGCCAATCGGTCTAGCATTTGGTCAATAAATGGGATGGGGAAGTGGTCCTTTCTAGTTTCTTTATTCAATTTCCTATAATCAATGCACATTCTCCATCCCAGTACTTGATTCTAGTGGGGATTAACTCATTCGTAGCATTCCTTATCACCGTTACCCCCTTTCTTTGTACGACATGGACTGGACTTACCCATTCGCTATCGGATATTGGATAGATAATTCCATCTAGCAATTTCATGACCTCTTTCTTGACTATCTCTTTCATAGTGGGTTCAACCTTCTTTGATGCTCTATAGAGGTTTTAAAATTGTCTTCTAGTAGAATTGCATGCAAACCGATGGACTAATTCCCTAATATCATCAAGCTTGTATCCAATGACATTCTTATGTGTTTTCAATACCTCAATCGGTTTTTGGTTTACGCATTGCTATTAGCATTAATGATCACAGGATAAGTATAGTTTTTCGCCAAGGAATTCATACGAGTGTGGATGGAAGAGGCTTAAGTTCTACTGTGGTGTGAGGTTGGGGTCATGAATCTCGACTCTTTATCCTCAACATCCCCTCAGAGCTTATTAAGATGAGTTTGTTCTGGTGCTCCTTCTAGTGCTATTGACTGGAGACTGTCAATCCTACAACAAACATCAAAAACAGAAGGTTGTTTAATAGCTTTTGAAAGGTCAAATTCAATTTTGTCGTTTCCAAACGCAAGTGAGAGTTTGTGGTTCTTGACATCTATCATTGCTCCTGCAGTAGCCAAGAAAGGTCTCCCCAAAATGAGTGGAATACATGGGTCTTCATCCATGTCTAGTACTACAAAATCTGCAGGAATAATAAAATTTCCCACCTGCACTGGTACATCTTCTAAGATTCCCAAAGGATATCTAATGGAGCAATCATTAACCGCATAGTAGTAGTAGTTAGTTTCATTTCTCCCAAATCCAATTTCTTGCATATGGAAAGAGGTATCAGATTTACACTGGCGCCCAAATCGCAAAAAGCCTTATCAAAATTTGAGTCATTAATTATGCAAGGTATAGAAAAGCTACCTGGATCATTTAGTTTGGGAGGTACCATGTTCTTAATTAAAGCGCTGCACTCCTCTGTAAGAGCCACTGTTACATGCTCCTCGACTTTTCTTTTATTTGTTAAGATGTCCTTCAAGAACTTGGAGTATGTGGGCATTTGTTGAAGAGCTTCTGTAAAAGGTATATTGATATATAGCTTCCTAATTACCTCAAGGAACTTACCAAATTGTTCATCCAATTTTTCCTTAATCAGCCTTTGAGGGAACGGGATAGGGGGCTTATATGTTCTTGGTTCCCTATTCGACATGCCTGTGTCGTTCGGCACAGGCTAGTCGTGTCGGCTGCTGGAGTTACCCGACACGGGTGTGTGTCGACACGCTGCGGTGTCCGCTTTCCTCAGCGTGTTGATCAACACGCTCGGGTCGGTGTGTTGTCGGCTTCCTTTGCTATTCAGCCCAGGCGTGCTGTCTTCTTCCAACTCTGACACGCTCGTGTCAGAGGCTGCTTGTTGAGCTCTGTCTCCTTCTAAAATCCTTCCACTTCTCAAACTTATAGAATTACAATGCTCGGTTGGGTTTACTTCTGAATTTCCAGGAAATCTGCCGGGCGTCCTTGATGCTGAGCTGGCAATTTGGGAAATTTGATTTTCCAACATTCTTGTGTGATTAGTCAAATTATCAACTTTGCTTCCCAATTGCTTGATTGCCTCGGTATTATTTTGATGTTGCCTATTTGATTCTACAATATGCTGCCGAAATTCATCATTTATCTTCCCCTGACACGTAATAAAATTTTCCATCATCTTTTCTAAGCTCGACTTGGGTCCTGGCTGAAATCCCGAAGGTGCTCCAAAATTGTTCAGTCCAGAAGAATTTTGATTTGCTCTATACGAAAAGTTGGGATGATTCCTCCAACCGGGATTGTACGTGTTTGAGTAAGGGTTGCCACCATTAGGCTTCTGATTAAAATTATTTAGCGCATCCACTTGCTCAATCCCAGCTCCTTCAAATGGTGCGTGTAGGATTTGGCAATTCATCGCTACATGTCCTGTTACACCACAGATCTCGCAAGTGACATTAGATGAGTTTACAGCTGATACATTAAAATGTTCGAGCTTTTGAGTTAACGCATCGACTTTTGCACTGAGTAGATCAATGGTCCTTACCACAAACTTACCTGGCATATTAGTTTGATATCCTCGCTCAGAGCCCATTGGTGAGAATTCATTGCCACATTCTCGATGATCTCAAAAGCTTCATCCAATGTTTTGTTCATAAGAGCTCCTCCTCCGCAGCAGAATCAAGAGAAACTTTAGTAGCATACGAGATTCCATTGTAGAAAGTATGAACAATGAGCCACTTCTCTGATGAGGGCATTCTGTAGTAATCCCTTAAATCTGTCCCGTGCTTCAAATAATGTTTCTCCATCCTTTTCGCAAAATTCGTGATTTGATAACTAAGACTTGCAGTTTCTTTGGGTGGAAAATACTTGTCTAAGAATCTTTGCTCCGGTGATCCTGTAGTTATACAATCATTTGGAAGAGAGTGTAGCCAAGCTCTAGCTTTGTCCAAGAATGAGAAAGGAAACAAGCGCCTAATAGCATCACCGAGGCTCCATTCAGTTTAAAGTTTAGAAAATTCCAAAAATACTTCCAAGTGTAGATTTGGATCTTGGAGTGCTCCTCCGAATTGATGTTGTTGGACCATGGATAGTAGAGCTTTTTAATTCAAAATTGTTCGCTTCAATAGGGTCTTCTAATACTCGATCTCAATCCCTTGTACTAGGCAGCATAATCCCTTAGAGGTTTATTCTCATTCGATCAGCCATGTTGGAGGTCAGATTTTCTTCCTGAGTTTGCTGAAATCGTCTTCTAGCAAAGAACGTTCTCTCTATCTCATGATCAATATCGATGATTTCCCTATTAAATCTGTGCATGCAACGATAAGAGAGGCTCCCAAAACAAGAATTCAGAATAGACAAAAAGAAAGAAAAAAAACAAAAATAGAAATCTAGATTAACTAAATCACGCTCAATTCAATATTGAGTGCCAATCCGACAGCGCGCCAAAAACTTGATGTGTTATTTTCCGCAAGTGCACGGTTGTCGTCAAGTAATAAAAATATCGATCCCACAGGGATTGGGTCAATTACCGAGTGGTCGTGATACCAAGTTATCTAGTCAATCGAATTGTGGTTTAAGCAAAGAACCTGAGAAGTCAAGAACGACGAATGAGAAGAACGAGCTGAAAGTCAAGAGTTGAGGAGAATCTCAGGATATGGGTTTCACCACGTCGACGATTTATAAGGTGATTTAATTCTTTCCTACCCTTATTAGAGTTGTTTTGATGGAACCTATCCTAAGGTAAATCAACGCCCTTTCGAGGTTCACGCGACCGTACTATCAAACTCAATTTACTCACGGTGTTCGAGCATAGGGATCATAATCACCTAAGGGGACCTCACACGAGACCCCGCAAACCTCCCTATGTCTTACCTCCGCTACTTGGTAAAACTGGGTTTGATAGATCCATTAAATTCATGAGAGTTCCTCTAGAGTCAAATTTCCTCTTCACGGTAGGCTTGCACTGGGACCATAATCACTAAGGAGACTACGAGACCCCAAGCCCTCATAGATACACTACCGCTACTAGTAGGAGTTATTCCCTAGTTGGTTACGGCTTTCGAACTCGGGTTCACTGTTAGGTACTTCCCTTTGCTCCTTAGATTTATCAATAAGAATCCAAAAGAACCAGATCAAAATAAACAATAGTTCAGGTAGTATAGATTATATCATCCGTCATAAATTGTCAAGGGCTACTCCCCCATCCTAAGATTACAGGATATTACTCCATAGTCTGACAAGAATTACTAGAGAAAGAAATTACGATACTGGGTGCCATATCCTTCTTCTGCCGACTCCTTCTCTTTATCTTCTTCTGTCGTCCATCTCTGACCACCCGCCGTCCTCTCTTAGGTTTAGAATATCTTCTCTTTTATAGCTTTGGCCTCCTCTTCAATTAAGGCAATAGATTTCCTACAGATTTCCGACGAAGATCCTGATTGCTCGCAGAAAAGGAATCCTGGAATCAGGCCAACACGCCCGTGCCACATGAGGGCACTGGCGTGTCGCGCATTTCCCACCGAGCGTGTTGCGCTTGAACCAGGGCATGTCGAAGCTAAACTGGGGTGTGTCGGCTGCTGGAACCCTGACACAGGCGTGTCGATCTTTGAACTAGGGCGTGTCGAGTGAGGCGTGTTTCGGCCAGCTCTCATGACACGAGCATGTCAATCGGTGAGCAGGCGTGTTGGCCGCTCTCATAGCACGGGCATGTTGATTTCCACTGCGTTGTTTTTTGATACGCTGCTTTCTTTGCCCTGTTAACACAAAAACACCCAAAAGCAGTCTCTTCATCCAAAATATGCTAAACTTTAACTGAATCATGATAAAATACATGCTTAGGATATGAAATGTGATAGAATGCATGTATATGGAGTAGTGAAAACATAGCATGATTTACACTCATCAAAATCCCCTAGTCCTAAACTTTTGCTTGTCCTCGAGCAAAGAAAACCCAAAAGACAACTTAATTATGGAAATGCTAGACACCATCCAGAGGTATACAATCTGATCTTAATCTTTTCAAATCATTCCTAGTTGCCAAGTTTGAAAGATCCCTATATAGTGCACGTGAAAAGGTGGACTAAAGTCATTGGACACCAATCTGGACTTGACATCCCTTCTATCGTAGAATATTCTTATTTCCGGCATAGAGGCACTTACCTGCCTTAATGCATGGATCATTCTTACCTATCATCAAAAGGTCTCAAAGGAGCACTTTCCAAGAAGAGAGAAGGAAAGGAATTATAGAGAGCATTTCCCCAGTAACTAGTTAGTCTCAAAGGGGCACCTTTTAGGTGTTTCCCCAGTAACTACTTGGTCTCAAAGGGGTGCTTGAAAACAATTCCCGTAACCCTTTTTTTTTTTTTTAAACAACTTCTAGTGAAAGTGTTTCTCCAGTAACCAAGTTGCGCAAGTAAGTCTCCAATGGAAAATCGAGTACTCGTCCGATATGGGGGATTTAAATCTTTTCTTTGGATACCTCAGACCTATAGACCGTGTTAGAAGTGAAATAGGGTTCTTATCAAATAGGCAAAAAGGAATATCATGATCCGACCAATGTTCAGTTGTATTATGCTAGATGAAAAAAAAAATGCACTGTTATGATATATGAAAAGATGCAACAAGATGGCAGTAACCAAACTAAAAATCTAAGTAGAGATAAAACAAACAATAAAGGATGTGCATCGAAACTCACAAAATAGTTCAAGGTGGTCAATGGTCATCGTCTTCACTACTAGCATCCTCCTCTGCCCACCTACGTCGCTGCTCCTGGTAAAATTCCCGGGACTCCTGTCGAAATCTATCATCATCCCCCGGGCGACTCAGTGAAAAAACTCATCAACTCTCCAGAAAAATCACCGCCTGGCCCAAATGTTGTCACTATACGATGGTGCTCCTCCGTAGCTTGGGCATACCGATCCCACATACCTATGTGCGAGGTATGTTCAACCCTGAAAGCTTCGAATGATGATCGGAATCCTGAAAAATCAAAAGAAGAGTACCCTGCAGAAACGTTGTCAGTAGGAAACCGTGGGGGTTCAGGAGTCGAATGTGATGGCTCAGGGGTTATGTGAGATGGCTCCTAGGAGGGGGTGATGGAGCATGGGCGTGGGGTAGGAAAGAGTTCTGGACATCTCTAAAAGCCAATTGGATGAAGTACGCATGATTATCCGCTCGGGGTTGGAAGAGGATTTTAATTCCATTTCTTAACACCAAACGATATCCTCGTCACATGCCTCAATCATCTTCATATTTATACAAGCATCCAAATCCAATCTAGGGCTAGCAGACAATATTCAAGGTCATCTAAATCACATCCTAAGGCTACGTAATCCTAGTGATAATACCACCTATGACTATGACTGGATGGGCTATTACTAACCTTAACTAGATGTCTAACCATATGGGCTCCAGAATCAATATTAACTTCATTTAACATGGCCCATAAAAATTGTAACTCACTCTGCCTAGCCACCCCTGCACTATCATATCTTCCCGAGATTGTATTAGCCATGAATCTAAGGAGATAGCGAAAAGTAGGATTAGGGATGTTAAATGATTTGGACCTAGATGCATCATAGGGGCGAGGGTCATCAGAAATTAATCTCCAAAATTGATGGTCAATAAAATGTCTATGAATTTGCCTCTCCCCTCCGCTAGGAAAATTAAATATCGTATTAAAATCACTTAAAGAAAGGGTAAACTCATGGTTCATTAATCTAAATTTTATTTTTCCTTCCTCACAATCCTTTCCTTGCAGTATTTCAGCAGACAGGGAACTAAGGAATTCAAGAGTGATGCTCGGGTAAGTAAGATGATGGTGCGTGATAAACTCGGTCCATCCTATCCTATTGGTTAACCAAGTTATGTCATCTCTTAACCCTAGGGTGGTCAACGTGTAGAAGTCTATAGTTCTTGTAGATATTAACTTCCTTTTTTCAAGCTTACTGAATTTAGTCTTCATAACATCATCTCTAAAAATAATTCCATATGGATGGCTAGAGGTCGGAGGAGGTTCGTTACCCAAATCCTGAGCTTTTCTTTTCCCCTTGTCCTTTGCCAAAGAGGAAGAAGCTCCTCCTCTAGTTTTCACGCGCTTGCTCATGGCGTTGGCGATGGAGAGACAGCAGGTTAGCTCAACGGCTGCTTGAGAGAGAGACCGACGGCGGCTGCTTCAACCTTGGATCGCGAGTGGAAAGTTAGGGCATGCTCGGTTCAGCTTTAGAAGGCTATCCGTAGCATAGGCGTGTCGGAGCTCCTCTTACGCAAATACCCGACCCGTTTAAGCGCGACATAGGCGTGCTCCGTCGCTCCCCAGGCGTGCCGCAGTCTAGCCCAGGCGTGCCGCAGTCTAGACCAGGCGTGCTGAGTTTAAGAAGTGTGCGACACGGGCGTGCTAGTCAGCACGCTCTACCTGTGTTGTCTTCGGGTACCAACAACACGCCTGTGTCATTCGGCACAGGCGGGTCGTGTCAACTTGGCACGCAGTGGCACGCGTCCTAAAAACTTGAAAAAATAAAAATAGAATAAAGAATAAAATAAAATAAAATAAAGTGACTAAAAAAAATGAAAATAGCATGGGTTGCCTCCCAAGAAGCGCTTGTTTAAGGTCGTTAGCTTGACCCCTCGGTTACTCCCTAGTTTTGGGGATATGGCTCGAGGAGTATGCTCTGCCCCTCCTCATCTCTAATTAGCTCAGCAATTATTTGAAGTATCTCTTAAGTCTTTGACCATTTACTTTGAAAATTCCCGTAGACTCACTAGATATTTCAATAGCTCCATGAGGATAAACCTTTTCAACTCGATATGGCCCCGACCATCTGGATTTGACTTCAGGAAAGAGTTTCACCGAGTTAAATAGTAATACCAAATCTCCTTGATGGAATTCTTCGCATGATGTTCTTGTCATGCCACCTCTTCGTTTTCTCCTTGTAAGACCTTGCATGTTCATAAGCATCAAGGCGTAGTTCTTCAAGTTCATTTAGCAGCAGTTTTTTTTTCTCTCCGGCTTTCTTCAGGTCAAAATTAAGCCATTTAATTGCCCAATATGCCCTGTGCTCTATTTCAACTGGAAGATGACATGGTTTTCCATAAACTAATCGAAACGGAGTCATTCCAATGGGTGTCTTGTAGGCAGTTCGATAGGCCCATAGAGCATCATCAAGTCTTAAAGACCAATCCTTCCTTGATCTTGATACTGTTTTCTCCAAGATAGTCTTGATTTCCCTATTCGAAACTTCTACTTGCCCACTCATTTGTGGATGATAGGGTGAGGCTAGTTTATGGGTTACTCCATACTTCTTGAGAAGACTTTCGAATTGTCTTTCGATAAAGTGTGAGCCTCCATCACTTATTACTGCTCTCGGTATTCCAAATCTTGGAAATATTATACTCTTAAAGAGCTTAATGACTGTTTTTGCATCACAAGAGGGGGATGGTAGAGCCTCAACCCATTTAGACACATAGTCCACTGCTACCAGTATATAGGTATTTTTATAGGAAGTTGGGAAGGGTCCCATATAGTCAATTCCCCAGACGTCGAACAATTCGACTTCCAATATCGAATTTTAAGGCATCTCATGTCTCCTTGATATGTTCCCGATCCTTTGACAGCGGTCACAAGTCGTCGCATAATTCTGAGAGTCTCTAAAAATATGAGGCCAATAAAATCCTGCTTGCAAAACCTTTGCCGCAGTCTTGTCTGTGCTCGTGTGACCTCCATATGCAGAAGAATGACAGTGATACAATATATCCTCAATTTCTTCTTCGGATATGCATCTTCGATATATAGCATCTGCCCCTTGCTTGAACAAGAATGGTTCGTCCCACACATAATGCTTTACATCCGAAAGGAACTTCTTCCTCTGATGATAACTCATGTGAGAAGGTATTATCCCGCAAGCTAGGTAGTTGGCAAAATCAGCATACCACGGAGCTTTGATTGTTCTAGCTGCTAGTAGCTGCTCATCCGGAAAGAAGTCATTTATAGCAAGATCATCGGCTCCTCCCGCATTTGGTTCTAGATGAAGCCTCGATAGATGGTGCCAACTACGCTTCTCCGTTCCTTGCTTGTCTCGAATTTCTAAGTCAAACTCTTGTAGGAGAAGTATCCACCGGATAAGTCTTGGCTTAGATTCCTTTTACTCAAACAAATATCTTATGGTCGCATGATCCGTGTAAACTATTACCTTGGTCCCTATGATATAAGATCCGAACTTGTTAAAGCAAATACTATAGCCAAGAGTTCCTTCTCTGTGGTAGCATAATTCATTTGTGCTTCATCCAATGTTTTATTGGGCGTAGATTGCATACACCTTGCGATCCTTCCTTTGTCCTAACATCGCCCCACAAAGAAAATCACTGCATCACACATAATTTCAAAAGGAGACTCAACTGAGGTTGCATTATTGGCGGTTGTTAATGCTTCCTTTAACTGGAAAATGCATCAAGACAAGGATTATCAAAGTGAAACACAGATCTTTAGCAAGCAAATTAGTTAATGGTTTTGAAATTTTGAGAAGTCTTTGATGAACTGCCGTCGGTAGAACCTGCATGTCCTAGGAAACTACGCACTCCGACATCACTGGAGGAGGCAACTTCGATCACTTCGGTTTTGCAATGTCCACCTCGATACCACACGGTGTGAGACTAGGTGCACAAGTACTATGCCATCACGCAACATGAAGTCACACTTCTCCTAGTTAAGCATTAAATTCATTTCCTCGCATCTCGCAAGACCTTCACCAAATTAGATAAACACATATCAAAATCTGCACCATATACGTAAAAAATCATCCATGAACACTTCCATTATATTCTCGATCATGTCGGAAAAAATTGAAGTCATACACCTCAAAATATGGCGGTGCATTGCATAGTCCAAAAGGCATTCTTCAAAGCAAAAGTACCATATGGGCAGGTGAAAGTTGTTTTCTCTTGGTCATTAGGATAAATAGGATTTGATAGAAACCGAGTATCCATCTAAGTAATGTAAATGCGAGTGTTTTGCCAATCGGCCTAGCATTTGGTCAATAAATGGGATGGGAAGTGGTCCTTTCTAGTTTCTTTATTCAATTTCCTATAATCAATGCACATTCTCCATCCCGTAATGCTTCTAGTGGGGATTAACTCATTCGTAGCATTCCTTATCACCGTTACCCCCCCTTTCTTTGGCACGACATGGACTGGACTTACCCATTCGCTATCGGATATTGGATAGATAATTCCTGCATCTAGCAATTTCATGACCTCTTTCTTGACTATCTCTTTCATAGCTGGGTTCAGCCTTCTTTGATGCTCTATAGAGGTTTTAAAATTGTCTTCTAGTAGAATTCTGTGCATGCAAACCGATGGACTAATTCCCCTAATATCATCAAGCTTGTATCCAATGACATTCTTATGTGTTTTCAATACCTCAATCAGTTTTTCGGTTTCTGCATTGCTCAGATTAGCATTAATGATCACAGGATAAGTATAGTTTTCGCCAAGGAATTCATACCTGAGTGTGGATGGAAGAGGCTTAAGTTCTACCTGTGGTGTGAGGTTGGGGTCGCAAATCTCCAGCTCTTTATCCTCAACATCCCCTCCGAGCTTATTAAGATGAGTTTGTTCTGGTGCTCCTTCTAGTGCTATTGACTGGAGACTGTCAATCCTACAACAAACATCAAAAACAGAAGGTTGTTTAACAGCTTTTGAAAGGTCAAATTCAATTTTGTCGTTTCCAAACGCAAGTGAGAGTTTGTGGTTCTTGACATCTATCATTGCTCCTGCAGTAGCCAAGAAAGGTCTCCCCAAAATGAGTGGAATACATGGGTCTTCATCCATGTCTAGTACTACAAAATCTGCAGGAATAATAAAATTTCCCACCTGCACTGGTACATCTTCTAAGATTCCCAAAGGATATCTAATGGAGCAATCAGCTAACTGCACGGCCATAGTAGTTAGTTTCATTTCTCCCAAATCCAATTTCTTGCATATGGAAAGAGGTATCAGATTTACACTGGCGCCCAAATCGCAAAAAGCCTTATCAAAATTTAAGTCATTAATTATGCAAGGTATAGAAAAGCTACCTGGATCATTTAGTTTGGGAGGTACCATGTTCTTAATTAAAGCGCTGCACTCCTCAAGAGCCAACATTACATGCTCTCGACTTTTCTTTTATTCGTTAAGATGTCCTTCAAGAACTTGGAGTATGTGGGCATTTGTTGAAGAGCTTCTGTAAAAGGTATATTGATATATAGCTTCCTAATTACCTCAAGGAACTTACCAAATTGTTCATCCAATTTTTCCTTAATCAGCCTTTGAGGGAACGGGATAGGGGGCTTATATGTTCTTGGTTCCCTATTCGACATGCCTGTGTCGTTCGGCACAGGCTAGTCGTGTCATTTCCGGGAGTTACCCGACACGGGTGTGTCGGCTGACACGCGCTCGTGTGTCTGCTTTCCCTCAGGCGTGTTGATCAACACGCCCTGGGTCAGGGTGTGTTGTCGGCTTCCTTTGCTATTCAACCCCAGCGTCTTTGTCTTCTTCCAACTCTGACACGCTCGTGTCAGAGGCTGCTTGTTGAGCTCTGTCTCCTTCTAAAATCCTTCCACTTCTCAAACTTATAGAATTACAATGCTCGGCTGGGTTTACTTCTGAATTTCCAGGAAATCTGCCGGGCGTCCTTGATGCTGAGCTGGCAATTTGGGAAATTTGATTTTCCAGCATTCTTGTGTGATTAGTCAAATTATCAACTTTGCTTCCCAATTGCTTGATTGCCTTGGTATTATTTTGATGTTGCCTATTTGATTCTACAATATGTTGTCGAAATTCATCATTTATCTTCCCCTGACACGTAATAAAATTTTCCATCATCTTTTCTAAGCTCGACTTGGGTCCTGGCTGAAATCCCGAAGGTGCTCCAAAGTTGTTCTGTCCAGAAGAATTTTGATTTGCTCTATACGAAAAGTTGGGATGATTCCTCCAACCGGGATTGTACGTGTTTGAGTAAGGGTTGCCACCATTAGGCTTCTGATTAAAATTATTTAGCGCATCCACTTGCTCAATCCCAGCTCCTTCAGATGGTGCGTGTAGGATTTGGCAATTCATCGCTACATGTCGTTACACACCACATGATCTCGCAAGTGACATTAGATGAGTTTACACCGATACATTAAAATGTTCGAGCTTTTGAGTTAACGATCAACTTTTGCAGACCGAGTAGATCAATGGTACTTACCTCAAACTTACTGCATTTTAGTTTGATATCCTCGCTCAGAGCCCATCGGTGAGAATTCATTGCCACATTCTCGATGATCTCAAAAGCTTCATCCAATGTTTTGTTCATAAGAGCTCCTCCCGCAGTAATCAAGAGAAACTTTAGTAGCATACGAGATTCCATTGTAGAAAGTATGAACAATGAGCCACTTCTCCAAATTTCATGATGAGGGCATTGTAGTAATCCCTTAAATCTGTCCTGTGCTTCAAATAATGTTTCTCCATCCTTTGCGCAAAATTAGTGATTTGATGACTAAGACTTGCGCTTTGGGGTGGAAAATACTTGTCTAAGAATCTTTGCTCCAAATTGATCCTGTAGTTATACAATCACTGAAGAGAGTGTAGCCAAGCTCTAGCTTTGTCCCGCAATGAGAAGAAATAAGCGCGATCTAATAGCATCAGCTGAGGCTCCATTCAGTTTTAAAGTTTTACAAAATTCCAAAAATACTTCCAAGTGTAGATTTGGATCTTCAGTGAGTGCTCCTCCGAATTGATGCTGTTGGACCATGGATAGTAGAGCCGGTTTTAATTCAAAATTGTTCGCTTCAATAGGGGGTCTTCTAATACTCGATCTCAATCCCCTTGTACTAGGCGCTGCATAATCCCTTAGAGGTTTATTCTCATTCTGATCAGCCATGTTGGAGGTCAGATTTTCTTCCTGAGTTTGCTGAAATCGTCTTCTAGCAAGGAACGTTCTCTCTATCTCAGGATCAATATCGATGATTTCCCTATTAAATCTGTGCATGCAACGACAAGAGAGGCTCCCAAAACAAGAATTCAGAATAGACAAAAAGAAAGAAAAAAAACAAAAACAGAAATCTAGATTAACTAAATCACGCTCAATTCAATATTGAGTGCCAATCGGCGCGCCAAAAACTTGATGTGTTATTTTCCGCAAGTGCATGGTTGTCGTCAAGTAATAAAAATATCGATCCCACAGGGATTGGGTCAATTACCGAGTGGTCGTGATACCAAGTTATCTAGTCAATCGAATTGTGGTTTAAGCAAAGAACCTGAGAAGTCAAGAACGACGAATGAGAAGAACGAGCTGAAAGTCAAGAGTTGAGGAGAATCTCAGGATATGGGTTTCACCACGTCGACGATTTATAAGGTGATTTAATTCTTTCCTACCCTTATTAGAGTTGTTTTGATGGAACCTATCCTAAGGTAAATCAACGGCCCCTTTCGAGGTCTACGTTAACTGTACCTATCAAACTCAATTTACATCACGGTGTTCGAGCATAGGAGATCATAATCACTAAGGGACTGTCACGAGACCCCGCAAACCTCCCTATGTCTTACCTCCGCTACTTGGTAAAACTGGGTTTGATAGATCCATTAAATTCATGAGAGTTCCTCTAGAGTCAAATTCTCTTCACGGTAGGCTTGCACACGGACCATAATCAGCCTAAGGAGACACATCACGAGACCCGCAAGCCCTCATAGATACACTACCGCTACTAGTAGGAGTTATTCCCTAGTTGGTTCTGGCTTTCGGGAACTCGGGTTCACTGTTAGGTACTTCCCCTTTGCTCCTTAGATTTATCAATAAGAATCCAAAAGAACCAGATCAAAATAAACAATAGTTCAGGTAGTATAGATTATATCATCCGTCATAAATTGTCAAGGGCTACTCCCCCATCCTAAGATTACAGGATACTACTCCATAGTCTGACAAGAATTACTAGAGAAAGAAATTACGATACTGGGTGCCATATCCTTCTTCTGCCGACTCCTTCTCTTTATCTTCTTCTATCGTCCATCTCTGACCACCCGCCGTCCTCCCTTAGGTTTAGAATATCTTATCTTTTATAGCTTTGGCCTCCTCTTCAATTAAGGCAATAGATTTCCTACAGATTTCCGACGAAGATCCTGATTGCTCGCAGAAAAGGAATCTTGGAATCAGGCCAACACGCCCGTGCCACATGAGGGCACTAGCGTGTCGCGCATTTCCCACCGAGCGTGTTGCGCTTGAACCAGGGCGTGTCGAAGCTAAACTGGGGCATGTCGGCTGCTGGAACCCTGACACAGGCGTGTCGATCTTTGAACTAGGGCGTGTCGAAGCTGAACTGGGGCGTGTCGGCTGCTGGCTCTCATGACACAGGCATGTCAATCGGTGAGCCAAGGCGTGTTGGCTGCTGGCTCTCATGGCACGGGCATGTTGATTTCTAACACGCCTGTGTTGTTTTGATACGCCTGTTTCTTCGCCCTGTTAACACAAAAACACCCAAAAGCAGTCTCTTCGTCCAAAATATGCTAAACTTTAACTGAATCATGATAAAATACATGCTTAGGATATGAAATGTGATAGAATGCATGTATATGGAGTAGTGAAAACATAGCATGATTTACACTCATCAGTCACACCTAGCCCAAGTATCATTTCCTCGTCCTACGGATTCTAGTTACTGCACATGTATCGAAGAATACTTTACTCTAAACATGTAATGCTTTGGCCAAAGACTTTAGTAACAATCCGACGAGAGGCCATGGGTATACATCTCCTCGCAAGGAGTGGTGAATCCTTTATAGGCTATTCAAACACCTACGATCACTTCGACTTATACCCAATCATCCCGGGTCCACATCTCCTTAGAGATGTTTGCTTAAGATGTCAAAGCATAAGTCTCCATGATCAAGATGACTTGAATACCGCAAGTCAAAGGAACATCGCACTTAAGCTACAGTAAGAACTTCATTGACATATCTATATATGCAGAGAACCATATGAAGTCTTACGGCTGGTCACTCCAATGAACTAGTTACCATAACTAGCATCCACGATTAACTCCGAACATCACAATGTCTCCAGCCAGTGAGAATAAGCTGCTTGGATACACCAAGGAGTATACCTCGTGCTAGTCTCGACAGAATCGATGGTGTCCAAATCCATCAATTCATCGACTAGGGATAATTCCGATACATCACAATTACACATGTAGAGATACTCACTAGTTGTGATCCAATCACAAATTCGCTCATGCTGTGAATCGTATCGTGGACATTCAGTAAATGAGTTTAAGATCCAATCAAATACATGAAAACATGTACACTCAAATAGTGAATCTTCATTTATCAAAAAAATGGTATGACCATAAGGCGATTGCCTTAGGACACCTCTCATATATTACTAACAAACTCCCACTTGGCCTAATGTCAATCGCTACGGTATCCAATACCATAGGCTATAAGATGACCCTTAAACTTACTTTGAGGTAATGCCTTAGTCAAAGGATCCGCTAAGTTCTTTTCAGTGGGGTTTTGCTCGATTTGTATTTCCTTCCTACTAATGATCTCTCTGATCAAATGATAGCGGCGAAGCACATGTTTGGATCATTGATGAGACCACATCAAGTTCAGAGATGAACTTCTTGATCCAAACCGCTTCCTTTGCTGCTTCCAAAGCTGCAATGTATTCTGCCTCAGTGGTAGAATCCGCTACAGTGTCTTGTTTGGAACTTTTCCAACTCACTGCGCCCCCATTAAAGGTGAACACGTATCCAGACTGAGACCTGGAATCATCCTTGTCTGTCTGGAAGCTGGCATCCGTATACCCGCGTATCACCATGTCCCCTTCTCCATATATTAGGAACACATCCTTAGTTCTTCTTAAGTACTTAAGGATCGTCTTAACAGCCACCCAATGATCCATTCCTGGATCAGACTGGTATCTGCTCGTGACACTTAGAGCATACGATACATCGGGTCTCGTACATAACATAACATACATGATAGATCCTATTGCGGATGCATAGGGAATCTTACTCATGAAAATCCTCTCGTCTTCTGTGCGCGGACACATAGACTTTGAAAGGTGTACCCCATGCCTGATGGGTAGGAAACCTTTCTTGGATTTTGACATGCTAAACCTCTTTAGTACTCGGTCTATATATGTAGACTGTGAAAGACCAAGCAACCGTTTCGATCTATCTCTATAGATCTTAATCCCGAGGATGTAGGTTGCTTCTCCCAGGTCTTTCATAGAGAATGTCTTGGATAACCAAACCTTAACTGACTATAAGATTGACACATCGTTTCCTATAAGTAATATGTCATCGACATACAATACTATGAACACGACTGCACTCCCACTAACCTTCTTGTACACACAAGGTTCGTCTGGATTTTGTGAGAAATCAAACTTTTTGATGGTCTCATCAAAATGGATATTCCAGCTCCTGGATGTTTGCTTCAATCCATAAATGGACCGTCGCAATTTGCATACCTTGGTTTTATCAACTGATGTGAAACCCTCAGGTTGTATCATATACACGTCCTCGAGTAGGTTTCCATTAAGAAAAGTTGTTTTCACATCCATCTTCCATATCTCATAATCATAATGAGTCGCTATGGCCAGGAGCATCCGAATGGATTTAAGCATAGCTACAGACGAATAGGTTTCGTCATAATCAACGCCTTGTTTTTGATGATATCCTTTCGCCACCAATCTAGCCTTATAGGTAATCACATTACCATCCATGTCGGTTTTCTTCTTGAAAACCCACTTGCACCCTATAGGCTTTATGCCTTCAGGTGGGTCAACCAAGTTCCAAACTTGGTTTTCATACATGGAATCCATTTCCGACTTCATGGCACCAAGCCACTTATCCCTTTCTCGAACTTGTCGACTTCTTCATAAGCAGGCTCCTCATCATCAATGAGTAACACGTCGCTCGATTCACTTACGAAATCCATATCTCTCGGGAATATTGCGTGTTCTACCGGATCTACGAAGATGTGGTGTTACAATAGGTCCAAATTGATTGCTCATCACTATGAGTTCTCATTTGTCAGGCTTCACCGTATCTCATCAATGTCTATTTGAGTCTCTCGAGCCTCCTCAAGCTCGACGACACTCCCACTGCTTTCTTGCAAGAGAAACTCTTTCTCTAGAAACACAAAGATGCCTTGAAACAAACACCTTTTGTTCCACAGGGATGATAGAATTGGTAACCCCTTGTTTCCTTAGGGTATCCAATAAATAGACATTTATCAGACTTAGCATCCAATTTGTCTGATACAGTCCGCTTCACATAAGCAGGACAACCCCATATCTTCAAGTAAGATACATGAGGTTTCTTACTATTCCATATCTCATATGGAGTAGTAGAGACTACCGTGGTTGGCATTCTGTTTAACAAGTAAACAGCTGTCTGAAGTGCATAGCCCCAAAAGGACTTGGGAAGATTCGCATGATTCATCATTGACCTGACCATGTCCAACAAGGTCCGGTTACGCCTCTCAGATACACCATTATGCTGTGGTGTATAGGGCGGAGTCCATTGAGACAATATACCATTGTCTCTTAGATAATCAAGAAACTCCTGACTCAAGTATTCACCACCTCGATCCGATCGAAGTATTTTAATACTCTTGTCATGTTGTTTCTCTACTTTATTTCTGAATTCTTTGAACCTTTCAAAGGCTTCAGACTTGTGTTTCATCAAGAACACATACCCAAACCGTGAGTGATCATCAGTGAAGGTAATGAAGTAGCTATAGCCTCCTAAAGCTTGAGTTGACATAGGTCCATATACATCAGTATGTATTAGACCTAGTAACTCTCCCAATCGTTCACCTTTTCCTGTAAAAGGTAACTTAGTCATTTTGCCTTTTAAGCATGATTCGCATGTATCGTATGAATCCAATTCAAACGATTCCGGAATTCCACATCGGTGTAATTCGGACATGCGTTTCTTGCTTACATGGCCAAGACGACAATACCACATATAGGAGTCTAATTGATTATCTTTTCGAACACGCTTGTTGCTCGCTTCGATATTGAAAATGTCACTGGATACGTCCAAGGTATAAATACCATTGCTTAAAGTTCCAGTCTCATAAAGAACTCCATTCAAAGTTATGTAACAACAATTGTTACTAAAAGTCAAATGGTACCCATTTCTATTTAAACAAGAAATAGAAATGATGTTCTTTATCAACGAAGGAACATAAAAGCAATTGTCCAGTTCTAAGACAAGTCCTGTAGGGAGTCTCAACAAATACGTTCCGATGGCGAGTGCAGCAACCTTTTCTCCATTCCCAACACGTAAATTTGACTCTCCCTTAACGAGTCTTCTTCTATTTCTTAGCCCATGTATGTCTTTACATATATGTGAGCCACACCCAGTATCCAATACCCAAGTATCTGAGGAAATAGAATGACAATCAATAACGAAGATATCTGAGGAAGATGGGGCATCCGATGCCTTATTCTTCTTCAAAGACTCAAGATAAATCTTACACTTTCTTCGCCAATGGCTCTCCTTGCCATAATGATGGCAAGTTTCCTTTTGTGCTAGTTCTACCTTCTTAGCCCTTCTTCTTCTTCCCCTTCTGTTGTTCCTTTGACTCCCTCTCAGAACCTTTCTTTGAGGAATCAACTAACAACACCGTCCCCTGCTCATGCTTCTCAGAAGGCTCCACAGTCTTCAGCATGTTGAGCAGTACCACAGATGAACCTTCTTGCATCTCAGAGGTGAAGAGGAGCTTGGAGACTTCGAACCTTTCGAATCTCACTTGCTTATCAAACAACTCATAAAGATGAAGGACTACGATATGAGCATCCATATGCTCATGCTGCTTTCGTAGCTTGGGTTCCATCGCGGCTAGCATGATGCAACTTGTCAGTTCAGAATCAGTCACATGTTTCTGATAGACCAACAATTGGTCCGGAGTTGCATCGTCACTAGGATGGGCGGGAAGAGGCGCTTCGAGGACATATGCAAGCTTTTCTGCCATGAGAACAATTCTCAGGTTTCTAAGTCAGTCCAGGAAGTTATGCCCAGTTAGTTTGTTTGAATCCAAAATAGTGCGCAAATTCAAAGACGTCATGATCAATTTATTGAAATACAAAATGAGCATATATGAGAAAATGATTTGAAAATGCATCAATATACATTTATAAATCCCATTCATTTTTTAAATTTCAAAAACCCCAAAATCACTTCGGGAGATCGTAGGTCCATCTCCGAATGGGCTGATATCCACCATAGATATGAACAACCTTGGAGAGAGTCCAACAAACCATTCATAACTACGATGGTAGGTATCAAGTATACCGATCACATATCATGTATATGTAACTATCACAATGTGCTATCAACTAATTGAATGTTTACACATACATTGGGTTGTTAACACATTAACAAGTATGCATCATATGCATAGCACCCAACTTCACCTCTCTTCACATCGACCTTGGAGTGAGTCCAACAAATCGATGCTCCAAGTTAGAGCCGACCCATTAATCACGAAATAGTTTTAATATGGTTAGAGCACATTCAACCAATTAGCCAGGCTTGGAGTGAGTCCAACAACCCAAACTAACGATTGACCTTTGACTCTTACCATATTAGAGTTAAACTATTCCAATGATTTGAACATGTTCAGGTTCAAGCCGGGCTTTGAGTGAGTCCAACAACCCAAACAAGAAACAGAACTCTGGTTCTAACCATATTAATGGAAGGTGTAGCTTTAATATTGAGTTAGGGTTTTATGTCTCATCCTCTTTGCATGCAAATAACTATTATCTACATGGCATGGCATACATGGCATACATCTACATGTCACGACACGCATGGCATAATGTTATGCATCTAATGCAATTACATGGCATACAATTATGTCATGTACATAATTTCCTTATTTGTCATAACTATTTATGGAAATAAAATATATTTAAGATTTGATTCTCCAAATCAAATCATGATTGAATTAGGAAACAAATTTCCAAATCTAATCACATATTTTATTTATGAAAATAATTGATTAAGGAAAATCAATTTAGGAAACCAATTTCCTAAATCATCAAAACTACTTATGGAAATAAAATATTTTAAGATTTGATTCTCCAAATCAAATCATGATTAAATTAGGAAATAAATTTCCAGAATCTAATCAAATATTTTATTTATGGAAAATATCAATTTCCATAAATACTTCCAACTTTCCAAAAGTGGAAGATTTCCATAAATACATCTAGACTTTCCAAAATTGAAAAATTTCCATAAATACTTCTAAATTTCCAAAATTAGAAAATTTCCAGAAATAACATTATGACTATCGCAAAATCATTTTACGATTATGTCGAAACACAACCTGGGCTCTGATACCACTATTGGGTTTCCTGCACCGCGGCGTGTGTGTGTTCGATCACGTTTCGTAAACATGAGCACAGCGGAAGCAATAAAAATAATAAATCTATATTTATTACAACACACACATCACACGCATGCATAGTACAACATGTGTAGACATAACCGTAAATTTAAATTTTGCAATAAAGGAAATTTAACTACGTTATACCTTTCGTATCACGTGTAGCGGGAACGGCATCAACCGGAACGATCCTCGCTAGAATCGTCTCTATCCGTATCCACGCCGAGTATCCTTAGGATGACTTCGCTAAGCCACGAGCTTCGTCTTCGTACGGGTTACTAGCCTCGTGTTGAAGACGAGGTGATCGAGAGATGATCACGATCCGAATCCAAATTCGGATCCAAAACCGAGTTCTCAAAACTCGCTTCTCCGGAGAGGTATTCGTCAACCGATCGACGAATCCTTCGTCCTCCACCTCAGAGGATTACCGGAGATCGAATCCCCGGTAAGTTAGCCGCTGTCGGAGCTCTAACCGTCGTCCAAACTACGCTCCGATGAGAGGAGAACAAGCTGTCCAGAAAACTGGACAGCTTTGGTGGAGGTGATAGGCGCCGGCCAACCAAGGGAGATAGAGCTCACCTTGATGCCAAACTTGAAGGAGATCACCGGAGCACTAACCGGAATCAGCTCGACGCCGGCGAGGGGGAAGGAAGCAGCCTTCTGGATGCCGGTTGGAGGAGCAATGGGCGGCGGCAATGGAGTTGGCGCCAACTCCTTCAATGGGGTGGGCGGCAACTCTAACTTAGGGTTTTTGGATTAGGGCTTAATTATCTCTTAAGCCCTCTTTTATAGAGAACTAATTCTCTTAATGGTTATTGGATCATAACCATTAGGCCCGTTAACCCACTCCAATAAGATAAGTTAAAATAAACCAAACCATGATGGTTTATTTTAAGTTAAAAAGAACCGAACCAACTTTTGGTTCATTCGTTTAAAATAAACCAAACCCTTTGGTTTATTCTCCTCCATTGGATTAGAACCAAACCATTTTGGTTCATCCATTATGTCTTCATAAGACACGGCCCATCCACGCTTCCATTGCGACTCAAACGATTTCATGCTCGCTTCATATTTGGTCCAACCAAACTTAGTTTCTCTCGGTCTGAGAATCCCATTCTCAAGCTCGTTTTAAATCCTTTGGATTACGCTCGTTGTGTGTGTGACCAAATAGGTTCTCGGTTTATGTTGGCCGTCTATAATTAACCATTAATTATAGAACGATCAGGAGTGGCACCTAGTAGTACATCATGATCCTCAATTAACCGAAAAGATCAACGGTTGATCCAGAACTATTTTTGAAACCCTTCAGCAGCTCGAATGATTCATGCCCCATTCCCTTCACTCATCTTATACCCACTTGGTTCAGGACATGGTCTATTGTGTCAGTCTCCACTAGGCTGACTACGTCACACCTAGCCCAAGTATCATTTCCTCGTCCTATGGATTCTAGTTACTGCACATGTATCGAAGAGTACTTTACTCTAAACATGTAATGCTTTGGCCAAAGACTTTAATAACAATCCGACGAGAGGCCATGGGTATACATCTCCTCGCAAGGAGTGGTGAATCCTTTATAGGCTATTCAAACACCTTCGATCACTTCGACTTATACCCAATCATCCCGGGTCCACATCTCCTTAGAGATGTTTGCTTAAGATGTCAAAGCATAAGTCTCCATGATCAAGATGACTTGAATACCGCAAGTCAAAGGAACATCGCACTTAAGCTACAGTAAGAACTTCATTGACATATCTATATATGCAGAGAACCATATGAAGTCTTACGGCTGGTCACTCCAATGAACTAGTTACCATAACTAGCATCCACGATTAACTCCGAACATCACAATGTCTCCAGCCAGTGAGAATAAGCTGCTTGGATACACCAAAGAGTATACCTCGTGCTAGTCTCGACAGAATCGATGGTGTCCAAATCCATCAATTCATCGACTAGGGATAATTTCGATACATCACAATTACACATGTAGAGATACTCACTAGTTGTGATCCAATCACAAATTCTCTCATGCTGTGAATCGTATCGCGGACATTCAGTAAATGAGTTTAAGATCCAATCAAATACATGAAAACATGTACACTCAAATAATGAATCTTCATTTATCAAATAAATGATATGACCATAAGGCGATTGCCTTAGGACACCTCTCATATATTACTAACATGAATTACCTCACCAACCCCCATAAATTAATATGGGCTCCATACATTATTCGTACATCCATCTCCCTGTGTTTAAGATATCGAATATCCGTCAATTAATTGATTTACTGACCATCAATCAATTAACATCTAACTCCTCGAGTAGTACCACTCAACCTTATCATCATGTTGACTAAGTCAACCTGCAGGGTTTACATGATGAACCTTATGAGCTCCTCAAGGGGACATCATCAACCTAATATATAGGACACGGTTTCCTCCTATAATCAACGGTACACCATGTAAATAATATCATTTTCCAACTTACCGGGCATATTGATTTAATCCATATAAATCTCACCCTTTGGTAAATCAAAGAAATAAATACTAAGTACATGTGTACGTTATTATATCGGGATTACGAGCATGTACAACATAATATCCGAGGTCCGATTCAATTATGTAGTCAGCAATAAATTGAATCACCTCTCTGTCGGTCCTGCTCAATACACCTAAGTGTACTAGTGTAACTTTATGTTCAAGAAAAAACAATACCAAGTTACACTACAACCATGCCAATGGTTTGTCCAAAACCATCTTGGTTGTGAGCCTCTACTTATATTCTACAAGGGACTGATAACATGATCTTCTGTGCCACACCAAGCACCATGTTATCTACAATGTAAAGTATTAGACAATATGCACACATATAATAAATATAAAGTACAAACAATGATCATGTGATTCTTATTTCAAAATAAAAATATTCATACAAAAGAGCTAGGCTTTCAGTATACATTCCAACAATGAAGACATAATGGATGAACCAAATTGGTTTAGTTCTAATCCAATGGAGGAGAATAAACCAAAGGGTTTAGTTTGTTTTAAACGAATGAACCAAAGTTGGTTCGGTTCGTTTTAACTTAAAATAAACCATCATGGTTTGGTTTATTTTAACTTAAGTTAATGGAGCGGGTTAACGGGCTTTTGGTTATGATCCGATAACCATTAAGAGAATTTGTTCTCTATAAAATAGGGCTTAAGGGTTTTGTTAAGCTCTAATCCAAAGTCCAAGCAACCCTAAGTTGCCGCCCCCTCCTTCTCCTTGTGAAGTCGGCGCCAACTCTCCTTGCCGCTGCCCACCACCACCCAAGCTCCCTTTCTGGCGTCCAGTAGCTGCCGTCCTCTCCCCTTGCCGGCATCGAGCTGCTGCCGGAGGAGCTCCGGTGATCTCCTTTGGGTTCGGCAACAAGGTGAGCTTCAACCTTCCTTTTTGGCCGATCCCTATTCCTCCACCAAAGCTATCCAGGTTTCTGGACAGCTTGTTTCCTTCTTGTCGGAGCATCGTTTGGACGACGTTTGGAGCTCCGACAGTGGTAGCCTTGCCGGGGATTTGATCTCCGGTAATCCTCATAGATGGAGGACGAAGGATTCGTCAAACGGTTGACGAATACCTCTCCGGAGAAGCGAGTTTTTGAGGACTCATTTTGGATCCAAATTTTGATTCGGATCGTGATCTTCTCTCGATCACATCGTCTTCAACACGAGGCTCGTGACTTTGTGAAGTCATCCCGAAGATACTCGGCGTGGATACGGATAGAGACGATTCTAGTGAGAATCGTTCTAGTTGATGTCTTTCCCGCTACACGTGATACATCAGGTATACATAGTATAAATTTCCTTTTATTGCAAAATTTGAATTTACAGTTATGTCTACACATGTTGTACTATGCATGCATGTGATGTGTGTGTTGTAATAAATTAGATTTATTATTTTATTCCTTCCGCTGTGAACATGTTTACGAAACATGTTCGAACACACACTCGCCGCGGTGCCAGAAACCCAACAGTGGTATCAGAGCCCAGGTTGTGTTTCGACATAATCGTAAAATTATTTTGCGATAGTCATAATGGTATTTCTGGAAATTTTATACTTTTGGAAAGTTAGAAGTATTTATGGAAATTTTTAATTTTGGAAAGTCTAGAAGTATTTATGGAAATCTTCAACTTTTGGAAAGTTGGAAGTATTTATGGAAATTGATATTTTCCATAAATAAAATATTTGATTAGATTTGGAAATTTGTTTCCTAATTTAATCATAATTTGATTTGGGAAATCAAATCTTAAAAATATTTTATTTCCATAAGTAATTTTGATGATTTAGAAAATTGGTTTCCTAAATTGACTTTCCTTAATCAACACTTTCCACAAATAAAATATGTGATTAGATTTGGAAATTTGTTTCCTAATTTAATCATGATTTGATTTAGAGAATCAAATCTCAAACATATTTTATTTCCATAAATAGTTATGACATATAAGGAAATTTTGTACATGTCATAATTGTATGTCATGTAATTGCATTAGATGCATATCATTATGTCATGCGTGTCATGACATGTAGATGTATATCATGTATGTCATGCCATGTAGATAATAGTTATTTGCATACAAAGAGGATGAGACATAAAAACCCTAACTCAATATTAAAGCCTACACCTTCCATTAATATGGTTAGAACCAGAGTTTCGTTTCTTGTTCGAGTTGTTGGACTCTCTCCAAGCCCGGCTCGAACCCGAACATGTTCAAACCATGAAATAGTTTAATACTAATATGGTAAGAGTCAGAGGTTAATCGTTAGCTTTGGTTGTTGGACTCTCTCCAAGCTGGGCTAATTGGTTGAATGCACTCTAACCATATTAAAACTATTTCTCGATTAATGGGTTGGCTTTAACCTAGAGCATCGGCTTGTTGGACTCTCTCCAAGGTCGATGTAAAGGGAGGTGAAGTTGGGTGCTATGCATATGATGCATACTTGTTAATGTGTTAACAACCCGATGTATGTGTGAACATTCAATTAGTTGATAGCACATTGTGATAGTTGCATATACGTGATATGCAATCGATATATTTGATACCTACCATCGTAGTTATGAATGGCTTGTTGGACTCTCTCCAATGTTATTCATATCTATGATGGATATCAGCCCATTCAGAGATGGACTTACGATCTCCCGAAGTGATTTTGAGGTTTTTTGAAATTCGAAAAATGAATGGGATTTATAAATATATGTTGATGCATTTTAAAATCATTTTCTCATATATGCTCGTTTTGTATTTCTAGGTTAATCGATTGATCATGACGTCTTTGAATTTGTGTATTATTTTGGATTCAATCAAATTGACTGGGCATAACTTCCTGGACTGGCTTAGAAACCTAAGAATTGTTCTCAAGGAGGAAAAGCTAGCATATGTCCTTGAAGAGCCTCTTCCCAACCGTCCTAGGGACGATGTAACCTGCATCAAATGTCATTCATCAAGCATGTGGCGATTCTCGAATCGGGCGAAGCGTGCATCATGCTAGCTGCAATGGTACCTGAGCTGCAAAAGCAGCATGAGCATATGGATACTAATACCATGGTCTTCCATCTTCATGAGTTGTTTTATGAGCAAGTGAGATCCAAAAGGTTCGAAGTCTCCAGGCTCCTCTTCACCACGAAGATGCAAGAAGGTTCGTCTGTAGTACAGTTTGTGCTAAAGATGAACGGGTACATCGAGCGGCTAGCCACCCTCGGGTTTGTGATGGATCATGAATTAAGTATTGACTTAATTCTGCATTGTTTACCCAAGAGTTTCTCACAATTTGTGATGAACTATCGGATGAACAAATTAGAATCCACTATTCCTGAGCTCCTCAATATGCTGAAGACTGTGGAGCCTTTTGTGAAGCATGAGGAGAAGGCGGTTTTGTTAGTTGATTCCTCAAAGAAAGGTTCTAAGAGGAAGGCAAAGGAACAGAAGAAAGGGAAGAATAAGAAGGCTAAGAAGGCAGAACCAGCACAAAAGGGCACTTGCCATCATTGTGGCAAGGAAGGCCAATGGCGAAGAAACTGCAAGATTTATCTTGAGTCCATGAAGAAGAAGAAGACATCCGATGCCCCATCCTCTTCAGGTATCTTCGTTATTGATTGTCATTCTATTTTCGTAGACACTTGGGTATTGGATACTGGGTGTGGCTCACATATATGTAATGACATACAGGGGCTAAGGAATAGAAGAAGACTCGTCAGAGGGGAGTCAAATTTGTGAGTTGGCAATGGAGAAAAGGTTGCTGCGGTCGCCATCGAAACTTATTTACTGAAGCTCCCTAGTGGACTAGTCTTGGAACTGGTCAATTACTATTGTGTTCCTTCTCTAATAAAGAACATTGTTTCTATTTCCTGCTTAAATAGAAATGGTTACCATTTGACATTTAGTAACAATTGTTGTTATATAACTTTGAATGGCGTACTTTATGGAACTGGAACTTTGAGCAATGACATTTATACGTTGGACGTATCCAGTAACATTTTCAATATCGAAGCGAACAACAAGCATGCTCGAAAGGATAATCAATTAGACTTCTACAGGTGGCATTGTCGTTTTGGTCATGTAAGCAAAAAAATGCATGTCCGAATTTCACCAATGTGGAATTCTGGAATCGTTTGAATTGGATTCATACGATACATGCGAATCATGCTTAAAAGGCAAGATGACTAAGTTACCTTTTAAGGGGTTACCAATTCTATCATCCTGTGGAACAAAAGGTGTTTGTTTCAAGGCATGTTGTGTTTCTAGAGAAAGAGTTTCTCTTGCAAGAAAACAGTGGGAGTGTCGTCGAGCTTGAGGAGGCTCGAGAGACTCAAATAGACATTTATGAGATACCTGGTGAAGCACAACAGCCGATACCTCATAGTGATGAGCAATCGGCTGGACCTATTGAAATACCACATCTTCGTAGATCTGGTAGAACACGCAACATTCCTGAGAGATATGGATTTCTCGTAAGTGAATCGAACGATGTGTTACTCATTGATGATGAGGAGCCTACCAGTTATGAAGAAGTGCTGACAAGTTCAGAAAGGGATAAGTTGCTTGATGCCATGAAGTCGGAAATGGATTCCATGTATGAAAACCAAGTTTGAAACTTGGTTGACCCACCTGAAGGCATCAAGCCTATAGGGTGCAAGTGGGTTTTCAAGAAGAAAACCGACATGGATGGTAATGTGATTACCTATAAGGCTAGATTAGTGGCGAAAGGATATCGTCAAAAATAAGGTGTTGATTATGACGAAACCTATTCACCTGTAGCTATGCTTAAATCCATTCGGATACTTCTGGTCATAGCAGCTCATTATGATTATGAGATATGGCAGATGGATATGAAAACATCTTTCCTTAATGAAAATATGCTCGAGGACGTGTATATGATACAGTCTGAAGGTTTCACATCGGTTGATAAAACCAAGGTATGCAAATTGCGACAGTCCATATATGGATTGAAGCAAGCATCCAGGAGCTGGAATATCCGTTTTGATGAGACAATCAAAAAGTTTGATTTCTCACAAAATCCAGACGAACCTTGTGTGTACAAGAAGGTTAGTGGGAGTGCAGTCGTGTTCCTAGTATTGTATGTCGATGACATATTACTTATAGGAAACGATGTTTGATCTTCTGATCGATTAAGATTTGGTTATCCAAGACATTCTCCATGAAAGACCTGGGAGAAGCAACCTACATCCTCGGGATTAAGATCTATAGAGATAGATCGAAACGGTTGCTTGGTCTTTCACAGTCTATATATATAGACCGAGTGCTAAAGAGATTTAGCATGTCAGAATCCAAGAAAGGTTTCCTACCCATCATGCATGGGATACACCTTTCGAAGTCTATGTGTCCGCGCACAGAAGACGAGAGGATTTGCATGAGTAAGATTCCCTATGCATCCACAATAGGATCTATAATATATGCTATGTTATGTACGAGGCCCGATGTATCGTATGCTCTGAGTGTCACGAATAGATACCAATCTGATCCAGGAATGGATCATTGGGTGGTTGTTAAGACAATCCTTAAGTACTTAAGAAGAACTAAGGATGTGTTCCTAATATATGGAGAAGGGGACATGGTGATACGCGGGTATATTGATGCCAGCTTCCAGACAGACAAGGATGATTCCAAGTCTCAGTCTGGATACGTGTTCACCTTGAATGGGGGCGCAGTGAGTTGGAAAAGTTCCAAACAAGACACTGTAGCGGATTCTACCACTGAGGCAGAATACATTGCAGCTTCGGAAGCAACAAAGGAAGCGGTTTGGATCAAGAAGTTCATTTATGAACTTGGTGTGGTTCTAGCCATTGTTGAAGCAATATCGGTCTACTGCGACAACAATGGAGCAATTGCACAGGCGAAAGAGCCAAGGTCTCATCAACGATCCAAACATGTGCTTTGCCGCTATCATCTGATCAGAGAGATCATTAATAGGAAGGAAATACAAATCGAGAAAATCCCCACAAAAAGGAACTTAGCGGATCCTTTGAATAAGGCATTACCTCAAAATAAGTTTGAGGGTCATGTTAGAGCTAATGGTATTGGATACCGTAGCGATTGGCATTAGGCCAAGTGGGAGTTTGTTAGTAATATATGAGAGATGTCCTAAGGCAATCGCCTTATGTTTGAACCATTTATATGATAAATGAAGATTCACTATTTGAGTATACATGTTTTCATGTATTTGATTAGATCTTAAACTCATTTACTGAATGTCCGCGATACGATTCACAGCATGAGAGAATTTGTGATTGGATCACAACTAGTGAGTATCTCTACATGTGTAATTGTGATGTATCAGAATTATCCCTAGTCGATGAATTGATGGATTTGGACACCATTGATTCTGTCGAGACTAGCACGAGGTATACTCCTTGGTGTATCCAAGCAGCTGATTCTCACTGGCTGGAGACATTGTGATGTCCGGAGTTAATCATGGATGCTAGTTATGGTAACTAGTTCATTGGAGTGACCAACCGTAAGACTTCATATGGTTCTCTGCATATATAGATATGTCAATGAAGTTCTTACTGCAGCTTAAGTGCAATGTTCCTTTGACTTACGATATTCAATTCATCTTGATCATAAAGACTTATGCTTTGACATCTTAAGCAAGCATCTCTGAGGAGACGTGGACCCGGGATGATTGGGTATAAGTCAAAGTGATCGAAGGTGTTTGAATAGCCTATAAAGGATTCACCACTCATTGCGAGGAGATATATACCCATAGCCTCTCGTCGAATTGTTACTAAAGTCTTTGGCCAAAGCATTACATGTTTAGAGTAAGGTACTCTTCGATACATGTGCAGTAACTAGAATCCGTAGGATGAGGAAATGATACTTGGGCTAGGTGTGACGTAGTCAACCTAGTGGGGACTGACACTATAAGACCATGTCCTAAACCAAGAGGGTATAAGATGAGTGAAGGGAATGGGACACGATTCATTCGAGCTGCTGAAGGGTTTCAGAAATAGTTCTGGATCAACCATTGATCTTTTCGGTTAATTGGGGATCATGATATACTACTAAGTGTCACTCATGATCGTTCTATAATTAATGGTTAATTATAGATGGCCAACATAAACCGAGAACCTATTTGGTCACACGCACAATGAGCGTAATCCGAAGGGTTTAAAACGAGCTTGAGAATGAGATTCTCAGACCGAGAGAAACTAGGTTTGGTTGGACCAAACATGGAGTGAGCATGAAATCGTTTCAGTCGCAATGGAAGCGTGGATGGGTCGTGTCTTATGAAGACATGATGGATGAACCAAATTGATTTAGTTCTAATCCAATGGAGGAGAATAAACCAAAGGGTTTGTTTTTTTTTAAACGAATGAACCAAAGTTGGTTCGATTCGTTTTAACTTAAAATAAACCATCATGGTTTGGTTTATTTTAACTTAAGTTAATGGAGCGGGTTAACGGGCTTTTGGTTATGATTCGATAACCATTAAGAGAATTTGTTCTCTATAAAATAGGGCTTAAGGGTTTTGTTAAGCTCTAATCCAAAGTCCAAGCAACCCTAAGTTGCCGCCCCCTCATTCTCCTTGTGAAGTCGGCACCAACTCAACTTGCCGCCGCCCACCACCACCCAATCTCCCTTGTCGGCGTCCAGCAGATACCGTCCTCTCCCCTTGCCGGCGTCGAGCTGCTGCCGGAGGAGCTCCGGTGATCTCCTTTGGGTTCGGCAACAAGGTGAGCTTCAACCTTCCTTTTTGGCCGATCCCTATTCCTCGACCAAAGCTGTCCAGTTTTCTGGATAACTTGTTTCCTTCTTGTCAGAGCATCGTTTGGACGACGTTTGGAGCTCCGACAGCGGTAGCCTTGTCGAGGATTCGATCTCCAGTAATCCTCATAGGTGGAGGACGAAGGATTCGTCAAACTGTTGACGAATACCTCTCCGGAGAAGCGAGTTTTTGAGGACTCGTTTTGGATCCGAATTTTGATTTGGATCGTGATCTTCTCTCGATCACATCGTCTTCAACACGAGGCTCTTGACTTTGTGAAGTCATCCCGAAGATACTCGGCGTGGATACGGATAGAGACGATTCTAGTGAGAATCGTTCCGGTTGATGCCTTTCCCGCTACACGTGATACGTCAGGTATACATAGTATAAATTTCCTTTTATTGCAAAATTTGAATTTATGGTTATGTCTACACATGTTGTACTATGCATGCGTGTGATGTGTGTGTTGTAATAAATTAGATTTATTATTTTATTCCTTCCGCTGTGCACATGTTTACGAAACATGTTCAAACACACACTCACCGCGGTGCCGAAAACCCAACATTTACATCCATTTGAAACAACTTAAATCCTCGATGAGCAGCATATGCTAATAACATTCGAATGGACTCTAACCTAGCTACTGGAGCATAGGTCTCATCGTAATCTAAACCTTCGACTTGACTAAACCCTTTAGCGACTAGTCTAGCTTTATTTCTAACTACTTCACCTTTATCATCAAGTTTATTTCTAAACACCCACCTTGTTCCAATGATTGTTTTATCTTTAGGTGGTGGTACTAATTTCCATACTTCGTTCCTAGTGAATTGAGCCAGCTCTCCTTGCATTACAATAATCCAATCGGGATCAAGAAGAGCTTGGTCAATAGTTTTGGGTTCAATTTTAGAAATCAAGGAGATTTGACTAAGGTTTCTGTATGAGGCTCTAGTTTGAACTCCTAGACTTGGATCACCTATCACTTGGTCGATAGGATGATTGGTTTGAGTCCTAGTTTGATTTGGGTTTGGGTCATCTACCACTTGGTCAATAGGATGACTCGTTTGAGTCCTAGTTTGACTGGAGTCTTCTACCACTTGGTCGATAGAATGACTTGGTTGACTTAGGTTAGGATTAATATTAGACTTGATCTCCGGATCAGAGTTAGGTCTGGTATGAATCAGCTCGCTAATTGGGGTTGTCGGGGGTTTGTAGGTTCGTGTCCTTCATCAAATACTACATCGATAGTCTCCTCGACTCTAAGGGTGTCATGGTTATATACTCTATAAGCTCTACTTGTAGTCGAGTATCCTAGAAAGATCTTGGTCGAGGTTTTGGATGTAAGTTTCCCTAGGTAATCCTTAGTGTTTAGGATATGTACCTTACACCCAAATACCCTAAAGTACTTGATGTTAGGTATTTTATCATGATAAATCTCGTATGAGGTCTTAAGGTGCTTCTTTACCATAAGGATTCTATTTTGGACATAGCATGTCGTACTCACGGCTTCCGCCCAAAACCTATCGGGTAGGTTATACTCGTTTAAAATTGTCCTAGCGGCTTCTTGTAGAGTTCTATTTTTACGTTCTACTAGGCCATTTTGTTGTGGGGTTCTAGGGCAAGAGAACTCATTGTGGTATCCATTTAGGTTACAGAATTCTGTAAACCTGTGGTTCTCGAATTCACCACCATGATCAGTCTTAAGTCTTTTGATTTTAAGGTTTTGTCGATTTTTTATTAGTTTAAATAGGTTGATTAATTGATCTAGGGTATCACTTTTGTGTTTAATGAACCTAACCCAAGTAAATCTAGAATAGTCATCAATTATAACTATGCAGAATTTACTCTCATTAAGTGACTTAGCTCCGTGTGAATCAAATAGATCCATGTGTAGGAGCTCAAGAACACTTTTGGTTCGTTCTTGATTAGTTAGTTGATGTTGTGTCCTAGATTGTTTACTTTGTTGACAAACATTACATATTTTATTGTTCAAGTTATTGAGGTTAGACAAACCTCTGACTAAGTCACTCTGACTCATCTTGTGGATGAGTCTTGGGTGTGAGTGACCGAGTCGTCGGTGCCACAACCATGATTCCTCTGGTCGTGTCATAAGACACTTGGTTGAGGCATTAGTTAGATTAATAGTGTAAATATTATTATTTCTGGTTCCCTTAAGGATTGTTTTAGAAGTTTCATTTGTATTAATTACGCATTCATTTTCTAGAAATATGACCTTATAGTTATTATCACACAATTGGCTTACACTAAGTAAATTATATTGAAAATTTTCTACCAATAAGACATTTTGAATAATAAAGTTAGAGTTGAGCTCAATATCACCTGATCCGATGATTTTGAGCTTGCCGTTGTTTCCGAAGGCTACCGATCCTTGTCGTTTGAATCGAAGCTTCGAAAACTTGAATTGATCCCCTGTCATGTGTTGGGAGCAACCACTGTCCAACATCCATTGATCTTACACGCAAGGTAGTTGGATCGGATATTAGATTTATTAAAGATTGGTTGAAGATTATTAACCTAAATCATCTCACCCATGTCTACATGATCAAACATGTTAACCCTATATGTTCTTGTGAGATGACTTCCAATTTTACTTGATTTAAATTTAATGATTTGAACACTTGTCAACCTTGCGTTAGATTCGGATTTGACCTTAGGCTCATCAAGTCACCTTTTCAAGATCATGACTTCCAGGTCGTGGTGAGGCACAGAGGCCTTCTTTGATCGAAACAACGATCACTTCCTTAGACAAAGCTATTTTCAAGAAAATAGAGACTTGACTCACCTATGACCACTTTCTGGTCTAACTAGTCTAGGATACGACGAGGTAGCTTCAGCTAGTTCCACTCGGTCAAGTGCACCGAACTAGATACGCCTTATCTAGCCCGAATACACAAGACTCCGCTTTCCTAGTGTACTATCATCTCGCCGCGTCCTGGTACTATGTTATCAAGTATTGACAAGTTATAGTTCTATCTAACCATTCTAAAAAGAAAAATCAAACTAAATAAAGAACATAAGCATGCAATTTCTAAGTTAAAATACAAACAAGTTTTGTACTGGCTCCCCCTGGATCGTTGAATTGGTTTGGTCTCTCCACATAGTGGATTTGGTCCTTGGGAACCTAGTACTGGTTCGATCCTAAGTTTGAAATCAAGGCGGTCTTAGGAACTCATGCTTGGACACATTTTTTATGTCGACTTACAATCGATATATACGACTTGTTGGTCGTATTTGAGCTAAACCCTAGTCCGGCCTTGTTGTACACGACCCTTTGCGATCCAAGTAGGAGGTCAAGTCCTTTGGATCCCAAAGTAAACCTTTCCAACGTGTTCCTAAGATCTTCGACTTGACTCTTTAAGAGTGAGTTCTCAACTTCAAACTTTTCAACCCGAGTTGAGTCTTTCTCTCGAATTCGACTAGTCGAAGAGGTTAGGGAGACCTCGTGTTTGAGGAGTTTAACTTCCTCAATCAGGGTCTTGACCTTAGACTCGGACTTAGCTAATTTCCTAGTTAAGAACTTAATTGCACTATAAAGCGTACTAATAAGGGATCGACTTACCTTGAGTGTATCTTTTGAACCGGATGCGTATCCATGGCTTGTCTTGAAGAGCACTTCGCAGTCCGACTAGTCTTCAGTTTCAGATTCGTGTTCCAGTTCCGACTCCATCTCTGATTCAACCAGTTTAGCCATGAGGACACGATCATCATCTTCTTCCTCGGACGCTTCTTCCCATGTAGCGTTGAGTGCCTTTTTGTGTTTTGGTGCTTTGCTCTTGAGTTTTAGGCATTCGGACTTGATGTGTCCAAACCTGTTGCATTCGTAACACCTAATATTAGAACTTTTAGGCTTACCTTCGTTGGGTCGAGTGACAGTTCTCTTTCAGCCCTTGACTATCCTCCGAACTAGGTTGACTAGTTCAACCTCCATTTCCGGGTCGACCTCCGAATCAGACTCATCTTCTTCTTCCTTCGGGGGTGGTTTGCTCGCGGTTTTCTTCCTTGAACCTGCAAAAAGTGCTTTATCCTTCTCAGGTTCCGAGTTAGACTGCTCATGAAGTTCGAAATCGAAAAATAACTCATCTAACCTAAGTTTTGAAAGATCCATGGAGACCTTGTAGGCATCGACCATGGATGCCCACAAGGTAGTCCTAGGAAAAGAGTTAAGAACATACCTAATAAGGTCGCGGTTTTCGACCTTTTGCCCGATTGCGTGTAGGTTATTGACTATGTCTTGAACGCGAGCGTGAAGTTGCATCGCCGTTTCATGTTCCTGCATTTTTAGATTATATAATTTATTAAACAAAAAATCGCGCTTACATACCTTGGCTTCATCGGTCCCTTCGTGTAGCTCCACTAATTTTGTTCAAAGATCTTTTGCGCTGATGAAGGGGCCGACGCGATTAAGCTTCTCCTTGGACAAGCCGCATTGGAGGATTTGAGTTGCCTTAGCGTCGACTTTGACTTGTCTTTTTGTATCATTGGTCCATTGGTCATAATCCAAATATTCACCCACTTCGTTAGTCGGAAGTGTGAATCTCATTTGGATTATGATCCACATCTCAATTTGAGTCTTAAGAAAGCACTCCATCCGACCCTTCCAATAATGAAAGTCATCTCCGTTGTAAAATGGAGGTCGGACAGTGCTAAAACCCTCGAGATGGGCCATTGATACAAAAACAAATAAGAGAATGAAGACGAAAAACTTAACAACAACACAAACAATCGAAATGTACCAAGACTCGCGTCTTGGATTAGTAGTGCGGGAGAAAAAACTAAGCGAATGAAATAAATTTGAAATAAACAGAAAAAGGGAAAAAATATGTAAAAAGCTAGATTGGTGGTTTCACCAAATCTTAGTACCCCCGGCTCTGATACCAATTGTTGGATCGAGCGGATCGCTAGAGGGGGGGTGAATAGCGATAAAAACTTTTCTTTCGTTAAAACCCGAGTAGACAATTAATTACAGCGGAAAGATAAATGACAAATAAAGAGGGACAAATGGATTTTTACTTGGTTCGTAGCCTTCGGCTACTACTCCAAGGCCCTAATGGTCCTAGACCATATACGGAGGGCAATTCACTAAAACACTCCTTCTCGTTGGAGGTAGGAGTTTGACGATTACAAAACCTTCGAAAGCAAAAGATAGAGAGACAAACCCTCTCTTCTATTAAGGTAAAATGCAATGATAGAAAACCTCGATTGACAAAAAGAATTGAAATATTAAAGAGACGACAAATTAAAGTTATACCAACAACTAGAGAATAGAAATTAAGCTAGGGTTGTTGACAGCACTTCGTCGTTGTAGAGTTGTCGGAGAGTCGCAGTGTTGCAGAGGCTTTTGAGCACTTAGAATTGATGATAAACCCTAGGAGAGGCTCTCCTTTTATAGCCCTTGAGCCCCTTTTCGAGAGGATCTTCAACCAATAGAAATTGGGCACAAGACTCCTTGAAAAATGGTGATAAAGCTTGATTCCTCGAGGTTGATCCTTGACCATCAGTCGAATGTTGACCGCATATAGTCGACTGATGGACAACAGTCGAGTCCTTCAAGCTGACAGTCGACTGATGCTAGCTGAAATCAAAAGTTAGCTAAACAAAAATATTATTTTGACGGCCTCCGACCGTCCGATCTCGACCTAGACCATCGATGGGATGTCTTGAGTCGGATCTACGCTTAAGACTATCCCGTAAGGAGGATACGACCTCACTTACGCTCGCACACATGAGCTTACCTCGATACTTACTGTGTCGCTTTCGCTTCTGGCCTTCCACTCGATTTCTTCGGCTTCCTCCGAAATCACTCGAGTATCGCTTGACCACCGTGGCTTCCTCCGGGTGTCGCTGGCCTTCAGCTCCAGCGTTGGCACTTTTCTGCACACTCGATTCAGCTCGCGAGATAATGATATGAGCTTAACTTTATATCGTTTGCTATAATCAAAACTCAGGTTCGACTTAGGTGCATACTACACCAACAGATACTACTATAATATGACTAAAGTGTAGAGAAGCATCAAGTCAAGTTAGGGAGGTAGCAATTCGGGAAAATGAGCCAAGTCAAGAAGGTAGCAACTCGAGAAAATGAACTGAGTTAAGAAGGTAACAACTCAGGAAAATGAGCCGAGTTAAGGACGTGGCAGTTGGGATGTAAGTGTGAAAATAAGTTAGGGAGGTAACAATTCGAGAAGATGAGTCGATTCAAAGACGTGGTAGCTCGGGACGTAAATATAAAGATAAATTAGGGAGGTAACAACTTGGGAAGATGAGCCGAGTCGAGAAGGTAGCAACTTGGGAAGAAAGCAAAGCCAAGTTAGATGGGCAGTAGCTCGGAAAGTTAATAGGAAGCTAAAAGGAATATTAATTCTGTTAAGGTGGGACCTCATAAAATATGCAAGAGACTATTTGTTATAGTCCTAATATATATGTCATTATCTTTTATAACAGATTGAAGACGCCTCATAGACCCCACATAAGATTCCTGATAGCGAGCATTCTCTAATGACACGATCACCTTAACCTGCATGGCCTTCAACATGGCGCCATGCTCGTAGTTTGTTATGTGATAACTTGCCCTAACAATGGCGGAGATATAAAAGGTAGAGAAGAGGAGGCTTTTGGGGGCTTCTGATCTGATCTCATTTTGCTTACACTTACATTTTCTACTACATTCATTTTCTTCATTGCTACTACTTATTTCTCTTCCTTATACAAGCTCTAACTTAAGTATCGGAGGACCTCCGTCGGATAGGGCGGCGGTGGTTTAACGTGTGTTAACTTTAACAGAAAGGGAGCAAGGAGACTTTTACTGATGCGATCGGAGATAACCTATCCTCGACAACTCAATCTTGGGGAGAAAAGTCCGAGGCGCATTATTGGACTATAATAATCCTTGTTTCTTTGTTTGAGCGCGATAGAAGTATATTGTATTTCTTTTATAAAAAAATTACCATGCCATAATAGAATAGAACCACTCAAAATGGTGACATCCCCCCTCTCCCCCTCTTTTTTTTATCAGTACTAAGTATCTAAGCCTTTGATTCGACTAATCTTGGGGATGGTCGGCTTGGTTCTATAGAAGTTTTTCACCTACCATCAGGGTAAAATCGAGAAGTGCTCGCGATTCGATGGCGAAGTCCTATTTTGCAATTGCACCGTCTCTGTAAGACCGTTCAATGTCAAAATTGCATTCTACTTGTGAAGATAATCTCTAAGATCCAACACTCAGCCTGGACCCAACTTCTAGTTTAGGCCTGCTAAATACAAGTTTTCTTATATTCACTATCAGATATGTTTTAATAGAAAATCGAACTATCTATATGTAAGATGTCACTATCGTCTTACCACTGTATTGTGCTCATGGAGCAGAAATTCTCCCTTGCATTATAGCAAAAGACGATTCGCTCACCCCCAACACACCCGTCAATCAATTTCTCAACCAACACGAAGGAGAAAATCACAGGGAACTATGTCCCTTAAGTTGTTGGCCAAAGCAACGAAAGACTTTTGAGTCTGGATGAGTATTTTAAATTTCATGTCGAAATTTGACTCTTGTCCATTGCAACAGCTTTTACGCCGAGGACTAGAAATTCTACCTTATTGTATGTGAAATTGGTGGGATGGATTAATATGTGAAATTGAAAGAGGGAAATTTGAACATGTTGCAATGTACCGACGCAGAGGGTCATAAAAATAAAACGGAGGATTCGGGTAAGCTTATTGTTTACTTATCCATGTGCTGGGACAGATGGGATGGTTATTGTTTACTTACTAATCCTACTCCACTGTCCGCTGCTTCGTTATTTAAAAAAACCCAACCCGTTCTGCAGTCCACCACCTCCTCGCTCGGCTCTGGCTCGACTCGGTCGGTTGTCATCCACAACTTCTTTCTGATCCCGGCACCACCAACTTTGGGCGTGCCGACCGATCCCGGTTGACGTTGCCGCCCTGCAAGGAGGACGATCCAACCTCGTCGGCCGCTGTCTTTGAAAGCTGTTTGCCAATTGAGTTCTTTCCTTGCGCTAGGGTTGACTTCAAGTTGAGGAAGATTTGTGATCGGCTCTCTGCTCGTCCTTTTCGCTTCTCTCTCCTTCGCTCTCAATTAGATATTTTACTGTAAACACTCATGGCTCTATAGTTTAAAAGTTGGATAGAAGAGTTCGGTCGTTTGGGAGGAAGACGGGAAAAGATGTCTAAAGCGGTGTATGAGGGATGGATGGTTCGTATTGGAAGGCGGAAGATCGGACGCTCTTTCATCCACATGCGGTACTTCGTCCTGGAAACCAGGGTCCTTGCGTACTACAAGAGGAAGCCCCAAGATAACATGGTATATTACTACTGATCTTTTGTGGGATCATCGAATTCATTGGGTCGCGAAGATCCTTTTTTCCCCTGCGTTTGAGTATTTTTTTTAAGTGAAGATTAAAACTTCTTTATGATGTTGACTACCTTTTGTCTGACCAGGTTCCAATCAAGACGCTTCTTATCGATGGAAACTGTAGAGTGGAGGATAGGGGGCTTAAAACACACCACGGGCATGTAAGCTTTCATCTTTATTAATGGGAAAATCTTGATTCCTGACCTAATTTATGTTCAACATGTCTTTCATTCAATTTAAAGTGTCCAGTTTGATCCTAGTTACAATCAGCATTGATCATGTCCGAGTTAGATTATTACATCCATCATCAAATTATACACATCTTAACCTCCTTTTGCACTCGAGCATTTCTTGATCATACTAGTGCTTTTAATTCTTGCAATTAACACTTTTGTCAATTCTTCTTGATGTACCCCAAGCCTATCTACTTAGCCTCTGCATGCATTCTATGCTTTATGCATTTCATTGACTGGATCTAACAAAGAAAGAAAAAAAAGAAGAAGAACAAAGATCTTTAGTCTTCTCTACTTGTAGAATTCCCATTCTTTACAAGCAGAAAATTTGCAAATGTGGTTGCTTAAGAGCAGCATACCATAGCTTCACTCTTAAATTCTTTATAAAAACAAGAGATACTTATGGTGCTAACAAAGTTGTCTTGTCAAAGAGATCCATTATTGTGGTTGTCTTAGTAATCTATCACACCCTTTTTATACAAGTTATGTATTTATCTATTTTTACACTAAGACATTTAAATTTGTTATAATACTTAGATGCTTTACACTTGTATGCCAAATTTTGCTTGTTTTCTCTCCTTTATTTCATTATTTATTAAATTTTTGTGCATACAGATGGTGTATGTTCTATGTGTTTACAACAAGAAAGAGAAGCATCATCGACTTACGGTTTGTGCTTGCATCAATTGTTTTACTAGATTGACTATCTCATTTTATCCACCTTAAGAATTTATTTCTATTGAGTCTAAATTGCAATTGGATTAAGATATTTGTTGCTTCAAGAAAAACATGTAGTAGTTGCAACAAGCAATATAATCTTAAACATTGATAAATTTGATAATTAAAATCATCGGTATCAATATAGAGCCTTAAGTTGGATTGATACAACAATAACTAACAATAACCAAGCTTTATCCTATTAGGTGGGGTTGGTTATATAGATCCTTCTATGCTATTAAGCTTTATCCTCTATTATATTATTATCTATATTTAAATAAATTTTATCTTATTTAATCGTTGCTAATCAAGTCTTTTTTAGTCTTTCTCTTCCTCGTTTAATGTGTGTATTTGTTATAGTTTCATATCGCTTAATTGAATCATTTATTGGTTGTTTTAGTACATATCCGTACCATCTTAAATGCGTCTCATGAAGGTTTCTCTCAATAGGTGCTTGATTTTCTCTCTAATATTATCATTTCTTATCTTGTCTATTCTTATATTTCTGTATATCCACTTTAACATCATTATCTTTACGACTCTCATCTTTTGCTCGTGCGTTTGAATTATAGTTTAACATTCAACTCTATATAATATAGTAGGTCTAACTAACTTTTTGTAGAATTTCTTTTAAATTTTAAAGGTACTTTACCATCACAAATAACACTTGACGCTCTTCTCCATTTTAACCATCTTGGTTGTATTTTATGTAAGACATCTCTCTCAACTCCTCTATTCTTTTGTAAAAATAATCTTAAACTTTAAAACTCTCACTTATAGGTAACTCGTCATCTCCTATCTTAATAATTGCCTTACTACATCTAATATTGTTAAATTTAAATTTCATATATTGTCTTTATTTTAGTAAGACTAAAACCTTTTACTTCTAGTATTTTCTGTCAATATTTGAGCTTAACATTTATTTCTTCATGTGTCTTATCTACCAAAACAATGTAATTTACAAACAACATACGCTATGATAATATGTCTAGTGAGTTGATACTGGTAATTATTTATTTAATTTTTTTAGAATAAAAAATTATTCTAAAAAAATTAAATAAATAATTACCGGTATCAACATTTTTTTTTTTTTTTTTTTTTTAGAATAAAAAATTAGAAGGGAGCCTTGGCACAACGGTAAAGTTGTTGTCTTGTGACCAAGAGGTCACAGGTTCAAATCCTGGAAACAACCTCTTGCAAAAAAAGCAAGGTAAGGCTGCGTACAATGGATTCCTTCTCCGGTACCCCGCGTGGCGGGAGCTTCGTGCACCGGGTTGTTTTTTTAGAATAAAAAATTAGATATTCACAAAGACTTGCTAAAAATTAGTTAGATTATATTAGAACATTAATGAAATTCTTTGAAATTTGGTCAAATTAAGCGAGAATATGATGAAATTGAGTTAAATTTGATCATATTGAAATGACTATAAATACAGGACTAATCTAGCCTTCATTTTAATCCTCGATTGATTTTAAGCGACCTCATAAGAGAGTTCCCATCACCCTCTTAAGTTGCTTAGCCTAGCCACAACTCAAGTTTATCATGAGATCGATGATTTAGGCTTGATGTCTATCATTTGTTTGGCATTCTATCATTCATTAGACTTGACGTCTCACCCATTTTTCTCTTGCTCGTTATTGATCGAGTAAGTTTATCATTAGTAAAAAAAAATAGTATTTTTTCAATCAATAAGGATGTGAAATTGCCATTTCTTCACTTGAAAATGATTTGAATATAGCTAGGAATTCAATTAATCCCTACAACATTACATATTACTAATAACATTAAGAAAAAATATTAGCAATTTAGTGGTATTGAGTAATGAATAATAAAGATATGGATTTATTTTCAGTTATAATATATTTTTATTGTTTATTAGTATTATATTATTTGTATATTGCACTATCAATAATTGAACATGTTATATGATTTATAAAAGCCATTTCTTCTTAAACAAGATAATTAATGTATAAATCCACCAAGCTAAAAATAACATTTGAAAATTGATGCCAAAAGTCATAAATATACTACCATAGGTGGTGTAGCACACAAGTTAATAAGTCAAACTCAATGAAGGTTTGGATTATAATATATCCTAACTTCGATGCAATACGAATCAATAAAGCTGACATGTCAAAACCTTGAAATTTGTGTGTATAATTCTATGATTTCTAGAATAGCAAATTAATCTCTTGAATACATTGGTAAAACAATTAAGATTTTGATCCTTATTTAAAATATTATTAAAAAATTTAAGTCCTCAAATTTTTTAATTTTCTTTATTTAGAAAGTAATGAAAGAATTTTTAAGATTGATTTTTTAAAAAGTCAATGTAGAGTGTATATTGAGATAAATTGATTCTTTATTTTACGAATAATAAGGCTATCATTAATCTATAAAGGGGGGTTATGATTACATTTATTAGATAAGGTTTTTGAGTCAATAACGTTTCCCTTTTTGATTCTCCAAGTAGGAATTTCTTTAAGGTGAAGTTTTTATTTTCTCTTTTGAGATATTTATTCCCTTTGCTTTATTAATTTGTAAGTTTTGGGATGGTTTGATTTTGTTGTTGCATTAACTGGTATTAGAGCCGAACTCAGGTGGTTTGGTCTCTATACTAGTTATTCCCCATTCTCCATCATATTCAAACTTTAGCGCCAACCTCATCAACAAGTCTTCTGACTATTTCTCTCCTTTGATCAACTTTTGACTGAACCCTCACACCCTCTTCTCATCTCCACACTTCATCGATCTTAATGTTAACTAATTGATGATGAACACGTAAATCACACCAACCTTCCAAAGATACTACTCTAACTTGTATTCAATACAGGTTGTTCAATCAACCAGGTGAGCCATTTCCATTTGCACAAGAGAGATTATATTATGTAATTTCTTTATTTGATACATTCAGATTGTGGCTTCTCATCCATAAAATAAAGGCGCAACAATTGAGTTTTTTTTATTATTATACGACGAGAAGAAGAGCAAATAGAGAAAAAAAGAAAAATGTAAACTAATATTGTTGTTGAAAGAAAAGTTGATTAAAAGATGCAACTAAAAAGGTCATTTGAGAAAAAAAAAATAAAACAACCATAAAAAGAGAAAAGGGTCTATAAACTTCTCCCTTAGCTTCAGTGACATGCCAACTAGGCTACATACTCTACTTTCCCCATCGAAGCTAACAATGCCTTTACCGTGCCATTTTCACCCACACCTCCACTATACTTACTATCCTAGATTTGCTTTGCACTGCTAATGAAGGAACAATGAATCACTATAGGATCTCATATCAGAGTATAATCCTTTCTTTTTGTGCTTTATCTTATTGTCTCCTTTACGCAGTCCAGTTGCGACTTCACACAATTTATGCAATCTCATCGACCACCCTTCTTTCGCATTGCTAGATTCCCATTGCCGCCTTGCAAGAACCACTATGGCCTATGGAGGATACTGCTGCTTGACACTTGATTAACTTTAGTAGGCACACCCACCTAAAGTGTAGCTCCCTTTCCCCTAGTTGTTGCACGAAATGTCGTTAAGTATCTATCCTCGTCCCCATCACCTACTTTGTTACTGACGTCTGCATCTATAAGGCTGCAACAATGACAACTTCTCCCTCACCTATTCTACTTCCCTCCTTGACTTTATCAATGGTTACAATAAGGACCATGAGGATGTACTAATCAACACTATTTGTACATTGCAACATTGATCCCAACTCCTTGATGTCACTCTCCCTTTAAGGTGTCACTTACACCAGCTTGTCACGTTGTCGCTAATGTTGTTATCTTTGCCTCCCTAGAACTAAATTGACGTAAAATCATAAACAATATAGATGTTGAAACTTCCATGAAAACTATTTTTTGCATTTTAAACCAAAGAGTTTGTAATTTTATATTTTAGTCCTTTATAAAAAAGAAAAATTGTTGTTACTATATCAAGAATAATGAAAACCAGGCACACAATTAAAGAAAAAATAAAGAAAAATGTGATTGTTTATAGTAGTGAAAAAAAAGAGAGTCACCTTAAATAAAAAAATAAATAAGAGAGAAAGTTGTCAAAAAGGAAAAAAGAAAGAGAGATGATCAACAATAAAAAAATACACATATGCCGTTGTGCTCTATCTTTATTTATAATCATCATTGTTTATACTTAAATAGACATGATCAGAGAAACTACCTCAATTAACACTAAATGGGAGTGAGAGATATCAATCAAAGTATAATTGTGCAAATAATAAGTTCAATTTCATCAAAAGTAGAATAAGACATCCAAATAATTATTTTAACACTTATAATTCTATAAATAACATACAAACTTATACATAATCAAATTATCCTATGATTAGAGAAGAATTAATGTATTTCTTAATAATAATTATGCTTATTAGGATAAATGCCTTTATTTTTTTATGGTAGAATGGACCCGAGAGTACTAGAGACCAAAATGTACAAAAACCTATCACACATTGGTATGAAATGAAAACATAGAGATATGCCCCACCAAAGTTTAAGAGACAATATGTGAAGATTTTAATCTTAAATAAATTAAATTTGAAGACAATATGTGGAGAATTTAATTCACATACATTAAAGTTGTGCTCTAATAAGCCTCCTAACAACTCAACCTTGGGTAGGGTTTTAGATAATATTTTAGTTCTCCCTAATGATACTTCAACTTAATTTCTTGAAGATGCAAAATTAGAAGAACCTTTTAAGAACATTTTAGATTTTAGAAGAATCCTCTGATGCCACCCTAGAAGAACCCTTTCTATAATTTTAGAAGAACCTTTGTTCAACCTGATCAAGATATCTAGAAAAGCCAAAATAAAAAACTAAATCTTAAACTGGTAATGCAAGATGCCAATTTATAAATTTAAAAATTACTTGGTATAATTGTTGTTGTAGTTATTTATTACTTTAATACTCATTAACCATCCGAGTTAGTTTCTTTATTTGCTTTTGATTTTCATTTTATAATATATTATAAATAAAGTTATATTGAGTAATGATTATTATGAAGTATCTAGTGATATGGTAAAATTTCAAGTTGTATTTATATATTTGAATTTCCTTATTGCATCTACTTAAGTTGCATTGGTATCTCTTTATTTGACCATAATGCAAGAAGAATTTATTACAATAATTCGTTATTTAAGCACATTTAATTTTTAAATTGGATGATATGCTAATTTGCTAAGAGAAATTTTAAGCATTCACCTTCGTATATTGACTTTATTATAAGATATGTGAATTCTTCCTTCTTGTTACTGCCTTCACATTTCATTATTTCAAGGAAGACTTGGTTGACATTCTCACTTTACAAACTCAAATGCATTCTTATTTGTTTGTAAGGGTTACTAAAATGGAGTAAAATAACATAATGTTAAAGTACAAAAAGAGAAATGAAGTGCTTTAATTCCTTTTTCTTTGGAAGGGATGCTCAAAGAATGAATGAAGAAACATTGTAGTGGAACTAATTATCCTTATGCTTGGAAGTGATGATATGGGAGAATAACACAGTTAGGATTTTAAATATTATTTATTGTTAAAAAGTTTAAAATTGTATTAATTGTTAAAATTTTATACTTATTTTTTAAGAAAATAGGAGGAGAATTTTTAAAAGGTCGTTTAGTTTTTAGAAAAGTTAAAATATACCTTTCATATAGATAGTTAGAGATTTTATTAGTATAAATTGAGTCATTATTTTATAAAAAATTAGTTTTATTGTCAATTATAAAAAAGGGGTTAGGGTCCCTTGTATTAAACAAGATATTTGAAATAATAAAATTTCTCTTTTGATTCTTTTGGTGATAATAGTTTCATTTTTTGTGTCTTCTAGGTGAGTATTTTCTCTTTGAGATATTTATCTCCTCCATTAATTTTATCCACATCCTTCTATGGTATGCTGGTTTGATTTTTGTGCTATGTCAAGAGTTTTAGAGTGAATGTGATTTGCCCTACATACTTCATTTCATGGATCATTAATGCTTTTTATCATGATTTACATCATGGATCACAATATTGTCTCCTTATGCAAATCATATAGGTCTTATGAGATTATTTTCTACTCATAATCCAACACTTATAGATCATTGATCATCAATCACTTAAATAAGGTGATATATAATATCGAACCCATCTAATTATACAGTAAAATTCTTTACACTAATTATACAACTTTTAAAATAAGGAAAAGCTCCTATAAGATATATTAGGTCAAGAGACAAAGTCAACCTTAGAATCAGATTAATTATAGAGTGGGCGCTATTGATTCTCGAAAATGGAATATTATGCTTTGGTGTTCCATAATGCAATTACTTGGGTAAAACTATTTCTCAAAACTCCATGAAAATATTGTTACTGCATCACTACTGACCTATTGACGGGTTTGCCTTGATGTTCACCCTTGAAACATAGACTCCAGTAAGATTCCTTAAAACAGTAGAAAATCATTTTATTTGCTTGGTATCCTTAAGATATGCATTGTTAACCACTTACACCATAACATTCCAAGCCAACAGTTTTTTAAGCAATATGCTTACATAATAGGTCAATTGCGCTAAATCAAAAAGACAATAAATCACATATGTAAGAACGAGCAATTCTTTATATTAAGAACTAAGTAAACAAAATAGATTATTAATCTATTAAATAACTCGGGCACAACTCATTTTCCTAAGCATATCAAGGTAAAGTGTACACAAGTAATCAATTCTCTTGTTAGCCTTTGTTCTTGCTCACTATTAGCCAAACCATGGTTACGTTTCTTCAACACCACTAAGTTGAGTATCTTGTAACTATGAATCAACAATAAATATTATGAAAAGAGGTAAAACACTTTTATCTTGCCACAAACAACTCTATAAGAAACCAAATTGATCCTTTAGGCCCTATTGCTTAGAGATGCTCCTTGGCTTGCCCTATATATAACATTATGAAATTAAAAATATTAAAATCCAAGGAAGAAAGACGCATAATTTCAAATAACTAACTTTGAATTATTAATTTCCAAATTGATTAGAATCTACAAAATTTTTGAATCAACTCAGTTTGATACTACATAAAATTATCATGCCTCATATCCTAAGAATGACTTTCTCGTAAATATAAGTGCCCCCTTGGGCTACTTGTTGACTTTTTCTCTTTTAAAATGGACTACCCCTTTATTTTCCTTTTACAACAACTATTCATTTTTACAAAATAAGTTTTCATCACTGTGCTACCACATCCCATACAATGTAAAAGAATAAGTTCATTTACAACAACAGCAACGATTGCAATATTTAAAATGAACAAATACACTGTATAGAAATCATAATCTTAAAATCTAAATACTTTTAGAAATCCATCATTTTAAGCTTCAAAGCAATATCCCATTAGAGAAACATAAACATCGTAGGTCTAAGGCAATGCTAAAAGTATAAAGTGAATAATACAAATCAGCGAGCAACAATGTTTATCTAGTATTAACTAAAGAGAGATTTAGTGATGATTTTTATGAAAGCCTATAGCCACATAAAATCATTTGTCACATTCTCAACATCTTTATCATTAGTCCCAATGTTACCATACACATTTATTCCACATCAATATAATTATTAAATCTTCCTTTTGCCATCCAAAATCCACCATTATAGTTGTTTGGGGACTTTGTCATGAGCTTTTCTCTAAATCAATAAAACATATGGGCAAATCTTGCTCTTTTTTCTTCTGTATATATATTTTTTATTATCATCTTATTAGATAAATGACATCTTAGGATTTAGTACCTTGAGTTATAAGTGAATCTAGAACCACATTTTTTATAGGATAATGTAGAATTGATTTTTGTTGACTTAAATCTTTCTTGGTTATTTTATTTTCAACAAGATATGGGCTTGGTACCTTTGAGTTAAAATTTAAACACTATATAAAGCTCCTCTTGGTTTGTGGGAGACCACTAGGATTTAAAGATTTTAAAACAACCGATTTGTGACTTTTTCTATGTAATTTTTTTTGACATCAAGGGTTTTAAATTAATTAAAATAACAATTGAATATATATATAATTTTAATAACAAAAAATATGGGAGAATTCATATTTCTTAGTTAATAAAAGAAAATATTGATGAATTTATGATTAGTAAGATATTGATTCAGTGATTGAGATGAGAGGAGCTGTTAGGGATTTGTGAAATCATGGTCCTGCTGGGCGCAAAAGAAAAATTTACAATATTGTGGTATCATGTCTATGTTGTGGATGACAATTGAATATATAATTAGAAAATAACATAGACAAAAGATGATGTATTAGGGACAAAAATGCTAAGATTTAAGCATGGTTTGAAATCCTGTAACCTGCCATGTGGCACAATTGAAATGTGTTATTATGATATAAAAAAAAAGCAGCCTGGTGCACGAAGCTCCCGCTGTACGGAGTCCCGGAGAAGGATCCATTGTACACAGCCTTACCTTGCTTTTTGCAAGAGGCTGTTTCTAGGATTCGAACTCGTAACCTCTTGGTCACAAGGCAACTACCTTACCGTTGTGCCAAGGCTCGCCTTCAAATATGTTATTATGATATATTATCAAAATTTGATACTACTCAACATGCAAAGTCTCTTGTTCCACTATGTCAACCATGTCGGTGAATATCTTGTTGTGCCAATGCTTAACATCGTTTAGCATGCTATAACATAGATAACACAATTTGAGATGAATAGAGATAATCTTGTTATTATTTTGTAGTTTTGTCCATACAAGATAATATCAAAATTATATTTTAGATGGAACACAAAGTGATAGTTTTCTTAGCTTTTTATTTTTTTCTTCTTCATCTCCTTTCCTCCATCTCTAATTTGTCACCGACACCATACACCATTTAAAAATCCAAGTGTGGCATGGTGCAAGATTTTGAATTTTTGATGTGAGTGTACTAGAATATTCAAATAAAACGATACTAATATCTATAGTCGTTGATAAATTCATTTATAAAATGATAGGATATAGATTAAGACTATATAGTATTGTTTAAACTTTGAGGGATAAGATCATGCAGTTGATGTTTAAGGACTGAGACTAACTCTGCTAGAAGATGAGGGTAATATGATAGTGTGTGGATTTTTTCCTATAAAGGTGATGAATTGGTAGTTTTTTTTTTGTCTTTTGAAACAAGTTTATTATTTCCTTCTTGTTTTGTCAATTTCAGATATTAAATCTAACATCAACCTAGTCGTTCATTTATATTTCATGTGTCAATTATTCTTTATGTAACTTTTCCTTTGTATAGATATTTAGTTAGCTCAAAATCTACGTTAGTTAAGTTTGTGCCAGCCAATTGACGTTTCATACATGTCCATATGTGATATGTAGTTATGCGATCATGTGTATGCATGTGTGGTTGCATTAAGTCATTAAGCTTTTTCAACATAATGATTCATTAATTCTGTCGTACTTCCCTTTGTGCTATCACTTGTAATTACTAATATGTTCTTTATTTTCATTTAATGATGTATGATTTGACAAAATTTTCAAAGTATAGTGCAAGCATTTATCAGATTATATATATATATTAATGAAGAAATGTTGAAAAATATTTATCTAGATCAAATAATATGACATAAAAATATGCATATAAAGTGTACTAATCAATTTTTGCAATCTATAGTTTCAATAAATGTTACATTCTCATTGAAACAATTCATAAAATACAAAACCCCATGTTAATCAGCCTACTTATAGAGAATCACATACCCAAACAAATCACGAAAACACAAACCTAAATGACTATGTGTTTGCTGCTCAAAGGAAAATGTTTAAGTAAATACTTATAAGTTACAACACTAAAAACTCAGAGAGGTGGTAAAAAAAAATCACAAGAACTAATCCTCTTGGAGGAGAAACATTGAATATCGTCATGCTAAACTTTATTAACTTGGTGCATTTTGAGGAAGATGGCAAATAGAAGTACATTGCCTGCTGTTTTGGATTGCTAACATTGCTCACTAATTTCAAACTGCTACGTTTTCCATCTATTCACTGACCTAGTTTGCTTGCTTTTCCGCTTAGGGATAGCTGACACTGGCATTGAGATCTTTTCCATGATCAAACAGTGTTTACCTTCATGTTTTCTTTCCCATGTGGAGGCCTTTTCTCAACTTATTTCATGTTTGGATTTGGTTTTCCATCTCAACACATGGTCTCATTGATCTTCACTGCACAGATTGACATTTAGAAGCTTGGGTTTTAGTGCTGTTTATTTACGAAATGATTCATGTTCACATATTTCATTGACAATGGGATTCAAATTTTTTGTTTTTTAATTTTTAAAAAAGTTCATTTCAAATCAAGGTTCAAAATCTCGTTTTGTGCCAGAGTTTTCGTTCTTGGCCAGAAAGCTATGTTGGTGTAGCCAACAGTGTAGCAGGATGACACCAGTCAACATCAATTAGAAAAAGAAGAAATTGAGGAGGGAAGAAGGAGAAACGGGGGAGGAAGAACACATACCTAGCTCTAGTAGGAACCCTCATGGAAGAAGATGAGATCACGAAGAGGACAAGGTCATGTGCTGATGAAGTTGCTCCAACAAAACCTTAGCTCACGTAAGACAAATTCCAATAGGATCCCTTGCAGAAGAAATGAGATTGCGAATTGATATGTCTCTACAGTGGAATGCTAGCTCATGAAAGATAACTCTAGTAGGAATCCTCACACAAGAGAGATTGTGGACTGTGAAAGACCTAGGGAAGCTTCTTGCTGAAGATGTGCTTGGGGAAGCCACATGGTAGAAGGCATGTTTAGAGACGCCTGACAAAATAAGACTACTCAGGGAGTGGCTGGTGAGGAGTGTATCAACAGCTGGTAAGCAGTCCATCAATTGGTTCATGTGCTGGTCAATGGATGGAATGCTAAGTTTTGCTCGAGCCGACTAGCATGGAACAAGATTGAAAACTGTAATCAAAATAAGATTTGATTCTATTACTTGTAAAAAGTGCGAATCTTTTTTGATTAGTATCTCTGTCATTGGAAGGGATCTATTGCTTAGATGCTTGTTTGTATATGCAAAATATTTTTCTCAGTACTTGTTTTCTGGTTAAACAGATGGCGGCGTTCAACATTCAGGAGGCTTTGATCTGGAAGGAGAAAATTGAACTTGTTATTGATCAGGTGCTCTAAGTGAAATTTCCATTGGTCCACCAATCTTTCTGTTTTAATGTTAGCACAAACTGGGTTTAACCATGCGTCATGTTTTCTCATCACATATGCATATTGTTGAAGCTTGAACGAAATATCAAACTTTTAGCTATTTGAATGCCATTGGATTCATTGGATATGACTGCTAACTTCTAGTCAGGCCTTTAAATTATAGTTATTTAATTTGGAAATTTTTGTTTTACACAGATGTGGGTATTGCAATGTGATGACAAGTATCACTATTGTAGTAGTATATCAATTCTATTACTCCTTTTCTTTGTCATAATCAGCCACACCAATTTTTTTTTTTTTTGATTTAGAACATCCCTTGTTTAATTCATTTAAGCCTGCCCTAAAATTTATGCTGTGATATTCTTTCTCTAAAAACAATTTTAGGAGGTCGTTCGCTTGGTCATTTAAGTAATGGTCAATTCTGAATTAATTGGCTCTCTTAATTGAACAGCAAGATCCTCCAACAGCAAATGGAAACAAGGCTTTTTCTACAATGCCTGCTTTAGACAATGGAAGGAATGCTTCTTCTTCTGACAGAGAAAGCCAGTGAGTGCTGATTTTGTGTGGCTATATAGCATTGGAAAATATTAAGGAATGGTTTGGTAGCTTAATCAGATGACAATTCTATTGATTTGTGCTCCTGCTTTTAACTCGTTTTATGCTTTTTTCATTATGAGGTGAACATATGTATTTGTCTTAGATATTTAATTGTCTTTTTTGACTTCTGTTAGATATCAGTAGGAAAAAGCCTATTTCATACCCATCACTATGAAAGATCAGCGATTTCTAACTCTTGTTTGATTTACAATTCAATCCAAATATATAAAATCTATCAAATAAATAGTTGTTTGCTTGTTTGTAATTAGCTGATTTGAGAATTGATGTTAGAGAAAATAGAAAATTATGCTTACATATTGCTTCTCATGCATACAATGCAGGCTAATAGAATAATATTCTGCTTGGTGACATAACCATTTTAAAGTTGATATTCGAAGTAGAAAATAAGTCCTCACGTTAACTCATCTAAGGTTGATAAACATGACATGATTGCTGGATGATTAAAGTTCATTCCGTATATTTTATTGGTCTACCATCATCCTAAAGTTCTAGCTGTTAGGGATTTTTATATTTATTTATTTTATTTTTTAGAAGGGGCGGGAGCTTCGTGCACCGGACTGTCCTTTTTATTTATTTTATTTTTTTACCACTTCTCACATGCAAGTGAGCAAACTAGATTAGCGTAGCCTAAGGCCAACACTTATAAATGGCAACCCAGTGTACGAAGCTCTTGCCATGCGAGGTCTCGAGGAAGGATCTATTGTACGCAGCCTTACCTTGCTTTGTAAGAGGTCATTTTCAAGACTTGAACCCGTGATCTCTAGGTCACAAGGCAATAATTTTATCGTCGTGTCAAGGCTCCTCTTCTAAGGCCAACACTTATACTGCAATTTAATTTGGAGGTGGGGGTTAGGGTATATCTTTTTTGTAATTATTTGTTAATTGATTATGTGACACAATTAGACTAGTATAAAAAATTCTATTATTTGAATTTTTTAAATGAATTATTTAGATTTTTTTAGTGTTTGTTGGATTGTTTTAGGTAACCAAATCATATTTTATAGAAAACCAATTTTATTGTCTGTGTATACAAGGAGTGTTAAGCTACAAAAGGGTTTAAGGATCTCTTGTATTGAATTATATTTCTATTAATATTATTTTCTCTTTCGATGGGATGAGTTATTCTTAGTGTTGCATTAATTAATTCAGTCTTGTACAAGTTCTCCCACCCTTTTAATGAGTTTTCAATTGGCTCAAATTTTTTTTTCCCTTCTCTCATTCTTTGCCATAGAAGAATTGTCATTGGTACTTGCAACAACACTTGATCTATGATAAACTTCACTCATTCTCCTGTCTTGTTTCCTTGAAGAAAGAACTTATGCAATTGAGTTTCCCATGAACTATCCTGTTTCTAATGTAGGGGCATCAACAACAACAACAACAACAACAACAACAACAAAGCCTTATCCCACTAGGTGGGGTCGGCTATATGGATCCTTCTACGCTATTGGACTCTATCCCCTACTATATCATCATCTATATTTAAATAAATTTTATCTTGTTTTATTATTGCTAACCAAGTCTTTTTTTGTCTTCCTCTTCCTCGTTTGATGTATATATTTGGTATCGTTTCACATCGCCTAACTGGAGCATTTATTGGCCGTCTAAGTACATGTCCATACCACCTTAAACGTGTCTCTCGGAGCTTTCCTTCAATAGATGCAACACCAACTTTTTCTCTAATGCTCTCATTTCTTATTCTGTCCATCCTCGTATGTCCACACATCCACCTTAACATCCTCATCTCTGCAACTCTCATCTGCTCATACGCCGAAGTCGTAGCTCAACATTCACCCATATAACATAGCAGTCTAATTCTTTGTTTGTAGAACTTCCCTTTAAGTTTTAGAGACACTTTACGATCACATAAAATACCCGATGCTTTCCTCCATTTCAACCATCCTGCTTGTATTCTATGTAAGACATCTCTCTTAATCCCTCCATCATCTTGCAAAAATGATTCTAAATATTTAAAGCTCTCAATTTCAGACAACTCATCATCTCCTATCTTAACACTTGTCTCATTACGTCTAATATTGCTAAATTTAAATTCCATATATTCTGTCTTTACTCTACTAAGCTTAAAACCTTTCACTTCTAGTGTTTCACGCCAAGATTCTAGTTTAGCATTTACTCCTTCACGTGTCTCATCTACTAAAACAATATCATCTGCAAACAACATGCACCACGGTAATGTGCCGCATTTCGAACCTTAACAAGAAGAAAACACACAATCTAAAGGCTCCCACGACCTTCCCATGTTTTCTTCCACGGGCGTGTTCCATTCTGAGACTTGACAGGGATCTCCAGTGGGAACCATGGTTTGCCCGTGGTCTCTATCACGGTTTGCCGTGGTCTCCACCACGACCGTAGTGTACACCACGGTTTGCCCGTGATTCAGTCCATGGGCATGGTCCAGGCTATTGAGGGAGGAGAGGTCATCGAGGGGGAACCATGGGCACCCTATGGTCTCCACCACTGTCGTAGTTCTCATCACGGGCAACCCATGGTCCAGTCCATGGCCGTAGTGCGCCATCACTACAGTCGGATAATTTAGGGTTTTGTGCTTTTTTTGTTTATTTGTTTTTTGCTTTTTTTGTTTAGTTTTAAAATTTTTTTGTTTGTTCAAATTTTTCTCCTTTCTTAGCCTATTTAAACATGTGATAAGGCTCTTGTAATCAATTGATTGTTTGGTTAATAATACTTCTTTTCGTTTAAACCTAGAGGTGGATCCTCTTTGTTTGTGAATTCTCTCACCCTTTGATTCTTTCTATCCCTCTCTCTTCTAACTCCGCATATAGAAGGATTCACCATTCCACTACTCCGCTTGTGTCATTTCCTCACTCTTGCAACAAAGGGACCTTTTGTCCTCCTTTATCATCGAAACCTATCTTGTAGGTACAATTTAATCTAGTTGCCTTCTTCGTCTCTACTAAAACCAGCTATGGTACTTGCCCTCCTAGATGTCAACGACTAGGATTCACACATAGTGTGACCTAGACAACCATCCTCCTATCTAGTAGAGGATGCCAAGAACTTCATTAACTCTCCTCGCCTTCGCTTCACCTATATTTGTCGCACTTAACTTAGGGATTCCGCTTGCTACGCGACTAATGTGTGGATCATCTTAGCGGGATGGTTGAAGCATCATGTTACTTTCGGTTGCTCTTTCACGTCTTTTTGAGCACTTGTTGTCTCTACAATGGAGAACTACTTGCTCTAGAGTTGCTTCCGCTCACAACACGATGTGGTTTCCTTGTTTGCTACCTTTATTGTTGTCAAATTTAAAACCTAGAAATTTAATGGATTAGTTTAGCTAATCTATAAAATTATTAATAGGTCTACATTTTGAAAATATTTTGTATTTACAAAAGATAAAATGGGTAGGAGAGAAGGCAAAGATGATAGAGAACTCAGGTTTTAAGTGATAATATATAGGAGAAATGGAGTAGGTGTTATTGTTGATAGTTCGTTAAGTGACAAAGTAATAGTAGTTAGAAAAGGAGATATGATTATAACTCTCAAGATAGTGGTAGTGAAAGAAATTATTAATTTAATTAACATATATGCATTTCAAGTAGGATTAGATAAAGACACTAAATGTAGGCTTTTGGAAGACCTAGATGAGATAGTACAAAAAATTCCAATAAGTGAGATAATTTTAATAGGAGGAGATCTAAATGGATATGCAAGAGTAAGAATTAAGGAATATGATAGGGTGCACAGAGGTTACAATTTTAGAACAAGAAATGAGAATATGCTAGGGTGCATGGGGTTATAGTTTTGAAACAAGAAATGAAGAAGAAAAAATAATATTGAATTTCCATATAACATATGAATTTATAATAACTAATAAATTTTTAGGAAGAGAGAAGAACACCTAGTTATGTTTAAAAGTGAAATAATAAGTCATATAATTGACTTTATTATAGTTAGAAAGAGGGATATAAAAATTTATAAAGATTGCAAGGTCATCTTTAAAGGAAACTTAACTACATGTCGGTTGGCACGAACAAAATTTACCGTTTCGTCCATCTACCAACACGACACTAGATTCAGCACAGAGACAAAGAGGAGAAGAGATGGTAAGAAGAAATTAGGTACTAGGAGATTAGATTTAGATCTAACCTTCTGCTCTAAAACTTCGGCATTGGGCCTCCGCTAGACACTCTGCGTGGTTGTAGTGGCCTCACAGTTGCCTCGCCTAGCTGTGAGGCCTTGTAGTGAGGTTGTGAGGTTGCGGTGGCCACGTTGCTGCTAGGCAAGGTTGCGTCTGTCTCACGTCGTGGAGAACTCATTAACCTTGCGACCTTTTTATTTATTTATTCTTTTTCTTCCCTTTTTTTAACTTCAATTTAATCCCATCCCTTTTATTTATTTACTATTAAATCGTTTCCTACTCATTTCTTTCCTTTTTTCCTTTTCATCCTCCTCCATTTGTTTCCTTTTTTTTCTTTCTTTCCTACTAATTGGTTACTTTCTTTTTTCATACTAATTTTCTTGCTTACTAATTTCTTTCCTTTTCTACTAATTTTTTCTTTTTTACTAATTTTTTCTTCCTTTCCTCTTTCATTCATTAATTTTTTATTTACTTAGCATTTAATGTTTCTCTTTTTTTTCCTTTAATTCATAGAAAATTTTTCCTTTCCTTTTTTGACTATGAATTTTCTCAACCTCTAATTCAGAAGAAACCACTTCCTCCCATCATTGAGTGATAACTTTAATAACAAAATACACTTGCATTTCTTGTATATCTATTTCTTATTTAAAATTACTTTTGTTTAATTTAATTGGTGGTTGATTTTCTTTATTTATCTAATTATTCATACAAAATTCTAATTTTTCCCTTACCCAGAAAATTAAATAACAAAGTTTATGTACCCTTCCTTTTCTTATCATATGTTTAGTTTAAATTTTTCCCAGAAAAAATTATTATAATTATTCATTTATACCTTTTAGTTTACTAGTCTTATAAATTTTATAAATTAAAGTATTTGTTAACTCGTAATCCGACATGGCAACGACAGATGGGTTGCAGTGCGGAAGCTATTGGATAGCTAGAGGACAGGGATGAATAGCGAACCTGCAAGATAAAATCTTTTTTTCCTCTTGCTAATGACTTAGCAAGCATAAACACAAGTTAATTAAAAACATAAGTAAATGAGACAAGAATACGAGTATTTACTTGGTTCACAACTTCTAGGGTTGCTAGTCTAAGGCCTATATACAAGATCACTGTTCATTAGTCTTCTCTTCGGTAAAGTGTCGGAGGTGAAGAAACCTCCTACACAATAAGTAGATACAAGAAGAAGAAGGTTTAACAATAAAAACAGTATAATTGGAGTTGTCTTAGTGTGTTGATGTCGTCTTCAAGCTCGAGGGATCTTATATAGCCTTTTTTGGTCTTTATGCTGATGTGACATTGGTTTAGGCGCTTGGAAGATGACTGATGTGACTTTAACCTTTATTCTTGAGCAGATTGGTTTCGATTCGTCTTTGTTGATATGTCACCCTTCATGGCGCTCGGACTAGCAACCTTTTTGGATCTCGATCTACGTGACATACAGTCCATGCATGGCTCCAGTCATCTGGAATCTTTTCGGTTGCCTATATATGCAAAAATTTCGGATCACCAAATCTGATAACACAAATACGTTAGTGCATAGGGGCGCCTAAATCGAATCCAATCGTCTGGAGTTTCGATCGTCCGGAATTCTGATTCAAGTTAACTACAATCGGGTCCGCCTAAGTGGAGTGCCTATTCTCATCCCAAGTACAAGTCTCTTAAACTCGTCTTACAGTTTACCTTTCGTAGTTTTCCTCCTGACTTCTCGTCCCTTAGATGCACCGAGCTCTTCTGGCTCATTCCTCATGTGTTACTCTCACTCCATCGGAGTACTCTTCCTAAGCTTCTAGTTCCTCGGATGCATCAAGCCCGTCGACTGTCTTCCTGTGTCATCCTTCTTGCATGCTTGTGTCTTCTGCTATGGTTCGACTGTCTTTGATACTTCTTGTCCTTTCCATTCCCTTAAATGTCTCATTTCATCATTCTCCGTAATCCAACGGACTTTGAGCTATCGGATACCTATGCATTTTCTAAGTCCCTGCACACTTAGATATACACGTTAAACACCAAAACAAGACCAAATTTAATTTAGTTGATCACACATCAAAATCATCGTGGCTTCATCATTTGGGGTTCCAACGATTTCTCTCTTAACTGCTCGGGGTATTAATAAAAACCCCATTACGAGAGTTGTAAATAAAGTAGGGAGATTTTTGAAAATAAGCTTAAAATCCTAAAAACTCTTGCGGATGACCAAAAAATATTTATTGAACAAGTTATTAGAAAATTAGGTAAACTAGGCGATACTGTAGGTGCAGGAGCTACTATATAATTGAATCTGGGTTTTGATGTTAGCAAAAGTTCAAAGTTAAGTAGTGTTATGATTTGATGTGGTTTGTTAAGTTTGCAGGACTTAACAGGTTGAAGCCCTAGTAGGTCAACTGGACTAGATATTAGGCAAGGAAGCCTTAGTAGGTGAGCTGGACTGGATACTAAGCAAGTGGAAAGTCTTAAGTTGGGCTTGACTTGATACTAAGTAGGGGTGGAAGTCTTAGCAGATTAAGGGCACCAGACACAGAAATTTCGATGGGTCAGCGAGAACTAGATATCGGAGAAAGCCGTGGGGGTTAACGGATTAGATGTTGAGCAGGAAGTCCAAACATGTCTGGAGGATCAAGTGTTTGACAAGAGTTAAGCAATGTATGTACCTTGTGCGGAGAGATTCTTCTAGAAAGAAGAACAATTAAGGGCGAGTCCTCTTTATAGGAATAACTTTAGGCGTCAATTTGACTAAAGGTTTTAGGTGAATTTCAAAATCGAGATCGGACAGTTAAATAATTGTCAATAGTTATAATTGAAATATTATGTGCTTGCTTAATTCTGTGATACAGGATTGAGAAAATGGATTCGGAGCACTCCAGATGACTGGAGGTCTGGGCGACTGGATTGGATCTAAGCAATTGAAGCCCAGATACAGGACAAGTCAAGTTTCAGTCTAGATTAAAGATGACATGGCACACAAGGATTGGCTGGCCACGTTGTCTGCCACGTCATCTCTAGGCGATCGAAGGGGATCCAGGCGACCGAAGTGGGATAAGCCATGTCCTAATCGGAAGGATCAAAGTTTGCTTGAAAAGCGACACATCAACTCCCGGGCGCCCGGAAGGGATCCAGGTGATCAAAACAGGATAAAATCCAATTTACTTAGACTTGATTAAGGCTGAGTTAGGGGTGCTCGAAGCCCTTTAGGCGCTCGAAAAAAGTCTATAAAAGAGACCTCGAACAGAGAGTTCAATCATCAATTTTCAGACTTCCCACGCCTTTATTCTTCGTGTTCGACGCTCATATCTCAATGCCGCAACGCCTTAACTTCGACACCGAGCTCTACTTCAAACTTCAATTGTGTTGGTATAATTGTATTTCTTTTGTCTCTTTTATTATTTTATTTCTAAGGGACGATAAGCGTGTTACCATATCTTAAGTTTGTAAAAGAGATGAATTTCTTTCTCTTCTAAGAAGAGATTTTTATTGCATTGCCCAGTCGAAGTGATCATGGATTGCGGGCCTTGGAGTAGCAGTCCTTGGCTGTGAGGCAAATAAAAATCTCGTTTTCTTGCATTGTGTTTTTCTTATTTCTGTTGCATATTTTATGAATTTTCATGAAAAAACGATTCACACTATTCACCTCCTTTCTAACACTCTTTTCGATTCTACAAATAGTATCAAAGCAGGGTGCTTAGATTCGGTGCAACCATCGATTAAGCAAGTTTTTTTTTTTTTTTGCTTAATTTTCTATTTCCCGCACTAACAATTTAAGACTAAGTCTTGGTACATTTTTTTTTTGTTTTTGCCGTATGAGGTTTTAAGAATGACCATCATGAAAGCTATAGTACCGTTCGACCCCCTTTCTTTTTCAACAACCATTTTGGCTATTGGAAGGGTCGAATAGAGTGCTTTATGAAGACACAAGTAGAAATGTGGGTCGAATGACCCACCGATGACCTCGGAGAACCACTAAAATGCAACAAGTGGACAACCAATGTGAAAAGGCAAATTGAGGCCGATGAGAAGGCAACACAAATTCTACTGTGCGACTTATCCAAAGAAGAACTCAACTGGATCGGTCCATTCATAAGCACAAAAGATCTTTGAGATAAGCTGATCGAGCTTGACGAGGGGACATCCAATACTAAGGTATGCAAGTGATTTGTTATTAAATAAATTATATAATATTAAGATGTAGGATGGAGAGTTGACGAGTCAACTGCACATCCGAATATAAGACATTCTCTATGTGCTCCACTTCATCGGACAAGTAGAGAATTGAGACATAATAAGGTACACATTAAAAGTATTTCCGAGAAATACTTTGTGAGTATCGATGGTGGATGCTTACAAAGTTTCGAGAGATTTATCTAAAATTAAATTAGATGAGTTTTTTTTTTCGAATTTGAGTTACACGAGCAAATTAACTCGGTTTAGGCCGAAAAAGGTATCATTGGTTGTAGGTCAGGTTAAAAGCAAGGAGAACAATCTTAAGTTCAAACTCAAACCTCAGTCAGATGAATCTGAGTTCGAACTAGATGACCACGAGATGAGCTCCGAGCTAGTCAACTTAGTTTAGAAGCTATTTAAGAAAAAGAAGAGATCCTTGAAGCGCTCTAAAGACAAGCATTCGGGTTCAACTTGAATCACCAAAATCCAAGTAAGAAGCAATGTGTTATGAATGCAACCAAAACGGTCACTTTAAAGTTGAATGTCCAAAGTTAAAGAAATCCAAAAAGAAACGGACAAAGAAGGCCCTAAAAGCAACTTGAGACGAGAACAAGGTCAAGCAAGTTATGATCAAAAGTCGAAGTCCAAATTTGAAGCCGAGTCCGAGTCAAGTCACAGATCCATATTCGGTTCAGAAGTCCATATAATAAGGTAAACCCGTCTTTAGTTAAAAAATTATATGATATATTTACATGTTTAACTAGAAGGCTAGCCAAGTTCAACGTCCGTGTCAAGTCACTTCTTAAGGAGGTGGAAATCCTTAAGGAGAAGACTAACTCGAGCTCTTTAACTAGTTAAGTTCAGGAAGGAACCTTCATTCAAGTCCAAAAGCTTGAGGAAGAGAATTCCTTTTTAAAAAAATCAAGTTCAAGAGCTTATGGTATCTTTGAAAAGGTTTACAATGGACTCCAAGTATTTAGATATGATACTTGGATCTCAACAAGCCATGTACAATAAATCCAAACTTGGATTCAAGGCTGATACCACAAATAAATCATTCATGTCTTTAGTTAATCGAAACCCTAGAAATCGAATCTAAGCATGGGTCCCTAAATCAAACCTAGTCAATTAAGTAGGGTTAACTAAATATTGGATTCCGAAGGATCAAATTCATTATTTAGATAGACCGTATTGAAGCCATGATCTAGGCAGAGTCAATACAAAAATTATATTCTCTATTAAATAAATTGCATGCTTAATTGATTTGATTTTTATTTATTTATGCATGTTATTTTTTTTTTTTGTATAGAATGGATAGATAGGAAAAATGATTAGTTGATCTTGATAACATAGTATCAGGATACAGTGAGATGATAATACATTAGTAAAGCTTCGCTTAGGTGTGTCTGGGTTGGATAAGGAGTATCTAGCTTGGTGCACTTAGCTATGTGAATCTAGCTGAAGTTACCTCACCATATCATAAACTAGTTAGACCAGAATTTTCATTAAGTGGGCTAAGAGTATAATTTCTTAAGCTGACTTTGTCTATGGAAATGATCATTGATCCGATTAAGAAGGCCCCTGTGTCTCTTCATGATTTGGAAGCTAATTTTAGAAATGTTCACATAATCGATTGAAGGTTAAATTTGAATCTAATCCAAGCCAAATAATCTTTAAAACTCTGCATTAATTTTAATAAAGTAAAATTGAGAATTATCTCACGAAATTTATAAGAATAATATGATTGATCACGTAAAATGAGTGAGATGTAAAATTGGTTTAATTCTTAAACTTTACTGTTCCAAGCGTTCGAAAGAGATTTAGGCGCCCCCATATATATTTTAATATTTTTTTGGTTTAACCATTTTTACAAAGTTTGACCAACCTTGACCATCATATTTGATCAGATCCAATCCAGGTGCCCGTACCTATTTCTGCGTGGTTTGATTCACTGTTGATCAGGCATGATGGTCAGATTCAATTCGGGTGCCTCTTAGGATAAAAAAATTAATTATGATGTTAATTCCTATGACTCCAGGTGTCTGAAACTCTTCTAGGCATTTAGAATGTCTGACATGTGGCAGAATAACTAGATTGATTCAGGTGCTTGAAATGCTTATAGGTGTCTTGATAAACTCTATAAATATGGGTTAGAGGTAGCCACTCCAGGCTCCTCACACCTCTTCCAAACACCTCCCAAACCCCTCCAATTAGCCTAAGCCGACCTCACCTAGTGGGATAAGACTTGGTTGATATTGTTGTAGGATTAAAAGAAAAACCATCGAGGCTAACCCCTCTAGTGTTCCTAGTTCTGATAGGAGGTTTCCTACTGAAGAACTTAGACTTAGGTTTTCATCCATTATATTTATACCTATGCCCACTAGATATTTGAGTAGGTCATTTTTCATTAGGTCATGTTTGTTAGAGAATCGTGGCTCGGCTAGAGGGGGGTGAATAACCCAATTCGTAGATGGAGATCGTTCGCTTCTTAATCGTCTACAAATACTATTAGCATAGCGGAAATATGATGCTAAACAAGACAATTAAGACAAAACAAGATAAGCAAAGAAAATAAACGCTAACTTACCATCTAAATTAAATATTAGTTAAATTTTTAATATAATGTATCTAAAATTATTGAGGGAGACTCAAGTGCCCTTCTTTGTTTGTCAATTTGCCTTCCAAGTCTCTTTCCACTTTGTATATGTAACTTAGTTATTCTCTAATCTAACAACATGAGTTGTATTCCTATTTGATTCTTGTAAGATATCCATGTTCCCTTCTTGGTATCAATGTCATTACCCTTCCCACCTTTATCTCTATGTCACCATACTACTCTCCTTACATGAACCTTCTTCTCCATCAACAAAAGTTCTCCGCCTGATTTTCGTGTTCTCCCCAATCTCCTAATGTGCTCCTCCTCTCCTTGTTTGCACAGTCCAATTGCCTCCCTTCCCCATTGAGCCCTAGCCCTTTCCTCATTTTTTTTCCATTGATACTCAATCCAGCCCTCTGAGTAAGGTCCCCTCTCATGAGCAAGCCTCAACAACCAATTCTCTGCCTTATGAAAATGCAGAGTTTTGGTAGAAACATTTGTATCAGGTGCTATAAAAAAGTATCTTTCACTCTTAAGCTGTCAAATTCTTCACTCTTTTTGGTCCTGGAAAATAGCCTTGTTGAGAGATCTGGATCCCCCACAATGATGTTGTCCTCTTAAAAGAGAATGTGTTCAATACTTACTATCAGATATGTGCTTTCTGTCAGCTATGACATTGTTGATACTGATGATGTATCAACAATTGCTTTCTTCAGAAATTGCTTGCACGTTCTTCTCATTTATATTTTAATTTGCATACATTTTCTTCCCATATTATGATGTATCTTGAAATGGTGGTTGAATCATGGTTTAAAATTTTGAATCGTGTTGAGATTTTGATTCGTGATCAGAATGATACAATTTCAGTATCGTATCATGCTCTGCCGATTTAGTTTTGATACTTTTTAATTATAAAATATATTAATTGAAAATAAAAAATAAGATGTGGCGACCACTGCAAAGGCCTCGCGGTGGCCACTGCGACCATGCAGAGGCCTTTGCGATCTTATGGTGCCGGTGTTGTACCGGTGTCGGATGGAATGGTAAATTTTGCTTGTATTACTCGGCACGGATCGAGATTTAAAACTATGGGCTGAACTTTTTCCGGTTATGTTCTCACTTTTGTGTGTTCACTGCTGCCTTTGGTTTTATGATAGATGTTAGGAAATAAAGAATTTTCATATCTATATCTATGATCATGTCTTTGTTATAATTTTAACATTTTTCTGTAGGTGTAGTCCTGAAGAAGAAGAAGATGAAGAAGAGGTTAATCCTACTTTATTACGGAGAACAACTATAGGAAATGGTGAATAATGCACAATGCATTTACACATTATCCAGTAAGTATTGTTGCTTAGTTGAAAATGCAATTATGTTTGATGATTGCTATTTTGTCAATAGGTCTTCCTGATTCTGTTCTTGATTGGACACGTGATGTTGATTCTGGCTTGTCAACTGAAAACAATTCTTATCCAGTCTTATCTAGAAAACACTGGCGCCTAATAAGATGCCAAAACGGTGAGATATTTCTGTCTTTTTTAGACTTTCTTTCAAGTATAATGAGAACTACTCTTTGGTTTATTTTAATTTCTTTCAGCATAAATTTCAGGACTTCGCATATTTGAGGAGCTAGTAGAAGTAGACTATCTTGTATGTCATGAAAACACATTTGTAAACATTAAGTTAGGTTTAATTTTTTTCTCATTAGTGTAAATTGTGTAATGGTTCAGCCAAGGAGCTGTAGTAAAGCAATGAAGGCAGTTGGCGTCATTGAAGCTACATGTGAATCTATTTTTCAGCTTGTGATGAGGATGGATGGATCTCGTTTTGAGTAAGCCATTACTAATGGACTACTTTTGTTTGTCAAAACTGTAGGCTAATCCCCACTTTCTTGTGTTGTCTTTCAGGTGGGACTGTAGCTTTCAGTATGGTAGTTTAGTTGAGGAGGTAGATGGACATACTGCAGTACTCTATCATAGGCTTCAGATGAACTGGTTCCCTGTGTAATACTTTCTTTAGACACTTTGAAATGAATTTGAATGGGCATACTATCGATATAACTTTGTGATTGATCACTTGGATATATTGGTTTTCATGTAGCATTACATTCATAAGCTCGAAATGTTTTCTATTCTAATTTAAATTTGCCTATGCATTCAAGTTGTAGTAGGTATTAGTTTAATTGGGCTATTGGTGTAGTTGGTATAGTATAATGGTATTTTTACGTTTAGGGTTTTATCATGTGTTATGTATATGCATTCATATGTAATTAACCCATTTGATAGTATACACTATTTTTCCCTTCAACCTTGGAATTGAAGCACTCAATTTAGTGTTAGGATTTCCAAAGAACTATAATCCGGAGGAGGCTACTGCTATTCCTGCTGTCGATTTCCTAAAAGGAGTGTAGAAGTCATCATGGAACACCCCTTCTCTTGTTCCTCCCTGTAGTAGATCCAACCTCTAGATCTAGTCCCTCCTGTCTTTTATTTTGATCAGGTGCCTTGTTACCTTGCCAGAAGCTCTCCAAAGTTCTGTTGAATCATGCATTATGTAGTTGCTCTGTTAGGGAGCTCTGCAGTATACAGCAGTAATGTGTCCACCTCTCACCACTACAAAAGATGAGCTTTCTTCTTCACCTCATTGTCAAGACTTTATTCAATGAGTCCCATCAATAGATCTGTTGCTCCCCAAATCTACCCTTACTGTTTTTCCGATCCTTCAATAGATACACCACCTCTTCTTGGTTGCTGCTCAGATCTGCAGTCTTTGAGATCTATCTGCTGCATGTAGATCTGTGGAATCGCTCTCCACATTGTTGTCTTTCCTCTCTTTGCTGTTGGATCACCTTCCCGTTTAGTTTTCCATCTGACGTAAACAGTGAAAATTCCTTTGTAGTATATATGCTGTACGAGGATATAACTTTGCAGTATTCATGATCATGTTTCTTGGTCCTTTTACTTCTCAATTTTGTCTGGATTTGAAGTCCTTGCTTAATCTTCATTTTCTTTTGCATTGGTTCAGTAGTTCTGCCCATATCTCATTTTTCATTTTTTTAAAACAAGTCCCCCCTTTCCAGCAGCAATCTTCCTTCTCTCTAGGCAATTGTCTTCTTCTGGTCATCTTGGGAGGGGAACACCTAGCTATTAGTCTTCCTAAATTGTTCATATTTATTCTTTGTGATGTTTGTTTTCCTCATTCCTTCTTTTTCCCCATCCCAAGTGGTGATCTGACCTAAACAGAGAAAAATCCTGTTTGTTTTCAGGTTGCTAGAAAAGAGTATTCATTTTCAATGAAGTTTTAAACAAAGACATGATCATGGTCTCCCTTTGCTATTCTTAACAAGGGGTTGAGCGGTGTTATCCATCTTTCCTCTAAGACACCTGAGAGCTTACTTTTTTTTCCCTATAGTTTATTGTGCTACTGTATGTAGTATGTACTGCTTCAGGGAAAATCACTAGATAGATATTTCCTAAAATCCCTCTTAATTCTCCTTTTAATTCATCCTTTCTCTTTATCCTCTCTTGTTGATGTGCTGACAGGAAGTGGAAGATTTTGTTGTTGTGTACTATCTGAGGTTGAAGGAATCATTGCCTACGTGTTTATCAACTATTTATAGTGTTTTATTTAATTGTAGTGCCTTATTTATTTATTTGATAACTTTTGTAGATTATATAATGAGTTGGACATAAATAGTATCAATGCTCCATTTCAATAGGGAGTTTTATACATATTATATCAATTTGGCTATTGCTCTAGCAAATTTAATGCTGGCTAGAGGGGGGAGGAGGAAAAATTTGAACGTTCTTGGTTAGATATCTAGCTAGAATTTTTTTTACAATGGAAACAAATAATGCAACAATAAAAATAAACATAGCTAACATAATTCCTTTTACATGGAGACCTATTCCTATTCTACAACTTATAACTCACAACGAGAGTAGCATGTGAATTTCTACTATTTTTTTCCTGTTAGAGTGGAGAAACCTTTTATAAATCACTTCTTACAACAACAACAACAACAACAAAAAAAATTAAGCTTGCATGAACATAAACAATAATAAGATTATAACCAACAACAATGAGAGCAACAAACGCTTTATTTATTTTTTCCTTATGCCTTTTTTCTAGTCTTGACAAGCATATTGTGCCCCTTTATTTATAGTCTTCGAGACAACAAAATTGTTGTTTTTAGTGAGTCCAATTGTTTTTAGTTGACCAAAATTACATTTAGTTGACTCAACTCGAAACTAGAAAACTTATCTTCATCTTAAGTTAACTCCATAATTGATTCAACATTTATGGATCATTGATTACAACTAAATTATGGTTGAATCTAGTCAAAGGTTACTCAAAATCTAAAATTTTAGGCCTCTGATAGATTTTCAACTCCCTTAGAGTTTATAAGAAACCTTACCTTTGGAAAAAGTGCCAAGAGGCCTCACCTTCGATTCTTTCTTGTTTGCCATTAGGCCTTGCCTATGGATTTTCCTTGTTTTTCATGAGAAGTTTGCTTTCAAGTGTTTTTCATTTGCATGGTACTACCTTGACTTATTTGGTCTTCTAACCACCAAGTACTCGGTCACCCATAAACTTCTTGGAATTCTCCAATGCTAACTCTCAACCTACTTGGACTTCTCTACCAAAGTCTTCTCAGATTTCTTCTCTACATCGATTGATGTCTTTTTTGCCAAAGCCCGTTCAATTTCTCCCCTGCCAACACTCATTAAACTTTAGTGATCATCAATTATCCGATTAACTTTGACCTATTTGGAGTTCTTTCATCTATAGCACTTGTAGTATCTTATCAAGCATCTTGCACTTGCACACTTGGCAAACGTCATTAGCAAACACAATATATGTATAACTTGAATGTTTTGCTTCAAAATCAAAATCACTTGGGGTACGATTGCACTAAATATTTCCTTAACACCATATATTCGAATTCAACCATTTAAGGCACGATTTCCTAGCAATCTTCTTTTATATTTTGGACAAATTTAATCAAAGTTCATTTCCTAAGCCAATTTAGGGTAAAATAAAAAGTTTTATCTTAATTTGTTCTCATGAAAAGGTTCTAACTTTAAACCTTTTAATTTTTCTCCCTTTAACACACATAGAAAACAACAAAAAGATGTGAAAACAATTTATTATGCAACCTAGATTAGGACTTTTAACCACCAAGTATTCGGTGGACTTCTCTAACTTCCAAGTATTTGATCACCCCTTACCTACTTGGACTTCTACTTTGTCAATGTTTGTTGCACTTTTCCTTTGTTTGCCGAGTATTCATGTAGTTTTAAAATACTTAGCCTTCTTTCATCTACTGCATTTTCATGTGCAATATCTTTGTCAAGGATTCTGCATCTTGATAAATTTCATTAGTAAATGCAATATAAGAGCTTAACTTAAACCCTTTATGTGAATATCAAAACCACTTGGTTGAACTTAACCACTTGAGATATAATTGCATCAACAATCTTCCTAATAAGATTTGGTTGAACTCGACCACTTTTGACATATTACACCAACATTTATCTTTTTGATGCAGTGCAATATTTATCATTTACTCAACTTTCTTAACACTAGTATGCCTTATTCTTTATACCCATGTTCATGTTTTGACCAAAAGTTGTGATTACTTGACAGGTTTGTCTGGCCTCGTGATCTTTGTTATGTGCGCTATTGGAGACGTAATGATGATGGCAGTTATGGTGATAAATTGAGACTTTCTCATTTTGTCTTATCGTCTCTATAACACTGTGTAAATGTAATATTCTAGAAACTAATTCTATGTTGTTGCAGTTGTTCTATTCCGGTCAAGGGAGCATGCAAATTGTAGTCCACAGCCAGGATTTGTTAGAGCTCATATTGAGAGTACATGTTCATTTTCTCTGTTCTTTTTCCTCCACAATTTCTGTGTACATTAACTACCTTGAAATTTCTATTTGTACTCCAGGTGGAGGGTTTAAAATTTCCCCCTTGAAATCTCACAATGGGAGACCGCGTACACAAGTACAACATCTTATGCAAATTGATCTGAAAGGGTGGATTGTCGGTTATCTCCCATCATTTCAACAATATTGTTTGATTCAGATGTTAAATAGCGTGGCCGGTATGATCATTCTATCTATAAGTAATTGAGAACATGTTGAGGAAAGATTTTGTCATGATTATTGCTTTTTAGGTGAGATCCTGTTGAACTCTACATGGCAAAATTTGTTACAGAGTTGTTTGCCATACATTTCTTTTCCAGAGTTACTCCCCCTGAGCATATTGGCACGTTTAATTAGATCATGTTGTTAAATTTTCCACTTTAATGGAGCAAGCTATTCGAAAAGCTACTATTTTGTGTCTGACTGCTTTAATTTCTATTTGATTGACTTGAAATAAGTGAACAATAGTTGGAAACTTGGTATACGTTGGAAGGAGGAATGGTAACTGTCACGCCCCGAGAGCATACCGAGCCGAAAATCAAACGGACGACACCTCCCCTGTACGTGACAACATTTCGGGTTAATACAAGGCCCGTAGGCCCACAATAATAACAATATATATATATCCAAACAACAATTACACAAAAACACAGCGGAAACATATCACAACAATACAACAATCCCACACTTGCATACCGGTATGACTAACACACCACAACAACACAAACCTCGACAAAATCTGAATATACAACATATACATCACGAAAATTCCGAATACATAACACGGCGGACAGAAGGCCCAAAACAAAACACGGGAGCCTCGGAGGTGAGATGAGATGATGTCGGCGGTGCTCAGTACACGAAGTCTTCTACCATTACTTGGCGCATGAAAACTCTTCGGTCCGTGGGGGTGGTGAGTAAAACTCAGCAGGTAATAGAAAACATGTATATATGTCATATCACATGTATTTCGACAACATAATCTAGAAGTACAACAGGTATATCAGCATAATATATAAATACAAGCCTATACCGTCTAACTGAATGAACAACATAAAAATGCAGACATACCTGAAGTCTGCCACGCTACTCTGATCCAACCTGAACATATATATATATAACAGGAAGAGTAGATCAACTCAAAATATACTCTAGCTATTGTGTCAAGGTATCAGTGGTCTGTCTAACACATACCAATATCCGACACAATCAGATAACAAATGCAAGAGACATGCATGAATATGATGTCCACCCAATCAAAGAAGATAGACAAACACATGCAACATCACAATAATCATATATATATATATATATAGACCGCATCTATATATATATATATTAATCTCAACTATCCATATATATATATATATATATATATATATATATATATATATATATATATATATATACATGCATATATGTATATATATATATGGTAATATGCAAAGTGCCATCAGATACGACAATACAACATGCATGGTCATGCCTGCTCACCCCTACTTGCTACTACGACCCTGGTGTGTGACTGGGTGGCACGACATGTGAATCTGTCTAACTCACACCAACCATGCTATAGAGTGGCCGAGTGCGTGATGATCAAGCGTATGAGCGTAAAGAGCTCACAACGGTGTCCTAACTGCCACTCCGACTAACACTACTAATGAGTGGTCGAGTACCTACGCACCGAGACAATCGACGCAACTCCAACTACCACCGTCTATAGTGGTAGAGTGCGGCACAACAGATGCTCTGCCCTCACACCAATTACTCCTCGGGGAGTGCTCTGGGAGGCAAGATGACTGACGACTCTCTCAACCCCAAGGGAGACTATGTCGTCAGAATGCATGCAAATGACATGTGTATGCTGTCACATGTACAACCATCTACCACAGACTCTCTGTTCAGCAAAAAGTCGTACCTATCTAATCAATACACTCTCTATCCTGTAGAGAGTTGTACACAACAGATCGACGGACTCTCTATCCTGTAGAGAGTCGTACTCAACTGATCATAACTCTCTATCCATTAGAGAGTCGTACTCAACTGATCGATGCACTCTCTATCCTGTAGAGAGTCGTACTCGATCCGATTATCAAGCTAGGACCACAGGTCCGTAACGACACACTAAGTACCATTCACTTGACCATTTACACAATAAATGATCAGTGGCCACCATGCAACCTAAGGGTACTAGAATTAACCCTAGATTCAAAACATTATCTACCTACAGATGACCTTTTTGCCCAATGTATAATCAGGTTGTCATCCAGACTTTACTATTTACACTTAAACAAATTCTAAGTTACTTAAATCACCTATATGTATAACTCCTAATCATGATAAAATAAACATGATATCAACAATGGAGTTAATAGCCAACGGTAAAAGATCAAGCATACGATAATAAGAGCAGAGTCAAGGTAATATGAACACCTAATATGCTCATATTAATGACTAAATCTGAATGCAATACATCTATCCGGACCAGGTAGGAAATTACCCACATGCTTTGTAGACACCAATCGTCTTCACGTCCGCGAATATCTCGAACCAAAATCCAAGGTTAGCCTCTCCTAGCTCAACTTCTTGATATAAGGTTTCGAATTAAAATTCAAATAGCCCAATTGAAAGCAACCTCATAATCTGACATGTTCACCAAAAATTTAATTATCACTCCATAATTAAATTTGTTCATCCTATAAAAATATGTTAACTTAATCAACATATAAAAACCTTACCTCCTAATCCATTCCGCTTCCACCAGCTCGTTTACAACCCCTTTATCAGAGCATCATAAATCCTTCTATACATCAACTTATTCCTTGGAATCAATTACTCATCAATTAAGAAGAACAACAAATGAAAGAAACTCACCTCTCAACCACAAGGCAGCAACAGGATCGATCCATGCCAATATAGGAGAAGGTCAACAACACCCGCTGCCCACCCATCACTCAATCCTAGCTTCAACACAAAGCATCCTCGCTAACTCCACAACATCACAGCTTATGCATAACCATTCCAACCTATTCTATTCACCGGCACAACCTGTGAACAACTGAATTTATAACATGCGTATCCAACAACCAAAATTAAGTGAGACACTACCAAATAACTTACCTCACGAATACAGCCATCACCGGCTCCCGACGACAGTCACAAAATACCCAACTCACCTTCACAGCCAAGCTGACCCCATCATAGCACACCATCCGGCTTGCTCCACAGAAATTGAAACTTCACTGGCACTAGAAAATCACTCGACAACAACATTCCCTTCTCCTCTGCTCGCTAGCTTCAGATCACTAGCTCCGACGACCGTCGGTGATGGAGTAGTGGCCAGGTCAGGCGGTGACGAGTGGCCAGACGGCAAAGTCCGGCCGCGTGATGGCGGGCGACAGGGCTACAGCTCAGTGGCGCATGAAACGAGCGACGATGCACGAGCGGAGAGTAGCGTTGCCGGCGTGGCGATCAGGGCAATCGACAAGGCTGAAGGCACCACCGTTGTTCGTCCGACACCGGAGATGAGGGGAAGAGAGCACTGCTCACCTTGCTCCGGGTTCGATCGGGAAGAAAACTCCTGATTCGCTACGTCGCCGACGCCGACTCCAGCCCTAATTCGGAACAAGGTGCCGCCGCCACTGCCGACGCAATCTCCCAGCCGCACGCGCTCGCCGTCGGCTTGTCTGTGGCCATCGTCTAGGCCGATTGCCGTCGCTGCGGTGCAGAGGAGAAACTCAGAGGTCGCGGCGAGATTGGGTGAGGAAACGGGCGAACAGAAAAATTAAAAAGGCTGGCGTTAAGAAAAGAAATCGGATCAGGTTTTATGATAACGAGTTGGGTTTACAACCCTATAAGACTAAACCTAGATCCACTAGCATCATTTAAATTAAGCAAAGGTTAGGTTTAATTAAATCCCTAACCATGCTTTATCTATTTAATTTAATTAATTAATTTTTTTTATACGATATTTTACAGTAACATTGAAACATGAAGGATATGCTAAGTTTCAATAATTTTGAACTGTAGAAAGGTGACTATTAAGATGGTGAGGGTGAAAATAGAGGGCAATGTAGTATGGTTAAATCCTTAATTGAACGACTAAAACCTTTTTTTAATTGGAAAATACTTAATATCCTAATTGAGTTGTTCTTTCACTGAATTATATTTTCTAAAAAGGAAAAGTATTTCGAATTATGCATCTTCTCTACATTATGGCTTTGCCTTCCTTAATTATGTCCAGTTCAGTATTATGTCCAATTCAGTGTTTTGATTTAATGCAGTATAATGCCCCTTGTTGTGGTAGATTAAGTTTCCTATTTATGGTTTTACATTTTCATTTTTTTTCCAATTCAAACATACTACTCTTTTCCAAACTTTTCTCAGCTAAGGCACTGAATATTTTTCTTCTCCATAATATAATTTCTTTCACATTCTGAAATCTATAAAGAAGAGACCTCTTTTATTTACTTCTAGTGATTCGTGGAGAAGGGATGGGGATTTTTTTTTGCTGCTTGTGCTTATTTATTCTCTTCAGTTGGTATTTGTTTGTTTGCTCGAGTTTGACTTGAAACATTCAAACATGTCAGTGGCCCAAGTAATTCCAAAGTAAATGTATTTAATTCATTGTAGTTACTAAACCTGTTCGCACCTGAAGGTGTCTTAATTTAATTTAATTTAATTTTGACTAATTACCATGTGCTTTATAGGACTCCGTGAATGGTTCTCTCAAACAGATGAAAACTATGATGTATCAAAGATTCCATTGATGGTCAATATGACAACACCAGTAGTAACTACAAAGAAGAATAAGAGAACACAAGTGAACTCTGTCCAGAATAATTCTACCCTATATCCAGTGCATTCAGCAAGCAGACACTCCGAAATGTTGGATGAAGAATCTGATGAAGACGAGGATTTTCATATTCCAGAGCTTGAGCAAGAGGTTGGAAGATAGTTCTATGGCATTCATATGTTACCTTTATTTCTGTTGATGCGAGTGTATAATACATGCAGATGTATCATGTCAAACATGACTGCGACTTTAAAGAGGCAGGTTTGTGTATCTCCTCTCCACATTTGATAATATGGTAGTTCTGATTGCTGCTTTGTTGGAAACTATACTAATATTTCTTTGAATGAGGAACCTTCAGAGACAATTGATTTGTCAGCATTTTCTGGAAATTTACGGTGTGATGATCAAGATAAGAGCCGCAATTGTTGGAGAATATCAGATGGGAACAATTTCAGAGTTCGGAGTAAAAATTTCATATATGACAAAACAAAGGTTCTATTTGGATCTGGATTGATGATGCTATTAATGCTTATGATGTTGCTATTAATTTTCTTTTGTAATTTGGGTTGCAGATTCCTGCTGGAAGGCATCTTATGGATCTTGTAGCTGTTGATTGGTTAAAGGATGTAAAGCGAATCGACCATGTTGCTAGGCGGAAAGGTTGTGCAGTTAAAGTAGGTTTTTCTTGTTCCTTGTTCCCTACTATTAGTTTAGGATATATATGATTAAACAACTCATAGCATACTTTGTTTAATTTTGATTTGTTATGATTAACAAACAAGGAATTATCTTTAGATCTAAGTGGTAGTAAATATATTGATTACTATAAACACTTCATATAGAAAGGAAGAATGTGTCCGTCAGATAATGACACTTAATATTGTTTAACAATGCCTTGATAATTCCAATTTAGTGGAGAGTGGTGTTTGAAGTGTTGAGCTTTGCTAGTTAGCATGGGCAAAATTTATTATTTAGCCCATCAATTGATATACGAAACACTTGGCTTCGACGCTGATACACTCAAGCAAGAGAAGGATGAAGAAATGAAGAAGAAAAATCGAAGGAGAGGAGAGGAAGAAGTTATTGATGAGAGCACAATCGCACAATCACAGCGAGTGCAACTATTGTTGCAGGCAATGGATAGTTGTGGGTGGTCATGGATAGTGGGCGTCGAGTGGTTGTGCATGGTTGCAGATGGCTAGCCATGGGTGGCAACGAACAATGAGTGACTTAGGTGGCTATAGGTGGAACGTACGTGTGAGATGGTGGAATGAATGAGAGAGAGAAAAAAATAGAACCTAATTAAATAACTATATAAACCTTATAATATGATTAGCCTAATTAATTATGATTGAACCAGTTTATCTTAACCTATGTTGAGTCGTGCCGCTTGAAACAAACATTGTTTACCATTCTGACATGGGACTAGCATTGGCACGTGCGATGACAAGGTGATGGGTCGATCGCTATCAACAGTGGAATTGCGATTCGCAACAACGAGTGGGATTCTGGATAAATTTAATAAAAATTGTAATATATAATTATTCATTTAATTAAATAAATTGTTAATTAACTAATATAATCATAACATATAAATTTATATTTTTATTTAAAAATAAAAAAAATAAAAATAAAAAATAAAAAATATTTTAATTAAAATTTTAAATTCGAATTTATAATAAAAAATAGAAAAGTATCGAAACCATATCAACACTGTACGATATGATACCGAAATTGTATTATTCTGGTTGTAGATTGAAACCTCAGCATGAGTTGAAATTTTGAACATTGATCCTATTTATAAACTCGGTTTAGTTTTAAATATACCAAAATAAATCTAAATCGAGTTCAAATTGAACTAACTTAACCTTAATCAACATATCTAACCTTAAACCAACTTTCACGTGACAATAAAATTCAAATTATTGTTTTCATATAGCATAATTAGTTATCTAAAAAATTTTAAAATAAATTTAAATATAAACAAATTCAAGAAGAAAAAATTTGGCATTTAATGAATTTTCTCATGCTTTAACTTTTGTAATGTCGAAGAGATGGAGAGAGAATATGTGGACAAGCAATAAGAAAACACTAGTTTTAGTTGAATAAAAAATTTATTTAATTAAATTAAAAAATACTTTTTCACTATTTTTAATTTGTTTTATTGAAATATCAATTAAGACACATTATAATTGTAATTATGATTGTAATATATCTAAATTGACTAGGCAATGTTAATATTATTTTTTCCAAAAACAACTCCATTTTCAAATTTAATGTGATTTAAAAAAACTCTTAAATTTGAAAAATTCAAATTTATTCTAGTTGAATTAGTTTTATATATTTAATTTTTTTAAAATTTCATGACTATTAAATTAAGTAAACTTAATCACCGAATTTAAAATGTGGTTTAAACCAAAATATCATATTTTAGGTTTCAAAATTTGAAAAAAATTGAATGCCTTTATTTTTGTTCCACACTAATAATTATAATTATGTTGAATAAACAAAATCAAATAATAAAATTTTAAATTATTTCATCACATCTAACACTTTTCTATTTTGGGTTTTATGGTGCCAAGAAGGGGAGTCTTTACGCAATTGTAAAGTTGTTGGCGTGTGACCTAGAGGTCATGGGTTGAAGTCATGGAAATAGCCTCTTGCTATGTAGGGTAAGACTGCGAACAATAGATCCTTCCTTGGGATCCGTATTGGTAGGAGCATCGTACACTAGGCTGCCCTAAGGTTTTATCATGGCAAATATAAAAAAAAATGAAAACTAATATTCAATTCTCAAAGTTTTTAGCAAATACTCATAAAACAAAATATTCATAGCACAATCAATAGGTACATAGATAGGCCTTTAGGCATTACTCACGTCTAATAGTGTCAGATCAGAGTAGATATCCAAGGACCTATATACATGAATTTGCACACATCCAATCTTCCTTCACCAAAGTAAGTATGATTTTTAGCTCTCCATACATAGTAGTTGACTGATGACAAGGCCAAGTGGCGGACCTTTGTCAATGTCTTGCTCCTACCATAGTGCTTCTCGAAGATGCGTATAGCGCGCCTGCAGGTGGACATCTCCTGCCTCATGTGTAGCCAACCTCTGATCCTCTGCCATAGCTCGCCAATCGGGGGCCACACAAAGAATAGATGCTCCTGCGTCTCCAATGTCTAACCACAAAAAGTACATTGCCGGTCCTCTAAGTACTCCTGCCTATCTCTGGTGGGAAGGCATTGTTGCGTTAACATCCAGAAGGTAACCACATGACTCGACTGAAGATATCCTTTTCAAATTGTGCAAGTCCATGGCTTCTTAGTACTATGAGGTCTAAAGAAGTTATATGTCCTAGCCACGCCTCCTTCCCTAGCAAGTCAATCCTCAAGCTGCTATCCCACAACCTCTGATGTCCTAGTTGCTACCAAGACTAAGTCCTATAGTAGCCGCTTGATTAATGGAGAATCCGAATGAACTGCCTCCCATGTTCATACATCTGCACGCCTCAGATAAGTATGATGTATCCATTTGATCTAAAGTGCTTCCTTCTTAGCCTATATCCTCCAAAGCATCTTAGTCAAGAGGGCAAGGTTCTATGGCCATAAATCATGAAATCCTAGGCCATCCTCATCTTTAGATTTACACATATCCGCTTATGAGATTGGAGGGTGTTTTGAGGTCCACATGAATGATCTACAGATGATATAGATGCGATTAATAATGCCCTGTGGGAGTGGCAGGATGGAAAGTCAGAAACAATCGACACCCTGAAGCCCTGAGGTAATGAGTTTCGCCTTGCCCACATATGATAGTGTCAGTTAAGGCAAGGTGCTAATTCAACTAGTCAATGAGTCCAGTAGGGGTATATAGTTTGAAATCCGTAGGCGCTCAGCTGCTAGCGGGATGCCAAGGTATCGAAAAGGCATGGAACCCTCCTGAAATCCCATAATGGATAACAACCTGCTGCATGTGGTGACATCAACCCCTGCCAAGTAGATACATGATTTTAGTTGGTTGACCTGAAGCCTTGTTGTAGCACTAAACTCCTGCAAACATATGGATAACGCTCTAATTGAATCAGCATCCCCCCGACAAAGGAGTAGTAGACATCCACATATGCTAAATGGGCTAAACAAAGGTGGGCTCATTGAGGGTGAAAACTGAATCCTAGCCTTGTGGTATTTTGCTGCAGCTGGCTTCCAAAGATCTTGATGCAGATGCCAATTAGGAAGGGGATAGGGGATCTCCCTACCGTAGTCCTTTGGCTCCTCTGAGCTGTCCAATGGTGCCACCATTTATAGCTAATGAGTAGGACGTGGTAGTGACACACTCCATAATCCATGTAATAAACTGCTTCGGAAAATCCAACCCTATAAGAGCCTCCCTCAAGAAATCCCAGCAAATACTCATAAATAGAATTCACTTAAAGGTAGGCAGTGCATGAAGCTTCCGCCAATATAGGATCTCGGGTAAGAGTCGTACCATACTGGGTCTATTATACACAGTTTTACCTTGCATTCCAAGAGGTTGTTTCTACGACTCGAATATATGACCATAAGGTCTTATGGTAACAACTTTACCGGTGTTAAGGCTTCCCTTCCATAAATACTATTCACTTACAACAACAACAATAATAACAAAGTCTTTACCCACTAGGAGGGGTTGGCTATATGGATCCTTCTACGCCATTGGACTCTATCCCCTACTATATCATCATCTATATTTAAATAAATTTTATCTTGTTTTATTGTTGCTAACCAAGTCTTTTTTAGTCTTCCTCTTCCTCGTTTGATGTGTATATTTGTCATCGTTTCACATCGTCTAACTGGAGCATTTATTCGCTGCCTAAGTACATGTCCATACCACCTTAAGCGTGTCTCTCGGAGCTTTCTTTCAATAGATGCAACATCGACTTTTTCTCTAATGCTCTCATTTCTTATTCTGTCCATCCTCATATGTCCGCACATTCACCTTAACATTCTTATCTCCGTAACTCTCATCTCTTGCTCATGTGTTCGAGTCGTAGCCCAACATTCAGCGCCATATAACATAGCAGGTCTAATCGCCATTTTGTAGAACTTCCCTTTAAGTTTTAGAGGCATTTTATGATCACATAAAACACTCGACACTTTCTTCCATTTCAACCATTCTGTTTGTATTCTATGTAAGACATCTCTCTCAATCTCTCCATCATCTTGCAAAAATAATCCTAAATATTTAAAGCTCTCAGTTTCAGATAACTAAACACTTGTCTCATTACGTCTAATATTGCTAAACTTAAATTCTATATATTCTGTTTTTATTCTATTAAGTCTAAAACCTTTCACTTCTAGTATTTCCCATCAAGATTCTAGTTTGACATTTACTCGTTCACGTGTCTCATCTACCAAAACAATATCATCTGCAAACAATATCTACCACGGTACTGTTTCTTGAATGTGTCAAGTGAATTCGTCCATGATTAGTGTAAAAAGATAGAGACTTAAAATTGATCCTTGATGTAATCTTATCTTTATTGGAAATGCTTCAGTTAATCTGTCTGAAATTTTCACTCTGGTCGTTACTTCCTCATACATATTCTTAATTAGTACAATATATGTTATACTAACATCTCTTTTTTCTAAAATTCTCCATATAATTTTTCTTGAAACTCTATTATAAGCTTTTACTAAGTCAAGAAATACCATGTGTAGATCCTGCTTTTGCTCTCTATACTTTTCAATTAGTTGTCTGAGAAGATATATAGCTTTTATTGTTGACCTTTCTGGCATGAATTCAAATTGATTTTCGAGAACTGTGGTCTCCTTCCTTAATCTATTTTCTATTACTCTTTCCTAAAGTTTTATGGTATGACTCATTAGTTTAATACCCCTATAGTTTTCACAAGTTTTTATATCTTCCTTATTCTTATATAAGGGAATTAGGATACTTACCCTCCATTGATCATACATCTTTTTTGTTTTCAATATCATGTTAAATAATTTTGTAAGTTATTTAATATCTTATTTTCCTAGACACTTCCACACCTCTATCGGAATATCATCTGGTCCAACGGTTTTTCCATTTTGCATTCCATTTAAAATTTGTTCTGAAATTTGAATTCTACGATAAAAATTTAAATTTCTATACTCATTTGACCTACTTAAATTATCTAAATTAAGTTGGTCTCCGAAACTTTCATTAAAAAATTGATGAAAATATCTCTTCCACCGCTCTTTTATTTCTTCATTATTTACTAGTACCCCATTACATTCATCTTCAATACATCTTATTTGATTAAGATCTTTTATCTTCCTCTTTCTCACTTTAGCTATTCTTATTCACTTAATTACATAAAATATTTGTTCATTTTAAACAAAAATACATCATCAAAATTCGAAATTTCTTGAGACTTCAAATCTGAAATTGCTTCTGTTTTACAAAACTTTGAAAGTAAAGCATGTCTAATTTATGGGGGGGCTAGAAAATGTCTCATTTCTCGTTGCTCATTTCAGTGTTCTAATATGCAAAAGTTGAATACATTATAAGTGAAATATTATAAAATGAAAGAAGTATACAATTTATAAGTAATTAAAGATAAAAATTAAAAGAAAATGGTTACAAACATTTTTAATTCTAAAAACTAATATGACCAAATTAATTAACGAAAACAAACAGAAGACTAAACATATAATACCAATTATAATTAAAAAAAGTTAATTAAAAAAATATAATTTATATTGAGTAAAATTAATTATATTATTATTAATAATTCAATTAACTATGTATTAAATGGCAATAGTATCAGAATTCTTGATAGAAATTAAAATTCCTGCATGGTTCAAGATTTTAAGGCTTAGTGGAGAGTACTCAAAACTTCAGAGAAAGAACAATTTTTTTTTTTTGTACCAAAATAAATTAGCATTAACCTCAACTTTTGCCCTGTAGAATAAATTTCTTGAGAAGTCATTCTCTCCTTTACATATTCTAGTGTCTACTAGAAATATAAACCTATGCTACTGTACCTCATTTTGGTCGTTTTTGGTTCTGCATATTTGAGAGACCAATTGGGACAGTCTGGATAGTGCTTATACTGTTTTGTCAATGCCTGTATCAAAGTTTTTGCTTTTCATAAAAAGCTCCACGAATGGCAGGAATTATTGGTAGCTGATGAAGTTCTCTTTTTACTATTAGATGAATATTCACTTATGATGAAGTCTTTGACTTATATTTTGATACAAGAAATGGTTGGTAGTCGAACAAATCAAGTTCTGAAAGAGGATTTTAAACCTTGGATGACTGCGAGTGCTTTGGGCTTCATGCAACCATAATAATCTTGTAAAAAGCAATTAATGGTGAATATTTACTATTCAAACTTCAATGGCTGATGAGGCTAAGGTATCTGAGTAATCCTATCTGCTTTCTTTGTTAAAGAAGGCTTGGACTTTTGTTACTGGATATGTTAGAGATGAATTGTCATCAAGCAGATGCAATTAAATAGGCTGTTTTTAATTACCTCATTGTTGAGCTTGCTAGAAATTCTTGGTTTTCTATAATTTTGATTAACTTTGGAAATGTAGGTTGCCTCTGAGAAGGGACTCTTTTCGTTGGTCATAAATGTGCAAGTAAGTTTTATACACTCTGATCTAATTTATTGTTTTGTATTTTTCCTCTACGTCCATGGATTGATTCTTGTTGAGTTGTTTCCTATTTGAGTATCGACATAAAGCTTGTTGTCATTGAAGGTATCATCTTTAATGTTATTTGCAGAATGCTAAGATCTCAAGTAGTTTACGAGTATTTCACAAAATGAAATATTAGTTTATAATCTGTATATTGTGCATTGATCTTTGAGGTATTGAAGGGCGGCTAAATCCAGGCAAGAGATGATCCGAACTAAACTGAGGATAGTTCTTACCTAGTGCAGAGTAACGTGTACTTGACCCTGAACCATCTTAATGTGATATCCACTTAAAAAAGAAATATAAAAGAAGAAAAATTTGCATATATATGTGATTTTCACATGGTATGAAATCTCATACTGTATCGAGCGGCATAGTCGAAAAGTACCATTTCTACAAATTACTAAAACTCGAAACTACTGAGCTACTTTATACTACGTTGTTATCTCAATCATATCGTGTCATACTAACATTCGACACCCATTGCGTCATGCTACAAATTGTGTCCAAATGTATTGGAGTGATTATTATTTGTTTTAGCATTTGTTCATCAGATATAATGTTAAAATTGTACGATTTTATGTTGGAGTTAAAATACCGATATGGCATTCCATTAAAGTTTGAAACTCTGTCACTGTTAGAGATTTTGAACATTAAAGTATTATCTTAGAAAAAAATAAAAAGTTTAAAATTGAAAAAAATTAATTGTTTTATCATGCACATGGCCTTAATTGGGTATATTTACATGTCCAAGAAGGTACCCTTTTGTTAGAATTGCTAATACTAATATTATAACCCTAATAATAATAAATAACATAAGATAAGGAAATAGTATATAGCAAATCATGAATTTTATTTATTTTCAAAAGATCAAAACAAATTTTAGTTCATAAATAAGAACATCTCATAAAGAAAATGTTGTGCATGAGAAAATAAGAAAAACATTTATATAGAAAATTTGATTTTTAGCAATTTAGGTGGCTTTGTGAGTGATTTTATAATTAGCTGAAATTAAACAACATCTCAAAACATGTTCTTGCCCACAAAATTAATAAATACAAATTACTAAGTGGTAAGCAGGAGGCATGTGCATAAATATAATTTTTTTAAGAATTTAAGACCCAATAAGGTATATTTTATGTTTCAGGTTTTAGGTGTCACTTGAGCATAAAGTATGAGCTTTTAATATTCATATAGCTTATTAGTTATCACACCTTTATATGTGTCTACATTATCATGTTTTTGCATTTATTTTGATGCAAGTAAATCCATTAAAAAATGGATCTGATACATAGGCCGAAACCTATGCTGGTGATTGGTGATGTGACAGTGTACCAAGAACTAACCACACGCCAATGCACATTGCTACATAGTTCGTGGGTGGTCAGGAGCCAAAATCATATAGCTAGGCATAAACTATTCACTTTTATCATGTAGTTCAACATTCTGATAGTCATTTGTTGTAATTGTTTCATTCACTTTAAGTATTCACAAAAGCAGTTATTCCACTTTTGATTTCACACATTGTATAACAATGTCACATTTAAATAATGGTTAGTTTGAGCGATTAACATTTGTTGATTGTTATGCAAATTTAACAACACATTGTTAGATGGTCACTAGATAGGGATATATAGTACATGAGAGAGCATATAAGCATCAATATAAAGTTATCATCAAGCATGGAAGGTAAACTAGTTTAAGACTACGTTTGGTAGGACGTAATATAATCAAAATGATAATGTAATTAAGTTTGTAATGAAATGCAATGCAATCTTGATTACATTCCTATGTTTGATCACAAAGTTGCATGTAATCTTGGATTACAAGAGATATTATATTCTTTTGTTTGATGTCCATTACAAGGACGACAATGGTCGACTGCCGACAGCGACGAGCGGCAATGGCAGGCTGACTGGCAGGCAAGTGGCGACGGCGGCCGGTGATGGCGGTCGTCGGTGGCGGCGGTGGTGGCAGTTGGTTGACTAGCGGCGGTCGACCATCGGCGGGCGATGGCGACGACGATGGCGCCGGACGATGGCGGCTACGACGTAATCTGAAAAGTTATCGCCGTCGCCGTCGCCGCGACGGCGACGAGCTGTGGCGCCGGACAATGGCGGCTACGGGCGACAACTTTTCAGATTACGGCTTATAATGTAATCGGATTACATAGGTTTTGTCTTGTAATCCAGATTACAAAACTTTAGTGACTTTTGTAATCCAGATTACATTACATTACAATTTTAAAATGATAACAAACAAAGTAATCAATTTTGTGATGTAATCTGGATTACATTACAAGGTGGATTACGGCGTACCAAACGTAGCCTAAAGGAAAAGTATCAATCTGTCGATATGTCGATATGTCGATATCCAGAGCCACATATTATCTTTTAAAACTTCAAAGCTTTTTTCTGAGTTAATTCGATAAGGTAGCTTGTAAAAATAGCATATTAGCATGAAGGGGACAACTTTATCCTTAACATGGTAACATTGTATATTGTCCTCAATATAACCATAATTTAATTCTTTTAGAACACACTGTTAATTTAGTATAATATAATTCCCATTCAAAAAAATTTACAATAATTTACTTATTCTCAATTTAAGCTATCAATAATTTTATGTCACGCACAAGGGATGATCGTAAAAGATCAAAAGGAGATTTATCCACTTCAACACGCATTGAGGAAGATCCAAAAGTCTATGATGTGCATACTCTATAGGATTGAAAGAAGGCTAGAGGGGTTGAATAGCCTCAAACAAAACTTAGATGCAGCAAGAAAAATTATTCCATAACAAGAAAACCAAAAGCTACACACAATAAGAGAAATACACAAAAGAAAGAGAGAAATAATGCTAACTTAATGGTTTATGTGGTTTGGTAGCCCTTAGGTTCGTACTCAATGGTCTATATCTTTCAGCAGGTCACTTCATGAATTCCTCTAGCTTTCTTATTCTCGAAAACTTTTCGAGATAGACAAATCCCTTAACGTGCGTTGGTTACAAAAGTGCGATAAGTACAACAGGTTGAGAAAAGCTCCTAAGAGTAGATTGAGAGTAGAATTGAATGCTTTTCATAGTCAATACACACTATATTTATAGGCCTCTTCCATGCATCTAAGTATCTTCTAGAATTTTATAGTGGCATTCAATGGCTTTACATGCCATTTCAATTGACTCCTTTACGTTTCTACAAATCTGGTCAGATGGTGGAAATATAAATAAGAAACACAAAAAGAACAAAGAAACAACAGTTCGGGGAGATCCTTAGTATAAAAGTTAAACCCCATTCATACAGAGGAGGTAAAATTCGAGGCTGAACCTTTGACCTCATAAGACAAAGGTTGGAAGTTTTCTAAAGGGTTAGGAATTCCAAACATTGTTGGTGTAATATGTTAGGAATGCCTTATCATGTTCAGACTTCTTTCACTAGACATTCAATCACCCTTGATCTATTTGGAATTCCTATTGTCGTGTGACTTGTTCCTGCATATATTTGTCATAAGCTTGTAAATACATGTTCTAGCTTAACCCTTTGCCTAACATTGTAATTTATTGCGATGCGAATCTCTCTCTTTTTTATGTTTAGCAACCAAATTAAGTTAGATCTAGGGATGACAATGGGCCGGGTTTAAACTCGACCCCGCATTAAACCCACCTTATTCGGGGTGTTCAAATGGGTCGCGGGGTGGGTTAAGATTCGGTCAAAGGGTTTGAAAACGAGTCCGGGGCGAGTAACTGATTTTAATAAACCCGCCCCATACCCGCCTGTATATATATTAAATTAATAATTTATTTAAATTTATTATTATATGGAATAAATTGTTAGGTTTTGAGTCATGACTCATGATAAATATGTTTGTTTTTGCTGCTAAGTAACTTATGATTTAGATTTAATGCCATTAAGGTGTAATTTCGATGAATGTATTAATTTTTAGACATTTTTTGTTGTGTACAAATCTTAGAATTGAAAAATATATATTTGACGGGTTTGCGAGTCCAACTCGGAATGGACCTGCATGGTTTTGGGGCTGGGTAGGGCCAAAAAAGAGGCAAGGTGGGGCGAGTCTCGGGTTTGATTTTTTCTTGGCGGGGCTCTAGGTTTACCCAAACCCATCCTGTTGTCATCCCTAGTTATACCATGAGAATAGAAAAAAAAAAGATAGAGAAAAAATATCTTATGAATTTTGTCACACTACGGAGGTATATTTTGTCCGTCAAATCCGACGATACCTTTTTGTAACAATATAAGATACAAATTGATACAAGGTCACAAGCTACTAGTAAACACAAGCCAAATACAATGATAAAACAAAACTATAAAGTGTAGTGTGTGTGTGTGTGTATATATATATAAACTTGATATCCTGAGCGCTTGTTTTTGTACCCCTGTCCATGACGCACAGTGAATGAGAAATGCACAGTATTTTTTCTCGTGCGAAGCTGTTGTCGCCTATTGCCCCCGCTGTTCTGTCAAAATCTGGTGAATTATAGCCGCCAGTGCCATGATCGCTGGCAGCCGTAATTCGGCCAGATTTCAATTGAGATTTGGTCGGAATCCAGTCGCAATCCGATCAGAATTCAGCCACAGTCTGTTCGACATCGGAGTCCAGTCAGATCATGGTCAGATTCTAGTCGGAATCGGTCGCGATTGCAGTCGTGGCACTGGCGCCCTTAATTTGGTTGGGTTTCGACTGCAATTTGACCAGGGTCCGATCGGTCGGACGACGACAACAACAATGGGGCGACTTGACGGGATTAGGGGTTGAGCTATAGCGCTCATTGGAGAAGGAAGTCGCGGGCAGAAGCATTGTGCATTTCCCATTCACTGTGCAATCGTGATGAATCGGACGGTGGAGAACGCGTCGCGCACGAGTCTCGCCAACGAATTTGGCTGAATTGTGGCCGCCAGCGCTGCGACCGCTGGCGACCACAATCGCAATCGATTTCGGCCACGATTCGGCCTGAATCCATTCGCGATCCGGTCGGACTCCGATTCCGGTCAAACGGCGATGCCGAGCGAAAGTTTTTTTGATGAGAAACATTGTGCATTTACCATTTACTGTGCTCGCTCGGTGCACACACGAGTTGCGCAAACTGTGACGCCTAGGATATCAAATTCGAGTATATATATATATATATATATATATATATATATATATATATATATATATAATTGTGTGCACTTATCGTGTGCACCCGTGAATGTAAAGGTGTTTTCGGCGAGTGTTGTTGCTCGGATGGCGACGACAGCGACCTCGACGGGTTTAGGGGATTGACTATAGCGCTCATCGAAATAACGATGCGTGCTGAAAACACCTTTGCATTCACGAGTGCACACGGAGTGCACACATTAGGTGCACACTATGTTTAAACTCTCTCTCTCTCTCTCTATATATATCAAATATATGCATACCGGTATGATTTCTTCATATCAATTAAAAAGTAATAGACGATAATATACCAAAATGGAAACAATCCCATAAGTCAAGTAATACAAAACACAACTAAATCATAGTCCATGGTATAAAAGAAATAGAAATTAGAACTCTCGACGTGAGATGAGATTGGCTGGCAGGATCTATTTGCTACCTGTGGGGGAGTAAAATAAATGTGGTTACTTAGTAGGTATAGGAAAGATGGTGTATGAACTAAGTGTAAGGAGATCAAAGGATATACAGTCTCACATGTAATATCAACTAAACAATAGTAAGAACATAATAAATGCATATACCGATCTGATCCACCAAGTATAATATAATGAACAAAAATAAATGAGAATCTGCAATGATATTGCTCGTAACCAAATGAGCAACATATAATAGAATATAACATTTAATAATATGTATGATAATATCACGCCTATGTAACATCTATATTTCAAATATATGCAATATATCACAAACATAATGCAATATATATCGCCAACATATGCAACACACATCACATGTTATACATGATCACTGTCGACATGCAACTTCTGTTACCACTACCTCTGAGTGGTCGGGTGGGCGGACATGACAACTGCATAGAACTCCAACTACCACTACTCTCAAGTGGTTGAGTAGGTAGTATGAAAAGTAGCTATCTAGCTACATACCAAGGGGATCCCTGTATGCAGCTATCATTACCTCGAGTAGCCAAGTGGGCACGACATTACAAGCTGCACACACCTCTAGTTACCACCATCTCGAGTGGTTGGGTGGGGAGATGTGATTGATGACTCTCTCAACCACAAGGGAGACATGGTCGATAATATGCATGTAATGCGATGATGAACAGAAAATAAATAGTCATCCATTCAAGTATAGACGTCTCTATACAACAATAATATGATCAAAACTAGAAGTATAAGCTATAAACAATGTATATAAAAATAACAGGTAAAAATAATGGCAAACACATGGATTGCAAAAAGACAGTATAGACATCAAGTAGATCATCTCTAAGATCAAACAGGTAAGTATTAAACTCAAATATGATAAAGAGTGGAGTCAAGATAGTGATACTAACAATATATCAAGGTTCATGCACTAAAATCCATGATCTACAAAGGTCAAAGGAAGAACTACCCACTTGATATGTACAATATGTTGGTTGTCTTCGTGTCTGAGAGTCTGTCTCAAATTAGAGTCCTGCAAATATAGAATACGAAACATACTAAATTTAATCGTAACTCTAGTAGTAGAATCAATTCCTAAATCGATTTCGACCATTGATTAATTAATGAATAATTAATCAAAAAATAATTTATCATTAGCTCAACGAGAATTAATAATTAATTAATTTAACCCATTAACTATTAATCTAATTAATTAATAACCTGTTCAATTGAAAACTAAATTAACTTAATCAAGTTTAATCAATATTCATATCATTTAATTAGGTCTTATGCCAATCATACACAACCTCATACCTTGAGTTCTCCAGCAAAATTAGGTTATGACACCGACATCTGGCGACGATGTTGTGAGTGTCGCTAAAGGACGATTGATGATTGTCACGTATCAATAGCGATTGAACACCCATGCGAGGGGGCTGGCGATCATGGTTGTTGAGCTGGCGATGTCAAGGCTATTTGCGATAGCGAGACTATTTGCAGCAGTGATGGTAAGCTGAGAGAGAGAGAGAGAGAGAGAGCTATGGTTGTTCGCGGTGTATTGGTAGGCTTCCAGAGCTTCGATTCACTGAGGAAGATCGGGGAAATGATGGAAGAGACGACGATAGAACATTTGGCAATAGGGAACGACGGTGACAATTGCAATGGCAGTCAACAACAAAGAAACACCGATTATATTGCTCTTAGTGCAAGAGAGGCTAACGCTCGGTGTCACCTTGGCAATAGTGGACTTGGCTGTGGATAGAGGCGACTGGAAAAGGGCGAAGCTCTCGATTGGTGGAAGAAAGGTAGGCACAGGAGAAAGGAAGGCGGCGGCGAGGATGCCGAGCTGATGTAAGCGCATCGAACACAACACATATTTGTGCCCCTTGACACGAGCGTGTATTATCCTGGACCAAAACAAAGAAGAATAGGATTTCCAAAGGCGAACACGGGCATGCCGTGGCCACCTCCATGACCGTGCCCCATTCTGGGGTTTAACCAGAAGTTCCAACAGGAATACGACACCACCGCGCTGTCCAAACCACACCATTTACGGATCCTCCATCACACGCTGTGCACGCCAAGGATTTTATTATTATTTTTATTTGATTTGAATTTTCTAATTAATTTTAAAATTTTTGTTTAAAATTTTTATATTTATTTTTTAAGGAATTTTTATTATTTCTTTTGTTTGAACTTTTCCCTTTCTCTAGCCTATTTAAACATGAACTTACGCTCTTGTAATAGATAAATTAGTTTTGGATTAATAAAAATTATTTGGTTTCGTTTAAACGTAGAGGTGGATCATCTTTTATTTGCGAATTCTCCATTCTCTTCAATTCTCTCTGCCCACCTCTCTTGTTAGTGCCTAGATCCACATATCTCCACAATGATATGATATTGTCCACTTTGGGCCTAAGCCCTCATGTTTTTATTTTTGGATTTTACCCAAAAGTTCTCATACCAATGGAGATATCTTTTCATCTTATAAACACATGATCTTTTCCATGTCTTACCAACGCGACTTGATCAGATTCATAATACTCCAACAATCCTCAAACGGCGACCACATCGAGCCCCTCGCCTATCCGCCCTCAAGAACTTCCTCTCGCCATGTCCGATCCTTAACTCATCAGACTTCGCCAACCGTCTCGTCCTTCGACCTGCCGACTTCCCCGCCAATCGCCCAATCCTTTCCGCCCAATCGACTTCCTATCAGTTGTTCGATCCTCCCGACCCAACTGGACTTCCTGCTTGGTGTCTGGTTCTCTTGATCCGAACATGGGAGCTTAACTTCCTTCGTTCGAGGTTCATGGCTTGATATGAACCATGACTTTGATACCAATTGTTAGTACTTATAAGATCCACAATCTCCACAATGATATGATATTGTCCACTTTGGGTCTAAGCCCTCATGGTTTTGTTTTTGGACTTTACCTGAAAGGCCTCATACCAATGGAGATATCTTTTTATCTTATAAGCACATGATCTTTTCCATGTCTTATCAATGTGGGACTTTGATTGTTTTCTCCATACTTCCAATAATCCCCCCTCAAACGAAGGACCACATTGAGCCCCCCTCAAGCCTATCCATCCTCGAAGGACTTCCTATACTTGATGTTCGATCCTTAACCCACCAGGACTTCCTGCCAACTATCTGGTCCTCCTGATCCAAATGGGCTGTATGGCTTAGCCCAAAGCGACAATATCATATCATCGCTGAGATATACGAATCTTATAGCACTAACATCTCTCCTAGCATCGCTGCACGCTGGAACGACGCGCCACCCCACTACTCCACCCGCGGTCACTGACATCGTAGCTCTAGTTCTATAGAGGGACATCGCGGTCACGGTCACGGACGAAGCAGTAGATTCCGATCGAGGTAAGTCGCACCCTAAGTGTTAGTGTCACAGTGCCACCATGAGATTTATCGACAGAATCATATATATTATATTTCATTAATAAAAAACAAAGATTGTTTATTATATTTACTTTATGCACGTGTCAGCTAAAACAAATATAATAATGCCCTTGAGTAGTAGGTTCTAATCTACAGTATATCAATTTGTAGAATTTATTATGAGAAGCTGTAGAGAATACTATTCTTAATATTCCTAGTCAAGTATTAATATACAAGGGCAATATTAATACATTGAGACTAAAGATGAGGCCAAATTGGACGACTGATCTCACAAGTCATGGATGTAATATCACATCGACACACGGTATATATATCGAGAATATATATATCGAATCGATTCGCCACAGAAAGTATCATGGATCGTTATACGAGTGTCATATACTTTCTCACGCGACTATCGCATTTAATAGTCTTTAGACCAAGTCACTACTGCTCCCTACATAAGAAGTTATGCTTGGTATCATTGCCTAACGCCACATCGTGAACAAGGTGACTATAACGGCGATCACCGGGTACGTAACTAATTACGCGGAGGGACGCGAGCGATGAGATGAGATCTATCCTCCTATACGATACGAGTGATATCTTCGCCTCGACAGAGTAGACTACGAAATGCACGACACGCTCAAACGAGTCAATACGAGATATCAACTCATTTGTTCGAGCAGTTTACTGGGGATCAAGAAACATAAAAATCGATAAGGGACGACACCTGCCTTACGCCTCATCGATCGATCTAAGATATCGAGATGTGACACCGCCATATACGATAATAGTCACTTTAAAAGTCTTTGACGATCTCAACGATTCAGAACTGGGTAGCAATGATGTATCGCTAGACGTCATTATCGCATGATTCTAAAAGGGTTTTAGATACATCGCTAACATTACAAGAGCCTATAGGTCACACACAAAACGACATTCGCTTGAGATGATTTCTTTAGTCGACTAAAAGGACAATCGAGCATACGACCAAGATTCGAGTTAGACTCAACCGCTTAAACTCGAAGCTGACTCAAGTCAATCCACGGAAGACGATTCATCATCATGCATGATTAATTTGATTAATCATGCATGGGAATACCAAGAGTCTTGGTATTCATGATGAGAATTCATGAAGGAGAATACCAAGGGTCTTGGTATTAAGAGATGTCTTAATGAGGAGATAATGACATTTGATGCATGGGATTAAAAGGCTTGTCTTTTGGTGTTTCACGTGAACTTCACTTGAGGGTGTTGTGTTTGGGCGTGCAAGCCAAATAGAGCCAAGAGAGAAAGTGTTCTCTCATCTCCTCCTTCCTCTCCTTCTTCTTCCAAAGAAGTCTTGGCATTTTGCTAGGGGTTGCTAGCACAACGTAACTCCAAAGCTAGTGTGGGTGTCGCAGGATACCATATATATACTACATTCTTACATCAGACAGATCCAGATCAATGCTGAAAAGGGGGATTGCGAAGGGCACGCACCGAAGGTATAATCCTCCTCTAGATTAGATCTAGACTAGAAAACGATTTATATAGTTTTGCATGGATCTCTAGTGGGATCCGGTTTAATTATTTATTTCACGCGGCCAGACGTAAGATTCGCCGCGACGCCAGGAACGCCGATCCGACCGATTTCCCAACACCTAAGTTCAAAGTACCCACGAGCTCATCGATCTACAGAGATAAATCATGGAGTTATATTGACAATTCATGGATGGTCGTTACGGTTGTGATCATGGACGTGACAGATAGATTCCGATGGAGAAAGCCGCACCCCCAGATTGAAGTTTCCAAGAGACCATCAAGAATCTACAGAGAAAAATCAGAGCGTTAACTCGGCGTGTAACACTCGAGAACTTGAGGTATCTCTTCGATGTTCTAAAAATTTACATCATGAACATCGTGGTAGCAAAGAATGGTATAGAGATCCCATCTATGATGATGATGAAAACATGGAAGATTCTATCTACTGCGAGGAAATTGAAGACCCTGTCTATAATGATCATGAAGACATAGAAGATTCTGTCTACGACGAGCAAATTGGAGAAAATATGGAAGACTCCATCTACAATGATGATAACATTGACGAGGTCATGGGCAACCCCATCTTCGATGATTATGATGATGATGAAGTGCTTTGTGAAGATGACCACGAGACATTACTTAATCTCTCGTCCAAGGACGAAATGAGAGATGATTGGTTGATGACAATGAACACTCATGTTGGAGGACAAAATATTGTATTAGCACCCCGACAAGAGGATTTCACTCCTCTTTTGGTATCTTCTATTTCTACTCTTTTGGTCGCACATGCCCTACCACATCATTCGAGTAGCATCTTTCGACTCAAGCCTAGATTTCTTCAACAAGGAATAAGTCTACCTAATCGGAACTCGAGGATAAGTTCTTTTCAACTCTGGGAGTCTGATGCAGGCGTGTTCAGCACAACGCGGCATGCTCGTGCCTCTTGACATGAGCGTGCATCATCCTGGACCAAAACAAATCAGAACATGGTTTTTAGAGGCCAACACGGGCAAGCCGTGACCACCTCCACAACTGTGCCCCATTCTAGGGTTTAATCAGAAGTTCCAGTATCGTGGTCCAGACCATGGCCAAGCCATGGATCCCTCCATGGCCATGGCGCACCGTCGCCGCTATTTAGGATTTCATTAATATTTTTATTTGGTTTCAATTTTTTGTTTAATTTTAAAATTCTAATTTTAAAATTTTTATATTTACTTTTTTTTGTTTCATTAATTTTTTTTATTATTTCTTTTGTCTAAACCTTTTCCTTTCTAGCCTATGTAAACATGGGCTTACTCTTGTAATAGATAGATTAATTTTGGATTAATGAAAGTTATTTGGTTTTGTTTAAACCTAGAGGTGAATCTTCTTTTGTTTGTAAATTTCTCATTCTCCTTCGATTCTCTTTGCCCAACTCTCTCCTAGCATCGTTGCGTGTGGAAGGATGCACTCACTTTGCTACCCGCCTACGTCACGAGCTCACAGCAGCGAAGACTAAGTGCGGCGGCGATCGCGTGAAGAATGAGAGGATAGATCGACCATGATGCATGAGGGCATGATCGACATTCGGAGATATGGGGCACAGTGAGGTCGACGACAAAGAAGGGATGAGGGCAGTGACGAAGAGGGTTAGGGCACTGGAGGGAGGAAGAGGCGACGGTGAGGAAGAGAAGGGTTGGGGGCGAAATGGGGAGAATAACCTAGGTTTTGATTTTTAAACCTATGTTAATTGAATCTATTAACTTCTCAATAAAATGATAATCCAAACAAATTTTATCAAAGCCTATTAGATCTTTCCCCATGAAATATAATAAAAATTTGTTTTAAATCTCAAAAAATTCCTAAAAAAAATTCCAAATAATTCTATAAGAAATTACCCAATTAATAACTATTATTTCATTATTATTCTAGATAAAAATTTAGATTGGGTCTATTTTATTTATTTGTTGTATTTATCATTCTTCTCCATAAAAAAAATTGTCTCGAAATTTCTATTTAAGTACAATAAGTAATGGCATTCTAATAAACTCATGTACTTTAAAAGTGTCACATCTTAAGTAAATAAGTGTGGGTATTGAACTTGGATATTATTTTTTTTAACTCCAAAATAGCCTCAAAAATCTATTACATATGCTCTCAATAGACTTTTCAAAGTCTGAATAGTTTAAAGGGTGACAAACTGTACCAAAGTGGAGCTTTGTACCCATGACTTGTTGGAGACTTTGCTAGAATCGCAAGGTGAATCGTGAACTTCTATTAGATATGATACTCAAGGATACTTCATGAAGTTTGGAAATCTCCTTATAGTATAATCCCACCAAGCGATCCAAAGAATCAATCTTATGGATTAGTAGAAAATGAGCGGACTGAGTTAATCGGTCAATGATTATCCAAATCACATCATGTCCTTTCCGAGTTCTAGGTAATCCCACAACAAAGTCCATTGTAATATACTCCCACTTCTATTTTGGTATTCGAATCCCCTGAAGTAATCTTGTTAGTCTCTAATGTTCTACCTTGTTAACACACCAAACTTTGATCTACAAAATAGCAATGTCCTCCTCCATGTCATTCTACCAGTAGGAGCGTTTTAAATCCCGTTACATTCGATTTTCGCTCAGATGGATTGCGAATCTGGATCGATGTGCTTCTTGAAGTAGGTTTTCCTTAATAGGGTGCATCTCCATAACACAATCTTTCTCGAAAACGGAGAATCTCATTCTCATTGCAAAAGAATTATGCATGTTGTCTCAAGTTCTCTTAGCTACCCAAAAATTGATAATTGCTTCGATCTCTTGAGGTCCACCAAAATGCCTCTGCTCAAATGTGTCCAAGAAATCCTATAGAGGATGCCAAAATGCACATTTGTTGAACTTCTCGTAGAGCTGTTCTCATCATAAATCTTTAATACTATGCGAAGATGATGTCCATGCTCTTCCTCGGACCGTGAATATATCAAAATATCGTATACGAAGACAATCACAAACTGATCCAAATACTCCAAGAACACTTGATTCATCAAGTCCATGAAAGTAGCTAAAGCATTGGTAAGTCCAAATGGCATTACCAGGAACTCATAATGTCCATACTGTGTATGAAATGACGTCTTCTACACATCTACATCTTTTACTCTAAGCTGATGATATCTCGATTGTAGATCAATCTTAGAGTATACATAGGTGTCATTTAGTTGATTAAATAAATCCTCTATCCAATAAACTTCAGTAGTTTCAATTTAAATTCTTCCAGTTCTTTTGGTGCCATACGATATAGGGTCTTCGATATTGGAGTCGTTCCCGGAATTGCTTCGATCACAAATTCCACTTGCATATGCAGTGGAGTTTATCTGAAAATACATCTGAGTACTCTCGGACTATACATACATCCGAGAGGCATGATATACCATCATTCCTAATCTTTTTATCAATGATGGTAAATATCCATGTCATCCATGGTATAATAGTCTTTGAGCTTATAGTGCTGAAATGAAGGATATTTCATCATCCTTAGTCCCAACAAAGGTTGATCCGGTGGTCCGAAGGTTACCACTCTTGCTCGACAATCAACTGTAGCATGATAAGTGGTTAACCAGTCAATGCCAAGGATGATGTCAAACTCCACCATTTCAAGAACTTGAAGATCTACCGTACGACTATGTCCGCCAAAGTCTAAAAGGCATCCCTTGACTTCTTGGTTGGTGGTCAGCACCTCACATGACAGTAAAGATATCGCTAATCCACATGATCGAGATATAAGATCTCTTCTAATCTTGTACAAAAATACTATAACCCGTATCAATCAGTATATTAGTCAAAGTAGAGTAAAACTGAAATGCTAGCCCGAATGATAGATCCTTTGGCCCGCTGTGTTTCCTCTCGAGTAATGGCGTAGATCCGTCCAACTTCTGTGCTTGGTGGCTAAGTTCTTGTAGGTGCAACAATCTGGCATGGAGGAACTGAGGTCAATTGTTGAGGCTGAGACGTGAGCAATTGAAACGATTGGGATGGAGGAGGTAAAAACTACTATGTTGGATATACTGGCTAGTAAGCTACTGTTGTTGGATGATACTGAATAGGTATTGATATCGCTGTGCGCTCCATACTCTGTAAATGGTATAGCTGTGCTTGGGGAGGTAGAGATCGCTGTTGGTGTGATGACCCAGTCTTCTGTGATGATCTCTGTTGTCGAGGCTATGTGGATCATCCTCTCAAATGGGCAATCTCAGTGGTCTCCAGCTGAGTCTTTAGAGTGCACTCTCTACTCATATGCTCTTGAAGCTTATGGTAGAAACAAATGGATCGATCAAATGGACAATCTGGCTTTGCATGATTTTGTGATTCGCACTGCAAACACTTACTCATGTTGGTGTCATTCTTTCGATTTTGCTGATGGGCACGAGATCTTGATGATGAGCAATTGATCTTATGTGGTCGGGAAGACTCTTCAGTAGTAGTTCGTGAGCAATGAGATCCTGCCTCTTTTTTCCGACATTCGGAGGATTTTGATTCTATGATTTAACCTGCTATGTATGTTTATCGAACTTCTTCTCCCGAGACACTTGCTGATGAGTCATTTCTATAAATATGATTCGGTCCAGTGCCTCCTGATAGGAGCTGATAGAAGATCCAGATATCCTGATTCGAATGTATGCTATTAAATCCTGGGCGAATTGAAATATCTGATCGCCATCTTGAGCTACAAGGTGGAACAAAACTCTGCAAGTCTGGCAAACTCTGTATTGTACTCCATTACTGATCGATCATTCTACTTGAGAGTTAAGAATTCCTGACGGCGTGTTGTGCAAAATGCTGCGGGAAAATACTACCTCTCAAAAGTATCATAGAAAAGTGACCAAGTGGTGTTGTTCCCCGAATATTGTGCCCGCATCTCCACCAAGTAATGGTCTTGTCCCATAAATAATATGCAACTAATTCTACTCTCTCTGTATCAATACAAATCATGTACTTGAAAGTGCCTTCAAAGTTATCTAACCAGGCTCGTGTAACCTAAAATCTCTATTAAGCACAGTAGACTGATTCTTTACTGACTATGCCAATATTGATATGCGAGCTTCGTCCATTACCCAATCGGTAGTGGTCAGGTTGGCATAATTTGTCAAGGGTGACAGTCCTGACCTCTGCTTTCCGACTCAGCATCATTCGACTTTCCAAGAAAATTCACATTCTTGGAAGCAGATTCAGGTCCCACCGGTTCTACAAGTGGTTTCCGTGGTTGACCTAGACCATGGCTGCGAAGTGGTTGACTCATTACGTATTATTTCTTGCTAAACAACCAAGTGCATAGTTAATAGAAGGATATATAATAACAATTATCATACCTTACATTCTATAGCTCGGAGATGTCCCGCTGTTGCCCGGTTACAAAACTCACAAAGCCAAAATCGAGTAAAACGAAACACGATGTCCGAACGAAAAAAATCCACAAGTGGACTTCGCAATATAGGCTCTAATACTAATAAAATTGTCATGCTCCGGAGGTATATTTTATTCGCCAAATCGAACAGTACCCCTTTGTGACAATATAAGATATAAATTGATACAAGGCCAAAAGCGGTTAGCAAACACAAGCCAAATAAAATGATAAAACAAAATTATCAAGTGTATATATATATACCGATATGACTTCTTCGTATCAAGTAAAAATTAATAGTCAACAATATACCAAAACGGAAATAATACCATAAGTAATACAAAACGCAACTAAATCATATTCCGTGATATAAAAGAAATAGAAATCGAAACTCTTGATGTGAGATGAGATTGGCTGGCAGGATCTCCGAGCATTATGACATAACCTCTATTTGGTAAGGAGGGAAGGGGGGGGGGGGGGGGGGGGATAAATGTAGTAGTGAGTAAAAATTACTTAGTGGGTGGGTATAAGAAAGAGAGTGCATGGACTAAGTGTAAGGAGATCAAAAGATATACAGTCTCATAGGTAATATAAACTAAACAATAGTAAGAACATAGTAGATTCATATAACAACCTGATATATCAAATATAATATAATGAACAGAAATAAATGAGAATCTGCAATGGTACTGCTCGTAACCACATGAGCAACATATAATAGTATATAACATTCAATAATATGTATGACAAGGTCATATGTATGCAACATTCATATCTCAAACATATACAACATATCACAAACATAATGCAATATATATCATCAGCATATGCAACACACATCACATGTATATGCATGGTCACTGTCGACATGCAACTCCTGCTACTATTATCTCTGAGTGGCTGGATGGATGAACATGACAACTGCATAGAACTCTAGCTATCATTATTCTCGAGTGGGCGAGTGAGCAATATGAAAAGTAGCTATCTAGTTGCATACCAAGGGAGTCCTTGTCTGTACGCAGCTTCAACTACCACTGCTTCGAGTGGTCGAGGAGTACGATATTACAAGCTGCACGCACCTCCAACTACCACTATTCTGAGTGGTCGGGTGGGCAGATATGACTGACGACTTTTTTAACCACAAGGGAGATATGGTCGACAACATGCATGTAATGCGATGATGAATAGAAAATAAATAGTCATCCACACAGGTATAGACATCTCTATACAACAATAATACGATCAAAACCAAAACCAAAAGTATAAACTGTAAACAATGTATATAAAAATAATAGGTATAAATAATACCAAACACATGGATAGCAAAGACGGTATAGACATCAAATAGATCATCTTTAAGATCAAACGGATAAGTATCAAACTCAAGTGAGCGAAGTCAGGATAGTGATACTGACAATATATTAGGGTTTATACACTAAGATCAATGATTTACAAAGATCAAAGGAAGAATTACCTACCTGATTTGTAGAATGTGTTGGTTGTCTTCGTCTGATAGTCTGCCTCAAATTAGAGTTTGCAAATATAGAATATAAAACATACTAAATTCTATTGTAACTCTAGTAGTAGAATCAATTCCTAAATCGATTTCGACCACTGATTAATTAATGAATAATTAATCAAATAATAATTTATCATTAGCCCAATAAGAAATAGTAGTTAATTAATCTAACCCATTAACTATTAATTTATTAATTAATAAACTATTTAATTGAAAACTAACTCAGTAACTTAATCAAGTTTAATAAATATCCAGATTATTTAATCAAGTCTTATGCCAATCATACACAACCTCTTACTCCGAGTTCTCCGACAAAATCAGGTTACGACACCGACATCTGGCGACGACGGTGGCGCTGTGAGTGTCGCCAAAGGACGATCGACGGTCGTCACGTATCAACAACGACTGAACACCTATGCGAGGGTCTGGAGGTTGTGGTCACAGAGCGAGCGATGGTCAGGCTACTCGTGACAGTGAGGCTATTCCCTGTAGCGAGGCTAAGCTCACAGCGAGAAATAGAGGCAACAAAACTATGGCTATTCGTGACGTATTGGTAGGCCTCCAGAGCTTCGATTCGTTAAGGAAGATCGGGGAAAGGTTGGAAGAGACGACGACAGAATAGTTTACAGTGGGGAACGATGGTGGCAATCGTGACGACAGTCAGTGACTAAGAAACATCGGCTATGCTGCTCGTAGCACAAGAGAGGCAAATGCCCGACGTCACCTCGACAATAGCGGGCCTGGCTGTGGATAGAGGCAGTAAAGAACGAAGCTCCCGGTTGGCGGAAGAAAGGTAGGCACGAGAGAAAGGAAGGTGGTGGTGGGGATGTCGAGCTCACGGCGACGAAGACCGGGCACGTCGGTGATTGCATGAAGAACGAGAGGATAGATCGGTCGCGACGCATGAGAGCATGATCGACGATCGGAGAGGAGATGGGGCACGGGTGTTGGGGCGACGAAGAGGGGATGAGGGCGACGACGAAGAGGGTTAGGGCACGAGAGGGAGGAAGAGGCGACAGTGAGGAAGAGAGGGGTCGAAAGGGGGGGGGATGTGGAGAATAACCTAGGTTTTGATATTTAAATCTAGTTTAATTGAATCTATTAATTTCTCGATAAACTGATAATCCAAACAGATTTTATCAAAGCTTATTAGATCTTTCCCATGAAATGTCATAGAAATTCGTTTTAAATCTTGAAAAATTTCTAAAAATTTCCAAATAATTCTATAAGAAATTTCCTAATTATTAATTATTATTTTAGTATTTGATACAATTCACCAATATTCATGTAATGACTTTTTTAGTTGATTTTCAAAAAATTCTATAAAATTCTATAAATTTGTGAAATTTTGTATATTATATGTTTTAGCATTATGTATCTAAGAAAAATAAGTTTTTGTATTTATTTTTATTTTTTTTTATGTATTTTGGTATAAAGTTTCCAATAGGTCAAGACCTTTAATGAAATGTAATGTATCAAGTTTATGATTTACAAGTGCTTTGTCTTATGTAATGCATTGTATATATTTTATTTTCTATTTCAAAAAGTTGTTCAAAATATGTTCACGAGTACTTGAGGTTTTTTTTGTGAGGTATATCTTGGTTATGATACTTCTCATATGTATCTAAAAAAAAAAATGTAGAACTGCCACATTAGTGACCCCCTCCGGCTGCCCCTATCAGTGGAGGAGATAAATCAGAAACCTAGGTGGCAAGTGCAAAAAAAAAGGTCGGTCGATAGCCCAGAGTCATGATCTCTCTGGGAATTGATTCCTGCCTACTTAAGAGTTATCCCTTTGCACTTACCAACTAGATTAGCTCGGGGGCTTACTTCTTATATGTATCTAAATATCTAATTAACGTTGTGCATATCTAATTCTCTCCTTAGTGAAGAAAATTTTGTTTTGGATAATGGCTTTCTAAACATATCAGAAAATTGATTTTGACTCGTGAGTTCCACATCACCTTTTCCCACATCATCACTTATAAAATGGTTTCTAACTTTAATATGTTTAATTCTAGAATGGTTTATAAGATTTTTAGTTAGTTTGGCTACACCCATATTATCACGTATGATTTATAATTTTTATTACCGCAGCCATAATCCTTAAAGTTCTATATCATTCAAAGGCTTTGGATTGCCCATCCTCCTAAGATTACATATTTAGCTTTTGTAGATGAGAACGCAAGCAACATTGTTTTTTGCTATTCCACCTAATGAGCGAGGGCTTCAAGGAATTGACACTCTCCATTGTGTGATCTTTCTATTTAGTTTACTACTTGCATAATTGAGTCCAAATAACTATTAATTTTAATTTTAGATCGTCACATTTTGGGCATGATATGCCTCCTTTGAGGTATCGGAGTATTCTATGGCTAAGGTGGGATTATTTAGGGCACGATTGAAATTTAGCACATAAACCAATAACAAATAATATATTAGGTCTTACTGGTTAGGTATATCAGACCCAATCACAATCTTGCGTCTATAAAGTTTTAAGTCTAATTTTTCACTATTAGGATTATTGTCTAGTTTCTATTGGGGTTGATATTACTTTTGCATTTTTCATTCCAAATCTACTAATTAGTTTTTTAATATATTTACTCTGATAAGTATGTATACTTTTCTTAGTTTGTTTTATTTGTAGTTCTAAAAGAAAAGGGCATCTCGATACACGAAACTCTCGTCAATGTGGAGTTACGAGAAAAAGTCTACTATACGCAGACTATTTTCGTTATTCGAACTCGTGACCTCTAGGTCACACAACAACAAATTTATTTGTAGTTCTAAGGAAAAAATTTAATTTCTGTACCAAACTTATTTCATGTTTTTCTCATTATTATTATAAATTCATTTAATAGTTCACTACTTGTTGGTCCAAATATAAAGTTGTCTTTTATCTTTAGGATATAAATATATCTTTTTCTAAATACTTTGTGAATAAAGTTGGATCTTCTTGGCAATTTTTAAAATTTCTTATATATTATATCTAGTTAATTTAATAGTCTCCCAAACCAAATACGTGGTGTCTCATTTAGATCATGTAAAGCCTTTTTAACTTCGTATATATAATTTTGGGTATCTATATCCAATCCCGAGACTACTTCCTCTTTGATGGCATCATTTAAATGTAAATTTTATATCCATTTGGTAAAGTTCAAAGGCTTTATGCACAACAAATGGTAAGAGCATATGTATCAACTCTAAATGAGCTACTGATGCATGTGTCATTGTAATTTAGCTCTTCTACTTGGCCAAAACTTCTAGACACTTATCTTATTGTATTCCATATTATTATCCCTTCATCGTTTACTTTGTTCTTAAATATCTACTTAGGCAAAGGGTTGAGAAACTCAACGCCACTATTCGTGAACATGGGTCTTCTTTTCGCAGTATTACTTGTAAAATAATGGGAAAAATTGGATTTAATTGGCAACTGCTTCTATTGGAAATAGGATTGACAAGATTCGAGCCATAGCACATGGTTTCATCGTATGATTTTCCTGACCTAAATTGGGTAGGTTTTACATAAAGAAGATTTTGTTCACGACAATTTGTTCTCATTTTTCAATCTCATTTATCATATAATATAATACATAATTAATAATATAATAAATAATTAAGTTTTTATTTCAACATGCAATTTATTGAAATGGTTGGTTGTTTAGAGACCAACTCTCATACTTGACTCTTTTTGAATTTGGCTAACTGTTGCATTACTATGATCTAATCTGGATCAAGTAATGTTTCATCAACTCCGCTCATGATGAGTTAACCTTGTCGTGGCCGCTCCCAAGCTCGGATAAAGGAGGAGGGTTGCGTTAGGTTGCTAATCAGTATTAAACTAAGGCAAATGTTCAATGAATAGATCTATCAAACTATTGTGCTAATGTTAGGTTGTTCTCCAGAAGGAACCCGTTACAGGGTTCGACTGTAACGTCTCGATAAAGACCATTACATCTCTAGAACTCGGATGTAGTGATAAATATATAAGAGTTCACGTTGCAGGGTTCGACTATAACGTATCCGCAAGGACCGCTACATCTCCATGAGAACTTGGATATAGTGTTAAATAAGCAAAGGTTCTCACACTATAGGTTGGGTATGAACAAATATTATAGGAAAACTAATAGTTTAAAATTTGGTATATAGAACATAGGAACCTTCACTGGTAAAACAATAGAGGTAGTAGGTACGATGATTAGGAAAAGAATTATAATTTTGTGTGTACAAGAGACAAAATGGATAGGTGAGAAGGCAAAGATGATGCAAAATTTGGATTTTAAGTTATGGTATACAAGAAAGAGTAAAATAAAAAATAGAGAGTATTATTGTAAATAGTTCTTTAAAGGATGAAGTTGTAGGAGTAGTTAGAAAAGGAGATAGAATTATAACTCTCAAAAGAGTAGTGGTGATAGAAATTATGAATACAATTAGTGTATATGCATATGATTAGATGAAGATACCAAATTAAGATTTTGGGATGACCTAGATGAAGTATTATAAAATATTCCGTTTGTTATTTCGTAAAAAATATGAATCAACTTATTACATGAAAGCAACCCTATTTATATCCAAAATTAGGGCTTATTCAAAGGGATAAATCAAAACTCTATCCTAAGAATAAATCAAACTCTATCCTAGAAAACAAATAATTATCCCTAACATATTTACAATATTCTAACACTCCCTCTCAAGCGGGAGCATATAAATTATATGCACCCAGCATGTTACATATGTAGTCAATTCGGGGACCTCTCAGAGACTTAGTAAACATATCTGCTAGTTGATCATGCGAGTTAACAAAATTAGTAGATATTTCTCCAGATATAACTCTCTCTCGTGAAGTGACGATCGACTTGATATGCTTTGTCCTCGCTGAAAAGCTGGATTTGGCGATATGCGTGGCGGCTGGTTATCACGTATAGGTGACATTTGTGTAACATCTCGAACTGAGCTCATGAAGCAATTGTTTGAGCCGTATAAGCTCTTGGTAGTATGACCGTAGCTCGATACTTTGCCTTCGCCTTTGGATCTTGCCTGACATTACGCTTTTGCTTTTCGAAACAAGGTTACCTCAAATGAATATCTGAAACCGAGAGATGGATTTCCTATCGATTGGAGATCCTGCTTGTCTGCGTCGAGAATACCACTATGACTCGAGTATGTCCTTTGTTTTGAGCAAAGACCTTTTCTGGGCGCCTTTGATATATCGAGCAATCACGAATCCAGCGTCGATGTTCTTTACGGAGAGTTGAAAGCGACTTACTACACTTCGTGACGAGATATGACGAGTAGATAAGGTAGCTTAGTCTCCTCTTGTCGCTTGTATCGTTCGGGATCTAGTAGAGGCTCCCCTGATTTGTGAGAGCTTAACATTAGGATTAATAGGGTTGTCAGTTGTCTTTGAGTTTAACATTCTGTTTCTTACAGAATATCCATTGCATACTTCCTTTGGGATATAATGATCCCATTTACGGTATCTATCTTCTTATCCCCAAGAAATATTTAAGTTTGCGAAATCTTTTATTGCGAAAATGTTTGAAAATATGTTGTTTCACTGTGAAATCCCAAGATGATCAGCAGTGATAATGATATCATCAGCATAAACCACTAGATAGATCTGACAGGTAGATGAGTGGCGATAAAAGGCAGAATGGTCGACCTCGCTCGAGTCATGCCATTGTTGAATTACAATCTTGAATCTGCGAACCGTACTCTGGGTATGCTTGAGACCGTATAAAGATTTTTAAGCGGTATACAAGGCCAGGAAGACTCCCCACGAGTGAAACACGGAGGTTACTCCGTATAGACTTCTTGAGCGGATCACCATGTAAGAACGCATTCTTGATGTCTAGCGATAAAGAGGCCGGTGTTGAATCGCGATGGGCGTGAATAAGCGTGTCGAAGGCGTCTTAGCAGCGAAAGTATCTCCGTAATCGATCGAGATCGAGTATAGCCTTTGGCAACAAGGCGAGCCTTAAGCCTTTGGCCGTTTTATGCGGACCCGACCTTCACCGTATATACCCATCGATAGCAACAATTGATTTTCACGGTGGTAGAGGGGCGAGTCCCAAGTCCCAGCTCGTAAGACACTCATTTCGTTTAGCGTAGCCTATTTCCCGTCTGGATGGGCAAATGCTTCTCTGCGATTTGGAAGAGCAGCAGCGAGGAGGAAAGCAAGAATAATAGGAAGAAGAAAGCGATGATAACTCGAAGACCATAATGAGAAGGATTACGAGTTGAGCGTATACCTTTGCGAAGTCTGATAGAATATAAGATTGAAGATTGTATCGGAGGAAGGCGGAGGATCGGCTCGGACATGATTCCGCGGTAGAGTCGGTGTTGGCGCGCACAGCCAGTGAAAAGGCAGCGTTGATAAACTGCAGCGGAGGAGAAATTGGTGGAGGGTGATAGAGTCCTTCGGAGGATAAAAGACTGGCGTAGACACAGAAGGAGGAAACTCGGACGACGACTCTGAAGGTCTAAAGAAAGGAACGAATCGAAGAGCGTGACATCAGCCAGAGATGAAATCTGAAGCGGAGAGTAGGAGAATAACACTTGTACCCCTTGTGGGTACCCAGGAAAACACATTTATCTGGTTGAGGAGAGAGTTTATCGATCTAGGGATCAGGCGTAAAGCGAAACATATAGAACTAAAGACCTTAGGTGGTAAAGGATTAAGGGGTGATTTGGATAAAGTCGTGATGAGGTATTTGACCTGTAAAGTAGAGGAAGGACATGCGATTGATAAGATAACATGCGATGAAATGCGACCTTTAGCGAAGAGGAACGTAGAGTGATGGAGAAGAGTCGGTGGTCTCGAGAAGATGGCGATTCTTGCGTTCTGCAACCGTTACGTTGGGAGTATGAGAATGAGGCGTCCAGATGTAATATGCTTACTGAGATCTTTAAGAAGGTTTGAAGCGGGTAGATAGATACTCGCGTCGTTGTCACTTTGCGAGGATCGAAGAGGATGCAGATTGTGTTTTGACCGTTAAAAGATTGGAAAATGAAAACAATTACGAATGATCCTTATCGGATATAACGAAGTCTGATGGAAAAATTATCTATGAAGGTATGAAATATCGTGACCGAATGTAGAAGAAACACGGCTCGGACTCGAATATCGGAATGAACAGCGAAAGGAGGCGTAGCCCGACTTATAATGCGAGGAGAAAATGAACTACGAACATGCTTGTCTGGCAGCGCTGACTCATGAGATAAAGACTTTAAGTGAAAGACTAGGATATAATTGTTTTAACTTATCAGACTAGGATGCCCCATTGAGCATGAATAACAAGTGGAATCATGCGTTGAACCAATAAAGAGGCTGGTGAAATCGGTATAGGCGAGACTAAATATCGAGCGATCATCCTCCCATTACTCAGGTCTGTAATGACCACGAGAAGATTTAGTAAGCGAGGCAGCCTTGATCGAGGCCAAGGTAAGTTGACTTATTGATATGAATTAAAGGGGCTCGGGAGCATAAAGAACATTATGAATGGAAAGAGATGGAAGGATGAGCAATGCGATACCTTGAGATTGAATTTGAGAACCATTTGTCGTGGTAATGAAGGGTAAATAGCGGAAGTAGATAGTGAAGAAAAAAGAGATCTATTACCAGTGATATGATCGGTGGCCCCAGAGTCAAGTACCCAAGGACTCGAAGAGCGAGATATACTAGTAAAGGAATTACCAACTTGTGTAACGACAGCAAGGGAATTAGAACTCCATCGATCCTCATACCATTTCAGAAAGTCATCATAGGAAGGCGATGAAGGCGAATCCGGTGTCAACAACAACAAGTCCTGGTGGGGATTATAAAGACGTCGACCACTGAATTCTTGGCGCTGCCCCGCGTCGTCCCTGCCAAAGGCACTCGAACCGGCCATCTGAGCTCTCGATATTCCTAGAATTCTAGCGTATTAGAGTTGTCGAAAAATCTGCTGTGGCTCTGCGGTGGAAACTGCTGCGCCTTCTTGCGAACGAAGCGGCGGTCGGGAAGGAACCCATGAGAAGGATCGCGTGCGGGAGAGCGTTAGGTCTGAGTCGGCCGGAAGGGCTCCGACGGTGGATGCGCCGGAGGCGATGGGGCAGCGTAGAAGCGGTGGCGAAGCGGCCGGAAGCGAGGAAGGCGAGTAGCCGTCGAGGAGATCTTGTGGCCCGGCAAGGAAAGGAAGCGGCGGAGAGGCTGCGTCCTTCTTGTTGGAAGCGATAGTAAGCGAAAGAAAGCGAGGCGGCCGGCGATCATGCGTTGTACCGCGAGAGAAGGAAGCGGATGGCCGCCGCGCGCGATCTTCACTCGCGAGTGTTTTTCTCTCATGGTCCGACGGCGATCTTCGAGGCCGGCAGGGCTGGTGAAGCTGATCGCGAGGCGCGTCTCGCGGTGCGCTCGGGAAAAAGAATGGCCTTCGAAGGAGCGAAGGTCGTCTCATTTGGAGAAAGCTACTTGGCCCAGGGACCACGGAACATGGGAAGAAGCGAGGGCCCTTGACGGCAGCGAAATGTAAAAAAAAAAAAAAGCATAAGCGGTGGAAACCTAGCGCTCACGATACCATGTTATTTAGTAAAAATCTGAATCGACTTATTACGTGAAAGCATCCTACTGTTTATATCGAAATTAGAATTACATTGAAAGGATAAATCAAAACTCTATCCTAAGAATAAATCAAACTCTATCCTAGAAAATAAATAATTATCCCTAATATATTTACAATATTCGAACACTGTCAAATGAAATGATTTTAATAGGAGGCGATTTAAATGGACATGTCGGAGTGAAAAATGAGGAATATGAAAGGGCGTATGGAGGTTATGGGTTTGAAACAAAAAATGAATAAGGTAAAACTATATTGGATTTTGCAATAGCATATGATATTATACTAACTAATACGTTTTTTAAGAAAAGAGAAGAGCACTTGGTCACGTTCAAAAGTGGAAATAATAAATCACAAATTAACTTTCTTATTATTAGGAAGAGAGAGAGAAAGATTTGTAAAGATTTAAGGTCATCCCTGGAAAAAGCTTAACCACCCAACATAGGTTAGTATTATTGGATATACGGCCTAAACATAGTCTTAATTAAAGGAAAATATACACGATTTCTAGAATTAAGTGGTGGAAGTTAAAGGATGGGAAACAAATCATATTTAAAGAGAATATAGGAGTACAAGTATTAGATGAAATATACGGTGACCTTAATACGATATGGGATAAGATGGTATCAAAGTTGAAAATAGTAGTCAAGAGTGTACTCCGTGAGTCAAAGGGACATGCACCACCAAGTAAAGAATCTTGATGATGGAATGGAAAAGTACAAGAGAAAGCGAAAGAAAAACAAACAACCTATAAGAAATTATATATTTGTAAGAATGAGAAAAACTTGAAAAAATATACAATAGCTAAGAAAGAGGCTAAAAGAGCAGTGAATGCTAAGAATGAAACTTTTAAATGGCTATATCGAAAATTAGATACAAAAGAAGATAAAGAGACATTTATAGAATAGCTAAAATGAGAGAGAGGAAGTCCAAAGAACTTAATCAAACAAGGTGTATTAAAAATGAATGCAATAGGGTACTAGTAAACGATGAAGAAATAAAAGAGCGATGGAAGAGATATTTTTATCAACTTTTTAATGAAGATTTAGACGACCAACTTAATTTAGGTAATTTAAATAGGTCGAATGAGTATAGAAATTTAAATTTTTATCGTAGAATTTAAATTTCAGAAGTAGAACAAGCTTTAAATGGAATGCAAATGAAAAAGTCGTTGGACTCGATGATATTCTGATAGAGGTATGAAAGTGCCTAGGGAAACAAGGTATTGAATAACTTACAAAATTATTTAACATGATATTGAAAACAAAAAAGATGCCTAATCATTGGAGGGTAAGTATTCTAATTCCTTATATAAGAATAAGAGAGATATACAAACTTGTGCAAACTATAGGGGTATTAAACTAATTAGTCATATCATGAAACTTTAGTAAAGAGTAATAGAAAAAAAGATTAAGGAAGGATCGAGAGCAAAAGCAGGATCTACACATGATATTCATTGACTTAGAAAAAACTTATGATAGAGTTCCAGGAGAAATTATATGAAGAATTTTAAAAAAGAGAGGTATTAGTGTAACATATATTGAACTAATTAAGGATACGTATGAGGAAGTAACGACTAGAGTGAAGACTTCAGGTGGATTAACTGAAGCATTTCTAAAAAAGATAGGGTTACATTAAGGATCAACTCTAAGTCCCTATCTTTTTACATTAATCATGGACGAATTCACTGGACATATTCAAGTCACAGTACCTTGGTGTATGTTGTTTGCAGACGATATTGTTTTGGTAGATGAGACACGCGAAGGAGTAAATGCTAAATTAGAATTTTGGCAGGAAACACTAGAAGTGAAAGGTTTTAGACTTAGTAGAGTAAAGACAGAATATATGAAATTTAAGTTTAGTAATATTAAATGTAATGAGACAAGTGTTAAGATAGGAGATGACGAGTTGTCTGGATTTGAGAGCTTTAAATATTTATGATTATATTTGCAATGTGATGGAGGGATTGAGAGAGACGTCTTACATAGAATACAAGCAGGATGGTTAAAATGGATGTAAATGTCGAGTGTTTTACGTGATTGTAAAGTACTTCTAAAACTGAAAGGGAAATTCTACATACAAAACGGCGGTTAGACCTGCTATGTTATATGATGCTGAATGTTGGACTACGACTCGAGCACATGAGCAAAAGATGAGAGTTGCAGAGATGAGGATGTTAAGGTGGATGTGTGGACATAAGAGAATGGATAGAATAAGAAATGTGTGCATTAGAGAGAAAGTCGGAGTTGTATCTATTGAAGAAAAGCTCCGACACATTTAAGGTGGTACGAATATGTACTTAGACAACCAATAAATACTCCAGTTAGGCGATGTAAAATAATGATAAATATACAATCAAACGAGGAAGAAGAAGACCAAAAAAGACTTGATTAGCGACAATAAAACAAGATAAAATTTATTTAAGTATAGATGATGATATAGTAGGAGATAAAGTTCAATGGCGTAGAAGGATCTATATAGCTGACTCAACCTAGTTGGATAAAACTTGATTGTTGTTATTGTATTCTATATGTGAATAAATGCAAAATTGTTAGCTAAGTTTTTAAAGTAGGAACATATTTTTACCCCACAATTAATATCTCATCACACAACTTGTTTTATAGGGTCGTTGGGATTTGTTTTGACTTTTAAAGGTTCTTATGTATCTTCTATAATCACTTTAATGAATCTTATTTTCTACAAACTCTCTTCATTTTTAATTATATTTTTTTTATTTGTTTTTTCTTTTATATCTTCATTTATAGTTAGGGGTAATCAATTACTCACCCTAGATGTTTCTTTTAGGCAGGGGGTTATCAAATACTACACCCTAGATGTCTCTTCTGCTTCTTAATTATATACTTTTATATCTTAATTTTTCTTAATTATATTCTATTTGGTCTTTTATATCTTAATTATGTTATTTTATATCTTCATTATTCGCATCAAATACTAATAAACATTAGTGTTTCTATTATTCTTAGTGTTCTTTTATTATACATTCTATAAGATCGGCTAGTGGATGAGTATTTGAATTCCCTTATCACTTTAGATGAGAGTTTTCCTTAATTGTATTTTGTATTTAAAATATAAACTTTACACCCAAATACTATAAAATATTAACATTTGGTGTTTGATCGAAGTTTAATTCATAGAGAGTTTTATTTAATATTTTGTGTAAATATGTCCTATTTTGAATGTAACATATTACTTACTTCCACCCAAAAATTATTTGTTAACAAGTATATTCATTAAACATGGTTTGTGCGACTTGTTGTAAAGGTCTATTCCTTTTTTTTGCAATACCATTTTGTTGTGGTGCCAATTTTGTGACTAGTGTCTCATGTTAGCACGAGTTAATGTCTTATGTCATAGCCAATATTTTTATTTTTATTCTTTGGTAAGATAACAATTAATGCTAGAGTTTGTTATGCAAGGTAGATTTATAATATATACAATATTGCATTGCTTTCCTATTAACAAGATTTTATCAAAGTTTACTTGCTTAATTAAATATTTTTTATTATTATTATTTTTTTTTTGCAAAGAATTTGATTTTGTATCTGATGTCCCATAGTTGATTTAACCAAGTTATATCTCATCCCTTTCACTAGTAACTCATTATATATAACAAAGTTTGAATTTCAATATTTCCTACTTCTAAGACTCTAAGATTGCCATTGTTATCTAATGAAACACTACCATTCTTATGTCTAAAATATAAAAATTTACACATCCATTGTGTGCCTTGAGGACCTATTATGAATCATCCATTGATTCGATCTCCTTTTGCTTAAGTGTACCCATGGTTTAAAATCTCAACTCGTGTTGTTGCTCATCGTTCGTACCAACATGGGAGCTGCTAGGCACCGCAGCGACCTCTACGAGATCGTGGGGGCGATGTGATACCCGTAGCAACTCTGCGAGGTCATGGAGGTTGGTGGAATCAAGCGGTTCTCGGAGTAGGCCGTGGTGCTTGGAGAAGGTGGCGCGACAGTCTGATGGTTGGAGGAGGCAATGCTGTGGCAGAGGAACGCGCGACGCATACGTGAGGTGAGCGTGAGCACAGTGGCAATAATGAAATTAAAAATTTAGGTTTTTAATAAAAACTTAGATTAATAACTTCAATCAACTTCTAGCTATAGTTTGAGATAAAATTAGTATGCTTGGTTAAAATCCTAATAGAATTATGCCATTAATCTAAAAATATTTCGAAAAAATTATTTATTTATATATATATTATGAAAAATAATATTTCTTTTATTAAAATTTAATTTTTATTTTTCTAATTATATACCAACGAAACTAATTAAATTAGTTGCACTATTATAATTAATTTATTATTAACATTTTTTTGATGATTTTTCTTTTTTTTTTAAAAAAAATTATCTTTAATTTTTTTAATATTTAAGTTAAAAATTTTATTTTTAATTAATATTGTTACTTCATAACCAAAATCAAGAGATACCCAGATTACATGAAAGAAGTCCTATTTATATACAAAAATTAGGACCTATTCAAAGGAATAAATCAAACCTTATCCTAGGAATAAATCAAACTCTATTCTAGGAAATAATTATCCCTAACGATATTTAGGGATGACATAATTATCCCTAGCCATATATATAATATTCTAACACTCCCCCTCAAGCTGAAGAATATAAATTATATGCACCTAGCTTGTTACATATGTAGTCAATTCGGGGACCTTTCAGTGACTTAGTAAATATATCTGCTAGCTGATCATGTGAATTAATAAAATTAGTAGATATTTCTCCGGATATGACTTTCTCTCTGACAAAGTGACAGTCGACTTCAATATGCTTTGTCCTCTCATAAAAAACTAGATTTGAGGCGATATGCATGACAGCCTGATTATCACATATAAGTGACATTTGTGTAACATCTCCAAATCTTAGCTCCTAAAGCAACTGTTTGAGCCATATAAGCTCTTGACTAGCTATGACCATAGCTCGATATTCTGCCTCTGCACTGGATCTTGTCACAACATTATGCTTTTTGCTTTTCCAAGAAACAAGGTTATCTCCAACAAATATACAAAAAATCAGAAGTGGATCTCTTATCACTGGGAGATCCTGTCCAGTCTGCATCAAAATATCCTATGACTCGAGTATGTCCTTTGCCTTCATACAAAAGACCCTTTCCTGGAGCGCTTTTGATATATCGAACAATGTGAATCACAGCATCTCAATGTTCTTTACATGGAGAGTTGAGGAACTGACTTACTACACTTACTGCAAATGAGATATCTGGACGAGTAATAGTAAGGTAACTTAGTCTCCCTACTAATTGCCTGTATCGTTCAGGATCTGGTAGAGGCTCTCCCTGATTTGGCAGGAGCTTGACATTAGGATCCATAGGGTTGTCAACTGTCTTTGAGTTTAACATTTTTGTTTCTTCTAGAATATCCATTGCATACTTCCTTTGGGATATAATGATCCCATTTCTGGATTATGCTACTTCTATCCCCAAGAAATATTTGAGTCTGCCGAGATTCTTTGTCTGGAAATGTTTGAAAAAATGTTTCACCTGTGAGATCCCGAGATGATCACTACTTGTGATGACAATATCATCAACATAAACCACTAGGTAGATGCAACCAGTAGATGAGTGGTGATAAAAGATAGAATGGTCAACCTCGCTTCGAGTCATGCCGAACTGTTGAATTACAATACTGAATCTACCGAATCATGTTCTGGGTGACTGCTTGAGACCATATAAAGATTTTCGTAAGCGGCACATAAGACCAGAAGACTCCCCCTGAGCAACAAAACACGGAGGTTGCTCTATGTAGACTTCTTCGAGTAGGTCACCATGTAAGAACACATTCTTGATGTCCAACTGATATAGTGGCCAGTGTTGAATCGCAACAATGAACATGAATAAGCGTATATAAGACATTTTGACAATAGGAGAAAACATGTCCCCATAATCCAATATGAAGACCTGAGTATAGCCTTTAGCAATGAGACGAGCCTTAAGCCGATCAACCATTCCGTCTGGACCAACCTTCATCGTATATAGCCATCGACAACCAACAACTGACTTTCCTGGTGGTAGAGGAACGAGGTCCCAAGTCCCACGACTCCGTAAGATAATCATTTCGTCCAACATAGCCTGTTTCCATTCTGGATGGGCAAATGCATCTCCTGCAGTCTTCGGAAGAGAAATAGACGACAAGGAGGAAAGACAAGAATAATAGGAAGGAGAAAGACGATAGTAACTCAAAGAAACATAATAAGGAGAAGGATTACGAGTGGAACGTATACCTTTTCAAAGTGCAATCGGAATATCAGAGTCAGAAGACTGGACCAGAGGAAGGAGCAGTGGATCTGGCTTCGGAGATGATCCTATGACAGAGTCAGTGTTGGGCGGCAGCAAAATAGGACGAGGACGATGCTGATAAACCTGCAACGGAGAGGAATTGAGGCTGAGGGTGATAGAGAATCCTCTGGAGGATCAAAGATTGGTACAGGTATAGAAGGATGAACCTCGAACGACGACTCTGAAGACCCAAAGAAAGGAACTGAATCAAAGAACGTGACATCAGCAGAGATGAAATACTGACGGAGTATAGGGGAATAACACTTATACCCTTTCTGAGACCGTGGGTACCCAAGGAAAACACATTTATGCGACCGAGGAGAGAGTTTATCAATGCCAGAATCAAAAGCATGAGCAAAACATGTAGAATCAAAGACCTTAGGTGGTAAAGGATGAAGGGACTGCTTCGGATAAAGTACATGATGTGATATTTGACCCTGTAAAGTGGAGGAAGGCATGCGATTAATGAGATAACATGTAGTAAGTACGACGTCACCCCAAAAACGAAGAGGAATGTGAGAGTGAAGGAGAAGAGTCTGGGTGGTCTCGAGAAGATGACGATTTTTGCGTTCTGTAACTTCATTCTGTTGGGGGGTATGAGGACAAAACGTCCGATGTAATACGCTATGAGATGCCAAAAAGGTCCGAAACGGAGTAGATAGATACTCACGTGCATTATCACTCTGCAAGGATCGAAGAGGGATACCAAATTGTGTTTTTACTTCATTAAAAAAAGATTGAAAAATAGAAAACAATTCCGAACGATCCTTCATCAGATATAACCAAGTACAGCGGGAAAAATCGTCTATAAAAGTAACAAAAATCTTGACCCTAATGAAGAGGCAACACGATTTGGATCCTAGACATAGGAATGAACCAAAGCAAAGGGGGACGTAGCCTGACTTATAATGCGAGGAGAAAACGAACTACGAACATGCTTGCCTAACTGACATGACTCACAAGACAAAGACAAGACGGATGGACTAGGATGTAAATCGCTTTAACTTATCAAGATCAGGATGTCCCAACTGTGCATGAATAACAAGTGGAGATGCCGCCGCTGCACTAACAAGAGAGTTTTGTTGAAGTCGATATAGGCCATGAGACTCACATCCGAAGTCAATCATCCTCCCCATACTCCAGTCCTGTAATGAAACAGAAGATTTAGTAAACGAGATGACACAATCAAGAGACCGAGTAAGCTGACTTATTGATAACAAATTAAAGGGAGCTCTGGGAATATAAAAAATATTATGAATGGGAAGAGAGGGGGAAGGATGAACAATACCAACACCTTGGGACTGAATTTAAGAACCATTTGCCATGGTAACACAGGGTAAATAATCGGAAGTAGATAATGAAGAAAACAGAGATTTATTACCCATGATATGATCGGTGGCCCCAGAGTCAACTACCCAGGGATCCGAAGAGCGAGATATGCCAGTAAAGGAATTACCAGCTTGTGTAACGGCAGCAGTGGAATTAGAATCCTGTCGATTCTCATACCATTTCAGAAAGTCATCATAGGAAGGCGGTGAAGTTGGAGTTGGTGTCGACTGTGAAGTGGAAGCTGAAGACGTGACAGAACTTTGGGCGATCTGAGCAGCACGAGGAGGTCGACCATGGAGACTCCAACATTTATCGATCGTGTGTCCTGGTCGGTGACAATGATCACACCAAGGACGTCCTTTGCCATTCTTACAAGGTGGAGGTCTGTTGTTGTTTCGAGAGACCAAAGCTGAAGAATCAATCGGAACGGAGGATGACAATGTCAAGACTTTTGCAGGGACACGGAGGAGAGTTGCCAAGGTAGAGTCCATGGTGGCTTCTAATGGGGCTGCCCAGGATCTGATCATGAATATGAGAGTAATCTGTGGGCAGATCATATAAAGCCAGAGATATAAAAAATTTCTTCTGATTTTCAAGCTCTGCAACAGGAGTGGCCGCAGGTGGGAGCAAGTCATTGAACTCACACAGAAGGCTAGAGACTGATCCCAAATAAGTTGACATAGAATCCTTGATCTGATGGGCATTAAGAATGGTCATGAGGTCGTCACAAACTTATAGAGTCGCCGAGAGGTGTTCGTAAAAAGTTGTTGAGCCTGTATCCAAACATCCTTGCAGGTCTTATGAATGCGAAAGACATCCCTGAGAGATGAATGGATGGATGGTGACTCGGATAATGCAACACAACTGAGCATCAATTTTTTTTTCCATAAAGGACGATCAACGACTTGAATATCCTCTTCAGTTTGGATGAGATGTGTTTCATAACCCCGTATAATAAGCCAAAGTTCAATGTGAGAAGCCCAAGAGGAGTAGTTCTTACCATCTAAGAACTCAGACGAGAGCGGTGCCGTGACGTGGTTGGTAAAAATTGAAAAATCCGGCTTTGAAGTGCTGGGGGTAGCCATGACGAATGAAGGTTGGATGGTCCAAAAGGAAGCTGTCGGAAGAGTAGTGTTGCATGCTCACGTTGGCTGCTGGAAATGGAGCCAAAGGAAGTGCTGCAGATGAACCCGAGATGAAAGCCCGGATTCAACGGCAGAGGAGAAGCGGGGAAGAGTCCAGCGAGGCGGCGCTGCAGATCCAAGCGGCTTGGTAGGTTGGGGCAGAAACGGCGAGGCATTGTCAAGAGATCATCGGGGAAGGAAGGCTGTTCGAAGTCTGCTGTCGCTGTCGCTCGTGGAGGGAAGCCGCTGCTTTCGAGTGAGGAGGAAGATCGGCCGTCGGCTTTGCGCTGCGCGTCGCGGTGGAGAAGAAATTTCTTCAACAGCGATTCACCCTCGATCGCCTCCTTCAACGGAGAAGGTGTCGTCGGGGAAGGAAGTGGCTTCGCGGCCGTCGGTGGTTTTGCGATCCCTTGCGACCCGGAGTTCTTCGCGTGGGCTGTCGCTGCGCTCGAACGAGTTTCGATACATTACTTTCTAATTCATATTTTAAATTATATTTTTTATAAATTTCATATAAATTATTTATAGTATTTTGTACTATGGTAGCAAAATTAGGAGAAGAAAAATCTTTTATTGAAATTAAACCATCATAATATATAACTAACATTTCGTATAAACCATATAACTTTAATCTAGGGTCTAAAGTAAATGCAACTAAATAAATATCAGAAATATAATAAAAATATCTTTTCCATTTTGCTTTTATTATTAATATGCATGAAAATAAAAATTCATCGTTAATATATTTATTTAAAATTAAAGCTATGTTATAAAAATTCATCATAATTAAATAAGTAGGATAATAAATATTTTAAAGTTGTTCGGTTGCATCATTAAATACTATTAAAATTTTGCAAATATTAATACATATATTCCATTGTGAAAATAAATATATATTAAGATTAGTAATTACTTAAGAAAAAAACAAATATAATAATTCTTTGTATTGAAATAAATCTCGTAGTAGTTGATAAGTTGAATTCCAACGTGTTGATATATCGCATGGAAATTTTTTAGATCTTATTCCATTAATTTTATAAAATTTACCTCATTTTTCATTGTATTGTGATCATAAATAAGAAATTACATTTTTAATTAATTTTTAAAATTTTTTAATACGTCTTGAACGCAAATTTAAAATATGATATACACGGTGAATATGAAAAAACTACACCACCAATAATAGAACAAATTAATTTAAGTTTATCTATACTTGTGGTATTAGAATTAACATTATCAAATAATATTGAAAATATTTTATTAGTTAATTTATATTTTCTAAAATTATCGCATCTATATAGGAATGAGTTTGTCATTAATCGCTCCAAATAACTGAACGTAAAAATACATTATTATTTAATTTACTAAAATTTCCAATTAATTTTTTTCCTTGTTTAACTAATTTTTTAAATGTATGAGTAAAGTCTAATTCTAGGAACACGTCTAGCAAATGGATTAAGATATTTTTGACAAAAATCTTTAAATGTGCATTTAGACTCAAAACTAAATGAAAGATGTTCTATAGAAACGAATCTAGCTAATGATTTTTTTTTAATTTAATATCAGAATATTTAAATAAAGTTGTATCCTTATCTTTGGTGGATGAAAAAAACTTGGAAAGTTGCATTCGAGAATGGTCGATCTCAAAATTCATTGAGTGCTTTGTTTTGACGTGTCACTTTAATGCCCCATAATTGTTGTCCTATTAGAATTTATAAGAGACATTGCAATATTTATATTATGCCCGCATTTCTCTAACGACTTTCTCAAATGTTTAGTAAAAATTGACGATTTTAAAGGTAAAAGATCTCGTACCTTAGAAGTTTTGGTATTTCTTTGTGTCGATTGTTGGAAATTGCTCTGGTCATCGGTGAATTGAACTTCCTCAGACTCGGGATCAACATTCGGAATGAAGACCTTCTTGTCCTTTCAAAATTGAGATGAATCACCTATTGAAATCGGAGTTGGAGAATCGAAGGCGATTGAAATTGGAGAATCGAAAAATGGATAAATAAATACTAAACCGTAGCCATTGATAAAAAAACGGAGAAGAGTAGAGAAGATGTGATGAAATTGATAAAATGAGCCTCTTATATATAGAGTTTGGAGCATAATTGATACTAAATTGTAGCCATTGATCAAAAAAGGTCAAATTATCTTGATCTTTGGGAAAAAAACTTTTTAACCCATTGGAATTGTTGGTTCCAACGACTAAATTAAATTTTTTATTAACTGTTGAACTGGTCCGTTCCTTGATGGGTTGGTTTTGGTTTCAGTCCGTTAATCCATTGACCTAGTTATAGGCTCGGGCCGGGTCGGGGCCAGACTTGGCCCATGGTCGGGTTTGGGGCGGATCTGGCCCCTAGTTGGGTCTAGTTTCATCTATCATTTATGTTGACTCCTCGTAGCCACTACCTTCAATAGTAGTTTCTAGAAACAACTGGGATTACAAACTATTTGTTTTGTTATAGCCAATTAACAATCAATCAGTTAACTAAAGAACTCATTTGTTGACTATCTTCAATGGTATCTATCAATTAGTCGACTAAAGAACTCATTAGTCAACTCTCTTCAGTAGGAGCTTTTGGAACGACTATTATAATAAACTACTCATTATATTATAACTAATTAATTGTCATTCCAATTGACTCAAGAACCACCAATTAAGTATTCAATAGAGACCATGAAATTAGTACCTTTTTTCCCTTAGCTGAGGCAATTCATTTGATTATTTGGCTACTCATTTGACTGGCACATGGTATTAGTCAATTGACACATTGGTATACTGAAGGTGGGTCGTATGCTAAATCAACTCAAGCATTCAAATGATAATAATAAGGTTTAGTTAACCTTGACTTGCTTAGACTTTATTGGACTTTCACCATATCACACCATATCAACCCATGTTCAACTTTTCACTCATCAAGATTTGTTGAGCTTTTCACTTGCCAACAGTTGTTGCCCTTTTTATTTGTCAATAGCTATTGAATTTTTATTATCACCAAATATCTAATTAACTTTGATATGGTTGAACTTCATCTAATTTAAGTATTCAATCACCCTTGACTTACTTTACTTATCAATGTATCCAATCACCCTTGACTTTACTTATCAATCTAAATTAAACTCTACTAACTACATTGCCCAAGAAGAAGCTATAACACATTGTTTAAACATCAAAACAGCTTGGTCTAACAAGATCAAGCTGGAACATGATTGCATGAATACTAGACTTGTCTTGTCAACTCTAGGATATATCCTCGATTCATTCAGAAGGATCCATGCCTTGGCTGTTGCCTGAAGAAAAATGTAGCAGCTCCATGAATCTCTCTAGCTTGTGGAAATTTGTTTTCTGTTAATAAATGTTCCTTTTCTTGGTTTTCGGAACCCACGTCATCATATATTTAATGTTATTGTAGGTTCCAGCTTCAATTCATTACAGTATGGTCTTCTACTTTGTGTCAAAACCACCGGCTACTGGATCATTACTCCAGCTTTTTGTTGATGGTGATGATGAGTTCAGGAATAGTAGATTCAAGCTTATTCCAGCAGTGCCTAAGGTTTTTGAACTTTGTCTTAAATCTGTTTATTTTTATGGTACAATGCATATAAAATTGAGATGGTGAGGATGAATTCAGGAACAGTATATTCAAGCTTATCCCAGCAGTGTCTAAAGTGTTTGAACTTCATCTTAAATCTCTCCTTTTTTTTATATGGTACAGTGCATATAAAATTGAGATGGTGATGATGAGTTCAGGAATAGTAGATTCAAGCTTATTCCAACAGTCCCTAAGGTTTTCTTTTTTTGATGGCACAATGTAAAATTAAAATCACATTGTACCTATTCTAAGTTTTTGGCTTTTAAATCATCTTCTTCTGATCCCGCATTGAGCTTGGATTAAGCGGTATGATGCCTGAGAGGGTTAATTACAAGCTACGGTCGCTTGCATCATAACTAACACATTTTTTTGCAGGGCTCCTGGATTGTCCGCCAGAGTGTTGGAAGTACTCCCTGTTTATTAGGCAAAGCAGTTGACTGTACCTACATTCGTGGATCAAATTATCTCGAAGTATGTTGCAGATGTTGTTCAATGTCCATTGGCATATTGGTGTAAAAGAAATCAAATTATTAACTAATGTTTACGTATAAATGATGCCTAAGGATAATTGATTGACCTTATGCAGATTGATGTGGATATTGGTTCTTCTACTGTAGCTAATGGAGTTTTGGGGCTTGTTTTTGGTGTTATCACAACGTTAGTGGTCGATATGGCCTTCCTTGTACAGGTTCTTAGACTTCTTTAACTATCTTGTCATTTATTGTCATTCGGACTTCCATTTTTGACAATTTTAAGGGAAGAGGTAAACTTGCAGTTTCCTGTTGTACTTCTTTCATGCAACATCCCCTTGCAATTATATGAATGACTACAAATCAAAGTTTTTCAGAATGTAAATAATAAAAATTTGACTTTATTTTCTTAGTCCTCCTATATGAGTTTTTGTTCTCATAAAACGTTGTTTTTCATGCATATGTAAGCATGCTATCCGTGTGATAGTTTTATTATGAATGATTACACATTTAAATTTTTTTCTTCCATTTTGATTGCCAATCATCTTTTTGTCTAATTATCATCATCACCTCGTGTATTTTTGTCAAAATACATAGCTTATACCTAGGTTGCATTACACGGACGTCTAATCGTTTACTCCTCAGGGTGCTCCTTGTGTTTCCAGGACTGACCAACTCCCCTGCGCATGAGCATTAGGAATTCATTCACTTGGTTGTTGTCTTGTTTAATCATCAGTAAGAAACTATTAATGGATTGGCTACCAGATAGTGTTGCTTGTCTAGACAAGAAAATCATTTACAGCATCTGAGAGAGGGGAGGAGAAGACAGTCTCGTTTTACTTTAGTACATCCAGTATTGTTCTTTTAACTGCATGTAGGGTTGGTAATTCTAGATGCCACAGAATTTTTTCAAATCAAATACGGAAATTTCAGATTCCCAAGATTTTTTTGTTTTGGTTCATTCGTGCCAATCAAAAACCACCCTTTGGTTTTTAAAATCATAAAATGGGCTTCACAACAAGTATAGTTACCTGACTTCAGTTGCATTCTAAAGGCTATTAAATTCCCATCTCTTTTTTTTCTCTCTATTCCCTTCTCATTTTTTTTATCATACCATTTTAAATTCTTCTTCTCTCTCCTTTTTCCTCCTAGCTTTGTCATCGTCATCTCCATTTCCACCAATCAGCAACAATAGCTTAATCTTCCATTGTTTCAGTGCTGCAGCTAATTATTTTTTTCACCTTCTTCCTACACTCCTTTCTTTTACTTCTGCCTCAAATATATATATATATATATATATATATATTTTGCGTCTACCCGGTATCTATGTGGACCTTTGGCATGTATTTTACCAGAGAATACTGATAACTGGTTGGAAATTGCTAAGGGCATGTCGATTGTCATGAGATTATCATCAAGTAAATTGCTCTTGGAAATTTGGTTTTTCACCTGTCATTTTTGTTGGTGATACTCTGCTTACAGGCAAATACTTATGATGAGCTACCAGAACGACTTATTGGTGCTGTTCGTGTGTCTCACGTGGAGCTGTCATCTGCTATCGTTCCAGTATTTGAAACTGCCGAGGGAGAAAGTGTTGCTTTGTAAAAAAATTGAATTTGGTGGTATTTTGTCACCTGTGGCATCGTGTGTTTCCTTTAGTGTAGATACCAATTCTATGCAAGTTAACCATTGTGTTGTTGCATCAGATCTCCAGTATGCAACTTCTTGTGCATTTGTGTTATCGCTGATGATAGACGAGCCATTTTTTTTTTTGTGTATTCATTACATATTCATTAATGCAGTGTATTTGTATCCTGTATAAAATTCCTTCGCTTGAGTTTCCTTTTTTTTAATGGTCTTGAGTCCTTATAGTTCATTATACATGTTTCAATGTGCATAAAATTGCCACCGTGTATTTTTGGGATGTCACTTCTGTCAGATGGTTGTGGTGTTTTTATGCGAATGGTTCAAATTGGTACTTATTTCACAGATAATGAATGTGTTTGCTAAAATCCTAATCAATGACTAATTAGGCATTGAATCACCAATGCGTACTATTTTTCTCCGAGCTCGATAAACCCTTTTATATTTTTATTCCTAATTAATATATCTAGATAATATAATATAAATGTAAACTTTTGAATATCATTATTATCATTCAATAGGCAAGACATGCGCCTTGATGGAATTGATAACCTGAAGCGTTTATCCCAACTTGATCTCGAGAAATCTGCGTATTTTGTTTTTATTATGTATATACATATGCTAGCTTTTTAGCAAAACTTATTCTAAATGCATAATTCAATCCTAATATGCACTTAATACTTAGACGGGATTGCTAGAAAAATATGCAACGAAGAGGGAATGCCCTAATTCCATTTTGTTCCATGGAAAAATTGATAGAAAAAAACATTTTCTTCACAATGAATTCATATAAAAGGAATCCGTATTTTCTAATTTCGATTTAAAAAATAGATAAATCAGATTTATCTTTATGCTTGGTTTTAAAAAAAAATTGTATTAGTCAAAAGAAAGCCTTTATGGCGATGGTATAAATCTCCGAGTAATCAACTTGTGTAGTTCATCTGATTTACTTAATTCAACTAACTCACCTAGCAATATGCATCCAATTAAGACTGAGAGACTCAAGAACCCAGTTTAAACTATCAATATAGGATAGAAAGTTTCGTAACGAGCAAGGAATGAATGTCGATGAGCTAAAGATTTTCACAAGAAATGCTTTGATAAGTTCCAAGTTTCATTAGAGCTAACAAATGAGGAGCTCATTCTTACAATCAAGAATTTTCCCCTTTATGCGACACATGTTATACTTTTGTATCCAAGTTAATCCTACAAGGCCAAAAGGAGTTGAAGCCCGTTACATTCACTTAGACTCTTACCTATTAGTACTTAATTGGAGCCCAAAATTAACTTATTACCTGTTTTTATGTTCTTTTGATGTTAGATTCAATAAGTGCGATTGGATATCCCATGGTCTCTCTCTCTCTCGCCCAAGAAGTTGTTGCACCATCATGTTCCTTGATGAAAGAAATGAAGTTCGTAGATGATTCAGAGAAGAACACGGGGGTTGTGTGTTTGACACGAAGACAGCCGACCATGAGTTCTCAGCACGGCGAACCTTTTTCTGCCGAGAGACACATGATCATCTGTGGGAAATTCATATGATCGTGCCATTTTTCCACCCGATTTTCCAAAGTGACACATGGCTCGGCCGTATGTACCACACACGGCCATGTGATGGTGCCACAAATTTGAAGAAATTGGGTTTTTGCGTATTTATAGAAAGCCAAAACCACCTCTATATAAAAAAAACTCATCTAAGAGGCAAGAGATCGCAAGGGTAGCTACTCTAGGGCCCCAAGGCCCGAAAGGGGCTCGTCCAAGGGCTCCCAAACCGTTGGAGGCAGCCGTCTGATGACTTCTCCACCTCTATAGATGCATCGGAAGGACTTTCTTTGCCACTGCTCTGGATCTTAACGTGAGTTACAACTGGAGACTCACCTCACATCGAGACTAAGCCCTCTTTTCTTCTTTGCAAATTTCTTTGGGTACAATCTTATTTTGTTGATGTCCTGTGATTGTATCGCTATCTTTATAGAGTAAATTTCTGTGATTCTATGATTAGGCAGTAGCCTCATTGATATGAAAACATTATTATGTAATAAATCCATGTTATTTTACATCGTTTTCATTGTCTAAATATTTATGTTGGCTCTTTATTCTATGATATGATTGTTCTTGGTCCGAGTCTATTATGTTAACCCGATTTAAATGCCAAAAGCACTACATCATATTTTAGCGGTGTGGAGAAGGACCGAAAGGAAAATCTAATCCTCTATCCCATAGAAAATTGAGATGCGGGGGAATCGACAACAAGTAAGGATTTGTGTCTATAATTGATCCGTTGGGGTTCTCGTGACTGGTTTCTAATGCGACTAAGGTCATCTATGCATGAATATTTTGAAAGTAGATCGATTTACCATGAGGACCCATAGGTATCATAGAATGTAATGAACTTATTCCAGCACAAGACTGTGAAGTAGGAAAAAATAACTTAGGAGGGTTTGTGGGACCCAGTAACAGGAGCAACCCATCGATAGGAACTCTCTGAGCTTTGTCGATCTGAAAGGGAAACTCTGGCTTGGAATAGGGTAACCTAGTCTAGTTCCAAAAGTTTACATAGGATAAAATAGGATATCCTACCTACATGAACAACCATTGAGAATTAAGGGTAAGACATGCGTGCAATCATTTAGGTAAAACAAAAATCCTAGAATCATCCCTTTGATCATGACATGGACCTAGTGATCGGGGTGTCCTTCTGAAAGTGATCTCTCAACCCTCTTGCTCTTCGTTCTCTCTCTTTCAACTCCTTGTTTTCTCAACCAACTGATTTGATCTAGACAATCTATATTCACTTAGTAAACCAGTATTCGATTACCAATCCCTATGGGATCGATATTTTATTACTTAACAATAATCGTGCACTTGCAGTAATTGAGCGTAACACGATCTTTTGCCTCGTGGTTAGAGACTCGATTTGTGTGCATCAAGTTTTTGGTGCTGTTATCGAGCACTAGTTTGAATTGATATTGGTTGAAAAGTGAATTGATTGAATTAGACATTTTTATTTTAAATTTTTCATTGTTTTCCTTTTTCTAGTATTGTCTTTTCTCTTTTTGTTTATTTCGTTTTTTACTGTATTTTCGTTTTCTATTTTACTACTTTCTTGCATTCCCCTTTTAGGTGACTAATGGTGCATGTGAATACACAGATTCTTTAACTGCTTATTTTCCTCCATAACTTCCTCAATTACTTGACCTGCAAAAGTAGGCTTCAATGTAAGTCGAGGTAGGAAGTGTCATTTTGATTTAATTAAATGTGTGCTCATTTAGTTATCTCCTGAGTAGTTTAGTTGTTTGCTTTTAAAATTTTTAGCGCTAGTTTTATTATTTCTTCAACATGTATATTGGTTACTTGTTTTCTTGTCATATTCATGCATTGTCATTTTTGTTTTCTTGCCATATTCATGCATTGTCATTTTTGGTTTTAGTTTATGCATCTACTTGTCCTTTTAGGAGGCTTCAATGTGTACTATTTTGATTGTATCATATTGATATGCTTCATTATTTTTAGTAATTCATATTCTTTTATCTTGTGGTGCAAATTTTATAAAACCTATATGAGTATTTACCAAGTTCTACTAGTTAATTTTTATTTTTCATATACACTTAAACATAATTCCGAAGAGTTGATCTATTACATAATTAGTCATGATTCATCTCGTTGGACTAGTACTTTGGAATTCATAGGTAACTTTCAATTAGCATTTTAGTTAATGGAGATGCTCGAATTGTGCATGTCAATTTGGAAAAATCAAGATGCTAGTGAGAATGAGAAGAAAAAGCACTTTCTTTTTTTTTTTAAAAAAAGAGAAAAAGCTTAAAAATAGTTGTCATGGGTAGAAATAATTTGGTATCCCTTCGAGACCGAGTTAGGTTATTAGGGAAACACTCACCAATTTCTCTCAATACTGAGTGTGTCTTTGAGACTTTGTGTTAGTTTGGGAGGATGATCCTCGCTTGGGGCAGGTAAGTGCATAAACCTGGAAACCTTAGGAATACAATGAGATGACGACTTGACTTAACATGGAATTTGAAAACTCTAGGATAAAATTTTACACTTGCATGAAAAATTTTCTTTGTAGACTTGGTGAACTTATTTATTTGATTTGATAGCAGTATCACTTGATAGGATTAGATGAACATACTAGATAATGAAGCTATTCATTTATATGCATTGAGTTGAACATGGAAGTTTGCTTGAGGACATGCAAAGTTTAAGTTTGGGGGATTTTGATGTGCGTATTTTATATTGTGGTTTGGTCAAAATTTTAGTTGACATCTTACCTCATTTTTATTATATTCATTACATATTATCTTTGTTTACTTCATTTTGCTATTATATTTGTTCGGATATATGCTTTTGTTTATTTGTCTTGATAGGGCGAAGATTTGAAGCCAAATGAAGCATCATGCGGAGCACGAACTATGGGGGACATGCTCTGGCAGTGTCCCAAGAAAGAAATGAAGTTCACAGATGATCCAGAGAAAAACACGGTGGATAGTGTGTTTGACACACGACCATGCCCTATTCTACAACGAAGACAACAGACCATGGGTTCTCAGCATGACGAACCTTTTTCTCATGAGAGACACATGGCCAGTAGTGTTAAATTTACAAGATCGTGCCTTTTCTAGATGATTTTCTAGAGTGACACATGACCCAGTCGTGTGTACCACACATGATAGTGTGCCAGTGTAACAAATTTGAGGAAAAGGATTTTTGCGAATTTATGGAAAGCCGGAGCCACCTCTGTATAAAAAAAATTCATCCAAGAGGCAATAAATCGCGAGGGGAGCCACCCTAGGGCTTCTAAGCCCCAAAAGTGGGTCATCAAAGGGCCCCCAAATCGCCGAAGGCAGCCGCCCGATGACTTCTCCACCTCTATAGATGCATCGGAAGGACTTTCTTTGCCACCACTTCAGATCTTAATGCGAGTTACAACCGGAGACTCACCTCACATCGAGACTAAGCCCTCTTTTCTTCTTTGCAAATTTCGGTGGGTATAATCTTGTTTTTTTTGATGTCCTACGGTTGTATCACCATCTTTATGGAGTAAATTACTGTGATTCTAATATTAGGAAGTAGCTTCTCTGATATGTAAACATTATTATGCAATAAATCCATGTTATTTTACATCGTTTTCATTGCCTAAATATTTATGCGGCCTCTTTATTATATGATATGATTGTTCATGGTTTAGGTCTATTCTGTTAACTCAATTTAGATGGAAAAATCACTAGGTTATATTTTAGAGGTGTGGGGAAGGACCGAAAGGAGAAACCAATCCTCTGACCCATAGAAAATTGAGACGTGGGGGAATCGACTACAAATAAGGATTTAAATCTAGAATTGATCTGCTGGAGTTCTCGTGATTGGTTCCCAATATGACTAAGGTCATTTATGCACAAATATCTCGAAAGAAGATCGATTTACCGTGAGGACCCATAGGTATCATAGAACGTAATAAATTTATTCCAGCATAAGGCCATGAAGTAGGAGAAAACAACTCCAGAGGGGTTGTGGGATCGGGTGACAGGGGAAACACATTGATAGCAACCCCTTGAGCTCTGTTGATCAAAAAGGGAAACTCTAGCTTGGAATAGGGTAATCCGGTGTAGTTCCAAAAGTTCACGTTGGATAAAATATGATATCCTACCTAGATGAACAACCATTGAGAATTAGGGGTAAGACATATGTTTGCAATCATTTAAGTGAAATCGAAATCTTTGAATCATCCCTTTGATTATGACAAGGACCTAGTGACAGGGGTGTCCCTGTGAAAATGATCTCTCAACCCTCTTTCTCTCCGTTCTCTCTTTCAACTCCTTATTTTCTCAGCCAACTTGTTCGGTCTAGACAATCACTTAGTAAATCAGTACTTGATTATCATTCCATGTGGGATCGATATTTTATTACTTGACAACAACTGTGCACTTGCGGGAGTTGAGTACAACCCAAGCTTTGGCCTCACGATTAGAGACTCGATTTGCGTGCATCATCAATAAGAAAGGGGAAGTGACACATGCAAGATATATATGAAGGCATTTTAAATGGAAGTACAAAAGTGGTTTCATCTCAACAGTATGAGTAAGGGTATTGAAGTAAATTCATCTGGAAGTAAGGAGGTGCCTTATAAAAGAGGCAGAGATAGGAAGAAGAGAGGGGGGGGGGGGTTCCTCTTTATTCAGTACACATAGACTCACTTCTCATTTCTTCTTCTCATTTCACTATTAATACTAGTAAAGAGATAAAGGAGCAATTCGAGGAAGAGAAGTCTATAACTTGTACATCACAAGGGGGGTACTAGTAAGAGGATGTGAGGGTCTATATGCAAGGAGGATCTCATTCAGGTGGTAGTTGTTTTGATGGATCATGTCTTACAATGAGATGTGCCTAAAGAAGTAAAAGAAGATGATACATCCGAAGGTGATTATGAAGAAATTGTGATTAAGGTATCTAACAAAAAAAAATAATTCTCCTCATTTTTGTGAGCGTTCAAATGAGAAAAGAGGAATATACAACCCCTCAACTAAAGGAACAATTTGGTTGGGGATGTCCTTTTGTGGGAGTAGCACCCCAAAGAGCGGGGAGGAGCAGAGGACCTTTACAGAAAATATTTTGAATGATGAATTTCCTCGTCATTTTCGAGTTCCTCATATTCCTGAGTATAGTGGTTCTTCAGATCCTTAGGATCATTTGGGTAGATTTGAAAATGTGCCGATGTTGTATTAGTATACCGAAGGAGTTAAATGTGGGGGTTTTCTTACTACTTTAATTGGACTTACTCAACAATGGTTTGATACTTTAAAGCCACAAAGTATTGCTTCAATTAGGGATTTTACCACATTATTTTTGGAATTTTTCTAGTTCCAAGTGATATCCTCCTCTTCCACTTAGTCTTTTTTAATCTTAAGAAAAGAAATCAAGAAACCCTACAACAACATGTACAAATATTCACTCAGATCATACGAGAAATTCCTGCAATGGCACCTGGAATGATGGTAGGAGCATTTACTCAGGGGTTGAGGGAAGGAGATTTCTTTTGGTCTTTAGCTAAGAAACCACTTGTAGATTTTGATGTCCTATTGCTTGAGTAGAAAATTTAATAATCTATAAGAAGCTTAGAAGGCTCGTCAGGAGTCTCGAGAGTCTAGGGTATTGGAGTTGCCTGAGCGTCAAGTTGAATGGGTGAGGCCTACTCGTTCGTTTGTTGAGAAACATTCTTCATATGCTCCACAACTGTAGGTTTCTAAGGCGCAACCTATGAATATTTTTGAAGACTATCAATTTTAAAGAAGGCCGACTGGAGTTGTTCGGGGGCCTCGAAGGCCACCTGCTCCTACTTTCTATTCTTATCATCAAAAATATGGGCACAATACACAGGAGTATCAATAGTTAGATTATGAATTACAGAGAGTCATAGGAGCCCATCCTCGAGTTAAAGCAATGGTTATGGCTCAAATTCCTTATCAACCAAGGCCGTGGTCTAGAAATTATTCAAAGGGAAATCATTTGCGTCCTATTAATCGTGTTCCTTAGCCTTCTCATGTAAGGGGAATGTCTTCTGCAGGAATGATTCCTTTGGATCAACCTCTTGTAAGAGGTGCTATCAATATGACTTCTGGGGGTTCTACTAATGGGAATTCTAATAGAGCTTGGAAGTGGCATAGCCATGAAGAATTTTTAGCAGTCACCACCTTGCCTAATCAAGTGGGACCTATTTTGAAATTTGGTCCTAATGATTTAGAGGGGATAATAACTTCTCATACAAATGCTTTTGTAATTCGAGCTTTCATTGATAATTTTGATATGGGTAGAATATTTGTGGATCCTAATAGCTTAGTAGACATTTTGTATTAGTCAGCTTTGGAGTAAATGAGGATGGGAATACATGATCTGTAGCCTATAGTCACTTCTTTATTTGGATTTTCTAGGAATGAAGTACAACCAATGGGGCATATAAAATTACCCTTGTCATTAGGAATGGAATCGAGAAGGAGAACAGTACTTATTAATTTTGCAGTAGTAGATATACCTTCTTCTTACAACCCTATTTTAGGTCGGCTAGTTCTAGGGAGTTTATAGGCAGTTGCCTCCCTTTATCATCAAAAGATTAAAATTTTGTGGAAAATGATGCAGGGGAAGTCAAAGGAGACCAATATCTTTCTAGAAGATGTTATGGTAATGCAATTCGAATAGGTAAGAAAGGAAAAATTCTTCAAGGATCTTTAAAAAATTGGTTCACTATAGGGATATGGTATGTACCATTTAGAAAGGGGGTTCTAGTGATATAGGTGAATCAGATAAGAAGGCAATTAAAATTGTTATTGGTCATCCTAAATGCATTAATTTTATAGCAGAGAATTTCCAATGCAGCTTAAGACTTCTTTAATAGAATGTCTTCTTAGAAATGCTAATGTTTTTGCATGGTCACCTCAAGATTTAATGGGAATTGACCCTGCTATAATGGAACATAGGTTACATATTTGGCTACAATGTTAATGATTAAAGAAAAACATCATCATTTTTGAACTGGGAAGGATGCAATAATTAAGGAAGAGGTGCACAAATTATTGGCGGTAGGACATATTCAAGAGGTGCATTATTTGTCTTGGTTATCTAATGTAGTGATGGTGTCCTCATTTTCAACACACTCGTACCCCTTCCTTTTCTTCACGAGTCACCACCGAGATCTTAGATTCCCCCCTGATATTAGATTTGTCACAAAAAAGGAATGTTAGAGGTGGGTCAGTATGCCGACACAACTCCATCGATGCTCAAGTCAAGATAAAAAAAAATGGAATAGTTGTTGGTGCATGGGCACCAAATAATCGAACCTAGGTTTTTGATAATGGAAACGATTCAAATTTAAGTTATTTTATTATCTCATGTGCAATATTGAGTGTGTAGGTAATGTGTTAAACTTTGCTAAGATAAAAAAAACCAAGAGAATCTCGATGGGACGAGAATCTCATGTGCAAGGAAAGTCCAAGCATGGGTCTTGGCATGTAAAGTCCAACATGGGTTGACAAGGGAAAGTCCAAGCTTGAGTCTTGGCATTTGAAAAGTCCAAGGGGAATATTGGTGGCATAAAGTCCAAGCAGGAGTCTTGGCGGCATAAGTCCAATGGTTGACAGTGCAAGTCCAATGTGCCTTGGCAGTATAGATACCGTTAGCATGACAATAGCTGATGGAAGCACCTGAAGGCTAGCGTATGGATGAATAAGTCATGGATGACTTAGAGGGATCCGATAGGCGCGAGGCTGACGGAGGTGGCTAGAAGGCTTAGGTCTAGGCTACGGGTGGTCTAGCAAGTATGGGGGCACCATACTTGGGTTAAAACCCCATGTTTGAGGTGTATTAGTCGACTGAGACTATGGGTCAGTCGACTGGTAGGAGTCAACTAAGGTTTGACTGTGGGAAGTGCCTTGGCGATCCAAGCTATCGAGCTTAGCGATCGACCTATCGCTGAGCGATCGTGATCGGTGATCGATCGGTGATGGCCGAGATCTCGATCCGCGAAGGTTCTCGGTCGAGTGATCGCGTCGACCACTCAACTAATTGAGCCATCAGTCGACTGATGGGTATGATCAGTCAACTGATGGTATATCCGTTGGATTTTTTCAGCATGGATCTAGCCGTTATCTCATGACAACAGTGGCACCAATCGACTGATGGTCCCGAGCAGTCGACTGATAGGCAAAATTCAGCCCAGGCAGTAACTTTAAATGGAGCTCGTGGAGGAGGGATTTGACAGCGGTTCTTGGGAGCTTTTGGGATGAATTACTGGTGTAATTCAGGGTCTCCAAGGCTATTCTTCAAGCAACCAAAAGCAAGCAATCAAAAGCTCTTGTAAAGTTGTTTTCTTTACTTGTATTGCAATTCATTATTGTATTTGCTTATATTCTTATTGTATTACTTTTGTAATCACTTGTACAAGGTTTCTCCACCTTCGGATTGTTCCGAGAAGGAGTTTATTGGATTAGTGGTGTGTGTACGCATCGCTAGAGCTCGTTTGAGCTCGATCCGTGGAGTAGGAACCATTCGGTTCCGAACCATGTTATATCCTTGTGTTGTTCTTGTGTTCTTATTGTATTTGTTTTATTATTATATATTTCACTGCGTATAACAAGTTTTGTAGCAAGCATCACGAACGAATTCCATCGAGCAACGACGACCACGCTATTCACCCCCCTCTAGTGGGTGCAATATTCCTAACAAAGTCCAAGTGTGTAGCCTTGGCGGTGAAAGTCCAAGTCATGGGGACTTGGCATTTGGGAAGTCCAATGGGTGGTTTGGCGGCGTAAGGCCAAGTGGTAGTTTTGGGAGTGTAAGTCCATATGTACCTTGGCAGTGTAGACACTGAGAGCATGACAATAGCCGAAGGAAGCACTTGGAGGCTAGCGTATGGATGAACAATTCATGGACAACTTTGAGGGATCCGATAGGCGCGAAGCTAGTAGAGGTGGCTGGAAGGCTTAGGTCTAGGCTAGGGGTGTCTTGGGTTAAACCTCATAGATGAGGTGAACTTGGCCAAGGGACTGAGGTCAAGTGTCAAATGCTCAAACATTTTGTTTGAGGTTTTACCCGACGGTCGGATACTCAAACAACTTGTGTTTGAGGTTTTACCCGACGACAATCGACTGGTGATATGTCGGTCAGCGGCCGATCGGCGCGCGTTGACGCATTGTAATGCTTGGAAGTCATTGCCGACTTAGACGGTGATCGCCTGGGCGCGATCGACTACCGTGGAGGAGAAATCGACTGCTAGTGTTGGTCGCGAGCATAGAACATTCGGTAGCCGACTGATCAGTCGACTATGGGGCTGGCAGTCGACTGATGGTAATGGGCAGTCGACTGCCAGTGTATCCGTTGGCTGGATGCCAACATGGATTAGGCCATTGTCTCACAACGGCTACAGGAGCAATTGACTGGGCCTTATGGAAGTCGATTGCTAGGCGCGGAATCACCCTGAGACAAGCATAAAAGGAGGAGCTTGGGGAGGATTTCCACAACGATTTTTGGGGAGATTTTGGAGGGGAATTGTTGCATTCTAGACCTTCAAGAGCAAACCAAAGCAAGCAATAAACAAGAGTTCAAAGTCATTTGTTGTAAAGTTTTCTTTACGTATTTCATTTCGTCTTTGTATTTGCTTGTACGTTTTTATATTACTGTTGTAATTACTTGTATGAGGTTTCTCCACCTCCGACGTATTGTCGAGAAGGAGTTTGAGTAGTGGTGTGGTCATCACTCGAGCTCGTTGAGCTCACCCCGTGGATTAGGAACCCTAAAGTTCTGAACCACGTATATCCTTGCATATTTTGTGTGATTGTATATTTGTCTTCATATTTGTATTGTATTTCGTATTTATGCTGTGCTAACAAGAATTGTAGAGACGAATGCGATCAAATTCCATCGAGCATGATTTAGGCTATTCAACCTCCCCTTTAGCCGGGCTACGATTCTCCAACAAGTGGTATAGAGTGAGGAGGTTGTCATCAGACTCATCACCGTGACAACAAATCAAATGACAAACATCAACATCCACCCACCAAAATTCGAGGGAGAATTCTCATGGTGGAGAAGAAGGATGGAGGTATACTTTGAAACCGATTTTGATACTATGCTAATAATTGAAAAAGGTTTTGAAGTGCCTAGCGGGTGAAGACAACAAGTCGTTAGTAAAATCAAGATGGACCGAGGAGCAACGACAACAATTCAAAACAAACATTAAAGTAACAAAATCATTAATAAAATTGATACCTTACGATATTTTGTGCATGTTAGGTGAATATGGGGACGCTAAGGAGTTGTGGGATAAGTTGGTAAAATTCCATGAAAATCTTGAACCGACTCAATTGGAGAAGGAGGTCGAGGAAGCATGTTTATCCTCTCATGCTCAAGAAGAAGAAGGCACATCATTATCCCAAGAGCTTAAGGATTCGGAAGTTGAGAGATGCTCAACATCCGGATCGGAAGTGGTTGGAGAAACCTCCACCTCTAGGATTGAGGGGGAGGAGAGGCAATCTTCCATCCTGAAGCAAGAATGAGAAGAAGCATCTACATCAGAGAGAAGTGAAGATCAAAAGGATTCCACTATCCTAGGTAACTCAAATGCAATTTATAAAAATAAGGATCACATAATTTGCTTTGAGTGTAGGGAGAAAGGGCATTATAAGAGCAAATGCCCAAGATTAGCTAAGGAGAAAGCGCCGATGCCAAAAGTTCAAGTAAAATCAAAGGATACTGGAGTCCTCGCTAGGAAAAGCAAAGAGCACATTGTGTGCTTCAAATGCAACCAAAGGGGACACTACCGAAGCCAATGCCCTAGGGAGAGGAAGAAGGGGCAAGAAAGAGCTACACAAGTAGGAGGAGCTTCCAAAGCAAACCCTAAGGTATATTTTAATGCACCTTCTAGTTATAGGGTTAAAAATCATGTTTTTAGTACTCTTGCTATTGCTCATGAAAAGCATGCTAGTAGGAATAAATACTATTATTTAGGTCTAATCATGTAGATTTATCTAAGGACAAATCTAGGAACAACAACTCTAGACCTATTTTACCTAGGGAGAGTATTAGGAGGATAGAAGAGAATTTAGGCATTAACCCTAAGAAGGGTAGGCACATGCCTAAGAAGAAGAGTCTTTCCCAAAAGACCAATGAAAAATAAAAATTGGGAAAATTAGAATTAGAAAATCAAGCTTTAAGGTCAAGGATTGAAAATTTGGAAAAGACCCTAGCAAAAATTACAAACTCATTTAAAGGGTCTAATGGTAAAAAATTAGGACCTAGGAGACAAGAACCATCCAAAGGCAAGAAAGGTTTGGGTCACAAACCTAAGTCCTACCACAATGTTCCATTTGATTATGGAACTAAATCTAGGTCTAGGAAAACCAAGGTTAATAGGGAAGTCATCCCTAAGATTAATCATGGTGCGTGTCTAGTGGCCAAGGGTTCTATAAAACCTAGGAAGATCACTAAGAAGGTTACTAGGGAGGCAATCCCTGAGGTTAACCTTGACAAGACCCAAATGGCTAAGGCTTCAAAGCCAAAAAGGGTCATTAGGAAGGTATCTAGGGAAGTTATCCCTAGTGAATACCTTGTTAATCCAAGGAGCTTCAATAGGTATTGGGATCCTAGAAGCGTGATCAATTCATGCTAGATGGGTTAGGGTGTGTCAACCCTAAGTCGATGGGTAGTTAACCTAACCATGGTAGAGTTGACACTTTAGGATGTGCCAATGTGTTTTGAGAAGTTTGAATATTAATCAAATTGGCATAATTAGGGTTAGAGGTCTTGGTGTGACATTTTGGGTTTTGGCACACTTAGTAGAGTTTGTTAATATGACAAAATAAGCTTAATTCTATCAAATGACAACTAACATTAAAATCTAGGTATTCCTATACCTTTACCTTTTATTTGCCATGCTTTGATTGCATTACTATGCCATGACATCATATTTATTTTTATCATATAAAATGTCATGATTTATGCCTAGGAATGTCATGTTATGCTTAAGTTAGAATCACATGCCATGACATCATGATTTTTGGCACATGCTTATTCATGTTATCATTTATGCCATAATCATCATTCATGCATTAATTAAAATTGAGTTAAGGATAATGACATGATTTGAAGTCCCATGCATAAGGGAATCAAATAGTGTTGCCTAGAAAAATACATGAGAACCTAAATAACCAAAACCCACATCTCATTAGAACACTTGACTTGTATGTGTTTCATACACTTAGATACAAGTGAGATGTTTAGGAAAATGAATTTGAGGTTTTAAAATCATTTCAAAACTATTTTGAAAAACCTTGGTAAAGTTTATCTTTTGATAGCAATCACTATTGAATGAGGTGATACAAAGTAAGGCTAAATATTGAAAATTTCAATGGTTTTGAACTTTGTGTCAATCTCACTAGTTTATGGGTATTTTATTTTTCTAATATTTTTCACCCATAATGTTTGTTATAAGAATATACGTATGAATTTTCAAGATTTTTTAAAATATATATTTTTACTTATGAATTTTCAAAATTCAGTTCTGAAGTCTGATTTCTACGCAGTGCAGAAATTAGTCGACTGCCATGGACGACAGTCGACTGGACTCAACGACAGTCGACTGGTAACTATAAGAGTCGACTTCCAGAGCTGATTTTGGATAAATAGGGTTTTTTAGGCCCATGTTCAGCTACTTTTAGGTTCCCTAACTGCTCCTAACCCTAGGATATGGTATGGAGAGCATTGGAAGGGTGAAAATCCATTGGAAATGGATTAAGAGAATTGTTTAGTGTTTGTATCAAATTTTAAGAGAGGTGAAAGTTTAATGTTAAAGCTTTGCCTTTAATTTCGATTGTTTAGTATTCCTATATGCTTAGGGACTCTCCAAGGACATTGTTGGTGTAATGGTCAAGGGGGAGCAAGCCATTAGGGGGAGGTTATCCATCTTGGGATGATGGATGTATTTCTCCTCATGAGAGGAGAATTGGGGGATTGCCTCTCTTAAGTGATATTTGACTTATCACTAGGAAGAGTGAAGGTATCCTAGATGTATTTTTTGGACCAAGGGGGAGATTGTAAGATCTCATTGGAATATGAGACATTGACACCCTTGGGGAGGACCTTTTTGATGTATGTCAAAAAAGGGGAGAAGGTACCAATTGGGGTTAGTTGGAATTCTCACATGATGTGAGAATTGCCAATTGGAGATAATTGGTAGACTTGAGTTAGGTCACCTAACTCAAAGGTGTTTGTGGTTTTGTCAAACATCAAAAAGGAAGAGATTGTTGGTGCAATCGACCCAGGTCATGATTGACTGGACTCGAGTTTGACTCGAGCAATATTTTGATGTTAGACAAAATATATGACATGTGATTGCCATGGGAAGATCAAGTGTGTAGCCTTAGCCACGTAAGTCCAAGTGTGTAGCCTTGGTGGTGAAAGTCCAAGCATGGGGCTTGGCATTAGAAGTCCAACATGGAGTTGGCAAGGGAAGTCCAAGTGTGTAGCCTTGGCCACGTAAGTCCAAGTGCGTAGCCTTGGCGGTGAAAGTGTAAGTCATGGGGACTTGGCATTTGGGAAGTCCAACAGGTGGTTTGGCAGCGTAAGGCCAAGCGGTAGTCTTGGGAGCGTAAGTCCATATGTACCTTAGCGGTGTAGACACCGAGAGCATGATAATAGCCGAAGGAAGCACCTGAAGGCTAGCGTATGGATGAACAAGTCATGAATGACTTGGAGGGATCTGCGCATGGATGAACAATTCATGGACGACTTGAAGGGATCTGATAGACACAAAGCTAGTAGAGGTGGCTAGAAGGCTTAAGTCTAGGCTAAGGCTGTCTTGGGTTAAACCTCATGGATGAGATGAACTTGGTCAAGTGACTGATGCTCAAACATGTTGTTTGAGGTTTTACCCGACGGTCGGATGCTCAAACAACTTGTGTTTGAGGTTTTACCTGACGACAGTCGACTGGTGATATGTCCTTGTCGACTGGTGGCAGTTGACTGCCATTCGACATCGTTGCAATTCTTGGTAGTCGACTGCCATGGAGGAGCAGTTGACTTCCAGTGTTGGTCGCGAGAACAAAATGCTCGGTTGCTGACTGATTAGTCGACTACGAGGCTGGAAGTCGATTGATGGTAATGGGCAGTCGACTGCTAGTATATTCGTTGGCTGGATGCTAACGTGGATTAAGCCGTTGTCTCACAACGACTACAGGAGCAGTCGACTGGGGTCTTGTGACAGTCGACTGCTAGGCGCCTAATCAACCAAAGACAAGCATAAAAGAAGGAGCTTAGGGAGGATTTCCACAGTTATTTTTGGGGAGATTTTGAAGGAGAATTATTGCTGCATTCCAGGCCTTCAAGAGCAAACAAAAGCAAGCAACAAGCAAGAGTTCAAAACCATTTGTTGCAAAGTTTTTTTTTACATATTTCATTTCGTCTTTGTATTTGCTTGTCTATTTTTATATTATTGTTGTAATTGCTTGTACGAGGTTTCTCCACCTCCGATGTGTTGTCGAGAAGGAGTTTGAGTAGTGGTGTGGTGATCACTTGAGCCCGTTGAGCTCACCCCACGGAGTAGGAACCCTAAGGTTCCGAACCACGTATATGTTGGGGAATTGACCGTTTCTAGAGGGGGGGGGGGGGTTAATAGCGTTTCGAGATTGATGGATATCATTTGGGTGTTTGAAACAATCTTTTGGAAGCTTGCTTGTTTGGTTGCTCGAGCTGCACTTGGAGACCCTGAATTGCACCAGCAAATCGCCCCAAATCGCCCTAAGAAACCATAGCCAAATCCTTCTCCACAAGCTCCTTTTAAAGCTTCACCTCGGGCTGGATTCCACCTAGTAGTTGACTAATCGCGACAATCAGTCGACTGCTCCTGTAGCCGTTGTGAGATAACGACTTAATCCACGTTGGATAAGTTCCAATGGATACACTAGCTGATCGCCATAACCGAGGTCGATCGCTAGGGTCGTGAGCCGATCGACCGGCCACCGAATGATCTCGCCATCGTAATCCTCGACCATCGATGGATTGCCATCCATGGTAGTCGATCGCAGGCTATCGATCGCCCACTCGAAGTCGACTGATAGACCATTTCCTATAGTTAAACACTAGTAGACTCTGAATAGTTCAACTGGCCATAATCCCAATCGACTGACACGAGTCAATTCAGCTGCCAAGTGTCAAAACACTTGACCAATCGACTGGTCCAAAGCCCCAGTCGTCTGATAATCTCAAACATGAGGTTTAACCCCAAGTATGATGCCCTCATACTTGCTAGACCACCCTTAGCCTAGACCTAAGCCTTCTAGTCACCTCCGTCAGCCTCACGCCTATCTGATCCCTCCAAGTCATCCATGACTTGTTCATCCATACGCTAGCTTTTAGGTACTTCTATCGGCTATTGTCATGCTAAGCTGGTCTATACCACCAAGGCACATTGGGCTTACGCTGCCAAGACTACCGCTTGAACTTTATGCCACCAACTATTGGACTTATGCTGCCAAGACTCCACCCTTGGACTTTACGCCGCCAATATCACGCCTTGGACTTCCCTTGCCAACCCATGTTGGACTTTCCATTTGCCAAGAATCAAGCTTGGACTTTCCCTTGCCAAGACCCATGCTTGGACTTTCCTTGCCAACCCATGTTGGACTTTCCAATTGCCAAGACTCAAACTTGGACTTTCCTTTGCCAAGACCCATGCTTAGACTTTCCATCATATGGTCAATCCCATGTTAACCATATAGTCAAACCATCGTCAACCATCAAAATACCACTTGAGTCAAACTCGAGTATGGTCAATCATGATCCGAGTCGATTGCACCAACAATCTCTCCAAAATATTGTCAAATATCAAAACATTACTCGAGTGCAACTCGAGTCTGGTCAATCGTGACCTGAGCCGATTGCACCAACAATCTTCTCCTTTTTGATGTTTGACAAAAAAATCCCAAAACCATTGAGTTAGGATACCTAACTCAAATCTCCTTACCAATTCTCCCAAATTGGTAATTTCATAAATTCTCCCCCTTTTTGACATACATCAAAAAGGTTCTCCTCAAGGAGGTCAATGTCTCATATCCCAATGAAATCTTACAATCTTCCCCTTGGTCCGAAAACATTTAGGATGCCTTCACTCTTCCTAGTGATAAGTCCCATATCACTTAAGAGAGGCTTCCTATAAACTCTCCCAATTTCCAAATTGGGCATCTCACATTCCCATTTCTCCCCCTCATGAGGAAGAATACATCCATCATCCCATGATGGATACCTCCCCCTAAAGGCTTGCTCCCCCTTGACCATTGCACCAACAATGTCTTTGGAGAGTCCCTAAGCCTATAAGAACACTAACCAAACAGAATTAAGGGCAAAAGTTCAACCTTGAGCTTTCACACACCTTAAAATTGACACATCACCCTAACAACTCTTCTAATCCATATCCAATGGATTTTCTTTCTTTCCAATGCTTTCTAAAACATATCCTAGGGTTAGAAGCAGTTAGGGTAACCTAACATAGTTGAAATCAGACTAAACAAACTTTGTTTACCCGAAATCAACTCTGGTAGTCGACTCTTATAGTCACCAGTTGACTGCCCTATGCATCAGTCGACTGCCATCAAGCGGCAGTTGACTGATATCTGCAAAATGCAGAAATCAAAAATCAGAAACTAAATTTAAAAATATATAAGTAAATATATGTATTTTGAAAAATCTTGAAACTTCATATGTATACTACTTATAACAAGTATTATGGGTGAAAAATATTGAAAAATAAAATACCCATAAAAATAGGAGATTGACACAAAGTTCAAAACCATTGAAAAGTTCAATGTTTTGGCCCTACTTTATATCAACTCTCTCAATGGTGATTACTATCAAAAGATAGACTTCACCAAGGTTTTCTAAAATGATTTTGAAATATTTTTGATAACCTATATTGGATCATGATCAATGGGCTGAATGCACATGACTTGCACATTAGCTTTCTCCATGATCCACCCATGATATAAGATGAGTTTGAGTTCATCTAGATGCAAAAACTATGCACCTTGAACTTAACTCATTTCCTAGCATCTTACATATGTCTAAGGTGTATGAAAACACATACAAGTCAATTTGATGTGAGATGTGGGTTTTGGTTCATCCTAATCTAAGGTCTCATGCAATTTCTAAGCAACACTACTTGATTCCCTTATACATGAGACTTCAAGTCATGCCATAGTCCTTAAATCAATTTTATTAATGAATGAAATGATCATGACATAAATATAACATAAATAAGAATAACCAATGATCATGATGTCATGACATATGATTAAACCTAAATATACATGACATAAACCTAAGCATGATCATGACATATAAATGATAAAAATAAATATGATATCATGACATGGTATATGACAAATAAAGTATGACAAATAAAATGTAAGACATAAGAATACCTAAAGTTTAATATTGATTGTCATTTGTTATTATTAAATCCATTTTGCCATATTATCATTAATCCCTCAAGTGTGCCAAAAACCCAACATGGTGCACTATGACCTCTAAACCTAGTTTGTGCCAATTTGATTGATTTTTCATAATTCTCAAAATATATTGGCACATCCTAAAATCCTTTAGGATTAGATCAAACCTATTTCCAAGGTATCCCAAAACCTTGAAAATGACCTAAGGTGCCACCTTTACCATGGTTTGGTTAACTACCCATCCATTTAAAGTTGGCACACCCTAACCCATTTAGCGTGAGTCAATCATGCTCCTAGGAACCCAAAACATATTTGAGCTCCTTGGGTTAACTAGGTATTCCTTAGGGATGACCTCCCTAGATACCCTCCTAATGACCCTTCTAGGCTTGGTAGCCTTGGTCATTTGGGTCTTTCCTAGGTTAGATCTAGGGGTGACTCCCCTTGTAACCTTCTTAGTGGCTTCCCTAGGTTTCTTCGAAACCCTAGCCACTAGACATTTACCATGGTCAACTCTAGGGATGACTTCCCTTGTGACCTTTGTTTTCTTAGACCTAGGTTGTGTTCTATAATCGAATAGAACACTATGATAGGTCTCCTTAGGCTTAGGTTTGTGATCCAAACCTTTCTTGCCCTCGGGTGAACCTTGTCTCCTAGGACCTAGATTTTGACCATTTGACCCTTGCATTTGATTTTGCATAATCCTAAGGGTCTTTTCCATCTTCTAAAGTTTGACCTCAAAACTTGATTTTCAAATTCTAATTTTACTAATTTAGCGGGCCCATTATTTCCTTGAGTATTCTTTCCCTTTCTAGGCATATGTCTAGGATTCTTGGAGTTAAAGCCTAGATGATTCTCTATCTTCATAATACTTTCCTTAGGTAAAATTATTTTAGTAACATTAGTCCCAAATTTCTCCTTATTCCTAAAATGGACATGTTTAGCTCGTAAGTAATAAAGGCTATTTTCACTAGCATGCTTTTCATGAGTAATAGCAAGAGTGCTAAAAACATACTTTTTAAATCTAGAACTAGAAGGTGTATTAAAATATACCTTAGGGTTTGCCTTAGAGGCTCCCCCTACATGTGTGGCTCCTCCTTGCCCTTTGGTTTGCTTTCTCCCCCTTGGGCATTGACTTTGGTAGTGTCCTCTTTGATGGCACTTGAAGCACACCACGTGCTCCTTGCTCTTACTAGTGGAGACTCCGACATCCTTTGAAATCTTGTTGACTTTTGGTGCCGACGGAGCCTTCTCGACCTTCTTAGGGCACTTGCTCTTATAGTACCCGAGTTCCCTACACTCAAAGTAAATTATGTGATTTTGTTTAACTAATTGCTTGAGTTACATAGGTCAATGGTGGAAGTTTGGGCTTGCTCTTCTTCTTGACCGAAAGTAGAAGCTTCTTCTTGATGCTTTGGAGTGGATGGTCTCTCCTCCCCCTCAATCCTAAAGGTGGAGACTTCATCTACTTCTACCTCTTCGTTCACCGATCCCGATCCCGATCCGGATGTTGATTCTCTATCAACTTCCGAATCCTCACTTTCTTGTGAGGAAGAGCTTGTTTCTTCAGCCTCCTCCTCTTCTTGAGTCGATGAACATTCTTCGGCTTCTTGTGATTGTTCTTCACTTGAAGCCGATGATGGTCCTTCATGGAACTTTGCCAATTTGCTCCAAAGCTTCTTGGCATCTTGATATTTACCTAGTCTAGACAAAATATCATTAGGTATCAAATCTTCTAAAAGTTTCGTTACCTTAACTTCGGTCTTGAACTTTAGGCATTGCTCTTGGGTCAACTTCTTCAATTTTAGGACATCTCCCTTCTTATCCCTAGGGGGTTCAAAACCTTCCATGATGATGAACCAATCTTCTATGTCCATCATCAAGAATGTCTCCATTCTCACCCTCCATGTCGAAAAATATTCTTGGTCGTAGGGCAGAGGTGTGTTGATGTCCCATCCTAATTTCTCTTGATGATCCATCTTCTTCTTCACCCTCTAGCGGTGTGATGTGAGCAAAATATATAGGGTTTTAGGAGTAGTTTTTTCTCACATCTCATTTCATTTTATGTTTGTTTCATGCATATTTTACTTTATTTTTCATGCATTTCCTATTTTCTGGTTCGGAGATCTGCTCGTTGTACTTTTGTGTGCAGGACAACATTATACGGGGAAAATGGCGCACTTTTGGAGTGAAAAGAAGACATTTGGTAGCTAGAACAAAATGACACACACCCTGGCCCTATGAAAACACATGGCCTGCGCTGCAACGCCACACATGGCATGACCGTGTGGATCCACACGGGCGTGTGGCGTAGTGCAATTCTGATGCGATTCAATTATTTTCTAGGTTTCGGGGAGATCCAGGCTAATATCTATATAAAGGAAACTATGCCTAAACCCTAGGGGGGAGGCACGACAGCTGGGATGACACTCTAATGCCCTAAAAAGCTTGGGAACTTGCAATGGGGAGGAAGAAATCCGTCGGAGATCCAAGTTTTGCACTTCAACGTCGGAGAGAAGAGCCACATTGCACTGTAATTTCTGTTCTTTGCATAATATCCATTGTTTATACGAATATGATCGTGCTTTATGTTTTTCCTCTTATATTTATGGAGTAGATTCTTCGATTCTAGGATTAGAGAGTAGTTTGTGTGCGTAGAACATGTTATTCCAAATTAAATTCTGTTCTTGAGTTTGTATTTGCAATTGGTATTAGTTTAGATCGATATCTATGTATTTTGGTTTTCTATCTACTGTGCTAGCCGATACGAGGGGTGACAACCCTCGTATCTAAGATTTAGGAGAATTAAGGAGGAACTAAGGGTTGGCCTCATCTCCTATAACTATGGATAGAAGGGTACGATAGAATTGGAAAAGATTCATCGCAGGGATTGATTTGACATCCTCGTACTGCCTATCCCATCCTAATGCCAGGGGTCGACCTGGTAAGGCAGAAATAACTCCCGATAGATGCGAAGGCTCATCAAGGGAGTGCATGATGTCCCTTCCACAAGGTCATAGTTAGACGTTTAGACAACACTCAATTGATAGCATGTTTTGCGACACAAAAGCGAAATATAAATCCTAGAATTCCTTCCAAAGACTCGCATCAAGCCTTTTCTTCTTCTGTGTGACACCGTATTGAGTTAGGACCGCCGACAACCCTCGCAATCACAACCATTAGAACTGAATTTTGAACAATAATATCCACTTAATAAATTGGTACTTGAATCTCAGTCCCTGCGGGATCGATAATCTTTTTATTATTTGACGACATCCATGTACTTGTGGGCGTTGAGCGCGAGTGTACGCTTTGAGTCCTCGACGATCTTCGTCGTGAGATTTGAGGTCGCGTTCATATTCATCAAGTTTTTGGTGCCATTGCCGGGGACTGATTGATTCGATATCGAATCAAGAAGTGGATAATTAGATCGGACATAGGATTAGATTTATTTACTTGCTTTACTTTTATTACTCTCTTTTATTTTTATTTTACTTTATTTACTTCAGTTTTAGATTTTTCATATTTAGAATTAGTTTTTTTTTTATTTTAGCAGTAGTTTTACATTTTATTTTATAATGAGCTTTCTGAATTTGATTTAGTATTTATTTTATTTTATTTTCTATTTTAATTAAGTATTAGGTTATACTCCTAATTTTGTGGCTCGGTTCTTCGTATGCTTAGATGCCTAAGATTGGGAGGCCTGATTTCGATCGATCTAGAAATCGAACGAACCTATCATCGTCGAAGAGATGAACAGAAGAGGATGGAGGATAAAGCTGCATCTGAGGTGAATATAGGTAGCTAACCTTTGCAGGATTATGCAACCCCTAGTGTTAGAGAATTTGGCCGAGTATAGCTGGATTGCCCATTTCGGCAAACAACTTTAAGCTGAAACTGACACTCATACACATGGTCCAGCAGAGTCATTTCAGGAGAGCTACGACTGAAGACCCAAACCGGCACCTAGAGACATTTTTAGAAATCTTCTTGACAATGAAGATCAATGGAGTCCCTGTAGATGCGATCCGCCTGAGCCTATTTCCATTCTCATTACGGGATAAGGCTAAGGCATGGCTTCAATCCTTGCCTTCGGGAAGCATTACTACTTGGGAGCAATGTGAGCAGCAGTTCTTGAATAAATACTTCCCTCCAAGCAAGACTGGTCACATGCGCCATCTAATAACGAGCTTCTATCAGAAGGAAGGGGAGTCCCTATTTGAAGCCTGGGATTGCTACAAGGGGCTACTCTACCAATGCCCCCATCATGGACTGGAAAGGTGGTTGGTGATCCACATATTCTATAATGGGATCACGTACGCCACTAAGATGTCCCTCGATTCTGCCACAGGAGGAGCACTTATGAACAAGACTATAGAGGAAGCGGAGGAGCTAATAGAAGAGGTGTCCTAGAACCACCATCAACGGGCTTCCGAACGTAGTCACCCAGCTCCTGCCGAGGGACAATATGCTGTAGACTCCGTGGACCACATGTCAGTGAGGATGGACACACTTAGCAGACTGTTCGACTCTCTAAATCTATTTTTGCACGTGTGGTCAATGATTTTAGAGAAGGAGCAGTAGCACATCGGGAGGACTACTATAAAAGTTAGGGCAGTTCAGAAGAGAAGATTGAGCATGTCGATGCGGATGGGGATTATAATCAAAGACCCAACAACCTATACTCCAGTACTTACCATCTCGAATGGAGGAACCACTCGAATTTTTTCTATCGAAATAACTCGGGGAACTTCTAACTATTAGGAGGGTATGGGAAACAACAGGGCAATGGGCAGCAACAACCACATAAGTCTAGGCTAGAATTGATGATGGAAGACTTCATTGCTACCCAAACAAAGGCCAATGAGGAGTTTCGATGCTAACATCAGAAAACAGAAGAGTCACTTAAGGATTTGAAGTCTACTGTTGATGGTCTTGCAAGTCACATGAGGATGTTAGAAGCACAAGTGGCCCAGATAGCCCAAACCATGTCGCAACCTATGGATAGTTCTCCATCATTACTGAGCCGAGTCAATTCAAGGAGGAGGGAGTGTGTAGCGAGAGAGTAGCACAAAGAAATAGATTCGCCAAGGGGTGTGCAACCTTGATTTCCATCCTACTCGACCAAGCCGAAATTGAAGATAAAATTCCACCCCAGCTTGAGGACCCTGGTGAATTTGTTATCCTCTGCTCTATTTATGGGGAAAGCTTCGATGAAGCGTTGTATGACTTGGGGTCATTAGTAAGTGTGATGCCCTATGCATACTATTTGAAAATGGGACTGAATGGGATCCAACCAGCGAACCTTGGTATTCGTATGGGGGATGACTCAGTCAAGGAACTCATCGGCATTCTAGCACATGTGTTTGTGGTCATTGAGAATTTCGTGATACACACAGATTTTATTATACTCGACACAGGACCAAATTCCCATAATTCCATCATCTTGGGAAGGCCCTTTCTGGCGATTATGGGGGCATGCATAGACGTAAAGGCGCACAAGATCTCCTTGGAGGTAGACGGGGAGATCATCCTCTTCAATCTGTCAGAGGGTAGAGCTCCCTGAAGGGAAAACAATGTGTTTCGCTTCTTCGCTTCGGTCGCTTGTGCATGACGATCCTATCACACGTCCTCGGATTAAAATTTTATTCACTAAAACTAATCCAGATGGAGATGGATTACCCAAGCAACCGATTCATCATCGTGCTATTCGATTTGAGTGGTCGCTTGACCAACTTGTTGTTCAAGTTACCTAACTCTTTTCCTCGATTAGCCGTTGAATGGATGATGTACGGATCGCCAGTTTTTGTGTTTATCATCGGGGTCCATGTCAATCAATAACATACAAATACAAAAGAACTAGAATCAAAATAAACACGAGTATACCTCTTGATCTTCTATTTTATTCCTATCCTCTTCTTGGACGTCATGTGGGCGACGATCTTCCAAGAATCGATGCTTCCTAGATCACGTATCTTCCCTTCCTTGCTCGCTCCGAACAAGGGAATAACAAACTCCCTTCTTCTCCTTGCTTGTGCCGACCACCAACCACCAAGATTGGTGATCGCCAACCCTAAGGGGAGGAAAAGAGGCGCCAGCCAAGAGAGCCCTCTTGTTGCCGCCGACCCTAGGAGAGGAGGAGAAGAGGCGCCGACCAAATGATTGGAAGAGGGTGGTGCCGACCAAATCTCCAAGAGAAGAAGCCAAACCCTAGGATGCCGCCCAAGCCTCCAACGCCAACCAACAAACCCTAGCCAAACTTCTTTCCCGCCGACCTCAAGGAGCAAACCCTAAATCTCTCTTTTTCGCCCAATCCTCTCCACCTCTATTTATAGATCTAGGCTTCATGGGTATTTATAATAGGCTACAATAGGGACCATGAGGAAAAGTTGGATCTTGGCCACCCAATAGATCTGAACCACATAAAACCCGATCCATTAATGATGATCCATTCCACTAGAGGATCATCATTGATCTACCTCACCAACCCCCATAATTAAATATGGGCTCCACATAATATTTGTACAAAATATCTCCCCATGTTTAAGATATCGAATGTCCATTAATTAATTAAATTATTGACAATTTAATTAATTAATATCTAACTCTATGAGCAGTACCACTCATCCTTATCATCATGTTGGACCAAGTCCACCTGCAGGATGAACTTTATGAGCTCCTCAAGGGGACATCATCATCCTAGTATATAGGGCACAGTTTCCTCCTATAATCAATGACACACCATGTAAATAATATTATTCCCAACTTACCAGGCCTATAGATTTAATATATAAATCTCGCTCATTGGTAAATCAAAGAAATAAATACTAAGTACATGTGCCCATTATTATATCAGGATTAAGAGTATGTACACCATAATATCTAAGGTCTGATTCAATTATATAGTCAGTATAAATTGGATCACTTCTAAATCGATTTTGCTCAATATACACAAAGTGTACTAGTGTAATTCTATGGTCAAGATAAACCAATACCAAATTACAGTACAACCATGCCAATGGTTTGTCCAAAACCATCTTGGTTGTGAGCCTCTAATTATACTCTACAAAGAACTGATAACATGATCTTCTGTGCGACACCACACACCATGTTATCTATAATGTAAAGTATCAGACAATATGCATAAATATAAAATGCAAACAATGATCATGTGATTCTTATTTCAAAATGAAGATGTTCATACAAAGGCTAGACTTTCAGTATACATCCCAATAATCCCTTCCTAGATGGATACACTTTCAATAGGGTAAAGCCGAACCCACTGGATGTCAACTTCGAGACTGATGAATGGAGGTTTACAGAACCTCCGGAGCCAAGTTGAGACAATGGAGTAGGGTCAAGCTAAAAGTCCTTAAACAAAACGCTCCTTGGGAGGCAACCCAAGTTTAGTTTTTATGTTTTCTTTCATTTGTTTAATTTGAACTTTGGATTCCATTCATTTAACATTTTTAACATGAATTAGGACTAGAAAGAACCTGCTAGGTAAAAATAAAAATAACTTTGAACCTACATGACTGAGCAAGTAAGGAGAAGTCGACCGTTGTGCACCATGAGAAGGAAACAGGGGACACACGACCTGGCCGTATGTGCTAGAATATGGATTGTTGGGCCTCTGATTATACTCACCCACCACATCGACATGCTCAACCTACTCCTCAGAGTTGCTCTATCCTCCACAATAATCTTCTAGATATGCTGCTACTCCATCACCAAAGGAATTGGCCGTACGTACAGAAGCAGGGGTTAGGGAGTCAAACCATCTGCTTAGTGCATCCATTCTTGCTGCTAGATGATCAATGGAGTTGATGACATATTTACCGCCTGCAGGTGCTAGGTGACTACACTCGGAAGCCCATTGGTGGTGGTTCTGAGCCACCTCCTCAATTAGCTCTTTTGCTTCCTCGATGGTCTTGTTCATCAATGCTCCTCCTACAGTGGAATCTAGGGAAGCCTTCGTGGCTTATGTGATCCCATTATAGAATATGTGGATCACTAGCCACCACTCGAGACCGTGATGGGGGCACTGGTATAGTAGTCCTTTGTAGCGATCCCAAGCTTCAAAAAGGGACTCTCCTTCCTTCTGGAAGAAGCTAGTGATCAAGTGACGCTTGTGAGCAGTCTTACTTGGTAGAAAGAATTTTTCATGAATTACTGCTCACATTGCTCCCATGTGGTGATGCTTCATAAAGGCAGGGAGTGTAACCACATCATTGCCTTCTCCCTCAATTAGAACAGGAATAGGCTCAGACAGATCGCATCGTTGGGTACTCCATTGAATTTCAAGATCGAGCATATCTCTAAGAACATCTCTAGGTGCTAGTTCGGGTCTCAAGTTGTAGCTCCTTCAAATTGGCTCTATTGGACCATGTGTATAAATACAGGTTTTAGTTCAAAATTATTAGCTGTGATTGACGGTCCAGCTATACTAGGCCTATACCCTTTAGCATTGGAAGCTGCATAATCCCACAGAGGTCGGCTACATATATTTGCTAGAGAGGCTTCGTGTTCCTCCATATCTCTCTGTTTATCCCTCCTTCGGTGGTAGGTTCTTTCTATTTCTAGGTCAATCGTATGTAGATTTTCTGATCCTAAGCGTCTATGCATACAATGAACCAAGCTGCGCAATCAGGAGTATATATACTACTTATTGAAAGGTAATTAAATAACCTAAAAGTAATGAACCAGAAAGAAAATAAACCTAAAAACTGAACTGAGGCTAAATGTAACACGACTAATAGAATCAATCTAGACTGAGTATAAATAAATAAAATAAAATGAAGCAAAACCAAAAAGTAAATCTAATCTAGGTTTGATCCAAACTATCCATTTTCAATCCAATATCAAATCTATAGTCCCCGATAAAGGCACCAAAAACTTGATGCACGCGATCACGACCTCAAATCTCCGATTAGAAATCGCCAAGGACCCGAAGCACGTGCTCGCGCTCAATGCCCACAAGTGTACGAATGTCGTCAAGTAATAAAATATCTATCGATCTCACAGAGACTGAGATTTGAATATCATTTGTCCAGTGGATGTCGTTGTTCAGAGAAAATCTCCTGAGAGTAGTGTTTGCGAGGTTGACGGTAGTCCTAATTCAATTACGGTGTCACTTGGAGGAAGCGAAGGTTGGTTCAAAGTTCCCTTAAAAGATTTTAGGACTTCGGTTTCACTTGTGTGTTGTTGAACATGCTATCAATTTAATGCCTTTAGGATCTCTAGCTATGATCTTGCGGGAGGATCATCTTGTATTTGCCTGATGAACTTTTGCTTCTACCAGAAACTATCTATTCCTAACCAAATTTCCCTTTCGAATCGTCAGAGCTCAGGGGGTTGATACTGTTGGGAGCCCCCTGTCACTAGGGTCCCTCAACCCTTCTAGAGTTGATGTCTTCTACTTTGGGCCTTCTGCTAAGATAGGTTATTAAGGTACGTGGATGTCCTTAGTTCTCCTAGGTTTTTGATATAAAGGCTTTCCATCCTTGTATCGACTATATGCAGTAGAAATAGAATCAAGACATAATTCTCATCGATTTAAACAACATATATTGCAAATAGATTCAAAGGTGATGAATAACTATTTGAACTAGCATGCCCACATACACAAGTTACTCGCTAATCCTAGAATCGAAGTATCTACTCCATAAATGAATGAGAATAAACACAAGACATCTTAAGACATTACAATATGAATAGAATGAAAAATAAAGGCAATTCTTTCTGTTCTATCTGATGTGGTGTCTTGGTTCTTCTCCACGGTGTCAAAGCATTGAGTTGGATCTTCAAGCCACTTCCTTCCACCCCGTTGCGAGTCTCCAGTGTTTCTTAGGGCACTTTCTTGTCATTCTAGCCGTCGGGCCTCCCCCTAGGGGTTGGGCATGCCTTCCTATTTATAGAAGAGAAGTCGAATTTTCTTAAATCTCCCGAAACCCTAGTCTGCGTCAAATCAGTCTAAACCCATATGGCCGTGTGGATTCCACATGGCCGACCGTGTGGCTCGCTGGAAATCCTGCCCTAAATTAGGCTTCGGAGTTAGGCACGACCGTGTGAGATTCACACGACCAACTGTGTCTTCCTTTGAAACATCATGTGAACACCGTCTTTTGGCCCGGAGCATGCTTTCCTTCCGTTGGCACCAATTATGTGACATTTTATCTCCCAAAACACCTTCATACACATAAAAATAGCAAGAGCAGATCTCCGAACTAGAAAATAGGAAATGAATGCAAAACAAGGAAAAATATGCATGAAACAAGTATAAAATACAATGAGATGTGTGCTAAAACTACTCCTAAAACCTTTTATGTTTTGTGTACATCAATGATTGTTTTTATATTCCTACATTAATAAAGAATATTTTTTCTATTTCATGTTTGAATAAGAAAAGTTGTCATTTGACGTTTAGTAATAATTGTTGTTACATTATGTTAAATGATATTTTTTATGCTACTGGAATTTTGAATAATGGAATCTACACGTTAGATACATCCAACGAGATATTCAATATCGAATCGAATAGCAAACATGCTAAGTTAGATAATCAATTAATCTCGCAATTGTGACATTGTCCTCTTGTCCATATAAGCAAAGAACACATGTCTAAACTGCATAAGCTTGACATTTTGTAGTCTTGTGAATCAGATTCATTAGACACGTGTGCTTCATGCTTAAAAGGAAAGATGACTAAGTTAACTTTTAAGGGAAATGGTGAACAGTCAGTTGAGGTATTGGTCCTTATACATACCGATGTATGTGGACCAATGTAAACCCATGCCATTGGAGGTTATAACTACTTCGTTACCTTTATTGATGATCACTCACAATATGAGTATTTGTATCTATTAAGATACAAATATGAAGTCTTTGAAAAGTTTAAATATTTCAAAAATGAAGTAGAAAAACAACTTTGGAAAAGTATTAAAGTTCTTTGATCTGATTGAGGTGGTGAATACTTAAGCGAAGAGTTTCAGGATTATCTAAGAGACAATGACATCTTGTCCCAAAGGACTCCACCTTACACGCCACAAAATAATGGTATGGCTGAAAGGCGAAACTGAACCTTATTGGACATGGTTAGGTTAATGATGCAGCATACGAGTCTTCCAAAGTCCTTTTGAAGTTATGCACTCAAGATCGCTATTTACTTGTTAAATAGAGTCCTGACTAAGGCAGTCTCTACTACTCCAAATGAGATATGGAAAGGTAAGAAACCTCATTTATCTTACTTGAAGATATGGGGTTGCCCTACTTATGTGAAGAGGATACTATTAGACAAGTTGGAGGCTAAGTTTGATAAGTGTCTATTTATTAGTTACCCTAAGGAAATAAGGGGTTACCAATTCTATCATCCCTTGGAACAAAAGGTGTTTGATTCAAGGTGTGTTGTATTCCTAGAGAAGGAGTTTCTCTTATAGAAAAATAGTGGGAGTGAGGTTGAACTAAGCATAGTTCAAGAGAATCCGATAGACATAGAAAAGGTGCCTAGTCAAGAACCATAGCTGATTACTCATTTAGATGAGGTAATAGCTAAACTTGATGATACACCACCTCCTCATAGATCTAGTAGGACACGTAGGATTTCTCATAAGTGAATCTAACGATGTGTTGCTCATTGAGGATGAGGAACCTACTAGTTATGAAGAGGTTCTGAATAGTTCAGAAAGGGATAAGTGGCTAATATCCATGAAATTAGAAATGGATTCCATGTATGAAAACTAAGTTTGGAACTTGGTGTACCAACCCGAAGGCATAACGCCAATAGGGTGTATATGGGTTTTCAAGAAGAAAATCGACATGGACGATAATGTTATTACCTATAAAGCTAGATTAGTGGCAAAAGACTATCATCAAATACAAGGTGTTGACTATGACGAAACCTTTTCATCAGTAGCTATGCTTAAATCCATTCAGATACTCTTAGCCATAGTGACTCATTTTGATTATGAGATATGGCAGATGGATGTGAAAACAACTTTTCTTAATAGAAATCTATTTGAAGATGTATATATGATACAACTTGAGGGTTTCACATCCATTGACAAGAATAAAGTATGCAAGTTTCAATGATCCATTTATGGATTGAAGCAAGCATCCAGGAGTTGGAATATCCATTTTGATAAGGCAATCAAACAGTTTGATTTCTCATAAAATCTTGAGGAGCCTTATGTGTACAAGAAGGTTAGTGGGAGTGTGATCATGTTCCTAGTGTTTTATGTCGATAACATATTAATCATAGAAAATGATATTCCTATTTTGCAAACAGTCAAGGTATGGTTGTCAAAAATATTCTCCATGAAAGACATGGGAGAAGCAACCTATACTTTGGTGATTAAGATCTATAGAGATAGATTGAAATGGTTGCATAGTCTTTCGTAGTCTACATACATAGACAAAGTGCTAAAACGATTTAGCATGGAAGAATCCAAGAAAGATGTCATTCCAATGAGGCATGGGATTCACCTTTCTAAGTCTATGTGCTCGCGCACAGAAGATGAGAGGATTCACATGACTCAGATCTCGTATGCATCAACTATAGGATTGATCATATATGTTATGCATGCGAGAGCATCCTCAAATCGTTGATGAGGGTCGTTGAGGTCTCGAAGCGTGCTCTCGCGCTCAATGCCCGCAAGTGCACGGATGTCGTCAAGTAATAAAAGATTATTGATACCATAGAGATTGAGATTCGAATACTGTTTATCCAGTGGATGTTTGTTCAGAGTTATAATCCTAAGAGTTGTGGTTGCGAGGTTGACGATAGTCCTAACTCAAGTATGGTGTCACTCGAAGGAAGAGAAGGTTGGTTTGAAGTTCTCTAAAGGATTCTAGGATTTCGATTTCACTTGTGCGTTGTGGGACATACTATCAATTAGATGCTTTTGAGACCTCTAATTATGATCTTGTTGTTGGAGGATTGTGGGCCGGCTAGAAGGGGGGGGGGGGTTAAATAGCCCGTGTGCATTGTTCATTTGAATTCATTCGTTCATCTACAATATTTGTTAGCACAATAGAAGTACAAATGCGAATATAAAAACGAATACACAAGCACAAGGCAATCGATATACGTGGTTCGGAACCTTAGGGTTCCTACTCCATGGGGCAAGCTCAATGAGCTCTAGTGATGCTCACACCACTACTAAAACCCCTTCTCGACAATAAGTCAAAGGTGGAGAAACCTCGTACAAGCTATTACAAAACGTAATACAAAAGTACAAGAAAAATACAAAGACAATATGAAATACAAGTAAAGAAAAACTTTACAACACTTTACTTTGATCACTTGCTTGTTGCTTGCTTTGGTTTTCTCTTGAAGGCCTACAATGTAGCATCAATTCCCCTCCAAAATCTCACCAAAAATCGCTATGGAAATCCTCCCCAAGCTCCTCCTTTTATGCTTGTCCCAGGCTGATTCTGTGCCTAGCAGTCGACTGCTCATACCCATCAGTCGACTGCTCCTCTAGCCATTGTCTCACAACGACTTGATCCACACTGGACAAGTTCCAACGGATACTCCATCAGTCAACTGCTAAACCCTATCAGTCGACTGATGCACAGGCAGTCGAGCCACTGGTCGAGCTGCCTTGCTTTTGTGGCTATTTCCACCTATAGCATTCTACTGCCATCCCTTGGCAGTCGACTAATGGTGGAGCAGTCGACTATTAGGCCACAAACCCTAGTTGACACCGGTCAACTAATAGTCGACTCAGACCAATCAACTGATACCTATATCAGTTGACTGACATCCGGTAAAACCTCAAACACCAAGTTGTTTGAGCATCCGACCGTTGGGTAAAACATCAAACAATATGTTTGAGCATCCGACACTTGACCTCAGTCACTTGGCCAAGTTCACCTCATCCATAAGGTTTAACCCAAGTATGATGCCCTCATACTTGTTAGACACCCTTAGCCTAGACCTAAGTCTTCTAGCCACCTCTACTGGCCTTGCGCCTATCGGATCCCTCCAAGTCATCCATGACTTGTTCATCCGTACGCTAGCCTCCAGGTGCTATTGTCATGCTCTTGGTGTCTACACTGCTAAGGTACATATGAACTTATGCTCCTAAGACTACCGCATGGACTTACGCCGCCAATACCAACCCTTGGACTTCCCAAATGCGAAATACCTTTGACTTGGACTTTCACTGCCAAGGCTACATGTTGGATCGAAAGCGCGCTAGGGGGGGGGGTGAATAGCGAGCGTAAAACTTTATTTTTGTTCGTCGATAAAAACATGAGTAATAAACACAGCGGAATAATAATAGATAAAATAAAATGCACACTTTGTTTTTTTACTTAGTTCACAATCTAATGGTTGCTACTCCAAGGCCCTGTGATCTTAGACCACGTACGGAGGGCAATTCACTAAGCAAGGTCTCCTCCTCGTTGGAGGTAGGAGACAACGATTACAAAAAGAAAGCTCGAGGTAGAGGGACAATCCCACCTCTCCTCGTTATGATCAAAAGATCAAAAACAAAAGAATGAGTACAAATGAAAGAACTAAATGAATCTATCGAAAAAGTAGAGTGGAGGTCTTTGGCTTCACGTCGGTGTTACGGCGGTGTAGAACTTTAGCATTGTGGGAGCACTTTGAGAGCAATTAAGATGACCAAAAGGGGTGAAACCCTCCTCCTTTTATAGAATTCCAACCCCCTAAATGTTGAGTGGAAAATCTGATCCAAATGGACACCTCACTTCAAGAAAAGGGGTTCTTATCTTGACCTTCATCGAAGTGGGCAGTTTGAATAGCAGTCGACTGATGGCCTTCATCACTCGACTGATGCTAGCAGCATTCGACTGCCAATAGCCAATAGACGACTGCTAGCTCGGTTATTCAACTACAACAAAGAGTTAGCATAAAAGAAATGAAAGATAGTAAATATGATAGTTTCTTACCGTCCGATCTCGACCTAGACCTTCCACTAGAAGTCTTAGTTAGATCACCGCCTACGATCGTCCCCATACGGAGGACACGACCTTACCATCTCTCTTCACACTCGTGCTTACCTCTGGTCCTTTCTAACCAGTCGCTTAGCTTCTGGTCTCCTCCTGGGTTTTTCGACTCTCACAAAGTTCTTCCGGTGTTGCCCGACCACCACGGTTTCTCGACTTGAGATTCTCCTGGTGTCACTGTCCATCAGCTTACTTAATCATTTCTGCACACTTAATTGAGCATATGAGATAAAAATAAGACCTTAACTTTGGGTCTTTGCCATAATCAAAACCTAGGTTCGATTATCTTGTGCCACTGCACCAAGAATCTCTCCCTTTTTGATCTATGGCAAACCGACACAAAGTTAAGGGAAAATTAAGTGTAAAACAAGACGAGTAGTAAATGTGAAACATAATTAGCATGAGTATAAAAGAAGCATGAACATGAAAGAAGCATGAATATGAAAGAGTGCATAACTTAGTAAGTTAGTATGAGTAACTTAGTAAGTTAGCATAAGTAAGAACAAAATTTCTATTTCAAGTCCTCCCCCTTGAGGTAATCTCCCCCTTGACCTTAGGTGAGTACTTGAAAAAGAAGTCTTATCTCTCCCCCTTAACGTTTACCACTAAAAAGGTTAAGCAAGTTAAGTAATCAAGATTACTTAACTTTGGCCTGAATGTTTTAAGTTAAGATATCAAAAATTAATTTTTGATCCTTTAACTTTGGCATTTTCTCTCCCTTTTGCCATAAATCGAAAAGTATGGGGGTTTGTACAAAAAAACTTTATAAAATAAGCGATTATAATTTGTAAGTCCAAGCATGTCTCGTACAAATTTTGAAAATAAATAATTTCAAAATAATCTCAACTAAAAGTATGTTCAACTCTTTGTGACTTAAGTGATATAAAATGATCAATAAGTCCTGTACATAGTTGGTTATTTTAAATAATTATACTCCATGGTTCATATTGATGCACTAGATCTACATCTAGAACCAGGAGTAGGGTCTTAACATCTCACACCCATCTACGTGGCTAAGTACACAAACACATTGATCCTATGTGTTGTGAGATGTGTTGGCTCCTTAAATCTATAGGTGCATGCTTTCTAAGGTAAATCCTAAGCTAGACCATGTAGCATGAAAAACAAAAAATAGAGTATACAAGAAAAATATAAGAGTTGAGTCCTACTCTATTACGTACATTACTAATTTTCGTCTAAACAGACTAAACTCTGCTTCGGGTAAGGGTTTGGTGAAGATATCTGCTAGGTTTGATTTAGACTCAATATATTCGAGTTGGATTGTACCATTTTCTATGTGTTCTCGAATAAAATGGTGTTTAACCTCTATGTGTTTAGTCCTAGAGTGACAAATTGGGTTCTTAGTTAGATTAATGGAAGTAATGTTGTCGATGAAAAATTTAGTGTGATTAAAGTTTAATTGAAAATCTTGGAGAGTGTGCTTCATCCAAAGAAGTTGAGCCACACACTCACCCATTGCAACATACTCGGCTTTGGTGGTAGATAAGGCAACACAATGTTGCTTTCTACTACACTAGCTAACTAGACTTGAGCCGAGGAGTTGGCAACAACCACTCATGCTCTACCTATCGAGTTTACTACTAGCATAATTCAAATCGGAGTAGCCGATTAGTCCGAATTCGTTAGACCTAGGGTACCAAATTCCTACATTTAGTGTCCCTTTAAGGTATCGAAAGATGCATTTGAAAAGAGTTAGGTGCGACTCCTTAGCGCAAGATTGAAATTTCGCACACATACTTACTACAAAGAGTATATCGGGTCGACTCACAATTAAGTAAAGGAGGCTACCTATTACGCTCTTATAGTATTTTAAATCAATTGGTTTTCCTTCTAAGTCTTCTCCTATATTCACATTAGTTGCCATTGGTGTGTTAATTTCCTTAGCGTTTTGCATTCCAAATCTATTAATTAATTCCTTAGCATATTTTCATTGGTGCAGGAAGATATCTTCTCTAGTTTGTTAAATTTGTAAGCCTAAGAAAAAAGTCAATTCGCCTACTAAGTTCATTTCGAATTCACTTTCCATTAGTGAAATGAACTCATTTAGTAATATTGTATTAGTTGTTCTAAAGATTATGCCATCTACGTATATTTGGGCAATGAAAATCTCTTTTCCTATGGATTTTACAAATAAGGTTGGGTCGACTAAGCCTTGACTAAACCCCTTAGACTTAAGGTAAATCGAAAGCCTTTCATACCAAGCTCTAAGAGCTTGTTTTAGTCCATATAAGGCTTTTCTAAGTCTAAAGATGTGGTCGAGTTTGTCTAGACTTTTAAATCCAGGTGGTTGGCTAATGTAAACGTCTTCTTTAATGAATCCATTTAAAAACGCTGACTTGACATGCATTTGAAATAGCTTGAATCCTCGATGTGCAACGTAGGCTAATAACATTCTAATCGATTCAAGTCTAGCTACGGGTGCATAGGTTTCGTCATAGTCTAAACCTTCAACTTGGCTAAATCCTTTAGTGACTAACCTAGCCTTATTCCTAACTACTCCTTGATCATCGAGTTTGTTCTGAAATACCCACCTTGTTCCAATTATTGTTTTTTCTTTAGGTGGGGGTACTAACTCCCAAACTTGACTCCTAGTAAATTGAGCTAACTCTTTTTGCATAGCTATAATCCGATCGGAATCAAGAAGAGCTTGTCCAATTGTTTTGGGTTCGATTTTCAAGATTAATGAAATTTGGCTTAGGTTTCTATAGGATGCTTGATGTGTTATTTTCCGCAAGTGCACGGTTATCGTCAAGTAATAAAAATATCGATCCCACAGGGATTGGAACAATTACCGAATGATCGTGATACCAAGTTATCTAGTAAATCGATTGTTGGTTTAAGCAAAGAAACTGAGTAGTCAATAACAACGAATGAGAAGAACGAGCTAAAAGTCAAGAATTGAGGAAAATCTCAGGATATGGGTTTCACCACGTCAACGATTTATAAGGTGATTTAATTCTTTCCTACCGCTAGTAGAGTTGTTTTGATGGAACCTATCCTAAGGTAAATCAACGGCCCCTTTCGAGGTCTACGCTAACTGTACCTATCAAACTCAACTTACCTGTCACGGTGTTCGAGCATAGGGGATCATAATCAGCTAAGGGGACTCACACGAGACCCCCGCAAACCTCCCTAGTCTTGCCTCCGTTACCTGGTAAAAACTGGATTTGATAGATCCATTAAGTCCATAAGAGTTCCGCTAGAGTCAAATTTCCTTTTCACGGTAGGTTTGCACACGGGACCATAATCAGCTAAGGGGACCTGTCACGAGACCCCCGCAAGCCCTCGTGAGATACACTACCGCTACTTGACAGAGTTTATCCCTAGTTGGTTCGGGTTGGAACTTGGGTTCACTGTCTAGGTACTTCCCCTTAGCTCCTTAGGTTTGTCAATAAGAATCCAACGAAAACCAAATCAACACAAACAATAATTTAAGTAGTATAGATTATATCATCATCGTAAATCGTCAAGGGCTACTCCCCCATCCTAAGATTACAGGACACTACTCCATAGTCTGACAAGAGTTGCTAGAGAAAGAAAATACAATACTGGATGCCATCTGCGTTCCTCTGCCGACTCCTTCTCTTTTGCTTCCTCTGTTGTCGATCCCTTTGCCGTCTTCTCTCCTCCTTTTTAACCATCCGCCGTCCTCCCTTTTAGGGTTAGAATATCTTCTCTTTTATAGCCTTGCCTCCTCTTCAATTTAAGGCAATAGATTCCCTTTCTAATTGAGACGAAGATCCTGATTGCTCGCAGAAAAGGAAGGCTGAAATCAGGCCAACACGCCCATGCCACATGAGGGCACCGGCGTGTCGCGGGTTTCCCACAGGGCGTGTTACGGTTTGAACTGGGGCGTGTCGCGGCTGCATAGGGCGTGTTGGCTGCTGGAATCACCGGCACGGGCGTGTTGCTCTTTGAACTCGGGCGTGTTGTCCGCTGGCTCTCATGACACAGGCGTGTCGATTCCCAACACGCCTGTGTTGTTTTGATACGCCCTTCTTCTTCGCCCTGTTAACACAAAAACACCCTGACAGCAGTCTCTTCCTCCAAAATATGCTAAACTTAACTGAATCATGATAAAATACATGTCTAGGATATGAAATGAGATAAAATGCACATATATAAAGTAGTGAAAACATAGCATGATTTACCCACATCAATGCTCTAGTTCGAACTCCTAAATTGGGATCACCTATTACTTTATCGATCGGGTGGTTTGATTGTATCCTAGATTGATTTGGGTTAGGATTTGCACTAGATTCATTTTGTGAGCTAGGTTCGGGTCTAGAGTTAGGATCAGGTCTAGAGTTAGGTTCAGGTCTAGAGTTAGGTTCACTAATCACTTCTAATCTGGGTTTTGTAGTTTCGTTTCCTTCATCAAATACTACGTTAATTGTTTCTTCGATTTTTAGGGTTTCATTGGTATACACTCTACAAGCTTTACTAGTGGTTGAGTATCCTAGGAATGTTTCGGTAGTTGTTTTAGTGGTGAATTTCCCTAGGTAATTCTTAGTGTTTAATATGTGCACCCTATAACCAAAGACCCTAAAATACTTGATGTTTGGTAATTTTTCGTAATAGATTTCATAAGAGGTTTTAAGGTGTCTTCTAACTAGGAGGATCCTATTTTGAACATAGCAAGCTGTATTGACCGCTTTTGCCCAAAACCTATTAGGTAAGTTATACTCACTCAACATGGTTCTAGCGACTTCTTGTAATGTTCGATTTTTACATTCGACTAGACCATTTTGTTGAGGAGTCCTAGGGTAGGAAAATTCATGGTGGTATCTGTTTTGGTTACAAAACTCAGTAAACCAATGGTTTTCAAATTCACCACCATGATCACTTCTAAGTCTTTTTACCTTAAGATTCTTTTCATTTTCTATTAATTTACATAAGTTGGTGAGTTGTGCTAAGGTTTCACTTTATGTTTTAGAAACCTAACCCAAGTGAACCTAGAGAAGTCATCGACTATGACTAGACAATATTGACTTCCATTTAGTGGCTTGGCTCCATGAGAATCAAATAGGTCTAAATGTAGGAGCTCAAATACACTTTTGGTTATTTCTTGGTTGGTTAGTTGATGTGAGGTCCTAGTTTGTTTACCTTGTTGACATGCATTACAAATTTTATTTTCCATGTTATTAAGGTTGGACAGACCTTTGACTAAATCACTCTGACTTATTTTATGTCGAGTCTTGGGTGAGAGTGGTCGATTCGTCGATGCCACAACCAGGATTCCTCTTGCTGTGTAATAAGACACTTGGTTGAGGAGTTGGGTAGGTTGATTGTGTAAATGTTGCTATTCCTAGTTCCTTTAAGTATTATTTTTGAGGTATCATTAGTTTTAATTAAACATTCATTTTGTAAGAAGGTAACCTTATAGTTGTTTTCACACAATTGGCTTATGCTAAGTAAATTAAAATCGAAATTCTCAACTAAAAGTACATTATGAATTATAAAGTTGGAGTTCAGCTCAATATCACCTGAATCGATGATTTTTGAAAATTTTAGTCGATCTCCGCTCATGTGTCGGGAGCACCCACTGTCCAACATCCATTGATCCTACACATATAGTAGTTGGATTGGACATTGGAATTTTAAGAGTTGGTTGAATATTTTAGCCTAGTCGTCATCTCACCCATTCTACATGATCAAACATGTTAACCTTATATGTTTTTGAGATGACTTCAATTTTACTTGATTAAATTTAGTGTTTTGAAACTAATCAACCTTGGATTAGATTCAGATTTAACCCTTAGCTCGTCAAGTAAACATTTCGAGAAATTGGCTTCCAGGATGTGGCGAGGCACAGAAGCCTTTTTTGATCGGAACAACGACCACTTCCTTAGACAAAGCCAAATTCAAGAAATTGATTACTCGAGTCGCTTAAGATTACTTCCTGGTCTAACTAGTTTAGGATATGGTGAGGTAGCTTCAGCTAGTTCAACTTAGTAGAGTGCACCAAGCTAGATATGCCTTATCTAACTTGGACACATAGGAATTCGTTTCCCTAACATACTATCATCTCGCCGCGTCCTGATACTATGTTGTCAAGATTGATTGGTTATTAACCCTATCTAGCCATTCTAAAAATTAACTAAGCATGCAAGTCTAATTCCATAAATAAAATAAACAAGTTTAGTACTAGCCCCCCTGGACCATCGAATCAATTCGGTCTTTCCACGTAGTGGATTTGGTCATTGGGAACCCAGTACTTGTTGGATCCTAATTGTGAAATTAAAGCGGTCTTAGGGACCCATTCTTGGACTGTTTGTCTATTTCGATTCACAATTGACATATACGATTTATTTGTTATGTTTGATCTAAACCCGAGTCCGACCTTATTGTACACGACCCTTTGTGATCCAAGTAGTAGGTCAAGACCCTTGGATCCTAAAGTAAACCTTTCCAATGTTTGCCTAAGATCTTTGACTTGTCCTTTCAAGAGAGAGTTCTCTTCTTCGAGTTTTTCAACTCGAGTTGAGTTCTCCTCTCGAACTTGACTAGTCGAAGAGGTTAGGGAGACCTCATGTTTAAGGAGTTTAACCTCCTCAACTAAGGTCTCGACCTTGGACTCGGACTTAGCTAACTTTTTAGTTAAATTTTTAATTGCATTGTAAAGCGTATCAATTAAAGATTGACTTACCTTGATCGAATCTCTTGAACTGGATACGGATCCGTGGTTAGTCTTGAATTGAAGTTCATCTTCGGATCCGGAGTCGGACTCGGTCTCGGACTCGTTGCTTGCTTCGGGTTCGGACTCGTCTTCGGGATCGATCGGCTTGGCCATGAACACGAGATTATTGAGCTTGTCTTCCTCCTTCGATGACTCCTCCCATGTTGTGTTAAGTGCCTTCTTCTTGAATTGAGATGGTTTGTTCTTTAGTCTTGGGCAATCCGATTTGATGTGGCCCATCTTGTTGAATTCATAGCACCGGTAGTTGGAATTTTGCTTGGGTTGCTTGATCGGGCATCTTTGGCTCTTAATCATCTTCTGAACTAGATTCACTAGTTCAGTCTCCATCTCGTCGTTCACCTCCGATTGGTATTCCTCTTCTTCTTCTTCAGGAGGTGGTTTGCTCTTTGCCTTCTTCTTCCGACCTGCAACCAAAGCAATTCCTTTCTCAACCCAGACTGTTTTAGATTGTTTGTGTAATTCAAATTCTAAAAAAAGTTCATCTAACCTAATCTTAGATAGATCTCTAGATACCTTGTAGGCATCAACCATGGATGCCCACAAGGTGGTCCTAGGAAATGCATTTAACGCGTACCTTTTTATGTCCCGATTCTCCACCTTTTGTTCGATCGAGTGGAGTCCATTCATGATCTCCTGGATCCTTGCATGTAATTGAGTGGTGGTCTCGTGTTCTTGCATTTTCAAATTAAATAATTTATTTAATAATAAATCATGCTTACATACCTTTGTGTTGGTCATTCCTTCGTCTAGCTCAATAAGCTTGTTCCATAAGTCCTTCGCGCTTATGAATTGTCCGACCCGATTGAGCTCCTCCTTGGAAAGACCACATTGTAGGATTTGGGTTGACTTTTAATGCATGCAAATGTGAACTCAAATCTCGCGATGGAGACTGTCAAGGACTCGAAGCGCACGCTCGCGCTCAATGCTCGCAAGTGCATGGATGTTGTCAAGTAATAAATAGATTTATCGATTCCACAGGGACTGAGATTCAAGTACCGATCTATTCAGTGGATGTTATTGTTCGGAAGTCAAATCTAATGGTTATGATTGTGAGAGTTGTCAGTGGTCCTAACTCAATACGGTGTCACACGGAAGAAGAAAAGCCTTGCCGCGAGTCGTTGGAAGGGATTCTAGGGTTTCGATTTCGCTCGTGTGTCGCAAAATATGCTATCAATTGGTCATTGTCTAAACATCTAACTATGGCCTTGTGGAAGGGACATCATACACTCTCCCGATGAGCCTTCGCATCTATCGGGAGCTATCTCTGCCTTACAAGAACGGGATAGGAAGTACGAGGATTTTGAATCAATCCCTGCGACGAATTATTTCCAATTCTATCGCATCCTTCTATCCACAGTTACAGGAGATGAGGCCAACTGCTAGGTTCCTCTTTAATTCCCCTAAATCTTAGATACGAGGGCTATCACCCCTTGTATCGGCTAAGTACAGTAGATAGAAAACCAAAAACACATAGATATCAGTCTAAGCTAATACCAATTGCAAATATGAACTCAAATACAGAATTTAATTTGGAATAACATGTTCTACGTACACAAACTACTCCATAATCCTAGAATTGAAGAAACTACTCCATAAATATGAGAGGAGAAACACAAAACACGTTCATGTTCGAATAAATAATAGATAAAATGCAAGAACAGAAATTTACAATGCAATGTGGGCTTCTCTCCGGCATTGAAGTGCAGAACTTGGATCTCCGACAGCCTTCTTCCTCCCTGTTGCTAGTTCCCGAAGCTTTTTAGGGCTTCGGAGTGCCATCCTAGCCATCGTGCCTCTCCCTTAGGGTTTAGGAGCCCTAGGGTTGCTCCCTCGCCTCTTAGATGAGCCTATATATAAAGGTGGCTCCGGCTTTCCATAAATGCTTGAAAAACCCTATTTCCTTGAATTCGCGGTGCTGCCACATGACCATGTGAATTTCACATGGCCTGCCTATGTGCAAGACTTGAAAACAGATGAAATCTCGGCTGGAAATTGAGCTGGAAAAAAAGGCATGATCGTGTGTTTTCACATGGCCTAGCCGTGTCTTTTCTTGGAGCCTCCATTTTGATCCATTTAGCTTCGGAAACATGCCCAAGTCTTGGGACATGGCCAGTGCATGTTCCCTAAGGTCCGTGCTCCATAAATTGGTCCATTTTTGCTCAAAACATGCCGCCCTACACATAAATTAACAAAAGTAGATCTCTGAACTAGAAAATAGGAAATGCATGCAAAACAAAGTAAAATATGCATGAAACAAACAATAAATGAAATGAGATGTGAGCGAAAACTACTCCTAAAACCCTATATATTTTGCTCACATCAATTCCCTAGACTTAGTCTTTGCTTGTCCTCAAGCAAACCTCAGTGACATGAAATTTTAAAAAGGTTTTGTCCATACTTAGCATGTTAACTAGATTTATCAAGTGGTATTTGCAATCAAAGAAAAATAGATATGTTCTAGAAATTCACTAAGTTAGCTCCTCGTGCTTGTGCTAAGCGAATCTTCTTAGGGGATACTCGTTTCATGGTAAGTTAAGTCATTATCTTATAGCTTTCCTAAGGTCTCCGACTCTTAGGCACTTACTTGCCCAAAGCGAGGGTCGTTCCCTAGATCTAGCACAAAGTCTCAAAGGCATGCTTGGTATTGAGAGAAATTGGTAGGTGTTTCCCCAGTAACCTAACTCGGTCTCAAAGGGGCACCTAACCATTTTTGCCCACGACAACTATTTTTTTATCCCTCATAAATTTTTTTCTTCAATTTTTTTTTCTTACTCTCTTTTTCTTTCTTTTTTTTCTTTTCTTATTCCATTTTTTTCTTCTCTCTCTCTTGGTATTTTTATTTTTCCGAATGGGCTTCCACAATCCGAGAATCTTCAGTAACTAAAATGCTAAATCCAGAGGCACCTATGAATTCCAAAGTACTAGACCACTAAGATAAATCATAACTAGGTATGTACTAGACTCTCCCTTTCAGAATGTTCATCATGTGTAGGTGTAAAAATAAAAGCTAACCAGTGAAAGACTAGAACATTCATTAGAGAAAATAAAATAAAATACCATGAGGTAAATGAAGTTAAGCTACCCATGGAAACAACTCATAAAAGAAAACTCTATAAATACTATTGAGGTAGCTTAAATATAGCAAATATTAAGTACTGACGAAACTAAAAACTCTATGTATGAACAAATGAATGCTAACTAAAATAAATGCAAATGACAGAAAAGAAACTACTGCTAGAAACAAAATAAATCAGAACTAGAGGCCCCCAGACTTGTATGAGATCGTACTATTAATATGGTGGCCGAGGTGGGAAGTCTGACAGTCTCGGCATGTCAAGCTCCTGGGAAAACCTGGTGCTCAACCACTGATGCCACATGTACATGTGATCGATCTGAGAGCTGGTGGATGCAACGGTCGCTTTGTGCTCCTCCCAGGCCCACTGTGCCTGTTGGGCATGCATGTGCTGCCGCAACTTCTGGCGGTAGGTGGCCACATCTTTGCGACAGGCAACCTCCTCCTGGAAGTAGATGCGGGCCTCAACGTAAAACTTCTCAGCCCGCTGGAAGTGCTCCTGAAAGCCCTGAAACATTGCCTGCATGTAAGCACTCTTCTCCTCCCATCACTGCCTCTGCATCTGCTGCTCGGCATATATGTCATCGAGGCGCGATAGAAACTCTGAAAAATCATAGGCAAATGTACCTGCACCTGCTCAAAAGTAGAAAAAGGTGGTGGTGCAAGTGCAAACTCATGTCGATGTGGACTAGGTGGGATTCTATACATGCGTGGACTGGAGGGAGAGTGATGTATAGGGGTCAAACGCATGGTGCAATGGCCTTTATCCCTTGCGCAACACAATCGTGTGAAAACACACGGCCAGGCCGTGTGCACTGCTGGAATGTGGGGCATGACCATGTGAAAACACACGGCTAGATCGTGTGAAAACACACGGCTAGGCCATGTGTGTTGTGGATTCGGTGACCGCTAGAGGGGGGGGGGTGAATAGCGGTTTGGATGCGTCGATGGAATTAGTTTGCAATTGCGTCTACAAATCGTGTTAGTGCACAGCGGAATAATAATAATAAAAATAATACACGAGACACAATCATAAACACTACACAAGAAATAACGTGGTTCGGAACCGAATGGTTCCTACTCCACAGATCGAGCTCAAACGAGCTCTAGCGATGTGTACACACACCACTAATAACAATGTCTCCTTCTCGACACAAGTCGGAGGTAGAGAAACCTCTTACAATAATTCTTACAACAATAAGAAGTAAATGGAAGCTAATACAAGTAAACTACACAAATTCAAGAAAAGAAAACTTTACACAATGTGAACTTGAGCGCTTGCTTTTGGTTGCTTGAAGAGTAGCCTTGGAGACCCTGAATCACACCAGCAATTCGCCCCAAAAGCTCTCAAAGAACCATACTCGAAATCTCCTCCAAGAGCTCCTTTTAAAGCTGCTGCCTGGGCTAGATTGGAACCATTAGTCGACTGATCAAGACCATCAGTCGACTAATAACACTGTTGCTATGAGACAATGGTGTAATCCACGCTGAAAAAATCCAAGGGATAGGACATCAGTCGACTGATAGAGCCTTCACTCGACTGTTAACTCCAGCGGTCGAGTCCGACTCCATTCTATGGCCGAATTCTCGAGCACCAGTCGACTGATCACCAGATCAATCGATTGCTCGAGCTAGCAGTCGACTGCCCACCTTTGGCAGTCGACAGCTAGGTCACTCCTCGCAGTCAAACCCTAGTTGACTCACTCTAGTCGACTGCCCATAGGTCCCAGTCGACCGATACACCTCAAACAAGAGGTTTTACTCCAAGTATGGTGCCCCCATACTTGCTAGACCACCCTTAGCCTAGACCTAAGCCTTCTAGCCACCTCCATCAGCCTCGCGCCTATCGAATCCCTCCAAGTCATCCATGACTTGTTCATCCATACGCTAGCCTTCAGGTGCTTCCATCGCCTATGTCATGCTAACAGTGTCTACACCGCCAAGGCACATTGAACTTATGCTGCCAAGACTCCGCTTGGACTTTATGCCACCAACCATTGGACTTATGCTGCCAAGACTCCCGCTTGGACTTTACGTCGCCAATATCAAACCCCTTGGACTTCTCAAATGCCAAGACTCAAGCTTGTACTTTCCCTTGCCAACCCATGTTGGACTTTCCATGCCAAGACCCCGCTTGGACTTTACATGCCAAGCACTCAAGACTTGGACTTTCCATGACATGGTCAACCCTAGTCAACCATCCAAATCCCCCTCGAGTCAAACTCGAGTCCGGTCAATCATGACCCATGTCGATTGCACCAACAATCTCCCCAAAAATATTATCATACATCAATGTTAAACCTTCATGTCAAACATCAAAATATCGCTCGAGTCAAATTCGAGTCCGATCAATTTTGACCTGGGTTGATTGCACCAACAATCTTCCCCTTTTTGATGTTTGACAAAAACACATACCTTTGAGTTATAACACTAACTCAAATCTTCTTACCAATTATCCTAAATTGGTAATCCCATAAATTCTCCCAAACATTCTCCCCCTTTTTGACTAACATCAAAAAGATGTTCTCCAAGGAGGTCAATGTCTTATGTCCCAATGAGATCTTATAATCTCCCCCTTGGTCCAAAAATACCTAGGATGCCTACAATCTTCCTAGTGATAAGTTCCATATCACTCAAGAGAGAAAATCCTACAAACTCTCCCAATTTCCAAATTGGATATCTCAAAATTCCCATTTCCCCCTTATGAGGAAAAATACCATCCATCATCCCATGATGGATACCTCCCCCTAAAGGCTTGCTCCCCCTTGACCATTGCACCAACAATATCCTTGGGAAGTCCCTAAGCTAATAGGAACTCTAAACCATCAAAAATAAGGTTCAAAGTTCATCATTGAATTTTCCAACCCCTTAAATTTGATACATCATCCTAACAACTCTCCTAATCCATATCCAATGGATTTTCACCCTTTATAATGCTTCCCAAAGCATATCCTAGGGTTAGGAGTGTTAGGTAACTTTTGTTGGGATGTATAATGAAAAGTCTATCTTTTGTATGAACATCTTTATTTTTGAAATAAGAATCACATGATCATTGTTTGCATATTTATGGTTATGCATATTGTCTAATACATTACATTGTAGATAACATGGTGTATAGTGTCACACGGGAGATCGTGTTATCAGTTCCTTGTAGAGTATAAGCAAAGGCTCACAACCGAGATGGTTCTGGACAAACCATTGGTATAGTTGTAGTGTCATTTGGTATTGGTTTGTCTTGACCATAGAATTACACTAGTGCACTTTGTGTGTATTGAGCAGGACTGACTTAGAGGTGATTCAATTTATTGCTGACTACATAATTGAATCAGACCTCGAATATTATAGTGTACATGCTCTTAATCCTGATATAATAACGGACACATATACTTAGTATTTATTTTTTTGATTTACCAATGGGCGAGATTTATAGAGTAAATCGATAGGCTCGGTAAGTTGAGAAATGATATTATTTATATGGTGTGTCGTTGATTATAGGAGGAAACCGTGTCTTATATATTAGGATGATGATGTACCCTTGAGGAGCTCATAAGGTTCATCATGTAAACTCTACAGGTGGACTTGGTCCGGCATGTTGATAAGGTTGAATGGTACTACTCATGGAGTTAGATGTTGCTTAATTAATTATTAGTAAATTAATTAATTGGCGGACATTCAAGATCTTAAACACGGGGAGATATTTGTACAATTAATATATGGAGCCCATATTTATTTATGAGGTTGGTGAGGCAGATCAATGATAATCCTCTAGTGGAATGGATTATCATTAATGGATCAGACTTTATGTGGGCTTGATCCATTGGATAGCCAAGATCCAACTCCTCCTCATGGTCCCTATTGTAGCCTATTAAAACCCTCATGGAGCCTAGATCTAATGATGGAAAATTAGACTCTAGATCTGACAGTGGAGATTAAATCTCTAGATCCGACGGTTGAGATTAAATCTCTAGATCCGACGATTGAGATTAAATCCCTAGATCTGACGGTGGAGATTAAAAGGAGGCTTAAGCCTAACTCTATAAAAGGATGGCCAAGGCTTGGGCGTGGGAATAATCTTGGGAGATTAGGGTTTTGTTTCCCTTGGCTTGGGCGGCAAGAATTTTTGGAGAGCTAGGGTTTGGAGATTCAAGGGTGGGCAGCTACATTGTTTGGCTTATCCTTTAGAGCCGACGGCAACACAAGAGAAGGACTAGGGTTTCCTCTTCTCCTTTGATCTTGGACTTCTCCTTTCTCTAGGGCAGCTCCTTCTTCTTCCATTGGAGCTCTTGGCCGGCGGCAACACTTCATTCAAGGTTGGCTGACACTCCTCTTCCTCTCCTTGGCCGGCAGCAACATCAAGCTTGAAGCTTGGTGGCCGGTTCTAGATTGGAGAAAGAGTTTTGTTTCATTTCTTCCCTTTGTTCAGAGCGAGCAAGGAAGGGAAGAACGTGCTCTAGGAGGCTTCGAATTTTGGAAGATCGTCGCCCACACGACGTCTAAAAGGAGGAAGGACATACAATAGAAGATCAAGAGGTATAATTATTGTTTATGAATCTCATCTTATTCTATGCATGTTGTATATTTTGTATATGGCTAATTTACTTGGACCCCAAATACAAACACAAAAACCGACGATCCGTACATCGTCTATTCCGCGGCTAATCGAAGAATAGAGGTAGGTTGCTTGAACAACAAGTTTGTTCAAGTGACCACTCTAATCGTATAGCACGACGATGGAACGGTTACTTGGGTAATCCCTCTTTGTCAAGAATTAATTTTTTTTAATCCGGGGACATAGACGGGATCGCCATGAACAAGCGACCGAGTTGAAGTGGGAAGTGAAGTTTCTCTCTTCAAGTGGTATCAGAGCTTCGGTTCCACAAAACCTTCAACTTTACCGTAGCTGAAAATGGGCTAAACAACCTTGTTTTTCTCGAAATCACCGACAACTCTATCGAGATCGATCATCTGTCAGATCGATCACGATCACTTATAGAATGATCGATAATCAAATTTTTGAATTTTAGTTATCAGAATCGAATTTAAGAAAAACATAAATAATTATATGTATATCGAAAAATCATGAAAATTCATACGTATAGTACTTATGATAAATACAATGGGTGAAAAATATTTTATCCATAAAATATTGAAATTGATACAAAGTTTAAAAGTAAAGAAAAACTTCAATGTTTTAGCTTACTTTGTATCAACTTCATCAATGGTGATTGCTATCAAAAGATAGACTTCACCCAAGTTTCTAAAAGGATTTTAAAATATTTTTGAAAACCTATATTGGATCATATTCTTTGGGCTTAATATACATGACTTGTACACAAGCTTTCCCAATGATCCATAATTAAGATAAGATGAGTTTTAGTTCATCTAGATGTAAAAACTATGGACCTTGAACTTAACTCATATCCTAGCATCTCACATGTATCTAGAGTGTATCAATACAAATACATTGAAGGTAGGAAACTTCGCTTCCCACTCCAACTCGGTTGCTTGTTCATGGCGATCCCGTCTTCGTCCTCGGATTAAAAAAATTAATCCAAGACAATTAGGGATTACCCAAGCTACCATTTCATCGTCGTGCTATTCGATTAAAGTAGTCACTTGAAAAAACTAGTTGTTCAAGCAACCAACCTCTATTCTATGATTAGCCGCAGAATAGACGATGTACGGATCACCGGTTTTTTAGTTTGTATTCAGGGTCCAAGTAAATTTAACCACATAACAAAACATACAACATGCATATAATTGAAAACAATTATAGACATAATACAAAAGAATATAAACAAGCATTATACCTCTCGATCTTCTATTGTATGTCCTTCCTCCTTTTGGACGTCGTGTGGGCGACGATCTTCCAAAAGTCGAAGCCTCCTAGATCAACAATTTTCCTTTCTTTGTTCACCCCGATCAAAGGAAGATTATAAAACAAAACTCTACTCTATCTAGAACCGACCACCAAGCCACCTTGCTTGGAGATTGCCGCCGACAAAGAGAGAACAAGGAGTAGATGAATGGAGTGGGCGCCGACCAAGAGCTCCAAGGGAAGAACCCTAACCCTAGTCACCGCCGGCCAAGGATGGAGAGAAGAAGAGGATGAGCACCGGACAAGGTTGAGAAGAACAAGATGGGCGCCAGCCAAAGAGAAGAGAAGGAATCCTTGCCGCCCAAGGATTCCCCAAAACCCTAGCCGCCCAAACCCTAATCTCCAAGCAATGCTCTTGCTGCCCACCCCTTAAGCCTCCTTTTATAGAGCTAGGCCTAAGCCTCCTTTATTCTCCACCTTCGGATCTAGGGATTTAATCTTAACCGTCGGATCTAGGGATTTAATCTCAACCGTCGGATCTAGAGATTTAATCTCCACCGTCAGATCTAGAGATTTAATCTCCACCGTTGGATCTTGAGATTTAATCTCCACCGTCGAATTTAGAGTTTTATTTTCCAACATCGGATTTAGGCTTCATGAGGGTTTAATAGGATACAATAGGGACCATGAGGAGGAGTTGGATCTTGACCACCCAATGGATCAAGCCCACATAAAGTCCGATCCATTAATGATAATCCATTCCACTAGAGGATTATCATTGATCTACCTCACCAACCCCCATAAGTTAATATGGGCTCCATATATTATTTGTACATTTTTCTCTCCGTGTTTAAGATCTCGAATGTCCGTCAATTAATTAATCAACATCTAACTCCATGAGTAGTACCACTCAACTTTATCATCATGCCGGACCAAGTCCTCCTAATGATTGGTCTATTATTGCTATGTTGATACTTTAAATGACCATCTAAATGCCATAGGCTTTAGTGGACATTTGTATCATCCTAACATCTCACCCATGCTAAGTTTGCAATCAAGTTAGCCTATAGTGAGTGTGAGATGCATCCTAGGGGGGTATTTGTATATACTTAACCAATATATTCATGCAATTCTATCAAGGTTAAGTATCAACCTAACAATCATCATGATCATAAAGACATATATGAATTAATTTCACATTATGATCATGAAACTCATGTATTCATCAAATAATAGTCATGCATTAGGTATTGTATGATGATAATAAACAAAGTATCACCTAAAGCATGATTCAACCCTATTTCCCATGATTATGTGCCAAATATCAATAGCATAAATCATGATTGCTAACATACATAGCAATTACATTAATCATCATGATTTAAGCATTATTATCTATTTATGGGCACGTTATCATCACCCAACACTATTCTAAAAATGTTGTCCCGCCATCCTAAGTCAACCAAAATATGATATAGGTCAATTCCATATGGTTGACTACCCTAGGGTTTTCCTAACCCTTAAGGATGGATTTTGGAACCCAAAATAAATTCTTTCCTATTGAGTTCACTAAGTATTCCTTGGGGATCCATTTCCTAGCTATTACTTTCTTGTTATCTTGTCCCCTAGCTATTAGGCATTTGTAGGCCTTTTCATTTTTCTTTTCCTTATAGCCTAGGCCCTTTTTGTTGAAGCTAGCTCTTTGGCTCCCTAAGATCATGTTCAATGTGTTGGAGCCAATTGTGAATTTTTCTAGGGCTTTTGTTAAATAATCTACCTTTTCCCTTAAGGCCCTATTTTCATTTATACATGCATCACTAACATCTAATGGCACATAAAGGTCATGTGAGCATGCATCATTTAAGCTAGAAGAAATATTATCATTTAAGCATGCATTTTCTAGCTTATTTTCCAATGCCTTAATTTGATTAAGCATGCTTTTATTTTTCTTTTTTATTCCAAATAAGTCCTTAGTTAAACTAGAAATTATGGAAACTATTTTCTTAGGAGAGGCTTTCGTTACCATAGTTTCCATGTCCTCTTCTTCTTCGGATGATGAGGATGTAGAAGCTCCCCCTTCATTTGAGCTCTCCCCACTTGAGCTTGATCCTTCATTTTCGGATGATGAGCAATCCAAGTCATCAAAGGCCATCAAGGCCAAATTGGTGACAAAGGCATTCTCCTCATCCGATGATGATGAGGAGGATGAGGATGGGTCATCCCAAGTCCTTTCCTTTAGAGCTTTGGTCTTCCCCTTTTCTTTTGTCTTCTTCTCCTCTTCCTTCTTTTTCTTGCTCCCCTTTTTCTTCTTCTTTTCTTCTTTCTTTTTCTTCTCTTCCTTGCTCTTGTTTAGGAGGGGACAATTATCCCTTATGTGCCCCTCTCCTTGGCAGTTGTAGCATATGACCTTCCCCCTTGGTCTTCTATTCCTATCATTTGATTTATGAAAATGAAAACCTTTTAAAGCACGTCTTACCCTCCTTACCATATAGGCTTCTTCGGTGCTATCCATGGAGGAGGAGGAAGACGCAAATCATCGGAGGAGGAGGAGATCTCTATCTTCTTCTTTCCCTTATTTGCCAACAATGCTACTCCCCTTGAAGGTTGTATTTTTGGCTCTTCTTGTATTCCTTCAAGCCTAGATTCATGTAATTCCATAGTGGAGAAAAATTCATCTAGAGTACTTACCTCTAGATTCTTTGAAATGTAAAATGAGTCCACCATTGAACTCCACTTGGATGACCGAGGGAAAGCATCTATGACCTTCATTATCATATCGCGATTGGAGAGCCTTTCTCCTACACTTGTTAGTCTATTTAAAATTTCTTTGAATCTAGAATGCAAAGAATTTACCTTTTCTTCCTTTTCTAGTTTAATGTTGGATAGTTGAGAGCGGAGGAGATCTCTCTTTGCTAGCTTTGCCTCGGATGTGCCTTCATGAAGCTCAATTAGCTTCTCCCACATCTCCTTGGCGCTTAGGCATTCTCCTATTCGGTTGATTTCTTGTTGGGTGAGCACATTGAAGAGATGATGCTTGGCTTTTGAATTTGCAAGGTGCTCTTCCCTTTGCCTTTTGGTCTACCTAGATTTCTCTATTGGCTTCCCCTCTTCATCCCTAGGCAAAACGAAACCGGATTCCATTGTAATTATAATATCAAAATCCATTTCGAAAAATACCTCCATTCGCTTCTTCCACCAAGCAAATTCTCCTTCAAACTTCGGAGGATGGATGTTGGAGCCGGCCATTTTGAAAGTTGCTTGTTGTGGCGGTTAGTCCTCGACAAGCTTTCCTTGGCTCTGATACCACTTGTAGGGGATCGATACGGCCGGCTAGAGGGGGGTGAATAGCCCTCGTTCGTTGGATGTCGTAATTCGTTCGTTCTTTTGCTCGTCTACACAATCGTTAGCGCAAGCGGAAGCATAAACAAAAAAGACAAAGCAATAAATGAAAATACAAACGCTAACAAGAAATGTAACGTGGTTCACGGCTATGCCGCTAATCCACGATCCTGATTCATCCGAGGTGAATCACTCCTCCAAAGCCAATCACTATTGGTCTCTCCTTTGCACCAAGCTAGGTGGAGGTAACCTTTACAATCAAGATCACTCTTCTTACAATAAGAATGGAGTAAAAATAAGTAAGAAGAGTTTAGAGCTTGTGGGGCACTAGGAAGATCACTTAGAGCATAAGCATTAGCCTCTCAAAGGCTCACACCCTCTCTTTTTATAGAGAGGGCTGATTTTTTCCCGTTGGCCGCCACCAGTCGATTGGCGCCCTTGGCAGTCGACTGCCGTCACTACAACGGCCTCCGAACACGTCGGATCCCGACCGTTGTAGTCCAACAAAACTCTTGGCGATCATTGGACCTCACCGATCGCTTTGCCTCCGTGTCGATCGCCTCAGGCCACGAGTGGTTCTCAGGCTCGCGAGATCCTTCCTCTGCCGATCCATTCCATGGCGCGATCGCGGCATAAACCCATCGATCGGATACGCCTAACTTACTCGACTCGGAAGCGATCGCTATGACATGGCTGATCGCGTGCTGTCGAAAACCCATCCGACACTTGGCCAAATGGCCAAGTTTCACCTAAGAGCTACCTCTCCCCGGGTTACAATCACTCACTCTCATCTCTCGGAGTCCCTCGCCTTCGAAGTTCTCTTCGTTCTCGGCCACGTCCCTCGGCAACATCAGGCGCACGACTCTGCAATGCTCCTTCGCGTCTCTTGCCTCGAAGTCTACTTCCTCCGGCTTCACTCCAAGCTTCTCGTCCGGCGGTCCCTCGGATGCTCCAAGCGCACGACTTCCGCAAAGCTATCCTTCACTGACTCAAGGCACGAGTCATGAGATGTGAAACTTGCCACGGCTCCATGTGCGAATTACTAAGTCCTGCATGACTTCAACACACATATCAAATCAACATAACACACTAACTTAAACCCTTTGCCACACCATCAAAACCATATTACGGCAAGAGATTTCCCTAACATTTATGTGGGCTTGATCCATGGGTGGCCAAGACCCAACTCCTCCTCATGGTCCCTAATGTAGCCTATTAACACCTCATGATGCTTAGATCCAATGGATAGAAACAAAACTCTAAGATCCATAGGTAGAGATTAAATCTCTAAGATCCGACGGTTGAGATTAAATCTCTAGATCCGACGGTTGAGATTAAATCCCTAGAACCAATGGATGAGATTAATTCATGACTTATCCCTAACTCTATAAAAGGATGTCAAGGGAGTTGGCGTGAAAACATTGATGAGAGCTAGGGTTTTTGGGCGGCAAGGAAGAGGAATCCTAGTTGAGATAGGATTAGGATTAGGGTTTGGTGGCAAGGGTGGCACCAAATAAGGAAGGCATTCTTCTCTTCTTCTTCCTCTTTTAGCCAACGTCCAGCACCTCTCTAGCCTCTTTTCCAGCCTTGGCCGGTGCCTAAAAGCTCTGTAGGGGATCGGTACGGTCGGCTAGAGGGGGGTGAATAGCCCTTTTCGTTTGGATGCCGGTATTTGCTCATCTACAAAACTAATTAGCGCAAGCGGAAGACTAATAAAGACAAGCAAATAGAAATACAAGAAAAACAAACGCTAACAAAGAATGTAACGTGGTTCACGGCTACGCCGCTAATCCACGGTCCCCGATTCGTCCTCGGTGAATCACTCCGCTAAACCAATCCACTAAATGGTCTCTCCTTTGCACCAAGCTAGGTGGAGGTAACCTTTACAATCAAGATCACTCTTCTTACAAATAGAATGGAGTAAAAGCGAGTAAGAAGAGTTTAGAGCTTGTGGGGCACTAGGAAGATTACTTAGAGCATAAGCATTAACCTCTCAAAGGCTTACACCCTCTCTTTTTATAGAGAGGGCTGTTTTCTTCCCGTTGGCCGCCATCAGTCGACTGCCGCCCTTGGCGATCATCCACTACAACGGGCCTCCGAACACGTCGGATCCCGACCGTTGTAGTCCAACTGAACTCTTGGCGATCATTGCGCCTCGTAATCGGCCCGCGATCGGCTACGAGCGGTTCGTGGCGAAACCCTATTGACTACCGATCGCTGCCGCCGAATGATCGATGATGTCTTAACAATCGCGCCCATGTATGGTAGTCATCACTGCGCCACAATCGATCGATCGTATACGGTCGAACTACCTCGACTGGGCAATTGCCGCCATGACATGGCGGTCGGCCGTGTCGAAAACCCATCCGACACTTGGCCAAATGGCCAAGTTTCACCTAAGAGCTACCCTTCCCCGGGTTACAATCGCTCACTCTCATTTCTCGGAGTCCCTCGCCTTCGAAGTTCTCTTCGTTCTCGGCCATGTCCCTCGGCAGCATCAGGCGCACGACTCTGCAATGCTCCTTCGCGTCTCTTGCCTCGAAGTCTACTTCCTCCGGCTTCACTCCAAGCTTCTCGTCCGGCGGTCCCTCGGATGCTCCAAGCGCACGGCTTCCGCAAAGCTATCCTTCACCGACTCAAGGCACGAGTCATGAGATGTGAAACTCGCCATGGCTCTACGTGCAAATTACTAAGTCCTGCACGACTTCAACGCACATATCAAATCAACATATCAAACTAACTTAAACCCTTTGCCACACCATCAAAACCATATTACGGCAAGAGATTGCCCTAACAATCTCCCCCTTTTTGATGTGTGGCAATCCGTTTAAGTTAGGTAAAAACATTTGATATAAATTCTAAGGTAAGAAAGTATGTAAAGATAAACATGATATAACAACATGCAACTCCCCCTTAATCCATGAAACTCTCTATGCAAATTTTCTCCCCCTATCATATATTTCTCCCCCTAAAATATATTTCTCCCCCTAAAATGATTAACTTAAACATAAATTATTTCTCCCCCTTTGACACCATCAAAAAGAATAACACTAAGTCATAAGCTCATGGCATCAAGTATAATGGAGGGAAAATACCAAAAACATGAATAAGATATGAAATCAGAAAATTGCAGGCTGATTTTCAGGTGAGCGATCATTGCTATCGGTATGGCAATGATCGGTAGCACAATTGATTCAAATTCTGCAGTTTCGGCGAATTCGAAATGCATTAAAAATTCCAGAAAATTCGAAAAATCATGAAATTTGAGGATCATATTTCTATTAAGTATATATATCAAGGAAAAATAGTTTTTCATGAAAAATCATTATATTTTCCGAGATTTGTCAAAAATCCAAACACTTGAAAAACCACTAGTTTTTGAGCATGTTAGTATCCATTTTAACACCTAGTCTTGCTTTGAATTGTTCCAAAACATGAATACATAGATTTTAGATTAAGAAATTGTTTTGAAAACATATGAAATATCCAACCATGATCTTTGGGCAATATGTCTATGAATTAAACATAAGCCTTCCCCATGATTGGTCTATTATTGCTATTTTGATACTTTAAATGACCATCTAAATGCCATAGGCATTAGTGGACATTTGTATCATCCTAATATCTCACCCATGCTAAGTTTGCAATCAAGTTAGCCTATAGTTGGTGTGAGATGCATCCTAGGGGGTATTTGTATATACTTAACCAATATATTCATACAATTCTATCATGGTTAGGTATCAACCTAACAACCTACATGATCATAATGACATATATGATTTAATTTCACATTATGATCATGAAATGCATGTTTTCATCAATTTATAGTCATGAATTAGGTATTATAAGATGATACTAAATAAAATATTACCTAAAGCATGATTCAAACCTATTTCTTATGATAACGTGCCAAATTTCAAAAACATAAATCATGATTGTAAATATACATAGGAATTACATCAATCATCATGATTTAAGCAGTATTATCTATTTATGGGTACGTTATCATCACCCAACACTATCTAAAAAATGTTGTCCCGTCATCCTAAGTCAACCAAAATATGATATAGGTCAAGTTCATATGGTTGACTACCCTAGGGTTATCCTAACCCTTAAGGATGGATTTTGGAACCCAAAATAAATTCTTTCCTATTGGGTTCACTAGATATTCTTTGGGGATCCATTTCCTAGCAATTACTTTCTTTTTGTCTTGTCCCCTAGCTATTAAGCATTTGTAGGCCTTTTCATTTTTCTTTTCCTTATATCCTAGGCCTTTCTTATTGAAGCTTGCCCTTTGGCTCCCAATTATCATATTTAATGTGTTGGAGCCAATTGTGAATTTCTCTAGGGCTTTGGTTAAATAATCTACCTTTTCCCTTAATGCCCTATTTTCCTCTATGCATGCATCATTAACATCCAAAGGCATATAATCATGTGAGCATGCATCATCATGGCAAGAAGAGGTATCATTATTATTTAAACATGCATTTTCTAGCTTATATTCCAAAGTCTTAATTTGATTAAGCATGCTTTTATTTTTCTTTTTCATGCCAAATAAGTCCTTAGTTAAACTAGAAATTATGGAAACTATTTTCTTAGGAGAAGCTTTCGTGACCATAGTTTCCATATCCTCTTCTTCTTCTTCGGATGAGGAGGATGTAGAGGCTCCCCCTTCATTTGAGCTCTCCCCATTTGAGCTTGATCCTTCATTTTCGGATGAAGAGCAATCCAAGTCATCAAAGGCCATCAAGGCCAAATTGGTGACAAAGGCATTTTCCTCATCCGATGATGATGAGGAGGATGAAGATGGATCATCCCAAGTCCTTGCCTTGAGAGCTTTAGCCTTTCCCTTTTCCTTTGTCTTCTTCTCCTCTTCCTTCTTTTTCTTGCTCCCCTTTTTCTTCTTCTTTTCTTCTTTCTTTTTCCTCTCTTCCTTGCTCTTGTTTAAGAGAGGACAATTGTCCCTTATGTGCCCTTCTCCTTGGCAATTGTAGCATATGACCTTCCCCCTTGGTCTTCTATTCCTATCATTAGATTTATCAAATCTAAAATTCTTAAATGCACGTCTTACCCTTCTTACCATATAGGCTTCTTCGGTGCTATCCATGGAGGAGGAGGAAGACGCTTCGTCATCGGAGGAGGAGGTGATTTCCATCTTCTTCTTCCCCTTATTTGCCAACAATGCTACTCCTCTTGAGGGTTGAATTCTAGGCTCCTCTTGTATTCCCTCAAGCCTAGTTTCGTGGAGCTCCATTGTTGAGAAAAATTCCTCCAAGGTACTTACTTCCAAGTTCTTGGAGATGTAGAACGAATCCACCATGGAGCTCCACTTTGAGGACCGGGGAAAGGCATCTATGGCCTTCATTACCATATCCCGGTTTGATAGCTTCTCACCTACACTTGTTAGTCCATTTAAAATTTCTTTGAATCTAGAATGCAAAGAAATTACCTTTTCTCCCTTTTCTAATTTGATGTTGGATAGTTGGGAGCGAAGGAGATCTCTCCTTGCTAGCTTTGCCTCGGATGTGCCTTCATGAAGCTCAATTAGCTTCTCCCACATCTCCTTGGCGCTTAGGCATTCTCCTATTCGGTTGATTTCTTGTTGGGGGAGCACATTGAAGAGATGATGCTTGGCTTTTGAATTTACAAGGTGCTCTTCCCTTTGCCTTTTGGTCCATCGTGATTTTTCGATTGGCTTCCCCTCTTCATCCCTAGGCAAAACGAAACCGGATTCCATTGTAATCATAATGTCAAAATCCGTTTCGAAAAATACCTCCATTCGCTTCTTCCACCAAGCGAATTCTCCTTCAAATTTCGGAGGATGGATGTTTGAGCCGGCCATTTTTGAATGTTGCTTGTTGTGGCGGTTAGTCCTCGACAAGCTTTCCTCGGCTCTGATACCACTTGTAGGGGATCGGTACGGCCGGCTAGAGGGGGGTGAATAGCCCTTTTCGTTTGGATGCCGGTATTTGCTCGTCTACAAAACTAATTAGCGCAAGCGAAAGACTAATAAAGACAAGCAAATAGAAATACAAGAAAAACAAACGCTAACAAAGAATGTAACGTGGTTCACGGCTACGCCGCTAATCCACGGTCCCCGATTCGTCCTCGGTGAATCACTCCGCTAAACCAATCCACTAAATGGTCTCTCCTTTGCACCAAGCTAGGTGGAGGTAACCTTTACAATCAAGATCACTCTTCTTACAAATAGAATGGAGTAAAAGCGAGTAAGAAGAGTTTAGAGCTTGTGGGGCACTAGGAAGATTACTTAGAGCATAAGCATTAGCCTCTCAAAGGCTTACACCCTCTCTTTTTATAGAGAGGGCTGTTTTCTTCCCGTTGGCCGCCATCGACCGATTGCCACCCTTGGCGGATCATTGCTACTACAACGGCCTCGGAACACATCGGATCCCGACCGTTGTAGTCCAACGGAACTCTTGGCAATGCGGTCGATGGACCTCATCACGATCACGCTCGTATCGACCGCCCATCGGCCCGACGATTCTCGAGCGGTCAATGGCGAAACCTATTGACGATCACGCCTTCAAAGAATGACCGATGGTCTTGGCAATCGACCGCCATGTATGGCGATGATCACGCCACAATCCAATCGATCGTATACCGGTCGAACTACCTCGATTCGAGCGCGATCGCCATGACATGGCAGTCGACTGGTGTCGGGAAAACCCATCCGACACTTGGCCAAATGGCCAAGTTTCACCTAAGAGCTACCCTTTCCTGGGTTACAATCGCTCACTCTCATTTCTCGGAGTCCCTCGCCTTCGAAGTTCTCTTCGTTCTCGGCCACGTCCCTCGGCAGCATCAGGCGCACGGCTCTGCAATGCTCCTTCGCGTCTCTTGCCTCGAAGTCTACTTCCTCCGGCTTCACTCCAAGCTTCTCGTTCGGCGGTCCCTCGGATGCTCCAAGCGCATGGCTTTCACAAAGCTATCCTTCACCGACTCAAGGCACGAGTCATGAGATGTGAAATTCGCCATGGCTCTACGTGCGAATTACTAAGTCCTGCACGACTTCAACGCACATATCAAATCAACATATCAAACTAACTTAAACCCTTTGCCACACCATCAAAACTATATTACGGCAAGAGATTGCCCTAACAAGCTCCCTTTTCCTTCTCCTTAGGTGGTGGCAACAAGATATAGGGCTTCCCTTCGTGTCTTGGTTGTTTTCCACCATCTTCTCCTTCACCTAGTTGGCCTGCGGCAAGGATAGTTTTAGTTCCTTGTTGGTTGTTTCTAGAGAGGAGAAAAACCTTGTTTCTATTCTTTCTCTTGCTTTGGAAGAGCAAGGAAGGAAGATTTTTGATCTAGGAGCTTAGACTTTTGGTAGATCGTCGCCCACACAACGTCCAAAAGGAGGATGGTCATACATTAGAAGATCGAGAGGTATACCTATTCTACTTTCTTCTTTTGTTTATTGCTTGTATTTGTTTTTCAATTATAAGCATGTTATAAATCTGTAAATGGCTAAATAATACTTGGATCCCGAGTATTAACATAAAAACCGGCGATCCGGACATTATCTATTCCGCGGCTACTCGTAGAATAGAGGATGGTCGCTTGAACAACTAGTTTGTTCAAGTGACCTCTCTAAACGAATAGCACGATGATGACTTGGTGGTTTGGGCAATCCCTTTTGTCTAGGATTAAATTTTTTAATCCGGGGACATCGAAGGGATCGCCATGAAGGAAGCTACCGAGGTGAAGTGGGAAGCGAAGTTTCCCCTCACGGACTCGATAAGCAAAACCCCTACAGTCAGCAATGAATCGAATCACCTCTAAGTCGGTCTTGCTTAATACACACAAAGTGTACTAGTGTGATTCTATGGTCAAGACAAACCAATACCAAATCACACTACAACCATACCAATGGTTTGTCCAAAACCATCTCGGTTGTGTGCCTTTACTGTTGGTGTAGTAGGCACCTAAGTCGAACCTGAGTTTTGATTATAGCAAACGATACAAAGTTAAGCTCATGTCATTATCTCACGAGCTGAATCGAGTGTGTAGAAATGCTAAGCTAAGCCGAAGGTCAACGACACTCCGAGAGAACCGTAGTGGTCGGGCGACACTGGGAGGACTTCGGAGGGAGCCGAAGGAATCAGGTGGAGACCGAAAGCAAGGCTTTAAAGGTAAATGTTGAGGTAAGCTCGTGTGAGTGAGTGTAAGTAAGGTCGAGTCCTCCATACGGGGACATCCTTAGGTGACGATCCGACCAAGACTTCCCATGGAAGGTCTATGTTGAGATCGGATGGCAAGTGGCCGTCGAATTCACTTATATTTCGAGCTAACTCTTTATTATAGTCGAAAAGTCTGAAAATCAGTTCAATCGGCCAAGGTTCAGTTCAACTGCTTAGCCATCAGTTCAACCAGCCAAGGATCAGTTCAGCTGCTCAGCCATCAGTTCAACCAGCCAAGAAATCAATTCAACCGATGGTCAAAAATCAGCCTCGAGGAGTCAAGCTTTATCACCATTTTTCAAGGAGTTTTGTGCCCAATTCCTATTTGTTGAAGACCCATTCGATGAGGGGCTTAAAGGCTATAAAAGGAGGGTTTCTCCTAGGGTTTTTCATCATCTCTAAGTGCTCAAAAACCTTTGCAACTCCGCGATTCTCCGACTTTAATTTCTGACGAAGTCCAACAATCCTAGCTTAGTTTCTACTCTTTAGTTGTTGATATTTTAATTTGTCGTCTCTTTAAATATTGCAATTCATTTTATTAATTAAGGTTTTCTATCGTTGCACTTTATATTAATAGAAGAGAGGGTTTGTCTCTCTATCTTTTCTTTCGAAGTTTTTTTTGTAATCGTCAAACTCCTACCTCCCACGAGGAGGAGTGTTTTTAGTGAATTGCCCTCCGTGCGTGATCAAGGATCACTAGGGCCTTGGAGTAGTAGCCGAAGGCTACGAACCAAGTAAAAATATTTGTCTCATTTTATTTATTGCTTATCTTTTTGCTGCAAATTAATTATCTACTCGAGTTTTAACTAACGAACAAAAAAAAGGTTTTATCGCTATTCACCCCCTCTCTAGCGATCCGCTTCGATCCAACAATTGGTATCAGAGCCGGGGGCGCTTAGATTTGGTGAAACCACCAATCTAGCATTTTTTACAGATTTGTTTTTCGTTCGTTTAAATTTTTCTCCCGCACTACTAATCCAAGACGAAGTCTTGGTACTCTTCGTTTGGTTTTATTTTGCAAGTATTCACTTTTGGAGTAGCCGACGGTAAAATAAGCATAACTTTTCGTACAAGTTGACCCACCAAATGGTCTACCTACCAAAATGAAGCTCTCGGAGAGATCTACATTACCAAGGTAATGTTGGGAATTCTTTATGCCAAATGGCATATGCGCAACGGAAAATAGGATCCCTTCCAAGTGATCCATGCGAAAGCAAACTCGTATAAAATAAATTTCTCTAAACCAAGCCTATCTTATAGGAGAGTTCTACCTTTGTTGCGTGCCCTTTGCAATCCCGCTTTTCCTTTCGGTTTGTTGGATCTTTAGCACGTTCAAGTGTCCGTGCCTCTATACGTATCCACACGAGCACGCTCTTGTCTCACAAAAGGAAAACTAGAAGAGCTCTCCTTTACTTCTTGCTAGAGAAGTCCCTAAAGGAGAGGAAGAGAGGGAAAAGGAGAAAGGAAGAAGAAGACTCCTCTTCTTGCTAGCCTACACTCACAAACCCACACAACCAAAGCTTCCACCAAGCTTTCTCACCACTAACACAACCAAAGCTTCCACCAACAACAAAAGCCAATGCTCTCTTTTGGCCGGCCACTTGAGGTGTCTTTTATAGGGTTGGAAAAACCCTTTCACCTCCACACATTCAATGCAATCCATTGCATTGAGACATATCCTTGTTTGGCTGGCCACTTAAGGAGACAAAACCATTTTGTTTCCTTCCACCTTAACTAGCTTAGGTGGATGCTTAGGTGGCATGCTTATGTGGCATGCTTATGTGGCATTCTTATGTGGCATTCATGCATGTTGAATTAATCTTATTAATTCAATTAAGCTTATGTTATCATATTGAATTAATCTTATTAATTCAATCATATTGAATTAATCTTATTAATTCAATTAAGCTTATGTTATCATATTGAATTAATCTTATTAAATCAATAAGGTAACATATTGAATTAATCTCATTAAATCAATTAGCTAAAATTCTCATTAAGCTTAAAGTCCAAAAACCATTTTGTCCTTAAGCTTATTCCCAAATTATTCTAGTCAAACTAGAATACTCTAATTCCTCTAATTATCATGCTCTTTGTGTGTGACCCTATAGGCTCTCATAACGTTGGCAGTGGACCTAAACTCTTTTAGATACACAAGCAATGAGCGGCATCTAGCAATACATCATTGCTACCCAAGTTATGAGATAAGTCAAGATCCGACTAACCTTTCCGTGACTACTATAATATATGACCGTGTCCTTCTATCCTTGATATCAGATTGATCAATGAGGCATAGACCGTGTCATCCTCGATCAATCTATGTGTTTCTTGATCCCTGAGTAAACTAACTCAAACAAATGAGCTCAATATCTCATAGTGACTCATTCGAGCATGGCCATGCGTTTTAGTAGTTCTACTCAATCAAGGGGCCCACCGATATCACTCTCGTCATATGAGAGGGATAGATCCCATCTACATCACTCACATCCCTCCGCATAATTTGTTATATACCCAGTAATCGCCTTTATGGTCCACCCTGTTACGGGTGACGTTTGACGATACCAAAGTACATAACTCCTTATGTAGGGAACCATAGTGACTTCAGGTCTAAGGACTATTCATACCAATAGTCACATGAGAAAGTTTATGACACTCATATAACGATCCATGAAACTTTCTCATGGCGGGTCAGTTCAGTATATATTCTCCAATATATACCCATGTGTCAACTTGATATCATATATCCATGACTTGTGAGATCAAGTCATCAATTGACCTACATGCTAGTCTTTATGTATTAATATTGCCCTTGCATATTAATACTCGACTAGGAACATTTAGGAAAGTGTTCTCTACAGCCTCTCATAATCAATTCTGCCAATTGATGTGCTGTAGATAAGAACCTACTTTTCTAGGGCATTATTATATTTAAATTAGCTGGCACAAGCAAGATGTAAATATAATAACCAATCCTTTGCCTTTATAGAATATGATACAAAATGTTCCCTATTCAACCATCACATGATTGGTTCTAGGGCTTTAACTAACAGGTAAACCCTTGTAACAAGCTGTCTTCATCCCCAAAAACCATCGTTTAGTACCATTTCTGGGACATCGAAGGTTGTAAGTGCTCATCTTTTATTTTAGTTGGTTATTTCTCATTTATTCCTTTTGTTTATTTTCATTTCCTACATTACTAATCCAAGGCGAAGTCTTGGAACCTTTTTCATGTTTTTTTTGGTATTTTTTTGTGCAAGGTTTCCCTTCAAAATGACCCATCTCGAGGGTTTTAGCACCGTCCGACCTCCGTTTTAACCCGGAGATAATTTCCGTTACTGGAAAGGTCGGATGGAGTGCTTTCTTAAAACCTAAATCGAGATGTGGATTATAATCCAAACGGGATTCAAACTTCCGACTAACGAAGTGGGTGAATTCTTGGATTATGACCAATGGACCATTGCGACAAAACGACAAGTCGAAGCTGATGCCAAGGCAACTCAAATCCTTCAATGCGGCTTGTCTAAGGAGGAATAAAATCGCGTCGGCCCCTTCATAAGCGCAAAGGACCTTTGGACAAAGCTAGTGGAGCTACACGAAGGGACCAATGAAGCTAAGGTATGTAAGCATGATCTTTTATTTAATAAACTATATAATCTAAAAATGCAGAAACACGAGTCTGCGATGCAACTTCACGCCCGCGTCCAAGACATAGTCAATAATCTACACGCGATCGGGCAAAAGGTCGAAAACCGTGACCTTATAAGGTATGTCCTAAACTCCTTTCCGAGGACTACCTTGTGGACATCCATGGTCGATGCCTACAAGGTCTCCAAGGATCTTTCGAAACTTAGGTTAGATGAACTATTTTCTGATTTTGAACTTCATGAGCAGTCTAACTCAGAACCCGAGAAGGGTATAGCACTTTTTGCAGGTTCAAGGAAGAAAACCATAAGCAAGCCACCCCCGAAGGAAGAAGAGGATGAGTCCGATTCGGAGGTCGACTCGAAAATGGAGGCCGAACTAGTCAACCTAGTTCGGAGGATAGTCAAGGGCCGAAAACGAACCGTCACTCGACCCAACGAAGGTAAGCCTAAAAGTTCAAATATTAGATGTTATGAATGCAACAGGTTTGGACATATCAAGTCTGAATGCCCAAAACTCAAGAGCAAAGCACCAAAACACAAAAAGGCACTCAACGCTACTTGGGAAGAAGCATCCGAGGAAGAAGATAATGATCGTGTTCTCATGACTAAACCGGTGGAATCGAAGATGGAGTCGGAATCGGAACCTGAATCGAAAACCGAAGATGAGTCGGACTGCGAAGCACTATTCAAGACAAGCCACGGATACGCATCCGGTTCAAAAGATACACTCAAGGTAAGTCGGTCTCTCATTAGTACACTTTATAGTGAAATTAAGTTTTTGACTAGAAAGTTAGCTAAGTCCGAGTCCAAGGTCGAGTCCCTGGTTGAGGAAGTTAAACTCCTCAAACACGAGGTCTCCCTAACCTCTTCGACTAGTCGAGTTCAAGAGGAGGACTCAACTCGGGTTTAAAAACTCGAAGTTGAGAACTCACTCTTGAAGAGTCAAGTCGAAGATCTTAGGAATACGTTGGAAAGGTTTACTTTGGGATCCAAAGGACTTGACCTCCTACTTGGGTCGCAAAGGGCCGTGTACAACAAGGCCGGGCTAGGGTTTAGCTCAAATACGACCAACAAGTCGTATATGTCGATTGTAAGTCGACATAAACAACATGTTCGAGCAAGGGCCCCTAAGACCACCTTAATTTCAAACTTAGGATCGAACCAGTACTGGGTTCCCAAGGACCAAATCCACTATGTGGAGAGACCGAATCGATTCAATGATCCAGGGGGAGCTAGTACGAAACTTGTTTGTGTTTTAACCTAGAAATTGCATGCTTAGGTTTTTATTTAGTTTGATTTTCCTTTTTAGAATGGTTAGATAGGACTATAACTCGTCAATACTTAATAACATAGTACCAGGACGCGGCGAGATGATAGTACGCTAGGAAAGTGGAGTCTTGTGTATTCGGGCTAGATAAGGCGTATCTAGTTCGGTGCACTTGACCGAGTGGAACTAGCTGAAGCTACCTCGCCGTATCCAAGACTAGTTAGACCAGGAAGTGGTCTTAGGTGAGTCAAGTTATTATTTTCTTGAAAATGGCTTTGTCTAAGGAAGTGGTCGTTGTTTCGATCAAAGAAGGCCTCTGTGCCTCGCCACGACCTGGAAGCCATGATCTTGAAAAGGTGACTTGATGAGCCTAAGGTCAAATCCGAATCTAATGCAAGGTTGACAAGTGTTTAAGTCATTAAATTTAAATCAAGTAAAATTGGAAGTCATCTCACAAGAACATATAGGGTTAACGTGTTTGATCATGTAGACATGGGTGAGATGATTTAGGTTAATAATTTTCAACCAATCTTTAATAAATCCAATATCCGATCCAACTACCTTGCGTGTAGGATCAATGGATGTTGGATAGTGGTTGCTCCCGACACATGACCGGGGATCAACTCAAGTTTTTGAAGCTTCGATTCAAACGACAAGGATCGGTAGCCTTCAGAAATAATGGCAAACTCAAAATCATCGGATCAGGTGATATTGAGCTTAACTCCAATTTTGCTATTCAAAATGTTTTATTAGTAGAAAATTTTCAATATAATTTACTTAGTGTAAGCCAATTGTGTGATAATAACTATAAGGTCATATTTCTAGAAAATGAATGCGTAATTAATACAAATGAAACTTCTAAAATAATTCTTAAGGGAACTAGAAATAACAATATTTACACTATTAACTTAACTAACTCCTCAACTAAGTGTCTTATGACACGGAAAGAGGAATCATGGTTGTGGCACCGACGACTCGGTCACTCACACCCAAGACTCATCCACAAGATGAGTCAGAGTGACTTAGTCAGAGGTTTACCTAACCTCAATGACTTGGATAATAAAATATGTAATGCTTGTCAACAAGGTAAATAATCTAGGACACAACATCAACTAACTAATCAAGAACGAACCAAAAGTGTGCTTGAGCTCTTACACATGGATCTATTTGATTCACACGGAGCTAAGTCACTTAATGGAAGTAAATTTTGCTTAGTCATAATTGATGACTATTCTAGATTTACTTGGGTTAGGTTCATCAAACACAAAAGTGATACCCTAAATCAATTAATCAATCTATTTTAATTAATAGAAAATCAACAAAGCATTAAAATCAAAAGACTTAGGACTGATCATGGTGGTGAATTCAAGAACCATAGGTTTACAGAATTCTGTAACCTAAATGGATACCACAATGAGTTCTCTTGCCCTAGAACTCCACAACAAAATGGCCTAGTGTTAGTAATATATGAGAGATGTCCTAAGGCAATCGCCTTATGTATGAACCATTTATATGATAAATGAAGATTCACTATTTGAGTATACATGTTTAATGTATTTGATTGGATCTTAAACTCATTTATCAATGTCCACGATACGATTCACAAGATGAGAGAATTTGTGATTGGATCACAACTAGTGAGTATCTCTACATGTGTAATTGTGATGTATCTAATTATCCCTAGTCGATGAATTGATGGATTTGGACACCATCAATTCCGAGACTAGCACGAGGTATACTCCTTGGTGTATCCAAGCGGTGATTCTCACCGGGCCGAGACATTATGATGTCCGAGTTAATCGTGGATGCTAGTTATGGTAACTAGTTCATTGGAGTGACCACCGTAAAGACTTCATATGGTTCTCTGCATATATAGATATGTCAATGAAGTTCTTATCGTAGCTTAAGTGCGATGTTCCTTTGACTTGCGGTATTCAAGTCATCTTGATCATGGAGACTTATGCTTTGACATCTTAAGCAAACATCTCGAGGAGATGTGGACCCGGATGATTGGGTATAAGTCGAAGTGATCAAGGTGTTTGAATAGCCTATAAAGGATTCACCACTCCTTGCGAGGAGATGTATACCCATGGCCTCTCGTCGGATTGTTACTAAAGTCTTTGGCCAAAGCATTACATGTTTAGAGTAAAGTACTCTTCGATACATGTGGAGTAACTAGAATCCGTAGGACGAGGAAATGATACTTGGGCTAGGTGTGACGTAGTCAGCCTAGTGGGGACTGACACAATAGACCATTGTTGGATCGAAAGTGTCGCTAGAGGGGGGGGTGAATAGCGATACGATGTCGATAAAAAACTTTTGCAATAAGTAAAAAGCAAGTAGAGAGTGCACAGCGGAAATATAAAGTAGACAAGATATTTTTACGTGGTTCACAATCTTTCGATTGCTAATCCACGGCCCTAGTGATCCTTGATCACGTACGGAGGGCAATTCACTAAAACCACTCCTCCTCGTTGGAGGTAGGAGCAACGATTACAAAAAGAAATCAAGGCAAAGGGACACTCCCCCTTTCCTTGTTACGATTAAAGCACAAAGACAATTTAAAGAAGTAGAACTTAAATAAATATACCGACAACTCTTATAAGTAGAAGATGTAGCTTTCGTTGTCGGCGGCACTTCGTCGTAGCAAATGTGAGTAGTAGTAGCGGCGTTACGACGGCGTGTTGAGAGCTCTTGAATTCTTCTTATTTGCTTGGCTTGAACATGTCTATTTATGGATATTGATCTATGAATTTAGACATAGGTAGTGTCCAAGGTGAGGTTCTTATCCCAACTCAAGGATGAGGTGTTTCATCCAACCACCTTGTGCCACCTCCAACCTTCTTGTGCGCCAACTCAAGGATGAGGTGTTTCATCCAACCACCTTGTGCCACCTCCAACCTTCTTGTGCGCCAACTCAAGGATGAGGTGTTTCATCCAACCACCTTGTGCCACCTCCAACCTCCTTGGGCGCCAACTTGAGGATGAGGTGTTTCATCCAACCACCTTGTGCCACCTCCAACCTCCTTGGGCGCCAACTTGTTGGAGCCATTCAACTTGTGCCACATCATGGGAGCCAACCATCTTGTGCCAACTCACCTTATTTTGGGCGCCCACCACAAGGAAGCTTGGTGATGGTTTGGATGTCCACCTTGATGCCACATCACCCTTTGTACCAAAACACGAGTCAAGTCCAAATTCACCCCTTGAAATTCGAGCTCTTCTCGAGGTCGAACTTGACTAGCTTGATCGTAGTCAAGGGGTTTTGGAAGACAAGTTAGCTTAAAATATAAAGTACGATGGTTCTAACCATCCGATCTCGACCTAGACCTTCCATTGGAGGTATTGGGTCGGATCTACGCTAACGACCTTGCTTCGCTTTCACACGAGCTTACCTTGTAGCCTCGCTTCCGGTCTTCACCCGAGTACCTCGGCTTCCTCCAAGTCCTCAAGGCGTTGCGACCACCTCGGTTCCCACCGGGTGTCGCAGACCTTCCACTCAACTTTAGCATTTCTGCACACTTAATTGAGCTCGTAAGATAACAAATATACCCTTAACTATTGAGCCTTTTGCCATAATCAAAATACCGGTTCGACTTTGGTGCCCACTGCACCAACAATCTCCCCCTTTTTGATTCATGGCAAACCGACACAAAAGTTAAGGAAAAATTAAGCATAACAAAGAAGCTAGCATAATGATTAAGCATGAATGAGCTAGCATAAAGATTAAATATGAATGAGCTAGCATAATGATTAAGCATGAATGAGCTAGCATAAAGATTAAATATGAATGAGCTAGCATAAAGATTAAATATGAATGAGCTAGCATAATGATTAAATATGAATGAGCTAGCATAATGATTAAGTATGAATGAGCTAGCATAAAGATTAAGCATGAGTGAGCTAGAATAAAGATTAAGCATGAGTGAGAAATATTATTGTTTCAAGTTCTCCCCTTTGAGGTAACCTCCCCCTTGACCGAAGGTGAGTTCTTGAAAAATAATTTTTACTCCCCCTTAATAGTTGCTTAAGTAATCGGAATTACTTAATATAAAAGGTAATAATTTTGTTTACTTTCTTCCCCTTTAATTTTGGTTAATTTTGGTTACTTTTGTGACTTTCTCCCCCTTTTGCCTTAACTCAAAAAGTTTGTAAATATATTTTAGGGTTTGTAAGTCCAAGCAAGTTCCCAATATGATTTCTAAGGTAAGACTTAGGCTAATTTCATAAAAAGAAGCAAAAATAGAGTACATATATAGAAAAATTTAAATCCTACTCTATTACGCACATACCTAACTTTTAATGTTGTTAAAGATTAAGCTAAAGTCTTGGAGAGTGTGCTTCATCCATTGTGAGCCGAGAGACACACTCACCCATCGCAACGTATTCGGCCGGTGGTAGATAAGGCAACGCAATGTCGCTTCCATCGCACTAACTCACTAGACTCGAGCCGAGGATTTGACAACAACCACTCGTGCTCTTTCTATCGAGTTTACTACCGCATAGTCGAGTCGGAGTAGCCGATTAGATTAAACTCGGTAGATCTAGGTACCAAATACCTACGCTTAGCGTGCCCTTTAGATATCTAAGGATACGCTTGACTAGGGTTAGGTGAGACTCCTTGGCACAGTTTGTAACCTTGCGCACATACTTACCGCGAATAAAATGTCGGGTCGGCTCGCGGTTAAGTATAGGAGACTTCCTATTGCGCTCCTATAGTATTTTAGGTCAACGGGTTTTCCTTCTACATCTTCGTTTATATTAACATTAGTTTCCATAGGTGTATTGATTATTTTAGCATCTTGCATTCCAAATCGATTTATTAAGTCCTTAGTATATTTTTGTTGATGTAAATATATTCCATCTTTAGTTTGTTTAATTTGTAAACCTAAGAAGAAACTTAACTCTCCCACTAAATTCATTTCAAATTCACTTTCCATAAGTGAGATGAATTCGTTTAGCAGGATCGAGTTGGTAGTTCCAAAAATTATATCATCTACATAGATTTGGGCTATAAAGATTTCTTTTCCTACGAATAAGGTTGGGTCGACTAAACCTTGGTTGAATCCTTTGGACTTAAGATAGATCGAAAGCCTTTCGTACCAAGCTCTTGGGGCTTGTTTGAGTCCATATAGGGCTTTCTTAAGTCTAAGGACATGGTCGTTTATCTAGATTTTGAATCCGGAGGTTGGTCGACGTAAACTTCTTCCTTAATGTATCCATTCAAAAATGCTGACTTGACATCCATTTGAAACAATTTAAAACCTCGATGTAAAAGATATGCTAACAACATTCGGATGGACTCTAGTCCTGCTACGGGCGTAGGTCTCATCGTAATCTAAACCTTCGACTTGACTAAACCCTTTTGCGACTAACCTAGCTTTATTTCTAACTACTTCACCTTTATCATCAAGTTTATTTCGAAATACCCACCTTGTTCCAATAATTGATTTTTCTTTAGGTGGTGGTACTAATTCCCAGACTTCATTTCTAGTGAATTGAGCTAGCTCTTCTTGCATAGCAATAATCCAGTCGGGATCAAGAAGTGCTTGTTCAATAGTTTTGGGTTCGATTTTGGAAATTAACGAGATTTGACTAAGGTTTCGATATGAAGCTCTAGTTCGAACCCCTAAATTTGGATCACCTATAACTTGATTGATAGGATGATTTGTTTGAGTCTTAGTGTGACTCGGGTTAGGGTCATCTATCACTTGGTCGATAGGATGACTTGGGTGAGTTCTAGTTTGACTTGGGTTAGAGTCATCTATCACTTGGTCGATAGGATGACTTAGGTTAGGACGAGATTCAAGTTCAAGATCAGAGTCGGGTTCGCTATAAGTTGATTTGCTAGTTGGTTTTGTTAAGGATTGAACGGGTTCGTGTCCTTCGTCGAAAACTATATTAATGGTTTCTTCGACTCTAAGAGTGTCGGATCAATGGAATTACTAAAGGGTTGTTTGTAAGTTTTTAAACCTAAATCATCTCACCAATATCTACATGATCAAAACATGTTATTCCTATGTGTTACTGTGAGATGACTTTCAATTTTACTTGATTAGTTTTAATGAATTTAAATTAACCAACATTAGGTTAGATTCGGATTTAGTCTAAGCTCATCAAGTAATCTTTTCAAGAGATTAGCTTCCAGGTCGTGGCGAGGCACAGAGGCCTTCTTTGATCGGAACAACGACCACTTCCTTAGACAAAGCTAATTTCAAGAAATTGATAACTCGACTTACTTGAGACTACATCTTGGTCTAACTAGTTATTTTTGAAAAGAGGCTCCCCGAGGCTCAATCTTTTCGTAGGATTTTAGTTGATTTATTTTTGAAAAGAGGCTCCCGGAGGCTCAATCTTTTCGCAGGATTTTAGTTGGTTATGAGTCCTATCTAACCATTCTAAAAATAAAGGAAAAACTAAGCATGCAATTTCTAAGACTTAACAAAAATACATTTTGTATAGGTTCCCCCTGGACCATTGAATCGAGTGGGTCTATTCACATAGTGAATTTGGTCCTTGGGAACCCAATACATGTTAGATCCTAAAGTTGAAATCAAAGTGATCTTAGGGACCCATGCTTGGACATTTTTCTTATGTTGGTTTACTATAGACATATATGACTTATTGGTTGTATTTGAGTTAAACCCGAGTCCGGCCTTGTTGTACACGGCCCTTTGTGATCCAAGTAAGAGGTCAAGTCCCTTGGATCCCAAAGTGAACCTTTCCAACGTGTTCCTAAGGTCTTCGACTTGTGTTTTCAAAAGCGAGTTCTCAACTTCAAGCTTTTCAACTTGAGTTGAGTCCTCCTCTTGAATACGAGTAGTCGAAGAGGTTAGGGAGACCTCATGTTTGAGAAGGTTAACCTCCTCAATTAGGGTCTCGACCTTGGACTCGGACTTAGCTAGTTTCTTATTTAAAAATTTAATTGCACCATACAAAGTATTAAGTAGACTTACCCTTAATGATTCTTTTGAACCGGATACGGATCCGTGGCTTGTCTTGAATGGAAGCTCATCATCGATTCGACTCGGACTCTTCTTCGGTTTCGAGTCGTGCTCGGTCGGCTTGGCCATTAGAGCTTGATATCGTCTTCTTCCTCCGAGGGTGGCTTGCTTGGGGCTTCTTCTTCTTGGAACTGCAACTAACGCAATACTCTTCTCACCGACCACGTTAGTTTGCTCATGTAATTCAAGTTCAAAACAATTCGCCTAACCTAATCTTAGAAAGGTCTTGGAGACCTTGTAGGCATCGACCATGGATGCCTACAAGGTGGTCCTAGGAAACGAGTTAAGAGAATACCGATAAGGTCGCGATTCTCGACCTTTTGTCCGATGGCATGGAGTTGGTTGACGGCGTCTTGGATACTGAGCATGTAGTTGAGTTGCGGTCTCGTTTTCCTGCATTTTCAAGTTATACAATTTATTTAAAAGTAAATCTCTTTTACATACCTTCGCGGTCGCTTGCCTTCGTGTAGTTCCACTAGCTTGGTCCATAAGTCCTTTGCACTAATGAAGGGGCCGACGCGTTGAGCTCTTCCTTGACAACCCACATTGCAAGATTTGAGTTGCCTTGGCATCGGCTTCTACTTGTTTTTCATGGAATTTGACCATTGATCGTAACCCAAAGATTCACCATCTTCATTAATAGGAAGTGTGAAACCGTTTGATTACGATCCACATCTCGATTTGGGTTTTAAGAAAGCATTCCATCCGACCCTTCCAATGACGAAAGTCATTACCGTTGTAAAACGGGTCGGGCGGTGCTAAACCCTTCGAGATGGGCCATTTAAAAACAAGAAGAAGAACGATTTAAAGAATCTTGCAAAACACACACGAAAGAATATTCCAAGACTTTCGCCTTGGATTAGTACTTGAGAAGTAAAAAGATATATAAAATGTAACTTGCAAAAAGAAATAAACAATCAAATGCGAATGTCGCTGAAGTTCCGAGGACAACCTTACTCGGATCTAACCCAAGGACAACCTTATCCGATCCTAAAGCCTCTAATGCAATTCTATATGTAGGAGAAGATAAGCAAGTGAAATAATTATAAAAAACAGAAATAAATAAATAAACAATCGGTAAAAAAAAAAAAGAAAACCACAGCTAGATTGGTGGTTTCACCGAATCTTAGCGCCCCCGGCTCTGATACCAATTGTTGGATCGAAAGTGTCGCTAGAGGGGGGGGGGTGAATAGCGATACGATGTCGATAAAAAACTTTTGCAATAAGTAAAAAGCAAGTAGAGAGTGCACAGCGGAAATATAAAGTAGACAAGATATTTTTACGTGGTTCACAATCTTTCGATTGCTAATCCACGGCCCTAGTGATCCTTGATCACGTACGGAGGGCAATTCACTAAAACCACTCCTCCTCGGTGGAGGTAGGAGCAACGACATAAAGAAATCAAGGCAAAGGGACACTCCTTTCCTTGTTACGATTAAAGCACAAAGACAATTTAAAGAAGTAGAACTTAAATAAATATACCGACAACTCTTATAAGTAGAAGATGTAGCTTTGTTGTGGCGCCGTCGTAGCAAATGTGAGTAGTAGTAGCGCATTTACGGAGTGTTGAGAGCTCTTGAATTCTTCTTATTTGCTTGGCTTGAACATGTCTATTTATGGATATTGATCTATGAATTTAGACATAGGTAGTGTCCAAGGTGAGGTTCTTATCCCAACTCAAGGATGAGGTGTTTCATCCAACCACCTTGTGCCACCTCCAACCTTCTTGTGCGCCAACTCAAGGATGAGGTGTTTCATCCAACCACCTTGTGCCACCTCCAACCTTCTTGTGCGCTAACTCAAGGATCAGGTGTTTCATCCAACCACCTTGTGCCACCTCCAACCTCCTTGGGCGCCAACTTGAGGATGAGGTGTTTCATCCAACCACCTTGTGCCACCTCCAACCTCCTTGGGCGCCAACTTGTTGGAGCCATTCAACTTGTGCCACATCATGGGAGCCAACCATCTTGTGCCAACTCACCTTATTTTGGGCGTCCACCACAAGGAAGCTTGGTGATGGTTTGGATGTCCACCTTGATGCCACATCACCCTTTGTACCAAAACACGAGTCAAGTCCAAATTCACCCCCTTGAAATTCGAGCTCTTCTCGAGGCTGGAACTTGACTAGCAGTTGACTGTAGTCAAGGGGTTTTGGACTGCAGTACAAGTTAGCTTAAAATATAAAGTACGATGGTTCTAACCATCTGATCTCGACCTAGACCTTCCATTGGAGGTATTGGGTCGGATCTACGCTTAACGACCTTGCTTCGCTTTCACACGAGCTTACCTTGTAGCCTCGCTTCCGGTCTTCACCCGAGTACCTCGGCTTCCTCCGAAGTCCCTCTGGCGTTGCCCGACCACCTCGGTTCCCACCGGGTGTCGCAGACCTTCAGCTCAACTTTAGCATTTCTGCACACTTAATTGAGCTCGTAAGATAACAAATATACCCTTAACTATTGAGCCTTTTGCCATAATCAAAATACCGGTTCGACTTTGGTGCCCACTGCACCAACAACCATGTCCTGAACCAAGTGGGTATAAGATGAGTGAAGGGAATGAGGCACGATTCATTCGAGCTACTGAAGGGTTTCAGAAATAGTTCTGGATCAACCGTTGATCTTTTCGGTTAATTGGGGATCATGATGTACTACTAGGTGCCACTCATGATCGTTCTATAATTAATGGTTAATTATAGACGGCCAACATAAACCGAGAACCTATTTGGTCACACGCATAACGAGTGTAATCCAAAGGATTTAAAACGAGCTTGAGAATGGGATTCTCAGACCGAGAGAAACTATGTTTGGTTGGACCAAACATAAAGCGAGCATGAAATTGTTTCAGTCGCAATGGAAGCGTGGATGGGCCGTGTCTTATGAAGACATAATGGATGGACCAAAATGGTTTGGTTCTAATCCAATGGATGAGAATAAACCAAAGGGTTTGGTTTATATTAAACGAATGAACCAAGGGTTGGTTCGGTTCGTTTTAACTTAAAATAAACCATCATGGTTTGGTTTATTTTAACTTATCTTAATGGAGCGGGTTAACGGGCTTTATGGATATGATCCATTAACCATTAAGAGAATTAATTCTCTATAAAAGAGGGCTTAATGGATAATTAAGCCCTAATAAAAAACCCTAAGCCCTTGGTGTTGCCGCCCACCCCTTGTTGGAGTATTCGGCGCCCAACCCTAAGCTGCCGCCGCCCAGCTTTTGTGCAGCCTTCCAACTTTTTTCCGGCGACCAAGCTTCAGCTGGTGAACCTCCGGCGACCCTCCGGTGATCTCCTCTAGGTTCGGTGATAAGGTGAGCTTCCATCTCTCCTTGGCCGGCCTCTATTCCTCTACCAAAAGCTGTCCAGTTTTTCTGGACAGTTTGTTTCTTTGTTGTCGGAGCTTCGTTTGGACGACGGTTAGTGCTCCGACAGCGGCTAAATTACCGGGGATTTGATCTCCGGTAATCCTCTGAGGTGGAGGATGAAGGATTCGTCAATTGGTTGACGAATACCTCTCCGGAGAAGCGAGTTTTGAGAACTCGTTTTAGGATCCGAATTTGGATTCGGATCGTGATCATCTCTCGATCACGTCATCTTCAACACGAGGCTAGTAACCCGTACGAAGATGAAGCTCGTGACTTAGCGAAGTCATCCCGAGGAGCTCGGCGTGGATACGGATAGAGATGATTCTTACGAGGATCGTTCCAGTTGATGCCGTTCCCGCTACACGTCATACGAAAGGTATAACGTAGATAAATTTCTTTTATCGCAAATTTTAATTTACGGTTATGTCTACACTTGTTGTAATAGCATGCGTGTGTTGTGTGTGTTGTAATAAATATAGATTTATTATTTTTAATTGCTTCCGCTGTGCTCATGTTTACGAAACATGATCGAACACACACACGCCGCGGTGCCGGAAACCCAACAGTGGTATCAGAGCCCAGGTTGTGTTTCGACATAATCGTAAAATGGTTTTGCGATATTCATAATGTATTTCTGGAAATTTTCTAATTTTGGAAATTTAGAAGTATTTATGGAAATTTTTCAATTTTGGAAAGTCTAGAAGTATTTATGGAAATCTTCCACTTTTCGAAAGTTGGAAGTATTTATGGAAATTGATATTTTCCATAAATAAAATATTTGATTAGATTCTGGAAATTTGTTTCCTAATTTAATCATGATTTGATTTGGGAAATCAAATCTTAAAATATTTTATTTCCATAAGTAGTTTTAATGATTTAGGAAATTGGTTTCTAAATAGATTTTCCTTAATCAAATAATTCCATGAATAAAATATGTGATTAGATTTGGAAATTTGTTTCCTAATTTAATTATGATTTGATTTGGAGAATCAAATCTTAAACATATTTTATTTCCATAAATAGTTATGACATATAAGGAAATTATATACATGACATAATTGTATGCCATGTAATTGCATTAGATGCATAACATTATGCCATGTGTCGTGACATGTAGATGTATGCCATGTATGCCATGCCATGTAGATAATAGTTATTTGCATGCAAAGAGGATGAGACATAAAACCCTAACTCAATATTAAAGCCTACACCTTCTATTAATATGGTTAGAACTGCAGTTCTGCTTTCTGTTTGGGTTGTTGGACTCACTCCAAGCCCTACCGAACCTAACATGTTCAAATCATTGGAATAGTTTAACTCTAATATGGTAAGAGTCGAGGTCAATCGTTAGTTTGGGTTGTTGGACTCACTCCAACTCAAGCTAATTGGTTGAATGCGCTCTACCCATATTAAAACTACTTCGCGATTCATGGGTCGGCTTTAACTTGGAGCATCGGCTTGTTGGACTCTCTCCAAGGTCGATGTAAAGGGAGGTGAAGTTGGGTGCTATGCATCTGATGCATACTTGTTAATGTGTTAACAACCCGATGTATGTGTGAACATTCAATTAGTTGATAGCACATTGTGATAGTTTCATATACATGATATGTAATCGGTATACTTGATACCCACCATCATAGCTAAGAATGGCTTGTTGGACTCACTCCAAGGTTGTTCTTATCTATGATGGATATCAGCCCATTCGGAGATGGACCTACGATCTCCAGAAGTGATTTTGGGGTTTTTGAAATTCGAAAAATGAATGGGATTTATAAATGTATATTGATGCATTTTAAAATCATTTTCTCATATATGCTCGTTTTGTATTTCTAGGTCAATAAATTGATCATGACGTCTTTGAATTTGTGCACTATTTTGGATTCGAACAAACTGACTGGGCCTAACTTCGGATCGCTTAGAAACCCGAGAATTGTTCTCAAGGCGGAAAAGCTTGCATATGTCCTGAAGAGCCTCTTCTCGATCGCCTAAGGACGATGCAACCTGCACTCAAATGTTGGTCTATCGTAAACATGTGGCGATTCGAGCCGGGCGAGTTGCATCATGCTAGCGGCGATGGTACCGAGCCGCAAAGCGCATGAGCATATGGATGCTAATACTATGGTCTTCCATCTTCATGAGTTGTTCGATGAGCAAGCGAGATCCGAAAGGTTCGAGGTCTCTAGGCTCTTCACTACGAAGATGCAAGAAGGTTCGCTCAGAGTGCTTGTGCTAAAGATGAACGGTACATCGAGCGGCTAGCTACCCCGCTTTTGTGATGGATCATGAGTTAAGTATTGACTTAATTCCGCATTGTTTGCCCAAGAGCTTCTCGCAATTTGTGATGAACTATCGGATGAACAAATTGGAATCCACCATTCCCGAGCTCCTTAATATGTCGAAGACCGTGGAGCCTTCGTAAAGCATGAGGAGAAGGCGGTTCTCATAGTTGATTCTCAAAGAAAGGTTCTAAGAGGAAGGCAAAAGAATGTAAGAAAGGAAAGAAAAGGCAAAGAAGGCGAATCCAAGAAAAGGGCACTTGCCATCATCTGTGGCAAGGAAGGCCACCGCGAAGAAACCGCAAGACTTTATCTTGAGTCCATGAAGAAGAAGAAGGCATCCGATGCCCCATCCTCTTTAGGTATCTTCTATTGATTGTCATTCTATTTCCTTAGACACTTGGGTATTGGATACCGGGTGTAGCTCACATATATGTAATGACATACAGGGCTAAGGAATAGAAGAAGACTTGTCGAGGGGAGTCAAATTTATGAGTCGGCAATGGAGCAAAGGTTGCCGCTCGCCACATCGAACTTATTTGTCAAGCTCCCTAGTGGACTAGTCTTGAATCGACAATTGCTATTATGTTCCTTCTCTAATAAAGAACATTGTTTCTATTTCCGCTTAAATAGAAATGGTTTCCATTTAACGCTTAGTAACAATTGTTGTTATATAACTTTGAATGGCGCATTTTATGGAATCGAACTTTGAGTAATGGCATTTATACGCTGACGATTCAAAGGACATTTTCAATATCGGGTTAGCAACACGCTGCTCGAAAGGATAATCAAATAGACTTATATGTGGCATTGTCGTTTTGGCCATATAAGCAAGAAACGCATGTCCGAATAATACACCGATGTGGAATTCTGAATCGCTTGAATTGGATTCATACGATACATGCTAATCATGCTTAAAAGGCAAGATGACTAAGTTACCTTTTACTGGAAAAGGTGAACGAGTGGAGAGTTACTAGGTCTAATACATACTGATGTATGTGGACCTATGTCAACTCAAGCTTTAGGAGGCTATAGCTACTTCATTACCTTCACCGATGATCACTCACGGTTTGGGTATGTGTTCTTGATGAAACACAAGTCCAAGCCTTTGAAAGGTTCAAAGAATTCAGAATGAAGTAGAGAAACAACATGACAAAAGTATTAAAATACTCGATCGGATCGAGGTGGTGAATACTTAAGTCAAGAGTTTCTTGATTATCTAAGAGACAATGGCATATTGTCTCAATGGACTCCGCCATATACACCACAAAGATAATGGTGTATCCGAGAGGCGAATCGACCTTGTTGGACATGGTCAGTCAATGATGAATCATGCGACTCTTCCCAAGTCCTTTTGGGGTTATGCACTTCGCATACCTGCTTACTTGTTAAATGTAATGCCTACTAAGGTAGTCTCTACTACTCCATATGAGATATGGGCTAGTAAGAAACCTCATGTATCTTACTTGAAGATATGGGGTTGTCTCGCTTATGTGAAGGATCAGACGTATAAATCCGATGCTAAGTCCGATAAATGTCTATTTATTGGATACCCTAAGGAAACAAGGGGTTACTAATTCTATCATCCTGTGGAACAAAAGGTGTTTGTTTCAAGGCATGCCGGTTTCTAGAGAAAGAGTTTCTCTTGCAAGAAAACAAGGGGAGTGTCGCCGAGCTTGAGGAGGCTCGAGAGACTCAAATAGACATTGATGAGATACCGGTGAAGCACAACACCGACAACTCATAGTGATGAGCAATCCTACCGACTTATTGTAACACCACATCTTCAGAGATCCGTAGAACACGCAATATTCCCGAGAGATATGGATTTCTCGTAAGTGAATCGAACGACGGTTACTCATTGATGATGAGGAGCCTACCAGCTATGAAGAAGTGCCGATAAGTTCAGAAGGGATAAGTGGCTTGGTGCCATGAAGTCGAAATGGATTCCATGTACGAAAACCAAGTTTGAACTTGGTTGACCCACCAAGGCATAAAGCCTATAGGGTGCAAGTGGGTTTTCAAGAAGAAAACCGACATGGATGGTAATGTGATTACCTATAAGGCTAGATTGGTGGCGAAAGGATATCGTCAAAACAAGGTGTTGATTATGGCGAAACCTATTACTTTGTAGCTATCTTAAATCCATTCGGATGCTCTGGCCATAGCGGCTCATTATGATTATGAGATATGGCGGATGGATGTGAAAATGACTTTCCTTAATGGAAACTGCTCGAGGCGTGTATATGATATCTGACTGAGGTTTCACATCGGTTGATAAAACCAAGGTATGCAAATTGCGACGGTCCATTTATGGATTGAAGCAAGCATCCAGGAGCTGGAATATCCGTTTTGATGAGACAATCAAAAAGTTTGATTTCTCACAAAATCCAGACGAACCTTGTGTGTACAAGAAGGTTAGTGGGAGTGCAGTCGTGTTCTAGTATTGTATGTCGATGACATATTACTTATAGGAAGCGATGTGTCAATCTTCTGATCGATTAAGGTTTGGTTATCCAAGACATTCTCCATGAAAGACACAGGAGAAGCAACCTACATCCTTGGGATTAAGATCTATAGAGATAGATCGAAACGGTTGCTTGGTCTTTCGCAGTCTACATATATAGACCGAGTGCTAAAGAGGTTTAGCATGTCGGAATCCAAGAAAGGTTATCTACCCATCAGGCATGGGGAACACCTTTCGAAGTCTATGTGTCCGCGCACAGAAGACGAGAGGATTTGCATGAGTAAGATTCCCTATGCATCCGCAATAGGATCTATCATGTATGCTATGTTATGTACGAGGCCCGATGTATCGTATGCTGCTCACGAGTGTCACGGCGGATACGATCCGATCAGGAATGGATCATTGGGTGGTATTAAGGCGATCCTTAAGTACTTGAGAAGAACTAAGGATGTGTTCTAATATATGGAGAAGGGGACATGGTGATCTGCGGGTATCACGGATGCGGCTTCGAGACGAGACAAGGATGATTCGGTCTCGATGCGGATCGTGTTCACCTTGAATAGAAGCGATGAGTTGGAAAAGTTCCAAACAAGAGGCATGTGGATTCTACCGAGGCGAGAATATATTGCGGCGAGCGGCAAAGGCGGTTTGGATCGAAGTTCGTTCATGAACTTGGTGTGATTCCGGCCATTGTTGAAGCAATACCGGTCTACTGCGACAACAATGGAGCAATTGCACAGACGAAAGAGCCAAGGTCTCATCAACGATCCAAACATGTGCTTCGCCGCTATCATCTTATCAGAGAGATCATAAGTAGGAACGAAATACAAATCGAGAAAATTCCCACTGAAAGGAACTTAGCGGATCCTTTGACTAAAGCATTACCTCAAAGTAAGTTTGAGGGTCATGTTAGAGCTTATGGTATTGGATACCGTAGCGATTGGCATTAGGCCAAGTGGGAGTCTGTTAGTAATATATGAGAGATGTCCTAAGGCAATCACCTTATGTACCATTTATATGATAAATGAAGATTCACTATTTGAGTATACATGTTTCATGTATTTGATTGAATCTTAAACTCATTTACTGAATGTCCACGATGCTATTCACAGAATGAGAGAATTTGTGATTGGATCACAACTAGTGAGTATCTCTACATGTGTAATTGTGATGTATCAGAGTTATCCCTGGTCGATGAATTGATGGATTTGGACACCATCAATTCTGTCGAGACTAGCACGAGGTATACTCCTTGGTGTATCCAAGCAGCTGATTCTCACTGGCTGGAGACATTGTGATGTCCGGAGTTAATCGTGGATGCTAGTTATGGTAACTAGTTCATTGAGTGACCAGCCGTAAGACTTCATATGGTTCTCTGCATATATAGATATGTCAATGAAGTTCTTACTGTGGCTTAAGTGTGATGTTCCTTTGACTTGCGGTATTCAAGTCATCTTGATCATGGAGACTTATGCTTTGACATCTTAAGCAAACATCTCCGAGGAGATGTGGACCCGGGATGATTGGGTATAAGTCGAAGTGATCGAAGGTGTTTGAATAGCCTATAAAGGATTCACCACTCCTTGCGAGGAGATGTATACCCATGGCCTCTCGTCGGATTGTTACTAAAGTCTTTGGCCAAAGCATTACATGTTTAGAGTAAAGTACTCTTCGATACATGTGGAGTAACTAGAATCCGTAGGACGAGGAAATGAAACTTGGGCTAGGTGTGACGTAGTCAGCCTAGTGGGGACTGACACAATAGACCATGTCCTGAACCAAGTGGGTACAAGATGAGTGAAGGGAATGGGGCACGATTCATTCGAGCTACTGAAGGGTTTCAGAAATAGTTCTGGATCAACCGTTGATCTTTTCGGTTAATTGGGGATCATGATGTACTACTAGGTGCCACTCATGATCGTTCTATAATTAATGGTTAATTATAGACGGCCAACATAAACCGAGAACCTATTTGGTCACACGCATAACGAGTGTAATCCAAAGGATTTAAAACGAGCTTGAGAATGGGATTCTCAGACCGAGAGAAACTATGTTTGGTTGGACCAAACATAAAGCGAGCATGAAATTGTTTCAGTCGCAATGGAAGCGTGGATGTGCCGTGTCTTATGAAGACATAATGGATGGACCAAAATGGTTTGGTTCTAATCCAATGGATGAGAATAAACCAAAGGGTTTGGTTTATATTAAACGAATGAACCAAGGGTTGGTTCAGTTCGTTTTAACTTAAAATAAACCATCATGGTTTGGTTTATTTTAACTTATCTTAATGGAGCGGGTTAACGGGCTTTATGGATATGATCCATTAACCATTAAGAGAATTAGTTCTCTATAAAAGAGGGCTTAATGGATAATTAAGCAATAAAAACCCTAAGCCCTTGGTGTTGCCGCCCACCCCTTGTTGGAGTATTCGGCGCCCAACCCTAAGCTGCCGCCGCCCAGCTTTTGTGCAGCCTTCCAACTTGTTGCCGGCGACCAAGCTTCAGCCGGTGAACCTCCGGCGACCCTTCGGTGATCTCCTCTAGGTTCGGTGATAAGGTGAGCTTCCATCTCTCCTTGGCCGGCCTCTATTCCTCCACCAAAAAGCTGTCCAGTTTTTCTGGATAGTTTGTTTCTTTGTTGTCGGAGCGTCGTTTGGACGACGGTTAGTGCTCCGACAGCGGCTAACTTACCGGGGATTTGATCTCCGGTAATCCTCTGAGGTGGAGGACGAAGGATTCGTCAATTGGTTGACGAATACCTCTCCGGAGAAGCGAGTTTTGAGAACTCGTTTTAGGATCCGAATTTGGATTCGGATCGTGATCATCTCTCGATCACGTCGTCTTCAACACGAGGCTAGTAACCCATATGAAGACGAAGCTCGTGACTTAGCGAAGTCATCCCGAGGAGCTCGGCGTGGATACGGATAGAGACGATTCTTACGAGGATCGTTCCGGTTGATGCCGTTCCCGCTACACGTCATACGAAAGGTATAACGTAGATAATTTCTTTTATTGCAAATTTTAATTTACGGTTATGTCTACACTTGTTGTAATAGCATGCGTGTGTTGTGTGTGTTGTAATAAATATAGATTTATTAATTTTAATTGCTTCCGCTGTGCTCATGTTTACGAAACATGATCGAACACACACACGCCGCGGTGCCGGAAACCCAACACCTAGTAGAACGCAAAAATAGAACCCTACAAGAAGCCGCTAGGACAATGTTAAACGAGTATAACCTACCCGATATGTTTTGGGCGGAAGCCATGAGTACGACATGCTATGTCCAAAATAGGATCCTTATGGTAAAGAGGCTGTTGGGTTTCCGGCACCACGGCGAGTGTGTGTTCGAACATGTTTCGTAAACATGTGCACAGCGGAAGAAATAAAAATAATAAATCTACATTTATTACAACACACACATCACACGCATGCATAGTACAACATGTGTAGACATAACCGTAAATTTAAATTTTGCAATAAAAGGAAATTTAACTACGTATACCTTACGTATCACGTGTAGCGTGAAAGACATCAACCGGAACGAGCCTCGCTAGAATCGTCTCTATCCGTATCCACGCCGAGTATCTTCGGGATGACTTCACTAAGTCACAAGCCTCGTCTTCGTACGGGTTACTAGCCTCGTGTTGAAGACGATGTGATCGAGAGAAGATCACGATCCGAATCAAAATTCGGATCCAAAACGAGTCCTCAAAAACTCGTTTCTCCGAAGAGGAATTCGTCAACCGTTTGACGAATCCTTCGTCCTTCACCTATGAGGATTGCCGGAGATCGAATCCCAGGCAAGGGATTCGCTGTCGGAGCTCCAAACGTCGTCCAAACGACGCTCCGATAAGAAGGAAACAAGCTGTCCAGAAAACTGGACAGCTTTGGTGGAGACCTTGCGCCGGCCAAATAAGGCAAGCAATGTGCTCACCTTGTCGCCGGAGCCAAGGATGATCACCGGAGCTCCTCCGGCAGCAGCTCGATGCTGGCAAGTGGAGAAGACGGCAGCAGCTGGTCGCCGGTTGGAGGAGATGGGCGGCGGCACTAGAGTTGGCGCCGACTAGATGGAGAGGAGGGAGAGGTGGGCGGCCAAAACTAGGGTAGGGCTTTTGATTAGGGCTTAACAAACCCTTAAGCCCTCTTTTATAGAGAACTAATTCTCTTAATGGTTATTGGATCATAACCATAAGGCCCGTTAACCCTCTCCATTAAGATAAGTTAAAATAAACCAAACCATGATAGTTTATTTTAAGCTAAAACAAACCGAACCAACTTTGGTTCATTCGTTTAAAACAAACCAAACCCTTTGGATTATTCTCCTCCATTGGATTAGAACCAAACCAATTTGGTTCGTCCTTCATGTCTTCATAAGACACGGCCCATCCACGCTTCCATTGCGACTAAAACGATTTCATGCTCGCTTCATGTTTGGTCTAACCAAACCAGTTTCTCTCGGTATGAGACTCTCATTCTCAAGCTCGTTTTAAATCCTTCGGATTACGTTCGTTGTGTGTGTGACCAAATAGGTTCTGGGTTTATGTTGACCGTCTATAATTAACCATTAATTATAGAACGATCATGAGTGGCACCTAGTAGTACATCATGATCCCCAATTAACCGAAAAGATCAGCGGTTGATCCAGAACTATTTCTGAAACCCTTCAGCAGCTCGAATGAATCGTGCCCCATTCCCTTCACTCATCTCATTCCCACTTGGTTCAGGACATGGTCTATAGTGTCACCCTCACTAGGTCGACTACGCCACACCTAGCCCAAGTATCATTCGCCCCACGGATTCTAGTTACCGCACATGTATCAAGAGTACCTTACTCTAAACATGTAATGCTTTGGCCAAAGACTTTAGTAACAATCCGACGAGAGGCCATGGGTATACATCTCCTCGCAAGGAGTGGTGAATCTTTATAGGCTATTCAAACACCTTCGATCACTTCGACTTATACCCAATCATCCCGGGTCCACATCTCCTTAGAGATGTTTGCTTAAGATGTCAAAGCATAAGTCTCCATGATCAAGATGACTTGAATACCGCAAGTCAAAGGAACATCGTACTTAAGCCACAGTAAGAACTTCATTGACATATCTATATATGCAGAGAACCATATGAAGTCTTACGGCTGGTCACTCCAATGAACTAGTTACCATAACTAGCATCCACGATTAACTCGACATCACTATGTCTCCACCGCTGAGAATCAGCTGCTTGGATACACCAAGGAGTATACCTCGTGATAGTCTCGACAGAATCAATGGTGTCCAAATCCATCAATTCATCGACTAGGGATAATTCCGATACATCATAATTACACATGTAGAGATACTCACTAGTTGTGATCTAATCAAAAATTCTCTCATGCTGTGAATCGTATCGTGGACATTCAGTAAATGAGTTTAAGATCTAATCAAATACATTAAAACATGTATACTCAAATAGTGAATCTTCATTTATCATATAAATGGTTCAGACATAAGGCGATTGCCTTAGGATATCTCTCATATATCACTAACAAACTCCCACTTGGCCTAATGCCAATCGCTACGGTATCCAATACCATAAGCTCTAACATGACCCTCAAACTTACTTTGAGGTAATGCCTTAGTTAAAGGATCCGCTAAGTTCCTTTCAGTGGAGATTTTCTCGATTTGTATTTCCTTCCTACTGATGATCTCTCCGATCAGATGATAGTGGCGAAGCACATGTTTGGATCATTGATGAGACCACATTAAGTTCAAAGATGAACTTCTCGATCCAAACTGCTTCCTTTGCTACTTCCAAAGCTGCAATATATTCTGCCTTAGTGGCAGAATCCGCTATAGTGTCAAGCTTGGAACCTTTCCAACTTATTGCACCTCCATTCTAGGTGAATACATAACTTGACTGAGACATGGAATCATCCTTGTCTGTCTAGAGCTGACATCCGTATACCCACGTATCACCATGTACCCTTCTCCATATATTAGGAACATATACTTAGTTCTTCTTAAGTACTTAAGGATCATCTTAACAGCCACCCAATGATCCATTCCTGGATCAGACTGGTATCTACTCGTGACACTCAAAGCATACGATACATCGGGCCTTGTACATAACATAACATACATGATAAATCCTATTGCGGATGCATAGGGAATCTTACTCATGCAAATCCTCTCGTCTTCTGTGCGCGGACACATAGACTTCGAAAGGTGTACCCCATGCCTGATGGGTAGGAAACCTTTCTTGGATTCCGACATGATAAACCTCTTTAGCACTCGGTCTATATATGTAGATTGCGAAAGACCAAGCAACCATTTCGATTTATCTCTATAGATCTTAATCCCAAGGATGTAGGTTGCTTCTCCCAGGTCTTTCATGGAGAATGTCTTGGATAACCAAATCTTCACTGATCAGAAGATTAGCAATACGTACCTATGAGTAATATGTCATCGACATACAATACTAGGAACACGACTGCACTCCCACTAACCTTCTTGTACACACAAGGTTCGTCTGGATTTTGTGAGAAATCAAACTTTTTGATTGTCTTATCAAAATGGATATTCCAACTCCTGGATGCTTGCTTCAATCCATATATGGACCGTCACAATTTGCATACCTTGGTTTTATCAACCGATGTGAAACCCTCAGGCTGTATCATATACATGTCCTCGAGCAGGTTTCCATTAAGGAAAGCTGTTTTCACATCCATCTGCCATATCTCATAATCATAATGAGCCGCTATGGTCAGGAGCATCCGAATGGATTTAAGCATAGCTACAGGCGAATAGGTTTCGTCATAATCAACACCTTGCTTTTGACGATATCCTTTCGCCACTAATCTAGCCTTATAGGTAATCACATTACCATCCACGTCGGTTTTCTTCTTGAAAACCCACTTGCACCCTATAGGCTTGATGCCTTCAGGTGGGTCAACCAAGTTCCAAACTTGGTTTTCATACATGGAATCCATTTCCGACTTCATGGCTTCAAGCCACTTATCCCTTTCTGAACTTGTCAGCACTTCTTCATAACTAGTAGGCTTCTCATCATCAATGAGTTAACACGTCGTTCGATTCACTTATGAGAAATCCATATCTCTTAGGAATGTTGCGTGTTCTACCAGATCTATGAAGATGTGGTGTTACAGTAGGTCCAGCCGATTGCTCATCACTATGAGTTATCGGCTGTTGTGCTCCACCAGGTATCTCATCAATGTCTATTTGAGTTTCTCGAGCCTCCTCAAGCTCGACGACACTCCCACTGTTTTCTTGCAAGAGAAACTCTTTCTCTAGAAACACAGCATGCCTTGAAACAAACACCTTTTGTTCCACAGGATGATAGAATTGGTAATCCCTTGTTTCCTTAGGGTATCCAATAAATAGACATTTATCAGACTTAGCATCCAATTTGTCTGATACAGTCCGCTTCACATAAGCTTGACAACCCTATATCTTCAAGTAAGATACATGAGGTTTCTTACTATTCCATATCTCATATGGAGTAGTAGAGACTACCTTAGGTTGCATTCTGTTTAACAAGTAAACAGCTGTCTGAAGTGCATAGCCCCAAAAGGACTTAGGAAGATTTGCATGATTCATCATTGACATGACCATGTCCAACAAGGTCCGATTACACCTCTCAGATACACCATTATGCTGTGGTGTATATGGCGGAGTCCATTGAGACAATATACCATTGTCTCTTAGATAATCAATAAACTCTTGACTTAAGTATTCACCACCTCAATCCGATCGAAGTATTTTAATACTCTTGTCATATTGTTTCTCTACTTCATTTCTGAATTCTTTGAACCTTTCAAAGGCTTCAGACTTGTGTTTCATCAAGAACACATACCCAAACCGTGAGTGATCATCGGTGAAGGTAATGAAGTAGCTATAGCCTCCTAAAGCTTGAGTTAACATTGGTCCGCATACATCAGTATGTATTAGACCTAGCAACTCTCCCACTCATTCACCTTTTCCTGTAAAAGGTAACTTAGTCATCTTGCCTTTTAAGCATGATTCACATGTATCGTATGAATCCAATTCAAACGATTCCAGAATTCCACATCGGTGTAATTCGGACATGCATTTCTTGCTTACATGGCCAAGACGACAATGACACATGTAGGAGTCTAATTGATTATCCTTTTGAGCACGCTTGTTGCTCGCTTCAATATTGAAAAACATCACTGGATACCTCCAACGTATAAACACCATTGCTTAAAGTTCCAGTCCCATAAAGAACTCCATTCAAAGTTATGTAACAACAATTGTTACTAAAAGTCAAATGGTACCCATTTCTATTTAAACAAGAAATAGAAATGATGTTCTTTATCAACGAAGGAACATAAAAGCAATTGTCCAGTTCTAAGACAAGTCCTACAGGGAGTTTCAACAAATATGTTCCGATGGCGAGTGCAGCAACCTTTGCTCCATTCCCAACATGTAAATTTGACTCTCCCTTGACGAGTCTTCTTCTATTCCTTAGCCCATGTATGTCATTACATATATGTGAGTCACACCCAGTATCAAATACCCAAGTGTCTGAGGAAATATAATGACAATCAATAACGAAGATATATGAAAAAGATGGAGCATCTTATGCCTTATTCTTCTTCACGGACTCAAGATAAATCTTGCAATTTCTTCGCCAATGGCCCTACTTGCCATAATGATGGCAAGTGCCCTTTTGAGCTGGTTTTGCCTTTTTTAGCCTTTTTCTTCCCCTTCTACTTTTGACTTCCTCTTAGAACCTTTCTTCGAGGAATCAACTAACAGCACCGTCCCCTGCTCATGCTTCTCAAAAGGCTCCACAGTCTTTAGCATGTTGAGCAGTACCACAGATGAACCCTCTTGCATCTTAGAGGTGAAGAGGAGCTTGGAGACTTCGAACCTTTCGAATCTCACTTGCTCATCAACCAACTCATAAAGATGAAAGACTATGGTATGAGCATCCATATGCTCATGCTGCTTTCGTAGCTTGGGTTCCATCATGGCTAGCATGATGCAACTCATTTGTTCAGAATCACTCACATGTTTCTGATAGGCCAACAATTGGTCCAGAGTTGCATAGTCACTAGGAGGGGCGGGAAGAGGCGCTTCGAGGACATTTGCAAGCTTTTCAACCTTGAGAACAATTCTCAAGTTTCTAAGCCAGTCCAAGAAGTTCGGCCCAGTCAATTTATTCGAATCCAAAATGGAACGCAAATTAAAAGACATCATGATCAATCTTAGAAATACAAAACAAGCATATATGAGAAAGATGATTTTAAAATGCATCATTATACATTTATAAATCCCATTCATTTTTCGAATTTCAAAAACCCCAAAATCACTTTGGGAGATCGTAGGTCCATCTCTGAATGGGCTGATATCCATCATAGATATGAACAACCTTGGAGAGAGTCCAACAAGTCATTCATAACTACGATGGTAGGTATCAAATATACCGATTGCATATCACGTATATGCAACTATCACAATGTGCTATCAACTAATTGAATGTTCACACATACATCAGGTTGTTAACACATTAACAAGTATGCATCATATGCATAGCACCTAACTTCACCTCCCTTTACATCGACCTTGGAGAGAGTCCAACAAGCCGATGCTCCAGGTTAAAGCCAACCCATTAATCGAGGAATAGTTTTAATATGGTTAGAGTGCATTCAACCAATTAGCCCCGCTTGGAGAGAGTCCAACAACCAAAGCTAACGATTGACCTCTGACTCTTACCAATTTAGTATTAAACTATTCCATGGTTTGAACATGTTCGGGTTCGAGCCGGGCTTGGAGAGAGTCCAATGACCCGAACAAGAAACAGAACTCTGGTTCTAACCATATTAATGGAAGGTGTAGGCTTTAATATTGAGTTAGGGTTTTTATGTCTCATCCTCTTTGCATGCAAATAACTATTATCTACATGGCATGACATACATGACATACATCTACATGTCACGACACGTATGACATAATGATATGCATCTAATGCAATTACATGGCATACAATTATGTTATGTACAATATTTCCTTATATGTCATAACTATTTATGGAAATAAAATATGTTTAAGATTTAATTCTCCAAATCAAATCATGATTAAATTAGGAAACAAATTTCCAAATCTAATCACATATTTTATTTGTGAAAATAGTTGATTAAGGAAAGTCAATTTAGGAAACCAATTTCCTAAATCATCAAAACTACTTATGGAAATAAAATATTTTAAGATTTCATTTCCCAAATCAAATCATGATTAAATTAGAAAAAAATTTCCAAAATCTAATCAAATATTTTATTTATGGAAAATGTTAATTTCCATAAATACTTCCAACTTTCCAAAAGTGGAAGATTTCCATAAATACTTCTAGACTTTCCAAAATTGAAAAATTTGTTAGGGCAATCTCTTGCCGTGATATGGTTTTGATGGTGTGGCAAAGGGTTTAAGTTAGTTTGATATGTTGATGTGATATGTGCGTTGAAGTCGTGCAGGACTTAGTAATTCGCACATGGAGCCGTGGCGAGTTTCACATCTCATGACTCGTGCCTTGAGTCGGTGAAGGATAGCTTTGCGGAAGCCGTGCGCTTGGAGCATCCGAGGGACCGCCGGACGAGAAGCTTAGAGTGAAGCCGGAGGAAGTAGACTTCGAGGCAAGAGACGCGAAGGAGCATTGCAGAGCCGTGCGCCTGATGCTGCCGAGGGACGTGGCCGAGAACGAAGAGAACTTCGAAGGCGAGGGACTCCGAGAAATGAGAGTGAGCGATTGTAACCCGGGGAAGGGTAGCTCTTAGGTGAAACTTGGCCATTTGGCCAAGTGTCGGATGGGTTTTCGACACCGGTCCGACCGCCATGTCATGGCGGTCGGACCGCTCGAGTCGAGTGAGTTCGGTGGTATACGATACCGGATTGGTGCCAGCCGATCGCCATACGGGCGCCGATCGCAAGACATCGATCGCTAAAGGCAATGATCGGGTCAATAAGGGTTCGCCATAATCCGCTCGTAGCCGATCGCGGCGTCGACTACGGAGGCAGCAGTCGACTGATGAGGTCCATCAGTCGACTGCCAAGAGTTCCGTTGGACTACAACGGTCGGGATCCGACGTGTTCGGAGGCCGCTAGGACAATGAATGATCGCCAAGGGCGGCAATGATGATCGATGGCGGCAAACAGGAAGAAGTTAGCCCTCTCTATAAAAAGAGAGGGTGTGAGCCTTTGAGAGGCTAATGCTCATACTCCAAACAATCTTCCTAGTGCCCCACAAGCTCTAAACTCTTCTTACTTGTCTTTACTTCAATCCTATTGTAAGAAGAGTGATCTTGGTTGTAAAGGTTACCTCCACCTAGCTTTGTGCAAAGGAGAGACCGATAGTGATTGGTTTTGGCGGAGTGATTCACCGTGGACGAATCGGACCATGGATTAGCGGCGTAGCCGTGAACCACGTTATATCTCGGTGTTTGTATTGCTTGTTTATATTTTGCTTGTCTTTACTTATAGTTGTATATTCCACTTGCGCTAACGTTTTGTAGACGAGCAATTTACGACGTCCAACGTACGAGGGCTATTCACCCCCCTCTAGCCGGCCATATCGATCCCTTACAAGTGGTATCAGAGCCGAGGTTGCTTGTCACCGGACTAACCGCCGCAACAAGCCCTACATCAAAAATGGCCGGCTCCAACATCCATCCTCCGAAGTTTGAAGGAGAATTCGCTTGGTGGAAGAAGCGAATGGAGGTATTTTTCGAAACGGATTTTGATATAATGATTACAATGGAATCCGGTTTCGTTTTGCCTAGGGATGAAGAGGGGAAGCCAATAGAGAAATCTAGGTGGACCAAGAGGCAAAGAGAGGAGCACCTTGCAAACTCCAAAGCCAAGCACCATCTCTACAATGTGCTCCCCCAACAAGAGATCAACCGGATCGGAGAATGTGCTAGCGCCAAAGAGATGTGGGAGAAGCTTATAGAACTCCATGAAGGCACATCCGAGGCCAAGCTAGCAAGGAGAGACCTCCTCCGCTCCCAACTATCCAATATAAAACTAGAAAAAGGAGAAAAGGTAACCTCACTACACTCTAGGTTTAAAGAAATTTTAATTGGGCTAACAAGTGTAGGTGAGAAGCTATCAAACCGGGATATGGTAATGAAGGCCATAGATGCCTTTCCCCGGTCCTCAAAATGGAGCTCCATGGTGGACTCATTTTATATCTCCAAGAACCTAGAAGTGAGCACATTGGAGGAATTCTTTTCAACCATGGAGCTTCATGAGACAAGGCTTGAAGGTATACAAGAAGAGCCTAGAGTCCAAAATTCAAGGGGAGTAGCCTTGTTGGCAAATAAAGGGAAGAAGAAGATAGAGATCTCCTCCTCCTCCGATGACGAAGCGTCTTCCTCCTCCTCCATGGATAGCACCGAAGAAGCATATATGGTAAGGAGGGTAAGACGTGCATTTAAGAATTTTAAATTTGATAAATCTTATGATAGGAATAGAAGACCAAGGGGGAAGGTCATATGCTACAATTGCCAAGGAGAGGGGCACATAAGGGATAATTGTCCTCTCCTAAACAAGAGCAAGGAAGAAAGGAAAAAGAAAGAAGAAAAGAAGAAGAAAAAGGGGAGCAAGAAAAAGAAGGAAGAGGAGAAGAAAACAAAGGAGAAGGGAAAGGCTAAGGCTCTCAAGGCAAGGACTTGGGATGACCCATCCTCATCCTCCTCATCATCATCGGATGAGGAGAATGCCTTTGTCACCAATTTGGCCTTGATGGCCTTTGATGACTTGGATTGCTCTTCATCCGAAAATGAAGGATCAAGCTCAAATGGGGAGAGCTCAAATGAAGGGGGAGCTTCCACATCCTCATCATCCGAAGAAGAAGAGGACATGGAGACTATGGTAACAAATCTAACCCCCAAGAAAATAGTTTCCATGGTTTCTAGTTTAACTAAGGATTTATTTAGGGCAAAGAAGAAAAATAAATGCATGCTTGAACAAATTAAGGAATTAGAACAAAAATTAGAAAAGGCATGCTTAAATGATAATATTTCTTCTAGCTTAGATGATGCATGCTCACATGATTATATGCTTTTAAATGTTAATGATGCATGTATAAATGAAAATAGGGCTTTAAGGGAAAAGGTAGATTATCTAACCAAAGCCCTAGAGAAATTCACTATTGGCTCCAACACATTGAACATGATAATTGGGAGCCAAAGGGCAAGTTTTAACAAGAAGGGCCTAGGATATAAAGAGAAGAAAAATGAAAAGGCCTATAAATGCCTAATAGCTAGGGGACAAGATAAAAAGAAAGCAATAGCTAGAAAATGGATCCCCAAGGAATATTTAGTGAACCCAATAGGAAAGAATCTATTTTGGGTTCCAAAATCCATCCTTAAGGGTTAGAATAACCCTAGGGTAGTCAACCATATGAACTTGACCTATATCATAATTTGCTGACTTAGGATGACGGGACAACATTTTTTAGATAGTGTTGGGTGATGATAACGTGCCCATAAATAGGTAATAATGCTTAAATCATGATGATTGTTGTAATTCCTATGTATGTTTTAAATCATGATTTATGATTTTGAAATTTGGCACGTTATCACTAGAAATAGGTTTAAATCATGCTTTAGGTGATAATTTGTTTATTATCATCGTATAATACCTAATGCATGGTTATAAATTGATGAAAACATGTATTTCATGATCATAATGTAGAATTGATTGGTATATGTCATTATGATCATGTAGAATGTTAGGTTGATACTTAACCATGATAGAATTGCATGAATATATGGGTTAAGTATATACAAATACCCCCTAGGATACATCTCACACTCACTATAGGCTAACTTGATTGCAAACTTAGCATGGGTGAGATATTAGGATGATACAAATGTCCACTAATGCCTATGGCATTTAGATGGTCATTTAAAGTATCAACATAGCAATAATAGACCAATCATGGGGAAGGCTTATGTTTAATTCATAGACATATTGCCCAAAGATCATGGTTGGATATTTCATATGTTTTCAAAACAATTTCTTACCTTAAAATACATATATTCATGTTTTGAAACAATTAAATGCAAAACTAGGTAGCTAACTTGATACTAGAATGATAAAAAACCTAGTGGTTTTTAGAACTTTTGGATTTTTGGCAAAAACAAGAAAATATAATGAGTTTTCATGAAAAACTATTTTTCCTTGATAGATATACTTAAAAGAAATATTTTCCCCAAATTTCATGATTTTTCAAATTTTCTGGAATTTATAATGCATTTCTGAATTTTGTCCAAAAAATCAGAAATTTGGATTCCTTTATGCCAGTCGACTGCCATACTGATAGCAGTCGACTGGTGGCCTGTAAATCAGAATATCGAAGGCCGAATTCAGTTTGTAAACCTCCCACAAGTGGTAGAAATATACTTGATGCCACCAACAAGTGGTAGAAATATACTTGATGTCATCAACAAGTGGTACCCAATTTTAAATCAACTTGTCATATTTTTCCTCTATTATACTTGATGCCATGAGCTTATAACTTAGGGTTAATCTTTTTGATGGTGTCAAAGGGGGAGAAATAAGTATGTTTAAGTTAATCACATTAGGGGGAGAAATATATTGTAGGGGGAGAAATATATGATAAGGGGAGAAAATTTACATGGAGAGTTTCATGGATTAAGGGGGAGTTGCATGTTGCTATATCATGTTTATCTTTACATGCTTTCTTACCTTAGAATTTATATCAAATGTTTTTACCTAACTTAAACGGATTGCCACACATCAAAAAGGGGGAGATTGTTAGGGCAATCTCTTGCCGTGATATGGTTTTGATGGTGTGGCAAAGGGTTTAAGTTAGTTTGATATGTTGATGTGATATGTGCGTTGAAGTCGTGCAGGACTTAGTAATTCGTACATGGAGCTGTGGCGAGTTTCACATCTCATGACTCGTGCCTTGAGTCGGTGAAGGATAGCTTTGCGGAAGCCGTGCGCTTGGAGCATCCGAGGGACCGCCGGACGAGAAGCTTGGAGTGAAGCCGGAGGAAGTAGACTTCGAGGCAAGAGACGCGAAGGAGCATTGCAGAGCCGTGCGCCTGATGCTGCCGAGGGACGTGGCCGAGAACGAAGAGAACTTCGAAGGCGAGGGACTCCGAGAAATGAGAGTGAGCGATTGTAACCCGGGGAAGGGTAGCTCTTAGGTGAAACTTGGCCATTTGGCCAAGTGTCGGATGGGTTTTCGACACCGCCGATCGCCATGTCATGGCGGATCGCCGCTTCCGAGTCGAGTGAGTTCGACCGGTATACGATCGATCGATTAGCGCAGCGATCGCCATACGGGGCGTGATCAAGATATCATCGATCTCGCTAAAGCGCGAATGATCGTCAATAAGGGTTCGCCATTAACCCGTCAGAGCCGATCGGGCCGACTACGAGGCGATGATCGATGAGGTCCATCGATCGCCAAGAGTTCCGCTTGGACTACAACGGCCGGGATCCGACGTGTTCGGAGGTCGCTAGGATGGCAATGATCGCCAAGGGCGGCAATGATCGATGGCGCAAACGGAAGAAGTTAGCCCTCTCTATAAAAAGAGAGGGTGTAAGCCTTTAAGAGGCTAATGCTCATACTCCAAACAATCTTCCTAGTGCCCCACAAGCTCTAAACTCTTCTTACTTGTCTTTACTTCAATCCTATTGTAAGAAGAGTGATCTTGGTTGTAAAGGTTACCTCCACCTAGCTTTGTGCAAAGGAGAGACCGATAGTGATTGGTTTTGGCGGAGTGATTCACCGTGGACGAATCGGACCGCGGATTAGCGGCGTAGCCGTGAACCACGTTATATCTCGGTGTTTGTATTGCTTGTTTATATTTTGCTTGTCTTTACTTATAGTTGTATATTCCGCTTGCGCTAACGTTTTGTAGACGAGCAATTTACGACGTCCAACGTACGAGGGCTATTCACCCCCCTCTAGCCGGCCATATCGATCCCTTACAAAATTTCCATAAATACTTCTAACTTTCCAAAAGTAGAAAATTTCCAGAAATATCATTATGACTATCGCAAAATAATTTTACGATTATGTCGAAACACAACCTGGGCTCTGATACCACTGTTGGGTTTCCGGCACCGCGGCGAGTGTGTGTTCGAACATGTTTCGTAAACATGTGCACAGCGGAAGAAATAAAAATAATAAATCTACATTTATTACAACACACACATCACACGCATGCATAGTACAACATGTGTAGACATAACCGTAAATTTAAATTTTGCAATAAAAGGAAATTTAACTACGTATACCTTACGTATCACGTGTAGCGTGAAAGGCATCAACTGGAACGAGCCTCGCTAGAATCGTCTCTATCCGTATCCATGCTGAGTATCTTCGGGATGACTTCACTAAGTCATGAGCCTCGTCTTCGTATGGGTTACTAGCCTCGTGTTGAAGACGATGTGATCGAGAGAAGATCACGATCCGAATCAAAATTCGGATCCAAAACGAGTCCTCAAAAACTCGTTTCTCCGAAGAGGAATTCGTCAACCGTTTGATGAATCCTTCGTCCTCCACCTATGAGGATTGCCGGAGATCGAATCCCTGGCAAGGAAGGCGCTGTCGGAGCTCCAAACGTCTTCCAAACGACGCTCCGATAAGAAGGAAACAAGCTGTCCAGAAAACTGGACAGCTTTGGTGGAGACCTTGCGCCGACCAAATAAGGCAAGCAATGTGCTCACCTTGTCGCCGGAGCCAAGGATGATCACCGGAGCTCCTCTGGCAGCAGCTCGATGCCGGCAAGTGGAGAAGACGGCAGCAGCTGGTCACCGGTTGGTTGAGATGGGCGGCGGCACTAGAGTTGGCGCCGACTAGATGGAGAGGAGGGAGAGGTGGGCGGCCAAAACTAGGTTAGGGCTTAACAAACCCTTAAGCCCTCTTTTATAGAGAACTAATTCTCTTAATGGTTATCGGATCATAACCATAAGGCCCGTTAACCCGCTCTATTAAGATAAGTTAAAATAAACCAAAGCATGATGGTTTATTTTAAGTTAAAACAAACCAAACCAACTTTGGTTCATTCGTTTAAAACAAACCAAACCCTTTGGTTTATTCTCCTCCATTGGATTAGAACCAAACCAATTTGGTTCGTCCATCATGTCTTCATAAGACACGGCTCATCCACGCTTCCATTGCGACTGAAATGATTTCATGCTCGCTTCATGTTTGGTCCAACCAAACTAGTTTCTCTCGGTATGAGAATCTCATTCTCAAGCTCGTTTTAAATCCTTCGGATTACGCTCGTTATGCGTGTGACCAAATAGGTTCTCGGTTTATGTTGGCCGTCTATAATTAACCATTAATTATAGAACGATCATGAGTGGCACCTAGTAGTACATCATGATCCCCAATTAACCGAAAAGATCAACGGTTGATCCAGAACTATTTCTGAAACCCTTCAGCAGCTCGAATGAATCGTGCCCCATTCCCTTCACTCATCTCATACCCACTTGGTTCAGGACATGGTCTATAGTGTCAGTCCGCACAAGGCTGACTACGTCACACCTAGCCCAAGTATCATTTCCTCGTCCTACGGATTCTAGTTACTGCACATGTATCGAAGAGTACCTTACTCTAAACATGTAATGCTTTGGCCAAAGACTTTAGTAACAAACCGACGAGAGGCCATGGGTATACATCTCCTCGCAAGGAGTGGTGAATCCTTTATAGGCTATTCAAACACCTTCGATCACTTCGACTTATACTCAATCATCCCGGGTCCACATCTCCTCAGAGATGCTTGCTTAAGATGTCAAAGCATAAGTCTTCATGATCAAGATGACTTGAATACCGCAAGTCAAAGGAACATCGCACTTAAGCTGCAGTAAGAACTTCATTGACATATCTATATATGTAGAGAACCATATGAAGTCTTACGGCTGGTCACTCCAATGAACTAGTTACTATAACTAGCATCCACGATTAACTCCGGACATCACTATGTCTCCAGCCAGTGAGAATCAGCTGCTTGGATACACCAAGGAGTATACCTCGTGCTAGTCTCGACAGAATCAATGGTGTCCAAATCCATCAATTCATCGACTAAGGATAATTCTGATACATCACAATTACACATGTAGAGATACTCACTAGTTGTGATCTAATCACAAATTCTCTCATGCTGTGAATCGTATCGTGGACATTCAGTAAATGAGTTTAAGATCTAATCAAATACATTAAAACATGTATACTCAAATAGTGAATCTTCATTTATCATATAAATGGTTCAGACATAAGGCGATTGCCTTAGGACATCTCTCATATATCACTAACAGAGGCACCTTAAGACCTCATACGAGATTTATCTCGATAAAATACCTAACATCAAGTACTTTAGAGTTTTTGGGTGTAAGGTACATATCCTAAACACTAAGGATTACCTAGGGAAATTTACATCCAAAACCACTACCGGAATCTTTCTAGGATACTCGACTACGAGTAGAGCTCATAGAGTATATAACCATGACACCCTTAGAGTCGAGGATACTATCAATGTAGTATTTGATGAAGGACATGAACCTACAAAACCCCCGGAAACCCTAATTAGCGAGCCGATTCATACTAGACCTAACTCTGATCCGGAGATCAGCTCTAGTGTTAATCCTAACCTAAGTCAACCAAGTCACTCTATCGACCAAGTGACAGATGACTCTAACCAAACTAGAACTCAGAAGAGTCATCCTATTGATCAAGTTGTAGACTCAAACCCAAACTCAACTAGGACTCAAGAAAATCATCCTATCGACCAAGTGATAGGTGATCCAAGTCTTGGAGTTCGAACTAGAGCCTCATACAGAAACCTTAGTCAAATCTCCTTAATTTCCAAAATTGAACCCAAGACTATTGACCAAGCTCTTCTTGATCCCGATTGGATTATTGCAATGCAAGAAGAGTTGGCTCAATTCACTAGGAACGAAGTATGAGAATTAGTACCACTACCTAAAGATAAAACAATCATTGGAACAAGGTGGGTGTTTAGAAATAAACTTGATGATAAATGTGAAGTGGTTAGAAATAAAGCTAGACTAGTCGCTAAAGGATTTAGTCAAGTCGAAGGTTTAGATTACGACGAGACCTATGCCCCAGTAGCTAGATTAGAGTCCATTCAAATGCTATTAGCGTATGTAGCACATCGAGGATTTAAGTTGTTTCAAATGGATGTGAAATCTGCATTCTTAAATGGATACATTAAAGAAGAAGTTTATGTTAGTCAACCCCCCGGTTTTAAAAGTTTAGACAAACCCGACCATGTCCTTAGGTTAAAGAAAGCTCTCTATGGACTTAAACAAGATCCTTGAGCTTGGTATGAGAGACTTTCGATTTATCTTAAGTCCAAAGGTTTTAACCAAGGTGTAGTTGACCCAACTCTTTTCGTAAAAACCTTAGGTAAAGACATATTCATAGCTTAAATCTACGTAGATGATATTATTTTCGGAACCACCAACTCAATCCTACTAAATGAGTTCATTTCACTTATGGAAAGTGAATTTGAAATGAATTTAGTAGGCGAGATAAGCTTCTTTTTAGGTCTACAAATTAAACAAACTAAAGATGGAATATACCTACATCAACGCAAATATACTAGGGAGTTAATTAAACGCTTTGGAATGCAAGACGCTAAAATTATTAATACCCCAATGGCAACTAATGTGAATATGGAAGAAGATGTAATCGGAAATTCAATTGATTTAAAATACTATAGGAGCGTAATAGGGAGTCTCCTTTACTTAACTGCAAGCCGATCCGATATCTTATTTGCAGTAAGTATGTGTGCAAGGTTCCAAACCTGTGCCAAGGAGTCTCACCTAACTCTAGTCAAGCGTATCCTTAGATATCTAAAGGGTACACTTAATGTCGGTATTTGGTACCCTAGATCTACCGAGTTCGAACTAACCGGCTACTCCGATTCGGACTATGCCGGTAGTAAGCTCGATAGAAAGAGTACGAGTGGTTGTTGTCAACTTCTCGGCTCGAGTCTAGTGAGTTGGTGCAGTAGGAAGCAACACTGTGTTGCCTTATCTACCACCGAAGCCGAATACATCGCGATGGGTGAGTGTCTCACTCAGCTTCTTTGGATGAAGCACACTCTCCGCGACTTTAAGTTAGACTTTACAAATACTAAACTTCACGTAGATAACATTAGTTCAATTAATCTTACTAAGAATCTGATATGTCACTCTAGGACCAAACATATAGAGGTCAAACACCATTTCATTCGAGAACATGTGGCCAACGGAGCCATACAACTCGAATACGTCAAATCGAAGTCTAACTTGGCAGACCTATTTACTAAACCCCTACCCGAAGCTGAATTTAGTCTATTAAGATGAAAATTGGGCATGTGCGTAGTAGAATAGGACTTTGCAAATTATATTACTACTATTTCATACTTTTCATTTTCATGGAACTAGCATAGGACATACCTTAGATATCATGCACCTATAGATTTAAGGAGCTAGTACATCTCACAACACATAGGACTAATGTGTTTATGTACTTAGCCACATAGATGGGCATGAGATGTTAAGACCTTACTCCTGGTTCCAGATGTAGAGCTAGTGCATCGCCATGAACCACGGAGTATAATCATACATACTAACCGACTCTGACCAGGACTGGTTGATCTTTCATATCAATCAAGCCAAATATGAGTCAAACATTTTATAGATGAGCTTATTTTCAGTATATTATTTTCAAAATAATGTGGAACATGCTTGGACGTTAAATTTAATACTTATTTTCCATACACCCTTCCACTTTTCGATATATGGCAAAAGGGGGAGAAAAAGGCCAAAGTTAAGGGATCAAAAGTTTTCATGGACAAAAGTTAAGTAAATGTTTACTTAACTTTATGTTTACTTAACTTTAAGTTTTACTTAAAAGGAAGTAAAGGCCAAGTTAAGAGAATTCTTAACTTAAACTTATTATTTTTTTTAAACACTATGGCCAAATGCTAATGCTTTACTTAAGAAAGAGGGAGAAAGGGCCAAGTTAAGAAGTCTTCTTAACTTAAATGTTTTACTAAGGCCAACTTTAAGTAATGTTAATTATTTAAACTCTTCCTAAATAGCAATCCTCAAGGGGGAGGACTAAGGTCTTCTTTCAAGACTCACCCTCGGTCAAGGGGGAGGTTTCCTCAAGGGGGAGTACTTGAAGAAAATTCTTACTACTCCAACTTAATCTTTATTTTTGTTTTTCATGCACATTATTATTTTTCATGCATGATATTTTATGTGCATTATTATTCTTCATGCATGCTTTTATTCTTCATGCATGCTGTGTTCTTAACTTTGTATGTGGGTTTGCCATAAATCAAAAAGGGGGAGATTGTTGGTGCAGTAGGCACCTAAGTCGAACCTGAGTTTTGATTATAGCAAACGATACAAAGTTAAGCTCATGTCATTATCACACGAGCTGAATCGAGTGTGCAGAAATGCTAAGCTAAGCCGAAGGTCAGCGACACTCCGAGAGAACCGTAGTGGTCGGGCGACACCGGGAGGACTTCGGAGGGAGCCGAAGGAATCAGGTGGAGACTGAAAGCAAGGATTCAAAGGTAAATGTTGAGGTAAGCTCGTGTGAGTGAGCGTAAGTAAGGTCGAGTCCTCCATACGGGGACATCCTTAGGCGACGATCCAACCAAGACTTCCCATGGAAGGTCTATGTTGAGATCGGATGACAAGTGGTCGTCGAATTAACTTATATTTCGAGCTAACTCTTTATTACAGTCGAAAAGTCTGAAAATCAGTTCAACCGGCCAAGGATCAGTTCAACTGCTTAGCCATCAGTTCAACTGCTCAGCCATCAGTTCAACCGGCCAAGAAATCAGTTCAACCGATGATCAAAAATTAGCCTCGAGGAGTCAAGCTTTATCACCATTTTTCAAGGAGTTTTGTGCCAAATTCCTATTTGTTGAAGACCCATTCGATGAGGGGCTTAAAGTCTATAAAAGGAGGGCTTCTCCTAGGGTTTTTCATCATCTCTAAGTGCTCAAAAACCTTTGCAACTCCGCGATTCTCCGACGACTCTACGACGAAGTGCTGTCAACAACCCTAGCTTAGTTTCTACTCTTTAGTTGTTGATATTTTAATTTGTCGTCTCTTTAAATATTGCAATTCCTTTTATTAATCGAGGTTTTCTATCGTTGCACTTTACATTAATAGAAGAGAGGGTTTGTCTCTCTATCTTTTCTTTCGAAGGTTTTTTTGTTATCGTCAAACTCCTACCTCCCACGTGGCCTTGGAGTAGTAGCCGAAGGCTACGAACCAAGTAAAAATATTTGTCTCATTTTATTTATTGCTTATCTTTTCGCTGCAAATTAATTATCTACTCGAGTTTTAACTAACGAACAAAAAAAAGGTTTTATCGCTATTCACCCCCCCTCTAGCGATCCGCTTCGATCCAACATTTACTTATACTCTACAAGGAACTGATAACATGATCTTCTGTGTGACACTACACGCCATGTTATCTACAATGTAATGTATTAGACAATATGCATAACCATAAATATGCAAACAATGATCATGTGATTCTTTTTTCAAAATAAAGATGTTCATACAAAAGATAGACTTTTAAGTATACATCCCAACAATCTCCCACTTATACTAAAAGACTATGCTATCCTCAAACTGCCATACATCTGATTCCCATTCCCTCCACATGCCTATTAAAAGCTCTTGCTGAAAGGGCCTTAGTGAAAGGATCTGCCAGGTTTTCCTCCGATGCAATCTTGGCCACAACAACTTCTCCTCTCTTTACGATTTCTCGTATCAGGTGGTACTTACGCTCTATGTGTTTACTTGCCTTATTGGCTCATGGTTCCTTCGAGTTTGCAACTGTACCACTATTATCACAATAAATTGTGATAGTTCTGGGCAAACCAAGAATCACATCCAAGTCCATCAAGAAGTTCCTGAGCCACACAACTTCTTTGGCCGCCTCAGAGGCTCCCACATACTCAGCTTCCATGGTAGAGTCCGCCACGCGTTTCTGCTTGACACTCCTCCATACAATGGCTCCACCTCCCAAAGTAAACACAAAACCTGAGGTAGACTTACTGTTATCCCTATCTAATTGGAAGTCAGAATCTATATAACCCACAGGGAGTAATTGGTCTGCCTGATAAACTAGCATATAATCCCTAGTCCATCTCAGGTACTTCAATATATGCTTCACCGCAGTCCAATGTCCCTGTCCTGGATTACTCTGATATCTGCTAACCATGCCCATGACAAAGCAGATATCCAATCTCGTACATAACATCACATACATGAGACTTCCTACTGCCAAGGCATAAGGAACCACCTTCATCTCCTCTATCTCCTTAAATGTTCTAGGACATATCTCCTTAGATAAAGGAACTCCATGCCTGAAAGGTAGAAAACCTTTCTTGGATTTTTGCATGCTAAATCGATCCATAATGGTGTCTATGTATGAAGCTTGAGATAAGCACAACATCCTTTTCTTGCGATCCCTTATAACCTTGATCCCAAGGATGTGTCCCACTTCTCCCAAGTTCTTCATATCAAACTGTTTTGAAAACCATACCCTTACGTCCGATAACACCTTGACATTGTTGCCAATTAACAAAATGTCATCTACGTATAATACAAGAAATACCACTATATTTCTGTCACATCTCTTGTATACACAAGACTCATCCGGACTTTGAATAAATCCATAAGACTGGATTACCTCATCAAAGCGGATGTTTCAAGACCTCGAAGCTTGTTTCAATCCATAAATGGACCGATTAAGCTTACACACAAGATGCTCTTTGCCCTTTGTAATGAATCCCTCTGGTTGCTTCATATAGATGTTTTCCTCAAGACTTCCATTAAGGAAAGCTGTCTTGACATCCATCTGCCACACCACATAATCCATATGAGCAGCAATACATAAGAGAATCCGGATAGACATAAGCATGGCTACCGGTGAAAAGGACTTCTCATAATCGATGCCCTCTTTCTGAGTATACCCCTATGCAACAAGCCTTGATCTGAAGGTCTCAACCTTCCCGTCTATTCCTCTCTTTCTTTTGTAGATCCACTTACAACCAATGACTTTTAAACCATTGGGTGGTTCTACTAGCTCCCAGACCTGATTTGAATCCATAGATTCATTCTCAACATTCATCGCACTTTGCCAAGATACCGCATCTTTATCTTGGATTGCCTCGTCATATGTCCAGGGATCAGGTTCATGTTCACCATGGACCAAATCAAAAGATTCTCCCAAGAACATGAATCTATCAGGCTGTCTCACAACCCTCTCACTATGACGAGGTATCACCTGTGTATCCTCTGTGACACGCGGTGTAGTGACTTATGAAATATCCTCTTGTACTAGTGGTACTGAAGTAGTGACTTCCCCTTTCAATTCCTCCAGAACAATCTTACTCATGGGCTTATGGTTCATCACATAGTCTTCCTCTAGAAATCTGGTGTTCGTGCTAATGATCACCCTCTGATCTCTAGGACTATAAAACAAACCACTTTTCGTTCCTCTAGGATAGCAAACGAACATGCACACTTCTGTACGAGGTTCCAACTTACCAGCATCTGCCTTCAACACATGTGCTGGACTCCCCCAAATTTGAATATGTCTTAGACTAGGCTTTCGCCCAGTCTACAATTCTGTGGGAGTAGAAGACACTGATTTAGATGGAACCAAGTTCAGAATATACACTACTGTATCTAGAGCATATCCCTAGAACGAATCTGGCAACTCATAATAACTCATCATCAATCTAACCATCTCCATAAGAGTCCTATTCCTTCGATTTGCTACACCATTCTGTTGGGGTGTGCCAGGTGCAGACAATTGGGATTGAATCCCAACCTCTGATAAGTAATTCCTAAACTCTCCCAAGAGGTACTTACCACCACGATCAGATCATAGTGTCTTGATACTTTTACCCTGATGTTTCTCCACATCAACCTTGAATTCTTTGAACTTGTCAAAGCATTCAGACTTGCGGCGCATCAAGTAAATGTATCCATATCTCGAATAATCGTCTATAAAGGAGACGAAATATTCAAAACCACCTCTAGCCTGGATAGACATAGGACCACACAAATCAGAATGAACCAATTCCAACACATCTTTGGCTCTATACCCCTTGGCCTTGAAAGGCCTTTTGGTCATTTTACCCTCCAAGCAAGATTCGCAGGTTGGGAAATCTTCCACCACTAATGAACCTAGAGGTCCATCAGCTATCAACCTTTGAATTTTGCTTAGGTTAATATGACCTAGCCTTAGATGCCAAAGATATGTTTGGTTCATCTTCGAAGGTTCTTTTCTCTTATTGGAATTAGAAGATGAATTATTCACTTCTATTTGCATCGTGGGAGCTTTTGGTTCGAGTGTATACAAATTTCCTATCAATGCACTAGAACAGATAATCTTCCTATTCCTTTTTATAACAACTCTGTCATCAAAAGAAATAGAATATCCATCCATATATAATTTAGAAACCGAAATCAAATTCTTTCTAAATAAAGGTATATAAAGGCAATTTTTAAGAACTAAAACTTTATTCTTCTCAAAAGATAAATAAACATCTCCCACTGCAACAGCCGCCACCTTTGTGGCATCGCCCAAGTATACAGTAATCTCCTCCTCAGCTAGTCGTCTGGTTTCCTGGAACCCTTGCAAAGTATTACAGACATGATCAGTGGCTCCCGTATCTACACACCAGGTGCCAATGGATAACACCGCTAAACATGTTTCAACGACTAGACCAAAAGATATACCTTTGTTCTGCTTCCGGTTGGGGCAGTCCTTCTTCTAGTGTCCAGACTGCTTGCAAGTGAAGCACTTGCCTTTTGGCTTCTTCACTCTGTTGGATCGATGCGGTTCGCTAGAACGGGGGTGAATAGCGAAAAGCCTTTTTCTTTCGAATTCGTTTCAAGACAAATATACGCAGCGGAAATGTAAATGAAACAAAAAGAGACAAGTTTGTTTTTTACTTGGTTCGTAGCCTTTGGCTACTACTCCAAGGCCCTAATGGTCCTAGACCGTGTACGGAGGGCAATTCACTAAAACACTCCTCCTCGTTGGAGGTAGGAGTTTGACAATTACAAAAAAAACTTCGAAGCAAAATGATAGAGAGACAAACCCTCTCTTCTATTAAAGTAAAATGTAACGATAGAAAAACCTCGAGTAAAAGAGTTGCAATATTGAAAACAATAACAAGGATTATACCAACAACTAAAAAGAAAGACCTTAAGCTAGGGTTGTTGGCAGCACTTCGTTGTCGTAGAGTCGTCGGAGAGTCGCAACATTGCGGAAGCTTTTGAGCACTTAGTATTATCTTAAAACCCTAGGTTAGGACCTCCTTTTATAGCCTTTGAGCCCCTTTTCGAGAGGAACCCTAACCAATCATATTTGAGCACCACTCCCCTTGAAATTTGGTGATAAACCTTGACTCCTCGAGGCTGATCCTTTGACCTGATCGATGGCCATCACTCCGATCGTCGGCAAGATCAGTCGAGTGCTAGCCGTAGTCACCCGACTGATGGACGACAGTCGAGTCCTTTAGGTTGGCAGTCGACTGATGCTGGCTGCAAGGCAATGTTAGCTTAAAGAAAATATTATTTCGACGGTCATCGACCGCCCGATCTCGACCTAGACCACCTATGAGATGTCTTGGGTCAGATCTACGCTTAAGTCTTTCCCCGTAACGAGGATACGACCTTACTTACACTCGCACACACGAGCTTACCTCGATACATACGTGTTTCTTTTGCTTCCGCCCTTCCACTCAATTCCTTCGGCTCCCTCCGAAGTCACTTGAGTGTCGCCCGACCACCGCGGCTTCCTCCGGGTGTCGCTAGCCTTTAGCTCCAGCTATAGCAATTTTCTGCACACTCGATTCAGCTCGTGAGAAAACGATATGATCTTAACTTTGTATCGTTTGCTATAATCAAAACTTAGGTTCGACTTAGGTGCCTGCTGCACCAACAATCTCCCCCTTTTTGATTTATGGCAAACCCGCATACAAAGTTAAGAAAAATAAATTAAGTGCATTAAGTAAAATGAGTAAGAGATATGCATGAATGAGCAGGAGTATATAAAAACTCTTTTTCAAGTGCTCCCCCTTGAGGAATCCTCCCCCTTGACCGAAGATGAGTACTTGAGAAAGAGTTTTAACTCTCCCCCTTGATATTTGCTACTAAAAAAAAATTAAGTAACCGAAATTGCTTAATATCGGCCATAGTATTTAAAATTAGTTTTAAGTTAAGAAATCAAAAAATTGATTTCTTAACCTTGGCCTTTACTTCTATTTTGTTAACAAGTTAAGTAAAATACTTTTTGTTAACAAGTTAAGTAAGAGTTAAGTAAATTATTGTATTGTTAATGAAAACAAGTTTAACTAAATGTGTTTAAGTTAAGAGTTCCCTTAACTTGTTTTGTTAACTTAAAGTTAAGTAAGCCTTGGCCATAAAAAAAATTGATCCCTTAACTTTGGCCTTTTTCTCCCCCTTTTGCCATATATCGAAAAGAGTGAGGATGTGTGTGGAATAAAAAATAAGTTTTAATTTTAAAGTCCAAGCATGTTCCATATTATTTTGAAAATAATATACTGAAAATAAGTTCATCTATAAAATGTTCGACTCATATTTGTCTTGATTGATATAAAAGATCAACCAATCCTGGTCAGAGTCGGTTAGTATGTATGATTATACTCCGTGGTTCATAGTGATGCACTAGATCTACATCTGGAACCAGGAGTAAGGTCTTAACATCTCACGCCCATCTACGTGGCTAAGTACACAAACACATTAGTCCTATGTGTTGTGAGATGTACTGGCTCCTTAAATCTATAGGTGCATGATATCTAAGGTATGTCCTATACTAGTTCCATGAAATTAAAGAAATAGTAGTAAGAACATATAATTTGCAAGTACCTATTCTATTACGCACATGCCCAATTTTCGTCTTAATAGACTAAATTCGGCTTCGGGTAGGGGTTTAGTAAATAGGTTTGCTAAGTTAGACTTCGATTCGACGTATTCGAGTTATATTGCTCCGTTGGCCACATGTTCTCGAATGAAATGGTGTTTGACCTCTATATGTTTGGTCCTAGAGTGACATATCGGATTCTTAGTAAGATTAATTGAACTAATGTTGTCTACGTGAAGTTTAGTATTCGTAAAGTCTAACTTAAAGTCACGGAGAGTGTGCTTCATCCAAAGAAGTTGAGTGACACACTCACCCATCACGATGTATTCAGCTTCAGTGGTAGATAAAGTGACATAGTGTTGCTTCCTACTGCACCAACTTACTAGACTCGAGCCGAGAAGTTGACAACAACCACTCGTGCTCTTTCTATCGAGCTTACTACCGGCATAGTCCGAATCAGAGTAGCCGATTAGTTCGAACTCCGTAGATCTAGGGTACCAAATACCAACGTTAAGTGTACCCTTAAGATATCTAAGGATACGCTTAACTAGGGTTAGGTGAGACTCCTTAGCACAGGTTTGAAACCTGGCGCACATACTTACTGCGAATAGGATGTCGGGTCGGCTCGCAGTTAAGTATATGAGACTTCCTATCGCGCTCCTATAGTACTTTAAGTCAATGGACTTACTTTCTAGGTCTTCTCCTATGTTAACATTAATCGCCATTGGGGTATTTATTATCTTAGCGTCTTGCATTCCAAATCTTTTGATTAACTCCTTAGTGTATTTTTATTGATATAGGTATATACCATCCTTAGTTTGTTTAATTTGTAGACCTAAAAAGAAACTTAACTCGCCTACCAAGTTCATTTCGAACTCACTTTCCATGAGTGAAACGAACTCGTTTAGTAAGGCTGAGTTAGAGGTTCCAAAAATTATATCGTCTACGTAAATTTGAGCTATGAATATTTCTTTACCTAAGGTTTTTACGAAGAGAGTTGGGTCAACTAAGCCTTGGTTAAACCCTTTTGACTTAAGATGGATTGAAAGTCTCTCGTACCAAGCTCGAGGAGCTTGTTTAAGTCCATAGAGAGCTTTCTTAAGTTTTAGAACATGGTCGGGTTTATCTAGATTTTCGAATCCGGGGGGTTGGCTAACATAAACTTTTTCTTTAATGTATCCATTTAGGAATGCCGACTTAACATCCATTTGAAACAGCTTAAATCCTCGATGTGCGGCATAAGCTAGCAACATTCGAATGGATTCGAGTCTAGCTACTGGGGCATAGGTTTCGTCGTAATCTAAGCCTTCGACTTGACTAAACCCTTTGGCGACCAACCTAGCCTTGTTTCTAACTACTTCACCTTTATCATCAAGCTTATTTCGAAACACCCACTTTGTTACAATTATCGTTTTGTCTTTAGGTGGTGGTACTAATTCCCACACTTCATTCCTAGTAAATTGAGCTAGCTCTTCTTGCATTGCAATAATCCAATCGGGATCAAGAAGAGCTTGTTCAATTGATTTGGGTTCTATCTTTGAAATTAAGGAAATTTGACTAAGGTTCCTATAGGATGCTCTAGTTCAAACTCCTAGATTAGGATCTCCTATCACTTGATCGATAGGGTGGTTAGTTTGAATCCTAGATTGGGTTGGGTTTGTGTCACCTAATGCTTGATCAATGGGGTGACTTGGTTGAACACTAGTTTGACTCGGATCACTTGTCACTTGGTCGACAAGAGAAGTTGGTTGATGTGGATTAGACTCGATCTCAGGGTCGGAGACGAGTTTGGTATCAGTGGGCTCAACACTTGGGGTCATTAAGGGTTTTGTAGGTTCGGGTACTTCATCGAACACTACATTAATAGTCTCTTCGACTTTAAGGGTATCGTGGTTATATACCCTATAGGCCCTACTCGTGGTTGAGTATCCTAAGAAGATTCCGGTGGAGGTTTTGGATTCAAATTTCCCTAGGTGGTTCTTAGTGTTTAAGATATGTACTTTACATCCAAATACCCTAAAGTACTTGATGTTGGGTACTTTATTGTGATAAATCTCGTACGAGGTCTTAAGGTGCCTCTTTACCATAAGGATCCTATTCTCGACATAGCAAGCCGTGCTAACGGCTTCTGCCCAAAACCTATCAGGTAGGTCGTATTCGTTCAACATGGTCCTAGCGGCTTCTTGTAGAGTTCAGTTTTTCCGCTCCACTAGGCCATTTTGTTGAGGGGTCCTAGGGCAAGAAAATTCATGGTGGTATCCGTTTAGGTTACAGAAGTCGATGAACCTTTGATTTTCGAATTCACCACCATGATCGCTTCTAAGTCTTTTAACCTTAAGGTTTTTTTGATTCTCGATTAATTTGAATAGATTGATTAATTGATCTAGGGTATCATTTTTATGTTTGATGAACCTAACCCAGGTAAACCTGGAGTAGTCGTCAATTATGACTAAGCAATATTGACTTCTATTGAGTGACTTGGCTCCATGTGAATCGAATAGATCCATATGCAGGAGCTCAAGTACACTTGAGGTTCGTTCTTGGTTAGTTAACTTGTGTTGTGTCCTAGGTTGTTTTCCTTGTTGACAAGCATTATAGATTTTATTAACCAAGTTGTTGAGGTTGGGTAAGCCTCTGACTAAGCCACTCTGACTCATCTTGTGGACGAGTCTTGGGTGCGAGTGACCGAGTCGTCGGTGCCACAACCATGATTCCTCTTCCTGTGTCAAAAGACATTTGGCTGAGGATTTGATTAAGTTAATTGTATAAATGTTATTTGTCCTAGTTCCTTTGAGTATTGTTTTAGATGTTTTATTTGTTTTAATTACACATTCATTTTCTAAAAATACGACCTTATAGTTATTGCCACATAATTGACTTACGCTAAGCAGGTTATATTCAAAATTCTCTACAAGTAATACATTTTTAATGACAAAATTCGAGTTAAGCTCGATATCACCTGATCCGATGATTTTGAGCTTGCCGTTATTCCCAAAGGCTACCGATCCTTGTCGTTTGAATCGAAGCTTTGTGAATTTGAGTTGATCCCCGGTCATGTGTCTGGAGCAACCGCTGTCCAACATCCATTGATCCTACACACAAGGTGGTTGGATTGGATGTTAGATTTTTAAAAAAATTGGTTGTGAGTTGTTTAACCTAGGTCATCTCACCTGTGTCTATATGATCAAGCATGTTATACTTATGTGTTTTTGTGAGATGACTTCCAATTAAGTTGATTAAGTGCGCTTTAGGTTCAAGTAATTTTATGTTAGATTTGGATTTGACCCTAGGCTTGTCAAGTTTACCTTTTCAAGATCATGGCTTCCAGGTCGTGGCGAGGCACAGGGGCCTTCTTTTATCGGATCATCGACCACTTCCTTAGACAAAGCCATTTTCAAGAAAATGATGACTTGACTCACCTAAGATTATTTCCTAGTCTAACTGGTTATTTTTGAAAAGAGGCTCCCCGAGGCTCAATCTTTTCAAAGAATTTTAGTTGGTTATGTTCATGTTCTAAGTGAGTTTACAAGTTTTAAAGCACAAACTTTCTAAGTTAAAGCATGCAATTTCTAAGTAAAGCACAAACTTTCTAAGTTAAAACATGCAATTTCTAAGTTAAAGCACAAACTTTCTAAGTTAAAGCATGCAATTTCTAAGTTAAAGCACAAACTTGTTTTGTACTGGCTCCCCCTAGACCGTTGAATCGGTTCGGTCTATCCACATAGTGGATTTGGTCCTTGGGAATCCAGTACGGGTTGGATCCTAGAGTTGAAATCAAAAGGTTCTTAGGGACCCATGTTTGAACATGTTTCCTATGTCGACTTACAATCGACATATACGACCTATTAGTCGTGTTTGAGTTAAACCCTAGTCCAGCCTTGTTGTACACGGCCCTTTGAGATCCAAGTAGGAGGTCAAGTCCTTTGGATCCCGAAGTGAACCTTTCCAACGTGTTCCTAAGATCTTCAACTTGACTTTTCAAGAGTGAGTTCTCAACTTCGAGTTTTTCAACCCGAGTTGAGTCCTTCTCTTGAACTCGACTAGTCGAAGAGGTTAGGGAGATCTTGTGTTTGAGGAGTTTGACCTCCTCAACCAGGGTCTCGACCTTGGACTCGGATTTAACTAATTTCTTAGACAAAAACCTAACCGTATTTTGTAAAGTATTAAATAAAGTTCGACTTACTTTAAGGGTATCTTTTGAACCGGATGCGTATCCGTGGCTTGACTTGAAGGTAGCTTCATAGTCCGAGTCATCCTCAGGTTCTGACTCAAGTTCAGGTTCTATCTCCGTGTCTGACTCAATTGATTTCGCCATGAAGACGTGGTCTTCGTCTTCTTCGGATGACGCTTCTTCCCATGTCGCGTTGAGGGCCTTCTTGTGCTTAGGTGCTTTGTGGTTGAGCTTGGGGCACTCGGACTTGATATGTCCAAACCTGTTACACTCATAACACCTAATATTAGAACTTTTAAGCTTACCTTGGTTGGGTCGAGTTGTGGTTCGCTTTCGTCCCTTGGCTATCCTTTGAGCTAGGTTCATTAGCTCACATCGGTCAACTTCTTCTTCGGACTCGTCTTCCTCCTCGGTTGGTGGTGGCTTGCTTGCGATTTTCTTCTTCTTTGAATCTGCAAACAAGGCTATACCCCTCTCGGGTTCCGAGTTGGACTGCTCATGTAATTCAAAATCGGAAAAGAGTTCATCTAATCTAAGTTTAGAGAGGTCCTTGGAGACCTTGTAAGCATCGACCATGGATGCCCACAAGATAGTCCTCGGAAAAGAGTTTAGAACATACCTTATAAGGTCATGATTTTCGACCTTTTGCCCGATTGCGTGTAGGTTATTGACTATGTCTTGGATACGGGCGTGGAGTTGCGTCGCGGATTCGTGTTCCTGCATTTTTAGATTATATAATTTATTGAACAAGAGGTCGCGCTTACATACCTTGGCTTCATCGGTCCCTTCGTGTAGCTCCACTAGTTTTGTCCAAAGATCTTTTGCGCTTATGAAGGGGCCGACGCGATTTAGCTCCTCTTTGGATAGGCCGCATTGGAGGATTTGTGTTGCCTTGGCGTCGGCTTCGACTTGTCGTTTTGTCGCAATGGTCCATTGATTGTAATCCAAGGATTCACCTTCTTCATTAGTAGGAAGGGTGAACCCGGTTTGGATCACAATCCACATCTCTATTTGGGTTTTTAGGAAGCATTCCATCCGACCCTTCCAATAACGGAAGTCATCTCCGTTGTAAAACGGAGGTTGGACGATGCTAAAACCCTCGAGATGGGCCATTAGAACAAAAGACACAAGGAGACGACGACGAAGAAACTAGCAATGACAAAAACACAAAAACAAGTGCCAAGACTCGCGTCTTGGATTAGTAGTGCGGGAGAATACTTAACAAAGCGAAATAAATCCAAAAAAAAAACAGAATTAAAAAAAATAAATCTGTAAAAATGGCTAGATTGGTGGTTTCACCAAATCTTAGCAACCCCCGGCTATGATACCAATTGTTGGATCGATGCGGTTCGCTAGAGGGGGGGTGAATAGCGAAAAGCCTTTTTCTTTCGAATTCGTTTCAAGACAAATATACGCAGTGGAAATGTAAATGAAACAAAAAGAGACAAGTTTGTTTTTTACTTGGTTCGTAGCCTTCGGCTACTACTCCAAGGCCTTAACGGTCCTAGACCGTGTACGGAGGGCAATTCACTAAAACACTCCTCCTCGTTGGAGGTAGGAGTTTGACGATTACAAAAAAAACTTCGAAGCAAAATGATAGAGAGACAAACCCTCTCTTCTATTAAAGTAAAATGCAATGATAGAAAAACCTCGAGTAAAAGAGTTGCAATATTGAAAACAATAACAAGGATTATACCAACAACTAAAAAGAAAGACTTAAGCTAGGGTTGTTGGCAGCACTTCGTTGTCGTAGAGTCGTCGGAGAGTCGCAACGTTGCAGAAGCTTTTGAGCACTTAGTATTATCTTAAAACCCTAGGTTAGGACCTCCTTTTATAGCCTTTGAGCCCCTTTTCGAGAGGAACCCTAACCAATCATATTTGAGCACCACTCCCCTTGAAATTTGGTGATAAACCTTGACTCCTCGAGGCTGATCCTTTGACCAAGAATGACCGATGGCCATCACCCGATCGCGGCAAGATCGACGAGTGCTAGCCGTAGTCACCCAACTGATGGACGACAGTCAAGTCCTTCAGGTTGGCAGTCGACTGATGCTGGCTGCAAGACAATGTTAGCTTAAAGAAAACATTATTTCGACGGTCGTCGACCGTCCAATCTCGACCTAGACCACCTATGAGATGTCTTGGGTCGGATCTATGCTTAAGTCTTTCCCCGTAACGAGGATACGACCTTACTTACACTCACACACACGAGCTTACCTCGATACTTACGTATTGCTTTTGCTTCCGGCATTCCACTCAATTCCTTCGGCTCCCTCTGAAGTCACTTGAGTGTCGCCCGACCACCGCGGCTTCCTCCGGGTGTCGCTAGCCTTCAGCTCCAGCTATAGCAATTTTCTGCACACTTGATTCAGCTCGTGAGAAAACGATATGATCTTAACTTTGTATCATTTGCTATAATCTAAACTCAGGTTCGACTTAGGTGCCTGCTGCACCAACACACTCTTCTCTGAGTTCCTCCTGCCACCTTTTCCCCAGCTTGTTTCTTCTTCTTCGTGCCTTTCGTCTTAGAAGTAGAAACCTTTTGGGCAACCATGGCCAGAGCCTGAGCACTTTGACGAAATATCCCTCTGTCGCCTGGAGTTCTGTCAGAAGCTCTGCCAATGAATATAACTTTTTTTCATGTTGTAGTTCAGGCGAAATTGCTCAAAACTCCTAGGTAGAGACTGGAGAATGATATCGACCTGGGTTTCCCCATTGATCTCAGCTCCGAGGACTTTCAGCTCATTCAAATGAGCCATCATCTTGAGAACATGATCCTTCACGGGTGTTCCCTCGATCATGATGGTCATCATCAAGTTCCTCATGGCTTCCTGCCTAGCAGCCCGATTCTGGTGTTCGAAAAGCTCTATGAGATTGAGCATCATGTCATAAGCAGTGGGCATGACTTGATGCTGATGTTGCAGTACATTTGACATAGATGCCAAAATGTAACATCGCGCCATCTCATCAGCCTTAATCCACTTCTTATAACTCTCCTTCTCCTTTTCCCTAGAATCATCCGCAGGCTTAGGAGGGCACTCTTCATGGAGTACATATTTGTATTCCTCAACAGTCAAGACAATGTCAAGATTCCTTTTCCAATCAACATAATTGGGTCTAGTATGTTTATTTTCTTTCAGTATCACAGTAAGTGGGTTGAAAGTCATTTTGAAAAACCTAAGAATCTCATAGATCAAAACATTAGATTTCAAAAAATTATTGATTCCTCAAACAATAAAATTTTAAAATCAACCAACACCTCAAAACACCGAGAATATCATATGCCACGATAGTGTGGACGTATACAAATTCTACATTTATAAGAGGAGGTTTTACCCATTAATGTTACTATCTTGTAAACCTAACTTTTTGACAAATAAAATTAATAGTTGGTTCCTCTTCGGCCCTACAAATAAAAGCAGTGACTCTAATGGGGAGGATACTTATATTTGTATCTAAGTGTTCACCATTACTCGGTACCAAGGTAATTATCTCGGGTTATGTGCCTTCCGATGGGGAAGTACACACGTTCCTTAATAATTTCCTATAACCATATTCGACCTTGTGATCTGTAAACAAACTCATTCGATGTGGAGGAAGGCACTCAGAGCCGACACACAAGTTTATTTGCATCACATGTCAAATCGTAATGGAGGCCGTGGGAATTTATAAAAATATCTCTCTCCCACTTAGTAATTTAAAATTGAGGAATTTTCTAGCCTATGACATGCATATCAAACAATAAGCAATAAATATGAAAAAGAAATATTTTCCAACTATTATGACTTTTGTCTCCAATATGCCTCCTGTCATATCGCCATCTCGTCCGCTCCTCCCAACGCCATGTACGAGCCATCCGGAGATCCGAGTTGAGACTAACTATTTTAATTTACATCCATCGATCCTAAACTCCTCGGAGGAGTGTACATGAAATCTAGATCGAAAGTAAACTAAAATAAATGAGTGGCTAAACAATGTCGTACTTAAAAAAAATTAAATACTAGCCTCATCAACCCCGAGGATTCAAAAAATATACAATTACACACATACAATCACATACACACATATGACCATAATAGTTGGATCCTATCCCTGCAACCAAAAAGTTAACCTATGCACATCCTACTATTATCCGACACATATAATATATGAAAAGTGCATAAAAGTAACCGAATCCTAAACACAAAATCAGAAACTGTGGCTCTGATACCACTTGAAGGTAGGAAACTTCGCTTCCCACTCCAACTCGGTTGCTTGTTCATGGCGATCCTGTCTTCATCCCCAGATTAAACAAATTAATCCAAGACAATTAGGGATTACCCAAGCTACCGTTTCATCGTCATGCTATTCGATTAGAGTAGTCACTTGAACAAACTAGTTGTTCAAGCAACCAACCTCTATTATATGATTAGCCACGTAATAGACGATGTACGGATCACCGGTTTTTGAGTTTGTATTCGGGGTCCAAGTAAATTTAGCCATATAACAAAACATACAACATGCATATAATTGAAAACAATTATAGACATAATACAAAAGAATATAAACAAGCATTATACCTCTCGATCTTCTATTGTATGTCCTTCCTCCTTTTGGACGTCGTGTGGGCGACGATCTTCCAAAAGTCGAAGCCTCCTAGACCACCAATTTTCCTTTCTTTATTCACCCCGAACAAAGGAAGATTATAAAACAAAACTCTACTCTATCTAGAACCGAGAACCAAGCCACCTTGCTTGGTGATTGCCGCCGGCCAAAGAGAGAACAAGGAGTAGATGAATGGAGTGGGTGCCGACCAAGAGCTCCAAGTGAAGAACCCTAACCCTAGTCACCGCCAGCCAAGGATGGAGACAAGAAGAGGATGAGCACCGGCCAAGGTTGAGAAGAACAAGATGGGCGCCGGCCAAAGAGAAGAGAAGGAATCCTTGCCGCCCAAGCCCTAATCTCCAAGCAATGCTCTTGCCGCCCACCCCTTAAGCCTCCTTTTATAAAGCTAGGCCTAAGCCTCCTTTATTCTTCACCGTCGGATCTAGGGATTTAATCTCAACCGTCGGATCTAGGGATTTAATCTCAACCGTTGGATCTAGAGATTTAATCTCCACCGTCAGATCTAGAGATTTAACCTCCACCATTGGATCTTGAGATTTAATCTCCACCGTCGGATTTAGAGTTTTATTTTTCACCAACGGATCTAGGCTCCATGATGGTTTAATAGGCTACAATAGGGACCATGAGGAGGAGTTGGATCTTGGCCACCCAATGGATCAAGCCCACATAAAGTCCGATCCATTAATGATAATCCATTCCACTAGAGGATTATCATTGATCTACCTCACCAACCCCCATAAGTTAATATGTGCTCCATATATTATTTGTACATTTTTCTTCCCATGTTTAAGATCTCGAATGTCCGTCGATTAATTAATTTACTGACAATTAATTAATCAACATCTAACTCCATGAGTAGTACCACTCAACTTTATCATCATGCCGGACCAAGTCCACCTGCAGGGTTTACATGATGAACCTTATGAGTTCCTCAAGGGGACATCATCATCCTAATATATAGGACACGGTTTCCTCTTATAATCAACGACACACCATATAAATAATATCATCTCCCAACTTACCGAGCCTATCGATTTACTCTATAAATCTCGCCCATTGGTAAATCAAAGAAATGAATACTAAGTATATGTGCCCGTTATTATATCGGGATTAAGAGCATATACAATAAAATATCTGAGGTCCGATTCGATTGTGTAGTCAGCAATAAATTGAATCACCTCTAAGTCGGTCCTGCTCAATACACATAAAGGTTACTAGTGTAATTCTATGGTCAAGACAAACCAATACCAAATTACACTACAACCATACCAATGGTTTGTCCAAAACCATCTCGGTTGTGAGCCTTTACTTATACTCTACAAGGAACTGATAACATGATCTCCCGTGTGACACTACACACCATGTTATCTACAATGTAATGTTTTAGACAATATGCATAACCATAAATATGCAAACAATGATCATGTGATTCTTATTTCAAAATAAAGATGTTCATACAAAAGATAGACTTTTCAGTATACATCCCAACATGCATGTCAATTTAGATGTGAGATGTGGGTTTTGGTTTATCTTAAACTAAGGCCTCATGCATTTTCTAAGGCAACACTACTTGATTCCCTTATAAATGGGACTTCAAGTCATGCCATTATCCTTAACTCAATTTTTATTAATGCATGAATGATTATGGCATTAATGATCATATAAATAAATACATGCTCATAATCATGATGTCATGACATAAGATGGAATCTAAGCATATATGACATTTAACCTTAATCCTAAACATGATCATGACATATTAAGTGATTAAAAGTAGATATGATGTCATGACATGGTATATGACAAACAAATTATGGCAAATAAAATATATAGGTATAACAATACCTAAAATTTAATATTAATTGCCATTTGTTATTATTAAGTATATTTTTCCATATTGCTACTAATCCCCTAAGTGTGCCAAAAACCCAAAATGACACACTAAAATCTCTAAACCTAAATTGTGCCAATTTGATTGATTTTTCATAATTCCAACAATATATTGGCACATCCTAAAATCTTTTAGGATTTAAATTCAAATCTATTTTCAAGGTATCCATAACCTTGAAAATATCCTAAAGTGCCAACTTTGCTATGGTTGGGTTAGCTACCCTTCCAATCAAGGTTGACACACCTAAACCCATCTAGCGTGAATCGATCACGCTCTTAGGAAACAAAAACCTATTTGAGCTCCTAGGATTTACTAGGTATTCCTTAGGGATGACCTCCCTAGATACCTTCCTAATGACCCTTCTAGGTTTGTTAGCCTTGGTCATTTGGGTCTTGCCTAGGTTAACTCTAGGGGTGACTCCCTTTGTAACCTTCTTAGTGGCCACCCTAGATTTCCTTGAAACCCTAGCCACTAGACACCTACCTTGGTCAACCTTAGGGATGACTTCCCTATTGACCTTGGTTTTCCTAGACCTAGTTTGTGTTCCATAATCAAATGGAACACTATGATAAGTCACCTCAGGCCTAGGTTTGTGACCTAAACCATTCTTGCCCTTGGTTGACTCTTGTCTCCTATGCCCTAGGTTTTGACTTTGACTTCTAGACCCTAGAGTTTGACCATTTGACCTTTGCATTTGATTTGTCATTTTTGCAAGGGTCTTTTCAAGTTTCTCAAGCCTTGACCTCAAGGCTTGATTTTCCAACTCTAATTGCCCAATTTTTGAATCTTGATTTAATCTTTGGGCATTGTTATTTCTAGGCATATGACTAGTCCATTTGGGGTTAAAACCTAAGTGGTCTTCTATTTTCTTGATAGATTCCCTAGGTAAGGTTTTTCTAGGGACATTAGTCCCAAGTTTCTCCTTAGTTGAAAAATTAACACTCTTAGCACCTAGACAAAAACATTTATTATTTCTAGCATGCTTTTCATTTACAATAGAAAGATTGTTAAAATTATTCCTAGCATGCTTTTTGACATTTAAATTAGAACTAGAAGGTGCATTAAAATATACCGTATGGTTTGCCATAGAGGCTTCCCCTACTTGTGATGCTTCTTCTTTATCTTTGATTTCCTTCTTCCTAGGGCATTGACTTCTATAGTGCCCCTTCTTATGAAACTTGAATCATACTACGAGCTCCTTGGTCTTCTTGGTGGGGACACTGGTGTCCTTTGACTTTTCTTAACTTTTAGGTGCCGATGGACTTTTTTGACCTTCTTTGGGCACTTACTGTTATAGTGCCCAAACTTCCTACACTCAAAACACATTATATGAATTTTATTTGAAATTGAAGTGTTTGAGTCACCTAGGTTGGTGGTGAGGGTCTCTTGAGCTTGCTCTTCCTCTCGACCGGATGTGGATGGTTCTTCTTGTTGCTCCGGTATTGAGGATGCCCTAATCTCCTCCCCCTCAATCCTAGAGGTGGAGGCTTCTTCCACCTTTTCTACTTCTTCTTCCTCCGATCCAAAAGTTGACTCCTTCTCAACTTTCGACTCCTCACTTTCTTGTGAGAACGATGAAGCTTCTTCTTCGGTCTCCTCTTCTTGAACCGGTGATGGGCCTTCATGGAATCTTGCCAATTCCCTCCAAAGCTTTTTGGCATCCATACAATCACCTAGGCTACACACGATATCATTAGGAATTAGATCAAAAATAAATTTTACTACCTTCTTATTTTTATCAAATTGTTGGAGTTGCTCCTCGGTCCATCTCTTCTTCTTGAGGTATCCACCTTTTGGTCCTCTTGGATATTCAAATCCTTCCATTAAGATGGACCACTCCTCAAAATTTCTCATCATCAAGAAGTCTTCAATCCTTGTCTTCCATTGGTTGAAGCCTTCTCGTCCATAGAAAGCATATGGGATCAGTGTGTTGATATCCCATCCAAGTGTTTCTTGAAACTCCATCTTCTTCCTCTAGCGATTTTGCTCCTGGCGGTTAGTCCATAGAAGAGCCCCGGGCTCTGATACTAATTGTTGAGGATTCGGTGACCGCTAGAGGGGGGGTGAATAGCGATTTGGATGCGTCGATGAAATTCATTTACGATTGCGTCTACAAATCGTGTTAGTGCACAGTGGAATAATAATAATAAAAACAATACACGAGACACAATCACAAACACTACACAAGATATAACGTGGTTTGGAACCGAATGGTTCCTATTCCACGGATCGAGCTCAAACGAGCTCTAGCAATGTGTACACACACCACTAATAACAATGTCTCCTTCTTGACACAAGTCAGAGGTGGAGAAACCTCTTACAACAATTCTTACAACAATAAGAAGTAAATGCAAGCTAATACAAGTAAACTACACAAATACAAGTAAAGAAAACTTTACACAATGTGAACTTGAGCGCTTGCTTTTGGTTTCTTGAAGGGTAGCCTTGGAGACCCTGAATCACACCAGCAATTCGCCCCAAAAGCTCCCAAAGAACCATATTCAAAATCTCCTCCACGAGCTCCTTTTAAAGCTGCTGCCTGGGCTGGATTTCGCTTATCAGTCGACTGATAACACTGTTGCTGTGAGACAACGGTGCAATCCATGCTGGAAAAATCCAACGGATAGGACATCAATCGATGATCATACTCATCACTCGACTGATAGAGCCTTCACTCGACTGTTAACTCTAGCGGTCGAGTCCGATTCCATTCTATTCCCGAATTCTCGAGCACCAGTCGACTGATCACCAGATCAATCGACTGCTTGAGCCAGCAGTCGACTGCTAGGGCACTCCCCACAATCAAACCCTAGTTGACTCACTCCAGTCGACTGCCCATAGGTCCCACTCGACTGATACACCTCAAACATGAGGTTTTACCCCAAATATAGTGCCCCCATACTTGCTAGACCACCCTTAGCCTAGACCTAAGCCTTCTAGCCACCTCCGTCAGCCTCGCGCCTATCGGATCCCTCCAAGTCATCCATGACTTGTTCATCCATAGGCTAGCCTTCAGGTGCTTTCATCGGCTATGTCATGCTAACGCTGTCTACACTGCCAAGGCATATTAGACTTACACTACCAAGACTCCGCTTGGACTTTACGCCACCAACCATTGGACTTATGCTGCCAAGACTCCCACTTGGACTTTACGCCGCCAATATCAAACCCCTTGGACTTCTCAAATGCTAAGACTCAAGCTTGGACTTTCCCTTGCCAACCCATGTTGGACTTTCCATGCCAAGACCCCGCTTGGACTTTACATGCCAAGCACTCAAGACTTGGACTTTCCATGAAATGGTCAACCCTAGTCAACCATCCAAATCTCCCTCGAGTCAAACTTGAGTTCGGTCAATCATGACCCGGGTCGATTGCACCAACAATCTCCCCAAAAATATTATTAGACATCAATGTCAAACCTTCATGTCAAACATCAAAATATCGCTCGAGTCAAACTCAAGTCCGGTCAATCGTGACCTGGGCCGATTGCAACAACAATGTGCCCCCCCGTTTCTCTCTCATGGTGCACAACGGTCCAAATTCTCCTTACATGCTTAGTCGTGTAGGTTCAAAATGATTTTTGTTTCTACCTAGCAAGTCCTTTCTAGTCCTAATTTATTTATAAAGTTCTAAATGTTATAAATTAAAGTTCAAATTACACAAATGAATGCAATAAAATAAAAAGAGAACATAAAAACTAAACTTGGGTTGCATCCCAAGAAGTGCTTTATTTAAAGTCTTTTAGCTCGACCTTATTCCTACGTTTCATTTGATGTGTTTGAATCTTGCTCGTGGGGGAGCAAGATATTTGCTCACCTTATGCCTCCTCCGTTGTGGTCCCTTATCACCATATCTCTTAAATCTTGCTCGTGGAGGGGCAAGATATTTATTAGCTGCCTTCCTTGGTTTGAGAGTGAACATGCTTATCTTTAATGAATCATTAGGAGTTTGATCATAATATCTTATTTCATCCATATGCTGTGAATAATGTAACTCACCACAAACATCCTCACCAAAAGATTGATTAGTAGATTCTATTAGGTCGAATTAAATTTTATCATCATAAATCACTAGATGGGCTTCGTTATTGGTAACTAAAGTTTTGGTGAGGGTTAAGGCAGGCTCTTTTATGTCCTTGAGGTTAGGAGGTATTTTGATTGAAACATTGCACTCCTCGATTAAAGTATCAATTAAATAGTCCTCAAGTTCTTCTTCAAGTGGTGATTGAATGAATTGTCCTTATTCACTTCCTGGTAATTGACTTGTTCTTCTAGCAAACTAACTGGCAATCTGTGTTATCTGAATCTCCAGCTTCTTTTGTCGGCTAGCAATGTCATTCACAGACGACCTTAATTCTTCAATCATTGTTTCTGTCTGCGAATGCCGCTGCTGAAATTTAGCATTCACCTCTTGTTGCGTATGAATAAAGCTTTCTATCATCTACTCTAGTCGAGATTTGGGCGGACAATATTGAGGGTTTAAGTGGCCATGGTCATAACTATATGAATAAGAATCATCTTGTGGCCACTGGTTGTAATCATAAGTGATATCTTCTTGTTCACATTGTGAAGGTTCAAATATATCCGGACAATCGTTAATGTTATGCCATGTTTCACCACAATGCTCACAATAAATGTTACCAAAACTCACAACATTAAATTGACCATAACCATGAGTAAAAGCAAGCATTATTATATGCAGGAAATTATAAATAAGGAAAGAGCAACTGAATAAACAAAACTAAAATAAAATAAAATAAAATAAGAAAAGTAAATCTAGCCTATTTCCGATCCAATTATCCACTTCTCGATTCGATATCGAATCAATCAGTCCTCGGCAACGGCGCCAAAAACTTGTTGCATGCGAATGCGAACTCAAATCTCACGATGGAGATCGTCGAGGACTCGAAGTGCACGCTCGCGCTCAACGTCCGCAAGTGCACGAATGTCGTCAAGTAATAAATAGATTTATCGATCCCACAGGGACTGAGATTCGAATACCGATCTATTCAGTGGATGTTATTGTTCGGAATTCAAATCTAATGGTTATGATTGTGAGGGTTGTCGGTAGTCCTAACTCAATACGGTGTCACATGGAAGAAGAAAAGGCTTGCCGCGAGTCTTTGGAAGGGATTCTAGGATTTTAGTTTCGCTTGTGTGTCACAAAACATGCTATCAATTGGTCGTTGTCTAAATGTTTAACTATGGCCTTGTGGAAGGGACATCATACACTCTCCCGATGAGCCTTCCCATCTATCAGGAGCTATCTCTGTCTTACAAGGATGGGATAGGAGGTACAAGGATGCCGAATCAATCCCTGCGATGAATTGTTTCCAATTCTATCGCATCCTTCTATCCACAGTTATAGGAGATGAGGCCAACCCCCTAGGCTCCTCTTTAATTCCCCTAAATTTTAGATACGAGGGTTGTCACCCCTCGTATCGGCTAAGCACAGTAGATAGAAAACCAAAAATATATAGATATCGATCTAAGCTAATACCAATTGTAAATATAAACTCAAGTACAAAATTTAATTTGGAAAAACATGTTCTACGCACACAAACTACTCCCTAATCCTAGAATCAAAGAAACTACTCCATAAATATGAGAGGAGAAACACAAAGCACGTTCATGTTCGAATAAATAATAGATAACATGCAAGAACAGAAATTTACAATGTAATGTGGGCTTCTCTATGCCATTGAAGTGCAAAACATGGATCTCCGACGACCTTCTTCCTCCCCGTTGTGAGTTCCTGAAGCTTTTTAGGGCTTCGGAGTGCCGTCCTAGCCATCGTGCCTTCCCCTAGGGTTTGGGAGTCCTAGGGCAGCTCCCTCATGATCCCTCGCCTCTTAGATGAGTTTCCTATATATAAAGGCGGCTCCGACTTTCCATAAATGCTTGAAAAATCCTATTTCCTTGAATTCACGATGCCGCCACACGACCGTGTGAATTTCACATGGCTTGGCCATGTTCAAGGCTGGAAAATAGATGAAATCTCGGCTAGAAATTGAGATAGAAAAAAAGACACGACCGTGTGTTTTCACATGACCTGGCCGTGTCTTTTCCTGGAGCCTTCGTTTTGATCCGTTTCGCTTTGGAAACACGCCCAAGTCTTGGGACATGGCCAATACGTGTTCCCTAAGGTCCAAGATTCACAAATTGCTCCATTTTTTCTCCAAAATGCCGCCCTACACATAAATAACAAAAGTAGATCACCGAACTAGAAAATAAGAAATGCATGCAAAACAAAGTAAAATATGCATGAAACAAACATAAAATGAAATGAGATGTGAGCGAAAACTACTCCTAAAACCCTATATGTTTTGCTCACATCACCTTTGCATCGACTTCCTCTTGGCGCTTCTGTTGGTGGATCGACGGTCGGCTAGAGGGGGGTGAATATCCTTTTATCATGTACAATGGAAGTTGCTCGCTTAATCATCTACAATTAAAGTTAGCACAACGGAATAATAAAACTAAAGACAATTAAGAGAAAAACACAAAGTAAAGAGCAAACACAAACACCGAAGACGTAATGTGATTCATGGCCCTTGCCGCTAATCTACGATCTGATTCGTTCCTGGTGAATCACGCCTAAACCAATCACTAATCTCTTCTTTGCGCTAAGCAAGGTGGAGGTAAACCCTTCTTTTTCAAGAATCACTCCTCTTACAATATGATTGAAATAAACTCAAGGAAGAGGAGTAAAAATGTGTTGGGCACTTAGGAGATGTTTAGAGGTTAAGCATTAACCATCCCAAGTGACCCAAGGCCACTTCTTATAGGAAAGAGGCCATTCTTCCCGTTGGGCACCGAGCAGTCGACTGATGCACTCATCAGTTGACTGCTGCTGTAGCCATTGCCTCGCAACGACTTCATCCACGTTGGATTCCAACCAACGACTCCGACATCAGTCGACTGATCTTCCCATCAATCGACTGATGGAGCCATCAGTTGAGTGACCGAAGTGATCATTCAACTGATCAACCTTCTGTGCCCGAACTTGCCTTGATCAGTCGACTGCCGTCCCTTGTCAGTCAACTGATGGTCGAGCAGTCGACTGCCAAACCCTAACAGTCGATTGTTGGGCCAGAAATGATTCAATCGAACACCGATCGAATCTAATCGACCTAGAGCAGTCGACTGCTACCTATAGCATTCGACTGGTGTCGGGTAAAACCTCAAACCAACCTTTGGTTGAGCATCTGACACTTGACTTAGCCAATCGGCCAAGTTCACCTATGAGCTACCCCATCCCGGGTTACAATCGCTCACTCTCATCTCCCTTGGAGTTCTGCGTCTTGAAGCTCTGTTCGTCCGACTACGTCCCTCTGATGCACCAAGCGCATGGCTTCGCAATGCCATCCTTCGCATCTCACCCTGAAGTCTGCTTCCTTGGCTTCACTCCAATGTTCCTCGTCCGACGGTCCCTCGGATGCATCAAGCGCACGACTTCGCAATGCTGTTTTTGACCGACTCAAGGACCGAGTCATGAGATGGTGATCTTGCCAATGCTTTGTTAAACTAACCATGTGTGAATTGTTGGGTTTCTAGCACCGCGGCGTGTGTGTGTTCGATCACGTTTCGTAAACATGAACACAGCGGAAGCAATAAAAATAATAAATCTACATTTATTACAACACACACAACACACGCATGTATATTACAACAAGTGTAGACATAACCGTAAATTTAAATTTGCAATAAAAGGAAATTTATCTACGTTATACCTTTCGTATGACGTGTAGCGGGAACGGCATCAACCGGAACGATCCTCGCTAGAATCGTCTCTATCCGTATCCACGCCGAGTTCCTCGGGATGACTTCGCTAAGCCACGAGCCGTCTTCGTACGGGTTACTAGCCTCGTGTTGAAGACGACGTGATCGAGAGATGATCACGATCCGAATCCAAATTCGGATCCTAATACGAGTTCTCAAAACTCGCTTCTCCGGAGAGGTATTCGTCAACCAATTGATGAATCCTTCGTCCTCCACCTCAGAGGATTACCGGAGATCGAATCCCCGGTAAGTTAGCCGCTGTCGGAGCTCTAACCGTCGTCCAAACGATGCTCCGACGAGAGGAGAACAAGCTGTCCAGAAAACTGGACAGCTTTGGTGGAGGTGATAGGCGCCGGCCAACCAAGGGAGATAGAGCTCACCTTGATGCCAAACTTGAAGGAGATCACCGGAGCACTAACCGGCAGCAGCTCGACGCCGGCGAGGGGGAAGGAAGCAGCCTTCTGGACGCCGGTTGGAGCCTCAAGGTGGGCGGCGGCAAGGAGGAGGAGAGTTAGCTCCGAATTTCTCCAAGGAGAGGTGGGCGGCAACTTAGGGTTGTGGATTAGGGCTTAAACCATCCCTTAAGCCCTCTTTTATAGAGAACTAATTCTCTTAATGGTTATTGGATCATAACCATTAGGCCCGTTAACCCGCTCCATTAAGATAAGTTAAAATAAACCAAACCATGATGGTTTATTTTAAGTTAAAACGAACCGAACCAACTTTTGGTTCATTCGTTTAAAATAAACCAAACCCTTTGGTATATTCTCCTCCATTGGATTAGAACCAAACCATTTTGGTCCATCCATTATGTCTTCATAAGACACGGCCCATCCACGCTTCCATTGCGACTGAAACGATTTCATGCTCGCTTTATGTTTGGTCCAACCAAACTTAGTTTCTCTCGGTCTGAGAATCCCATTCTCAAGCTCGTTTAAATTCTTCGGATTACGCTCGTTGTGCGTGTGACCAAATAGGTTCTCGGTTTATGTTGGCCATCTATAATTAACCATTAATTATAGAACGATCATGAGTGGCACCTAGTAGTACATCATGATCCCCAATTAACCGAAAAGATCAACGGTTGATCCAGAACTATTTCTGAAACCCTTCAGTAGCTCGAATGATTCGTGCCCCATTCCCTTCACTCATCTTATACCCACTTGGTTCAGGACATGGTCTATTGTGTCAGTCCCCACTAGGCTGACTACGTCACACCTAGCCCAAGTATCATTTCCTCGTCCTACGGATTCTAGTTACTCCACATGTATCGAAGAGTACCTTACTCTAAACATGTAATGCTTTGGCCAAAGACTTTAGTAACAATCCGACGAGAGGCCATGGGTATACATCTCCTCACAAGGAGTGGTGAATCCTTTATAGGCTATTCAAACACCTTCGATCACTTCGACTTATACCCAATCATCCCGGGTCCACATCTCCTTAGAGATGCTTGCTTAAGATGTCAAAGCATAAGTCTCTATGATCAAGATGACTTGAATACCGCAAGTCAAAGGAACATCGCACTTAAGCCACAGTAAGAACTTCATTGACATATCTATATATGCAGAGAACCATATGAAGTCTTACGGTTGGTCACTCTAATGAACTAGTTACCATAACTAGCATCCACGATTAACTCCGGACATCACTATGTCTCGGCCCGGTGAGAATCAAGCGCTTGGATACACCAAGGAGTATACCTCGTGCTAGTCTCGGCGAATTGATGGTGTCCAAATCCATCAATTCATCGACTAGGATAATTCCGATACATCACAATTACACATGTAGAGATACTCACTAGTTGTGATCCAATCACAAATTCTCTCATCTTTGTGAATCGTATCGTGGACATTCGATAAATGAGTTTAAGATCCAATCAAATACATAAAACATGTATACTCAAATAGTGAATCTTCATTTATCATATAAATGGTTCATACATAAGGCGATTGCCTTAGGACATCTCTCATATATTACTAACATGAATTACTAAGTCCTGTATGACTTCAACACACATATCAAATCAACATAATAACCTAACTTAAACCCTTTGCCACACACATCAAAACCACATCATACATGGGGAGATTGTTAGGGCAATCAACCCCCTTTTTGATGTGTGACAATCCGTTTAAGTTAGGTAAAACATTAGCATAAAAATATAAGGAAGGAAAGCATGTAAAACATGGATATCAAACATGAATATCAACTCCCCCTAATACATGCAACTCCCCCTAATACATGCAACTCCCCCTTAACACATTCTAATTCCCTCTAGCATGATTAACTTAAACCTAAGCATTTCTCCCCTTTTGACACCATCAAAAACATCTAACATAAGTTATATAAGTATGGCATCAAGTCTAGGGAACGAAAATTATCAAAAAATAACTCAAAACCTGATAGAACAGGTTACTGTGCTCGTGCACAGTACATCAGTTGACTGAATCAGAGCATCAGTCGACTGACACCTATATTTCAGAATTTTTGATTTTCGAAGTCCAACTTCAGAAGTGCATTAAAAATTTTAGAAAATTTGAAAAATTGTGAAATTTGGGGAACATATTTCTTGTAAGTCCTTTTATCAGTGAAAAATAGTTTTTCATGAAAATTCATTCTATTTTTGAAAATTAGGCAAAAATTCAAAAGTTGTAAAAAGTCTCAATTTTGTATCAACTTGAAAGCTAGTTTTGCCTTATAAACTTTTCAAAACATGAACTCACATATTATGAAAAAAGAAATGTTTTCAAAACATTTGAAATATCCAACTATGATCTTTGGGCAATATGTCTTTGACTTAAACATATGCTTTAACCATGATTGGTCTATTATTTCTATCATGATACTTGTAAATGACCATCTAAATGCCATAAGCATTAGTGGACCATTTGTATCAACCTAACATCTCACTCATGCTATGTTTTCAATCAAGTTAGCCTATAGTGAGTGTGAGATGTACCTAAAGGTATTTATACTTAACCAAAATTTCATGCAATTCTACCCAAGGTTAAGTATCTATCAAAAACACTTAATATGATCATAACACAAGATTATCATTTAATTTGCATATTATGATCATGAATCAAATATTATTTCCCAAATCATAAATCTTGATTATTTATCAAATATAAAATCAAGTATAAATCATGATTTAAACATTCAATTCATGGGTTACACATTATCATCACCCAACACTAAATCAAAAATCATCACCCATGCTAATAAATCAAAAATGATAAGTCTAAAATTAACATCCTCATCATCCTAAGTCAACCATATAATATGTTATAAATAAAGTCCAATTATGGTTGACTATCCTAGGTCTCTCTAACCCTTAAGGATTGACTTGGGAACCCAATATAAGTTCTTTCCAATAGGGTTCACCAAGTACTCCTTTGGGATCCATTTCCTAGCTACCATTGTTGTTTTTGTTTGTCTCCTAGCAATCAAACAATGGTAGGCCTTCTCATTTTTGGATCCCTTATATCCTAGGCCTTTCTTGTTAAAGCTAGCCCTTTGGCTTCCAATTATCATGTTCAAAGTATTGGAGCCTATTGTGAATTTCTCTAGGGCCTTAGTTAGAAAATCTACCTTTTCCCTTAAGATCCTATTTTCTTCTACACATGCATCATTAATACTAGAAGAAATACAATCATCATGTGAGCATGCATTTTCAAGTTTTTCTTCTAGGGCCTTAATTTCATTTTGCATGCATTTGTTTTTCTTCTTAGCCCTAAATAGGTCCTTAGTTAAACTAGTAATCATTGAAATGACCTTTTTAGGGGGAAGATTTGTTACCTCACTTACCCAATTCTCTTTTTTCAATTCCGATGAGGTAGACGCTCCCCCTTCACTTGAGCTCTCCTCGTCACTTGTGCTTCTTTCTTCTTGCTCGGAGGAGGTGGAGTCCAAGTCTTCTATTGCCATGAGTGCAAGGCTTGTGAAGGCTTGATCTTCCTCCGATGAGGATAGATCATCCCATGTCGCCTTGTGTGCCTTGGCCTTCCCTTTTTCCTTTAATTTTTTTTTCTTTCTTCTTCCTTCTTCTTGATCCCCTTCTTTTTGTCTTCTTTCTTTCTCTTTTCTTCCTTGCTTTTGTTTAAGAGGGGACAATCATCCCTTATGTTCCACTCTCCTTGGCAATTATAGCAAATAATTTTTCTTCTAGGCCTTCTCCTTCTATCATTAGATTTGTTAAACTTAAAATTTTTCAAAGCACATCTTACCTTCCTTACCATATATGCTTCTTCATTGCTATCCATGGAGGAGGAGGATGATTCTTCATCCGATGAGGAAGGGGAAGACATCTTCTTCTTTCCCTTGTTGGCTACTAGTGCTACTCCCCTCGATTGACTCCTTGGTTCTTCTACTATACCTTCAAGTCTTATTTCGTGAAGCTCCATAGTAGAAAAGAATTCCTCTAGAGTACTTACCTCTAGATTCTTTGAAATGTAGAAGGAGTCCACCATTGAGATCCACTTTGATGATCGGGGGAATGCATCAATTGCTTTCATTATCATGTCCCGATTGGAGAGATTTTCACCTACACTTGACAATCCTTTAATTATCTCCTTAAACCTAGAATGCAAAGATAATACCTTCTCCCCTTTATCAAGCTTTATATTGTTGAGTTGGGAGCGGAGAAGGTCCCGTCTTGCAAGATTGGCTTCGGAGGTGCCTTCATGAAGCTCAATCAACCTCTCCCACATTTCCTTGGCGCTTGCACATTCTTCTATTCAGTTGATCTCTTGTTGGGGGGGGGGCACATTGAAGAGGTGGTGTTTTGCTTTTGAGTTTGCAAGGTGCTCCACCCTATGCTTCTTGGTCCATCTTGATTTTTCTAGCATTCTCCCCTCTTCATCCCTAGGCATCTCAAAATCATTTTCCATTATTAACATGATATCGAAGTCATTTTCAAAGAATACCTCCATACACTTCTTCCAACACGTGAATTATCCTTCGAACATAGGCGGATGGATGTTTGAGCCGACCATCTCTTGTCGTGCTTGTGTTGGTAATTAGTTCACGACAAGCTCCTCGCTATGATACCACTTGTTGGAGGATCGTTGGTCGGCTAGAGGATCGCATATGATGGAAGTTGTTCGCTTAATCATCTACAATTAAAGTTAGCGCAACGGAATAATAAAACTAAAGACAATTAAGAGCAAAACACAAAGTAAAGAGCAAACGTAAACATCGAAGACGTAACATGGTTCACGATCCTTGTCGCTAATCCACAACCCGATTCGTACCAGGTGAATCACGCCTAAACCAATCACTATTCTCTCCTTTACACTAAGCAAGGTGGAGGTAAACCTTTCTTATACAAGAATCACTCCTCTTACAATATGATTGGAATAAACTCAAGGAAGAGGAGTAAAAACGTGTTGGGTACTTGGGAGATGTTTAGAAGTTAAGCATTAACCATCCCAAGTGACCCAAGGCCCCTTCTTTTAGGGAAGAGGCCATTCTTCCCGTTGGGCACCGAGCAGTTGACTGATGTAGTCATCAGCCAACTACTGCTGTAGCCATTGCCTCGCAACAGCTTCATCCACGTTGGATTCCAAACAATGGCTCCCACATCAGTCGACTGATCTTCTCATCAGTCTACTGATGGAGCCATCAGTCGAGTGATTGAAGTGATCACTCCACTGATCAACCTTCTGTGCCCGAACTTGCCACAATCAGTCGACTGCCATCCCTTGTTAGTCGACTGTTAGTCGAGCAGTCGACTGCCAAACCCTAGTAGTCGACTGTTGGGCCAGAAATGGTTCAGTCGAACACCGGTCGAATCTAATCGATCTAGAGCAGTCGACTGCTACCTATAGCATTCGACTGGTGTCGGGTAAAACCTCAAACCAACCTTTAGTTGAGCATCCGACACTTGACTTAGCCATTCGGCCAAGTTCACCTATGAGCTACCCCATCCTGAGTTACAATCGCTCACTCTCATCTCCCTTGGAGTTCTTCGCCTTGAAGCTCTCTTCGTCCAACCACGTGCCTTGGATGCACCAAGAGCACGATTTCGCAATGCCATCCTTCACGTCTCACCCTGAAGTCTACTTCTTTGGCTTCACTCCAATGCTCCTCGTCCGATGGTCCCTCGGATGCATCAAGCACACGGCTTCGCAATGCCGTCCTTCACCGACTCAAGGACGGAGTCATGAGATGATGATCTTGCCAATGCTTTGTCAAGCTAACCATGTGTGAATTACTAAGTCCTGCATGACTTCAACACACATATCAAATCAACATAATAACCTAACTTAAACCCTTTTCCACACAGATCAAAACCACATCATACATGGGTTGATTGCCCTAACAGCTTTATGGCGTTGGTCCACTTGTCGCAATCTAGGAACTCGCCATCTTCATTGGTAGGTAGCGAGAATTCGATTTGAATCACGATCCACATCTCTACTTGGGTTTTTAAGTAGCACTCCATCTGACCCTTCCAATAATGGAAGTCATCTCCGTTGTAAAGCAGAGGTCGGGCGATGCTAAACCCTTCGAGATGGGCCATCTAAACCAAACCTTGCACAAAAACAAAAGGACACAAAAAAAGTTCCAAGACTTCACCTTGGATTAGTAGTGCGGAAAAAATAGTAAAGAAAATTTAACAAAATGAAAAACAATATGAAAATAAATCCAAGAAAATGCTAGATTGGTGGTTTCACCAAATCTTAGCACCCTTGCTCTGATTCCAATTGTTGGATCGAAAGTGCGCTAGAGGGGGGGGTGAATAGTGAGCATAAAACTTTCTTTTCGTTCGTCGATAAAACACGAGTAATAATGCAGCAGAATAATTAAAGATAAAATAAAATGCACACTTTGTTTTTACTTGGTTCACAACCTAATGATTTCTACTCCAAGGCCCTGCTATCCTAGACCGTGTACGGAGGATAATTCACTAAGCAAGGTCTCCTCCTTGTTGGAGGTAGGAGACAACAATTACAAAAAGAAAGCTCGAGGTAGAGAGACAATCCCACCTCTCCATGTTATGATCAAAAGCTCGAAAACAAAAGAATGAGTACAAATGAAAGAACTAAATGAATCTACTGATAAAGGAGAGTGGAGATCTTTCGCTTCGCATCAGTGTTACGACAGTGTAAAACTTTGATGTTGTGGGAGCACTTTGAGAGTAATTAAGATGACCTAAAGGGGTGAAACCCCCCTTCTTTTATAGCCCTCCAACCCCCTAAACATTGAGTGAAATATCTAATCCAAATGGAGACCTCACCCCTGTTAGTGCAATCAACCCGTGATATGGTTTTGATGTGTGTTGCAAAGGGTTTAAGTTAGGATGTTTGGATTTGATATGTGCGTTGGAGTCTTGCAGGACTTAGTAATTTGCACATGGAGCCTTGGCGAGTTTCACATCTCATGACTCGGTCCTTGAGTCGGTGAAGGATGGCTTTGCGAAAGCCGTGCGCTTGGAGAATCCGAGGGACTGCCGGACGAGGAGCTTGGAGTGAAGCTGGAGGAAGTAGACTTCAGGGTGAGATGCGAAGGATGAGGCTGCAGAGCCGTGCGCTTGGCGCATCCGAGGGATGTGGCCGGACGAAGATAACTTCAAAGGCGAGGGACTCCAAGGGATGAGAGTGAGCGAATGTAACCCGGGAAGGGGTAGTGCTCTTAGGTGAAACTTGGCCAATTGGCTAAGTGTCAGATGAGTTTTCCTGACACCAGTCGACTGCCATGTAATGATAGTCGACTACTCTAAGTCGACTGTGACTCGACTAGTGTTCGAGTTCGGTTCAAGTGCCAACAGTCGACTGCCATGGAATGACAGTCGATTGTGAGACCACTAGTCGACTGATGAAGGCATCAGTTGACTGGTCGCAAGGTTTTCGGGAACAGAATGGAGTCGAGCTCGTGAGCACTCGACTGATAGGTCCATCAGTAGACTGATGGTAAGATCAGTCGACTGATGGTGGTGCCATTGGATGGAATCCAACGTGGAAAGCAGCCGTTATTGGGCAACGACTACAGGATCAATCGACTGATCAGGGAATCAGTCGACTGGTCCTGTGTCAATGGAAAGAAACCCTCTTCCTCTATAAAGAGGAAGGGTGTGGGGCTTTGGGGGAAAAAAATGTTCATGCTCTAAACTCTCCCAAAGTGCCCTAAAGTTTTTCCATCCTCTTACTTGGTTTTATTTACATCATATTTGTAAGAGGAGTGAATTCTTGTAAAGAGGTTACCTCCACCTAGCTTGGTGCAAAGGAGAGAATAGTGAAAGCTTGCAGAGTGATTCACCGTGGACGAATCGGACCGTGAACTAACGGCGCAGTCATGAACCACGTTACATTGTGGTGTTAGCGTTTGTGTTTATTCTTCCTTTGATTTGTCTTCAATTTTTTGTATTTGCATATTCTGCTTGCGCTAATAGTTTGTAGACGAGCAACGAAAGAACGAACTCCAACATCTACGACAAAGGCTATTCACCCCCCTCTAGCCGGCCAACATATCGACCCTATAAGTGGTATCAGAGCCAAGGCACTTGTTGAGGACTAACCTCCAACACAAGCACTATATCAAGCGATGGCCGACTCAAACATTCATCCACCGAAGTTTGAGGGGGAATTCTCTTGGTGGATGAAGCGAATGGAGGTATTTTTCGAAACCGATTTTGAAATTCTATTAATTATGGAAAACGGTTTCGAAATGCCTAGGGATGAAGAAGGGGAGCCATTGGAAAAATCAAGGTGGAGAAAGAGGCAAAGGGAAGAATACTTGGCAAACTCAAAAGCCAAACATCACCTCTACAATGTACTCCCTCAACAAGAAGTCAACCAGATAGGAGAGTGTGCTAGCGCCAAGGAGATGTGGGAGAAACTCATAGAGATTCATGAAGGCACATCCGAGGCCAAGCTATCAAGGAGAGATGTCCTTCGCTCCCAATTATCCAATATCAAACTCGAAAAGGGAGAGAAGGTAAAATCCCTACACTCTAGGTTTAAGGAAATTCTAATCGGTTTGACAAGTGTAGGGGAAAAACTCTCCAACCGGGACATGGTAATGAAGGCTATAGATGCCTTTCCCCAGTCATCAAGATGGAGCTCTATGGTGGATTCTTTTTACATCTCCAAGAATCTAGAAGTTAGCACCTTGGAGGAATTTTTCTCAACCATGGAGCTCAACGAAACAAGGCTTGAAGGAATAGTAGAAGAGCCTAGAAGTCAACCTTCAAGAGGAGTAGCCTTGATGGCCAACAAAGGGAAGAAGAAGATGGAGACTCCCTCCTCCTCCGACGAAGCATCCTCCTTCTCCTCCATGGATAGCACGGAAGAAGCTTACATGGTAAGGAAGGTAAGACGTGCTTTGAAAAATTTTAAATTTAATAAATCTAATGATAGGAGGAGAAGACCAAGGGAGAAGGTTATTTGCTACAATTGCCAAGGAGAGGGACATATAAGGGATAATTGTCCCCTCTTGAACAAGAGCAAAGAGGAGAAGAGAAAGAAGGAAGAAAAGAAGAAGAAGGGGAGTAAGAAGAAGGAAGAGGAGAAGAAGGCCAAAGAAAAGGGGAAGGCCAAGGCACTAAAAGCAAGAACTTGGGATGATCCTTCCTCCTCCTCATCATCATCGGAAGAAGAAAATGCCTTTGTCACAAATTTAGCACTAATGAAATTTGATGACCTAGACTCCTCCTCCTCCGAAAATGAAGAAGCAAGCTCAAGTGAGGAGAGCTCGAGTGAAGGGGGAGCTTCTTCTACATCCTCAACATCGGGAGAGGATTTGGTAAGTGAAGTAACAAATCTTTCCCCTAAGAAAATTATGTCAATTATTTCTAGCCTCACTAAGGACTTGTTTAGGGCAAAGAAAAAGAACAAATGCATGCTAGATCAAATTAAGGACTTAGAAGAAAAATTAGAAAAAACATGCTCAAATGTTAATGATAATGTTTCTAGCCTTGATAATGCATGCTCACATGATCCTTATATGCCATTTGATGTTAATGATGCATGCATAGAGGAAAATAGGGCTTTGAGAGAAAAGGTAGACCACTTGACCAAGGCCCTAGAAAAATTTACAATAGGCTCCAACACCCTTAACATGATCATAGGGAGCCAAAGGGCAAGTTTCAATAAGAAAGGCCTAGGATATAAGGAAAATAAAAATGAAAAGGCCTATAAATGTCTAATTGCTAGGGGTCAAGAAAAAAGGAAAACAATAGCTAGAAAATGGATCCCTAAGGAATTTTTAGTGAACCTAATAGGAAAGAACTTGTTTTGGGTTCCTAAATCCATCCTTAAGGGTTAGGAAAACCCTAGGATAGTCAACCATATGGACTTTACCTATATCATACTTTTGGTTGACTTAGGATGGTGGGACATAATTTTTGAAATAGTGTTGGGTGATGATAATGTGCCCATAAATTGATAATAATGCTTAAATCATGATAGTTAATGCAATTTCTATTTATGTTTGCAATCATGATTTATGATTTTGATATTTGGCACATAGTAATGGGCATTAGGGTTTAAATCATGCCTTGGGTGATACTTGACTTTTTATCATGCTTACACACCTAATGCATGATTATAAATTGATGAATACATGTGTTTCATGATCATAATGTGAAATTAATTCATATATGTCTTTATGATCATGTGGGTTGTTAGGATGATACTTAACCTTGTATAGGATTGCATGAAAGTAATGGTTAAGTATATACAAATACCTTTAGGAACATCTCACACTCACCATAGGCTACCTTGATTGAAAATTTAGCATGGGTGAGATGATAGGATGATACTAATGGTCCACTAATGCCTATGACATTTAGATGGTCATTTGAAGTATCAAATAGCAATAATAGACCAATCATGGGGAAGACTTATGTTTAATTCATAGACATATTGCCCAAAGATCATGGTTGGATATTTCATATGTTTTCAAAACAATTTCTTACTTTAAAATCTGTGTGTTCATGTTTTGAAACAATTGAAAGAAAAATTAGCTGTTAAAATTGATACAAACTTGATAAAAAACCTAGTTGTTTTTTGAAGCTTTTAGATTTTTAGCAAATTTTTAAAAATATAATGATTTTTCATTGATAAAGATACTTAAAAGAAATGTGATCCCCAAATTTCATGATTTTTTGAATTTTCTAGAATTTTTAATGCATTTCTGAAATCCACCCTGAAAATTTGAAAAACCCGAAATCTGCGTGCCAGTCGACTGGTAGTCTGAACCAGTCGAATGATTGCCTGATAACATGCCCAATAACCTCTTTTATTCGATTTTAAGGCATGTTTTGACTTTTGTTTCCCTCTAAACTTGATGTCATGCTTATATAAACTTTGTTTAAATACTTTTGATGGTGTCAAAGGGGGAGAAATAGATTTGTTTAAGTAAGGGGGAATTGTATTTAGGGGGAGTTTCATGTATTAAGGGGGAGAGTTGCTAATCATGTTATTTACATGCTTTCTTACCTTAATATTTTTATCAAATGTTTTTACCTAACTTAAATGGATTGCCACACATCAAAAAGGGAGAGATTGTTAGTGCAATCAACCCGTGATATGGTTTTGATGTGTGTGGCAAAGGGTTTAAGTTAGGATGTTTGGATTTGATATGTGCGTTGGAGTCTTGCAGGACTTAGTAATTCACACATGGAGCCTTGGCGAGTTTCACATCTCATGACTCGGTCCTTGAGTTGGTGAAGAATGGCTTTGTGGAAGCCGTGCGCTTGGAGCATCCGAGGGACCGCCGGAAGAGGAGCTTGGAGTGAAGCCGGAGGAAGTAGACTTCAGGGCGAGACGCGAAGGATGGCACTGCAGAGCCGTGCGCTTGGCGCATCCGAGGGACGTGGCCGGACAAAGATAACTTCAAAGGCGAGGGACTTTGAGGGATGAGAGTGAGTGAATGTAACCCGGGAAGGGATAGTGCTCTTAGGTGAAACTTGGCCAATTAGCTAAGTGTCGGATGAGATTTCTCGACACCAGTCGACTGCCATGTAATGGTAGTCGACTACTCTAAGTCGACTATGACTCAACTAGTTTTCGAGTCCGGTTCAAGTGCCAATAGTCGACTGCCATAGAATGACAGTCGACTGCGAGACCACCAGTCGACTGATAAAGGCATCAGTGGACTAGTCGCAAGGGTTTCGGGCACAGAATGTTGGGTTTCCGGCACCGCGGCGTGTGTGTGTTCGATCATGTTTCGTAAACATGAGCACAGCGGAAGCAATAAAAATAATAAATACTCCAATTTATTACAACACACACAACACACGCATGCTATTACAACAAGTGTAGACATAACCGTAAATTAAAATTGCGATAAAAGGAAATTAAACTACGTTATACCTTCCATATGACGTGTAGCGGGAACGGCATCAACCGGAACGATCCTCGTAAGAATCGTCTCTATCCGTATCCACGCCGAGCTCCTCGGGATGACTTCGCTAAGTCACGAGCTTCGTCTTCGTACGGGTTACTAGCCTCGTGTTGAAGACGACGTGATCGAGAGATGATCACGATCCGAATCCAAATTCGGATCCAAAACGAGTTCTCAAAACTAGCTTCTCCGGAGAGGTATTCGTCAACCGTTTGACGAATCCTTCGTCCTCCACCTCAGAGGATTACCGGAGATCAAATCCCCGGTATGTTAGCCGCTGTCGGAGCACTAACCGTCGTCCAAACGACGCTCCGACGAGAGGAGAAGAAGCTGTCCAGAAAACTGGACAGCTTGGTGGAGGAGATAGGCGCCGGCCAACAAAGGAAGCCAAGTGCTTACCTTGATGCCAAACCTAAGGAGGATCGCGGAACTCTTCCGGCAGCAGCTCGGCACGCCGCGAGGAGGAAGGCTTTATACGGGCGCGCGGTTGAGGAGCTGGGCGGCAACACAAGGTGGCGGCAACTTCACCAAGGAGGTTGGCGGCAACTCTTGATGTTAGGCGGCCAAAATTAGATTAGGTTTAGGGTTAGGGTTTAATCCTATTTTATAGAGAACTAATTCTCTTAATGGTTAATGGATCATATCCATAAAGCCCGTTAACCGCTCCATTAAGATAAGTTAAAATAAACCAAACCATGATGGTTTATTTTAAGTTAAAGCGAACGAACCAACCTTTGGTTCATTCGTTTAATATAAACCAAACCCTTTGGTTTATTCTCATCCATTGGATTAGGACCAAACCATTTTGGTCCATCCATTATGTCTTCATAAGACACGGCCCATCCACGCTTCCATTGCGACTGAAACAATTTCATGCTCGCTTTATGTTTGGTCCAACCAAACATAGTTTCTCTCGATGCGAGAATCCCATTCTCAAGCTCGTTTTAAATCCTTTGGATTACACTCGTTGTGCGTGTGACCAAATAGGTTCTCGGTTTATGTTGGCCGTCTATAATTAACCATTAATTATAGAGCGATCATGAGTGGCACCTAGTAGTACATCATGATCCCCAATTAAGCAAAAGATCAGCGGTTGATCGGAACTATTTACGAAACCCTTGATGGCTCGAATGAATCGTGCCCCATTCCCTTCACTCATCTTATACCCACTTGGTTGGGACATGGTCTATTGTATGCCGATCCCCACTAAGTGACTCGTCTCACCTAGCCCAAATATCATTTCCTCGTCCTGTTCTAGTTACTCCACATGTATCGAAGAGTACCTTACTCTAAACATGTAATGCTTTGGCCAAAGACTTTAGTAACAATCCGGCGAGAGGCCATGGGTATACATCTCCTCGCATGAGTGGTGAATCCTTTATAGGCTATTCAAACACCTTGATCACTTGACTTATACCCAATCATCCGGGTCCACATCTCCTTAGAGATGTTTGCTTAAGATGTCAAGCATAAGTCTCCATGATCAAGATGACTTGAATACATAAGTCGAAGGAACATCGCACTTAAGCCCACAGTAAGAACTTCATTGACATATCTATATGCGAGAGAACCATATGAAGTCTTACGGTGGTCACTCCAATGAACTAGTTACCATAACTAGCATCCACGATTAACTCGGACATCACTATGTCTCGGCCCGGTGAGAATCGGTGCTTGGATACACGAGGTATACCTCGTGCTAGTCTCGTGAATTGATGGTGTCCAAATCCATCAATTCATCGACTAAGGATAATTAGATACATCACAATTACACATGTAGAGATACTCACTAGTTGTGATCAATCACAAATTCTCTCATCTTTGTGAATCGTATCGTGGACATTCGATAAATGAGTTTAAGATCGATCGAATACATTAAACATGTATACTCAAATAGTGAATCTTCATTTATCATATAAATGGTTCATACATAAGGCGATTGCCTTAGGACATCTCTCATATATTACTAACAGACTCCCACTTGGCCTAATGCCAATCGCTACGGTATCCAATACCATAAGCACCAACATGACCCTCAAACTTACTTTGAGGTAATGCTTTAGTCAAAGGGTCCGCTAAGTTCCTTTCAGTGGGAATTTTCTCGATTTGTATTTCATTCCTACTGATGATCTCTCTGATAAGATGATAGCGGACACATGTTTGGATCGTTGATGAGACCTTGGCTCTTTCGCTGCGGCAATTGCTCCATTGTTGTCGCAGAGACCGGTATTGCTTCAACAATGGCCGAATCACACCAAGTTCATGAACGAACTTTGATCCAAACCGCCTTCCGCCTGCCGGCCGCAATATATTCTCGCCTCGCGGTAGAATCCGCATGCCTCTTGTTTGGAACTTTTCCAACTCATCGCGCCCATTCAAGGTGAACACGTATCCGCATCGAGACTGAATCATCCTTGTCTGTCTCGAAGCCGCATCCGTATACCCGCGTATCACCATGTCCCCTTCTCCATATATTAGGAACACATCCTTAGTTCTTCTCAAGTACTTAAGGATCGCCTTAATACCGCCCAATGATCCATTCTCGATCGATCATATCCGCCGTGACACTCGTGAGCGTACGATACATCGGGCCTCGTACATAACATAGCATACATGATAGATCCTATTGCGGATGCATAGGGAATCTTACTCATGCAAATCCTCTCGTCTTCTGTGCGCGGACACATAGACTTCGAAAAGTGTTCCCCATGCCTGATGGGTAGATAACCTTTCTTGGATTCCGACATGCTAAACCTCTTAGCACTCGGCTATATATGTAGACCGCGAAAGACCAAGCAAGCTTCGATCTATCTCTATAGATCTTAATCCCAAGGATGTAGGTTGCTTCTCCTGTGTCTTTCATGGAGAATGTCTTGGATAACCAAACCTTAATCGATCAGAAGATGGACACATCGCTTCCTATAAGTAATATGTCATCGACATACAATACTAGGAACACGATCGCACTCCCACTAACCTTCTTGTACACACAAGGTTCTCGATTTTGTGAGAAATCAAACCTTTTGATCGCCTCATCAAAATGGATATTCCAGCTCTGGATGCTTGCTTCAATCCATAAATGGATCGCCGCAATTTGCATACCTTGGTTTTATCAACCGATGTGAAACCTCAGTCAGATCATATACACGCCCTCGAGCGTGTTTCCATTAAGGAAAGTCGCTTTTCACATCCATCTGCCATATCTCATAATCATAATGAGCCGCTATGGCCAGGAGCATCCGAATGGATTTAAGCATAGCTACAGGCGAATAGGTTTCGTCATAATCAACACCTTGCTTTTGACGATATCCTTGCGCCACCAATCTAGCCTTATAGGTAATCACATTACCATCCATGTCGGTTTTCTTCTTGAAAACCCACTTGCACCCTATAGGCTTTATGCCTTCAGGTGGGTCAACCAAGTTCCAAACTTGGTTTTCGTACATGGAATCCATTTCCGACTTCATGGCACCAAGCCACTTATCCCTTTCTGAACTTGTCAGCACTTCTTCATAACTGGTAGGCTCCTCATCATCAATGAGTAACACGTCGTTCGATTCGCTTACGAGAAATCCATATCTCTCAGGAATGTTGCGTGTTCTACCAGATCTACGAAGATGTGGTGTTATAATAGGTCCAGCCGATTGCTCATCACTATGAGTTGTCGGCTGTTGTGCTTCACCAGGTATCTCATCAATGTCTATTTGAGTCTCTCGAGCCTCCTCAAGCTCGACGACACTCCCACTGTTTTCTTGCAAGAGAAACTCTTTCTCTAGAAACACAGCATGCCTCAAAACAAACACCTTTTGTTCCACAGGATGATAGAATTGGTAACCCCTTGTTTCCTTAGGGTATCCAATAAATAGACATTTATCGACTTAGCATCCAGCTTTGTCTCGATACACCGCTTCACATAAGCAGACAACCCCATATCTTCAAGTAAGATACATGAGGTTTCTTACCATTCCATATCTCATGGAGTAGTTGAGACTACCTTGTAGACATTCTGCTTAACAAGTAAACAAATGTCCAAGTGCATAACCCCAAAAGGACTTGGGAAGAGTTGCATGATTCATCATTGACTGACCATGTCCAACAAGGTCCTTACGCCTCTCGATACACCATTATGTCCGTGGTGTATAGGGCGGAGTCCATTGAGACAATATGCCATTGTCTCTAGATAATCAAGAAACTCGACTTAAGTATTCACCACCTCGATCCGATCAAGTATTTTAATACTTTCATGTTGTTTCTCTACTTCATTTCTGAATTCTTTGAACCTTTCAAAGGCTTCACTTGTGTTTCATCAAGAACACATACCCAAACCGTGAGTGATCATCTGAAGGTAATGAAGTAGCTATAGCCTCCTAATGCTTGAGTTGACATAGGTCCACATACATCAAGATGTACTAAACCTAGTAACTCTCCCACTGCTCACCTTTCCAAAGAAGGTAACTTAGTCATCTTGCCTTTTAAGCATGATTCGCATGTATCGTATGAATCCAATTCAACGATTCCAGAATTCCACATCGGTGTAATTCGACATGCGCTTTTGCTTATATGGCCAAGACGACAATGCCACATATAGGAGTCTATGTGATTATCCTTCGAGCACGCTGTTGCTCGCTTCGATATTAAAATGTCACCGATACGCCCAACGATAAATGCCATTACTCAAAGTTCCAGCCCATAAAGTACGCCATTCAAAGTTATATAACAACAATTGTTACTAAACGTTAAATGGAAACCATTTCTATTTAAGCAGAAATAGAAACAATGTTCTTTATTAGAGAAGGAACATAATAGCAATTGTCCAGTTCAAGACTAGTCCACTAGGAGCTTCACAAATAAGTTCCGATGGCGGCCTTGCAACCTTTGCTCCATTGCCAACTCGCAAATTTGACTCCCCTCGACAAGTCTTCTTCTATTCCTTAGCCCCAGTATGTCATTACATATATGTGAGCTACACCCAGATCCAATACCCAAGTGTCTAAGGAAATAGAATGACAATCAATAACGAAGATACTCAAGAGGATGGGGCATCGGATGCCTTCTTCTTCTTCATGGACTCAAGATAAATCTTGCGGTTTCTTGCAAGTGGCCTTCCTTGCCACAGTGATGGCAAGTGCCCTTTACTGATTCCGCCTTCTTTGCCTTTTTCTTTCCTTTCTTCTTCTTTTGCCTTCCTCTTAGAACCTTTCTTTGAGGAATCAACTAATGACCGCCTTCTCCTCATGCTTCACGTAAGGCTCCACGTCTTCAAAGATATTGAGGAGCTCGGGAATGGTGGATTCCAATTTTTTCATCCGATAGTTCATCACAAATTGCGAGAAACTCTTGGGCAAACAATGCAGAATTAAGTCAATACTTAACTCATGATCCATCACAAAACCGAGGGTAGCTAGCCGCTCGATGTACCCGTTCATCTTTAGCACAAAACCGTACTACGAACCTTCTTGCATCTTCGTGGTGAAGAGGAGCCTAGAGACCTCGAACCTTTCGGATCTCGCTTGCTCATCGAACAACTCATGAAGATGGAAGACCATAGTGTTAGCATCCATATGCTCATGCTGCTTCTGCAGCTCAGGTACCATCGCCGCTAGCATGATGCAACTCGCCAGCTCAGAATCTGCCACATGCTTCTGATAGACCAACATTTGATCTGGAGTTGCATCGTCCTTAGGACGGTCAGGAAGAGGCTCTTCAAGGACATATGCAAGCTTTTCCGCCTTGAGAACAATTCTCAGGTTTCTAAGCCACCCAGAAGTTAGGCCCCTTGTTCGAATCCAAAATAGTGCGCAAATTCAAAGACGTCATGATCAATTTATTGACCTAGAAATACAAAACGAGCATATATGAGAAAATGATTTTAAAATGCATCAATATACATTTATAAATCCCATTCATTTTTCGAATTTTAAAAACCCCAAAATCACTTCGGGAGATCGTAGGTCCATCTCCGAATGGGCTGATATCCATCATAGTTATGAACAACCTTGGAGAGAGTCCAATAAGCCATTCATAACTACGACGGTAGGTATCATCTATACCGATTGCATATCACGTATATGCAACTATCACAATGTGCTATCAACTAATTGAATGTTCACACATACATCGGGTTGTTAACACATTAACAAGTATGCATCATATGCATAGCACCCAACTTCACCTCCCTTTACATCGACCTTGGAGAGAGTCCAACCAGCCGATGCTCCAGGTTAAGCCAACCCATTAATCGGGACATAGTTTTAATATGGTTAGAGCGCATTCAACCAATTAGACCAGCTTGGAGAGAGTCCAACAACCAAAGCTAACGATTGACCTCTGACTCTTACCATATTAGTATTAAACTATTCCATGGTTTGAACATATTCAGGTTCGAGCCGGGCTTGGAGAGAGTCCAACAACCCAAACAAGAAACAGAACTCTGGTTCTAACCATATTAATGGAAGGTGTAGGCTTTAATATTGATTAAGGGTTTTATGTCTCATCCTCTTTGCATGCAAATAACTATTATCTACATGGCATGGCATACATGGCATACATCTACATGTCACGACACGCATGGCATAATGTTATGCATCTAATGCAATTACATGGCATACATCTATGTCATGTCTATATTTCCTTATATGTCATAACTATTTATGGAAATAAAATATGTTTAAGATTTGATTCTCCAAATCAAATCATAATTAAATTAGGAAACAAATTTCCAAATCTAATCACATATTTTATTCATGGAATTATTTGATTAAGGAAAATCTATTTAGGAAACCAATTTCCTAAATCATTAAAAACTACTTATGGAAATAAAATATTTTTAAGATTTGATTTCCCAAATCAAATCATGATTAAATTAGGAAACAAATTTCGAGAATCTAATCAAATATTTTATTTATGGAAAATATCAATTTCCATAAATACTTCCAACTTTCCAAAAGTGGAAGATTTCCATAAATACTTCTAGACTTTCCAAAATTGAAAAATTTCCATAAATACTTCTAAATTTCCAAAATTAGAAAATTTCCAGAAATACATTATGACTATCGCAAAACCATTTTACGATTATGTCGAAACACAACCTGGGCTCTGATACCACTGTTGGGTTTTGATCATGTTTCGTAAACATGAGCACAGTGAAGCAATAAAATAATAAATACTCCTATTTATTACAACACACACAACACACGCATGCTATTACAACAAGTGTAGACATAACCGTAAATTAAAATTGCGATAAAAGGAAATTAAACTACGTTATACCTTCCGTATGACGTGTAGCGGGAACGGCATCAACCGGAACGATCCTCGTAAGAATCGTCTCTATCCGTATCCACGCCGAGCTCCTCGGGATGACTTCGCTAAGTCACGAGCTTCGTCTTCGTACGGGTTACTAGCCTCGTGTTGAAGACGACGTGATCGAGAGATGATCACGATCCGAATCCAAATTCGGATCCAAAACGAGTTCTCAAAACTCGCTTCTCCGGAGAGGTATTCGTCAACCGTTTGATGAATCCTTCGTCCTCCACCTCAGAGGATTACCGGAGGTCAAATCCCCGGTATGTTAGCCGCTGTCGGAGCACTAACCGTCGTCCAAACGACGCTCCGACGAGAGGAGAAGAAGCTGTCCAGAAAACTGGACAGCTTGGTGGAGGAGATAGGCGCCGGCCAACAAAGGAAGCCAAGTGCTTACCTTGATGCCAAACCTAAGGAGGATCGCCGAACTCTTCCGCAGCAGCTCGACGCCGGCGAGGAAGGAAGCCGCTGACGCCGGTTGGAGGAGCCGGGCCGCAACAATACAAGTGGCGGCAACTTCACCAAGGAGGTTGGCGGCAACTCTTGATGTTGGGCGGCCAAAATTAGATTAGGTTTAGGGTTAGGGTTTAATCCCTATTTTATAGAGAACTAATTCTCTTAATGGTTAATGGATCATATCCATAAAGCCCGTTAACCCGCTCCATTAAGATAAGTTAAAATAAACCAAACCATGATGGTTTATTTTAAGTTAAAACGAACCGAACCAACCTTTGGTTCATTCGTTTAATATAAACCAAACCCTTTGGTTTATTCTCATCCATTGGATTAGGACCAAACCATTTTGGTCCATCCATTATGTCTTCATAAGACACTGCCCATCCACGCTTCCATTGCATCAAAACAATTTCATGCTCGCTTTATGTTTGGTCCAACCAAACATAGTTTCTCTCGGTCTGAGAATCCCATTCTCAAGCTCGTTTTAAATCCTTTGGATTACACTCGTTGTGCGTGTGACCAAATAGGTTCTCGGTTTATGTTGGCCGTCTATAATTAACCATTAATTATAGAACGATCATGAGTGGCACCTAGTAGTACATCATGATCCCCAATTAACCGAAAAGATCAACGGTTGATCCAGAACTATTTCTGAAACCCTTCAGTAGTTCGAATGAATCGTGCCCCATTCCCTTCACTCATCTTATACCCACTTGGTTCAGGACATGGTCTATTGTGTCAGTCCCCACTAGGCTGACTACGTCACACCTAGCCCAAGTATCATTTCCTCGTCCTACGGATTCTAGTTACTCCACATGTATCGAAGAGTACCTTACTCTAAACATGTATTGCTTTGGCCAAAGACTTTAGTAACAATCCGACGAGAGGCCATGGGTATACATCTCCTCGCAAGGAGTGGTGAATCCTTTATAGGCTATTCAAACACCTTCGATCACTTCGACTTATACCCAATCATCCCGGGTCCACATCTCCTTAGAGATGTTTGCTTAAGATGTCAAAGCATAAGTCTCCATGATCAAGATGACTTGAATACCGCAAGTCAAAGGAACATCGCACTTAAGCCACAGTAAGAACTTCATTGACATATCTATATATGCAGAGAACCATATGAAGTCTTACGGCTGGTCACTCCAATGAACTAGTTACCATAACTAGCATCCACGATCAACTCCGGACATCACTATGTCTCCAGCCAGTGAGAATCAGTTGCTTGGATACACCAAGGAGTATACCTCGTGCTAGTCTCGACAGAATTGATGGTGTCCAAATCCATCAATTCATCGACTAGGGATAATTCCGATACATCACAATTACACATGTAGAGATACTCACTAGTTGTGATCCAATCACAAATTCTCTCATGCTGTGAATCGTATCGTGGACATTCAGTAAATGAGTTTAAGATCCAATCAAATACATTAAACATGTATACTCAAATAGTGAATCTTCATTTATCATATAAATGGTTCATACATAAGGTGATTGCCTTAGGACATCTCTCATATATTACTAACACAGAATGGAGTCGAGCTCACGAGCACTCGACTGATAGGTCCATCAGTCGACTGATGGTAAGATCAGTTGACTGATGGTGGTGCCGTTGGATGAAATCCAATGTGGAAAGCAGTCGTTATTGGGCAATGGCTACATGATCAGTCGACTGATCAGGGAATCAGTCGACTGGTCCTTTGTCAACGGGAAGAAACCCTCTTCCTCTATAAAGAGGAAGGGTGTGGGGCTTTGGGGGCAAAAAATGTTCATGCTCTAAACTCTCCCAAAGTTCCCTAAAGTTTTTCCATCCTCTTACTTGGTTTTATTTACATCATATTTGTAAGAGGAGTGAATTCTTGTAAAGAGGTTACCCCCACCTAGCTTGGTGCAAAGGAGAGAATAGTGAAAGCTTGCGGAGTGATTCACCGTGACGAATTGGACCGTGGACTAGCGGCGCATCCGTGAACCACGTTACATTGCGGTGTTAGCGTTTGTGTTTATTCTTCCTTTGCTTTGTCTTCAATTGTTTGTATTTGCATATTCCGCTTGCGCTAATAGTTTTGTAGGCGAGCAATGAACAAACGAACTCCAACGTCTACGACAAAGGCTATTCACCCCCCTCTAGCAGGCTAACATATCGACCCTACAACCCCAAGAAAAGGGGTTCTTATCTTGACCTTCATCGAAGTGGGCAGTTTGAATAGAAGTCGACTGATGGCCTTCATCGCTTGGATCGATGCTAGCAATATGATCACTAATAGCCAATACTACAATAATGAGTTAACACAAAACAAACGAAAGATAGTAAATATGATGGTTCCTTACCGTACAATCTCGACATAGACCTTCCACTAGAAGTCTTAGTCAGATCGCCGCCTACGGTCGTCCCCGTACAGAGGACACATCCTTACCATCTCTCTTCTCACTCGTGCTTACCTCTGGTCCTTTCTGACCAGTCGCTTACCTTTTGGTCTCCACCTGGGTTCATCGACTCCCACGAAGTTCTTCCGGTGTCGCCCGACCACCATAGTTTCTCGACTTGAGATTCTCCGGGTGTCGCTGACCATCGGCTTAACTTAATCATTTCTGCACACTTAACCGAGCATATGAGATAGAATACATGGATTCAAATCAGGTCCCTGGCGAACATGAACCTGATCTCTGGACATATGATGAGGCAATCCAAGTTAAAGATGCGGTATCTTGGCAAAGTACGATGAATTCTGAGATAGAATCCATGGATTCAAATCAGGTCTGGGAGCTAGTAGAAACACTCAATGATGTAAAAACCATTGGATGCAAGTGGATCTACAAAAGAAAGAAATGAATAGATGGGAAGGTTGAGACCTTCAAAGCAAGGCTTGTTGAGAAAGGGTATACTCAGAAAGAGGGTATCGATTATGAGGAGACCTTTTCACCGGTAGCCATGCTTAAGTCTATCCAGATTCTCTTATGTATTGCTGCTCATATGGATTATGAGGTGTGACAGATGGATGTCAAGACAACTTTCCTTAATGGAAGTCTTGAGGAAAACATCTATATGAAGCAACCATAGGGATTCAATGCAAAGGGCAAAGAGCATCTTGTGTGCAAGCTTAATCGATCCATTTATGGATTGAAGCAAGCTTCGAGATCTTGGATCATGCGCTTTGATGAGGTAATCCAGTCTTATGGATTTATTCAAAGTCCGGATGAGTCTTGTGTATACAAGAGATGTGACGGATACGTAGTGGTATTTCTTGTAATATACGTAGATGACATTTTGTTAATTGACAACAATGTCAAGGTGTTATCGGACGTAAGGGTATGGTTGTCCAAACTGTTGGTGCAATCGGCCCAGGTCACGATTGACCAGGACTCGAGTTTGACTCGAGTGATGTTTTGATGTTTGACAAAGTATGTTTGACAAAGTATGTTAGACATAGGTTTGACATTGATGTTTGACATTAATGTCGGTTAATATGTTGGGGAGATTGTTTATACAATCGACCCAGGTTATAATTGACTTGATGGTTGACCAGGGTTGACCATGTGATCATGGAAAGTCCAAGCATGGTCTTGGCAAGGTAAAGTCCAAGTCATGGGTACTTGGCAATGTAAAGTCCAAGTGGGACACTTGGCAAATTGGAAAGTCCAAGTCTTGAGCACTTGGCATGAGAAGTCCAAGCATGGGTCTTGGCAAATGGAAAGTCCAACATGGGTTGGCAAGGAAAAGTCCAAGCTTGAGTCTTGGCATTTGGGAAGTCCAAGGGGATTGATATTGGCGGCGTAAAGTCCAAGCGGAGTCTTGGCGGCGTAAGCCCAATGTGCCTTGGCGGTGTAGACACCGTTAGCATGACATAGCCGATGGAAGCACCTGGAAGCTAGCGCGATGGATGAACAAGTCATGGATGACTTGGAGGGATCTGAGAGGCGTGAGGCTGATGGAGGTGGCTAGAAGGCTTAGGTCTAGGCTAAGGGTGGTCTAGCAAGTATGGGGGCACCATACTTGGGTTAAAACCTCATTCTTGAGGTTGGCGATCGGAGCATTATGGCGGTTCATTCGGCGTCGTGAGTCGACTTAGTTTGCCCGAGTGAAAATGCTCTGGCGATCGCGCTCGTTACGATCGGCCGATCAGTGGCTCGCGATCACGCCAAGGATGGCGATCGCCGGTCAGTGTCGAGCCGAGCGCTCCGTAGCCGTAGGCGGTCGACTACGGGCGTTAGCGATCGGCGCCAATGTTGGCGATCGCCAAGAGATCCGCTTAGTTTTTCAAGTGGATCGAGCCGTTGTCTCACGACAACAGTGGAATCAGTCGACTGGTGACTTATTGCAGTCGACTGATAGGCGGAAATCCAGGTCGCGCGCAAGGATAAAAGGAGCTCGACGGGAAGGATTTTGGTATCGGTTTCTTGAGGCTTTTGGGGCGATTTGCTGCTGCAAATCAGGGTCTCCAAGTTGACATCAAGAAACCAAGCGATCAAGCATCCAAGAGCATTTGTAAAGTGTTTTCTTTACTTGTATTGCTTTGTATTTCATTGTCTTAGCTTGTAGCTTTTGATTATTGTTGTAATCACTATTGTACGAGGTTTCTCCACCTCCGGATTGTTCCGAGAAGGAGTTATTTGATAGTGGTGTGTGATTGTCATCGCTAGGGCTCATTTGAGCCCGATCCGTGGAGTAGGAACCGGTTCGGTTCCGAACCACGTTATATCCTTGCGTTTGTGTGTTTGTATTTTCGTTATTGCTTTATTATCTTTGTTTCCGCTGCGCTAACGAAAATTGTAGACAAGCACGCGAACGATTTCCATCGACGTACGGTCATCTACGCTATTCACCCCCCTCTAGCGGGCGTCCAATTCCCAACAAGTGGTATCAGAGCCCGGGGCTCTTCTACGGACTAAACGCCGGGAGCTAGGCTTAGAAGCTAGAGGGTAAAAGATGGAAGTCCAAGATCAATTAGGATGGGATATCAACACACGGTCCCTTATTCATTCTATGGGGAGAAGGTTTCAATTCTTGGAAGGCGAGAATTGAAGAGTTTTTGATGATGAGAGACCTTGAGGAATGGTCTCTATTAATGGAAGGATTTGAGTATCCCAGAGGATCAAAAGGTGGCTTCCTCAAGAAAAAGAGATGGAGTGAAGATCAACTCCAAAGATTCGAGAAAAACAAGAAGGTAATCAAATTTATTTTTGATTTAATTCCAAATGAATTCTTGTGTAGCCTAGGTGAATGCATGGATGCTAAAGAGCTATGGAGCGATTTGGCAAAGCTCCATGAAAGCCCATTCATGGTCCAAGAGGAAGAGACCGAAGAGGCTAATGCATCATCCTCACAAGGAAGTGAGGACTTGGAGGTTGAGAGATCATCAACATCCAAAGAGGAAGAGGAAGTAGAATCGGAAGTTGATAGGGAGTCAATTTCCGGGTTGGTGGAGGAAGTGGAAGAAGCATCCACTTCTAGAATTGAGGAGGAGAGGCCATCCTCAACACCGGAGCAATACCAAGAAGCTTCAACATCCGGTCAAGATGAAGAAGCCCAAAATTCAACTCCGGCACCTATCACGGATCTAGGTAACTCGAGCATTTCAAATAATGATAAAATTCATATTATCTGCTTTGAGTGTAGAGAGCAAGGACATTACAAGAGTAAGTGTCCTAAACGGGTCAAGAAGACTCCACCCGTGCCAAAAATCAAGGAAGTCGGTGCCCAAAGTCAAAGAAGCAAAGAGCACATCATTTGTTTCAAGTGCCATCAAAAGGGGCACTATAGGAGTCAATGCCCAAAGGGGGAGAAGAAGGGGCAAAATGGAGCTTCACATGTAGGGGGAGCTAAGGCTAACCCTAAGGTACATTTTAGTAATGTTCTTTCTAATTCCTATAGTCAAAAGCATGCTAGGAATAATTTTAATAGTCTTGCTATTTATCATAAAGAGCATGCTAGAAGTAAGGAATTTTGCTTAGGAGCCAAGAGGGTAAACCTTTCAAGAAAGGAGAAATTTGGGACTAATGTCCCTAAAAATATCTTACCTAGAGAATCAATTAAGAAAATAGGGGATCACCTAGGTCTTAAACCTAAATGGACTAGGCATATGCCTAGAAAGTCTCATGCCCATGATCAAAATCAAAATTCTAAACTCGGGCAATTAGAATTAGAGAACCAAGCCTTGAGGTCAAGGCTTGAGAAATTGGAGAAGACCCTTAAAATTATACAAAATCAATTTAAAGGGTCAAATGATCAAAAGTCAAGGTCCAAAAGTCAAAGTCAACACCAAGGACCTAAGAGTCAAAAGTCAACCAAGGGCAAGCAAGGTTTGGGTCACAAACCTAAGCCTAAGGTAGCTTATCATAGTGTTCCATTAGATTATGGAACACTAACTAGGTCTAGGAAGACCAAGGTCAATAGGGAAGTCATCCCTAGAGTTGACCAAAGGGTATGCCTAGTGGCTAGGGTTTCTAGGAAACCTAAGGTGGCCACTAAGAAGGTTGTTAGGGAGGCAATCCCTAAAGTTAACCATGGCAAGACCCAAATGACCAAGGCTAACAAGCCTAGGAGAGTCATTAGGAGGGTATCTAGGGAGGTTATCCCTAAGGAATACCTAGTTAACCCAAGGAGCTCAAATCGGTTTTGGGTTCCTAAGAGCGTGATTGATTCACGCTAGGTGGGTTTAGGGTGTGCCAACCTTGATTGGATGGGTAGTTAACCTAACCATGGCAAAGGTGGCACTTTAGGATATTTTCAAGGTTATGGTTACCTTGGAAATAGTTTTTGATTTTAATCCTAAAAGGCTTTAGGATGTGCCAATATTAATTATGAAGTTTGATAAAATGATCATTTTGGCATAATTTAAGTTTAGTGGTTAGTGTGCCATTTTGAGTTTTTGGCACACTAGGGAGATTAGGTTAATATGGCAAAATATGTTTAATCCCAACAAATGGCAATTAATATTAAAATTTAGGTGTTATTATACCTATATATTTTATATGCCATGATTTGTTTGCCATATGCCATGACATGACATCATGTTTACTTTTATCATCTAAATGTCATGATCATGCTTAGGATTAAGGTATTAAATGTCATGTGTTTTTAGATTTCATCATATGCCATGACATCATGATCATTGGCCATGATTTACTTTGCTATCATTATGCCATGATCATCTTCATGCATCTAAATTGATTAAAATTGATTTAAGGACTATGGCATGACTTGGAGTCCCATTTATAAGGGAATCAAGTAAAGTTGCCTTAGAAAAATGCATGAAACCCTAGTTTAGGGAGAACAAAACCCACATCTCACATCCAATTGACATGTATGTGTATTTATACACCCTAGATACATGTGAGATGCTAGGATATGAGTTGAGTTCAAGGTGCATAGTATTGCATCTAGATGAACTAAAACTCATCTAATTTTATTGATCGATCATTGGGAAATCTAATGTTCAAATAATGTACATAGAGCCCAAGGAATGTGATCAAAATAGGTTTTCAAAAACATTTTAAATTCATTTTGAAAAACCTTGGTGAAGTCTATCTTTTGATAGCAATCACTATTGATGAAGTTGATACAAAATAGGGCCAAAACATTGAAAATTTCAATGGTTTTGAGTTTTGTATCAAACTCACTATTTATGGGTAAAATAATTTTAAAATATTTTTCACCTATTGTATTTCTTATAAGTAAAGTAAGTATTAAGTTTCATGAATATTCAAAATACTTAGAATTACATAAGCATTTTCAAAATTGATCGATAAATTGAAATTGAATTTACGATCGCCACTTGGTGGCGATCGATGAGAGTGGCAATCGATCGATTCTTGTCGAGAGTTGATCGCATGTCTGATTTTGGGTTAACAAGGTTTGTTTAGCCAGTGTTCATCTATGACAATGGTTCCTAACCACTCCTAACCCTAGGATATGCTTTGGGAAGCATTATGAAGGGTGAAAATCCATTGGATATGGATTAGGAGTTATGTTAGGTCAAAGTATCAAATTTAGGGTGAGTAAAAGTTCTATGTTGAACTTAGAACCTTAATTTTGATGGTTTAGAGTTCCTATTGGCTTAGGGGCTTTCCAAGGACATTGTTGGTGCAATGGTCAAGGGGGAGCAAGCCTTTAGGGGGAGGTATCCATCGTGGGATGATGGATGTTTTTTTATGGGGAGAATGTTATCAATTGAAAATTGATGGGTGTTTGATACCCAATTTGGAAATTGGGAGAGTGAGATAGGAGTGCCTCTCTTGAGTGATATGGGACTTATCACTAGGAAGATGGTAGGCATCCTAGGTATTTTTGATCAAGGGGGAGATTGTAAGATCTCATTGGGACATGAGACATTGACCTCCTTGGAGAGAAAACCTTTTTGATGTTAGTCAAAAAGGGGGAGAATGTTTGGGGGAGAACATTTGATTTACTTTTTCACTTAAATGTTTGGGGGAGAACATTTGGTGAGTGTTTACCAATTTGGGATAATTGGTAAGGGATTTGAGTTAGTGTTCTAACTCATGGTTTTATTTGGTTTTTGTCAAACATCAAAAAGGGGGAGATTGTTGGTGCAATCGGCCCAGGTCACGATTGACCAGGACTCGAGTTTGACTCGAGTGATGTTTTGATGTTTGACAAAGTATGTTTGACAAAGTATGTTAGACATAGGTTTGACATTGATGTTTGACATTAATGTCGGTTAATATGTTGGGGAGATTGTTTATACAATCGACCCAGGTTATAATTGACTTGATGGTTGACCAGGGTTGACCATGTGATCATGGAAAGTCCAAGCATGGTCTTGGCAAGGTAAAGTCCAAGTCATGGGTACTTGGCAATGTAAAGTCCAAGTGGGACACTTGGCAAATTGGAAAGTCCAAGTCTTGAGCACTTGGCATGAGAAGTCCAAGCATGGGTCTTGGCAAATGGAAAGTCCAACATGGGTTGGCAAGGAAAAGTCCAAGCTTGAGTCTTGGCATTTGGGAAGTCCAAGGGGATTGATATTGGCGGCGTAAAGTCCAAGCGGAGTCTTGGCGGCGTAAGCCCAATGTGCCTTGGCGGTGTAGACACCGTTAGCATGACATAGCCGATGGAAGCACCTGGAAGCTAGCGCGATGGATGAACAAGTCATGGATGACTTGGAGGGATCTGAGAGGCGTGAGGCTGATGGAGGTGGCTAGAAGGCTTAGGTCTAGGATAAGGGTGGTCTAGCAAGTATGGGGGCACCATACTTGGGTTAAAACCTCATTCTTGAGGTTGGCAGTCGACTGGCATTATGGCCGGTTCGACTGCCGTGAGTCGACTTGAGTTCGACCGCCATTAAGTGAAAATGCTCGCGATTGCTCATTCGCGGCGATCGTGGGCTCGCGATCGCTAAGGATGGCGATCATCGCCGGTCGAGTGTCGAGCAGCGCTCCGTGAGCCGATCGGCCGACGCGGGCGTTAGCGATCGGCTCGCCAATGTTGGCGATCGGCCAAGAGATCCGTTGGAGTTTTTCCGTGGATCGAGCCGTTGTCTCACGACAATGATGGAATCACCGACCGGTGACTTATTGCGATCGTGATAGGCGGAAATCAGTGTCGCGCAAGGATAAAAGGAGCTCGGACGGGAAGGATTTTGGTATCGGTTTCTTGAGGCTTTTGGGGCGATTTGCTGCTGCAAATCAGGGTCTCCAAGTTGACATCAAGCAACCAAGCGATCAAGCATCCAAGAGCATTTGTAAAGTGTTTTCTTTACTTGTATTGCTTTGTATTTCATTGTCTTAGCTTGTAGCTTTTGATTATTGTTGTAATCACTATTGTACGAGGTTTCTCCACCTCCGGATTGTTCTGAGAAGGAGTTATTTGATAGTGGTGTGTGATTGGCATCGCTAGGGCTCATTTGAGCCCGATCCGTGGAGTAGGAACCGGTTCGGTTCCGAACCACGTTATATCCTTGCGTTTGTGTGTTTGTATTTTCGTTATTGCTTTATTATCTTTGTTTCCGCTGCGCTAACGAAAATTGTAGATAAGCACGCGAACGATTTCCATCGACGTACGGTCATCTACGCTATTCACCCCCCCTCTAGCGGGCGTCCAATTCCCAACACAAACAGTTTTATATGAAGGACTTGGGAGAAGTGGGACACATCTTTGGGATCAAGGTTACAAGGGATCGCAGGAAATGGATGTTGTGCTTATCTCAAGCTTCATACATAGACATCATTTTGGCTCATTTTAGCATGCAAAACTCCAAGAAAGTTTTTCTACCTTTTAGGCATGGAGTCCCTTTATCTAAAGAGATGTGTCCTAGAACATCAAATGAGATAGAGGAGATGAAGGCGGTTCCTTATGCTTCGATAGTAGGAAGCCTCATGTATGCTATGCTATGTACGAGATCGAATATCTTCTTTGCCATGGGCATGATTAGAAGATATCAGAGTAATCCAGAACAATGACATTGGACTGCGGTAAATAATATATTGAAGTACCTGAGAAGGACTAGGGATTATATGCTGTAATATCAGGCAGATCAATTACTCCCTGTGGCTTACACAGATTCCAATTTCCAATCCGATGAGGATAACAGTAAGTCTACCTCAGGTTTTGTGTTTACTTTGGGAGGTGGAGCCATTGCATGGAGGAGTGTCAAGTAGAAATGTGTATGGCTCAGGAACTTCTTGATGGACTTGGATGTGATTCCTGGTTTGCCCAGAACTATCACAATTTATTGTCATAACAGTGGTGCAGTTGCAAACTCGAAGGAACCATGAGCTCATAAGACAAGTAAACACATAGAGCGCAAGTACCACCTGATACGAGAGATCGTAAAGGAGCTAGAAGTTGCTGTCGCCTAGATTGCATCAAAGAATGACCTGGTAGATCCTTTCACTAAGGGCCTTCAAGCGAGAGCTTTTGATAGGCATGTTGAGGAAATGGGAATCAGATGTATGGCAGTATGAGGACAACATAGTCTTTTAGTATAAGTGGGAGATTTTTGGGATGTATACTGAAAAATCTATCTTTTGTATGAACATATTTATTTTTGAAATAAGAATCACATTATCATTGTTTGCATATTTATGGTTATGCATATTGTCTAATACAATACATTGTAGATAACATGGTGTGTAGTATCACACGGGAGATCATGTTATCAGTTCCTTGTCGAGTATAAGTAAAGGCTCACAACCGAGATCGTTTTGGACAAACCATTGGTATGGTTGTAGTGTGATTTGGTATTGGTTTGTCTTAACTATAGAATTACACTAGTACACTTTGTGTCTATTGAGTAGGACTGACTTAGAGGTGATTCGATTTATTGCTGACTACATAATTGAATCGGACCTCGGATATTATGGTGTACATGCTCTTAATCCCGATATAATAACGGGCACATATACTTAGTATTTATTTCTTTGATTTACCAATCGACAAGATTTATAGAGTAAATCGATAGGCTTGGTAAGTTGGGAAATGATATTATTTACATGGTGTGCCATTGATTATAGGAGGAAACTATGTCCTATATATTAGGATGATGATGTCCCCTTGAGGAGCTCATAAGGTTCATCATTTAAACCCTGCAGGTGGACTTGGTCCGACATGATGATAAGATTGAGTGGTATTACTCATGGAGTTAGATGTTGATTAATTAATTGTCAGTAAATTAATTATTTGGCGTACATTCGATATCTTAAACACAGGGAGATATTTGTACAATTAATATATGGAGCCCATATTTATTTATGGGGTTGGTGAGGTAGATCAATGATATTCCTCTAGTAGAATGGATTATCATTAATGGATCGGATTTTATGTGAGCCAGATCCATTGGGTGGCCAAGATCCAACTCCTCCTCATGATCCCTATTGTAGCCTATTAAAACCCTCATGAAGTCTAGATCCGATAGTGGAAAATGGAACTCTAGATCGGACGGTAGAGGTTAAATCTCTAGATCCGACGGTGGAGATTAAATCTCTAGATCCGACGGTTGAGATTAAATCTCTAGATCCGACGGTGAAGATTAAAAGGAGGCTTAAGCGTAACTCTATAAATAAGGTTTAAGGGTTGGGCGGCAAGGAAAACTCAAGGAGATTAGGTTTTGCTTCAAGCATTGGGCGGCTAGGATTTGGAGAAGTCTTGGGCGGCAACAAGTGGAAGGTTTTCCTATCTTCCTAGGGTTTGGCCGACACCCCCTCTTCTCCTTTCTCTTCTTGGCCAGTGCCCCAATCTTCTTCCTCTCCTCCTTGGCCGGTGGCAACAAGGCTTAGGGTTCTTCCCTTGGAGCTCTTGGCCGGCGCCCACTCCATCTCCTTCATCCACTCCTTGGCCGCCGGCAACATCAAGCTCCTTAGCTTGGTGGTTGGTCCTAGATAGGAGAAGAAGTTTTCTTTTATTCTTCCCTTTGTTCGGAGCGAGCAAGGAAGGGAAGAATGTAATCTTGGAGGCTTCGACTTTTGGAAGATCGTCGTCCACACGACATCCAAAAGGAGGAAGGGAATACAATAGAAGGCCTTGAGGTAAACAAGAGGTATAATTCTTGTTTATGTATGTTTTCTTATTCTATGCAAGTTGTATGTATTGTATGTGGTGTAGGGGATCGGATGGCCAGCTAGAGGGGGGGGGGGTGAATAGCCCTCGTTTGTTGGACGTCGTAATTCGTTCTTTCTCGTGTGTTCGTCTACAATTGTCGTTAATATACGCAGCGGAATAACAATAGAAATAACAACAATACAAGCACAATCAATACACAAGCATATACGTGGTTCGGAACCGAATGGTTCCTACTCCACGGGGTGAGCTCAACGAGCTCGTGTTATGCGCACGGCACTAACAACACTCCTTATCGACTACACGTCGGAGGTGGAGAAACCTCTCACAAGCAATTACAAAGTAATATAGAAATACAAACAAGAATACAAATACAATACAAAAGAAACTCTTTTCACCGATTGCTTTTGATCACTTGTTTGTTGCTTGCTTTGGTTGGCTCTTGAAGGACTGGAATGCAGCAGCAATTCCCCTCCAATAGCTCCCTTAAAGTCTTGGCGAAATCCTCCAACTCGAGCTCCATTTATAACCTATCACCGACGCTAAAAGGCCTGGGCCGATCGCTCGTGTCCGCTTGTCTCACAACGGCCAGATCCACGTCAGACAAGTTCCAACGGATCTCCTACTACCGATCGCTGATGGCCGGTACGATCGGTGACCTAGTAGTCGATCGCCTACCACGGAGCGCTCGCGCTCCGACATTCCATCACCGATCGCTATCCGATGGCAATGATCGCCGACATCGATCACGATCGCCACCATGGCAATGACCGCTAAGCACCAAAACGCAGCCTTACACCAGTCGAACCCTAGTCGACTTGGACTACCGAACCGACTATGCTACCGATCGTCGGCAAAACCTCAAACACCAAGTTGTTTGAGCCTCCGACACTCGGCCTTAGCCACTTGGCTAAGTCCACATCCTCATGGAGTTCCCACCGGCCTCTTCCTCGGCCTACGCCCCTGATGCGCCAAGCGCACGGCCCGCAACGCCATCCTTCTCGCCTCATGCCCTAGAAGTATGCTTTCCCTTTGGGCTCACTCCATTCGCCCCGTCCGGCGGCCCCTGATGCACCCGCACGGCCGCAATGCCATCCTTCACCGACTCAAGGACCCCGAGCCTAGTGAACTTACCAAGTCCTCAGACTTCACGCTGCAATGCATTTCTCACCAAGCACCAAGCGCCGCGGCCGAATGCTTTGGATTTTCCATGCCAAGCACCAAGCGCACGGCTTCGCAATGCTTTGGACTTTCCATGCCAACCCCATGTTGGACTTTCCCACACCAAGCTCCATGCTTGGATTTTCCATGCCAACTCCATGTTGGACTTTTCCATGACAATCCCATGTCATGAGTTTTGTCTATCATCAAAATATTATCAGGGTACTGCTCGAGTCAAACTCGAGTCAACCTGGGACGATTGCACCAACAATCTCCCCCTTTTTGATGATTGACAAAACTACCATCTCAAGTCTACCAATTCTCCCATATTGGCAATTCTCATATCCCAATGAGAATTCCAAACCTAATTGGTAACTTGGTAATCTCTCCCCCTTTTTGACATACATCAAAAAGGTCCTCCCCAAGGGTATGAATGTCTCATATCCCAATGAGATCTTATATCTCTCCCTTGGAGGAACACATGCCTACAATCTTTCTAGTGATCCCATATCACTTAAAGAGAGGCAACCCAATTTCCTCCCATGAGGAAATACACATCCATCTTCCCATGATGGATATCTCCCCCTAGAGGCTTGCTCCCCCTTGACCATTGCAGCAACAATGCCCTTGGAGAGTCCCTAAGCCAATAGGAACATTAACCAAATCAAAATTAAGGCAAAGTTCAACAATGAACTCTCTTCCACCTTAAAATTGATACTCACCCTCAACCCAACTCCTAATCCATATCCAATGGATTTCCACCCTCTCTAATGCTATCCCAAGCATAGCCTAAGGTTAGGAGTGGTTAGGGGACCAAAACATGGCTAAACATGGGCCTAACTAACCGACTATGTCACTACTACGATCGATTTTTACCATCATCGATCGATCGCCATTACAAGCAATGATCGATAATCAGATTCTCGTCAATTTCAGAAATGAATTTTTGAAATTCGTAAGTAAATATACATACATTGATAAATCTTGAAATTTGGTATGCATAATACTTATCCTAAGCACTATGGGTGAAAAATATTTGAAAATTATTTTACCCATTAAATTAGGAGATTGATACAAAGTTCAAAAGTTAAGAAAAGCTTCAATAAAGAGCCCTCTTTGTATCATTCCATTCAATGGTGATAGCTATCAAAAGATAGGCTTCACCAAGGTTTTTCGAAATGTTTTCAAAACCTTTATTTTCATTTTCCTAAACATCTCACAAATATCTAGATGTGTAAAACACATTCAAGGCAATTAATCTAGTGAGATGTGGGTTTTTTGTTCTTTTAAAGGTCTCATGCATATTTCTAGGCAATATTATTTGATTCCTTTCAAATCATGCCATAGTCCTTAATTTCATTTTAATTTATGCATGATATGATTATGGCATAAATATGATATAGATAAAAACATATGCCAAAATCATGATGTCATGGCATGTGAATGAAAATTAAGCATACATGACATACAAACATAAATCTAAACATTATCATGACATTTTTATAGATAAAATGAAAATGATGTCATGACATGGCAAGGCAAATAAAGCATGGCAAGAAAAGCATACTAAGGTACGGAATACCTAAGTGTTAGAATCAATTTGCCATTTCTAGAGATTAATTCAATTTTGCCTTAATGCCATTAATTTCCCTAGTGTGCCAAACACCCAAAATGGCACACCAATACCTCTAGGAACTAATTATGCCAATTTAAATCATTTTAAACTTCTCAAGCATATTGGCACATCCTAATGTGTCAGCTCTTCTATGGTTAGGTTAACTACCCATCCATTTAGGGTTGACACACCCTAACCCATTTAGCGTGAATCGATCACGTTTTTAGGAACCCAATATCTATTGGAGCTCCTTGGGTTAACAAGGTATTCCCTAGGGATAACTTCTCTAGATACCTTCCTAATGACCCTTTTTGGCTTTGAAGCCATAGTCTTTTGGGTCTTACTTAGGTCAACTCTAGAGGTGACTCCTCCATTGACCTTCTTAGTGGCTTTCTTGGTTTTCCTTAGGTCCTTAGCCAATAAGCAAATACCATGGCTAGACTTAGGGATAACTTCCCTATTAGCCTTGGCTTTCCTAGACCTAGAAGTAGTTCCATAATCAAATGGAACATCATGGTAGGACATAGGTTTGTGACCCAAACCCTTCTTGCCCTTAGACATTTCTTGCTTTCTAGGTTTTGATTTTTGTACATTAGACCCTTTAACCGAATTTGAGATTATTGCAAGGGCCTTTTCCAATTTTTCAAGCCTTGACCTCAAGACTTGGTTTTCTAGCTCTAATTTTCCCAATTTTGAATTTTCATTAGGTTTTTGGGAAAGGTTCTTCCTCTTAGGCATGTGCCTAGATTTCTTGGGATTAATACCCAAGTTTTCTTCAACTCTCCTAATTGACTCCTTAGGTAAAATAGGTCTAGTATTATTTATCCTAGGTTTGTCTTTAGTCATATAAACATGCTTGGCACCTAGACAAACATATTTATTTTTCCTAGCATGCTTTTCATTGATAATTGCAAGAGAACTAAAATAGTTTTTAGCATGCTTTTTGACTTTAGGAATTGAAGGTGCATTAACTAAATTTACCTTAGGTTAGCTTTAGGAGCTCCCCTACATGAGTTGCACCTTCTTGCCCTTTCTTCCTCCCCTAGGGCATTGGCTTGGTAGTGTCCCTTTTGGTTGCATTTGAAGCACACAATGTGCTCTTTGCTCTTGATTTTGGGAACACCGGCATCGTTTGACTTTGGGTTGACTTTTGGTGTCGATGCCTTTTTCTTAGCCAATTTAGGGCATTTACTCTTGTAGTGCCCTTTCTCCCTACACTCAAAGCATATTATGTGATTTTTATTTAAAATTACAACACTTGAGTTACCTAGGGAGGTGGTGGAGGCCTCTTCACGATCTTCACTTCTCCCGGATGTAGATACTTCTTGTTCTTGCTCCGGGATGGAAGATTGCCTTTCCTCCCCCTCAATGCTAGAGGTGGAGGTCTCCACCAAGTCATCCACATCTTCGAATGTGGATGCTTCTTCTTCCACGGCATCTTCCTCTACTTGTGCCGGTTGAGAGTTTTCTTGAAATTTCTTTATCTTCTCCCATAATTCCCTTGCATCCCTATAGCTACCCAATCTAGACCAAATAGTATTAGGTAACAAATCACTAATCAACTTGATTACCTTGAGATTTGTCTTGAAGTCTTTGATTTGGTCTTGGGTCCATTTTGACTTCTCAATTGGCTTGTTGTACTTGTCCATAGGCATCTCAAAACCGTTTTCTATAATAATCATAGAATCAAAATCGGTTTCGAGATATACCTCCATCCGTTTCCTCCACCAAGCAAAATCTCCATCGAATTTCGGTGGATGGACGAAGCCGGCCATTTACTTGTTGAAGTTCTCTCGCGGCGGTTAGTCCTTGAAGAGCGAACTCGGCTCTGATACCACTTGTAGGGGATCGGATGGCCGGCTAGAGGGGGGGGGTGAATAGCCCTCGTTTGTTGGACGTCGTAATTCGTTCTTTCTCGTGTGTTCATCTACAATTGTCGTTAATATATGCAGCGGAATAACAATAGAAATAACAACAATACAAGCACAATCAATACACAAGCATATACGTGGTTCGGAACCGAATGGTTCCTACTCCACGGGGTGAGCTCAACGAGCTCGTGTTATGCGCACGGCACTAACAACACTCCTTATCGACTACACGTCGGAGGTGGAGAAACCTCTCACAAGCAATTACAAAGTAATATAGAAATACAAACAAGAATACAAATACAATACAAAAGAAACTCTTTTCACCGATTGCTTTTGATCACTTGTTTGTTGCTTGCTTTGGTTGGCTCTTGAAGGACTGGAATGCAGCAGCAATTCCCCTCCAATAGCTCCCTTAAAGTCTTGGCGAAATCCTCCAACTCGAGCTCTTGTCTCACAACGGCCGATCCACGGGACAAGTTCCAACGGATCTCCTACACCGATCCAATGATCGGTGACCTAGTAGTCGATCGCCTCCACGCCACGGAGCGTTCAGGTTTCTCGACACTTCCATCACCGATCGCCATCCGACGGTGATCATTGCCGACATCGGGCCGATCACTACCATGGCAAATGATCGCCAAGCACCAAAATGCAGCCTTACACCAGTCGAACCCTAGTCGACTTGGACCAGTCGAACCGGCACCTATGCCAGTCGACTGCTGTCGGGCAAAACCTCAAACACCAAGTTGTTTGAGCCTCCGACACTCAGTCTTAGCCACTTGGCTAAGTCCACATCCCTCATGGAGTTCCCCACCGAAGCTCTCTTCCCTCGGCCTACGTCCCTCGGATGCAAGCCACGGCCGCAATGCCATCCTTCTCGCCTCATGCCCTAGAAGTATGCTTCCCTTTGGGCTCACTCCATTCGCTCCGTCCGCGGCCCCTCACCAAGCGCACGCGGCCGCAATGCCATCCTTCACCGACTCAAGGACCCCGAGCCTAGTGAACTTACCAAGTCCTCAAGACTTCCCATATGCACCAAGCGCACGACTTCGCAATGCATTTCTCACCAAGTACCAAGCGCACGGCTTCGCAATGCTTTGGATTTCCCATGCCAAGCACCAAGCGCACGGCTTCGCAATGCTTTGGACTTTCCATGCCAACCCCATGTTGGACTTTCCCACACCAAGCTCCATGCTTGGATTTTCCATGCCAACTCCATGTTGGACTTTTCCATGACAATCCCATGTCATGAGTTTTGTCTATCATCAAAATATTATCAGGGTACTGCTCGAGTCAAACTCGAGTCAACCTGGGACGATTGCACCAACATGTGGCTAATTTACTTGGACCGCGAAGACAAACACAAAAACCGGTGATCTGTACATCGTCTATTCCGTAGCTAATCGAAGAAAAAAGGTAGGTTGCTTGAACAACAAGTTTGTTCAAGTGACCACTCTAATCGAATAGCATGACGATGGATCGGTTGCTTGGGTAATCCCTCTTCGTCAAGGATTAATTTTTTTTTAATCCGGGGACATAGATGAGATCACCATGCACAAGAGACCGAGGTGGGAAGCGAAGCTTCGGATCGACACCCTATCACTTAAGTGGCCAAGGCTACACACTTGGTCTTCTCTTGCCAACTCCATGTTGGACTTTCAATGCCAAGCCCCATTCGTAGACTTTCACTGCCAAGGCTACACACTTGGACTTACATGGCCAAGGCTACACACTTGGTCTTCCCATGACAATCACATGTCATATGTTTTATCGAACATCAAAATACTGCTCGAGTCAAACTTGAGTCCGGTCAATCGTGACCTGGGTCGATTGCACCAACACTTGTGAGAGGATCATCATGCATTTGCCCGATGAACTTTTTCTTCTACCAAGAACTATCTATTTCTAACCAAGTTTCCCTTTTGGATCGTCAGAGCTCAGGGGGTTGATATTGTTGGGAGCCCTTTGTCATTAAGGTCCCTCAACCCTTCTAGAGTTAATCTCTTCTACTTTGGTCCTTCTGCTAAGATAGGTTAATGGGGTACAAGGACGTACTAATAATCCCTAAGAAGAGGCGGATTGAATTTCATATCCTACTCTATCATATTCCATCTTCTATAATTATGGGAGGTCAGATGACCGTAAGGTATATCCTTGGTTCTCCTAGATTTTTAATACGAAGGCTATCACCCTTTGTATCGCCTATGTGCAATATAAATAGAAACAAGACATATTTCTCATCAAACTCAAAAACACACAATTGCAAATAGAATCAAAAGAGATGACTATTTGATCTAGCGTGTCCACATACACAATTTTATCCCTAATCCTAGAATCGAGTATCTACTCCATAGACAAATATGAATAAACACAAGACATCTTAGGAAAAGTAATTACAATGAAAGTAAAATGAGAAAATAAGGAGATTACTTTCTACCCTATTCAATTTATGTGTCTTGGTTGTTCTCCCCGATGCTGGAGCATCAAGAGGGATCTTCAAGTTGCTTCGTTCCTCCCCGTTGCGAGTCTCCAGTGCTTTTTAGGGCACCTTCTTGCCTTCCTTGCCATCGAGCCTCCTCCCTAGGGTTTGGGTGTGACTTCATATTTATAGATGTGAATCTGGCTCTCTATAAAACTCACAAAAACCCTAATCGCGTCAAATCTGCCCAGCACCACACGATCGTGTGGAATCCACACGGTCGAACGTGTGGGGCGCTAGAATTTTCTGGCTTCAGGGATTGGACATGGCCGTGTTCACCTCTATACTGTCTGGTGCATGCCTTCTTTTTCTCTGGAGCATGTCAGTGTTTTGGGAGAAACACGGCCAGAGCATGCTCGCCTTCCTTTGGCTCCAAAAGTGTGTCGTTTTACCTCCAAAATGCCTTCCTAGACATAAAATAGCAAGAGCAGATCTCCAAACTAGAAAATAGGATATGAATACAAAATATCGAAAAAGATGCATGAAACACGTATGAAATGCAATGAGATGTGAGCTAAAACTACTTCTTAAACCCTATATATTTTGCTCACATCAATTCCCCTAAACTTAGATCTTTGCTTGTCCTCAAGCAAACCTCAGTGCCATGAAATTTAAAAACATTGTTCCTATACCTAGCATGTTAACTAAATTATCAAGTGGTATTTTCAATTAAAGCAAATAGATATGCTCTAAAAGTTCACTAAGTTAGCTTTTTGTGCATGTGCTGAGCGAATTTTCCTAAGGGATACTTGTTCCACAGTGAGTTAAGCCATCATCCTATAGCTTTCCTAAGGTCTCTGACTTTTAGGCACTTACCTGCCCTAAGCAAGGGTCGTTCCCTAGAATTAGCATAAAGTCTCAAAGGCATGCATGGTATTGAGAGAAATTAGTAGGTGTTTCCCCAGTAACTTAATTCGGTCTCAAATGAGCACCTAACCATTTCCACCCATGTCAATTGTTTTTAACTCTCTTTTTTTCTTTTTTTCTCTCTCTCTCTCTTTTTATTTTTTTTTATTTTTCAAGGAACTTTGTTCCTCTCTAGCTCACTGGTATTTTGATTTTTCCAAATGGGCTTACACAATCCTAGCATCTCCAGTAACTAATATGCTAAATCTAGAGTCCCTTATGGATTCCACAGTACTAGACTACTAGGATGAATCATAACTATATATGTAATAGATTCTCCCTTTCAGAATATTCGTCAAGTGTAAGTGAAAGATAAAAGCTAACAAGTGCAAATCTAGAACATCCATCAGAGAAACTAAAAATAATATACAACTAGATAAATGAAGTTAAGCTATCTATAGCATGGAAACAAATCGCAAAAAAGAAAATTTTGAAAGTATCACTGAGGTAGCTTAAAATGACAAACAATTAAGTGCTAAAAGGAAACAAAATACTATATGCATGAACACATAAATGCAAATGATCTAACACTAAACCTAAATGTCAAGAAAGAAACTACTGTTAGAATAAGGGCGTATCAAAATTTGGGGTCCTCCCCCCATACTTAAACAGTATCGTGGTTGAGGTTGTTAGGATCGATGAGCGGCTAGAACGGGGATGAATAGCCTAATCATCGTCGATGGAATTCGTTTTGTGTTGCTTGTCTACAATTATCGTTAGTACAGCAGAATACAAATAACAAATAACACGATAACAATAATGCAAACACACTCACAAGAGACAAGCGATAAACGTGGTTCGGAACCTTAGGGTTCCTACTCGACATGGCGAGCTCCACGACTCTAGTGATGCACACACCACTAACAAGTGTCCTTTTAGATAACACGTCGGAGGTGGAGAAACCTCATACAAGCAATTACAATAGTAATGCACAAAGTACAAGCAAATACAAAGACAATAATGAAATACAAGTAAAGAAACCTTACAACAATTGCTTTGAACACTTTGCTTGTTGCTTGGTTTGGTTTGCTCTTGAAGGTCTGGAATGCAGTAGCAAAACTCCCCAAAAATCACTGCAAAATCCTGTAACTCGAGCTCCTTTTATAATCTGCATCGAGCTAATTTTGCACCCAGCAATCAACTACCATAACACCCCAATTGACTATCCCTATAGCCATTGTCTCACAACGGCTCAATCCATGCAGGAAAAACTCCAATGGATACACTGGCAGTCGACTGCCATTACCATCAGTCGACTGCCAAGCCCGTAGCCGACTATGCAGTTGGCTATCGAGCTTTCTATACTCATGACCAAAACCATCAGTCGACTGACAATGCCACTTAGCGGCAGTCGATCACCGATCGACTCCCATCAGTCGATTGGTAATGATCATAGTCGACTAATAAACTTCAACAATGAGGTATAACCCAAGTATAATGCCCTCATACTTGCTAGACCACCCTTAGCTTAGACCTAAGCCTTCTATCCACCTGTTGCACCTATCAAATCCCTCCAAGTCATCGATGACTTGTTCATCCATACAATAGCCTTCAGGTGCTTCCAACGACTATTGTCATGCTGACCAGGTCTATACCGCCAAGACACATTGGACTTATGCTGCCAAGACTCAACTCATGGACTTTACGCTGCCAACATCAACCCTTGGACTTCCCAAATGCCAAGAACCCATGACTTAGACTTTCACCACTAAGGATACACACTTGGACTTATGTGACCAAGGCTACACACTTGGACTTTTCAAATGGCAAGTACCCATGACTTGAATTTTCATCGCCAAGGCTACACACTTGGACTTAGGTGACCAAGGCTACAAACTTGGACTTTCCAAATGGCAAGTACCCATGACTTGGACTTTCACTGCCAAGGCTACACACTTGGACTTCCCAATTGGCAAGTACCCCTGACTTGGACTTTCACTACCAAGGCTACACACTTGAACTTCTCCATCATATGGTCAACCCCATGTCAACCATATAGCCAACCCATTATCAAACAATGATCAACTCATCATCAAACTTCAAAACAATACTCGAGTAAAACTCAAGTCCGGTCAATCGTGACCTGGGTCGATTGCACCAACAAAGGTGGGAAATCTAGCAGTCTTGGCATGTCAGGCTCTTGGGAGAACCTGTTGCTTAGCCATTGATGCCACATGTACATGTGGTCGATCTGGGAATTGGTGGATGCAGCGGCGGCTCTGTGCTCCTCCTCCCTAGCCCACTGTTCTTGTGTAGCATACATGTGTTGTCGAATTTCTTGGCGATAGGCAGCCTCCTCCTGAAAATAAGCTCGAGCCTCACCGTAAAACTCCTCGTTCAGCTGAAAATGCTCCCGTAGATCTTCAAACTCTTCCTGTGTATAGGTCCTATGCTCCTCCCATCGCTTCCCCTGTGTCTGCTGCTTGATGTAAATATTGTTAGTAATATATGAGAGATGTCCTAAGGCAATCGCCTTATGTATGAACCATTTATATGATAAATGAAGATTCACTATTTGAGTATACATGTTTAATGTATTTGATTGGATCTTAAACTCATTTACTGAATGTCCACGATACGATTCACAGCATGAGAGAATTTGTGATTGGATCACAACTAGTGAGTATCTCTACATGTGTAATTGTGATGTATCTAATTATCCCTAGTCGATGAATTGATGGATTTGACACCATCAATTACGAGACTAGCACGAGGTATACTCCTTGGTGTATCCAAGCACCGGTGATTCTCACCGGGCCGAGACATAGTGATGTCCGAGTTGAATCGTGGATGCTAGTTATGGTAACTAGTTCATTGAGTGACCACCGTAAGACTTCATATGGTTCTCTCGCATATAGATATGTCAATGAAGTTCTTACGTAGCTTAAGTGCGATGTTCCTTTGACTTGCGGTATTCAAGTCATCTTGATCATGGAGACTTATGCTTTGACATCTTAAGCAAACATCTCTAAGGAGATGTGGACCCGGATGATTGGGTATAAGTCAAGTGATCAAGGTGTTTGAATAGCCTATAAAGGATTCACCACTCCTTGCAGGAGATGTATACCCATGGCCTCTCGTCGATTGTTACTAAAGTCTTTGGCCAAAGCAATACATGTTTAGAGTAAGGTACTCTTCGATACATGTGGAGTAACTAGAATCCGTAGGACGAGGAAATGATACTTGGGCTAGGTGTGACGTAGTCAGCCTAGTGGGGACTGACACAATAGACCATGTCCTGAACCAAGTGGGTATAAGATGAGTGAAGGGAATGGGGCACGATTCATTCGAGCATCAAGGGTTTGAAATAGTTCTCGATCAACCGCTGATCTTTTCTAATTGGGGATCATGATGTACTACTAGGTGCCACTCATGATCGCTCTATAATTAATGGTTAATTATAGACCAACATAAACCGAGAACCTATTTGGTCACACGCACAACGAGTGTAATCCAAAGGATTTAAAACGAGCTTGAGAATGGGATTCTCGCATCGAGAGAAACTATGTTTGGTTGGACCAAACATAAAGCGAGCATGAAATTGTTTCACGCAATGGAAGCGTGGATGGGCCGTGGTCTTATGAAGACATAATGGATGGACCAAAATGGTTTGGTTCTAATCCAATGGATGAGAATAAACCAAAGGGTTTGGTTTATATTAAACGAATGAACCAAAGGTTGGTTCGTTCGTTTTAACTTAAAATAAACCATCATGGTTTGGTTTATTTTAACTTATCTTAATGGAGCGGGTTAACGGGCTTTATGGATATGATCCATTAACCATTAAGAGAATTAGTTCTCTATAAAAGTGGGCTTAAGGGATTGTTAAACCCTAACTAATCCAATCATCCAAACCCTAGCCGCCCAACACATACTTGTGTTGCCGCAGCCCATAGCACCTCCATCCGGCGTCCAGAAGGCGGCTTCCTTCCTCCTCGCCGGTGTCGAGCTGCTGCCGGAAGAGTTCCGGCGATCCTCCTTAGGTTTGGCATCAAGGTGAGCACTTGGCTTCCTTTGTTGGCCGGCGCCTATCTCCTCCACCAAGCTGTCCAGTTTTTCTGGACAGCTTCTTCTCCTCTCGTCGGAGCGTCGTTTGGACGACGGTTAGTGCTCCGACAGCGGCTAACATACCGGGGATTTGATCTCCGGTAATCCTCTGAGGTGGAGGACGAAGGATTCGTCAAACGGTTGACGAATACCTCTCCGGAGAAGCGAGTTTTGAGAACTCGTTTTGGATCCGAATTTGGATTCGGATCGTGATCATCTCTCGATCACGTCGTCTTCAACACGAGGCTAGTAACCCGTACGAAGACAAAGCTCGTGACTTAGCGAAGTCATCCCGAGGAGCTCGGCGTGGATACGGATAGAGACGATTCTTACGAGGATCGTTCCGGTTGATGCCGTTCCCGCTACACGTCAGACGGAAGGTATAACGTAGTTTAATTTCTTTTATTGCAATTTTAATTTACGGTTATGTCTACACTTGTTGTAATAGCATGCGTGTGTTGTGTGTGTTGTAATAAATAGGAGTATTTATTATTTTTATTGCTTCCGCTGTGCTCATGTTTACGAAACATGATCGAACACACACACGCCGCGGTGCCGGAAACCCAACAGTGGTATCAGAGCCCAGGTTGTGTTTCGACATAATCGTAAAAAATGGTTTTGCGATAGTCATAATGTATTTCTGGAAATTTTCTAATTTTGGAAATTTAGAAGTATTTATGGAAATTTTTCAATTTTGGAAAGTCTAGAAGTATTTATGGAAATCTACCACTTTTGGAAAGTTGGAAGTATTTATGGAAATTTATATTTTCCATAAATAAAATATTTGATTAGATTCTGGAAATTTGTTTCCTAATTTAATCATGATTTGATTTGGGAAATCAAATCTTAAAATATTTAATTTCCATAAGTAGTTTTAAAGATTTAGGAAATTGATTTCCTAAATAGATTTTCCTTAATCAAATAATTCCATGAATAAAATATGTGATTAGATTTGGAAATTTGTTTCCTAATTTAATTATGATTTGATTTGGAGAATCAAATCTTAAACATATTTTATTTCCATAAATAGTTATGACATATAAGGAAATTACATACATGACATAATTGTATGCCATGTAATTGCATTAGATGCATAACATTATGTCATGCGTGTCGTGACATGTAGATGTATGCCATGTATGCCATGCCATGTAGATAATAGTTATTTGCATGCAAAGAGGATGAGACATAAAAACCCTTAATCAATATTAAAGCCTACACCTTCCATTAATATGGTTAGAACCAGAGTTCTGTTTCTTGTTTGGGTTGTTGGACTTTCCAAGCCCTCCAACTCAATATGTTCAAACCATGGAATAGTTTAATACTAATATGGTAAGAGTCGAGGTCAATCATTAGCTTTGGTTGTTGGACTCTCTCCAAGCTGGGCTAATTGGTTGAATGCGCCTAACCATATTAAAACTATGTCCGATTAATGGGTTGGCTTTAACTCGAGCATCGGTTTGTTGGACTCTCTCCAAGGTCGATGTAAAGGAGGTGAAGTTGGGTGTTATGCATATGATGCATACTTGTTAATGTGTTAACAACCCGATGTATGTGTGAACATTCAATTAGTTGATAGCACATTGTGATAGTTGCATATACATGATATGCAATCGGTATAGATGATACCTACCATCGTAGTTATGAATGACTTGTTGGACTCTCTCCAAGGTTGTTCATAACTATGATGGATATCAGCCCATTCGGAGATGGACCTACGATCTCCCGAAGTGATTTTGGGGTTTTTGAAATTCGAAAATGAATGGGATTTATAAATGTATATTGATGCATTTTAAAATCATCTTTCTCATATATGCTCGTTTTGTATTTCTAGGTCAATAAATTGATCATGACGTCTTTGAATTTGCGCACTATTTTGGATTCAACAAACCGATCGGGCCTAACTTCGGATCGGCTTAGAAACTCGAGAATTGTTCTCAAGGCGGAAAAGCTTGCATATGTCCTTGAAGAGCCTCTTCCTGACCGTCCTAAGGACGATGCAACTCCAGACCAAATGTTGGTCTATCAGAAGCATGTGGCAGATTCTGAGCTGGCGAGTTGCATCATGCTAGCGGCGATGGTACCTGAGCTGCAGAAGTAGCATGAGCATATGGATGCTAACACTATGGTCTTCCATCTTCATGAGTTGTTCGATGAGCAAGCGAGATCCGAAAGGTTCGAGGTCTCTAGGCTCCTCTTCACCACAAAGATGCAAGAAGGTTCCTCAGAGTGCTTTGTGCTAAAGATGAACGGGTACATCGAGGGCTAGCTACCCTCGGTTTTGTGATGGATCATGAGTTAAGTATTGACTTAATTCTGCATTGTTTGCCCAAGAGTTTCTCGCAATTTGTGATGAACTATCGGATGAACAAATTGGAATCCACCATTCCCGAGCTCCTCAATATGTCAAGACTGGAGCCTTCGTGAAGCATGAGGAGAAGGCGGTTCATAGTTGATTCTCAAAGAAAGGTTCTAAGAGGAAGAAAGAAAGGAAAGAAAAAAAGGCAAAGAAGGCGGAACCAGCGCAAAAGGGCACTTGCCATCACTGTGGCAAGGAAGGCCACTGGCGAAGAAACTGCAAGATTTATCTTGAGTCCATGAAGAAGAAGAAGGCATCCGATGCCCCATCCTCTTCAGGTATCTTCGTTATTGATTGTCATTCTATTTCCTTAGACACTTGGGTATTGGATACTGGGTGTAGCTCACATATATGTAATGACATACAGTGGGCTAAGGAATAGAAGAAGACTTGTCAGGAGAGTCAAATTTATGTAGCTGGCAATGGAGCAAAGGTTGCTGCGGTCGCCATCGGAACTTATTTGCTGAAGCTCCCTAGTGGACTAGTCTTGGAACTAGACAATTGCTATTATGTTCCTTCTCTAATAAAGAACATTGTTTCTATTTCCTGCTTAAATAGAAATGGTTTCCATTTAACGTTTAGTAACAATTGTTGTTATATAACTTTGAATGGCGTACTTTATGGAACTGGAACTTTGAGTAATGGCATTTATACGTTGGACGTATCCAGTGACATTTTCAATATCGAAGCGAGCAACACGCGTGCTCGAAAGGATAATCACATAGACTCCTATATGTGGCATTGTCGCCTTGGCCATATAAGCAAGAAACGCATGTCCGAATTACACCGATGTGGAATTCTGGAATCGTTTGAATTGGATTCATACGATAAATGCGAATCATGCTTAAAAGGCAAGATGACTAAGTTACCTTTTACTGGAAAAGGTGAACGAGTGGGAGAGTTACTAGGTTTAGTACATACTGATGTATGTGGACCTATGTCAACTCAAGCATTAGGAGGCTATAGCTACTTCATTACCTTCACCGATGATCACTCACGGTTTGGGTATGTGTTCTTGATGAAACACAAGTCTGAAGCCTTTGAAAGGTTCAAAGAATTCAGAAATGAAGTAGAGAAACAACATGACAAAAGTATTAAAATACTTCGATCGGATCGAGGTGGTGAATACTTAAGTCAAGAGTTTCTTGATTATCTAAGAGACAATGGAATATTATCTCAATGGACTCCGCCCTATACACCACAAAGATAATGGTGTATCCGAGAGGCGAATCGACCTTGTTGGACATGGTCGTCAATGATGAATCATGCAACTCTTCCCAAGTCCTTTGGGGTTATGCACTGCATACCGCTTACTTGTTAAATGTAATGCCTACCAAGGTAGTCTCAACTACTCCATATGAGATATGGAATGGTAAGAAACCTCATGTATCTTACTTGAAGATATGGGGTTGTCCTCGCTTATGTGAAGCGGATCAGACGTATAAATCGATGCTAAGTCCGATAAATGTCTATTTATTGATACCCTAAGGAAACAAGGGGTTACCAATTCTATCATCCCGTGGAACAAAAGGTGTTTGTTTCAAGGCATGCTGTGTTTCTAGAGAAAGAGTTTCTCTTGCAAGAAAACAGTGGGAGTGTCGTCGAGCTTGAGGAGGCTCGAGAGACTCAAATAGACATTAATGAGATACCGGTGAAGCACAACATGACAACTCATAGTGATGAGCACCTCGATTATTGTAACACCACATCTTCGTAGATCTGGTAGAACACGCAATATTCCTGAGAGATATGGATTTCTCGTAAGTGAATCGAACGACGTGTTACTCATTGATGATGAGGAGCCTACCAGTTATGAAGAAGTGCTGAAAAGTTCAGAAAGGGATAAGTGGCTTGGTGCCATGAAGTCGGAAATGGATTCCATGTATGAAAACCAAGTTTGGAACTTGGTTGACCCACCTGAAGGCATAAAGCCTATAGGGTGCAAGTGGGTTTTCAAGAAGAAAATCGACATGGATGGTAATGTGATTACCTATAAGGCTAGATTGGTGGCGAAAGGATATCGCCAAAAGCAAGGTGTTGATTATGACGAAACCTATTCGCCTCAGTAGCTATGCTTAAATCCATTCTGATGCTCCCGCCATAGCGCTCATTATGATTATGAGATATGGCAGATGGATGTGAAAACTTTTCCTTAATGGAAACCCGCCGAGGACGTGTATATGATACACCGAGGGTTTCACATCTGGCTGATAAAACCAAGGTATGCAAATTGCGACGATCCATTTATGGATCAAGCAAGCATCCAGAGTCGAATATCCGCTTTGATGAGACGATCAAAAAGTTTGATTTCTCACAAAATCCGCATTTAACCTTGTGTGTACAAGAAGGTTAGTGGGAGGCAATGTGTTCCTAGTATTGTATGTCGATGACATATTACTTATAGGAAACGATGTGTCCAATCTTACACCGCTTAAGGTTTGGTTATCCAAGACATTCTCCATGAAAGACTGGGAGAAGCAACCTACATCCTGGGATTAAGATCTATAGAGATAGATCAAACGTTGCTTGGTCTTTCGCAGCTTCATATATATAGACCGAAAAGCAAAGAGGTTTAGCATGTAATCCAAGAAAGGTTTCTACCCATCGTGCATGGGGTACACCTTCAAGTCTATGTGTCCGCGCACGTAAGACGAGAGGATTTGCATGAGTAAGATTCCCTATGCATCCGCAATAGGATCTATCATGTATGCTATGTTATGTACGAGGCCCGATGTATCGTATGCTCGAGTGTCACGAGCAGATACCACCGATCCAGTGAATGGATCATTGGGTGTTAATAAGACGATCCTTAAGTACTTGAGAAGAACTAAGGATGTGTTCCTAATATACGGAGAAGGACACATGGTGATACGCGGGTATCTGGATGCGGCTTCAGACAGACAAGGATGATTCGAGGTCTCGATGCGGATACGTGTTCACCTTGAATGGGGCGCGATGAGTTGGAAAAGTTCCAAACAAGAGATCAGAGCGGATTCTACCATCGAGGCGTAATATATTGCGGCGAGCAAAGGAAGCGGTTTGGATCAAGAAGTTCGTTCATGAACTTGGTGTGATTCCGGCCATTGTTGAAGCAATACCGGTCTACTGCGACAACAATGGAGCAATTGCACAGGCGAAAGAGCCAAGGTCTCATCAACGATCCAAACATGTGCTTCGCCGCTATCATCTTATCAGAGAGATCATCAGTAGGAATGAAATACAAATCGAGAAAATTCCCACTGAAAGGAACTTAGCGGATCCTTTGACTAAAGCATTACCTCAAAGTAAGTTTGAGGGTCATGTTGGTGCTTATGGTATTGGATACCGTAGCGATTGGCATTAGGCCAAGTGGGAGTCTGTTAGTAATATATGAGAGATGTCCTAAGGCAATCGCCTTATGTATGAACCATTTATATGATAAATGAAGATTCACTATTTGAGTATACATGTTTAATGTATTTGATTGGATCTTAAACTCATTTATCGAATGTCCACGATACGATTCACGATGAGAGAATTTGTGATTGGATCACAACTAGTGAGTATCTCTACATGTGTAATTGTGATGTATCGGAATTATCCCTAGTCGATGAATTGATGGATTTGGACACCATCAATTCTGTCGAGACTAGCACGAGGTATACTCCTTTGTGTATCCAAGCAGCTGATTCTCACTGGCTGGAGACATAGTGATGTCCGGAGTTGATCGTGGATGCTAGTTATGGTAACTAGTTCATTGGAGTGACCAGCCGTAAGACTTCATATGGTTCTCTGCATATATAGATATGTCAATGAAGTTCTTACTGTAGCTTAAGTGCGATGTTCCTTTGACTTACGGTATTCAAGTCATCTTGATCATGGAGACTTGTGCTTTGACATCTTAAGCAAACATCTCTAAGGAGATGTGGACCCGGGATGATTGGGTATAAGTCGAAGTGATCGAAGGTGTTTGAATAGCCTATAAAGGATTCACCACTCCTTGCGAGGAGATGTATACCCATGGCCTCTCGTCGGATTGTTACTAAAGTCTTTGGCCAAAGCAATACATGTTTAGAGTAAGGTACTCTTCGATACATGTGGAGTAACTAGAATCCGTAGGACGAGGAAATGATACTTGGGCTAGGTGTGACGTAGTCAGCCTAGTGGGGACTGACACAATAGACCATGTCCTGAACCAAGTGGGTATAAGATGAGTGAAGGGAATGGGGCACGATTCATTCGAGCCATCAAGGGTTTCGTAAATAGTTCGGATCAACTGCTGATCTTTTAGGTTAATTGGGGATCATGATGTACTACTAGGTGCCACTCATGATCGCTCTATAATTAATGGTTAATTATAGACCAACATAAACCGAGAACCTATTTGGTCACACGCACAACGAGTGTAATCCAAAGGATTTAAAACGAGCTTGAGAATGGGATTCTCAGACCGAGAGAAACTATGTTTGGTTGGACCAAACATAAAGCGAGCATGAAATTGTTTCAGTCACAATGGAAGCGTGGATGGGCCGTGTCTTATGAAGACATAATGGATGGACCAAAATGGTTTGGTTCTAATCCAATGGATGAGAATAAACCAAAGGGTTTGGTTTATATTAAACGAATGAACCAAAGGTTGGTTTGGTTCGTTTTAACTTAAAATAAACCATCATGGTTTGGTTTATTTTAACTTATCTTAATGGAGCGGGTTAACGGGCTTTATGGATATGATCCATTAACCATTAAGAGAATTAGTTCTCTATAAAAGTGGGCTTAAGGGATTGTTAAACCCTAACTAATCCAATCATCCAAACCCTAGCCGCCCAACACATTGTTGCCGCCCAGCTTGTGTTGCCGCCCAGCCCATAGCACCTCCATCCGGCGTCCAGAAGGCGGCTTCCTTCCTCCTCGCCGGCGTCGAGCTGCTGCCGGAAGAGTTCCGGCGATCCTCCTTAGGTTTGGCATCAAGGTGAGCACTTGGCTTCCTTTGTTGGCCGGCGCCTATCTCCTCCACCAAGCTGTCCAGTTTTTCTGGACAGCTTCTTCTCCTCTCGTCGGAGCGTCGTTTGGACGACGGTTAGTGCTCCGACAGCGGCTAACATACCGGGGATTTGATCTCCGGTAATCCTCTGAGGTGGAGGACGAAGGATTCGTCAAACGGTTGACGAATACCTCTCCGGAGAAGCGAGTTTTGAGAACTCGTTTTGGATCCGAATTTGGATTCGGATCGTGATCATCTCTCGATCACGTCGTCTTCAACACAAGGCTAGTAACCCGTACGAAGACAAAGCTCGTGACTTAGCGAAGTCATCCCGAGGAGCTCGGCGTGGATACGGATAGAGACGATTCTTACGAGGATCGTTCCGGTTGATGCCATTCCCGCTACACGTCATACGGAAGGTATAACGTAGTTTAATTTCCTTTTATTGCAATTTTAATTTACGGTTATGTCTACACTTGTTGTAATAGCATGCGTGTGTTGTGTGTGTTGTAATAAATAGGAGTATTTATTATTTTTATTGCTTCCGCTGTGCTCATGTTTACGAAACATGATCGAACACACACACGCCGCGGTGCCGGAAACCCAACAAATATCGTCGAGGCACGATCGGAACTTAGAGAAGTCATAAGACGACGTACCTATATCCTGCTCAAAAGTGGAAAAAGAAGGAGGTGCATGTGTAGGCTCGCGATGTGGACTAGGGGGCCCTACTTAAAAAAAGTTCTGGATTCGGCACGACCGTGTGAAATTCATACGACCGATTGTGTGCGACTCTAGATTTCTCTCGGAGTGCAACACGGTCCGAGAGTTTCCACACACCCCGCCGTGTGCTCTTCTGACCGTAGGGCACGACCATGTGGAATCCACACGATCACCTGTGCTTCCTTCTAAGGTTCTAACAAGAGATCTCCTTTCTACCTAGCAAGTTCTATTTGACCCTAAAACACATGTGAAGATTCTAATGGACAAAAATTAAAGTCTAAACTAACATCCATGAATGAAAAAAGAATAAAAACATGTAAATTTAAACTTGGGTTGCCTCCCAAGAAGTTCTTGTTTAAGGTCTTTAGCTCGACCATACTCCTTTGCCTCAGCTCGGCTTTGGTGGCTTTGTGAACCTCCATTCATCCATTTCAGAATTTTCACCCTCGCTCTACACCTTAGCTCTTGCAAGAATGATATACTTCCCTAAGGTGGGTTTCAAATCCCCAACACTAGGAAACTTGAACTCTAAATTATTATCCCCTAACGTCAGAGTTAGCTTATGATTCTTTACATCCATGACCATTCTTGCTGTGGCTAAAAATGGTCGTCTGAGAATCATGAGGATTTTCGGGTCTTCCTCCATTTCCATGACCACAAAATCCATAGGAAGTGTAAAATTTTCCACTCTAACCAGCACATCTTCCAGAATCCCCTGTGGGTATCGGTACAAGTGGTCGGTAAGTTATAACGTCATAGTGGTGAACTTCAAATTCCCCAACCCTAATTTTTTGCATAAGGTATAAGACATCAAGCTCACACTGGCGCCCAAGTCACATAAGACCTTGCTAATTAGAGTTTCCCCTATATGACATGGAATATAGAAACTCCTCGGATCCTTTAATTTTTGAGTGGTCTCATTCTGGAGATAAGCGCTTGATTCTTTTGTAAGGGCCACTACCTTTGACCACTCGACCTTCCAGTGGTGTGCAATAATATCTTTCATGAATTTTGAAAATTGAGGCATTTGGTACAAAGCTTCGAGTATCGACACCTCCACTGAGATCGATTTTAACATGTTAAAAAATTTTCCGAACTTAGCATCTCTTTTTGCATTGGTCAGCCTCTGCAAGAATGGTACTATCAAGGTTGGTTGAGTTTTTATAGCAGGTTAATGTTCAATGTTTTCAACTTCTTCCATCCCGATCTCCTCAGAAGGTTCCTTTACTTCGAATCCTTATTCCGGTTCAACAACTAACTTGCCCAACAATTCCTTTAGGATCCTCCCACTCCGTAACATCACTACCTTGCACTTCTCCACTAGATTAGCCTATGATTTTCCTGATAACCATCCCAGTGCTCTGGCAACCTAGATGGCGATCTGAGCTACCTAAATCTCTAGCATCTTTTGCTGGCTAGCGAGATCATTCATAGACGATATTAATCTTCAATCATTGTATCTGTTTGTGAATGTCACCGCTGGAACTCAGCGTTCGCCTCTTGTTGCATTTGAATAAAGTTTTCTATCATCTGCTCCAGTCGGTGGTTAGGTGGTTGTTCCTGCCCATTTCTCGGTTGCCCATATCCTCCTGACTGTTGAAAATTGCTTGAATTACCTTTATAGGAAAAATTTGGGTGGTTCCCCCATTCGGGGTTGTATGTGCTTGAATAAGGATTATTGGGCCTCTGATTATACTCGCCCACAGCACCAACATGCTAAACCTGAGTCTCAGATCCGCTCTGCTCTCCACAGTAGTCCTCCTGATATGCTGCTACTCCATCACTAAAGGAGTTGGTCACACCTACAGAAGTAGGGGTTAGGGAGTCAAACCGTCTTCTTAGTGCGTCCATCCTTGCCGCTAGATGATCCACGGAGTTAACAACATATCTCCCTGCTGCAGGTGCTGTGTGACTTTGCTCAGAAGCCCATTGGCGGTTGTTCTAGGCCACCTTCTCGATCAACTCTTCTACTTCCTCGATGGTCTTGTTCATTAATGCTCCTCCTATAGCAGAACTGAGGGAAACCTTCATGACATATGCGATCCCATTATAGAATATGTGAATCACCAGCCACCTCTCGAGATCGTGATGTGGGCATTGGTAGAGTAGCACTTTGTATTGATCCCAAGCTTCAAACAAGGACTCCCCTTCCTTATGCCAGAAGCTAGTGATCATGTGGCACATGTGAACAATATTACTTGTTGGAAATAATTTATTTAGGAATTGCTTCTCACGCTGCTCCCATGTGGTGATGTTTCATGAAGGAAGGGAGTGTAGCCATGTCTTCGCCTTGTCCCGTAGTGAAAACGAATCGCATCGGTGGGTACTCCATTGAATTTTAATGTAGAGCATATCTCTAAAAATGTCTCTAGGTGCCGATTCAGGTCTTCAGTTGTAGCTCCTTCGAATTGGCTTTGTTGGACCATGTATATGATTGTTGGTTTTAACTCGAAATTATTAGTTGTGATGGATGGTCTAGCTATACTCGGCCTATACCCTCTAGCACTGGGGGCTGCATAATCTCGTAGAGGCCTCCTACCTAAGTTCGCCAAAGGGCCATCTTGTTCCTCCATATTTTTCTGTTCAACTCTCCTGTGATGGTAGGTTCGCTCTATTTCTAGATCTATTGAAAGAAGATTTTTCAATCCTAAGCGTCTATGCATACGATGAACCAAGCTACACAATCAGGAGTATATATACTACTTATTAAAAGGAAATCAAATAACCTAAAGCACTAAACCAAATGAAGAAAAACTAAAAACTGAGCTAAAGCAAGAAGTAATATAACTAAATTTAAATAGCAAAAATCTAAACAGAGTAAACTGAAATAAAATGAAAATAAAATAAGAAAACAAATCTAGCCTAGGTCTGATCCAAACTATACACTTTTGATTCAATATCGAATCAACATTCCCCGTCAATGGCGCCAAAAAATTGATGCACATGAGAGCGACCTCAAATCATCGACGAGGGTCATCGAAGACTCGAAGCGTGTGCTCGCGTTCAATGCCTGCAAGTGCATAAATGTCGTCAAATAATAAAAGATTATCAATCCCACAGAGATTGAGATTTGAATACCATTTTTCCAATGGATGTTGTTTTTCGTAGTTATAATCCTAAGAGTTGTGGTTGCGAGGTTGACGGTAGTTCTAACTCAAGTATGGTATCACTCGGAGGAAGAGAAGGTTGGTTTGATGTTCTCTAAAGGATTCTAGGACTTCAGTTTTATTTGTGCGTCGTGGGACATGCTATCAATTAGATGCTTTTGAGACCTCTAATTATGATCTTGTGAGAGGATCATCATACATTTGCCCGATGAACTTTTTCTTCTACAGGGAACTATTTACTCCTAACCAAGTTTCCCTTTCGGATCGTCAGAGCTCAGGGGCTTGATACTGTTGGGAGCCCTTTGTCACTAAGGTCCCTAAACCCTTCTAGAGTTAATTTCTCCTACTTTGGGCCTTCTGCTAAGATAGGTTAATGGGGTACGAGGATGTCCTAATAATCCCTACGAAGAGGTGGATCGTATTGTTGGTGCAGTAGGCACCTAAGTCGAACCTGAGTTTTGATTATAGCAAATGATACAAAGTTAAGCTCATGTTGTTATCTCACGAGCTGAATCGAGTGTGCAGAAAATTGCTATAGCTGGAAGCTGAAGGCTAGTGACACCCGGAGGAAGCCGCGGTGGTCGGGCAACACTCAAGTGACTTCGGAGGGAGCCGAAGGAATTGAGTGGAAGGCCGGAAGCAAAAGCAACACGTAAATATCGAGGTAAGCTCGTGTGTGCGAGTGAAATTAAGGTCGTATCCTCGTTACGGGGAAAGACTTAAGCGTAGATCCGACCCAAGACAACTCATAGGTGGTCTAGGTCGAGATCGGACGGTCGACGACCGTCGAAATAATGTTTTCCTTAAGCTAACTTTGCCTTGCAGCCAACATCAGTCGACTGCCGTCCATCAGTCGAGTGACTACGGCTAGCACTCAACTGATACTTCCAGCAGTCGACTGGTGATGGCCAGCAGTCGACTGCTAGTCAAAGGATCAGCCTCGAGTAGTCAAGAGTTATCACCATTTTTCAAGGGGTTTTGTTCCCATTTGTGATTGGCTAAAGACCCATTCGATGAGGGGCTCAAAGGCTATAAAAGGAGGGCCAAACCTAGGGTTTTTCATGAATTCAAAAGCTTCCAAGTGCTTCCGATATGCTTCGACTCTCCGACATCCCTACGACGAAGCGCTGCCGAGACGACGACTAGAGCTTCAACCTCCAACCTTTTAAGTCGTCGGTAACGAAAGTTCTAAATTGTATTTCAGTTTATTCCTTTTAGTAAAGCTTTAAATCATATCAAGGAGAGGGGGAGTGTCCCTCTACCTTGAGTCTTTATCGAGTTTTGTATTCGTTTAACTCCTATCTCCAACGAGGAGGAGTTTGGTTAGTATTTTGCCCTCCGTGCGTGGTCAAGGACCACTAGGGCCTTGGAGTAGTAGCCGTAGGCTACAAACCAAGTAAAAACCCTCGTGTTTTTATTTATTTATTGTTATCTTTCCGCTGCATTTTACTCGTACCTTAACGAACGATTACGAAAAATTTCTATCGCTATTCACCCCCCCCTCTAGCGAACCGCATCGATCCAACAATTGGTATCAGAGCCGGAGGTTGCTAAGATTTGGTGAAACCACCAATCTAGCCATTTTTCACAGATTTATTTTTATTTTATTTCTGTTTATTTCAGATTTATTTCGCTTTGTTAAATTTACTCCCGCACTACTAATCCAAGACGCGAGTCTTGGTACTTTTTGTGTGTTTTTGTCGTTGCTAGTTTTTTTTTCCTTCGTCTCCTTGTGTTCTTTGTTCTAATGGCCCATCTCGAAGGGTTTAGCACCGTCCGACCTCCATTTTACAACGGAGATGACTTCCGTTATTGGAAGGGTCAGATGGAATGCTTTCTTAAAACCCAAATCGAGATGTGGATCATAATCCAAATGGGTTTCACACTTCCGACTAATGAAGTGGGTGACTCCTTCGATTATGACCAATGGACCATTGCGACAAAAAAACAAGTCGAAGACGATGCTAAGGCAACGCAAATCCTTCAATGCGGCCTATCCAAGGAGGAGCTAAATCGCGTTGGCCCCTTCATAAGCGCAAAAGATCTTTGGACAAAACTAGTGGAGCTACACGAAGGGACCGACGAAGCCAAGGTATGTAAGAGTGATCTTCTTTTCAATAAACTATATAACCTAAAAATGCAGGAACACGAGTCCGCGACGCAACTTCACGCCCGAGTCCAGGACATCGTCAACAACCTACACGCAATCGGGCAAAAGGTCGAAAACCGCGACCTTATAAGGTATGTTCTAAACTCTTTTCCGAGGACTACCTTGTGGGCATCCATGGTCGATGCCTACAAGGTCTCCAAGGACCTTTCTAAAATTAGGTTAGATGAACTCTTTTCCGATTTCGAATTACATGAACAATCCAACTCGGAACCCGAGAGGGGTATAGCCTTGTTTGAAGGATCAAAGAAGAAGAAAATCGCAAGCAAGCCACCACCAACCGAGGAGGAAGACGAGTCCGAAGAAGAAGTTAACCCGGAGTTGACTGCCGAACTAATGAACCTAGCTCGAAGGATAGCCAAGGGACGAAAGCGAACCATGACTCGACTCAACCAAGGTAAGCCTAAAAGTTCTAATATTAGGTGTTATGAGTGTAACAGGATTGGACATATCAAGTCCGAGTGCCCCAAGCTGAACCACCAAGCACCTAAGCACAAGAAGGCCCTCAACGCGACATGGGAAGAAGCGTCATCCGAAGAAGACGAAGACCACGTCTTCATGGCGAAATCAATTGAGTCGGACATGGAGACCGAGCCTGAACTTGAGTCAGAACCTGAGGATGACTCGGACTACGAAGCTACCTTCAAGTCAAGCCACGAATACGCATCCGGTTCAAAAGATACCCTTAAAGTAAGTCGAACTTTATTTAACACTTTACATAATACGGTTAGGTTTTTGTCTAGGAAGTTAGCTAAGTCTGAGTCCAAGGTCGAGACCCTTGTTGAGGAGGTTAAACTCCTCAAACACGAGGTCTCCCTAACCTCTTCGACTAGTCGAGTTCAAGAGAAGGACTCAACTCGAGTTGAAAAGCTCGAAGTTGAGAACTCTCTCTTGAAAAGTCAAGTCGAAGATCTTAGGAACAAGTTGGAAAGGTTCACTTCGGGATCCAAAGGACTTGACCTCCTACTTGGATCTCAAAAGGCCGTGTACAACAAGGCTGGACTAGGATTTAACTCAAACACGACTAATAGGTCGTATATGTCGATTGTAAGTCGACATAGGAAACATGTCCAAGCATGGGTCCCTAAGAACCTTTTGATTTCAACTCTAGGATCCAACCCGTACTGGATTCCCAAGGACCAAATCCACTATGTGGATAGACCGAACTGATTCAACGGTCCAGGGGGAGCCAGTACAAAACATGTTTGTGCTTTAACTTAGAAATTGCATGTTTTAACTTAGAATGTTTGTGCTTTAACTTAGAAATTGCATGCTTTAACTTAGAAAGTTTGTACTTTAAAACTTGTGAACTCACTTAGAACATGAACATAATCAACTTCGAAAAGATTGAGCCTCGGGGAGCCTCTTTTCAAAAAACATAACCAACTAAAATTCTTCGAAAAGATTGAGCCTCGGGGAGCCTCTTTTCAAAAATAACCAGTTAGACTAGGAAATAATCTTAGGTGAGTCAAGTCATCATTTTCTTGAACATCGCTTTGTCTAAGGAAGTGGTCGATGATCCGATAAAAGAAGGCCCCTGTGCCTCGCCACGACGTGGAAGCCATGATCTTGAAAAGGTAAACTTGACAAGCCTAGGGTCAAATCCAAATCTAACATAAAATTACTTGAACCTAAATACACTTAATCAACTTAATTGGAAATCATCTCACAAAAAACACATAAGTATAACATGCTTGATCATATAGACACAGGTGAGATGACCTAGGTTTAACAACTTACAACCAATTTTTTTTTTTAAAAAAATCTAACATCCAATCCAACCACCTTGTGTGTAGGATCAATGGATGTTGGACAGCGGTTGCTCCCGACACATGACCGGGGATCAACTCAAATTCACAAAGCTTCCATTCAAACGACAAGGATCGGTAGCCTTTGGGAATAGCAACTTAACTCGAATTTTGTTATTAAAAATGTATTACTTGTAGAGAATTTTGAATATAACCTGCTTAGCATAAGCCAACTATGTGACAATAACTATAAGGTCGTATTTTTAGAAAATGAATGTGTAATTAAAACAAATAAAACAGCTAAAACAATACTCAAAGGAACTAGGACAAATAACATTTATACGATCAACTTAACTAACTCCTCAACTAAGTGTCTTATGACACGGCAAGAGGAATCATGGTTGTGGCACCGACGACTCGGTCACTCACACACAAGACTCATCCACAAGATGAGTCAGAGTGATTTAGTCAGAGGTTTGCCTAACCTCAACAACTTGGATAATAAAATATGTAATGCTTGTCAACAAGGTAAACAATATAGGGCACAACATCAACCAACTAATCAAGAACGAACCTCAAGTGTACTTGAGCTCCTGCATATGGATCTATTCGATTCACATGGAGCCAAGCACTTAATAGAAGTCAATATTGCTTAGTCATAATTGACGACTACTCCAGGTTTACCTGGGTTAGGTTCATCAAACATAAAAATGATACCCTAGATCAATTAATCAATCTATTCAAATTAATCGAGAATCAAAAAGACCTTAAGGTTAAAAGACTTAGAAACGATCATGGTGGTGAATTCGAAAATCAAAGGTTCACCGACTTCTGTAACCTAAACGGATACCACCATGAATTCTCTTGCCCTAGGACCCCTCAGCAAAATGGCCTAGTGGAACGAAAAAACCGAACTCTACAAGAAGCCGCTAGGACCATGTTGAACGAATACGACCTACCCGATAGATTTTGGGCAGAAGCCGTGAGTACAGCATGCTATGTCCAAAATAGGATCCTTATGGTAAAAAGGCACCTTAAGACCTCATACGAGATTTATCACGATAAAGTACCCAATATCAAGTACTTTAGGGTATTTGGGTGTAAGGTACATATCCTAAACACTAAGGATTACCTAGGGAAATTTACATCCAAAACCACGACCGGAATCTTTCTAGGAACTCGACTACAAGTCAAGCTTATAGAGTATATAACCACGACACCCTTAGAGTCGAGGAGACTATCAATGTAGTATTTGATGAAGGACATGAACCTACAAAACCCCCAGCAACCCCAATGAGTGAGCCGATTCATACTAGACCTAACTCTGATCCGGAGATCAGGTCTAGTGTTAATCCTAACCTAAGTCAACCAAGTCACTCTATTGATCAAGTGATAGATGACTCCAACCAAACTAGTGTTCAACCAAGTCACCCCATTGATCAAGCATTAAGTGACACAAACCCAACCCAATCTAGGATTCAGACTAACCACCCTATCGATCAAGTGATAGGAGATCCTAATCTAGGAGTTCGAACTAGAGCATCCTATAGGAACCTTAGTCAAATTTCCTTAATTTAAAAGATAGAACCCAAATCATTTGAACAAGCTCTTCTTGATCCCGATTGGATTATTGCAATGCAAGAAGAGCTAGCTCAATTTACTAGGAATGAAGTGTGGGAATTAGTACCACCACCTAAAGACAAAATGATAATTGGAACAAGGTGGGTGTTTCGAAATAAGCTTGATGATAAAGGTGAAGTAGTTAGAAACAAGGCTAGGTTAGTCGCCAAAGGGTTTAGCCAAGTCGAAGGCTTAGATTACGACAAAACCTATGCCCCAGTAGCTAGACTCGAATCCATTCGAATGTTGCTAGCTTATGCCGCACATCGAGGATTTAAGCTGTTTCAAATGGATGTTAAGTCAGCATTCCTAAATGGATACATTAAAGAAGAAGTTTATGTCAGCCAACCCCCCGGATTCGAAAATCTAGATAAACCCGACCATGTTCTAAAACATAAGAAAGCTCTCTATGGACTTAAACAAGCTCCTCGAGCTTGGTACGAGAGACTTTCAATCCATCTTAAGTCAAAAGGGTTTAACCAAGGCTTAGTTGACCCAACTCTTTTCGTAAAAACCTTAGGTAAAGAAATATTCATAGCTCAAATTTACGTAGACGATATAATTTTTGGAACCTCTAACTCAACCTTACTAAACGAGTTCGTTTCACTCATGGAAAGTGAGTTCGAAATGAACTTGGTAGGCGAGTTAAGTTTCTTTTTAGGTCTACAAATTAAACAAACTAAGGATGGTATTGTTAGAATGTATACTGAAAGCCTAGCTCTTTTCTGTATGAACATTTTATTTTGAAATAAGAATCACATGATCATTGTTTGCATTTTATATATTCATTATATATGTGTGCATATTGTCTAATATTCTACATTGTAGATAACATGGTGCTTGGTGTGGCACAGAAGATCGTGTTATCAGTCCCTTGTAAAATATAAGTAGAGGCTCACAACCAAGATGGTTTTGGACAAACCATTGGCATGGTTGTAGTGTAGCTTGGTATTGTTTTATCTTGAACATAGAGTTACACTAGTACACTTAGGTGTATTGAGTAGGACCGACATAGAGGTGATTCAATTTAGTACTGACTACATAATTGAATCGGACCTCGGATATTATGTTGTACATGCTCTTAATCCCGATATAATAACGGGCACATGTACTTAGTATTTATTTCTTTAATTTACCAGTGGGTGAGATTTAGATGGATTAAATCAATATGCCCGGTAAGTTGGGAAATAATATTATTTACATGGTGTGCCGTTGATTATAGGAGGAAACCGTGTCCTATATATTAGGTTGATGATGTCCCCTTGAGGAGCTCATAAGATTCATCATGTAAACCCAGCTGGTTGACTTAGTCAACTTGATGATAAGGTTGAGTGGTACTACTCGAGGAAATAGATGTTAATTAATTGATGGTCAGTAAATCAATTAATTGACGGACATTCGATATCTTAAACACGGGGAGATTAATGTACAAATAATATATGGAGCCCATATTGATTTATGGGGGTTGGTGAGGTAGTTCAATGATGATCCTCTAGTGGAATGGAACATCATTGATGGATTAAGTATGTGTGGTTCCGATCCATCGGGTGGCCAAGACCCAACTCCTCCTTATGGTCCCTATCGTAGCCTAATATAATCCTTGTGAAGTCTAGATCCAAGAATGTAAAACAAAACCTAGAACCAACGGTTAGGATTAAATCCCTAAGATCCGATGGTTAGGATGAAACCCTAGAACCAACGATTGGGATTAAATCCCTAAGATCCGATGGTTAGGATGAAACCCTAGAATCGACGGTTGAGATCAAATCCCTAGATTCGACGGTTGGGATAAAACCCTAGATCCGACGGTTGGGATGAAATCCTAGATCCGACGATTAGGATGAAATCCTAGATCCGACGGTTGAGATGAAACCGTAGATCCGACGGTTGGGATAAAACCCTAGATCCGACGGTGGAGGTTAAATCCCTAGATCCGACGGATGAGATTAAAGGAGGCTTAAGCCCTATTCTATAAATAGGTGCTTAGGGTTGGGCGGCAAGGATAAGATAAGGAGATTGGTTTTCGAATTAGGGTTAGGGTTTGGCTCATCTTCCATTGGGCGGCTACAAGCTTGGGCGGCAAGCTAGGGTTTGGCCGGTCATCCCTCTCTTCTCCTCCTTGGTTTTGGGAGGCACTCTTCCCTTTTCCTTGCTCCTTGGCCGGCGGTTCTCCATCCATTGGTGGCCGGCAATCATCTTCCTCCAATCTCTCCAAGGTGGCCGGCGCATCATCCACTTGCTCCTTGGCCGGCGGTTGCACCAAATTCCCTAATTTGGTGGTCGGTTCTAGATAGGAAAGGTATTTGTGATTGCTTCTCTTTGTTCGCAGCGGACAAGGTAGAGAAGTAAGTGATCAAGAAGGCTTCAACTCGTGGAGGATCTTCGTCCACACGTCGTCCACGAGAAGGATAGGACATACGATAGAAGATCGTAAGGTATAAAGTTGTTTTTAACTTTATTTACAGATCTGAATATGTTCTTTAATATTTTGATTATGCATGTGTATGAATGGATATATATTGTATAATCATTGACCCCGAAGACAAACACAAAAACCGGCGATCCATCCGTCGTCTTTTCCGCGGCTAACCAACTAGAAGAGTTGTGTTGCTTGAACAACTAGTTTGTTCAAGTGACCACTCAAGTTGTTAGCACGACGACGAATAGGTTGTGCCAAGGAAGCTCATCCCATCCGAATTAAGTCTTTCATTAGTGAAAATTTTAATCCGGGGACATGGGAGCCAATGAGCCTCCGAAGCGACATCCCAACAATTGGTATCAGAGCCATCGGTTTCCGGTTTTGTGTGTTTAGGATTCGGTTAATTTTTTCGTCAGAGTTCTCAAGCCATGGTCGCTCAGAAGGTTTCTTCCTCCAAACCGAAAGGTAAGAAGAAGAAGAAGAAGCAAGGTGGAGCGAAGAAGGTGGCAACAGGGCCTCAGGCAGGAGTGAAGAAGCCGAAAGGCAAGTGCTTCACTTGCAAGCAGACTGGACATTGGAAGGCGGACTGTCCTCGCCGAAAGAACAAAGGTATATCTTCTTGTTTAGTTGTTGAAACATATTTAGCGGTGTTATCTACCAGTGCCTGGTGTGTAGAAACAGGAGACACTGATCATGTCTGCAATACTTTGCAGGGGTTCCAGGAAACCCGACGACTAGCTGAGGGAGAGATTACCGTCTTCATGGGCAATGCTTCAAAGGTGGCAGCTATTGCAGTGGGAGACGTTTATTTATCTTTTGATAGGAATAAATTTTTGGTTTTGAGAAATTGTCTTTATGTACCTACTTTTAGAAAGAATTTAATTTCAGTTTCTAAATTGTTTTTGGATGGATATTCTGTTTCTTTTAATGACAAGGTGGTTATAAAAAGGAATAGGGAGATTATCTGTTCTGGTACATTGGTTGGCAATTTATATACTATTGAACCAAAAACTCCCACGATGCAAATAGAAGTAAATAACTCATCTTCTAAATCTAATAAGAGAAAAGAACCTTCGCAAATGAACCAAACATATCTTTGGCATCTAAGGCTTGGTCATATTAACCTAAGTAGAATTCAAAGGTTGATAGCTGATGGACCTTTGGGTTCATTAGTGGTGGAGGATCTCCCAACCTGCGAATCTTGCTTGGAAGGTAAAATGACCAAGAGGCCTTTTAAGGCCAAGGGGTATAGAGCCAAAGATGTGTTAGAATTGGTTCATTCTGATTTGTGCGGTCCTATGTCTATCCAGGCAAGAGGTGGCTTTGAATACTTCGTCTCATTTATAGACGATTATTCAAGGTATGGATACATTTACTTGATGCGCCGCAAGTTTGAATGCTTTGACAAGTTCAAAGAATTCAAGGCTGATGTGGAGAACCGTCAAGGTAAAAGTATCAAGACATTACGATCTGATCGTGGTGGCGAGTACCTCTTGGGAGAGTTTAGGAGTTACTTATCAGAGGCTGGGATTCAATCCCAATTGTCTGCACCTGGCACACCCCAGCAGAATGGTGTAGCGGAGCGAAGGAATAGGACTCTTATGGAGATGGTCAGATCGATGATGAGTTATTCGGGTTACTGATTCGTTTTGGGGTTTGCTCTGAAACAAGAAGACACATTCGAACTTGATTCCATCTAAGCCCTCTACTCCCAGAGTTGTGATGGGCGAAAGCCTAGTCTAAGACATATTCGGATTTGGGGTAGTCCAGCACATGTGCTGAAGGGAGATGCTGGTAAGTTGGAATCTCGTACAGAAGTGCGCTTGTTTGTTGGCTACCCTAAGGGAACGAAGGGTGGTTTATTCTATAGTCCTAGAGATCAGAAGGTGATCGTGAGTACGAATGCCAGATTTCTAGAGGAAGACTATGTGATGAATCACAAGCCCACGAGTAGGATTGTTCTTGAGGAGATGACAGGGGAAGTCCCGACTTCAGTACCACCGGTACAAGAGGAGACACCACAAGTCACTGCACCACGTGTCACAGAGCATACACAGGAGGCACCTCGTCGTAGTGGGAGGGTTGTTAGACAACCTGACAGATTCATGTTTTTGGGAGAGTCTTTGGACTTAGTCCCTGGTGAACATGAACCTGATCCCTGGACATATGATGAGGCAATCCAGGATAGAGATGCGGTATCTTGGCAAAGTGCGATGAATTCAGAGATAGAATCTATGGATTCTAATCAAGTCTGGGAGCTAGTAGAACCACCCGATTGTAGGGATGTATACTTAAAAGTCTATTTTTTGTATGAACATCTTTATTTTGAAATAAGAATCACATGATCATTGTTTGCATATTTTTTTATGCAATATTGTCTAATACGTTACATTGTAGATAACATGGTGTGTGGTGTCACACGGGAGATCATGTTATCGGCTCCTTGTAAAGTATAAGTAAAGGCTCACAACCGAGATGACTTTGGACAAACCATCGGAATGGTTGTAGTGTGATTTGGTATTGGTTTGTCTTGACCATAGAATCACACTAGTGCACTTTGTGTGTATTGAGCAGACCGACATGAGGTGATTCGATTTATTGTCGACTACATAATCGAATCGGACCTCGATATTATTTAGTACATGCTCTTAATCCCGATATAATAACTGCACATATACTTGGTACTCATCTCTTCGATTTACCAATGGCGAGATTTATAGATTAAATCGATAGACTCGTAAGTTGGGAGATGATATTATTTATATGGTGTGTCGTTGATTATAGGAGGAAACCGTGTCCTATATATTAGGATGATGATGTCCCCTTGAGGAGCTCATAAGGTTCATCATGTAAACCCTGCAGGTGGACTTGGTCCGGCATGATGAAAAGGTTGAGTGGTACTACTCAAGGAGTTAGATGTTGATTAATTAATGGTTAGTAAATTAATTAATCGACGGACATTCGAGATCTTAAACACGGGGAGAAAATGTACAAATAATATATGGAGCCCATATTATCATATGGGGGTTGGTGAGGTAGATCAATGATGGACCTTTAGTGGATTGGACCATCATTAGTGGATCGGACTTTATGTGGGCTTGATCCATGGGTGGCCGAGACCCAACTCCTCCTCATGGTCCCTAATGTAGCCCATTAACACCTCAAGAAGATTAGATCCAATGGATAGAAACAAAACACTAAGATCCATTGGTAGAGATTAAATCTCTAAGATCCGACGGTTGAGATTAAATCTCTAGATCCGACGGTTGAGATTAAATCCCTAGAACCAATGGAGGAGATTAATTCATGACTTATCCCTAAACTCTATAAAAGGAGGACATGGGGTTGGCGTGAAGAACAATTGAAGAGAGGCTTAGGTTTTCTAGTTGGCGGCAAGACTAGGGTTAGGGTTTTAGGAGGGTGGCGGCACCAATTAAGGAAAGAAATTCCTTTTCTTCTTCTTCCTCCAAAGGTGGCCGGCGCCCAGCTCCTTTTCCAGACCTATTCCAGCACTTGGCCGGCGGCAAAACCTCTCTTCTCCCTCTCCTTAGGTGGTGGAAACAAGATATAGGGTTTCCTAGGTATCTTGGTTGTCTCACCACCATCTCCTTCATTTACTTGGCGGCAAGGAAGGGATTGATTCCTTGTTGGTTGAGTTTTTGAAGGAGAAAAACATTGTTTCTTTTCTTCCTCTTGCTTGGGAAAAGCAAGGAAGGAAGTTTTGCGATCTAGAAGCTTCGACTTTTGGTGTATCGTCGCCCACACGACGTCCAAAAGGAGGAGGGTCATACATTAGAAGACCAAGAGGTATAACTATTCTTCTATCTCTTTTATTCATTGCTTGTGTTTGTTTTTCAAAATATAAGCATGTTATATTTCTGTAAATGGATAAATAATACTTGATCTCGAGTATAAACACAAAAACCGTGATCCGACATCGCTCATTCCGCCACTACTGAGAATAAAGGATGGTCGCTTGAACAACTAGTTTGTTCAAGTGACCTCTCTAAACGAATAGCACGACGATGACTTGGTTGCTTTGGGAATCCCTTTTGTCTAGGATTAAATTTTTAATCCGGAGACATCGAAGGGATCACCATGGTCAAGCAACCGAGGTGAAGGGGAAGCGAAGATTCCCCTCACGGATCAACCCCAACATTTGGTATCAGAGCAAAGGTTTCCGGTTTTGTGTGTTTAGGATTCGGTTAATTTTTATGCACTTTTTCATATATTAAATGTGTCGGATAATAGTAGGATATGCGTAGTTTAACTCTTTGGTTGCAGGCATAAGATCCGACTATTATGGCATGTGTGTGTATGTGATTGTATGTGTGTAAATGTTTATTTTGTTGAATCCTCGGGGTTGACGAGGCTAGTATTTAGTTTTTGTAAATTAAATACGGCATTGTTTAGCCGCTCTTTATTTTATTTTACTTTCGATCTAGATTTCATGTACACTCCCTCGTGGAGTATAGGATCGATGGATGTAAATTAAAATAGGATTTAGTCTCTCGATCTCCGGATGGCTCATACGCGAGAGGAGGAGTGGATGAGATAGCGATGCGACAGGAGTCATATTGAAGACAAAAGCCATAATAGTTGGAAAATAATTTATTTTTCATATTTATTGCTTTTTGTTTGATATGCATGTCGTAGGCTAGGAAAATTCCTCAATTTCAAATTACTAAGTGGGAGAGGGATATTTTTATAAATTCCTGGGCCTCCATTACAATTTGACAAGTGATGCAAACAAACTTGCGCGGCCGGCTCGAAAGTGCCTTCCTCCCCATCGGATGGGTTTGTTTACGTATCACAAGGTCGAATATGGTTTTAGTAAATTATCAAGGTGCGTGTGTACTTTCCCTTCGTATGGCACATAACCCAAGATAATTACCTTGGTACCGAGTAATGGTGAACACTTAGATACAAATATAAGTATCCTCCCCATCGGAGTCACTGCCTTTATTTGTAGGGCCAAAGAGGAACCAACTATTAATTTTACTTGTCAAAAAGTTAGGTTGACAAGATAGTAAAATTAATGGCTAAAAACCTCCTCTTACAAATGTAGAATTCGTATACGTCCACACTATCGTGGCATACGATATTCTCGGTGTTTTGAGGTGTTGGTTGATTTTAAAAATTTTATTGTTTGAGGAATCAATAATTTTTTTTTTGAAATCTAATGTTTTGATTTATGTGATTCTTAGGTTTTCTTTCAAAATGACTTTCAACCCACTTGCTGTGATACTGAAAGAGAACAAACTTACTAGACCCAACTATGTAGATTAGCAATACGTAACCGAACGAAGTTTGGCACGAGGAATACAAATATGTACTCCTCGAAGAGTGCCCTCCCAAGCCTGCAGATAATTCTGGGGAAAAGGAGAGAGAGAGCTATAGGAAGTGGAACAAGGCCGATGAGATGGCACGGTGTTACATTTTGGCATCTATGTCAAATGTACTCCAACATCAGCATCAAGCCATGCCCACTGCCTATGAGATGATGCTCAATCTCAAGGAGCTTTTCGGACACCAGAATCGGGCTGCGAGGCAAGAAGCCATGAGAAACTTGATGACGACCACCATGATCGAGGGAACACCCGTGAGGGATCATGTTCTCAAGATGATGGCTCATTTGAATGAGCTGGAGGTCCTAGGAGCTGAGATCGATGGGGAAACCCAAGTCGATATCATACTCCAGTCTCTGCCTAGGAGTTTTGAGCAGTTTCGCCTCAACTACAACATGAACAAGAGGTTGTATTCATTGGCGGAACATCTGACAGAACTCTAGGCGGCAGAGGGACTATTTCGTCAGAGTGCTCAGGCGCATGTTGTGATGACCCAGAAGGTTTTTGCTTCTAAACTGAAAGGCAAGAAGAAGAAGAAACAAATCGGGGCAAAGGCAATGGGAAGTACTCAGGGAGTAGTGAAGAAGCCGAAAGGCAAGTGCTTCACTTGTAAGCAGATTGGACACTGGAAGAAGGACTGCCCCAACTGCAAGAACAAAGGTATATCTTTTGGTCTAGTCGTTGAAACATGTTTAGCGGTGTTATCTACCGGCACCTGGTGTGTAGATACGGGAGCCACTGATCATGTCTGCAATACTTTGCAGGGGTTCCAGGAAACTAGACGACTGGCTGAGGGGGAGATTACCGTGTACTTGGGCGATGCCACGAAGGTGGCGATGGGAGATGTTCATTTATCTTTTGAGAAAAATAAACTTTTGGTTCTTAAGAATTGCCTTTATGTACCCTTATTTAGAAAGAATTTAATTTCAGTTTCTAAATTATTTATGGATGGATATTCTATTTCTTTCAAAGACAGAGTTGTTATAAAAAGAGATAGGGACATTATCTGTTCGGGTACATTGATAGGAAATTTGTACACACTGGAACCAAAACCTCCCACGATGCAAATTGAAGTTAATAACTCATCTTCTAATTCTAATAAGAGAAAAGAACCTTCGAAGATGAACCAAACATATCTTTGGCATCTTAGGCTTGGTCACATTAACCTAAGCAGAATTCAAAGGTTGATAGCTGATGGACCTTTGGGTTCATTAGTGGTGGAGGATCTCCCAACCTGTGAATCTTGCTTGGAGGGTAAGATGACCAAGAGGCCTTTAAAGGCCAAGGGGTATAGAGCCAAAGATGTGTTAGAATTGGTTCATTCTGATTTGTGTGGTCCTATGTCTATCCAGGCTAGAGGTGGTTTTGAGTATTTCGTCTCTTTTATAGATGATTACTCAAGATATGGATACATTTACCTGATGCGCCGCAAGTCTGAATGCTTTGACAAGTTCAAAGAATTCAAGGCTGATGTGGAGAAACGTCAAGGTAAAAGTATCAAAACACTACGATCTGATCGTGGTGGTGAGTACCTCTTGGGAGAGTTTAGGAACTACTTATCAGAGGCAGGGATTCAATCCCAATTGACTGCACCTGGCACACCCCAGCAGAATGGTGTAGCAGAGCGAAGGAATAGGACTCTTATGGAGATGGTTAGATCGATGATGAGTTATTCTGACTTGCCAGATTCGTTCTGGGGATATGCTCTAGATACGGTGGTATACATTCTGAACTTGGTTCCATCTAAATCAGTGCCTTCTACTCCCACAGAGTTGTGGACTGGGAGAAAGCCTAGTCTAAGACATATTCGGATATGGAGTCCGGACATGTCTTTGAAGGCGAATCTTGGCATGTTGGAACCTCGTCTGGAAATGCGATTGTTCGTTGGCTATCCCAGAGGAACGAAGGGTGGATTGTTTTATAGTCCTAGAGATCAGAGGGTGATCGTTAGCACGAACGCCAGATTTCTAGAGGAAGACTATGTGATGAGCCACAAGCCCAAGAGTAAAATTGTTCTGGAGGAGCTAAAAGGGGAAGTCACTTCTTTAGTACCACCGGTACAAGAGGATATACCACATGTCACTGCACCGCGTGTCACAGAGGATACACAGGTGATACCTCGTCGTAGTGGGAGGGTTATGAGATAGCCTAATAGATTCATGTTCTTGGGAGAATCTTCTGATTTGGTCCCTGGCGAACATGAACCTGATCCCTGGACATATGATGAGGCAATCCAAGATAAAGATGCAGTATCTTGGCAGAGTGCAATGAATGCTGAGATTGAATCCATGGATTCAAATCAGGTCTGGGAGCTAGTAGAACCACCCGATGGTGTAAAAACCATTGGATCCAAGTGGATCTACAAAAGAAAGAGAGGAATAGATGGGAAGGTTGAGACCTTCAAAGCGAGGCTTGTTGCGAAGGGGTATACTCAGAAAGAGGGTATCGATTATGAGGAGACCTTTTCGTCGGTAGCCATGCTTAAATCTATCCGGATTCTCTTATGCATAGCAGCTCATATGGATTATGAGGTGTGGCAGATGGATGTCAAGACAACTTTCCTTAATGGAAGTCTTGAGGAAAACATCTACATGAAGCAACAAGAGGGATTCATTGCTAAAGGCAAAGAGCATCTTGTATGTAAGCTTAATCGGTCCATTTATGGATTGAAGCAAGCTTCGAGATCTTGGAACATCCGGTTTGATGAAGTGATCCAGTCTTATGGATTTATTCAAAGTCCGGATGAGTCTTGTGTATACAAGAGATGTGACGGAAACGTAGTGGTATTTCTTGTACTATACGTAGATGACATTTTGTTGATTGGCAACAATATCAAGGTGTTATCAGACGTAAGGGTATGGTTGTCCAAATAGTTTGATATGAAAGACTTAGGAGAGGTGGGACACATCCTTGGGATCAAGGTTATAAGGGATCGCAGGAAAAGGATGTTGTGCTTATCCCAAGCTTCATACATAGACACGATTATAGAGCGTTTTAGCATGCAGAACTCCAAGAAGGGTTTTCTACCTTTCAGGCATGGAGTACCTCTATCTAAGGAGATGTGTCCTAGATCATCTGAGGAGATAGAGGAGATGAAGGCGGTTCCTTATGCTTCGGCAGTAGGAAGCCTCATGTATGCGATGCTCTGTACGAGACCAGATATCTGCTTTGCCGTGGGCATGGTCAGCAGATATCAGAGTAATCCAGGACAAGGACATTGGACTACGGTAAAGCATATATTGAAGTACCTGAGAAGGACTAGGGATTATATGCTGGTCTACCGGGCAGACCAATTACTCCCTGTGGGTTACACGGATTCCGACTTCCAATCTGATAGGGATAACAGTAAGTCTACCTCAGGTTTTGTGTTTACTTTGGGAGGTGGAGCCATTGTATGGAGGAGTGTCAAGCAAAAGTGTGTGGCAGACTCCACCATGGAAGCTGAGTATGTGGCGGCCTCTGAGGCGGCCAAAGAAGCTGTATGGCTCAGGAACTTCCTGATGGACTTGGATGTGATTCCTGGTTTGCCCATAACTATCACGATTTATTGTGATAATAGTGGTGCAGTTGCAAACTCGAAGGAACCATGAGCCCATAAGGCTAGTAAACACATAGAGAGCAAGTACCACCTGATACGAGAAATCGTAAAGCGAGGAGAAGTTGCTGTGGCCAAGATTGCATCGGAGGATAACCTGGCAGATCCTTTCACTAAGGGCCTTCCGGCGAGAACTTTTGATAGGCATGTGGAGGGAATGGGGATCAGATGTATGGCACTTTGAGGACAGCATAGTCTTTTAGTATAAGTGGGAGATTGTAGGGATGTATACTTAAAAGTCTATTTTTTGTATGAACATCTTTATTTTGAAATAAGAATCACATGATCATTGTTTGCATATTTTTATGCAATATTGTCTAATACGTTACATTGTAGATAACATGGTGTGTGGTGTCACACGGGAGATCATGTTATCGGCTCCTTGTAAAGTATAAGTAAAGGCTCACAACCGAGATGGCTTTGGACAAACCATCGGAATGGTTGTAGTGTGATTTGGTATTGGTTTGTCTTGACCATAGAATCACACTAGTGCACTTTGTGTGTATTGAGCAGGACCGACACAGAGGTGATTCGATTTATTGCTGACTACATAATCGAATCGGACCTCAGATATTATTTAGTACATGCTCTTAATCCCGATATAATAACGGGCACATATACTTGGTACTCATCTCTTTGATTTACCAATGGGCGAGATTTATAGATTAAATCGATAGACTCGGTAAGTTGGGAGATGATATTATTTATATGGTGTGTCATTGATTATAGGAGGAAACCGTGTCCTATATATTAGGATGATGATGTCCCCTTGAGGAGCTCATAAGGTTCATCATGTAAACCCTGCAGGTGGACTTGGTCCGGCATGATGAAAAGGTTGAGTGGTGCTACTCAAGGAGTTAGATGTTGATTAATTAATGGTTAGTAAATTAATTAATCGACGGACATTCGAGATCTTAAACACGGGGAGAAAATGTACAAATAATATATGGAGCCCATATTATCATATGGGGGTTAGTGAGGTAGATCAATGATGGACCTTTAGAGGATTGGACCATCATTAGTGGATCGGACTTTATGTGGACTTGATCCATGGGTGGCCGAGACCCAACTCCTCCTCATGGTCCCTAATGTAGCCCATTAACACCTCAAGAAGATTAGATCCAATGGATAGAAACAAAACACTAAGATCCATTGGTAGAGATTAAATCTCTAAGATCCGACGGTTGAGATTAAATCTCTAGATCCGACGGTTGAGATTAAATCCCTAGAACCAATGGAGGAGATTAATTCATGACTTATCCCTAAACTCTATAAAAGGAGGACATGGGGTTGGCGTGAAGAACAATTGAAGAGAGGCTTAGGTTTTCTAGTTGGCGGCAAGACTAGGGTTAGGGTTTTAGGAGGGTGGCAGCACCAATTAAGGAAAGAAATTCCTTTTCTTCTTCTTCCTCATAAGGTGGCCGACGTCCAGCTCCTTTTCCAGACCTGTTCTAGCTCTTGGCCGGCGGCAAAACCTCTCTTCTCCCTCTCCTTAGGTGGTGGAAACAAGATATAGGGTTTCCCTAGGTATCTTGGTTGTCTCCCACCACCATCTCCTTCATTTACTTGGCCGGCGGCAAGGAAGGGATTGATTCCTTGTTGGTTGAGTTTTGGAAAGAGAAAGACATTGTTTCTTTTCTTCCTCTTGCTTGGGAAAAGCAAGGAAGGAAGTTTTGCGATCTAGAAGCTTCGACTTTTGGTGGATCGTCGCCCACACGACGTCCAAAAGGAGGAGGGTCATACATTAGAAGACCAAGAGGTATAACTATTCTTCTATCTCTTTTATTCATTGCTTGTGTTTGTTTTTCAAAATATAAGCATGTTATATTTCTGTAAATGGCTAAATAATACCTTGTATCCCGAGTATAAACACAAAAACCGGCGATCCGGACATCGTCTATTCCGCGGCTACTCGTAGAATAGAGGATGGTCGCTTGAACAACTAGTTTGTTCAAGTGACCTCTCTAAACGAATAGCACGACGATGACTTGGTTGCTTTGGGAATCCCTTTTGTCTAGGATTAAATTTTTAATCCGGAGACATCGAAGGGATCACCATGGTCAAGCAACCGAGGTGAAGGGGAAGCGAAGTTTCCCCTCACGGATCAACCCCAACACCGATGGTGTAAAAACCATTGGATGCAAGTGGATCTACAAGAGAAAGAGAGGAGTAGACGGGAAGGTCGAGACCTTCAAAGCTAGGCTTGTTGCGAAAGGGTATACTCAGAAAGAGGGTATCGATTATGAGGAGACCTTTTCATCGGTAGCTATGCTTAAGTCTATCCGGATTCTCTTATCTATAGCTGCTCATATGGATTATGAGATATGGCAGATGGATGTCAAGACAGCTTTCCTTAACGGAAGTCTTGAGGAGAACATCTATATGCGGCAACCAGAGGGATTCATTGCTAAAGGCAAAGAGCATCTTGTATGTAAGCTTAATCGGTCCATTTATGGATTGAAGCAAGCTTCTAGATCATGGAACATCCGCTTTGATGAGGTAATCCAGTCATATGGATTTATTCAAAGTCCGGATGAACCTTGTGTATACAAGAGATGTGACGGAAACGTAGTGGTGTTTCTTGTACTATACGTAGATGACATTTTGTTAGTTGGCAACAATATCAAAGTGTTATCAGACGTAAGGGTATGGTTGTCCAAACAGTTTGACATGAAGGACTTGGGAGAAGTGGGACACATCCTTGGGATCAAAGTTATAAGGGATCGCAAGAAAAGGATGTTATGCTTATCTCAAGCTTCATATATTGACACTATCCTTGCTCGTTTTAGCATGCAGAACTCCAAGAAAGGTTTTCTACCTTTTAGGCATGGAGTTCCTTTATCTAAAGAGATGTGTCCTAGAACATCAAAGGAGATAGAGGACATGAAGGCGGTTCCTTATGCTTTGGCAGTAGGAAGCCTTATGTATGCTATGCTATGTACGAGACCGGATATCTGCTTTGCCGTGGGCATGGTTAGCAGATATCAGAGTAATCCTGGACAGGGACATTGGACTGCGGTAAAGCATATATTGAAGTACCTGAGAAGGACTAGGAATTATATCTTTGGTTTCTGGCGGATCAATTAGTCCACTGTGGGTTACAGTTTGGATTTCCAATCGGATAGGGACAAGAGTAAGTCTACCTCGGGGTTTGTGTTTACTTTTGGAGGTGGAGCCATAGCATGGAGGAGTGTCAGCGAAATGCGTGGCGGACTCTACCATGGAAGTGAGTATGTGGCGACCTCGAGGCGACCAAGGAAGCTATATGGACTCGAGAACTTCTTGATGGACTTGGATGTGATTCTGGTTTGCCCGAACTATCACAATTTATTGTGATAATAGTGAATGCGATTGCAAACTCGAAGGAACCACGAGCCCATAAAGGCGAGTAAACACATAGAGCGCAAGTACCACCTCACGAGATCGTAAGCGAGGAGAAGTTCTTTATTGCCAAGATTGCATCAGAGGATAACCTGGCGGATCCATTCACTAAGGCCCTTCCAGCGAAAGCGTTTGATAGGCATGTGGAGGACATGGGGATCAGATGTATGGCAGAGTGATGACGGCATAGTCTTTTAGTATAAGTGGGAGATTGGTAGAATGTATACTGAAAGCCTAGCTCTTTTCTGTATGAACATTTTATTTTGAAATAAGAATCACATGATCATTGTTTGCATTTTATATATTCATTATATATGTGTGCATATTGTCTAATATTCTACATTGTAGATAACATGGTGCTTGGTGTGGCACAGAAGATCGTGTTATCAGTCCCTTATAAAATATAAGTAGAGGTTCACAACCAAGATGGTTTTGGACAAACCATTGGCATGGTTGTAGTGTAGCTTGGTATTGTTTTATCTTGAACATAGAGTTACACTAGTACACTTAGGTGTATTGAGTAGGACCGACATAGAGGTGATTCAATTTAGTACTGACTACATAATTGAATCGGACCTCGGATATTATATTGTACATGCTCTTAATCCCGATATAATAACGGGCACATGTACTTAGTATTTATTTCTTTAATTTACCAGTGGGTGAGATTTAGATGGATTAAATCAATATGCCCGGTAAGTTGGGAAATAATATTATTTACATGGTGTGCCGTTGATTATAGGAGGAAACCGTGTCCTATATATTAGGTTGATGATGTCCCCTTGAGGAGCTCATAAGGTTCATCATGTAAACCCAGCTGGTTGACTTAGTCAACATGATGATAAGGTTGAGTGGTACTACTCGAGGAAATAGATGTTAATTAATTGATGGTCAGTAAATCAATTAATTGACGGACATTCGATATCTTAAACACGGGGAGATTAATGTACAAATAATATATGGAGCCCATATTGATTTATGGGGGTTGGTGAGGTAGTTCAATGATGATCCTCTAGTGGAATGGAACATCATTGATGAATCAAGTGTGTGTGGTTCCGATCCATCGGGTGGCCAAGACCCAACTCCTCCTTATGGTCCCTATCGTAGCCTAATATAATCCTTGTGAAGTCTAGATCCAAGAATGTAAAACAAAACCTAGAACCAACGGTTAGGATTAAATCCCTAAGATCCGATGGTTAGGATGAAACCCTAGAACCAACGGTTGGGATTAAATCCCTAAGATCCGATGGTTAGGATGAAACCCTAGAATCGACGGTTGAGATCAAATCCCTAGATCCGACGGTTGGGATAAAACCCTAGATCCGACGATTAGGATGAAATCCTAGATCCGACGATTAGGATGAAATCCTAGATCTGACGGTTGAGATGAAACCCTAGATCCGACGGTTGGGATAAAACCGTAGATCCGACGGTGGAGGTTAAATCCCCAGATTCGACGGATGAGATTAAAGGAGGCTTAAGCCCTATTCTATAAATAGGTGCTTAGGGTTGGGCGGCAAGGATAAGATAAGGAGATTGGTTTTCGAATTAGGGTTAGGGTTTGGCTCATCTTCCATTGGGCGGCTAGGGTTTGGGCGGCTACAAGCTTGGGCGGCAAGCTAGGGTTTGGCCAATCATCCCTCTCTTCTCCTCCTTGGTTTTGGGCGGCACTCTTCCCTTTTCCTTGCTCCTTGGCCGGCGGTTCTCCATCCATTGGTGGCCGGCAATCATCTTCCTCCAATCTCTCCAAGGTGGCCGGCGGTTTCCATTCATTTGGTGGCCGGCGCATCATCCACTTGCTCCTTATTCCCTAATTTGGTGGTCGGTTCTAGATAGGAAAGGTATTTGTGATTGCTTCTCTTTGTTCGCAGCGGACAAGGTAGAGAAGTAAGTGATCAAGAAGGCTTCAACTCATGGAGGATCTTCATCCACACGTCGTTCACGAGAAGGATAGGACATACGATAGAAGATCGTAAGGTATAAAGTTGTTTTTAACTTTATTTATAGATCTGAATATGTTCTTTAATATTTTGATTATGCATGTGTATGAATGGATATATATTGTATAATCATTGACCCCGAAGACAAACACAAAAACCGGCGATCCATCCGTCGTCTTTTCCGCGGCTAACCAACTAGAAGAGTTGTGTTGCTTGAACAACTAGTTTGTTCAAGTGACCACTCAAGTTGTTAGCACGACGACGAATAGGTTGTGCCAAGGAAGCTCATCCCATCCGGATTAAGTCTTTCATTAGTGAAAATTTTAATCCGGGGACATGGGAGCCAATGAGCCTCCGAAGCGACATCCCAACAGGTATATACCTATATCAACAAAAATACACTAAGGAGTTAATTAAAAGATTTGGAATGCAAGACGCTAAGGTAATAAACACCCCAATGGCGATTAATGTTAACATAGGAGAAGACCTAGAAAGTAAGACCATTGACTTAAAGTACTATAGGAGCGTGATAGGAAGTCTCCTATACTTAACTGCGAGTCGACCCGACATCCTATTCGCAGTAAGTATGTGCACCAGGTTTCAAACCTGTGCTAAGGAGTCTCACCTAACCCTAGTTAAGCGTATCCTTAGATATCTAAAGGGTACACTTAACGTTGGTATTTGGTACCCTAGACATACGGAGTTCGAACTAATCGGCTACTCCGATTCGGATTATGCCGGTAGTAAACTCGATAGAAAGAGCACGAGTGGTTGTTGTCAACTACTCGCCTCGAGTCTAGTAAGTTGGTGCAGTAGGAAGCAACATTGTATCACTTTATCTACCACCGAAGCCGAATACATTGCGATGGGTGAGTGTGTCACTCAACTTCTTTGGATGAAGCACACTCTCCGCGACTTTAAGTTAGACTTTACGAATACTAAACTTCACGTAGACAAAATTAGTTCAATTAATCTTACAAAGAATCCGATATGTCACTCAAGGACAAAGCATATAGAGGTAAAACACCATTTCATTCGAGAACATGTAGCCAACGGCTCCATACAACTCGAATATGTTGACTCGAAATCTAATCTGGCAGACCTATTTACTAAACCCCTACCCGAAGCCGAATTTAGTCTATTAAGACGAAAATTGGGCATGTGCGTAATAGAATAGGTACTTGCAAATTATATGTTCTTACTACTATTTCTTTAATTTCATTTTTATGGAACTAGCATAGGACATACCTTAAATATCATGCACCTATAGATTTAAGGAGCCAGTACATCTCACAACACATAGGACTAATGTGTTTGTGTACTTAGCCACGTAGATGGGCGTGAGATGTTAGGACCTTACTCCTGGTTCCAGATGTAGAGCTAGTGCATCGCTATGAACCACGGAGTATAATCGTACATACTAACCGACTCTGACTAGGATTTGTTGATCCCTCCATATCAATCAAGCCAAATATGAGTCAAACATTTTATAGATGAACTTATTTTTAGTATATTATTTTCAAAATAATGTGGAACATGCTTGGACTTTAAAAATTCAAACTTGCTTTTATTCCACACACACTCTCACTCTTTTCGATATATGGCAAAAGGGGGAGAGAAAGGCCAAAGTTAAGGGATCAATTTTTTTTTATGGCCAACTTTAAGTTAACAAAACAAGTTAAGGGAACTCTTAACTCAAACATATTTAGTTAACTTGTTTTTGTTAACTTGTTAAGTTAACTTGTTAACAAAACGAAAGTAAAGGCCAAGGTTAAGAAATCAATTTTTTTGATTTCTTAACTTAAAACTTATTTTAAATACTATGGCCAATGTTAAGTAATTTCGGTTACTTATTTTTTTTAGTAGCAAACATCAAGGGGGAGAGTTAAAACTCTTTCTCAAGTACTCACCCTCGGTCAAGGGGGAGGATTCCTCAAGGGGGAGCACTTGAAAAAGAGTTTTTATATATACTCCTGTTCATTCATGCTCTTAACACTCCTGCTCATTCATGAATATCTTTTCTTAATGCGTTTAATTTTCTTAACTTTGTATGTGGGTTTGCCATAAATCAAAAAGGGGGAGATTGTTGTTGCAGTAGGCACCTAAGTCGAACCTGAGTTTTGATTATAGCAAACGATACAAAGTTAAGCTCATGTTGTTATCTCACGAGCTGAATCGAGTGTGCAGAAAATTGCTATAGCTGGAAGCTGAAGGCTAGCGACACCCAGAGGAAGCCGCGGTGGTCGGACAACACTCAAGTGACTTCGGAGGGAGCCGAAGGAATTGAGTGGAAGGCCGGAAGCAAAAGCAACACGTAAGTATCGAGGTAAGCTCGTGTGTGCGAGTGAAAGTAAGGTCGTATCCTCGTTACGGGGAAAGACTTAAGCGTAGATTCGACCCAAGACAACTCATAGGTGGTCTAGGTCAAGATCGGACGGTCGACGACCGTTGAAATAATGTTTTCCTTAAGCTAACTTTGCCTTGCAGCCATCATCAGTCGACTGCCAACCTGAAGGACTCGACTGTCGTCCATTAGTCGAGTGACTACGGCAAGCACTCGATCGATTTGCCGAAGTCGATCGGTGATGGCCATCACCGATCACGTCAAAGGATCAGCCTCGAGTAGTCAAGAGTTATTGTTAGGGCAATCTCTTGCCGTAATATGGTTTTGATGGTGTGGCAAAGGGTTTAAGTTAGTTTGATATGTTGATTTGATATGTGCGTTGAAGTCGTGCAGGACTTAGTAATTCGCACATGGAGCCGTGGCGAGTTTCACATCTCATGACTCGTGCCTTGAGTCGGTGAAGAATAGCTTTGCGGAAGCCGTGCGCTTGGAGCATCCGAGGGACCGCCGGACGAGAAGCTTGGAGTGAAGCCGGAGGAAGTAGACTTCGAGGCAAGAGACGCGAAGGAGCATTGCAGAGCCGTGCGCGATGCCGAGGACGTGGCGCGAACAAAGAGAACTCGGGCGAGGACTCCGAGGGATGAGAGTGAGCGATTTGTAACCCGGGAAGGGGTAGTCTTAGGTGAAACTTGGCCATTTGGCCAAGTGTCGGATGGGTTTTCGACACCACCGACCGCCATGTCATGGAAGTCGATCGATCCGAGCCGATGGGTCGATCGATCGGTATAAGATCGCCGGCGCTTGGTCGATTGGTCAAGCATCGGCTGATCGATGTCGGCGAATGATCGCAGTGGAATGGAAGTCGATCGATGGCACGCGGCACGCGCATGAATGGAGTCGACTGATCGGGCACTCGATCGATCGAGCACCGGTCGATCGATGGTGCCATCACCGATCGATGCGATCGCTGGATGGTATCCAACGTGGAAAGCGGTCGTTATTGGGCAACGGCTACGGGACCAGTCGACTGATAGGTACCATCAGTCGACTGCTCCTGTGTCAACGGGAAGAAACCCTCTTCCTCTATAAAAAGGAAGGGGATGAGGCTTTGGGGGGTTAATGCTCATACTCCAAATTGCTCCCAAAGTGCTCTAAGTGTTCTTCCACTCTTCTTACTAGTTTTATTTCCATTCTATTGTAAGAAGAGAGATTGTAAAAGAGGTTACCTCCACCTAGCTTTGTGCAAAGGAGAGATCTAGTGGATAGATTTCGGAGTGATTCACCGTGGATGAATCGGATCGTGGATTAGCGGCGTAGCCGTGAACCACGTTACATCTCCGTGTTTGTATTGTCTTTGTTTTATTTCTATTTGCTTGTCTTAGTTTATTGCTTCCGCTTGCGCTAACGTTTTGTAGACGAGCGAATTACGACATCCAAACGAAAAGGGCTATTCACCCCCCTCTAGCCGGCCAATCGATCCCCAACAAGTGGTATCAGAGCCAAGTTGTTTGTCGAGGACTAACCGCCGCAACAAACACTTCATCTAAAGATGGCCGGCTCAAACATCCACCCACCGAAGTTCGACGGCGAATTCTCTTGGTGGAAAAAGAGAATGGAGGTATTCTTCGAAACCGATTTTGAAATATTGTTAATTATGGAAAACGGTTTCGAGTTGCCTAGGAACGAAAATGGGGAGCCATTGGAGAAATCAAGGTGGAGCAAGAGACAAAGAGAAGAATACTTGGCAAATTCAAAGGCCAAGCACCACCTATACAATGTCCTCCCCCAACAAGAAGTTAATAGGATAGGGGAATGTTCTAGTGCTAAGGAGATGTGGGAGAAGCTAGTAGAGCTTCATGAAGGTACCTCGGAGGCTAAGCTAGCAAGAAGAGACCTCCTCCGCTCCCAACTATCAAACATCAAATTAGAAAAGGGAGAAAAGGTAACTTCCCTACATTCTAGATTTAAAGAAATATTAATTGGGCTAACAAGTGTAGGAGAAAAGCTCTCCAACCGGGATATGGTAATGAAGGCCATAGATGCCTTTCCCCGGTCCTCAAAATGGAGCTCCATGGTGGACTCATTTTACATCTCCAAGAACTTGGAAGTAAGTACCTTGGAGGAATTTTTCTCAACAATGGAGCTTCATGAGACAAGGCTTGAAGGTATACAAGAAGAGCCTAGAGTCCAAAATTCAAGGGGAGTAGCCTTGTTGCAAATAAGGGGAAGAAGAAGATGGAAGTTCCCTCCTCCTCATCCGATGAAGCCTCTACCTCCTCCATGGATAGCACGGAAGAAGCCTACATGGTAAGGAAGGTAAGGCGTGCATTTAAGAATCTTAGATTTGATAAATCTCATGATAGGAATAGAAGACCAAGGGGGAAGGTCATATGCTATAATTGCCAAGGAGAGGGGCACATAAGGGACAATTGTCCCCTCCTAAACAAGAGCAAGGAAGAGAAGAAAAAGAAGGAAGAAAAGAAGAAGAAGAAGGGGAGCAAGAGAAAGGAAGAAGAAAAGAAGGCAAAAGGAAAAGGGAAGGCCATGGCACTCAAAGCCAAGACATGGGATGACCTTGCCTCATCCTCCTCATCCGAAGAAGAAGAGCATGTCTACTCCAACCTAGCACTAATGGCTCTTAATGACTCGGATTGCTCCTCCTCCACCGAAAATGAAGAATCAAGCTCAAGTGGAGAGAGCTCAAATGAAGGGGGAGCTTCTACATCCTCATCATCCGAAGAAGAAGAAGAAGACATGGAAACTATGGTAACAAATGCTTCTTCTAAGAAAATAGTTTCCATAATTTCTAGTTTAACTAAGGAGTTATTTGGCATGAAAAAGAAAAATAAAAGCATGCTTAGTCAAATTAAGGAATTAGAACAAAAGCTAGAAAATGCATGCTTAAATGATAATGTTTCTTCTTGCCATGATGATGCATGCTCACATGATAGATATATGTCTTTGGATGTTAATGATGCATGCATAGAGGAAAATAGGGCATTAAGGGAAAAGGTAGATTATTTAACCAAAGCCCTAGAGAAATTCACAATAGGCTCCAACACCTTGAACATGATTATAGGGAGCCAAAGAGCTAGCTTCAACAAAAAGGGCCTAGGCTATAAGGAAAAGAAAAATGAAAAGGCCTACAAATGCCTAATAGCTAGGGGACAAGATAAGAAGAAAGTAATTGCTAGGAAATGGATCCCCAAGGAATACTTAGTGAACCCAAGAGGAAAGAACTTATTTTGGGTTCCAAAATCCATCCTTAAGGGTTAGGAAAACCCTAGGATAGTCAACCATATGGAATTAACCTATATCATATTTTGGTTGACTTAAGATGACGGGACAACATTTTTTAGATAGTGTTGGGTGATGATAACGTGCCCATAAATAGATAATATTGCTTAAATCATGATGATTGATGTAATTCCTATGTATATTTGCAATCATGATGTATGTTTTTGAAATTTGGCACGTTATCATGAGAAATAGGTTTGAATCATGCTTTAGGTGATACTTTGTTTATTATCATCATATAATACCTAATGCATGATTATAATTTGATGAAAACATGTATTTCATGATCATAATGTAAAATTCATTCATATATGCCTTTATGATCATGATGGATGTTAGGTTGATACTTAACCTTGATAGAATTGCATGAATATATTGGTTAAGTATACACAAATACCCCCTAGGAAGAATCTCACACTCACTATAGGCTAACTTGATTGAAAACTTAGCATGAGTGAGATGTTAGGATGATACAAATGTCCACTAATGCCTATGGCATTTAGATGGTAATTTAAAGTATCAAAATAGCAATAATAGACCAATCATGGGGAAGGCTTATGTTTAATTCATAGACATATTGCCCAAAGATCATGGTTGGATATCTCATATGTTTTCAAATCAATTTCTTACTTTAAAATACATGTATTCATGTTTTGAAACAATTGGATGCAAGACTAGGTGTTAAAATGGATACTCTTATGATCAAAAACCTAGTAGTTTTTAAAGCTTTTGGATTTTTGGCAAATACGTGGAAATATAATGATTTTTCATGAAAACATATTTTTCACTGATAGATATACTTAAAAGAAATGTGTTCCCCAAATTTCATGATTTTTTGAATTTTTTGGAATTTTTAATGCATTTCTGAAATTCATCCAAAATCGAGAAAATCCCGAATCACGTGCGATCATTGAGTATCGAACTACGATCGTGATGGCCTGAATATCAGACCAGTAAAAGCTGAATTCTGATTTTTAAATCAACTTATGGTATTTTCCTTCTATTAGACTTGATGCCATGTGTTTTTAACTTAGTAATAATCTTTTTGATGGTGTCAAAGGGGGAGAAATGATTATGTTTAAGTTAATTATGATAGGGAGAGAAATTAAGGGAGAAATTAAGGGGGAGTTTCATGGATTAAGGGGGAGTTGCATGTTGCTATATCATGATTATGTTTACATGCTTTCTTTCCTTTAAAATTTATATCAAATGCTTTTACCTAACTTAAACGGATTGCCACACATCAAAAAGGGGGAGATTGTTAGGGCAATCTCTTGCCGTAATATGGTTTTGATGGTGTGGCAAAGGGTTTAAGTTAGTTTGATATGTTGATTTGATATGTGCGTTGAAGTCGTGCAGGACTTAGTAATTCGCACATGGAGCCGTGGCGAGTTTCACATCTCATGACTCGTGCCTTGAGTCGGTGAAGGATAGCTGCGGAGCCGTCGCTTGGAGCATCAGGGACACGCCGGACGAGGAGCTTAGGTGAAGCCGGAGGAAGTAGACTTGAGGCAAGAGGCGAAGGAGCATTGCGCGAGCCGTGCGCTGATCTTTGCTTAGGGGCGTGGCGGAGCGAAGAGAACCGAGCGAGGACTCAGGGATGAAGTGGCGATTGTAACCGGGAAGGGTAGCTCTTAGGTGAAACTTGGCCATTTGGCCAAGTGTCGGATGGGTTTTCTCGACACCGACCGTCATTGCCATGTCATGCGCGGCCGATCGCTCTAAGTCGATGGGTCGATCGATCGTATAAGACCGGTCGTGCTTGGCGCCGATCGGTCAAGCATATAGTCGATCGATGTCGACGTAGCTGATCCGGGGAATGGCAGTCGACTGATGGCACTGTGCACGGGCACAGAATGGAGTCGACTCGACTGGGCACTCGACTGATCGAGCACCAGTCGACTGATGGTGCCATCAGTCGACTGATGCCAGTACCGTTGGATGGTATCCAACGTGGAAAGCGGCCGTTATTGGGCAACGACTACGGGACCAGTCGACTGATGGGTGCCATCAGTCGACTGCTCCTGTGTCAACGGGAAGAAACCCTCTTCCTCTATAAAAAGGAAGGGGATGAGGCTTTGGGGGGTTAATGCTCATGCTCCAAATTGCTCCCAAAGTGCTCTAAGTGTTCTTCCACTCTTCTTACTAGTTTTATTTCCATTCTATTGTAAGAAGAGAGATTGTAAAGAGGTTACCTCCACCTAGCTTTGTGCAAAGGAGAGATCTAGTGGATAGATTTCGGAGTGATTCACCGTGGACGAATCGGACCGTGGATTAGCGGCGTAGCCGTGAACCACGTTACATCTCCGTGTTTGTATTGTCTTTGTTTTATTTCTATTTGCTTGTCTTAGTTTATTGCTTCCGCTTGCGCTAACGTTTTGTAGACGAGCGAATTACGACATCCAAACGAAAAGGGCTATTCACCCCCCTCTAGCCGGCCAATCGATCCCCAACAGTTATCACCATTTTTCAAGGGGTTTTGTGCCCATTTGTGATTGGCTAAAGACCCATTCGATGAGGGGCTCAAAGGCTATAAAAGGAGGGTCAAACCTAGGGTTTTTCATGAATTCAAAAGCTTCCAAGTGCTTCCGATACACTCCGACTCTCCGACATCCCTACGACGAAGCGCTGCCGAGACGACGACTAGAGCTTCAACCTCCAACCTTTTAAGTCGTCGGTAACGAAAGTTCTAAATTGTATTTCAGTTTATTCCTTTTAGTAAAGCTTTAAATCATATCAAGGAGAGGGGGAGTGTCCCTCTACCTTGAGTCTTTATCGAGTTTTGTATTCGTTTAACTCCTATCTCCAACGAGGAAGAGTTTGGTTAGTATTTTGCCCTCCGTGCGTGGTCAAGGACCACTAGGGCCTTGGAGTAGTAGCCGTAGGCTATGAACCAAGTAAAAACCCTCGTGTTTTTATTTATTTATTGTTATCTTTCCGCTGCATTTTACTCGTACCTTAACGAACGATTACGAAAAATTTCTATCGCTATTCAACCCCCCCCTCTAGCGAACCGCATCGATCCAACACGTATTTCATATCCTACTCTATCATATTCCACTTCTACAATTACGGGAGGTAGGATGACCGCAAGGTCTATCCTTGGTTGTCCTGGATTTTTGATACAAAGGCTATCACCCTTTGTATCGCCTATGTGTAGTATAAATAGAAACAAGATGTAATCCTCATCGAACTCAAAAACATATAATTGCAAATAGAATTAAAAGAGATGACTATTTGATCTAGCATGTCTACATACACAAGTTACTCCCTAATCATAGAATCGAAGTATCTACTCCATAAACAAATATGAATAAACATAAGACATCTTAGGAAAAGTAATTACAATGCAAGTAGAATGAGAAAATAAGGAGATTACTTTCTGTCCTATCCAATTTATGTGTCTTGGTTGTTCTCCCCGATGCCGGAGCATCAAGAGGGATCTTCAAGCTGCTTCCTTCCTCCCCGTTGCAAGTCTCTAGTGCTTTTTAGGGCACCTTCTTGTCATCCTAGCCATTGAGCCTCCTCCCTAGGGTTTGGGCGTGACTTCCTATTTATAGATGTGAAGCCGACTCTCCATAAATCCCACAAAAACCCTAATCGTATCAAATCTACTCAGCGCCACACAACCGTGTGGAATCCACATGGCTGACCATGTGGGACATTAGAATTTCTGGCTTCAGGGGTTGGACATGACCGTGTGAGATTCACACGGCCAAGGCATGCCCGCCTCTGTATTGTCCGGTGCACGCCTTCTTTTGCTCCGGAGCATGCACGTGTTTTGGGAGAAACATGACCAGAGCATGCTCACCTTCATTTGGCTCCAAAAGTGTGTTGTTTTACCTCCAAAATGCCTTCCTACACATCAAAATAGCAAGAGAAGATCTCCGAACTAGAAAATAGGAAATGAATGCAAAATATGGAAAAAGATGCATGAAACATGTATGAAATGCAATGAGATGTGAGCTAAAACTACTCCTAAAACCTTATATGTTTTGCTCACATCAGTATGCTATATTGTGTATGAGACCTGATGTATTGTACACTTTGAGTATTATCAGTCAGATCTTGGTATGGAACATTGGGTGACGATCAAGGCAATCCTTATGTACTTGAGAAGGAAGACTAAGGATTTGTTCTTGGTATATGGAGGAGGTGATGTGGTAGTAAGTGGGTATATTGATGCCAGCTTCGAAACAGATAAGGATGATTCCAAATCCTAGTTTGGATACATATTAATCATGAATTGAGGTGCGGTGAGTTGGAAAAGATTCAAACAAGACACCGTTGCTGATTCTACTACAGAGGTAGAGTACATTGCAGCTTTTGAAGCAGCAAAGAAGGCACTATAGATCAAGAAGTTGATTACTAAACTTGGAGTAGTTCCAAGCATTGTTGAAGCATTACCTATTTTCTGTGACAATAATGACGCCATTGGACAGGTGAAGGAACTATGGTCTCATTAACGATCCAAGCACATACTTTGTCGTTACCATCTGATCAGAGAGATCATAGGTAGAAGAGACATACAAATAGTGAGAGTTCCCACTGATAGGAATTTAGCAGATCCCTTGAGAAAGCCTCTTCCCTAAGAAAAGTTTGAGAAACATATAGAGGCCTATGGTATTAGATACCATGGCGATTGGCTATAGGACAAGTGGGTGTATGATGTAATTGAGAGGTGTCATAAAGAAATTGTCTTAGAAGTTATTAATAAAATTCACTATTTGGGTATACATTGTCTATATATTTGATTGGATCTTAAATTCATCTACTAAAGTCAACAATATGATACATAGCATGAGAAATTATGATTGGATCACAATGAGTGAGTATCTTATTATGTGTAAATATGTGAGTATTGAATCTATTCCTAGTTGATGAATTGATGAGATTGGACATCATCAAATTTTGTGTGATTGGCACATGTTATGATCCTTGGTTTATCGAAGCATTCGATACTCACTGAATGGAAGCATAGAGATGTTGAGAGTGAACATGTGGATGCTAGTTAAGTAACTAGTTCATTGAAGTGACCTGCTATAAGACTTCATATGGTTCTTTATGTTGTTGAATATCTCATTACAACTCGAGTGTGAGATTCCTTAGACTTGAGGTATTCAAGTCATCTTGATCGTGACACCTTATACTTTAACTTCTTCGCAACCATTCCCATAGGAGGTGTAACACCAGGTTGATTAGGTATAAGTTAAAGTGATCGAAGATGTTTGAATAACCCAGAGAGAATTCACCACTCCTGTAAAATGAAGATTTATACCCTAGGCCTCTTGTAAGGGTTGTTACTCAGAAGTCTCTGGCAAGAGCAAGCATGTTCAGAAGACAATCTTCTTGGAAACATGTAAGAGTAACTTGAATCCGTAGGACAAACAAACTAACTTGGGCTAGGTGTGACGTAGTCAACCTAGTGAGGACGAGCATATAAATCATGTCTTGAACCAAGTGGGTTAGGATGAGTGAAAGGAACAAGACATGAAAACAACTATAGCTGTTGAAGGGTTTAGAAACATTCTGAAGTCTATTTAGACATTTCGGTCAATTGGGGGTTATGATTTACTACTTGGTGACATTCATGATCTATTCATAATTAAGGGGTTAATTATGAATGACCAACATAGCTGGGAACCTATTGGGTCATACACAATACGGGTGATCTCGAGTTGTAAAACAAGTTTGAGAATGAGATTCTCAATGAGAGAGGATATATCTGGTTGGACCAAACTACGGTGGTGCGAGACGGAAGCTATAGATCTCCTATGGCCATGTCGAGGCTTAGCACAACCATATCACTCCTAAACAAAGTTAAACAAACCATACAAAGCCTCACATGGTTGTGCCTAACCAGGCATGGGTTGTGCCAAGCTCTAGCCGAAAATGACCAAAGCTAGGGTTATGCTTAACAGGACACACGACTAGCGATGTGTCCTGGCATGACCGTATCTTTTAGGCACAACCAGGTCGTGTGTAAAACACACTACCATTTTGCGGTCCATCGAATTTTAGAGAATTCTCTTATGGAAATTTCCCGGGTTGTTCTTACCTTAATTATGGGATAATTATGGTAAGATAGATTTTGTTTAAGCCTCCTAAGATGCCCTAATCAAGAGATCTATAAATAGATCCCTTGATAATCTTTGGAGGTATGAGTTTTAGTTTTTCTTTGGTAGCCGTCGTCTTCCTCTATCTCCCTTTCTCATCTCCACCAGTTGGCTAGCACCAATCGGAGATGAAGAATTGTTGCTCGAGGAGTTGTCTCATGTGATCCCAGCATGGATACTAATAGAGGAAAGGCTTGTGAGCTTTGCTATTGGTTTCTACGGATTCAAAAGAATCCCGAAGGTATAATTTCTCACCTTCTTTTGTAATTGCATGTATTTATGTTAAAGCAAGAATTCCTAGCCCCTAGGGGATGTCTGGGATGAAACAAAATTATTTTATTCTCTTTGCTTCTGCAACACATGATCCCACGATGTTCCAACAAATACTTCAACAATAAGTGCCACAAAAATCTTGCACTCATCATAAGTTCCTCTTGTAATAAAACGAAAGAGCAAAGTCGAATGAAGTTTATAAGTATCTATAAAGAATGTCATACTGAATTCAAAAGTAACCACAATGCTCTTCTATACAATACTTTAACAATAAGTGCCACAAAAACCCCGCTCTCATCATAAGTTCCCCCTCTAATAAAACTGAAGGGAAAGGTCGAATGAAGTTTACAAGTATGTTTAAAGAATTCCATACTGAATTAAAAAAGTAACTACAACACTCTATTATATAATACTTCAATAATAAGTGCCACAAAAACCTCGCACCCATCATAAGTTCCCCCTCTAGTAAAATAGAAGAGAAAAGTTGAATGAAGTTTACAAGTATCTATAAAGCATGTCATACTGAATTCAGAAGTAACCATAATATTCTGCTATATTATACTTCAAACATAGATGTACATCTCAAACTATTGTGTTAGGCACAGAGCCTGAGAAATTTACTTAGTCGTTATAGCTGACTGTCATAGTTCCACAGAGGGAATGCAATTACTTAGCCCTTAGACTATTATATTAAGCGTAGGGCCTGAGAAATTTACTTAGCCATTATAGCTGGTTGTTAAAGTCCCACAGAGGGAGTATAATTACTTATCCCTTAGGCTATTATATTAGGCGTAGGACTTGTGAAATTTACTTATCCATTATAGTTGGTTGTTATAGTCCCATAGAGGGAATGTAATTACTTAGACCTTAAGATGTTATATTAGGCGTAGGGTTTGAGAAATTTACTTAGTCATTATAGCTAACTATTATAGTCCCAAAGAGGGAATGTAATTACTTAGCCCTTAGACTGTTATATTAGGCGTAGGGTTTGATAAATATACTTAGCCATAATAGCTAGTTGTTAGAGCCCCATAAAAGGAATGTAATTACTTAGCTCTTAGACTGTTATATTAGGCATAGGGCCTAAGAATAAAATCATTTCCTTTCCTCCCCAAGTTATATCCACAATCATATCCATTACCCTTCTGAGTCCCCTCTCTGAATTAGACTGAAAATTGAAGTCGCGTGAAGTCTAATTTGTGCATCAAACCCCTCTTCCAAAATTTAACCATAACAAACTATTAAAAATTAAGGACAAATTCTCCTTTAAACCCTTCAAATATTAATACCCTTTCTAAAAATACCCCCTTATTTAGCATGACTTAGCATAACCTCTATGGCTTCACCTGCTTCTTTGCCTTAACCCTAGCTTTGTCCTTCTTCCCCAACACTTCCCTTTCTGCTACTTCCTCAACTCCCACCAAAGCTCTCAATGGCTTCCTCTTCTCATCCTATCTCTTGGTAAGAAGACACTATCAACCAACTAACCTTGGACAACCCTTTCTTCCAACACAACCCCAAATACATTCTAAAAGGCTTCACTGCCATCATCCCCACCCGCCATCAGCGACCTCACCACTCTCCAACTGGAGCCAATACACTATTCGCTTGGGAGTATGATTATGAGTCGATGGAACTTGACTTGTGTTCAACTTGTTTGTTTCTGACCCAACAATCAATTGCTAGGGTTTGATGAGCTTGATCGCACCATCGATCATCGCAAGATGGTCGCGGCATAGAACCTCTCGTGATGATCAATCTGATCACTACAGGCAATGATCGATGGGATCATCAGTCGACTGCTAGGAGTATCGTTGGACAGTGATGACGATAAGTCAGAAGCCGTTGTAAGTCGGCCGTTAGAGGGGCAGTCGACTGATGACATGCAGCAGTTGACTGTCGCCTGCCTAACGGGAAGAAACCCTTCTTCTCTATAAAAAGAAGGGTTGGGGGCTTTTGGGAGGTTAATGCTTCACTCATAATCATACTCCCAAGTGCCCAACACATTTTAACACTCCTCTTCTTGTTCTTATTTCCATCTTATTGTAAGAGGGAGTGATTGTTGTAAAAGAGGTTTACCTCCACCTTGCTTGGGCTAAAGGAGAGACTAGTGGATTGTTGAGGGAGTGATTCAACTTACGAATCATTCGTGGACTAGCTTCAAAAGTCGTGAACCACGTTACATATCGGTGTTAGCGTTTGCTTTTCTTTACTTCTTTGTATTGTTTTAATTGTCTTTGTTTTAGCATTTCTGCTGCGCTAACAACTCTTGTAGACGATTAAGACGATCAAATTCCACCGAGCACATCGTAGGCTATTCAACCCCCCTTCTAGCCGAGCCACGATCTTCCAACACATCGGAGAGGGCTGGGGTGATCAAAAGATAAGAAACATGTCAGAGGACCAAGGGTAAGCAAGGAAAGAACTGGTAAGAACCTTGTACGAAGTGGTAAGGTCGCATCCTCAATATGAGGTCAAAATTAGGCGTTGAATCCAACTAAGATTTCTGAGGGAATGCTGTGTTGGTGTAGTAGGCACCTAAGTCGAACCTGAGTTTTGATTATAACAAACGATACAAAGTTAAGCTCATGTTGTTATCTCACGAGCTGAATCGAGTGTGCAGAAGATTGCTATAGCTAGAGCTGAAGGCTAGTGACACCCGGAGGAAGCTGCAGTGGTCGGGCGACACTCGAGTGACTTCGGAGGGAGCCGAAGGAATCGAGTGGAAGGCCGGAAGCAAAAGCGACATGGTAAGTATCGAGGTAAGCTCGTGTGTTCGAGCGTAAGTGAGGTCGTATCCTCCTTATGAGGATGGTCTTAAGCGTAGATCCGACTAAAGACATCCCATCGATGGTCTAGGTCGAGATCGGACGATCGAAGGCCGTCGAAATAATGTTTTCTTTGAGCTAACTTTGACTTGCAGCAAGCATCACGATCACCTTGAGGACTCGATCGTCATTCGATCGGCCGATCCGGAGGTCAAGACTGATCGATGTCGCCATCACGATCGATGATGGCCATCAGTCGACTGATGGTCAATGAACAACTTCACGGAGTCAAGGCTTATCACCCCATTTCAAGGAGATTGGTGCTCAATTGTGATTGGCTAGGGTTCCTCTCGAAAAGGGGCTCAAAGGCTATAAAAGGAGGGCCAATCCTAGGGTTTCTTCATCAATTCCAAGCTTCCAAAAGCCTCCGCAAAGCTACAACTCTCTGACAACGAAGTCTTTCTTTTCCGACGTCTAGGTTTAATTTTCTTTATTTTTTGTACGTCGGTATTAACTTTATATCAGTTGTTTATTTACTTGTTTCGGAGCTTTTATCGTAAACGAGGAGAGGGGGAGTGCCCCTCTACCTCAAGTTTTGTTCTTTCTTGTATCGATTAACTCCTACCTCCAACGAGGAGGAGTTCATTTAGTGTTTTGCCCTCTGTGCATGGTCAAGGACCACTAGGGCCTTGGAGTAGAAGCCGAAGGCTACGAACCAAGTAAAATATTTGTCTTCTCTTTTTATTGCTTATCTTTTCCGTTGCAAATTAATTATCTACTCGGTTTTTAAACGAACGAACAAAAAGAAAGTTTTAACGCTATTCACCCCCCTCTAGCGTTTCAAATCGATCCAACAATTGGTATCAGAGCCCGGAGTTGCTAAGATTTGGTGAAACCACCAATCTAGCCATTTTATAGATTTTTTTATTTTTTTAATTCTGTTTTATCTCTTTTTGTTTGATTTTCTTCTGCACTACTAATCCAAGATGCAAGTCTTGGTACTTTCGTGTGTTTTTGTTGTTGCTAGGTTTTCGTTTTAGTCTCCTTGTTTTTTTTGCTCCAATGTCCCATCTCGAGGGTTTTAGCACCGTCCGACCTCCGTTTTACAACGGAGATGATTTTCGTTACTGGAAAGGTCAGATGGAATGCTTTCTCAAAACCCAAATTGAGATGTGGATCATAATCCAAATGGGTTTCGCACTTCCGACTAACGAAGTGGGTGAATCCTTGGGTTATGATCAATGGACCATTGCGACAAAATGACAAGTCGAAGCTGATGCCAAGGCAACAAAAATCCTCCAATGTGGCTTGTCCAAGGAGGAGTTAAATCGCATCGGCCCCTTCATCAGCGTAAAGGACCTATGGAAAAAGCTAGTGGAGCTACACGAAGGGACCGATGAAGCCAAGGTATGTAAGTGCGACCTTCTATTTAATAAATTATATAATCTAAAAATGCAGGAACATGAAACGGCAACGCAACTCCACGCTCGCGTCCAGGACTTAGTCAACAATCTACACGCAATCGGGCAAAAGGTCGAAAACTGTGACCTTATAAGGTATGTCCTAAACTCCTTTCCGAGGACTACCATGTGGGCATCCATGGTCGATGCCTACAAGGTCTCCAAGGATCTCTCTAAACTTAGATTAGATGAACTTTTTTCTGATTTCGAACTTCATGAGAAGTCTAATTCGGAACCCAAAAAAGGTATAGCACTATTTGCAGGTTCAAAGAAGAAAACCGCCAGCAAGCCACCCCCAAAGGAAGAAGAGGATGAGTCCGATTCGGAGGTCGACTCGGAAATGGAGGCCGAACTAGTCAACCTAGTTCGAAGGATAGTCAAGGGATGAAAATGAGCCGTCACTCGACCCAACGAAGGTAAGCCTAAAAGTTCAAACATAAGATGTTATGAATGCAACAGGTTTGGACACATTAAGTCCGAATGCCCAAAACTCAAGAGCAAGGCACCAAAACACAAAAAGGCACATAACGCTACTTGGGAAGAAGCTTCCGAGGAAGAAGATAACGATCGAGTCCTCATGGATAAACCGGTGGAATCAGAGACGGAGTCAGAACTGGAACTTGAATCGGAAACCGAAGACGAGTCGGACTGCGAAGCACTATTCAAGACGAGCCATGGATACGCATCCGGTTCAAAAGATACACTCAAGGTAAGTCAGTCTCTTATTACTACACTTTATAGTGCAATTAAGTTTTTAAATAAAAAGTTAGCTAAGTCCGAGTCCAAGGTCGAGACCCTGGTTGAGGAAGTTAAACTCCTCAAACACGAGGTCTCCCTAATCTCTTCGACTAGTCGAGTTCAAGAGAAGGACTCAACTCGGGTTGAAAAACTCGAAGTTGAGAACTCACTCTTGAAGAGTCAAGTCGAAGATCTTAGGAATATGTTGGAAAGGTTTACTTTGGGATCCAAAGGACTTGACCTCCTACTTGGATCGCAAAGGGCCGTGTACAACAAGGCCGGGCTAGGGTTTAGCTCAAACACGACCAATAAGTCGTATATGTCAATCGTAAGTCGACATAAAAAACGTGTCCAAGCATGGGTCCCTAATGTTAGGGAAATCTCTTGCCATGATAAGGTTTTGATGTGTGTGGCAAAGGGTTTAAGTTAGGGTGTTAATGTGATTTGATATGTGCGTTGGAGTCTTGCAGGGCTTAGTAATTCACACATGGAGCCGTGGCGAGTTTCACAACTCATGACTCGGTCCTTGAGTCGGTGAAGGATGGCTTTACGGAAGCCGTGCACTTGGAGCATCCGAGGGACCGCCGGACGAGGAGCTTGGAGTGAAGCTGGAGGAAGTAGACTTCGAGGCAAGAGACGCGAAGGAGCATTGCAGAGCCGTGTGCCTAATGCTGCCGAGGGACGTGGCCAAGGACGAAGATAACTTCGAAGGCGAGGGACTCCGAGAGATGAGAGTGAGCGAATGTAACCTGGGAAGGGGTAGTAGCTCTAAGGTGAAACTTGGCCATTTAGCTAAGTGTCAGATGGGATTTCCCGACATCAGTCGACTGCCATGGAATGGCAGTCGACTTCTCTGAGTCGAACGTGGTTCGACTGGTATTTGACTGGTTGTTTTGAGGCCAGCAGTTGACTGTCATATGTGGGAAGTCGACTGCCAAGACCATCAGTCGACTGCTGAAGGCAGTAGTCGACTGGTCGAAAGGGTTTGGCCACAGAACCGCTCGTAGCTGATTGGGTAGTCGACTACGGAGGCAACAGTCGACTGATGAGGTCCATCAGTCGACTGCCAAGTGTTCCGTTGGACTACAATGATCGGGATCCGACGTGTTCGAAGGTCGTTGGAGTGGCGGCAGTCGACTGCCAAGGGCAGCAGTCGACTGGTGGCGGCAAACGGGAAGAAAAGCTTCCTCTCTATAAAAAGAGAGGGTGTGGGCTTTTGGATGGCTAATGCTTATTCTCTAAGTGATCTTCCAAGTGCCCCACAAGCTTTAAACTCTTCTTACTTGCTTTTACTCCATTCTTATTGTAAGAAGAGTGATCTTGATTGTAAAGGTTACCTCCACCTAGCTTGGTGCAAAGGAGAGACCAATAGTGATTGGCTTTGGAGGAGTGATTCACCTCAGACGAATCGGGATCGTGGATTAGCGGTGTAGCCGTGAACCACGTTACGACATTGTGTTAGCATTGTCTTTTTCCTTTGCTTTGTCTTTATTTGTTTAATTTGCTTGTATTGTTGTTTCCGCTTGCGCTAATCTAATTGTAGACGAGCAAATTACGACATCCATTGTAAGAGGGATATTCACCCCCCCTCTAGCCGCCCATTTCGATCCCCAACAAGTGGTATCAGAGCCAAGGAAAGCTTGTCAAGGACTAACCGCCACAACAAGCAACATTCAAAATGGCCGGCTCCAACATCCACCCACCGAAGTTCGACGGCGAATTCTCTTGGTGGAAGAAGCAAATGGAGGTATTCTTCGAAACTGACTTTAAAATTCTATTAATAATGGAAAACGGTTTCGAGTTGCCTAGGAACGAAAATGGGGAGCCATTGGAGAAATCAAGGTTGAACAAGAGGCAAAGAGAAGAATACTTGGCAAATTCAAAGGCCAAGCACCACCTATACAATGTCCTCCCTCAACAAGAAGTCAATAGGATAGGAGAGTGTGCTAGCGCCAAGGAAATGTGGGAGAAACTAATAGAAATCCATGAAGGCACATCCGAGGCAAAGCTAGCAAGGAGAGATGTTCTTCGCTCCCAATTGTCCAATATCAAACTTGAAAAGGGAGAGAAGGTAAAATCCCTACACTCTAGATTTAAGGAAATACTAACCGGTTTAACAAGTGTAGGTGAAAAGCTCTCCAACCGGGATATGGTAATGAAGGCCATAGTTGCCTTTCCCTGGTCCTCAAGATGGAGCTCTATGGTGGATTCGTTCTACATCTCCAAGAACTTGGAAGTAAGTACCTTGGAGGAGTTCTTCTCCACAATGGAGCTCCACGAAACGAGGCTTGAAGGAATACAAGAAGAGCCAAAAATCCAACCTTCAAGTGGAGTAGAATTCTTGGCAAACAAGGGGAAGAAGAAGATAGAGATCCCCTCCTCCTCCGATGATGATGAAGCATCCTCCTCCTCCTCCATGGATAGCACGGAAGAAGCGTATATGGTAAGGAGGGTAAGGCGTGCTTTAAAGGGTTTTCATTTTAATAAATCTAATGATAGGAATAGAAGACCAAGGGGGAAAATCATTTGCTACAATTGCCAAGGAGAGGGACACATAAGGGATAATTGTCCTCTCTTAAACAAGAGCAAGAAAGAGAAGAAAAAAAAGGAAGAAAAGAAGAAGAAGAAGGGGAGCAAGAAGAAAGAGGAGAAGAAGACAAAGGAAAAGGGGAAGGCCAAGGCATTCAAAGCAAAGACATGGGATGACCCTTCTTCCTCATCCTCATCCGAAGAAGAAGAGCATGTCTACTCAAATCTTGCTCTAATGGCCTTAGATGACTTGGAATGCTCCTCCACCGAAAACGAAGAATCAAACTCAAGTGGAGAGAGCTCTAGTGAAGGGGGAGCCTCCTCTACATCCTCCTCATCCGAAGAAGAAGAGGACATGGAAACTATGGTAACTAACCTTTCACCTAGTAAAATAGTTTCTATGATTTCTAGCTTAACTAGGGATTTATTTAGAGCTAAGAAGAAGAATAAGAGCATGCTAGATCAAATTAAGGATCTAGAAAATAAACTAGAAAAAGCATGCTTAAATGATTCTTCTAGCTTAAATGATGCATGCTCACATGAATATATGCCTTTGGATGTTAGTGATGCATGTATAGAGAAAAATAGGGCTTTAAGGGAAAAGGTAGACTATTTGACAAAAGCCCTAGAGAAATTCACAATTGGCTCAAACACCTTGAACATGATCATAGGGAGCCAAAGAGCTAGCTTCAATAAAAAGGGCCTAGGATATAAAGAAAAGAAAAATGAAAAGGCCTATAAATGCCTAATTGCTAGGGGACAAGATAAGAAGAAAGTAATTGCTAGGAAATGGATTCCAAAGGAATTTCTAGTGTGTTGGTGCAATCGGCCCAGGTCACGATTGACCAGGACTCAAGATTGACTCGAGTGATGTTTTGATGTTCGAAAAAAAAACATATGACAATGTAATTGTCATGGGAAAGTCCAAGTCATGGGTACTTGGCATGGGAAGTCCAAGTGGGACACTTGGCATTTGAGAAAAGTCCAAGCATGAGTCTTGGCAAATGGAAAGTCCAACATAGGTTGGCAAGGAAAAGTCCAAGCATAGGTCTTGGCATGAAAAGTCCAAGCTTGAGTCTTGGCATTTGAGAAATCCAAGGGTTTGATATTGGCGGCGTAAAGTCCAAGCGGGAGTCTTGGCAGCATAAGTCCAATGATTGGCGACGTAAAGTCCAAGCGGAGTCTTGGCGGCGTAAGTCCAATGTGCCTTGGCGGTGTAGACACCATTAGCATGACATAGCCGATGGAAGCATCTGAAGGCTAGCGCGATTGATGAACAAGTCATGGATGACTTGGAGGGATCTGAGAGACGTGAGGCTGATGGAGGTGGCTAGAAGGCTTAGGTCTAGGCTAAGGGTGGTCTAGCAAGTATGGGGGAACCATACTTGGGCTAAAACCTCATGTTTGAGGTGTGCCAGTCGACTGGTGCCATGTGGCAGTCGACTGGACCGAGTCAACTAGGGTTTGGCTGCGGGTTATGGCTCAGCGACGCCGCGTGGGCAATGATCGATGAGCTCGAGCAATGATCGATCATGTGATCAGTCGACTGGTGCTCGAGAAATCGGCCACAGAATGGAGTCGAGACTCGACTGGTCGAGTGAGGACTCCATCAGTCGACTGATGGGTATGATCAGTCGACTGATGGTAGATCCGTTGGACTTATCCAGCGTGGATCTAGCCATTATCTCACGACAACAGTGGCATCAGTCGACTGATGGTCCCGATCAGTCGACTGATCGACTTTTTCCAGCACATGTTAAAGCTTTATAAGGAGCTCGTGATGGAGGAAAATGGGATGGTTCTTTGAGGCAATTTGGGGCGAGTTGCTGCTGCAATTCAGGGTCTCCAAGTGTTACTCGATCAACCTAGCGATCAAGCATTCAAAGAGCATTTGTAAAGTATTTTCTTTACTTGTATTGCTTTGTATTTCATTATATTGCTTGTATTCATCTTGTATTACTGTTGTATACATTGTACGAGGTTTCTCCACCTCCGAATTGTTCCGAGAAGGAGTTATTTTATAGTGGTGTGTGATTGGCATCACTAGGGCTCGTGTGAGCCCGATCCGTGGAGTAGGAATCGTGCGGTTCCGAACCACGTTACATACTTGTGTTCGTGTATAATTGTCTATTTCGTTATTGTTATCATTATCTATATTCCGCTGCGCTAACGAAATTGTAGAAACAAACGCGAACAAATTCCATCATCATACGACAACGCGCTATTCACCCCCCCCCCCCCCGCTCTAGCGGGCGCACAGGTTCCAACAAGTGGTATCAGAGCCCGGGGCTCTTCTACGGATTAACAACCCGGAGTCAAGACGCTAGAGGAAAAGATGGAAATCCAAGGATATTTGGGATGGGATATCAACACACCTATCCCCTATACCTTCTATGGACAAGAAGGGTTTAAGCAATGGAAGTCAAGAATTGAAGACTTCCTAATGATGAGGTACTTCGAAGAATGGTCTATCTTGATGGAGGGTTTTAGCTATCCAATAGGACCAAAGGGAGGATTCCTCAAGAAGAAGAAGTGGAGTGAAGATCAACTCTAAGCCTTCGAGAAAAACAAGAAGGTAATCAAATTCATTTTTGATTTAATTCCTAATGACCTCTTGTGTAGCCTAGGTGACTATGTGGATGCCAAGGAGCTATGGAGCGATTTGGCCAAGCTCCATGAAAGCCCATCAACGGTCCAAGAGGAAGAGACCGAAGAGGCTAATGCATCATCCTCACAAGGAAGTGAGGACCTGGAGGTTGAGAGATCATCAACATCCAAGGAGGAAGAGGAAGTAGAATCGGAAGTTGATAGGGAGTCAATTTCCGGGTTAGTGGAGGAAGTGGAAGAAGCATCCACTTCTAGGATTGAGGAGGAGATTAGAGTTTCCTCAACACCGGAGCATCAAGAAGAAGCTTCGACATCCGGTCAAGATGAAGGAGCCCAAAATCCAATTCCGGTCTCCATTAACCTAGGTAACTCAAACACTCTAATTTCAAATAAAAATAATATTATGTGTTTTGAGTGTAGGGAATTTGGGCACTATAAGAGCAAGTGCCCAAAGAAGATTAGGAAAGCTCCACCGGCACCAAAAGTCAAGGATGCCGGTTCCCCAATACCTAAAGGCAAGGAGCACATCATATGCTTCAAGTGCAATTCGAAAGGACATTATAGGAATCAATGTCCTAGGGGGAGCAAAAAGACCCAAGAAGAAGCATCACAAATAGGGGGAGCTAAGGCTAACCCTAAGGTACATTTTAGTAATGCATCTTCTAATTTAAATGCTAAAAAGCATGCTAGGAACTTTAATTCTCTTGCAATTTATGAAAAGCATGCTAATAGGAATAAATATTTTTGTTTAGGAGCTAAGAGAGTCCATGTAGGAAATAGGGAAAAATTTGGGACTAATGTTCCTAAAAACAACTTATTTAAGGACAAACCTAGGTCAAATAACTCAAGATCAATTTTACCTAGGGAGACAATTAGAAAGGTGCAAGATCACCTAGGTCTAAACCCTAAATGGACTAGGCATATGCCTAGGAAGTCCAATGCCCAAGATTTAAATCAAAATTCTAAAATTGGGCAATTAGAAAAGGAAAATCAAGTCTTGAGGTCAAGGCTTGAAAAACTTGAAAAGACCCTAAATAAGATACAAAATCAATTTAAAGGGTCTAATGGTCAAAGTCAAAGGTCCAAAAGTCAAAGTCAACACCAAGGACCTAAGAGTCAAAAGTCAACCAAGGGCAAGCAAGGTTTGGGTCACAAACCTAAGCCTAAAGTGGCTTATCATAGTGTTCCATTTGACTATGGAACACAAACTAGGTCTAGGAAGACCAAGGTCAATAGGGAAGTCATCCCTAGAGTTGACCAAAGGGTGTGCCTAGTGGCTAGGGTTTCTAGGAAACCTAGGGTGACCACTAAGAAGGTTGCAAGGGGAGTTACCCCTAGAGTCAACCTAGGTAAGACCCAAATGACCAAGGCTAACAAGCCTAGGAGGGTCATTAGGAAGGTTATCCCTAAGGAATACCTAATTAACGCTAGGAGCTCAAATCGGTTTTGGGTTCCTAAGAGTGTGATTGATTCACGCTAGATGGGTTTAGGGTGTGCCAACCTTGATTGGATGGGTAGTTAACTCAACCATGGTAAAGGTGGCACTTTAGGATATTTTCAAGGTTTTGGTTACCTTGGAAATAGACTTGAATTAATATCCTAAAAGATTTTAGGATGTGCCAATATTAATTGAGAAGTTTTGATAATGTGATCAAATTGGCACAATTTAGGTTTAGCGGTTAGTGTGCCATTTTGGGTTTTGGCACACTAGGGAAACTAGTGATAATGTAGCAAAATATATTTAATCACAACAAATGGCAACTAATATTAAAATTTAGGTATTATTATACCTATATATTTTATATGTCATGCTTTGTTTGTCATATAACATGCCATGACATCATGTTTATTTCAATCATTTTATATGTCATGTTCATGTTTAGGATTAAGGTTTCAAATGTCATGTGTTTTTAGATTTTATCATATGCCATGACATCATGATCATTGGCCATGCTTAAGTATTGCTTTCTTTATGCCATGATCACTTCATGCAATTAATTGATTAAAATTAAACTAAGGACAATGGCATGACTTGAAGTCCCATTTATAAGGGAATCAAGTAGGGTTGCCTAGGAAATGCATGAAACCCTAGATTAAATGAACCAAAACCCACATATCACATTCAATTGACATGTATGTGTATTTATACACCCTAGATACATGTGAGATGCTAGGATATGAGTTAAGTTCAAGGTGCATAGTTTTTGCATCTAGTTGAACCCAAACTCATCTTAACTCAACTTATGGATCATTGGGAAAGCTTGTGTACAAGTCATATACATAGAGCCCAAGGAATATGATCCAAAATAAGGTTTTGAAAACATTCTAAAATCATTTTGAAAAACATTGGTGAAGTCTATCTTTTGATAGCAATCACCATTGATGAGATTGATACAAAGTGAGCCAAAAACTTAGAAGTTTTCTTCACTTTTGAATTTTGTATCAATTTCGATATTTTATGGGTAAAATATTTTTCACCCATTGTATTGGTCATAGATAATATACGTATCAATTTTCGTGATTTTTGATAAACGTATAATTATTTATGAATTCCCAAATCTCATTTCTGATAACTGAAAATCGGATTTATATCACCGACTCGCTCATAGTGGCAATGATCGATAGGTTCAATGATCGATTTAATCACTCGATCGATTGCCTCGATTTCGGATAAACAAGCTTTGTCTAACCTGATTTCTATGTTAAGGTCCCTAGCCACTCCTAACCCTAGGATATGCTTTGGGAAGCATGATGAATGGTGAAAATCCATTGAATATGGATTAGGAGAGTTGTTTAGGGTTTGTATCAATGTTAAGGTGTTGGAAAGTTCAATGTTGAATTTCTAACCTTAATTTTGATGGTTTAGAGTTCCTATTGGCTTAGGGACTTCCCAAGGACATTGTTGGTGCAATGGTCAAGGGGGAGCAAGCCTTTAGGGGGAGGTATCCATCTTGGAGTGATGGATGTGTTTTTCTCTCTTCTTGAAGGGGAAAAGGTTATCAATTGGGAAAATTGATGGATTTTTAGAAACCCAATTTGGAAATTGGGAGAGTGTATAGGATTGCCTCTCTTGAGTGATATGAGACTTATCACTAAGAATATAGTAGGCATCCTAGGTATTTTTGGACCAAGGGGGAGATTGTAAGATCTCATTGGGACATGAGACATTGACCTCCTTGGAGAAAAGACCTTTTTGATGTTAGTCAAAAAGGGAGAGAATGTTTGGGGGAGAACATTTGGAGAGTGTTTACCAATTTGGGATAATTGGTAAGGGATTTGAGTTAGTGTTCTAACTCAATGATTTGTTTGGTTTTTGTCAAACATCAAAAAGGGGGAGATTGTTGGTGCAATCGACCCAGGTCACGATTGACCAGGACTCGAGTTTGACTCGAGTGATGTTTTAATGTTCGAAAAAAAACATATGACAATGTAATTGTCATGGGAAAGTCCAAGTCATGGGTACTTGGCATGGGAAGTCCAAGTGGGACACTTGGCATTTGAGAAAAGTCCAAGCATGAGTCTTGGCAAATGGAAAGTCCAACATAGGTTGGCAAGGGAAAGTCCAAGCATGGGTCTTGGCATGGAAAGTCCAAGCATGAGTCTTGGCATTTGAGAAATCCAAGGGTTTGATATTGGCGGCGTAAAGTCCAAGTGGGAGTCTTGGCAACATAAGTCCAATGATTGGCGGCGTAAAGTCCAAGCGGAGTCTTGGCGGCGTAAGTCCAATGTGCCTTGGCGGTGTAGACATCGTTAGCATGACATAGCCAATGGAAGCATCTGAAGGCTAGCGCGATGGATGAACAAGTCATGGATGACTTGGAGGGATCCGAGAGACGTGAGACTGATGGAGGTGGCTAGAAGGCTTAGGTCTAGGCTAAGGGTGGTCTAGCAAGTATGGGGGAACCATACTTGGGCTAAAACCTCATGTTTGAGGTGTGCTAGTCGAATGGTGCCATGTGGCAGTCGACTGGACCGAGTCAACTAGGGTTTGACTGCAGGTTGTGGCCTAGCAATGATCGCCGAAGTGGGCCGATCGATGGCTCGAGCCGATCGATCGTGTGATCACCGACCGGGTGCTCGAGAAATCGGCCACAGAATGGAGTCGAGACTCGACTGGTCGAGTGAGGACTCCATCAGTCGACTGATGGGTATGATCAGTTGACTGATGGTAGATCCGTTGGACTTATCCAGCGTGGATCTAGCCGTTGTCTCACGACAACAGTGGCATCAGTCGACTGATGGTCTCGATCAGTCGACTGATCGACTTTTTCCAGCACAGGTTGAAGCTTTATAAGGAGCTCGTGATGGAGGAAAATGGGATGGTTCTTTGAGGCAATTTAGGGCGAGTTGCTACTGCAATTCAGGGTCTCCAAGTGTTACTCGATCAACCTAGCGATCAAGCATTCAAAGAGCATTTGTAAAGTGTTTTCTTTACTTGTATTGCTTTGTATTTCATTATATTGCTTGTATTCATCTTGTATTACTGTTGTATACATTGTACGAGGTTTCTCCACCTCCGGATTGTTCCGAGAAGGAGTTATTTTATAGTGGTGTGTGATTGGCATCACTAGGGCTCGTGTGAGCCCGATCCGTGGAGTAGGAACCGTGTGGTTCTGAACCACGTTACATACTTGTGTTCGTGTGTAATTGCTTATTTCGTTATTGTTATCATTATCTATATTCCGCTGCGCTAACGAAATTGTAGAAACAAACGCGAACAAATTCCATCATCGTACGACAACGCGCTATTCACCCCCCCTCTAGCGGGCGCACAGGTTCCAACATAGTGAACCCTATAGGCAAGAATTTGTATTGGGTTCCAAAATCCATCCTTAAGGGTTAGAAAAACCCTAGGATAGTCAACCATATGGACTTGACCTATATCATATTTTTGGTTGACTTAGGATGGCGGGACAATATTTTTGAAATAGTGTTGGGTGATGATAATGTGCCCAAAAATAGATAATAATGCTTATATCATGATAATTAATGTAATTGCTATGTATATGTGCAATCATAATTTATGATTTTGAAATTTGGCAAATCATCATGAGATATAGTGTTAAATCATGTCTTAGGTGATATTTTACTTATTATCATGATATAATACCTAATGCATGATTAAAAATTGATGAATACATGTATTTCATGATCATAATGTGAAATTCATACATATATGTCTTTATGATCATGAGGACTGTTAGGGTGATACTTAACCTTGATAGAATTGCATGAATATAATGGTTAAGTATATACAAATACCCCCTAGGATGCATCTCACACTCACCATAGGCTACTTTGATTGAAAACTTAGCATAGGTGAGATGTTAGGATGATACAAATGTCCACTAATGCCTATGGCATTTAGATGGTCATTTAAAGTATCAAAATAGCAATAATAGACCAATCATGGGGAAGGCTTATGTTTAATTCATAGACATATTGCCCAAAGATCATTGTTGGATATTTCATATGTTTTCAAAACAATTTTTTAATTTAAAATCTATGTATTCATGTTTTGAAACAATTGGAACCAAAACTAGGTGTTAAACTTGATACTCACATGATCAAAAACCTAGTGGTTTTTAAACCTTTTGGATTTTTGGCAAATACATGAAAATATAATGATTTTTCATGAAGGCCTATTTTTCACTGATAAAGAATCTTACAAGAAATATGTTCCCCAAATTTCATGATTTTTTGGATTTTTTGGAATTTTTAATGCATTTCTGAAATTCGGTCCGAAAATCAGAAAGTTCTGAAATTCGCGTGCCAGTCGACTAGTAGTCTGAACCAGTCGACTGGTGGCCTGAAAATCAGACTAGTTAAGGCCAAATTCAGGTTTTAGACCAAATTTTGGTATTTTCCTTCTATTAGACTTAATGCCATGAGTTTATAACTTAGTGTTAATCTTTTTTATGGTGTCAAAGGGGGAGAAATGATTATGTTTAAGTAAATTATGATAGGGGGAGAAATATGTATGGGGAGTTTCATGGATTTAGGGGGAGTTGCATGTTGCTATATCATGTTTATGTTTACATGCTTTCTTACCTTAGAATTTCTATCAAATGTTTTTACCTAACTTAAACGGATTGCCACACATCAAAAAGGGGGAGATTGTTAGGGCAATCTCTTGCCATGATAAGGTTTTGATGTGTGTGGCAAAGGGTTTAAGTTAGGGTGTTAGTGTGATTTGATATGTGCGTTGGAGTCTTGCAGGGCTTAGTAATTCTCACATGGAGCCGTGGCGAGTTTCACAACTCATGACTCGGTCTTTGAGTCGGTGAAGGATGGCTTTGCGGAAGTCGTGCGCTTGGAGAATCCGAGGGACCGCCGGAGGAGGAGGTTGGAGTGAAGCCGGAGGAAGTAAACTTCGAGGCAAGAGACATGAAGGAGCATTGCAGAGCCGTGCGCCTGATGCTGCCGAGGGACGTGGCCGAGGACGAAGATAACTTCGAAGGTGAGGGACTCCGAGAGATGAGAGTGAGTGAATGTAACCTGGGAAGGGGTAGTAGCTCTAAGGTGAAACTTGGCCATTTGGCTAAGTGTCGGATGGGATTTTTCGACATAAGTCCACTGCCATGGAATGACAGTCGACTGCTCTGAGTCAAACATGGTTCGACTGGTATTCGACTGGTTGTTTTGAGGCCAGCAGTCGACTGCCATATGTGGGAAGTCGATCGAAGATTATCACGATCGCTAAAGGCGTGATCGGGTCGAAGGGTTCGCCACGTAACCGCCGTAGCCGATTGGGTAGTTGATTGATGAGGCAGCAATGACCGATGAGGTCCATCACCGACCGCCAAGTGTTCCATCGACTACAATGGTCGGATCCAACGTGTTCGGAGGCCTCGAGGGCGGCTGATCGCCAAGGGCAAAGAATGACCGTGGCGCCAACGGGAAGAAAAGCTTCCTCTCTATAAAAAGAGAGGGTGTGGGCTTTTGGATGGCTAATGCTTATGCTCTAAGTGATCTTCCAAGTGCCCCACAAGCTTTAAACTCTTCTTACTTGCTTTTACTCCATTCTTATTGTAAGAAGAGTGATCTTGATTGTAAAGGTTACCTCCACCTAGCTTGGTGCAAAGGAGAGACCAATAGTCATTGGCTTTGGAGGAGTGATCCACCTCGGACGAATCGGGATCGTGGATTAGCGGCGTAGCCGTGAACCACGTTACGACATTGTGTTAGCATTGTCTTTTTCCTTTGTTTTGTCTTTATTTGTTTAATTTGCTTGTATTGTTGTTTCCGCTTGCGCTAATCTAATTGTAGACGAGCAAATTACGACATCCATCGTAAGAGGGCTATTCACCCCCCCTCTAGCCGACCGTTTCGATCCCCAACACCTAAGACCACCTTGATTTCAAACTTAGGATCAAACCAGTACTGGGTTCCCAAGGACCAAATCCACTATGTGGAGAGACCGAATCGAAACAACGGTCCAGGGGGAGCTAGTATGAAATTTGTTTGTGTTTTAACTTAGAAATTGCATGCTTAGGTTTTCATTTAGTTTGATTTTTCTTTTTAGAATGGTTAGATAGGACTATAACTCGTCAATACTTGATAACATAGTACCAGGATGCGGCGAGATGATAGTACGCTAGGAAAGCGGAGTCTTGTGTATTCGGGCTAGATAAGGCGTATCTAGTTCGGTGCACTTGACCGAGCGAAACTAGCTGAAGCTACCTCGCCGTATCCTAGACTAATTAGACCAGGAAGTGGTCTTAGGTGAGTCAAGTCTCTATTTTCTTGAAAATGGCTTTGTCTAAGGAAGTGGTCATTGTTCCGATCAAAGAAGGCCTTTGTGCCTCACCACGACCTGGAAGCCATGATCTTGAAAAGGTGACTTGATGAGCCTAAGGTCAAATCTGAATCTAACGCAAGGTTGACAAGTGTTTAAGTCATTAAATTTAATTCAACTAAAATTGGAAGTCATCTCACAAGAACATATAGGATTAACATGTTTGACCATGTAGACATGGGTGAGATGATTTAGGTTAATAATTTTCAACCAATTTTTAATAAATCCAATATCTGATCCAACTACCTTGCGTGTAGGATCAATGGATGTTGGACAGTGGTTGCTCCCGACACATGACCGGGGATTAACTCAAGTTTTCGAAGATTCGATTCAAACGACAAGGATCGGTAGCCTTCGGAAATAACGACAAGCTCAAAATCATCGGATCAGGTGATATTTAGCTTAACTCAAATTTTGTCATTTAAAACGTTTTATTAGTAAAAAATTTTCAATATAATCTTCTCAGTGTAATACAATTGTGTGATAATAACTATAAGATCATATTTCTAGAAAATGAATGCGTAATTAATACAAACGAAACCTCTAAAACAATTCTTAAAGGGACTAGAAATAACAACATTTACACTATCAACTTAATTAACTCCTCAACTAAGTGTCTTATGACACGACAAGAGGAATCATGGTTGTGGCACCGACGACTCGGTCACTCACACCCAAGACTCATCCACAAGATGAGTCAGAGTGATTTAGTCAGAGGTTTGCCTAACCTCAACAACTTGGATAATAAAATATGTAATGCTTGTCAACAAGGTAAACAATCTAGGACACAACATCAACTAACTAGTCAAGAACGAACCAAAAGTGTGCTTGAGCTCCTACACATGGATCTATTTGATTCACACGGAGCTAAGTGACTTAACGGAAGTAAATTCTGTTTAGTCATTATTGATGACTACTCTAGATTTACTTGGGTTAGGTTCATCAAACACAAAAGTGATACCATAGATCAATTAATCAACCTATTTAAGTTAATAGAAAATCAACAAAGCATTAAAATCAAAAGACTTAGGACTGATCATGGTGGTGAATTCGAAAACCATAGGTTTACAGAATTCTGTAACCTAAATGGATACCACCATGAGTTCTCTTGCCCTAGAACTCCACAACAAAATGGCCTAGTAGAACGCAAAAATAGAACCCTACAAGAAGCCGCTAGGACAATGCTTAATGAGTTTAACCTACCTGATAGGTTTTGGGCGGAAGCCGTGAGTACGACATGCTATGTCCAGAATAGGATCCTTGTGGTAAAGAGGCACCTTAAGACCACATACGATATTTATCACGATAAAATACCTAACATCAAGTACTTTAGGGTATTTGGGTGTAAGGTACATATCCTAAACACTAAAGATTACCTAGGGAAATTTACATCCAAAACCACCACCGGAATCTTTCTAGGATACTCGACTACAAGTAGAGCTTATAGAGTATATAACCACGACACCCTTAGAGTCGAGGAAACTATCAATATAGTATTCGATGAAGGACACGAACCTACAAAACCCCCGGCAACCCCAATTACCGAGCCAACTCATACTAGACCTAACTCTGATCCGAAGATCAGGTCTAGTGTTAATCCTAACCTAAGTCAACCAAGTCACTCTATCGACCAAGTCATAGATGACTCCAACCAAACTAGAACTCAAACAAGCCATCCTATGGATCAAGTTGTAGACTCAAATCTAAATCCAACTAGGACTCAAACGAATCATCCTATCGACCAAGTGATAGGTGATCCAAGTCTAAGAGTTCGAACTAGAGCCTCATACAGAAACCTTAGTCAAATAACTTTGATTTCTAAAATTGAACCCAAAACTATTGACCAAACTCTTCTTGATCCCGATTGGATTATTGCAATGCAAGAAGAGTTGGCTCAATTCACTAGGAACGAAGTATGGGAATTAGTACCACCACCTAAAGATAAAACAATCATTGGAACAAGGTGGGTGTTTAGAAATAAAATTGATGATAAAGGTGAAGTAGTTAGAAATAAAGCTAGACTAGTTGCTAAAGGGTTTAGTGAAGTCGAATGTTTAGATTACGACGAGACCTATGCCCCAGTAGCTAGATTAGAGTCCATTCGAATGCTATTAGCATATGCAACACATCGAGGATTTAAGTTGTTTCAAATGGATGTGAAATCTGTATTCTTAAATGGATACATTAAAGAAGAAGTTTATGTTAGTCAACCCCCCGGTTTCGAAAGTTTAGACAAACCCGATCATGTCCTTAGGTTAAAAAATCTCTTTATGGACTTAAACAAGCTCCGTGAGCTTGGTACGAGAGACTTTCGATTTATCTTAAGTCCAAAGGCTTTAACCAAGGTGTAGTTGACCCAACCCTTTTCGTAAAAACCTTAGGTAAAGACATATTCATAGCCCAAATCTACGTAGATGATATTATTTTTGGAACCACCAACTCAATCCTACTAAATGAGTTTATTTCACTTATGGAAAGCGAATTTGAAATGAATTTAGTAGGCAAATTAAGTTTCTTCTTAGGATTACAAATTAAACAAACTAAAGATGGAATATACCTACATCAACGCAAATACACTAGGGAATTAATTAAACGCTTTGGAATACAAGACGCTAAAATTATTAATACCCCAATGGAAACTAATGTTAATATAGAAGAAGATGTAATTGGAAACACAATTGATTTAAAATACTATAGGAGCATAATAGGGAGTCTCCTTTACTTAACTGCAAGCCGACCTGATATCTTATTTGCAGTGAGTATGTGCGCAAGGTTTCAAACCTGTGCCAAGGAATCTCACCTAACTCTAGTCAAGCGTATCCTTAGATATATAAAGGGTACACTTAATGTCGGTATTTGATATCCTAGATCTAACGAGTTCGAACTAACCGGCTACTCCGATTCGGACTATGCCGGTAGTAAGCTCGATAGAAAGAGAATGAGTGATTGTTGTCAACTTCTCAGCTCGAGTCTAGTGAGTAGGTGCAGTAGGAAGCAACACTGTGTTGCCTTATCTACCACCGAAGCCGAATACATCACGATGGGTGAGTGTGTCACTCAACTTCTTTGGATGAAGCACACACTCCGCGACTTTAAGTTAGACTTTACGAATAATAAACTTCACGTAGATAACATTAGTTCAATTAATCTTACTAAGAATCCGATATGTCACTCTAGGACCAAACATATAGAGGTCAAACACCATTTCATTCGAGAACATGTGGCCAACAGAGCCATACAACTCGAATATATCGAATCGAAGTCTAACTTAGCAGACCTATTTACTAAACCCCTACCCGAAGCCGAATTTAGTCTATTAAGATGAAAATTGGGCATGTGCGTAGTAGAATAGAAACTTGCAAATTATATTTTCTTACTACTATTTCTTAAATTTCATTTTTATGGAACTAGCATAGGACATACCTTAGATATCATGCACCTATAGATTTAAGGAGCCAATACATCTCACAACACATAGGACTAATGTGTTTGTGTACTTAGCCACGTAGATGGGCATGAGATGTTAGGACCTTACTCCTGGTTCCAGATGTAGAGCTAGTGCATCGCCATGAACCACGGAGTATAATCATACATACTAGCAACTCGACCGATCGGTTGATCTTTTATATCAATCAAGCCAAATATGAGTCGAACATTTTATAGATGAACTTATTTTCAGTATATTATTTTCAAAATAATGTGGAACATGCTTGGACTTTAAATTTAACACTTATTTTCCACACACACCCTCACTCTTTTCGATATATGGCAAAAGGGGGAGAAAGGCCAAAGTTAAGGGGTCAAAATTTTTCTTGATAACTTAACTCTTACTTAGTTAAGGGGTCAAAATTTTTCTTGATAACTTAACTCTTACTTTATATTTAAACCAAAAGTTAACTTTAAGTTTTGAAAACTTATTAAAGGCCAAGTTAAGAGAATTCTTAACTTAAACTTAATTGTGCCATCAACGTTTTACTTATTTTTAAACATTATGCCCTTAATGTTTTACTTAAGGGGGAGAAAGGGCCAAGTTAAGAAGAACTCTTAACTTAAACGCTTTACTAAGGCCAACTTTAAGTAATGTTAATTACTTAAAGCAACCCTTAAAGGGGAGGATTAAGGTCTTTCTTCAAGACTCACCCTCGGTCAAGGGGGAGGTTTCCTCAAGGGGGAGTACTTGAAGAAAATCCTTACTACTCCAACTTAATCTTCTTTATTTTTTGTTTGTTTCTAATGCACATTATTCTTCATGCTTGCTATTTACTTAACCTTGTATGTGGGTTTGCCATAAATCAAAAAGGGGGAGATTGTTGGTGCAGTAGGCACCTAAGTCTAACCTGAGTTTTGATTATAGCAAACGATACAAAGTTATGCTCATGTCGTTATCTCACGAGATGAATCGAGTGTGCAGAAGATTGCTATAGCTAAAGCTGAAGGCTAGCGACACCCGGAGGAAGCCACGGTGGTCGGGTGACACTCGAGTGACTTCGGAGGGAGCCGAAGGAATCGAGTGGAAGGCCGGAAGAAAAAGTGACATGGTAAGTATCGAGGTAAGCTCGTGTGTGCGAGCGTAAGTGAGGTCGTATCCTCCTTACGGGGATGGTCTTAAGCGTAGATCCGACCAAAGACATCCCATCGATGGTCTAGGTCGAGATCGGACGGTCGAAGGCTGTCAAAATAATGTTTTCTTTGAGCTAACTTTGACTTGCAGCAAGCATCAGTCGACTACCAGCTTGGAGGACTCGACTGCCGTCAATCAATCGACTGTCGGAGGTCAACACTCGACTGATGCTGCCATCAGTCGACTGATGATGGCCATCAGTCGACTGATGGTCAATGATCAGCTTCGAGGAGTCAAGGCTTATCACCCCATTTCAAGGAGATTGGTGCTCAATTGTGATTGGCTAGGGTTCCTCTTGAAAAGGGGCTCAAAGGCTATAAAAGGAGGGCCAATCCTAGGGTTTCTTCATCAATTCCAAGCTTCCAAAAGCCTCCATAAAGCTACAACTCTCCGACAACGAAGTCTTTCTTCTCCGACGTCTAGGTTTAATTTTCTTTATTTTTTGTACGTCGGTATTAGCTTTATATCAGTTGTTTATTTACTTGTTTCTGAGCTTTTATCGTAAACAAGGTGAGGGGGAGTGTCCTTCTACCTCAAGTTTTGTTCTTTCTTGTATCGATTAACTCCTACCTCTAACGAGGAGGAGTTCGTTTAGTGTTTTTCCCTCCGTGCGTGGTCAAGGACCACTAGGGCCTTGGAGTAGTAGCCGAAGGCTACGAACCAAGTAAAATATTTGTCTTCTCTTTTTATTGCTTATCTTTTCCGCTGCAAATTAATTATCTACTCGGTTTTTAAACGAACAAACAAAAAGAAAGTTTTAACGCTATTCACCCCCTCTAGCGTTTCAAATCGATCCAACATGCTGAAGTCAAGATCGGATAGTTGAAGACTGTCTGTACTACTATTATTATATACATTGTGCTAATCTTGTAATGTAGGTGATTGGATGAGAACTCATGCAATAGTCGACTGGTATGAAACCTAGTCGACTAATCATGGTCCAGTCATCTTGACAAGGTCCAGTCAATTGGAATCAGGATAAATTAAATGGGTTTGAATGGATCATAAGTCGACTGCCACATCAGCAAGTCCAGTTGATTGGACTAGGATAAATCACGACTGTATCCAATCTAGATCTGGACGAAGTTAGATGCTTATAGTTGACTAGATCAAGTCCAATCGACTAGAAAAACTTTATAAAAAATAACTTTGACCAGAAACCCTAAATCAATGTTTTCCAAGTACTCTTGGTCTCAACCTCTGCAATCGACGACCATTCTTTGTGGTACAGCGCTACAAGTCTGATCGTGCACCTCTTTACTTCATTTTTGTCGATATATTTAGCTTTCATCTTATTCTTGTACATAATTTCCAAATGGAACAATAAGGTTGTTACCGTCTCCTTTACATTTTTAAAAGTGCGTCTCTTACCTCAAACGAGGAAGAGACTTTTACTAGATTGCCCATCGAAAGAGATCAATAATCGCGGACCTTGGATTAGTAGCCTTTCAGTTGTAAACCAAGAAAAAACAAACTTGTGATTTTTGTGTCTTTAATTTTCCAATGTGTTGTTACTTTGATTTTAGAGTTTTATGAACGAAAAGAAAATTTTTAAAATAAAAAAATAAACTCTATTCACCCCCCTCTATCATTTTTTCTAATTCAATAATTGGTATCAGAGCGGGGTGCTCAAATTCGGTGCAACCATCGGTAGCACAATTTTTTCTTTTCTTTTGATTTGTTCATATATAATTTCGCACACTACTAATCGAAGACCAAGTCGTGTCACATTTGTTTTCCTTTTGTTTACTTTCGAGGTTATCTAAATGGGCCATCAAGAAGGTTATAGCACCATCCAACCTCCGTTCTTCTGCGGAGATGATTTCTGTTACTAGAAGGGTCGGATGGAGTGCTTTTTGAAGACCCAAATCAACATGTGGATCGTCATCCAAATATGTTTCGATTAACCAACCAACGATCATGGAGAACTTTTGGAATGCATTAAATGGATGAACATGATGAAATTTCAAATCAAAGTAGATGCAAAAGCTACCCAGATTCTATGGCGTGGCTTATCCAAAGAAGAGCTCAATCGTATCAGCCCATTTATTAGCACCAAAGACCTTTGGGACAAGCTCACAAAACTCCATAAAGGAACTTCGGACACTAAGGTATGTAAGAGGGATCTTTTATTAAATAAATTATTTAATTTAAAAATATAGGGCAATGAGATGGCAAGACAACTCCATACTCAGATCCAAGACCTCTTGAACGGTCTTCACTCCATCAGGAAAAAGGTGGAAAACCATGATATCATAAGGTGCACTCTAAAAGCCTTCTCAAAGACCACTTTATGGGCATCCATGGTTGATACTTACAAAGTATATAGGTACTTATATAAAATTAGGTTCAATGAACTTTTTTTTGAATTCAAATTACAAGAGTAATCTAATTTGGCCTCGATGGAAAAAAAGTATTGGCTTGTTTGTAGGTCAAAGGAAGGGAACAAGCAAGCCTCCTCTCGGATACGACGAATCTAAATTGGAGCTAAATGAAGAAATGGAAATAGAACTCATCAACCTAGTTTGGAATTTGATCAAGAGAAGAAAGCAACCAACTAAGACAATTAAAGAGAAGAAGTTCAACTCAAGTCAAAACACAAAATCCAAACAAGACTATAAATTCTAAGAGTGTAACAAGAAGGGGCATTTCATATGCAATTGCCTGAATCTAAAGACCAAGCAAATGCAATCCAAGAAGGCACTCAAAGCTATGTGGGAAGAGTCATCGGATGATGAAGAACAAGATCAAGTTAACAATCTAGCTCTCATGGAAAGACCATTTGAGTCCGAGTCCGAATCCGAACCCAACTCTAATTCTGATTCCAAGTCCAAGTCGAAACCTGAATCATATTCCAAGTCTGAGTCAAGCCACAGATCCGTATCCGATTCAGAAGGTTCAATTAAGGTATGTCACTCTTTAATTAAAAATTTGTATGTCTCAATAAAATATTTAAATAAAAAATTAACTAAGTTTGAATCCATGATCGGGTAATTTTTTAAGGAAGTTAAAATCCTTAAGAAAAAGGCTAGCCTAACCTCTTAAACTAGTCACGTTCAAGAGGGAAACTCAACTCGAGTCAAAAAAATTGAGGAAGAGAATTCTCTATTGAAAGGGTAAGTTCAAGAGCTTAGGAAAACTTTGGAAAAGTTCAAATTGGGCTCTAGGGGTCTTGACCTAATACTTGGATTTCAAAGAGTTGTGTACAACAAGGCCAGACTCGGATTTAGATCAACCAATAGATCGTTTCTTTTGCTTGTAAAGCATAATTGTTAAAGAATCCAAGCATGGATCCCTAAGTCAAGTCTAGAAACACAAATAGGTTCAACCAAGTATTGGGTTCCAAAGGATCAAATTCACTTTGTGTATAGAATGTACTACAACAATGATCAAGGGGAGTAAATACTAAATGTGTATGCATAATTACATGAATAACTTGATTGATTTAGGTTTTAGTTTTTTTTCATTCTTAGTTTAATTATGCTTAAACTAGAATGGTTAGATAGGAAATGGTTAATTAACCTTGACAACATAGTATCATGACGTGGTGAGATGATATATAGTACGTTAGGGAAACTCAGTCAAGTGTATTCGGGTTAGATAAGGAGTATCTAGCTTAGTGCATTTAGCTATGTGGAACTATCTGAAGCTACCTCATCATATCTTAAACTAGTTAGTTGAGGATTTGACCCTAAGTAAATTAAGTGTATAATTTCTTAAGCAGGCTTTGTCTACGGAAGTGGTCATTGTTCTGATCAAAGAAAGCATTTGTGCCTCACTACGACCTGGAAGTCTTCTTTCGAAATGTTCACTCAAGTAACTAAAGGTTAAATCTAAATCAAACCCAAGGTTAATTAATTTCCAAGACATTAAAATTAACCAAGTAAAATTGCAAGAGATCTCACATACACCTATAAGAATACTTGTTTGATCATGTAGAAAGGGTGAGTTGAAATCTATGATTAAAATATATAAATTTATTTAAATTCCAAATCCGATGAAACTACTTTGTATGTAGGATCAATGGATGTTGAATAGTGGGTACTCTAGATATATGATCGCAGATCGACTAAAGTTTACGAAGCTACAATTCAAAAATTTAGGATTGGTAGCTTTCGAAAACAATGGTAAACAGATGTGAGCAAAACATATAGGGTTTTAGGAGTAGTTTTTGCTCACATCTCATTACATTTTATGTTAGTTTCATGCATATGTCACTCTATTTTGCATGCATTTCCTATTTTCTGGTTCGGAGGTATGCTCTTTGTACTTTTGTGTGCAGGATAGCATTTAGGGGGGAAAAGGTGCACTTTCGGGGCAAAAGAAGGACATTTTGCAGCTAGACGTAGAATGGGACATGACCAGGGCATGTGGCTACACACGGTCGTGTCTAATGGGCGAGATCAACCACCCCATGGCTGCACATGGCCTGGCCGTGTAGAAACACACGACCGTGTGGTGGCCCAGCAGATTGACGCGACTAGGGTTTTTTTGGATTTTGCTACAGTCCAAGGTGATGTCTATATAAGGATGGCTCTGCCCAAACTCTAGGGGGGAGGCACGATGGCCAGGATGGCACACCGAAGCCCTAAAAAACTTTCGAAACTTATTATGGGGAGGAAGAACGCCATCGGAGATCCAAGTTCTCCACTTCAACGCCAGAGAGAAGGCCACATCGGCATTGTAACCTCTTATTCTTGCATTTTATTTCTGATATATTCGAACATGAACATGCCTTGTGATTCTCCTCTTATATATATGGAGTAGTTCCTTTGATTCTAGGATTAGGGAGTAGCTTGTGTGTGCATGACATGTTGCTTCAAATTGAATTCTATTTTGAGTTTGAATTTGCAATTGGAAATTGTTTATACCAATATCTATGCATATTTGGTTTTCTACCTGTTGTGATTAGGCAATACGAGGGGTGACAACCTTCATATCTAAGCTTTAGGGGATTTATACAAGGAACCTAGGGGTAAACCTGATCTCCTGTAACTATGGGTAGAAGGATGTGATGGAACTAGAAACAGTTCATCGCAGGGATTGATTTGGCATCCTCGTACTGCCTATCCCATCCTTGTAAGGTAGAGATAGCTCCTGATAGATGCAGTGGTTCATCGGGAGAGTGTATGATGCCCCTTCCACAAAACCATAGTTAGACGTTTAGACAACGACCAGTTGATTGCATGTTTTGCGACACACAAACGAAACCGAAGTCCTAGAATCCCTTTTTAAGATCTTGGCACACTTCTTTCTTCCTCTGTGTGACACCGTACTAGAGTTTAGTCCATCGACAACCCTCGCAATCGAAATCTTTAGATTTTACTTCCGAACAATTTCACCCACTGAATAAATCGGTACTCGAATCTCAGTCCCTGTGGGATCGATAATCTTTTATTACTTGACGACATCCGTGCACTTGCGGGCATTGAGCACGAGCGCGCGCTTCGCGTCCTCGATAGCCTCCGTCATGAGATTTGAGGTCGCGTTCGTGTGCATCAAGTTTTTGGCGCCGTTGTCGGGGAACTGATCAATTCGATATCGAATTGAGAAGTGGATAATTGGATCGGACTTAGGATAGATTTTATTTTATTTCAGTTTTGTTTATTTAGTTGCTCTTTCCTTATTTATAATTTTCTGCATATAACGATGCATACTTTTACTCATGATTATGGTCAATTTAATGCAGTAAGTTTTGGTAACATTTATTGTGAACATTGTGGTGAAACATGGCATACCATTAACGATTGTCTGGATATATTCGAACCTTTACAATTCGAACAAGAAGATGCCACCTACAATTACAACCAGTGGCTACAAGATGATTCCTATTCATATAGCTATGACCCTGGGTACTTAAACCCTCAATATTGTCCTCCTAAATCCCGACTCGAGCAGATGATGGAAGATTTCATTCGAACAGAAAAAGTGGCGAACGATGAATTCCGACAGTGGAATTCGCAGATAAACACTCAATATTATGTCCCAAGCGAGAATGAGTACTATGAATCGCCATGCGAATTTTATCCAGAACCAAGTCTCCACCCAGATGCCTTGCAAGATAAAGTTACTAGGGAATGCAAGAAGCATAGTCAACAATTCATGGAGTTTATGCGACAAATTATTGTAGATGGAGAAACCAAATGACTAGAAGGTGGCTTTGATGACTGGATTACACCTAATATGGCGGAGACTCACTTTGAGCGAATGGATGAGGAAGACATAGTTGACATAGGAAGTAAAGAAGGGCAATCCATTCAATCACCACTTGAAGAAGAACTTGAGGATTATTTAATTGATACTTTAATCGAGGAGTGCATTGCTTCAATCAAAACACCTCCTAACCTCAAGAATCTAGAAGAGCCTACCTTAACCCTCACCGAAACTTTAGCTACCAATAACGAAGCCCATTTAGTGACTTTGTAATGATAAAATTTCATTCGACATGATAGAATCTACTAATCAATCTTTTGTTGAGGATGCCTGTGGTGAGTTATGTTATTTACAACATTTGGACAAAATAGAATATTATGATCAAACTCCTAATGATTACATAAGGCTAAGCATGTTCAATCTTCAACCAAGGGAAGCAGCTAATAAATATCTTGCCCCTCCACGAGCAAGGTTTAAGAGATATGGTGATAAGGGACTGTTAGTAATATATGAGAGATGTCCTAAGGCAATCACTTTATGTATGAACCATTTATATGATAAATGAAGATTCACTATTTGAGTATACATGTTTTATGTATTTGATTGGATCTTAAACTCATTTACTGAATGTCCACGATACGATTCACAGCATGAGAGAATTTGTGATTGGATCACAACTAGTGAGTATCTCTACATGTGTAATTGTGATGTATCGGAATTATCCCTAGTCGATGAATTGATGGATTTGGACACCATCAATTCTGTCGAGACTAGCACGAGGTATACTCCTTGGTGTATCCAAGCAGCTGATTCTCACTGGCTGGAGACATAGTGATGTCCGGAGTTAATCGTGGATGCTAGTTATGGTAACTAGTTCATTGGAGTGACTAGCCGTAAGACTTCATATGGTTCTCTTCATATATAGATATGTCAATGAAGTTCTTACTGTAGCTTAGGTGCGATGTTCCTTTGACTTGCGGTATTCAAGTCATCTTGATCATGGAGACTTATGCTTTGACATCTTAAGCAAGCATCTCTAAGGAGATGTGGACCCGGGATGATTGGGTATAAGTCGAAGTGATCGAAGGTGTTTGAATAGCCTATAAAGGATTCACCACTCCTTGCGAGGAGATGTATACCCATGGCCTCTCGTCGGATTGTTACTAAAGTCTTTGGCCAAAGCATTACATGCTTAGAGTAAGGTACTCTTCGATACATGTGCAGTAACTAGAATCCGTAGGACGAGGAAATGATACTTGGGCTAGGAGTGACGTAGTCAGCCTAGTGGGGACTGACACTATAGACCATGTCCTGAACCAAGTGGGTATAAGATGAGTGAAGGGAATGGGGCATGAATCATTCGAGCTGTTGAAGGGTTTCAGAAATAGTTCTGGATCAACCGTTGATCTTTTCGGTTAATTGGGGATCATGATGTACTACTAGGTGCCACTCATGATCATTCTATAATTAATGGTTAATTATAGACGGCCAACATAAACCGAGAACCTATTTGGTCACACGCATAATGAGCGTAATCCAAAGGATTTAAAACAAGCTTGAGAATGGGATTCTCAGACTGAGAGAAATTAGGTTTGGTTGGACCAAACATGAAGCGAGCATGAAATCGTTTCAGTCGCAATGGAAGCGTGGATGGGCCGTGTCTTATGAAGACATAATGGATGAACCAAAATGGTTTGGTTCTAATCCAATGGAGGAGAATAAACCAAAGGGTTTGGTTTATTTTACCCGAATGAACCAAAAGTTGGTTCGGTTCGTTTTAACTTAAAATAAACCATCATGGTTTGGTTTATTTTAACTTATCTTAATGGAGCGGGTTAACGGGCCTAATGGTTATGATCCAATAACCATTAAGAGAATTAGTTCTCTATAAAAGAGGGCTTAAGGGATAATTAAGCCCTAATCCATAAATCCCTAGCCCTAAGGTTGCCGCCCACCTCCTCCTTGGAGCTCTCGGCGCCAACCTATTGCCGCCGCCCAAAGCTCCTCCAACCGGCATTCAGAAGGCTGCTTCCTTCCCCCTCACCGGCGTCGAGCTGCTGTCGGTTAGTGCTCCGGTGATCTCCTTCAAGTTTGGCATCAAGGTGAACTCTATCTCCCTTGGTTGGCCGACGCCTATCACCTCCACCAAAGCTGTCCAGTTTTTTGGACAGCTTGTTCTCCTCTCGTCGGAGCGTCGTTTGGACGACGGTTTGAGCTCCGACAGTGGCTAAACTACTGGGGATTCGATCTCCGGTAATCCTCTGAGGTGGAGGACGAAGGATTCTTCAATTGGTTGACGAATACCTCTCCGGAGAAGGGAGTTTTGAGAACTCGTATTAGGATCCGAATTTGGATTCGGATCGTGATCATCTCTTGATCACATCGTCTTCAACACGAGGCTAGTAACCCGTACGAAGACGAAGCTCGTGGCTTAGCGAAGTCATCCCGAGGAACTCGGCGTGGATACGGATAGAGACGATTCTAGCGAGGATCATTCCGGTTGATGTCGTTCCCGCTACACGTCATACGAAAGGTATAACGTAGATAAATTTTCTTTTATTGCAAATTTAAATTTACGGTTATGTATACACTTGTTGTAATATGCATGCGTGTGTTGTGTGTGTTGTAATAAATGTAGATTTATTATTTTTATTGCTTCCGCTGTGTTCATGTTTACGAAACGTGATCGAACACACACACGCCGCGGTTCCGGAAACCCAACAGTGGTATCAGAGCCCAGGTTGTGTTTCGACATAATCGTAAAAATGGTTTTTCGATAGTCATAATGTATTTCTGGAAATTTTCTAATTTTGGAAATTTAGAAGTATTTATGGAAAATTTTCAATTTTGGAAAGTCTAGAAGTATTTATGGAAATCTTCCACTTTTGGAAAGTTGGAAGTATTTATGGAAATTGATATTTTTCATAAATAAAATATTTGATTAGATTCTGAAAATTTGTTTCCTAATTTAATCATGATTTGATTTGGGAAATCAAATCTTAAAATATTTTATTTCCATAAGTAGTTTTAATGATTTAGGAAATTGGTTTCCTAAATAGATTTTCCTTAATCAAATAATTCCATGAATAAAATATGTGATTAGATTTGGAAATTTGTTTCCTAATTTAATTATGATTTGATTTGGAGAATCAAATCTTAAACATATTTTATTTCTATAAATAGTTATGACATGTAAGGAAATTATATACATGACATAATTGTATGCCATGTAATTGCATTAGATGCATAACATTATGCCATGCGTGTCGTGACATGTAGATGTATGCCATGTATGCCATGCCATGTAGATAATAGTTATTTGCATGCAAAGAGGATGAGACATAAAAACCCTTAAACAATATTAAAGCCTACACCTTCCATTAATATGGTTAGAACCAGAGTTCCGTTTCTTGTTTGGGTTGTTGGACTCTCTCCAAGCCCGGCTCGAACCCGGACATGTTCAAACAATGGAATAGTTTAATACTAATATGGTAAGAGTCAGAGGTCAATCGTTAGCTTTGGTTGTTGGACTCTCTCCAAGCTGGGCTAATTGGTTGAATGCGCTCTAACCATATTAAAACTATTTCCCGATTAATGGGTTAGCTTTAACCTGGAGCATCGGCTTGTTGGACTCTCTCCAAGGTCGATGTAAAGGGAGGTGAAGTTGGGTGCTATGCATATGATGCATACTTGTTAATGTGTTAACAACCCGATGTATGTGTGAACATTCAATTAGTTGATAGCACATTGTGATAGTTGCATATACGTGATATGCAATCGGTATAGTTGATACCTACCGTCGTAGTTATGAATGGCTTGTTGGACTCTCTCCAAGGATGTTCATAACTATGATGGATATCAACCCATTCGGAGATGGACCTACGATCTCTCGAAGTGATTTTGGGGTTTTTGAAATTCGAAAAAATGAATGGGATTTATAAATGTATATTAATTCATTTTAAAATCATTTTCTCATATATGCTCGTTTTGTATTTCTAAGATTGATCATGATGTCTTTGAATTTGCGTTCCATTTTGGATTCGAATAAATTGACTGGGCCGAGCTTCTTGGACTGGCTTAGAAGCTTGAGAATTGTTCTCAAGGTTGAAAAGCTTGCAAATGTCCTCGAAGCGCCTCTTCCCGCCCGTCCTAGTGACGATGCAACTCTGGACCAATTATTGGCCTATCAGAAACATGTGAGTGATTCTGAACAAATGAGTTGCATCATGCTAGCCGCGATGGAACCCAAGCTACGAAAGCAGCATGAGCATATGGATGCTCATATCGTAGTCCTTCATCTTTGTGAGTTGGTTGATGAGCAAGTGAGATTCGAAGATTTGAAGTCTCAGCTTCTCTTCACCTACGAGATGCTAGAAGGTTCATCGTAGTACTTGCTCGATATCTTTGGAAGTGTGGAGTCTTGAGAAGCATGGCGAGGGGATGGTGTTAGTTGATTCCTCGAAGAAAGGTTCTAAGAGGAAGTCAAAGGAACAGCGAGAAGGAAAGAAGAGAAGGGCTAAGAAGGTAGAACTAGCACAAAGGATCATTATGGCAAGGAGAGCCATTTGCGAAGAAAGTGCAAGATTTATCTTGAGTCCGTGAAGAAGAATAAGGCATCGGATGCCCCATCTTCTTCAGATATCTTCGTTATTGATTGTCATTATATTTCCTCAAACACTTGGGTATTGGATACTGGGTGTGGCTCACATATATGTAATGACATACATGAGCTAAGGAATAGAAGAAGACTCGTCAAGGGAGAGTCAAATTTGCGTGTTGGGAATGGAGCAAAGGTTGTTGCAGTCGCCATTGGAACGCATTTGTTGAAACCCCCTACAGGACTTGTCTTAGAAGTGGACAATTGCTTTTATGTTCCTTCGTTGATAAAGAACATCATTTCTATTTCTTGTTTAAATAGAAATGGGTACCATTTGACTTTTAGTAACAATTGTTGTTACATAACTTTGAATGGAGTTCTTTATGGGACTGGAACTTTAAGCAATGGTGTTTATACGTTGGACGTATCTAGTGACATCTTCAATATCGAAGCGAGCAATAAGTGTGCTCGAAAGGATAATCAATTAGACTCCCATATGTGGCATTGTCGTCTTGGCCATATAAGCAAGAAATGCATGTCCGAATTACACCGATGTGGAATTCTGAAATCGTTTGAATTGGATTCATATGATATATGCGAATCATGCTTAAAAGGCAAGATGACTAAGTTACCTTTTACTGGAAAAGGTGAACGAGTGGGAGAGTTACTAGGTCTAATACATACTGATGTATGTGGACCTATGTCAACTCAAGCATTAGGAGGCTATAACTGCTTCATTACCTTCACCGATGATCACTCACGGTTTGGGTATGTGTTCTTGATGAAAAACAAGTCTGAAGCCTTTGAAAGGTTCAAAGAGTTCAGAAATGAAGTAGAGAAACAACATGACAAGAGTATTAAAATACATCGATCGGATCGAGGTGGTGAATACTTGAGTCAGGAGTTTCTTGATTACCTAAGAGACAAAGGTATATTGTCTCAATGGACTCCGCCCTATACACCACAGCATAATGGTGTATCTAAGAGGCGTAACCGGACCTTGTTGGACATGGTCAGGTCAATGATGAATCATGCGACTCTTCCTAAGTCCTTTTGGGGTTATGCACTTCAGACAGCTGTTTACTTGTTAAACAGAATGCCTACCAAGGTAGTCTCAACTACTCCATATGAGATATGGAATGGTAAGAAACCTCATGTATCTTACTTGAAGATATGGGGTTGTCCTGCTTATGTGAAGCGGACTGTATCAGACAAATTGGATGTTAAGTCTGATAAATGTCTATTTGTTGGATACCCTAAGGAAACAAGGGGTTACCAATTCTATCATCCTGTGGAACAAAAGGTGTTTGTTTCAAGGCATGCTGTGTTTCTAGAGAAAGAGTTTCTCTTGCAAGAAAACAGTGGGAGTGTCGTCGAACTTGAGGAGGCTCGAGAGACTCAAATAGACATTGATGAGATACCTGGTGAAGCACAACAGCCGACAACTCATAGTGATGAGCAATCGGCTGGACCTATTGTAACACCACATCTTCGTAGATCTGGTAGAACACGCAATATTCTTGAGAGATATGGATTTCTCGTAAGTGAATCGAACGACGTGTTACTCATTGATGATGAGGAGCCTACCAGTTATGAAGAAGTGCTGACAAGTTCAGAAAGGGATAAGTGGCTTGGTGCCATGAAGTCGGAAATGGATTCCATGTATGAAAACCAAGTTTTGAACTTGGTTGACCCACCTGAAGGGATAAAGCCTATAGGGTGCAAGTGGGTTTTCAAGAAGAAAACCGACATGGATGGTAATGTGATTACCTATAAGGCTAGATTGGTGGTGAAAGGATATCGTCAAAAGCAAGGTGTTGATTATGACGAAACCTATTCGCCTGTAGCTATGCTTAAATCCATTTGGATACTCCTGGCCATAGCGGCTCATTATGATTATGAGATATGGCAGATGGATGTGAAAACAGCTTTCCTTAATGGAAACCTGCTCGAGGACGTGTATATGATACAGCCTGAGGGTTTCACATCAGTTGATAAAACCAAGGTATACAAATTGCGACGGTCCATTTATGGATTGAAGCAAGCATCCAGGAGCTAGAATATTCGTTTTGATGGGACAATCAAAAAGTTTGATTTCTCATAAAATCCAGACGAACCTTGTGTGTACAAGAAGGTTAGTGGGAGTGCAATCGTGTTCCTAGTATTATATGTCGATGACATATTACTTATAGGAAATGATGTTTGATCTTCTGATCGATTAAGGTTTGGTTATCCAAGACATTCTCCATGAAAGACCTGGGAGAAGCAACCTACATCCTCGGGATTAAGATCTATAGAGATAGATCGAAACGGTTGCTTGGTCTTTCGCAGTCTACATATATAGACCGAGTGCTAAAGAGGTTTAGCATGTCAGAATCCAAGAAAGGTTTCCTACCCATCAGGCATGGGATACACCTTTTGAAGTCTATGTGTCCGCGCACAGAAGACGAGAGGATTTGCATGAGTAAGATTCCCTATGCATCCGCAATAGGATCTATCATGTATGCTATGTTATGTACGAGGCCCGATGTATCGTATGCTCTGAGTGTCACGAGCAGATACTAGTATGATCCAGGAATGGATCATTGGGTGACTGTTAAGATGATCCTTAAGTACTTAAGAAGAACTAAGGATGCGTTCCTAATATATGGAGAAGGGTACATGGTGATACGTGGGTATACGGATGCGGATCGAGATGACAAGGATGATTCCATGTCTTGAATGCGGGTATGTATTCACACGGAATGGAGGCGCAATAAGTTGGAAAGGTTCCAAGCTTGACACTATAGCGGTCGCCACTAAAGCGAGAATACATTGCGACTTTAGGCGACAAAGGAAGTGGTTTGGATCAAGAAGTTCATCTCTGAACTTGATGTGGTCTCATCAATGATCCAAACATGTGCTTCGTCGCTATCATCTTATCAGAGAGATCATCAGTAGGAACGAAATATAAATCGAGAAAATTCCCACTGAAAGGAACTTAGCGGATCCCTTGACTAAGGCATTACCTCAAAATAAGTTTGAGGGTCATGTTCGAGCTTATGGTATTGGATACCGTAGCGATTGGCATTAGGCCAGTGGGAGTCTGTTAGTAATATATGAGAGATGTCCTAAGGCAATTGCCTTATGTATGAACCATTTATATGATAAATGAAGATTCACTATTTGAGTATACATGTTTTATGTATTTGATTGGATCTTAAACTCATTTACTGAATGTCCACGATACGATTCACAGCATGAGAGAATTTGTGATTGGATCACAACTAGTGAGTATCTCTACATGTGTAATTGTGATGTATCGGAATTATCCCTAGTCGATGAATTGATAGATTTGGACACCATCAATTCTGTCGAGACTAGCACGAGGTATACTCCTTGGTGTATCCAAGCAGCTGATTCTCACTGGCTGGAGACATAGTGATGTCCAGAGTTAATCGTGGATGCTAGTTATGGTAACTAATTCATTGGAGTGACCAGCCATAAGACTTCATATGGTTCTCTTCATATATAGATATGTCAATGAAGTTCTTACTGTAGCTTAGGTGCGATGTTCCTTTGACTTGCGGTATTCAAGTCATCTTGATCATGGAGACTTATGCTTTGACATCTTAAGCAAGCATCTCTAAGGAGATGTGGACCCGGGATGATTGGGTATAAGTCGAAGTGATCGAAGGTGTTTGAATAGCCTATAAAGGATTCACCACTCCTTGCGAGGAGATGTATACCCATGGCCTCTCGTCGGATTGTTACTAAAGTCTTTGGCCAAAGCATTACATGTTTAGAGTAAGGTACTCTTCGATACATGTGCAGTAACTAGAATCCGTAGGATGAGGAAATGATACTTGGGCTAGGTGTGACGTAGTCAGCCTAGTGGGGACTGACACTATAGACCATGTCCTGAACCAAGTGGGTATAAGATGAGTGAAGGGAATGGGGCACGAATCATTCGAGCTGTTGAAGGGTTTCAGAAATAGTTCTGGATCAACCGTTGATCTTTTAAGTTAATTGGGGATCATGATGTACTACTAGGTGCCACTCATGATCGTTCTATAATTAATGGTTAATTATAGACGGCCAACATAAATCGAGAACCTACTTTGGTCACCGCGCGCATAATGGCGTAATCCAAAGGATTTAAAGCGAGCTTGAGAATGGGATTCTCGGTGAGAGAAACTAGGTTTGGTTGGACCAAACATGAAGCGAGCATGAAATCGTTTCAGTCGCAATGGAAGCGTGGATGGGCCATGTCTTATGAAGACATAATGGATGAACCAAAATGGTTTGGTTCTAATCCAATGGAGGAGAATAAACCAAAGGGTTTGGTTTATTTTAAACGAATGAACCAAAAGTTGGTTCGGTTTTTAACTTAAAATAAACCATCATGGTTTGGTTTATTTTAACTTATCTTAATGGAGCGGGTTAACGGGCCTAATGGTTATGATCCAATAACCATTAAGAGAATTAGTTCTCTATAAAAGAGGGCTTAAGGGATAATTAAGCCCTAATCCATAAACCCCTAGCCCTAAGGTTGCCGCCCACCTCCTCCTTGGAGCTCTCGGCGCCAACATATTGCCGCCGCCCAAAGCTCTTCCAACCGGCGTTCAGAAGGCTGCTTCCTTCCCCCTCGCCGGCGTCGAGCTGCTGCCGGTTAGTGCTCCGGTGATCTCCTTCAAGTTTGGCATCAAGGTGAGCTCTATCTCCCTTGGTTGGCCGGCGCCTATCACCTCCACCAAAGCTGTCCAGTTTTCTGGACAGCTTGTTCTCCTCTCGTTGGAGCGTTGTTTGGACGACGGTTTGAGCTCCGACAGTGGCTAAACTACCGGGGATTCGATCTCCGGTAATCCTCTGAGGTGGAGGACGAAGGATTCGTCAATTGGTTGACGAATACCTCTCCGGAGAAGGGAGTTTTGAGAACTCGTATTAGGATCCGAATTTGGATTCGGATCATGATCATCTCTCGATCACGTCGTCTTCAACACGAGGCTAGTAACCCGTACGAAGACGAAGCTCGTGGCTTAGCGAAGTCATCCCGAGGAACTCGGCGTGGATACGGATAGAGACGATTCTAGCGAGGATCGTTCCGGTTGATGCCGTTCCCGCTACACGTCATACGAAAGGTATAACCTAGATAAATTTCCTTTTATTGCAAATTTAAATTTACGGTTATGTCTACACTTGTTGTAATATGCATGCGTGTGTTGTAATAAATGTAGATTTATTATTTTTATTGCTTCCGCTGTGTTCATGTTTACGAAACGTGATCGAACACACACACGCCGCGGTGCCAGAAACCCAACAGGGACCACTAGGGAGGGGGCATAAGGTGAGCAAATATCTTGCTCCCCCACGAACAAGATTCAAATGCCTCAAATGAAATGTAGGAATAAGGTCAAGCTAAAAGACCTTAAACAAAGCGCTTCTTAGGAGGCAACCCAAGTTAGGTTTTTATATTTCCCTTTGCTCATATTGCATGCATTTAGTTAATTTGAATTTTGATTTCCATATCAATTAGAATTAGGACTAGAAAGGAACTTTGCTAGGTAAAAATAAAAGCCATATTAACTTACATGGTGAGGCGTATGAGGAAATTAGGACCGTGGTACAAAAATGGGAGAAAACGGGGACACACGGCCTAGCCGTGTGTTTTCCCATGGTCGTGCCCGACTGACCCGAGTCGCACATGACCTGGCCATGTGTTTTAACACGGTCGTGTCGCGCCAGGTTAAGTAGGGTGAGCCGTGTGTTTTTTCCCCATTTGCGCCGTGTGCTTCAATTTTTCTTGCCCTAGCCATGTGGATTCTTCTTCCCTACCGCCTAGAAGCTTTTCTAACCTTCAAGGAAGACAAAAAAAGCAAGGATGAAGAGGACCAAGCATGTAGTGTCTCGATCAGATGCTTCGGAGCAACGAACAAGGAGAACCGATGCCCCTCAAGCTCCGAAGGAGGGTAACGCCCTACCGACCCTTCTTTTTTGCAATAATGAACATAGAGATAGATATAATATGCTTTCTACTTATAAACTCACTGCTACTAGGTACCAAGATGAAGATTTGCTAGAGTCTTTAGGGTTGTTGAGTGACATTCAAACCTTATTTGTAAAAATGGGGTGGGAAGAGATAATGGGAATAAGAAACCCAACCTACCCTAAGATAGTTCTAGAATTTTTGAGTTCCTTAGAGGTAAAAATTTTAACGGGTAGAGAAAGAGAAGAGGGTAGGATAACTTTTAGGATTTTTAACATTGAGCATGAATGAACCCTTCACCAATGGAATTCATGCTTTGGCTTGCCGAGTGGTGGAAAGAGAAGAATCCCTATTGGGTTTAACTCTCGGATATTTTGGACCGAGTTGATGGGGGAGCATGCTTATGACCCTTCTAGGGCCAAAGCATCGCGTCTCCAAAACCTCATTTTCTGATACCTCCATCGAATCATGGCCAGTACTATATTTGGTTGTGGGGAGAGTGACGGTGTAGTAAGAGTGAGCGAGCTGCTTTGCCTCTGGGACATGCTACAAGAAAGGAGTAGCATCGATGTAGGGTCCCACTTCATCAGACACTTAGTGAAGATGGGCAAAGCAGTAAGAGGAGAGATTAATGTGAGAGGCCTACTGACCCACATTTTCCATAAGATGGGGTACGATTACATCGCATTAGAGAGTATAGAGAGGAGCCCTAGGATCGACCTTAGAGTGTGTATGGCGATGAAAATGATTGTAAGAGAGGGACACTTCTTATGCTTTGTAAGGAAAAACTTGACGACCCTTAGGCTCCCCGACCCTGATCATACCACCATCACTACATGCACCAACTGGCGCTTGGACCTGATAATGGAGTCCCCTCCACATGAGGGACCATCCACATCGGCGCCCATCTCTCCCCCTTTACATCACTCTCCCTCTAGTCCACACATGCATAGGAGACCACCTAGTCCACGCTGACATGAGCATGCACCTGTACCACCACCTTTTTCCACTTTTGAGCAGGATGTAGGTACGTCGGCCTATGATTTCTCGGAGTTCCAATCGTGCCTCAACGACATATACATCGAGCACTAGACACAGAGGCAGTGATGGGAGGAGCAGAGCACCTATAAACATGCGGAGTTCCAGGGCTTCCAAGAGCACTTCCAGTAGGCTTAGGAGTTCTACGACGCGGCTCGCATCTACTTCCAGGAGGAGGCTGTCCGTCACCAGGATGAGGCCGACTACCACCAGGAGAGGCGCCAACACATGCATGCCCAGTAGGCACAGTGGGCTAGGGAGGAGGAGCATCGAGCAGCCACTGCATCCACCAGCTCTCAGATTGACCACATGTACATGTGGCATCAGCGGCTCAGCAGTAGGTTCTCCCAGGATCCTGAGATGCCGAGGATTCTAGACTTTCCACCTCGTCAACCCTACTAGAGGTATACTTTCATTTAAGTCTGGGGAGGGGACCCCAAATTTTATTTTATTTCTAGCAGTAGTTTCTTTCATGGTATTTGCATTGTTATTAGCATTTATTTATTCATGCACTGGTTGTTGAGTTCCTTTCAACACTTAGTTTTTGTTATCTGTAAAGCTGCCTCAGTAGTATTTTTAAAAGTCTTCTTCATGAGTTATTTCCATGAGTAGTGTAACTTCATTTATCTCGTGGTATTTTATTTTATTTGCTCTAATGAATGTTCTAGACTTACACTAGTTAGCTTCTATTTTTACACCTACAAATGTCGAACACTCAGAAAGGGAGAGTCTAGTACTTACCTAGTTATAATTCATCTTAGCAGTCTAGTACTTTGGAATCCACATGTGACTCTAGGCTAGCATTTTAGTTATTGGAGATGCTCGGATTGTGTAAGCCCATTCGAAAAAATCAAAATCTCGGTGAGCCGAAAAATAAGAGAAAGGAAAAGAAAAGAGAAATAAGAGAGAGAGATAGAAAAAAAGAAATGAAAAAATGAGAGAGAGAGAGAGATTATGAGGGATAAAAAAATAGTTATCGTGGGTGGAAATGACTAAGTGCCCCTTTGAGACCGAGTTAGGTTACTGGAAAAACACCTACCAATTTCTCTCAATACTGAGCATGCCTTTGAGACTTTGTGCTAGATCTAGAGAACGACCCTCGCTTTGGGCAGGTAAGTGCCTAAGAGCCGAAGACCTTAGGAAATCTATAGGATGATGACTTAACTCACCATGAAACGAGTATCCCCTAAGAATATTTCGCTTAGCACGAGCACGAGGAGCTAATGTAGTTAATTTCTAGAATATATTTATTTTGCTTTGATTGCAAATATGACTTGTTAAATTTAGTTAACATGCTAAGTATAGAACAATATCCTTTTAAAATTTCATGGCACTAAGGTTTGCTTAAGGACAAGCAAAGATTTAAGTCTGGGGGAAGTGATGTGAGCAAAACGTATAGGGTTTTAGGAGAGGTTTCCGCTCACATATTATTATATTTTATGTTAGTTTCATGCATATGTCACTCTATTTTGCAAGCATTTCCTATTTTTTGGTTTGGAGGTTTGCTCTCTGTACTTTTGTGTGCAGGATAACATTTAGGGGGAAAAGGCGCACTTTTTGGGCAAAAGAAGGACATTTTGTAGCTAGACGGAGAATGGGACACGACCAGGGCGTGTAGCTACACACGGTCATGTCCAATGGGTGAGATCAGCCACCCCAGGGCAATACATGGCCTGGCCATGTGGAAACACACGGTCGTGCGGTGGCCTAGCAGATTGATGAGACTAGGGTTTTATCTGGATTTTGCAGCGGTCCAAGGTGATGTCTATATAAGGATGGCTCCGCCCAAACCCTAGGGGGGGAGGCACGACGGTCGGGATGGCACACCAAAGCCCTAAAAAGCTTCAGGAACTCGCAATGAGGAGGAAGAACGCCGTCGGAGATCCAAGTTCTGCACTTCAACGCCGGAGAGAAGGCCACATCGTCATTGTAACCTCTTGTTCTTGCATTTTATTTCTGATATATTCGAACATGAACATGCCTTGTGATTCTCATCTTATATATATGGAGTAGTTCCTTCGATTCTAGGACTAGGGAGTAGCTTGTGTGCGCACGACATGTTGCTTCAAATTGAATTCTATTTTGAGTTTGAATTTGCAATTGGAAATTGTTTATACCAATATCTATGCGTATTTGGTTTTCTATCTGCTGTGCTTAGGCGATACGAGGGGTGACATCCCTCGTATCTAAAATTTAGGCGATTTATACAATGAACCTAGGGGTAAACCTGATCTCCTGTAACCATGGGTAGAAGGATGCGATGAAACTAGAAACGGTTCGTTGCAGGGATTGATTTGGCATCCTCGTACTGCCTATCTTATCCTTGAAAGGTAGAGATAGCTCTTGATAGATACGGTGGCTCATCTGAAGAGTGTATGATGTCCCTTCCACAAAACCATAGTTAGACGTTTAGACAACTCCCAGTTGATAGCATGTTTTGTGACACAAGTGAAATCGAAGTCCTAGAATCCCTTTTTAAGAGCTTGGCATGCTCCTTTCTTCCTCCGTGTGACACCGTACTAGAGTTTAGTCCCCCGACAACCCTCACAATCGAAATCTTTAGATTTTACTTCCGAACAATTTCACCCACTGAATAAATCGATACTCGAATCTTAGTCTTTGTGGGATCGATAATCTTTTATTACTTGACGACATCCATGCACTTGTGGGCGTTGAGCACGAGTGTGAGTTTCGAGTCCTTGACAACCTCCGTTGCGAGATTTGACATCGCATTCACGTGCATCATAAACTTAAAATCATTGGACCAAGTGATATTGAGTTAAACTCTAATTTTATAATATGCAAAGTTTTATTAGTAGAAAATTTTGAATTTAATCTTCAAAGTATTAGTCAATTAACTGGTTATAACGTTACATTTTCATCGAATGAATGTCAAATTAAAAACATTGATTGCTCAAAAATCATACTTATGGGAGTTAGAAAAACAATGTTTATACTGTTGGGATGTATACTGAAAGCCTAGCTTTTGTATGGACATCTTTATTTTGAAATAAGAATCACATGATCATTATTTTCATTTTATATTTATTATATGTATGCATCTTGTCTAATACTTTACATTGTAGATAATATGGTATGTGGTGTCACATAGAAGATCATGTTATCAGTTCCTTGTAGAGTATAAGTAGAGGCTCACAACCAAGATGGTTTTGGACAAACCATTGGCATGGTTGTAGTGTAATTTGGTATTGGTTTATCTTGACCATAGAATTACATTAGTACACTTTGTGTGTATTGAGTAGGACCGATTTAGAGGTGATTCATTTTATTGCTGACTACATGATTGAATCGGACCGCGGATATTATGGTGTACATTCTCTTATTCCCGATATAATAACGGGCACATGTACTTAGTATTTATTTCTTTGATTTACCAATGGGCGAGATTTGTGGATTAAATCGATAGGCTCGGTAAGCTGGGAAATAATATTATTTATATGGTGTGCCATTGATTATAAAAGGAAACCGTGTCCTATGTATTAAGATGATGATGTCCCCTTGAGGAGCTCATAAGGATCATCATGTAAACCCTGCAGGTGGACTTGGTCCGGCATGATGATGAGGTTGAGTGGTACTACTAACGAAGTTAGATGTTAATTAATTAATTATCAGTAAATTAATTAATTAATGGACATTCGATATCTTGAACACGGAGAGATATTTGTACAATTAATATATGGAGCCCATATTTATTTATGGGGGTTGGTGAGGTAGATCAATGATAATCCTCTAGTAGAATAGATTATCATTAATGGATCGGATTTTAGGTGGGCCGGATCCATTAGGTAGCCAAGATCCAACTCCTCCTCATGGTCCATATTGTAGCCTATTAAAACCCTCAAGAAGCCTACATCCAACGGACACGATTAAAAGGAGGCTTGGATGAAATCTATATATTAGTTTCCAAGGCTTGGGCAAAAATAACTTTTGGAGAGTTTTATTTAAGGCTTGGGCGGCAAGAGTTATTGGGAGAGCTAGGGTTTGAAGTTTCAAGGGTTGGGCGGCAACTTGGTTTGGCTTCTCCCTTAGGGCAGGCGGCAACACAAGAAAAGGATAAGGGTTTCCTCTTCTCCTTTGATCTTGGCTGGCTTCTCCTTTTCCTCTCCTAGGGCGGCTCCTTCTTCCCTCAAGTCTTGGCTGGTGGCAACAAGAGTTTCTCTCTTGGCCGGCGCCCATCTCCCTTTCTTCCTCTCCTTATCCAGTGGCAACATCCAAGCTAGGTTGCTTGGTGGTTGGCACTAGATAGGAGAAGAAGTTTTTTGTATTCTTCCCTTTGTTCGGAGCGAGCAAGGAAGGGAAGAACGTGATCTAGGAGGCTTCATCTCTTGGAGGATCGTTTCCCACACAACGTCCAAGAGGAGGATAGAACATATAATAGAGATCAAGAGGTAAACAAGAGGTATAATCTTTTTTGTTTTGATTTAGTTCTTTTGTATTATGCATGTGGTTAATTTACTTGGACCCCGATGATAAACACAAAAACCGGCGATCCGTACATCATCTATTCGGCATCTAATCGAGGAAAAGAGTTAGGTTGCTTGAATAATAAGTTTGTTCAAGTGATGACTCTAATCGAATAGCACGATGATGGATTGGTTGCTTGGGTAATCCGTCTTCATCAAGGATTAATTTTTTAATCCAGGGACATAGATAGGATCACCATGCACAAGCGACCAAGTTGAAGTGGGAAGCGAAGCTTAGACCTTCAAATGGTATCAGAGCCACGGTTTTCGGTTTTGTGTGTTTAGGATTCGGTTACTTTTATACACTTATCATATATTATGTGTGTCAGATAATAGTAGGATGTGCGTAGGTTAACTTTTTGGTTGCAGGTATAAGATCCAACTATTATGGCCATATGTGTGTGTATGTGATTGGATGTGTGTAATTGTAATATTATTTGAATCCTCGGGGTTGATGAGGCTAGTATTTAATTTTTGTAATTAAGTACAATATTGTTTAGCCACTCTTTTATTTTAGTTTACTTTCGATCTAGATTTCATATACACTCCTTTGTGGAGTATAGGATCGATGGATGTAAATTAAAATAATTATTCTCGACTCGGATCTCCGGATGGCTTTTACATGGTGTATGGAGGAGCGGATGAGATGACGACACGACGATAGGCATATTGGAAAATAAAAGCCATAATAGTTGGAAAATATTTTTTTTCATATTTATTGCTTCTTGTTTGATATGCATGTTGTGGTTGCATAGTTAAAATTCCTCAATTTTAAATTACTAACCAGGAGAGGGATATTTTTTTTTAAATTCTCGCGGCCTCCATTACAATTTGACATATGATGCGAACAAACTTGCACATTGGATCTGAGTGCCTTCCTCCATATCGGATGAGTTTATTTTGTGGATTACTAGGTCAAATATGGTTATAGGAAATTATTTAGGAGCGTGTGTACTTCCTCATTTGAAGGCACATAATCCGAGATAATTGCCTTAGTATCAGGTAATGGTGAACACTTAGATGCAAATAAAAGTATCCTCCCCATTGGAGTCACTGCTTTTATTTGTAGGGCCGAAGAGGAACAAACTATTAATTATACTTGTCAAAAAATATGGTTGACAGGATAATAAAATTAATGGGTAAAATCTCCTCTTACAAATGTAGAATTCGTATACATCCACACTATCTTGGCATACGACATTCTCGGTGTTTTGAGGTGTTGGTTGATTTTAAAATTTTATTGTTTGAGGAATCAATAATTTTTTGAAATCTAAATGTTTATGATCTATGTGATTCTTAGGTTTCTTCAAAAATGACTTTCAACCCACTTGCTATGATACTAAAGGAAAATAAACTTACTGGACCTAACTATGTGGATTGGAAATGGAATCTTGATATAGTCTTGACTGCTGAGGAGTACAAATATGTACTTCTCGAGGAGTGTCCTCCTAAGCCTATAGATGATTCTGGGGAAAATGAGAAATAGAGTTATAAGAAGTGGATCAAGGCTGATGAGATGGTGCGGTGTTACATTTTGGCTTCTATGTCAAATATATTGCAACATCAGCATCAAGCCATGCCTATTGCTTATGACAAGATGCTCAATCTCAAAGAACTTTTCGAACACCAGAATAGGGCTGCTAGGCAGGAAGCCATGAGGAACTTGATGACGACCATCATGGTTGAGAAAACACCCGTGAGGGCTCATGATCTCAAGATGATGGCTCATTTGAATGAGCTGGAAGTCCTTGGAGTTGAGATCGATGGGGAAACCCAAGTCGATATCATTCTCCAATCTCTACCTAGGAGTTTTGAGTAGTTTCACCTCAACTACAACATGAATAAGAGATTGTATTCGTTGGCGAAGCTTCTGACAGAACTTGGGGCGGCAGAGGGGCTTTTTCTCCAGAGTGCTCAGGCTCAGGCCATGGTTGCTCAGAAGGTTTCTACTTCTAAGCCGAAAGGCAAGAAGAAGAAGAAACAAGGTGGAGCAAAGGTGGTGGGAGGATCTCAGGGAGGAGTGAAGAAGCTGAAAGGCAAGTGATTCACTTGCAAGCATACTGGACATTAGAAGAAGGACTGTCTCAATCGGAAGCAAAACAAAGGTATATCTTTTGGTCTAGTCGTTGAAACATGTTTAGCGTGTTATCTACTGGCACCTGGTGTGTTGATATGGGAGCCACTGATCATGGCTGCAATACTTTGCAGAGGTTTCAGGAAACCAGATGACTAGCTGAGGAGGAGATTACGGTCTACATAGGCAATGCTACGAAGGTGGTGGCTATTGCAGTGGGAGATGTTTATTTATCTTTTCATAGGAATAAAACTTTGGTTCTGAGAAATTGCCTTTATGTACCTTCATTTAGAAAGAATTTAATTTCAGTTTCTAAATTGTTTTTGGATGGATATTCTATTTCTTTTAATGATAGAGTTGTTATAAAAAGGAATATGGAGATTATCTGTTCTGGTACATTGGTAGGTAATTTGTACACTCTTGAACCAAAAGCTCCCTCGATGCAAATAGAAGTAAATAACTCATCTTCTAAATCTAATAAGAGAAAAGAACCTTCGAAAATGAACCAAACATATCTTTGACATCTAAGGTTAGGTTATATTAGTCTGAGTATGATTCAAAGGTTGATAGCTGATGGACCTTTGGGTTCATTAGTGGTGGAAGATTTCCCAACCTGCGAATCTTGCTTGGAAGGTAAAATGACCAAGAGGCCTTTTAAGGCCAAGGGGTATAGAGCCAAAGATGTGTTGGAATTGGTTCATTCTGATTTATGTGGTTCTATGTCTATCCAGGCTAGAGGTGGTTTTGAATATTTCATCTCTTTTATAGATGATTATTTAAGATATGGATACATTTACTTGATGCGCCACAAGTCGGAATGCTTTGACAGGTTCAAAGAATTCAAGGCTGATGTGGAGAAACGTCAAGGTAAAAGTATCATGACACTATGATCTGATCGTGGTGGTGAGTACCTCTTGGGAGAATTTAGGAATTACTTATCAGAGGTTGGGATTCAATCCCAATTATGTGCACCTGGAACACCCTAGCGGAATAGTGTAGCAGAGGGAAGGAATATGACTCTTATGGAGATGGTTAGATCGATGATGAGTTTTTCTGAGTTACCAGATTCGTTCTGGGGGTATGCTTTGGATATGATAGTGTATATTCTGAACTTGGTACCATCTAAATCAGTACCTTCTACACCCATAGAATTGTGGACTAGGCGAAAGCCTAGTCTGAGACATATTCGGATTTGAGGTAGTCCAGCACATATGCTGAAGGTAGATGCTGGTAAGTTGCAACCTCACACAGAAGTGCGCTTGTTTGTAGGCTTTCCTAGAGGAAGGAAAGGTGGTTTGTTCTATAGTCCTTGAGATCAGATGGTGATCATCAACACGAATGCCCGATTTCTAGAGGAAGACTATGTGATGAACCACAAGCCCATGAGCAAGATTGTTCTGGAGGAATTGAGAGGGGAAGTCACTACTTCAGTACCACCGGTACAAGAGGACATACCACAAGTGACTACACCGCATGTCACATAGGATACATAGGTGATACCTCGTCATAGTGGGGGGGGGGGTTGTTAGACAACCTGAGAGATTTATGTTCTTGGGAGACTCTTTTGATTTGGTCCCTGGCGAATATGAATCTGATCCCTGGACATATGACGAGGAAATCCAAGACAAAGATGCAATATCATGGCAAAGGGCGATGAATTCTGAGATAGAATCCATGGATTCAAATCAGGTCTGGGAGCTAGTAGAACCACCCAATGGTGTAAAAACATTGAATGCAAGTTGATCTACAAAAGAAAGAGAGGAACAGACGGGAAGGTTGAGTCCTTCAAAGCAAGGGTTGTTGCGAATGGGTATACTCAGAAAGAAGGCATTAATTATGAGGAGACCTTTTCACCGATAGCCATGTTTAAGTCTATCCGGATTCTCTTATCTATTGCTGCTCATATGGATTATGAGGTTTGACAGATGGATGTCAAGACAACTTTCCTTAATGGAAGTCTTGAAGAAAACATCTATATAGAGCAACCAGAGGGATTCATTAAAAAGGGCAAAGAGCATCTTGTGTGCAAGCTTAATCGGTCCATTTATGGATTAAAGCAAGCTTCGAGATCTTGGAACATCCACTTTGATGAGGTAATCCAGTCATATGGATTTATTCAAAGTCCATATGATGATGAGGTTGAGTGGTACTACTCATGGAGTTAGATGTTAATTAATTAATTGTCAGTAAATTAATTAATTAACAGACATTCGATATCTTAAACATGGGGAGATATTTGTACAATTAATATATTGAGCGCATATTTATTTATGGGGATTGGTGAGGTAGATCAATGATAATCCTCAAGTGGAATGGATTATCATTAATAGATCAGATTTTATGTGGGTCGGATCCATTAGGTGGCCAAGATCCATCTCCTCCTCATGGTCCCTATTGTAGCCTATTAAAATCCTCAAGAAGCCTAGATACAATGACCACGATTAAAAGGAGGCTTGGATGAAATCTATATATTAGTTTCCAAGGCTTGGGCGAAAATAACTTTTGGAGGGTTTTTTTTAAGGCTTGGGCGGCAAGAGTTATTGGGAGAGCTAGTTTCAAGGGTTGGGCGGAAACTTGGTTTGGCTTCTCCCTTTGGGCCGGCGGCAACACAAGAAAAGGATAAGGGTTTCCTCTTCTCCTTTGATCTTGGCCGACTTCTCCTTTTCCTCTCCTAGGGCGGCTCTTTCTTCCCTCAAGTCTTGGCCAGCGACAACAAGAGTTTCTCTCTTGGCTGGGGCCCATCTCCCTTTCTTCCTCTCCTTGGCCGGCGACAATATCCAAGCTAGGTTGCTTGGTGGTCGACACTAGATAGGAGAAGAAGTGTTTGGTATTCTTCCCTTTGTTCGGAGCGATCAAGGAAGGGAAGAATGTGATCTACGAGGCTTCATCTCTTGGAGGATCGTTGCCCACACAATGTCCAAGAGGAGGATAGGACATACAATAGAAGATCAAGAGGTAAACAAGAGGTATAATCTTGTTTGTTTTGATTTAGTTCTTTTGTATTATGGATGTGGTTAATTTTCTTGGACCCCAATGATTAACACAAAAATTGATGATCCGTACATCATCTATTCCGCGGCTAATTGAGGAAAAGAGTTAGGTTGCTTGAACAACAAGTTTGTTCAAGTGACGACTCTAATCGAATAGCACGATGATGGATCGATTGCTTGGGTAATCCATCTTCGTCAAGGATTAATTTTTTAATCCAGGGATGTATATAGGATCGCCATGTATAAGAGACCAAGTTGAAGTGGGAAGCGAAGCTTCGACCTTCATATACAATAGAACTACAAAGCTCCTCAGTGTTTAATGCCACATCAAGAAGAAACATGATTATAGCATCGAAAACTGGGTCACTCGCATCTAAGACTTATTTAAAAAATAAATCACATTGGGATAGTTAGAGGTTGACCCAAATTAAGTAATTTAGAAAATAAAGTGTATGATGCATGTCAACAAGGAAAACAAACTAAATCTTCACATAAATTTACTAACATAGAGAAAAATTAAAGGTATACTTGAGCTCCTACACTTGGACTTGTTTGACTCACATAGAGCCAAGTTACTAAATGGGAGTCAATATTGTTTAGTAATAGTAGATGACTACTCTAGGTTCACTTGGGTTGAAATTTTAAAACATAAAATGAAACATTTGATCAATTTATTAATATATGCAAATTATTAGAAAATGAAAAGAACTTAAAAAATAACAGAATTAGAAGTGACCGTGGTGGGGAATTTGAAAACCTTAGGTTTACCGAGTTTTGTACTCAAAATGGATATCACCATGAATTCTCTTGCTCTAGAACTCCTCAACAAAGTGAGTTAGTTGAAAGAAAAAAATAGAACTTTACAAATGCAACTAGGTCTACGTTAAATGAATACAAATTACCCGATAGGTTTTGAGCTGAGGTGGTAAATACTACTTGTTATGTCCAAAATAGAATGTTAATAATTAATTATCATAATAGAACACCTTATGAGACATATTACAATAAGATACCAAACATTAAATATTTTAAAGTCTTTGGGTGTAGAGTACATATACTAAACACTAAAGATTACTTAGGAAAATTTACCTTTAAATCAACAGGTGGAATATTTCTAGGTTATTCAATCACTAGTAGAGCCTATAGGGTATATTATAGTGACTCTTTAAAAATTGAAGAAACCATCAATGTAGTATTTAATGAAGAAATTAGTCCTACAAATTCTGAACCAACCATTGAGTAAACCAACAAAAACTTAGAAAATGAATCTAGACATGATCATAACTAATAGAATGAATCAAACATTAACCCTAATTCAAGAACACCTAGAGTAAGGTTTGATCATCCATTAGACCTAGAGTTAGGTGACCTGAATCTAGGTGTTCAAACTCGGGCATCCTATAGAAATGAAAGACAAAATTCACTCATATCTAAAATTGAACCCAAAACAATAGATCAAGCTCTTCTAGATCCTGAATGGATATATGGAAAATCTTCTTGGAGAGATAGAAATAATTGGTGGTCTGATTTGTATCCAGCTGCTAAACAAGTGGATGACCAACTGGAGCAAACCGCTAATTTACGTACTCAACTATAGTTGCTGGTTAAGATAGTAGAAAACCTGAAGGATAGCTCTGATACCATATTTCTCACCAGGGGATACGAGCAATGAAAATTGCTATGCAAGAAGAGTTAGCCCAATTCATAAGAAATCAAGTTTGGGATTTTGTACCAGCACCTATAGACAAAACCATCATAGGTACAAAATGAGTATTTCATAACAAACTTGATGACAAAGGTGAGATTGTTAGGAATAAGGCTAGGTTAGTAGCAAAAGGTTTTAGTCAAATAGAGGGATTAGATTATGATTAAACCTATGGACTAGTAGCTAGACTTGAGTCAATTATAATGTTGTTAGCCTATGCCGCACATAAAGGTTTCAAGTTATATCAAATGGATGTCTAGTCGACATTTATAAATGGTTTCATAAAAAAGGAAATATATGTAAATCAACCGCCATGATTTGAAGACTTAGACCAACATAACCATGTATTCAAACTTAGAAAAGCTTTATATGGACTAAAACAAGCATCTAGGGCTTGGTATTAAAGATATAACCATTCATTTAATCTCTAAAGGATTTAAATAAGGACTAGTTGACCCAAGGTTGTTTGTAAAAACCTTAGGCCAAGAAATATTTATAGCTCAGATTTATGTAGACGACATAATATTTGGCTCAACAAATACCACATTTTTAAAAGAGTTTATCTCACTAATGGAGAGTAAGTTTGAAAAGAGTCTAGTAGGTGAACTCACTTTCTTCTTAGGATTACAAATAAAGAAAACAAGGGAGGGGACTTCTGTGTATCAAAAAAAATATGCTAAGGAGTTAATTAGAAAATTTAGCATGGAAAATGCTAAGGATATCAGTACACCTATGACAACTAACGTAAAAATTAATAATGACTTAGAAGGAAAACCTATAGATTTAAAATACTATAGGAGGGTGATAGGTAGCCTTCTATACTTGACTACAAGATGACTTGATATACTTTTTACAGTAGGTATGTGCATAAGATTTCAATCTTATGTCAAAGAATCACACCTAACATTAGTAAAAAGGATTTTTAGATATATAAAAGGAACGTTAAATGTAGGAATAGGGTACCCTAGGACTAGTAATTTTGAGTTAATTGGATACTCTGACTCAAATTATGTCAGTTGTAAACTTGATAGAAAAAGTACACATGACGACTGTCAACTTCTAGGTTTAAGTCTAGTTAGTTGGTGTAGTAGAAAATAATATTGTGTTGTATTGTTTACTACTGAAGCAGAGTACATAGCTATGGGTGAGTGTGTAGCTCAATTTCTTTGAATGAAACACACTCTAAATGACTTTCAACTAAACTTTAAAAATACTAAAGTCTTGATCGATAACATTAGTTTAATTAATCTTACTAAGAATCCAATACATCACTCAAGAACTAAATACATAGAAGTAAAACATCATTTTGTTAGGGAACATGTAACTAATGGTGATATAAAACTTGATTATGTAGAATCTAAATCTAACCTAGTTGACATCTTTACGAAAACCTTATGAGAAGTAGAATTTAGTATACTTAGAAGAAAATTAGAAATGTGCTTTGTAGAATAGGGTGTTACTTACATTATTTATTTATATAGTTTTGGAATTAGCATAGGACATACCTTAGAAATCATGTTTCTATAGACTTAAGAAGCCAATGCATCTCAGAACACTTAGGTTTAACCTGGTTGTGTATTGAGCCATGTAGATGGGTGTGAGATGTTTGGACCTTACTCCTGATTCTAGATGTAGAACAAATGCATCGACATAAAACATGTAGTATAATAGATCAAACAAATCACTTAGGTGGCCAACATTCATCAAGACTTAGTAATAATTTAATATCATTTGAGTCAAAAAAAAGTTGGACATTTTGGTAAGGACAATTTATTAGATTATTTATTTCAAGAATATTGTTTTTTTAAGGTAAAAGACACATGCTTGGATTCATAAAGTTGTTTATTTACTTTATACTTTATCATTTGAGACTTGGAATTAACCTTGAAAATGTTTTTTTATTACATTGTTTTTGATATATGACAAAGGGAGAGAAATAAAAGTTAAGATAAGAGAATTTGAATTTAATTTTTGAACTTATTTATTCTTTCAAAACTCACCAAACATTAAGGCGGAGGTATTATTAATGGGGAGTTTTTGAAAATCAAGTGGTTATTGTATTTATTTCTTTAACTTTAAACAGTATTGCCATAAATGAAAAAGGAGGAGATTGTAGGTGCAGGGGAACTAGATAATCGAACCTATGTTTTTTATAATGGTGAAGGCTCAAAGTAAGTCATAATGTTATCTTATATGCTATGTTAAGTGTGCAAAACTTGAATAGTCATAGAGACACCAGGAGTATCTCGGTGGGTTAGTGGAGTCTGGACATTGAAGAGAGCCAAGGTGATAAAAGGCTAAGCAACAGGTCAGAGGACCAAGGGTAAGCAAGGAAAGAATCGGTAAGAAGCTTGTGTGAAGTAGTAAGGTCACATCCTAGATATGGGGACAACCTTAGGCATATATTCGACTAATGGTTCTGAGGCAATGCTAAAGTCGAGATCGAACAGTCAAAGACTATCAGTACTACTATTGTTATATACATTGTGCTAATCTTGTGATGCAGTTGACTGGATGAGAACTCATGTAGCAGTCGACTGTAATGCACGCGAACGCAACCTCAAATCTCATGACTCGAAGCACACGCTCGTGCTCAATGCCTGCAAGTGCACGAATGTCATCAAGTAATAAATAGATTATCGATCCCACAGGGATTGAGATTCTAGTACCGATTGTTCAATGGGCATTCTTGTTTGGAGTTTAGTTCTAGCGGTTGTGATTATGAGGATTGGCGGCGGTCTTAACTCTAGTACAGTGTCACACGGAGGAAGAGAAGGGTTTCTACGAGTTTTTAGAGGGAATTCTAGGATTTTGGTTTCGCTTGTGCGTCGCAAAACTGTTAGTTATAGCCCTAGAGCCAATCATGTGATGGTTGAAAAGGGAACATTTTGTATTATATTCAATAAAGGCAAAGGATTGGTTATTATATTTACATCTTGCTTGTGCCAGCTAAATTAAATATAATAATGCCCTAGAAAAGTAGGTTCTTATCTACAACACATCAATTGGCAGAATTGATTATGAGAGGCTGTAGAGAACACTTTCTAAATGTTCCTAGTCAAGTATTAATATGCAAGGGCAATATTAATACATAAAGACTAGCATGTAGGTCAATTGATGACTTGATCTCACAAGTCATGGATATATGATATCAAGTTGACACATGGGTATATATTAGAGAATATATACTGAACTGACCCGCCATGAGAAAGTTTCATGGATCGTTATATGAGTGTCATAAACTTTCTCATGTGACTATTGGTATGAATAGTCCTCGAACCTGAAGTCACTACGGTTCCCTACATAAGGAATTATGTACTTTGGTATCGTCAAACGTCACCCGTAACAGGGTGGACCATAAAGGCGATTACTGGGTATATAACAAATTATGCGGAGGGATGTGAGTGATGTAGATGGGATCTATCCCTCTCATATGACGAGAGTGATATCGGTGGGCCCCTTGATTGAGTAGAACTACTAAAACGCATGGCCATGCTCAAATGAGTCAATATGAGATATTGAGCTCATTTGTTTGAGTTAGTTTACTCAGGGATCAAGAAACACATAGATTGATCGAGGATGACACGGTCTATGCCTCATTGGTCAATCTGATATCAAGGATAGAAGGACACGGTCATACATTATAGTAGTCACGAAAAGGTTAGTCGGATCTTGACTTATTTCGTAACTTGGGTAGCAATGATGTATTGCTAGATGCTGCTCATTGCTTGTGTATCTAAAAGAGTTTAGATCCACTGCCAACGTTATGAGAGCCTATAGGGTCACACACAAAGAGCATGATGATTAGAAGAATTAGTGCATTCTAGTTTGACTAGAATAATTTGGGAATAAGCTTAAGTACAAAATGGTTTTTGGACTTTAAGCTTAATGAGAATTTTAGCTTATTGATTTAATGAGATTAATTCAATATGTTACCTTATTGATTTAATGAGATTAATTCAATATGATAACATAAGCTTATTGAATTAATAAGATTAATTCAACATGCATGAATGCCACACAAGCATGCCACATAAGCATGCCACCTAAGCTAGATAAGGTGGGCTTATTGAATTAATAAGATTAATTCAACATGCATGAATGCCACACAAGCATGCCACATAATCATGCCACCTAAGCTAGATAAGGTGGAAGGAGACAAAGTGGTTTTTGTCTCCTTAAAGTTGCTGGCCAAACAAGGTGTCTCAATGCAATGGATTGCATTGAATGGTAGGAGGTGAAAGGGTTTTTCCAACCCTATAAAAGACTCCATGGAGTGGCCGGCCAAAGTGAGATTGTGGTTGTGTGAGAGCTTGAGAGCTTGGTGGAAGCTTTGGTTGTGTGGTTTTGTGAGTGTAGGCTAGCAAGAAGAGTAGTCTTCTTCTTCCCTTCTCTTTTTCCCTAGCTTCCTCTCCTTTAGGGACTTCTCGAGCAAGAAGTAAAGGAGAGCCCTTCTAGTTTTTCTTTTGTGAGACAAGAGCTTGCTCGTGTGGATACGTATAGAGGCACGGACATTTGAACGTGCTAAAGATCCAACAAACCAAAAGGAAAAGCGGGATTAACAAGGGCACGCAACAAAGGTAATCCTCTCCTATAAGATAGGTTTGGTTTTAGAGAAATTTATTTTGTACGAGGTTTTATTTCGCAAGGATCACTAGGAAGGGATCCTAATTTTTCCGTTGCGCATATGCTATTTGGCATATAGAAATTCCCTACAAAGGTATCGAGCCACTTATAAAGATCGTATAAAAATAGTTTTTCTCTATTTTATATATGATATAGAAGTAGGATGAATTTTATTATGAGTTGATAATTGCATTAGCAAATTTTCAAACATAATAAAATATCCAATGTCTTTTAAAAGTTAAAATTGACATGGTGCATGGTTATGGCCTAGTCCCAAAAAGTTTGTGATTGTGTGTTGTAATTCTTAATACGGCCTGCGTGTCGTGCCTTTCTCCTAAAATTCTTGTTGTAAAATTAGCTTTAGACTCGAATGTAACTCGAGTATTTCTCCTTTTGTAATATACAACAAAGATGGAGGGTCCATTGGAAGATAATGTTACAAGGAGGAAGTCAACAACACAAGACAACCAAAAGGAAGCACTTGGGAGAAGATGCTATCCCTAGGTTGACCAATCAATCTTCTCATTGGCTTGAGAAGATTGTAGAATAAGGGCCATAACCATGACACACTTAGTTTAACTTGTATGTGATGCATGTTAATTTAGCTTATATGTGATGTATGCTAATATGTATGTGATGCATGTTTAAGTTTATATCTTAATAAGTCAAATACGATATGCCTACCAAAGTTTGGTACTCACTACTTCCTCGATCATTTGTTATTGGGTTTGCCAAAGCAAAGCAATGCATTTTATCTTGGAAGAGTGCGAGTGGACAATCGTGATGTCCCGCTATCAAACTTGGTTAAGACTTAATTAAGTTTTTCTTAATTAGTTAAGAAAGTAGAGGCATATATTAGCTTTGAGCATAAGTTTTAAAATTAGTTTTATGTGATTTCCGAACATCAGCTTTGTCTTAGAAGTGGTCGTTGCTCCGATATCCAAGAAGGCCCCTGTGCCTCGCCACAGCCTGGAAGCTGGTTTAGGAATAAACACTAAACTAATCTAAACTTAACCAAAGCTATTAAAGAGTTACATCAGATGTAATTGGCAAAAGATTGCCTACCTAATCATACTACGTCTTGGGCGATTAGCCAAAGCTAACTCAAGACGAATTATGATGTGGATCTTTATCCCATATAAATTTATAGCTAAATAGTAGCTAATGATGTAAGCGAAAAGTGTTTGCCTACATCAATGATTAGCTCATATCAAAGCTATGAGAATTTAGTGGGAGCCTCATTTAATTAAAGGCCTAATTAAATGACTTAGGTATGATACTTAATTTTGCATTTTATTGTTGTAGATCACCATGTCATCTAACACGACACACCCCCTCAACTTGCGATCTGTCCTTGAGAAGGACAAGCTCAATGGAGCGAACTTTCTTGACTGGTATAGGAACTTGAGGATTATCCTCAAGCAAGAACGCAAACTGTATGTCCTAGAGTAGTCTACCCCTGAAATACCTGCCCCTGCGGCCACTCGTGCTGAAAAAGATGCTTATAAGAAGCATCAAGATGACGCATTAGATGTGTAATGCCTTATGCTTGCAACCATGAACTATGAGCTTCAGAAGCAACATGAGAACATGGATGCCTATGATATGGTTGAGCATTTGAAACAACTATATCAAGGACAAGCCAGGCACGAGCGTTTTGAAGTGTCTAAGGCTCTTTTTGCATGCAAGATGCAAGAAGGAACACCTGTAGGAACTCACGTACTTAAAATGATTGGGTACGTTGAGAACCTTGAAAGACTAGGTTTTCCACTGAGCCAAGAATTGGCAACCGATGTTATCCTGCAATCGTTGCCGGAAGCATATAATCAATTCGTCATGAATTATAACATGAATGAAATTGATAAACCTTTGCCTGAGATTCTCAGCATGTTAAGAACTGCTGAACCGAATCTCAAAAGGAAAGTTAGTAACGTACTAATGGTCAAGAAGGGCAAAGGTAAGTGCAAAGGCAAGGGTAAGACCCAAGCCAAAGGCAAGGCCAATTCATCCACTTCAAAGGGTAAAGGTAAAGTACCTAAGGAAGGGGACTGCTTCCATTGCGGTGAGACTGGACACTGGAAGCGGAACTGCAAAGTCTACCTTGAGGAAGTAAAGAATAAAAGAAGTGGGACTTCTGCCTCAGGTATACACGTTATAGAAGTTAATCTATCTATTTCTTCTACATGGGTATTAGATATCGGATGTGCATCTCACATTTGTACTAATGTGCAGGGACTGAGAAATAGTAGACTAATGGCAAAAGGCGAAGTGGACCTACGAGTAGGCAATGGCGCAAAAGTTGCTGCTGTAGCTGTAGGAACATATTCCTTGTCTTTGCCCACTTGGCTTATCTTAGAACTAGAGGAGTGCTTATATGTACCTGCATTAACAAAGAACATAATTTCTGTATCTTGTTTAGACAAGAAAAACTTTTCTTTTATAATAAAGGACAAATGTTGTTCCATTTATTTGAATGAAATGTTCTATTGTAATGCACCACTTATGAATGGTCTCTATGTTCTAGATTTAGAAAACCCAATATATAACGTAAATACCAAACGGTTCAAATCGAATGATTTGAACCAAACATATCTCTGGCACTGTAGCCTAGGTCACATAAATGAAAAACGCATATCCCAACAACATAAAGATGGATTATTGGACTCATTTGATTTTGAATCATATGAGGTATGCGAATCTTGTCTTTTAGGAAAGATGACTAAAACTCCATTTAGTGGACATGGCGAGAGAGCGACGGACTTGTGAGGACTCATACATACTGATGTATGTGGCCCTTTCAATGTCGAAGGCAGAGGAGGCTATAAATACTTTATTACTTTCACTGATGATATGAGTAGATTCGACTACTTATATTTGATGAGACATAAGTCAGAATCCTTTGAAAAGTTCAAAGCATTCAAGAATGAAGTACAAAACCAACTTGGTAAGCGTATTAAGCTACTTCGATCAGATCGAGGTGGTGAATACCTTAGTCAAGAGTTTCGTGATCACCTGGCTGAGTGTGGGATAATATCCCAACTCACTCCACCTGGAACACCACAATGGAATGGTGTATCTGAGAGGAGAAATCGTACTCTATTAGATATGGTACGATCAATGATGAGTCAGGCTGATCTACCTACTTCCTTTTGGGGACTAGCTCTAGAGACAGCCGCTTTCACACTTAATCGCGTCCCATCAAAAGCCGTAGAAAAGACACCATATACGATATGGACTGGGAAGAGTCCCAAAATGTCTTTTATAAAGATTTGGGATTGTGAAGCTTATGTAAGATGTCAAGTCTCAGATAAACTAGGACCCAAATCAGAAAAGTGTTATTTTGTAGGATATCCCAAGGAAACTAAGGGATATTACTTTTACAATCCCACACTTGGCAAGGTGTTTGTTGCCAGAAATGCTGTCTTTCTAGAAAGAGAATTTATTTCTAGAAAAACTAGTGGGAGTAAAATTCATCTTGAAGAAGTTCAAGATGACGATAACACTAAGGCTTCGATGGAAAATGAACAGGAACCACAAAGTGTTGTGGATGAGGAAATTGTTGCCCAAAGAGTTGTGGAGCAAACACCTGTTCAAGTAGACCAACCTCTTTGTAGATCTGATAGGATCCGTCGTCAACCCGAGAGATATTCTTTTCTCTTGACTGACAACGGTGACGTATTGCTTGTCGATCTTGACGAGCCTACATCCTATCAAGAAGCTATGAAGAGCCCAGATTCCGAGAAATGGCTAGAGGCCATGAGATCCGAAATGGAATCCATGTACACTAACCAAGTATGGACTTTGGTTGATCCACCTGAAGGGATAAAACCCATTGGGTGTAAGTGGGTCTTTAAAGTAAAGACTGACATGGATGGTAATAAGCATACCTATAAAGGTAGATTGGTGGCTAAAGTATTCAAACAAATTCATGGTATTGACTATGATGAAACCTTTTCACCAGTTGCGATGCTTAAATCCATTCGGATCATACTTGCTATTGCAGCCTACCACGATTATGAGATCTGGCAGATGGATGTCAAAACCGCTTTTCTGAATGGAAAGCTACTCGAGGATGTGTACATGACACAGCCTGAGGGTTTTGAAGATCCAAAGCATCCTGGAAAGGTATGCAAACTGCAAAGGTCCATTTATGGACTAAAGCAAGCCTCTCGAAGTTGGAATCTTCGATTCGATGATGCAATCAAGGAGTTTGGTTTCATCAAGAATGAAGATGAACCTTGTGTCTACAAGAGAAATAGTGGGAGCACAGTTGTATTTCTTGTCTTGTATGTAGATGACATACTTCTCATCGGAAATGATATTCCCTCACTCCAGTCTGTGAAGATGTGGTTAGGGAATTGTTTCTCGATGAAAGACTTAGGTGAATCTGCCTATATTCTAGGCATTAAGATCTATAGAGATAGATCTAAAAGATTACTTGGCTTAAGTCAGAGTACATACATAGATAAAGTGCTAGATCATTTTGCTATGCAAAATTCCAAGAAAGGATTTCTGCCTTTATCACATGGTGTGAGTCTTTCGAAGACTCAATGTCCCTCTTCTAAGGAGGAGAGAGATCGCATGGATAAGATCCCTTATGCATCTGCCATAGGGTCTATCATATGCGCCATGCTTTGTACTGTCTACGGCGTCGTATGCTTTGAGCATGACGAGTAGATACCCGATTGGATCCGGGTGAAAGTCAACGGATAGCGATCAAAATATTCTTAAATACTTACGAAGAACGAAAGAATATTTCCGATATTTGAGGCAATGAGGAGCTAGTCAGAAGGGTTACTGATGATGCAAGCTTCCAAACAGACAAGGATGACTATAGATCGCAATCGAGTCGTGTTTTGCACGAATGGTGGAGTGTGGTGGAAGAGTTCAAAGCAGACACGATTCTTGATTCTACAACAGAGTATATTGCTGCGCCTCGATGCAAGAAGGAGGTTTTGGCTCATGAGTTCATCAGTGAACTTGGGGTAGTTCCTAGCATTACAGATCCAATAGACCTCTATTGTGACAACAATGGGGCTATTGCACAGGCTAAGGAACCTCGATCACATCAGCGGACCAAACACATACTGCGGCGCTTCCATCTCATTCGAGAGATCATCGATAGAGGAGATGTGAGGATATGTAGAGTACCGACAGAAGCTAACATCGCAGATCCATTGACCAAGGCTTTGGCACAGAGGAAGCATGATGGTCACACTAGGTCACTAGGTATTAGATATCATAGTGATTGGTACTAGTGCTAGTGGGAGATTGTTAGTTATAGCCCTAGAGCCAATCATGTGATGGTTGAAAAGGGAACATTTTGTATCATATTCAATAAAGGCAAAGGATTGGTTATTATATTTACATCTTGCTTGTGCCAGCTAAATTAAATATAATAATGCCCTAGAAAAGTAGGTTTTTATCTACAACACATCAATTGGCAGAATTGATTATGAGAGGCTGTAGAGAACACTTTCCTAAATGTTCCTAGTCAAGTATTAATATGCAAGGGCAATATTAATACATAAAGACTAGCATGTAGGTCGATTGATGACTTGATCTCACAAGTCATGGATATATGATATCAAGTTGACACATGGGTATATATTAGATAATATATACTGAACTGACCCGCCATGAGAAAGTTTCAAGGATTGTTATATGAGTGTCATAAACTTTCTCATGTGACTATTGGTATGAATAGTCCTCGAACCTGAAGTCACTATGGTTCCCTACATAAGGAATTATGTACTTTGGTATCGTCAAACGTCACCCGTAACAGGGTGGACCATAAAGGCGATTACTGGGTATATAACAAATTATGCGGAGGGATGTGAGTGATGTAGATGAGATCTATCCCTCTCATATGACGAGAGTGATATCGGTGGGCCCCTTGATTGAGTAGAACTACTAAAATGCATGGCCATGCTCAAATGAGTCAATATGAGATATTGAGCTCATTTGTTTGAGTTAGTTTACTCAGGGATCAAGAAACACATAGATTGATCGAGGATGACACGGTCTATGCCTCATTGGTCAATCTGATATCAAGGATAGAAGGACACAGTCATACATTATAGTAGTCACGAAAAGGTTAGTCGGATCTTGACTTATTTCGTAACTTGGGTAGCAATGATGTATTGCTAGATGCCGCTCATTGCTTGTGTATCTAAAAGAGTTTAGATCCACTGCCAACGTTATGAGAGCCTATAGGGTCACACACAAAGAGAATGATGATTAGAAGAATTAGTGCATTCTAGTTTGACTAGAATAATTTGGGAATAAGCTTAAGTACAAAATGGTTTTTGGACTTTAAGCTTAATGAGAATTTTAGCTTATTGATTTAATGAGATTAATTCAATATGTTACCTTATTGATTTAATGAGATTAATTCAATATGATAACATAAGCTTATTGAATTAATAAGATTAATTCAACATGCATGAATGCCACACAAGCATGCCACATAAGCATGCCACCTAAGCTAGATAAGGTGGGCTTATTGAATTAATAAGATTAATTCAACATGCATGAATGCCACACAAGCATGCCACATAATCATGCCACCTAAGCTAGATAAGGTGGAAGGAGACAAAGTGGTTTTTGTCTCCTTAAAGTGGCCGGCCAAACAAGGTGTCTCAATGCAATGGATTGCATTGAATGGTCGGAGGTGAAAGGGTTTTTCCAACCCTATAAAAGACTCCATGGAGTGGCCGGCCAAAGTGAGATTGTGGTTGTGTGAGAGCTTGAGAGCTTGGTGGAAGCTTTGGTTGTGTGGTTTTGTGAGTGTAGGCTAGCAAGAAGAGTAGTCTTCTTTTTCCCTTCTCTTTTTCCCTAGCTTCCTCTCCTTTAGGGACTTCTCTAGCAAGAAGTAAAGGAGAGCCCTTCTAGTTTTTCTTTTGTGAGACAAGAGCTTGCTCGTGTGGATACGTATAGAGGCACGGACATTTGAACGTGCTAAAGATCCAACAAACCAAAAGGAAAAGCGGGATTAACAAGGGCACGCAACAAAGGTAATCCTCTCCTATAAGATAGGTTTGGTTTTAGAGAAATTTATTTTGTACGAGGTTTTCTTTCGCAAGGATCACTAGGAAGGGATCCTAATTTTTCCGTTGCGCATATGCTATTTGGCATATAGAAATTCCCTACAAAAACATGCTACCAATTGGGTGTTGTTTAGACGTCAAACTATGGTCTTGTGGAAGGGACATCATACACTTCCCTGATGTGCCTTCGCATCTATCGGGACCTACCTTTGCCATACCAGGTCGACCCCTGGCTTTAGGACGGGGTAGGAGGTATGAGGATGCCAAATCAATCCCTGTGACGAATCAGAATGTGTCTCGTTCCCGACTCTATCACACCCTTTTATCTGCGATTATTGGAGAGAGATCAACCCTTAGGCTCCTCTTTAGTTCTCCTAAATCTTTGATACGAGGGTTGTCACCCCTCGTATTGGCTACGCATAGTAGATAGAGAGCCAAAACAAATAACTATCGATCTAAATAAACTTCAATTGCAAATATGAATTCAAGAACAGAAATATATTTGAAATAACATGTTTTACATGCACAAATTACTCTCTAATCCAAGAATTGTAGAATCTACTCCATGAATACGAGAAGAGAAACACAAAGCATAATCAAATTCATAGAAAAAATGTAAATTGCGCAAGGAACATGAATTACAATGCATTGTGACTCTTCTCTCTAGCATTGAAGTGAAGAACTTGATCCTCGAGTGACTTCCTTCGTCCCCGTTGCAAGTTTCTAGTGATTTTTAGGGCACCGGTGTGCCGTCCTGGCCATCGTGCCTCCCCCCTAGGGTTTGGACGTAGCTCTCCTTATATATACATGAGGTTGGATCTTCTCGAAACCTAGAAAAAACCTAATTGCATCGAAATCATCCTAGTGCCACACGACCATGTAGATTCACATGGCCAGGCTGTGTGTGACGTTGGTTCATGATCTGGGGCCGAGCGTCTGGATCCACAGGGCCAGGCCATGTGTCCTTTTGTTCCAGCTGCCAAATGCCTTCCTTTTGCTCCAAAAGTGCGCCATTTTTCTCGTAGAATGTTGTCCTGTACACAAAAGCACAAAGAGCAGATCTCCGAACTAGAAAATAGGAAATACATGCAAAACAAAGTACGATAGACATGAAATAAGTGTAAAATGCAGTGAGATGTTAGTGAAAACTACTCCTAAAACCCTATATGTTTTGCTCACATCAATTTCCCCAGACATCGATCTTTGCTTGTCCTCAAGCAAACCTGAGTGCCATGAAATTTTAAAAATATTGTTCCATACTTAACATACTAACTAGATTTATCAAGTGGGTTTTTAAATAAAGGCAAAATAGATATGTTCTAAAAATTTACTAAGTTAACTTCTCGTGCATGTGCTAAGCGAATCTTCTTAAGGGATACTCATTCCAAAGTAAGTTAAGTTGTCATCTTATAGCTTTCTTAAGGTCTCCAATTTTTAGGCACTGGTCTACCCTAAGCGAGGGTTGTTCCCTAGATCTAGCACAAAGTCTCAAAGGTGTGCTGGGTATTGAGAGAAATTGGTAGGTGTTTTCCCAGTAACCTAACTCGATCTCAATGGGGCATCTAGCCATTTCCACCCACGACAACTATTTTTTATCCCTCATATATTTTTTTCTATTTTCTCTCTATATTATTTTTTATTTATTTATTTATTTTCTTCTTTTCTCTCCCTTTTTTTTCTCACAGGGATTTTGATTTTTCCGAATGAGCTTACACAATTCGAGCATCTCCAGTAACTAAAATGTTAAATCTAGAGTCACCTATAGATTCCAAAGTACTAGACTACTGGGATTAATCATAACTATGTATGTACTAGATTCTCCCTTTCAGAATATTCGTCAAGTGTAAGTGTAAAAATAAAAGCTATCCAGTGCAAGTTTAGAACATTCATTAGGTCAAATAAAATAAAATACCACAAGATAAATGAAGTTAAGCTACCTACGGAAATAATTCGTGAAGAGATCTTAAAAATACTACTGAGACACTTAAAGATAGAAAAAACTAAGTACTAAAAGAAACTAAACACTCTATGCATGACCAAATGAATGCAAACTAAGACTAAAAATGCAAGTATCAAGAAAGAAACTATTGCTAGAAACAAAATAAATCAAAACTTGGGGTCTCCCCCCCATACTTAAGCGAAGTAGTACCTCTAATATGGTGGCCGAGGTGGGAAGTTTGGTAATCTCATCATGTCCGGATCCTGAGAAAATCTAGTGCTCAGCTGCTGGTGTCATATAAACATGTGGTCTATCTAAGAGCTAGTGGATGCAACAGCTGCTCTGTGATCCTCCCTGGCCCACTGTGAGCGGGCATCGCTGATGTACTACTTGACCTCCTGTCGGTGAGCGGCCTCCTCCTAGTGATGGGCAACTTCCTTCTAAAAATAGATACGGGCCTCGTCGTAGAACTCTTTGGCCAGCTGGAAGTGCTCCAGTAAGCCCTGAAACTTCGCCTGCATGTAAGAGTTATGCTCCTCCCATCGCTGCCCCTGTGTCTGCTGCTCAGTGTATAGTCATTGATCCATGATCGAAACTCTGAGAAGTCATAAGCGGATGTGCCTGCATCCAGCTCAAAAGTAGGAAAAGAAGGTGGTGTAGGTGAAGGCTCTCTACATGGACTAGGTGGGCTCCTATACCTATACAAATAAACACTTGATGCGACCCTTTTATCCTTTGGATGACATGGCCATGTATAAACACATGGCCTAGCCGTGAGTGCCACTGGGAGATGAGTCAACTTGGGGCACGATCGTGTGAAACCACACGACCTAGCTGTGTGCCCCCCTGTTTCTCTCTCGAAGTGCACCGCGGTCTAAATTCTCCCACACACCCCGCCGTGTAGGCTAAAAATGATTTTTGTTTCTACTTACCAAGTTCTTTCTAGTCCTCAAATTATTTGCAAAAATGTAACTGACCATAAATCAAAGTCTAAATTATACACATGAATGCAATAAAATTAAAACAACTAAAGACTAAACTTAGGTTGCCTCCCAAGAAGCGCTTGTTTAAGGTCTTAGCTTGACCATACTCCTATGTCTCATCTTGGCTCTAGTGGCCCAAGGAGATTTTTCTTCCTCCCCTTCTTGATGTTTTTGAATCTTGCTTGTGGGGGAGCAAGATATTTGCTCACTTTATGCCTCTTCCCTTGTGTTCCCTCATCACCACATCTCTCAAATCTGGCTCGTGGAGGGGCAAGATACTTACTCTCTTTATCCCTCTTACCTTGTGATCCTCCATCACCACATTTCTTAAATCTTGCTCATCGAGGGGTAAGATATTTACTAGCTGCTTTCCTTGGTTCAAGATTGAACATGCTTATCTGAAGGGTTTTGCTTATCGAGTCCGTGAGGGGAAACTTCGCTTCCCACTTCACCTCGGTCGCTTGTTCATGGCGATCCCATCGATGTCCCCGGATTAAAAAATTTAATCCTAGACACAAGGGATTGCCCAAACAACCAAGTCATCGTTGTGCTATTCATTTAGAGAGGTCACTTGAACAAACTCATTGTTTAAGTGACCATCCTCTATTCTACGAGTAGCCGCGGAATAGACGATGTACGGATCACCGACTTTTATATTTATGATCGGGATCCAAGTATTATTTAGCCACAAACAGAATATTACATGCTCATAATTGAAAAACAAAAACAAACATGTTACAAAAGAGAATGAAGAATAGGTATACCTCTCGATCTTCTAATGTATGACCTTCCTCCTTTCGGATGTCATGTGGGCGACGATCTACCAAAGGATGAAGCTCCTAGATTGCCAATCTTCCTTCCTTGCTCGTTCCGAGCAAGAGGAAGAATAGAAACAAGGTTCTTCTCCTTCCTATAGCCAACCAACAAGCAACCAAGGGAAACCTTGCCGCCGACCAACTAGGAGGAGGAGATGATGATGGAAACCGACCAAGACACCAAGGGAAACCCCTAAGTCTTGTTTCCACCACTCAAGGAGAAGAGAAGAGAGTCTTTGGCTGCTGGCCAATGGCTGGAAAAGGGCTAGAAAAGCTGCTGGATGCCGACCACTTTGAAGGAAGAAGAAGAAAGGAAAAACTTCCTTATTTGGTGCTTCCCAAGCTTCCAAAACCCTAAGCCTCCAAACCCTAATCCTATCTCAATTAGGATTCCTTCTCTTGCTGCCCACCCCTTGCCCTCCTTTTATAGAGTTAGGGATAAGCCATGATTTAATCTCCTCCATTGGTTCTAGGGGTTTAATCTCAATCGTCGGATCTAGAGATTTAATTTCAACCGTCGGATCTTAGAGATTTAATCTCTACCTTAGGATCTAGAGTTTTGTTTCTATCCATTGGATCTAAGCTTCATGAGGTGTTAATAGGCTACATTAGGGACCATGAGGAGGAGTTGGATCTTGGCCACCCATGGATCAAGCCCACATAAAGTCCGATCCACTAATGATAATCCAATCCACTAAAGGATTATCATTGATCTACCTCACCAACCCCCATAAGATAATATGGGCTCCATATATTATTTGTATATTTTATCCCCGTGTTTAAAATCTCGAATGTCCGTCGATTAATTAATTTACTGACCATTAATTAATCAACATCTAACTCCATGAGTAGTACCACTCAACCTTTTCATCATGCCGGACCAAGTCCACCTACAGAGTTTACATGATGAACCTTATGAGCTCCTCAAGGGGACATCATCATCCTAATATATAGGACACGGTTTCCTCCTATAATCAACGACACACCATATAAATAATATCATCTCCCAACTTACCGAGCCTATCGATTTAATCTATAAATCTCGCCCATTGGTAAATCAAAGAGATGAATACTAAGTATATGTGCCCGTTATTATATTGGGATTAAGAGCATGTACTAAATAATATCTGAGGTCCGATTCGATTATGTAGTCAACAATAAATCGAATCACCTCTAAGTCGTCCTGATCAATACCCTCAAAGTGCACTAGTGTGATTCTATGGCCAAGACAAACCAATACCAAATCACACTACAACCATTCCGATGGTTTGTCCAAAGCCATCTCTGTTGTGAGCCTTTACTTATACTTTACAAGGAGCCGATAACATGATCTCCCGTGTGACACCACACACCATGTTATCTAAAATGTAATGTATTAGACAATATGCATAACTATAAAAATATGCAAACAATGATCATGTGATTCTTATTTCAAAATAAAAATGTTCATACAAAAGGTAGACTTTTCAGTATACATCCCTACAATCTCCCACATATACTAAAAGACTATGCTGTCCTCAAACTGTCATACATCTGATCGCCATTCCCTCCACATGCCTATCAAAAGCTCTCGCTTGAAGGCCCTTAGTGAAAGGATCTACCAGGTCATTCTTTAATGCAATCTAGGTGACAATAACTTCTACCTCCTTTACAATTTCTCGTATCAGGTGGTAGTTGTGCTCTATGTGTTTACTAGCCTTATGGGATCGTGGTTCCTTCGAGTTTGCAACTGCACCACTATTATCACAATAAATTGTGATAGTTCTGGGCAAACCAGGAATCACATCCAAGTCCATCAGAAAGTTTCTGAGCCACACAGCTTCTTTGGCCGCCTCAGAGGCTGCCACATACTCAGGTTTCATGGTGGAGTCCGCCACGCATTTCTGCTTGGCACTCCTCCATACAATGGCTCCACCTCCTAAAGTAAACACAAAAACAGAGGTAGACTTACTATTATCCCTATCAGATTGGAAGTCGGAATACGTGTAACCCACAGGAAGTAATTGGTCTGCCCGGTAAACCAACATATAATCCCTAGTCCTTCTCAGGTACTTCAATATATGCTTTACCGCAGTCCAATGTCCCTATCCTGGATTACTCTGATATCTGCTGACCATGCCCATGACAAAGCAGATATCTGGTCTCGTACATAGAATCACATACATGAGGCTTCCTACTTCCGAAGCATAAGGAACCGCCTTCATCTCCTCTATCTCCTCAGATGTTCTAGGACACATCTCCTTAGATAAAGGAACTCCATGCCTGAAAGGTAGAAAACCCTTCTTAGAGTTTTGCATGCTAAAACGATCCATAATCGTGTCTATGTATGAAGCTTGGGATAAGCACAACATCCTTTTCTTGCGATCCCTTATAACCTTGATCCCAAGGATGTGTCCCACTTCTCTCAAGTCCTTCATATCAAACTGTTTGGACAACCATACCCTTATGTCCGATAACACCTTGATATTGTTGCCAATTAACAAAATGTCATCTACGTATAGTACAAGAAATACCACTACATTTTCGTCACATCTCTTGTATACATAAGACTCATCCAGACTTTGAATAAATCCATAAGACTGGATTACCTCATCAAAGTGGATGTTCCAAGATCTCGAAGCTTGCTTCAATCCATAAATGGACCGATTAAGCTTACATACAAGATGCTCTTTGCCTTTAGCAATGAATCCCTCTGGTTGCTTCATATAGATGTTTTCCTCAAGACTTCCATTAAGGAAAGCTGTCTTGACATCCATCTGCCATACCTCATAATCCATATGAGCTACTATGCATAAGAGAATCCGGATAGACTTAAGCATGGCTACCGGCGAAAAGGTCTCTTCATAATCGATACCCTCTTTCTGAGTATACCCCTTCGCAACAAGCCTCACTTTGAAAGTCTCAACCGTCCCATCTATTCCTCTCTTTCTCTTGTAGATCCACTTGCATCCAATGGTTTTTACATCATCGGGTGGTTCTACTAGCTCCCAGACCTGATTTGAATCCATAGATTCAATCTCAGCATTCATTGCACTTTACCAAGATACTGCATCTTTATCTTGGATTGCCTCATCATATGTCCAGGGATCAGGTTCATGTTCACCAAGGACCAAATCAGAAGATTCTCCTAAGAAGATGAATCTATCAGGCTGTCTCACAACCCTCCCACTACAACGAGGTATCACCTGTGTATCCTCTGTGACACGTGGTGCAGTGACATGTGGTATATCCTCTTGTACCGGTGGTACTAAAGAAGAGACTTCTCCTTTTAATTCCTCCAGAACAATTTTACTCTTGGGCTTGTGGCTCATCACATAGTCTTCCTCTAGAAATCTGGCGTTCATGCTAACGATCAACCTTTGATCTCTAGGACTATAAAACAAACAACCCTTCGTTCCTCTAGGATACCCAACAAACATGCGTACTTCTGTATGAGGTTTCAACTTACCAGTATCTGCCTTCAGCACATGTGTTGGACTCCCCCATATCCGAATATGTCTTAGACTAGGCTTTCGTCCAGTCCACAATTCTGTGGGAGTAGAAGACACTGATTTAGATGGAACCAAGTTCAGAATGTACACCGTCGTATCTAGAGCATATCCCCAGAACGAATCTGGCAACTCAGAATAACTCATCATCGATCTAACCATCTCCATAAGAGTCCTATTCCTTCACTCTACTACACCATTCTGCTGGGGTGTGCCAGGTGCAGTCAATTGGGATTGAATCCCAGCCTCTGATAAGTAGTTCTTAAACTCTCCCAAGAGGTATTCACCACCACGATCAGATCATAGTGTCTTGATACTTTTACCTTGACGTTTCTCCACATCAGCCTTGAATTCTTTGAACTTGTCAAAGCATTCAGACTTGCGGCGCATCAGGTAAATGTATCCATATCTTGAGTATACTCAAAACCACCTCTAGCCTGGATAGACATAGGACCACACAAATCAGAATGAACCAATTCTAACACATATTTGGCTCTATACCCCTTGGCCTTAAAAGGCCTCTTAGTCATCTTACCCTCCAAGCAAGATTCACAGGTTGGGAGATCCTCCACCACTAATGAACCCAAAGGTCCATCAGCTATCAATCTTTGAATTCTGCTTAGGTTAATGTGACCAAGACTAAGATGCCAAAGATATGTTTGGTTCATCTTCGAAGGTTCTTTTCTCTTATTGGAATTAGAAGATGAGTTATTAGCTTCAATTTGCATCGTTGGAGGTTTTGGTTCAAGTGTATATAATTTTCCTATCAATGCACCCGAACACATAATGTCCCTATTCCTTCTTATAACAACTCTGTCATTAAAAGAAATAGCATATCCATCCATAAACAATTTAGAAACCGAAATTAAATTCTTTCTAAATAACGGTACATAAAGGCAATTCTTAAGAACCAAAAATTTATTTTTCTCAAAAGATAAATGAACATCTCTCACTGCAACAACCGCCACCTTCGTGGCATCGTCCAAGTACACGGTAATCTCCCCCTCAGCCAGTCATCTATTTTCCTGGAATCCCTGTAAAGTATTGCAGACATGAATAGTGGCTCCCGTATTTACACACCAGGTGCCGGTAGATAACACGGATAAACATGTTTCAATGACTAGACCAAAAGATATACCTTTATTCTTACGGTTGGGGCAGTCCTTCTTCAAGTGTCCAGTCTGCTTACAAGTGAAGCACTTGCCTTTCAGCTTCTTCACTTTTCCCTGAGTACCTCGCACTGCCTTCGCCCCAGTTTGTTTCTTCTTCTTCTTTCCTTTCGGCTTAGAAGTAGAAACCTTTTGGGTCACCACGGCATGCGCCTGAGCACTCTGACAAACTATAGCCCCTCTACCGCCTGGAGTTCTGTCAGAAGTTTCGCCAACGATTACAACCTCTTGTTTATGTTGTAGTTCAGGCGAAACTGCTCAAAACTCCTAGGTAGAGACTGGAGTATGATATCGACTTGGGTTTTCCCATCGATCTTAGCTCCAAGGACCTCCAACTCATTCAAATGAGCCATCATCTTGAGAAAATGATCCCTTACGGGTGTTCCCTCGATCATGGTGGTCGTCATCAAGTTTCTCATGGCTTCTTGCCTCGCAACCCGATTCTGGTGTCTGAAAAGTTCCTTGAGATTGAGCATCATATCATAAGCAGTGGGCATGGCTTGATGCTGATGTTGCAGTACATTTGACATAGATGCCAAAATGTAACACCGTGCCATCTCATTGACCTTGACCCACTTCTTATAGCTCTCTCTCTCCTTTTCCCTAGAATCATCTGCAGGCTTGGGAGGGCACTCTTCGAGGAGTACAGATTTGTATTCCTCAGCAGTCAAGACAATGTCTAGATTCCTCTTCCAATCAACATAGTTGGGTCCAGTAAGTTTGTTCTCTTTCAGTATCACACCAAGTGGGTTGAAAGTCATTTTGAAAGAAAACCTAAGAATCACATAAATCAAAACATTAGATTTCAAAGAATTATTGATTCCTCAAACAATAAAATTTTAAAATCAACCAACACCTCAAAACACCGAGAATATCGTATGCCACGATAGTGTGGACGTATACGAATTCTACATTTGTAAGAGGAGGTTTTACCCATTAATTTTACTATCTTGTCAACCTAACGTTTTGACAAGTAAAATTAATAGTTGGTTCCTCTTTAGCCCTACAAATAAAAGCAGTGACCCGATGGGGAGGATACTTATATTTGTATCTAAGTGTTCACCATTATTCGGTACCAAGGTAATTATCTCGGGTTATGTGCCTTCCGATGGGGAAGTGCACACGCTCCTTGATAATTCCCTATAACCATATTTGACCTTGTGATCCGCAAACAAACTCATCCGATGGGGAGGAAGGTACTCTGAGCCGACGTGCAAGTTTGTTTGCATCACTTGTCAAATCGTAATGGAGGCCGTGGGAATTTTAAAAAATTCTCTCTCCCACTTAGTAATTTGAAATTGAGGAATTTTCCTAGCCTACGACATGCATATCAAACAAAAAGCAATAAATATAAAAAATAAATTATTTTCTAACTATTATGGCTTTTGTCTTCAATATGTCTCCCATCGCAACGCCTTCTCGTCTGCTCCTCATACGCCATGTACAAGCCATCCGGAGATCCGAGCCGAGAGTAAAACCTATTTTAATTTACATCCATCGATCCTATACTGTACGAGGGAGTGTACATGAAATCTAGATCGAAAGTAAAATAAAATAAAGAGTGGCTAAACAATGTCGTATCTAATTTTCAAAAAAATCAAATACTAGCCTCGTCAACCCCGAGGATTCAACAAAATATACACAAACAATCACATACACACATATGGCCATAATAGTCGGATCTTATGCCTGCAACCAAAGAGTTAAACTACGCATATCCTACTATTATCCGACATATATAATATATGAAAAGTGCATAAAAATTAACCGAATCCTAAACACACAAAACCGGAAACCTTTGCTCTGATACCAATTGAAGGGTTTTGCTTATCGAGTCCGTGAGGGGAAACTTCGCTTCCCACTTCACCTCGGTCGCTTGTTTATAGCGATCCCATCGATGTCCCCGGATTAAAAAATTTAATCCTAGACACAAGGGATTGCCCAAACAACCAAGTCATCATCGTGCTATTCGTTTAGAGAGGTCACTTGAACAAACTCGTTGTTCAAGCGACCATCCTCTATTCTACGAGTAGCCACGGAATAGACGATGTACGGATCGCCGACTTTTATATTTATGATCGAGATCCAAGTATTATTTAGCCACAAACATAATATTACATGCTCATAATTGAAAAACAAAAACAAACATGTTACAAAAGAGAATGAAGAATAGGTATACCTCTCGATCTTTTAATGTATGACCTTCCTCCTTTCGGACGTCGTGTGGGCGACGATCTACCAAAAGATGAAGCTCCTAGATCACCAATCTTCCTTCCTTGCTCATTCCAAGCAAGAGGGAGAATAGAAACAAGGTTCTTCTCCTTCCTATAGCCAACCAACAAGCAACCAAGGGAAACCATGCCGCTGGCCAACTAGGAGGAGGAGATGATGATGGAAACCGACCAAGACACCAAGGGAAACCCCTAAGTTTTGTTTCCACCACTCAAGGAGAAGAGAAGAAAAGCTGGGCCGCCGCACTTGAAGGAAGAAGAAGAAAGGAAAAACTTCCTTATTTGCGTGCCTAAGCTCCAAAACCCTAAGCCTCCAAACCCTAATCCTATCTCATAGGATTAATTCTCCACGCCACCCCTTGCCCTCCTTTTATAGAGTTAGGATAAGCCATGATTTAATCTCCTCCATTGGTTCTAGGGGTTTAATCTCAACCATCGGATCTAGAGATTTAATCTCAACCGTCAGATCTTAGAGATTTAATCTCTACCTTTGGATCTAGAGTTTTATTTCTATCCATTGGATCTAAGCTTCATGAGGTGTTAATAGGCTACATTAGGGACCATGAGGAGGAGTTGGATCTTGGCCACCCATGGATCAAGCCCACATAAAGTCCGATCCACTAATGATAATCCAATCCACTAAAGGATTATCATTGATCTACCTCACCAACCCCCATAAGATAATATGGGCTCCATATATTATTTGTACATTTTCTCCCCGTGTTTAAGATCTCGAATGTCCGTCGATTAATTAATTTACTGACCATTAATTAATCAACATCTAACTCCATGAGTAGTACCACTCAACCTTTTCATCATGCCAGACCAAGTCCACCTGCAGGGTTTACATGATGAACCTTATGAGCTCCTAAAGGGGACATCATCATCCTAATATATAGGACACGATTTCCTCCTATAATCAACGACACACCATATAAATAATATCATCTCCCAACTTACCAAGCCTATCGATTTAATCTATAAATCTCGCCCATTGGTAAATCAAAGAGATGAATACTAAGTATATGCGCCCGTTATTATATCGGGATTAAGAGTATGTACTAAATAATATCTGAGGTCCGATTCGATTATGTAGTCAACGATAAATCGAATCACCTCTATGTCGGTCCTGCTCAATACACTCAAAGTGCACTAGTGTGATTCTTTGGTCAAGACAAACCAATACCAAATCACACTACAACCATTCCAATGGTTTGTCCAAAGTCATCTCAATTTTGAGCCTTTATTTATACTTTACAAGGAGCCGATAACATGATCTCCTGTGTGACACCACACACCATGTTATCTACAATGTAATGTATTAGACAATATGCATAACCATAAAAATATGCAAACAATGATCATGTGATTCTTATTTCAAAATAAAGATGTTCATACAAAAGGTAGACTTTTCAGTATACATCCCTACATTATCTTCACAGAATTATCAGGAGTTTGATCATAGTATTCCATTTTGTCCAAATGTTGTAAATAACTTAACTCACGATGGACATCCTCATCAAAAGATTGATTATTAGATTATATTATGTCGAATGAAATTTTATCATTACAAATCACTAAAAGAGCTTCTCTATTGGTAACTAAAGTTTCGGTGAGGGTTAAGACAGGCTCTTCTGGGTCCTTGAGGTTAGAGGGTATTTTGATTGAAGTAATGCACTCCTCGATTAAAGTATCAATTATATATTCCTCATGTTCTTCTTCAAGTGGTGATTGCATGGATTGCCCTTCTTCACTTTCTATTTCATCTACGTCCTCCTCGTCCATTTGCTCAAACTGAGTCTCCACCATATTAGGTGTAATCCAATCATCAAAGCCACCTTCTCGTTGTTTGATTTCTTCTCTTGCTAGATCTTGTTGCATAAGCTCCGTGAATTGTCTGCTATACTCCTTGCATTCCCTAGTAAAATTACTTAGCAAGGCTTCTAAGTGGGGACTTAGTTCTGAATAAAATTCGCATGGTGATTCATAGCTCTCATTCTCACTTGAGAAACAATATTGAGGGTTCAAGTAGCCAAGGTCATAACTATGTGAATAAGAATCATCTTGTGGCCACTGGTTGTAATCATAGGTGACATCTTCTTGTTCAAATTGCGAAGGTTCAAATATATCCGGACAATCATTAATGATGGAGTTATAACCAAAATGAATTCTCATCTAATGAGAATTAAAGTGGCCAGCCACTCTTGGATGGGGGGTTACATGCATGCATGTAACTCCAAGAGCCAATGGCTCTTGGTCTCCCTCATGAGGTGGAACCACATGATAAGTCAATGATGATGTGGAACACCATCATTGGCCGACCCCCATGCCATGTCACCATGACATGATAATTGGTCAAGTCAAAATTGACCATTCATCTTCCCTCTCAAGTCAAGTCAAACTTGACCTCTTATCTCCAATGGTTGATCAAATCTAACCACTTGATTCAAGTCAATTTGATTTAATGAATCTCTATTCATTAATTTAAATTTACTCAATGAATCAAATCTAAATTAGACTCATTCAACACTTGAATCAAATTGAGTCTAACTCAATTAGTCTAATTTAGATTACTCTTAATCCAATTTGGTCCATCCCATGAACCTAATCCTCATGGTTCATCATATGAACCTAATCTCCATCTAATTGCCCTTTGTGTGTGACCCTATAGGTTCTTGTAACGTTGGCAATGCTCCTAAACCAATTTAGGAACATAAGCAAAGAGCGGTATCTAGCAACACATCATTGCTACCCAAGTTACAAGAATGTTGAGCTCCAACATCACCTTTGTGACTACTAATTGTGACTCTCACAATATGTGACAATGTCCCTCTATCCTTGACATCTAGATTGACCAATTGAGGTATAGACCATGTCATCCTTGGTACAATCTATATCTTGAACTCCAAGTAGACTCACTCTAATCAAATGAGCTCAATATCTCATATTGACTCATTTGGGCATGGCCATGCACTTCGTGGTCTCACTCTATCAAGAATAACGATGTCACTCCCGTCATATAGGAGGGATAGATCCCATCTACATCACTCACATCTCTCCGCATAATTTGTTACATACCCAGTAATCGCCTTTATAGTCCACCCATTTACGGGTGACATTTGACGAAGCCAAAGTATGCAACTCCTTATGTAGGGAACCATGGTGACTTCAGGTCTAAGGACTAATAGTCATACTAATGGCCACATGAGAAAGTATATGACACTCATATAATGATCCATGATACTTTCTAATGGCGGGTCATTCAGTATACATTCTCCAATGCATACCCATGTGTCAACTTGATATCTCATATCCATGACTTGTGAGATCAAGTCATCGTGTTGACCTACATGCTAGTCTCTACGCATTAATATTGTCCCTGAATGTTAATACTTGACTAGGATTGATTAAGAGTAGTGTTCTCTATATCATCTCATTATCGATTCAACCAATCAATTGATATAGATAAGAACCTACTACTCAAGGACGTTATTATACTTAGTTATTTGACACCAATACAAGTAAATATAATAGCCATGCCTTTATTAATAGGAATATGATACAATAAAGTCCATACAACAATCATCACATGATTGACTCTAGGGCTTTAACTAACAATCTCCCACTAGCACTAGTGCCAATCACCGTAGTATCTAATACCCAATGACCTAGTGTGACCATCATGCTTTTTCTGTGCCAAAGCCTTGGTCAAGGGATCTGCGATGTTAAGCTCTGTGGGTACTCTGCAAATCTTCATATCTCCTCTATCGATAATCTCTCGAATGGGATGGAAGCATCGTAGTATATGTTTGGTCCGCTAGTGTGAGCGAGGTTCCTTAGCCTGTGCATAGGCTAACTTTTTGGTTGCAGGCATATGATCCAACTATTATGGCCATATGTGTGTATATGTGATTGGATGTGTGTAATATTATTTGAATCCTCGGGGTTGACGAGGCTAGTATTTAATTTTTATAATTAATTACGACATTGTTTAGCCACTCTTTTATTTTACTTTACTTTCGATCTAGATTTCATGTACACTCCTTCGTGGAGTATAGGATCGATGGATGTAAATTAAAATAATTTTTCTCGGCTCGGATTTCCGGATGGCTTGTACATGGCGTAGGGAGGAGCGGACGAGATGACGATACGACGGGAGGCATATTGGAGAACAAAAGCCATAATAGTTGGAAAATATTTTTTTTCATATTTATTGCTTCTTTTTTGATATGCATGTCTTGTGCTAGGAAAATTCCTCAAATTTAAATTACTAAGTGGGAGAGGGATATTTTTTATAAATTCCCATGACCTCCATTACGATTTGACATGTGATGCAAACAAATTTGCGCGTTGGCTTTGAGTGCCTTCCTCCCCATCGGATGAGTTTGTTTTGTGGATCACAGGGTCAAATATGGTTATAGGAAATTATTTAGGAGCGTGTGTACTTCCCCATCGGAAGACACATAATCCGAGATAATTGCCTTGGTACCAAATAATGGTGCACACTTAGATGCAAATAGGAGTATCCTCCCCATCGGAGTCACTGCTTTTATTTGTAGGGTCGAAGAGGAACCAACTATTAATTTTATTTGTCAAAAAGTTAGGTTGACAAGATAGTAAAATTAATGGGTAAAACCTCCTCTTACAAATGTAGAATTCGTATACGTCCACACGATCGTGGCATACGATATTCTCGGTGTTTTGAGGTGTAGGTTGTTTTTAAAATTTTATTGTTTGAGGAATCAATAATTTTTTGAAATCTAATGTTTTGATCTATGTGATTCTTAAGTTTTTCAAAAAATGACTTTCAACTCGCTTGCTATGATACTAAAAGAGAATAAACTTACTGGACCCAATTATGTTGATTGGAAAGGAATCTTGATATTGTCTTGACTGCTGAGGAGTACAAGTATGTACTCTTTGAAGAGTGTCCTCCTAAGCCTATGGATGATTATGGGGAAAAGGAGAAGGAGAGCTATAAGAAGTGGATAAAGGCTGATGAGATGACGCGGTGTTACATTTTGGCTTCTATGTCAAATGTATTGCAACATCAGCATCAAGCCATGCCCACTGCTTATGACATGATGCTCAATCTCAAGAAGCTTTTTGGACACCAAAATCGGGCTGCAAGGCAAGAAGCCATGAGGAACTTGATGACGACAACCATGATCGAGGGAACACCTATGAGGGATCATGTTCCCAAGATGATAGCTCATTTGAATGAGCTGGAAGTCCTTTGAGTTGAGATCGATGGGGAAACCCATGTCGATATCATACTCCAGTCTCTACCTAGGAGTTTTGAGCAGTTTCGCCTGAACTACTACCTGAATAAAAGGTTGTATTCATTGGCAAAGCTTCTAACAGAACTCCAGGGGGAAGAGGGGCTTTTTCGTCAGAGTGCTCAGGCTCAGGTCATGGTTGCCCAAAAGGCTTCTACTTCTAAGCTAAAAGGCAAGAAGAAGAAGAAACAAGGTGGGGCAAAGGTGGCGGGAGGATCTCAGGGAGGAGTGAAGAAGTCGAAAGGCAAGTACTTCACATGCAAGCAGACCGGACATTGGAAGAAGGACTGCCCCAACCGGAAGTAGAACAAAGGTATATCTTTTGGTCTAGTTGTTGAAACATGTTTAGCGGTGTTATCTACCGACACCTGGTGTGTAGATACGAGAGCCACTGATTATGTCTGCAATACTTTGTAGGGGTTCCAGGAAACCAGACGTCTGGCTAAGGGGGATATTACCATTTACGTAGGCGATGCTACGAAGGTGGCGACTGTTGCAGTGGGAGATGCTTATTTGTCTTTTGAAAGAAATAAAACTTTAGTTCTAAGAAATTGCCTTTATGTACCTTTATTTAGAAAGAATTTAATTTCGGTTTCTAAATTGTTTATGGATGGATATTCTATTTCTTTTAATGACAGAGTTATTATAAAATGGAATAGGGACATTATCTGTTCTAGTGCATTGATAGAAAATTTATATACCCTTGAACCAAAAGCTCCCACGATGCAAATAGAAGTAAAAAACTCATCTTTTAAATCGAATAAGAGAAAAGAACCTTCGAAAATGAACCAAACATATCTTTGGCATCTAAGGTTAGGTTATATTAACCATAGTAGAATTCAAAGGTTGATAGATGATGGACCTTTGGGTTCATTAGTGGTGGAAGATTTCCCAACTTGCGAATCTTGCTTGGAAGGTAAAATGACCAAGAGGCCTTTTAAGGCCAAGGGGTATAGAGCCAAAGATGTGTTGGAATTGGCTCATTCTGATTTGTGTGGTCCTATGTCTATCCAGGCAAGAGGTGGTTTTGAATATTTCATCTCTTTTATAAACGATTATTCAAGATATGGATACATTTACTTGATGCGTCGCAATTCTAAATGCTTTAACATGTTCAAAGAATTCAAGGTTGATGTGGAGAAACGTCAAGGTAAAAGTATCAAGAAACTATGATCTGATCGTGGTGGTGAGTACCTCTTGGGAGAGTTTAGGAATTACTTATCAGAGGCTGGGATTCAATCCCAATTGTTTGCACTTGGCACACCCCAGCAGAATGGTATAGCGGAGCGAAGGAATATGACTCTTATAGAGATGGTTAGATCGATGATGAGTTATTCTGAGTTGCCAGATTCATTCTGGGGGTATTCTCTGGATACGACAATGTATATTCTAAACTTGGTATCATCTAAATTAGTGCGTTCTACTCTCACAGAATTGTGGACTGGCCGAAAGCCTAGCCTGAGACATATTCGGATTTGGGGTAGTCTAGCACATGTGCTGAAGGCAGATACTGGTAAGTTGGAATCTCGTACAGAAGTGCACATGTTTGTTGGCTATCCTAGAGGAACGAAAGGTGGTTTGTTTTATAGTCCTAGAGATCAGAGGGTGATCGTTAGCACGAATGACAAATTTCTAGAGGAAGACTATGTGATGAACCACAAGCCCATGAGTAAGATTATTCTGGAGGAATTGAGAGGGGAAGCCACTACTTCAGTACCACGGTACAAGAGGATATACCACAAGTGACTGCACCACGTGTCACAGAGGATACACAGGTGATACTTCATCATAGTGGGAGGGTTGTTAGATAACCTGATAGATTTATGTTCTTCGGAAAATCTTTTGATTTGGTCCCTGGCGAACATGAACCTGATCTCTGGACATATGATGAGGCAATCCAAGTTAAAGATGCGGTATCTTGGAAAAGTACGATGAATTCTGAGATAGAATCCATGGATTCAAATCAGGTCTGGGAGCTAGTAGAAACACTCAATGATGTAAAAACCATTGGATGCAAGTGGATCTACAAAAGAAAGAAATGAATAGATGGGAAGGTTGAGACCTTCAAAGCAAGGCTTGTTGCAAAAGGGTATACTCAGAAAGAGGGTATCGATTATGAGGAGACATTTTCACCAGTAGCCATGCTTAAGTCTATCCAGATTCTCTTATGTATTACTGCTCATATGGATTATGAGGTGTGATAGATGGATGTCAAGACAGCTTTCCTTAATGGAAGTCTTGAGGAAAACATCTATATGAAGCAACCAGAGGGATTCAATGCAAAGGGCAAAGAGCATCTTGTGTGCAAGCTTAATCGGTCCATTTATGTATTGAAGCAAACTTCGAGATCTTGGATCATCCGCTTTGATGAGGTAATCCAGTCTTATGGATTTATTCAAAGTCCGGATGAGTCTTGTGTATACAAGAGATGTGACGGAAACGTAGTGGTATTTCTTGTAATATACATAGATGACATTTTGTTAATTGACAAAAATGTCAAGGTGTTATCGGACGTAAGGGTATGGTTGTCCAAACAGTTTTATATGAAGGACTTGGGAGAAGTGGAACACATCTTTGGGATCAAGGTTACAAGGGATCGCAGGAAATGGATGTTGTGCTTATCTCAAGCTTCATACATAGACATCATTTTGGCTCATTTTAGCATGCAAAACTCCAAGAAAGGTTTTCTACCTTTTAGGCATGGAGTCCCTTTATCTAAAGAGATGTGTCCTAGAACATCAAATGAGATAGAGGAGATGAAGGCGGTTCCTTATGCTTCGGTAGTAGGAAGCCTCATGTATGCTATGCTATGTACGAGATCGAATATCTGCTTTGTCGTGGGCATGATTAGCAGATATCAGAGTAATCCAGAACAGTGACATTGGACTGTGGTAAATAATATATTGAAGTACCTGGGAAGGACTAGGGATTATATGTTGTAATACCAGGCAGATCAATTACTCCCTGTGGCTTGCACAGATTCCAATTTCTAATCCGATAAGGATAACAGTAAGTCTACCTCAGGTTTTGTGTTTACTTTGGGAGGTGGAGCCATTGTATGGAGAAGTGTCAAGTAGAAATGTGTGGCAGACTCTACCATGGAAGCGAGTATGTGGCAGCCTCTGAGGCGGCCAAAGAAGCTGTATGGCTCAGGAACTTCTTGATGGACTTGGATGTGATTCCTGGTTTGCCCATAACTATCACAATTTATTGTCATAACAGTGGTGCAGTTGCAAACTCGAAGGAACCATGAGTTCATAAGACAAGTAAACACATAGAGCGCAAGTACCACCTGATACGAGAGATCGTAAAGGAGGTAGAAGTTGCTGTCGCCTAGATTGCATCAAAGAATGACCTGGTAGATCCTTTCAATAAGGGCCTTCAAGCGAGAGCTTTTGATAGGCATGTTGAGGAAATGGGAATCAGATGTATGACAGTATGAGGACAACATAGTCTTTTAGTATAAGTGGGAGATTTTTGGGATGTATACTGAAAAATCTATCTTTTGTATGAACATATTTATTTTTGAAATAAGAATCACATTATCATTGTTTGCATATTTATGGTTATGCATATTGTCTAATACAATACATTGTAGATAACATGGTGTGTAGTGTCACACGGGAGATCATGTTATCAGTTCCTTGTCGAGTATAAGTAAAGGCTGACAACCGAGATCGTTTTGGACAAACCATTGGTATGGTTGTAGTGTGATTTGGTATTGGTTTGTCTTAACTATAGAATTACACTAGTACACTTTGTATCTATTGAGCAGGACTGACTTAGAGGTGATTCGATTTATTGCTGACTATATAATTGAATCGGACCTCGGATATTATGGTGTACATGCTCTTAATCTCGATATAATAACGGGCACATATACTTAGTATTTATTTCTTTGATTTACCAATGGGCGAGATTTATAGAGTAAATCGATAGGCTTGGTAAGTTGGGAAATGATATTATTTACATGGTGTGTCGTTGATTATAGGAGGAAATTGTGTCCTATATATTAGGATGATGATGTCCCCTTGAGGAGCTCATAAGGTTCATCATTTAAACCCTGCAGGTGGACTTGGTCCAACATGATGATAAGATTGAGTGGTATTACTCATGGAGTTAGATGTTGATTAATTAATTGTCAGTAAATTAATTAATTGGTGGACATTCGATATCTTAAACACAGGGAGATATTTGTACAATTAATATATGGAGCCCATATTTATTTATGGGATTGGTGAGGTAGATCAATGATATTCCTCTAGTAGAATGGATTATCATTAATGGATCGGATTTTATGTGGGCCAGATCCATTGGGTGACCAAGATCCAACTCCTCCTCATGATCCCTATTGTATCCTATTAAAACCCTCATGAAGTCTATATCCGATGGTGGAAAATGGAACTCTAGATCGGACGGTAGAGGTTAAATCTCTAGATCCGACGATGGAGATTAAATCTCTAGATCCGACGGTTGAGATTAAATCTCTAGATCTGACGGTGAAGATTAAAAGGAGGCTTAAGTGTAACTCTATAAATAAGGTTTAAGGGTTGGGTGGCAAGGAAAACTCAAGGAGATTAGGTTTTGCTTCAAGGATTGGGCGACTAGGATTTGGAGAAGTCTTGGGCGGCAACAAGTGGAAGGTTTTCCTATCTTCCTAGGGTTTGGCCGACACCCCCTCTTCTCCTTTCTCTTCTTGGATAGTGCCCCAATCTTCTTCCTCTCTTCCTTGGCCAGTGGCAACAAGGCTTAGGGTTCTTCCCTTGGAGCTCTTGGCCGGCGCCCACTCCATCTCCTTCATCCACTCCTTGGCCGGCGGCAACATCAAGCTCCTTGGCTTTGTGGTCGGTCCTAGATAGGAGAAGAAGTTTTCTTTTATTCTTCCCTTTGTTTGGAGCGAGCAAGGAAGGGAAGAACGTGATCTTGGAGGCTTCGACTTTTGGAAGATCGTCGCCCACACGACATCCAAAAGGAGGAAGGGCATACAATAGAAGACCTTGAGGTAAACAAGAGGTATAATTCTTGTTTATGTATGTTTTCTTATTCTATGCAAGTTGTATGTATTGTATGTGGCTAATTTACTTGGACCGCGAAGACAAACACAAAAACCGGCGATCTGTACATCGTCTATTCCGCAGCTAATCGAAGAAAAAAGGTAGGTTGCTTGAACAACAAGTTTGTTCAAGTGACCACTCTAATCGAATAGCACGACGATGGATCGGTTGCTTGGGTAATCCCTCTTCGTCAAGGATTAATTTTTTTTAATCCGGGGACGTAGATGGGATCACCATGCACAAGAGACTGAGGTGGGAAGCGAAGCTTCGGATCGACACCCTATCACTTACGTGGCCAAGGCTACACACTTGGTCTTCTCTTGCCAACTCCATGTTGGACTTTCAATGCCAAGCCCCATTCTTAGACTTTCACTGCCAAGGCTACACACTTGGACTTACATGGCCAAGGCTACACACTTGGTCTTCCCATGACAATCACATGTCATATGTTTTATCGAACATCAAAATACTGCTCGAGTCAAACTTGAGTCCGGTCAATCGTGACCTGGGTCGATTGCACCAACACTTGTGAGAGGATCATCATGCATTTGCCCGATGAACTTTTTCTTCTACCAAGAACTATCTATTTCTAACCAAGTTTCCCTTTTGGATCGTCAGAGTTCAGGGGGTTGATATTGTTGGGAGCCCTTTGTCATTAAGGTCCCTCAACCCTTCTAGAGTTAATCTCTTCTACTTTGGTCCTTCTGCTAAGATAGGTTAATGGGGTACAAGAACGTACTAATAATCCCTACGAAGAGGCGGATTGAATTTCATATCCTACTCTATCATATTCCATCTTCTATAATTACGGGAGGTCAGATGACCGCAAGGTATATCCTTGGTTCTCCTAGATTTTTAATATGAAGGCTATCACCCTTTGTATCGCCTATGTGCAATATAAATAGAAACAAGACATATTCCTCATCAAACTCAAAAACACACAATTGCAAATAGAATCAAAAGAGATGACTATTTGATCTAGCGTGTCCACATACACAATTTTATCCCTAATCCTAGAATCGAGTATCTACTCCATAGACAAATATGAATAAACACAAGACATCTTAGGAAAAGTAATTACAATGAAAGTAAAATGAGAAAATAAGGAGATTACTTTCTGCCCTATTCAATTTATGTGTCTTGGTTGTTCTCCCCGATGCTGGAGCATCAAGAGGGATCTTCAAGTCGCTTCCTTCCTCCCCGTTGCGAGTCTCCAGTGCTTTTTAGGGCACCTTCTTGCCTTCCTTGCCATCGAGCCTCCTCCCTAGGGTTTGGGTGTGACTTCATATTTATAGATGTGAATCTGGCTCTCTATAAAACTCACAAAAACCCTAATCGCGTCAAATCTGCCCAGCGCCACACGATCGTGTGGAATCCACACGGTCGACCGTGTGGGGCACTAGAATTTCTGGCTTCAGGGATTGGACATGGCCGTGTTCACCTCTATACTGTCTGGTGCATGCCTTCTTTTTCTCTAGAGCATGTCAGTGTTTTGGGAGAAACACGGCCAGAGCATGCTCGCCTTCCTTTGGCTCCAAAAGTGTGTCGTTTTACCTCCAAAATGCCTTCCTAGACATAAAATAGCAAGAGAAGATCTCCAAACTAGAAAATAGGATATGAATACAAAATATCGAAAAAGATACATGAAACACGTATGAAATGCAATGAGATGTGAGCTAAAACTACTTCTTAAACCCTATATATTTTGCTCACATCAATTCCCCTAAACTTAGATCTTTGCTTGTCCTCAAGCAAACCTCAGTGCCATGAAATTTAAAAACATTGTTCCCATACCTAGCATGTTAACTAAATTATCAAGTGGTATTTTCAATCAAAGCAAATAGATATGTTCTAAAAGTTCACTAAGTTAGCTTTTCGTGCATGTGCTGAGCGAATTTTCCTAAGGGATACTTGTTCCACAGTGAGTTAAGCCATCATCCTATAGCTTTCCTAAGGTCTCTGACTTTTAGGTACTTACCTGCCCTAAGCAAGAGTCGTTCCCTAGAATTAGCATAAAGTCTCAAAGGCATGCATGATATTGAGAAAAATTAGTAGGTGTTTCCCCAGTAACTTAATTCGGTCTCAAATGAGCACCTAACCATTTCCACCCACGTCAATTGTTTTTAACTCTCTTTTTTCCTTTTTTTTTTCTTTTTTTCTCTCTCTCTCTTTTTTTTTTTTTTATTTTTCAAGGAACTTTGTTCCTCTCTAGCTCACTGGTATTTTGATTTTTCCAAATGGGCTTACACAATCCTAGCATCTCCAGTAACTAATATGCTAAATCTAGAGTGCCTTATGGATTCCACAGTACTAGACTACTAGGATGAATCATAACTATGTATGTAATAGATTCTCCCTTTCAGAATATTCGTCAAGTGTAAGTGAAAGATAAAAGCTAACAAGTGTAAATCTAGAACATCCATCAGAGAAATTAAAAATAATATACAACTAGATAAATGAAGTTAAGCTATCTATAGCATAGAAACAAATCGCGAAAAAGAAAATTTTGAAAGTATCACTGAGGTAGCTTAAAATGACAAACAATTAAGTGCTAAAAGGAAACAAAATACTATATGCATGAACACATAAATGCAAATGATCTAACACTAAACCTAAATGTCAAGAAAGAAACTACTGTTAGAATAAGGGCGTATCAAAATTTGGGGTCCTCCCCCCATACTTAAACAGTATCGTGGTTGAGGTTGTTAGGATCGATGAGTGGCTAGAACGGGGATGAATAGCCTAATCGTCGTCGATGGAATTCGTTTGTGTTGCTTGTCTACAATTATCGTTAGCGCAGTGGAATACAAATAACAAATAACACGATAACAATAATACAAACACACTCACAAGAGACAAGCGATAAACGTGGTTCGGAACCTTAGGGTTCCTACTCCACATGGCGAGCTCCACGACTCTAGTGATGCACACACAACTAACAAGTGTCCTTTTCGATAACACGTCGGAGGTGGAGAAACCTCGTACAAGCAATTACAATAGTAATGCACAAAGTACAAGAAAATACAAAGACAATAATGAAATACATGTAAAGAAACTTTACAACAATTGCTTTGAACACTTTGCTTGTTGCTTGGTTTGGTTTGCTCTTGAAGGTCTGGAATGCAGCAGCAAAACTCCCCAAAAATCACTGCAAAATCCTCTAACTCAAGCTCCTTTTATAATCTGCATCGAGCTAATTTTGCACCCAGCAGTCGACTGCCATAACACCCCAGTTGACTATCCCTATAGCCGTTGTCTCACAATGGCTCAATCCATGCAGGAAAAACTCCAATGGATACACTGGCAATCGACTGCCATTACCATCAGTCGACTGTCAAGCCCGTAGCCGACTATGCAGTCGGCTATCGAGCTTTCTATGCTCACGACCAAAACCATCAGTCGACTGACAATGCCACTTAGTGGCAGTCGATCACCGATCGACTCCCATTAGTCGATTGGTAATGATCATAGTCGACTAATAAACCTCAACAATGAGGTATAACCCAAGTATAATGCCCTCATACTTGCTAGACCACCCTTAGCTTAGACCTAAGCCTTCTATCCACCTGTTGCACCTATCAAATCCCTCCAAGTCATCGATGACTTGTTCATCCATACAATAGCCTTCAGGTGCTTCCATCGACTATTGTCATGTTGACCAGGTCTATACCGCCAAGACACATTGGACTTATGCTGCCAAGACTCAACTCATGGACTTTACGCTGCCAACATCAACCCTTGGACTTCCCAAATGCCAAGAACCCATGACTTAGACTTTCACCACTAAGGATACACACTTGGACTTACTTGACCAAGGCTACACACTTGGACTTTTCAAATGTCAAGTACCCATGACTTGAATTTTCATCGCCAAGGCTACACACTTGGACTTAGGTGACCAAGGCTACAAACTCGGACTTTCCAAATGGCAAGTACCCATGACTTGGACTTTCACTGCCAAGGCTACACACTTGGACTTCCCAATTGGCAAGTACCCCTGACTTGGACTTTCACTACCAAGGCTACACACATGGACTTTTCCATCATATGGTCAACCCCATGTCAACCATATAGCCAACCCATTATCAAACAATGATCAACTCATCATCAAACTTCAAAACAATACTCGAGTAAAACTCAAGTCCGGTCAATCGTGACCTGGGTCGATTGCACCAACAAAGGTGGGAAATCTAGCAGTCTTGGCATGTCAGGCTCTTGGGAGAACCTGGTGCTTAGCCATTGATGCCACATGCACATGTGGTCGATCTGGGAACTGGTGGATGCAGCGACGGCTCTGTGCTCCTCCTCCCTAGCCCACTGTGCTTGTGTAGCATACATGTGTTGTCGAATTTCTTGGCGATAGGCAGCCTCCTCCTAAAAATAAGCTCGAGCCTCACCGTAGAACTCCTCGTTCAGCTGAAAATGCTCCCGTAGATCTTCAAACTCTTCCTGTGTATAGGTCCTATGCTCCTCCCATCAGTTCCCCTGTGTCTGCTGCTTGATGTAAATATCATCGAGGCACAATCGGAACTCAGAGAAGTCATAAGACGACATACCTATATCCTGCTCAAAAGTGGAAAAAGAAGGAGGTGCATGTGTAGGCTCGCGATGTGGACTAGGGGGCCCTACTTAAAAAAAGTTCTGGATTCGGCATGACTGTGTGAAATTCATACGACTGATTGTCTGGGACTCTAGATTTCTCTCGGAGTGCAACACGGTCCGAGAGTTTCCACACACCCCGCCGTGTGCTCTTCTGACCGTAGGGCACGACCATGTGGAATCCACACGACCACCTGTGCTTCCTTCTAAGGTTCTAACAAGAGATCTCCTTTCTACCTAGCAAGTTCTATTTGACCCTAAAACACATGTGAAGATTCTAATGGACAAAAAATAAAGTCTAAACTAACATCCATGAATGAAAAAAGAATAAAAACATGTAAATTTAAACTTGGGTTGCCTCCCAAGAAGTTCTTGTTTAAGGTCTTTAGCTCGACCATACTCCTTTGCCTCAGCTCAGCTTTAGTGGCTCTGTGAACCTCCATTCTTCTATTTCAGAATTTTCACCCTCGCTCTACACTTTAGCTCTTGCAAGAATGATATACTTCCCTAAGGCGGGTTTCAAATCCCCAACACTAGGAAACTTGAACTCTAAATTATTATCCCCTAACGTCAGAGTTAGCTTATGATTCTTTACATCCATGACCATTCTTGCTGTGGCTAAAAATGGTCGTTCGAGAATCAAGAGGATTTTCGGGTCTTCCTCCATTTCCATGACCACAAAATCCATAGGAAGTGTAAAATTTTCCACTCTAAACAGCACATCTTCCAGAATCCCCTGTGGGTATCGGTACAAGTGGTCGTAAGTTATAACGTCATAGTGGTGAACTTCAAATTCCCCAACCCTAATTTTTTGCATAAGGTATAAGACATCAAGCTCACACTGGCGCCCAAGTCACATAAGACCTTGCTAATTAGAGTTTCCCCTATATGACATGGAATATAGAAACTCCTCGGATCCTTTAATTTTTGAGTGGTCTCATTCTGGAGATAAGCGCTTGATTCTTTTGTAAGGGTCACTACCTTTGACCACTCGACCTTCCAGTGGTGTGCAATAATATCTTTCATGAATTTTGCAAATTGAGGCATTTGGTACAAAGCTTCGAGTATCGACACCTCCACTGAGATCGATTTTAACATGTTAAAAAATTTTCCGAACTTAGCATCTCTTTTTGCATTGGTCAGCCTCTGCAAGAATGGTACTATCAAGGCTGGTTGAGTTTTTATAGCAGGTTAATGTTCAATGTTTTCAACTTCTTCCATCCCGATCTCCTCAGAAGGTTCCTTTACTTCGAATCCTTATTCCGGTTCGACAACTAACTTGCCCGGCAATTCCTTCAAGATCCTCCCGCTCCGTAACATCACTGCCTTGCACTTCTCCACTAGATTAGCCTATGATTTTCCTGGTAACCATCTCAGTGCTCTGGCAACCTAGATGGCGATCTGAGCTACCTGAACCTCTAGCATCTTTTGCTGGCTAGCGAGATCATTCATAGATGATTTTAATCTTCAATCATTGTATCTGTCTGTGAATGTCACCGCTGGAACTCAGCGTTCGCCTCTTGTTGCATTTGAATAAAGTTTTCTATCATCTGCTCCAGTCGGTGGTTGGGTGGTTGTTCCTGCCCATTTCTCGGTTGCCCATATCCTCTTGACTGTTGAAAATTTCTTGAATTACCTTTATAGGAAAAATTCGGGTGGTTCCCCCATTCGGGGTTGTATGTGCTTGAATAAAGATTATTGGGCCTCTGATTATACTCGCCCACCGCACCAACATGCTCAACCTGAGTCTCAGATCCGCTCTGCTCTCCACAGTAGTCCTCCTGATATGCTGCTACTCCATCACTAAAGGAGTTGGTCACACCTACAGAAGTAGGGGTTAGGGAGTCAAACCGTCTTCTTAGTGCGTCCATCCTTGCCGCTAGATGATCCACGGAGTTAACAACATATCTCCCTGCTGCAGGTGCTGTGTGACTTCGCTCAGAAGCCCATTGGTGGTTGTTCTGGGCCACCTTCTCGATCAACTCTTCTACTTCCTCGATGGTCTTGTTCATTAATGCTCCTCCTATAGCAGAACTGAGGGAAACCTTCATTACATATGCGATCCCATTATAGAATATGTGAATCACCAGCCACCTCTCGAGATCGTGATGTGGGCATTGGTAGAGTAGCACTTTGAATTGATCCCAGGCTTCAAACAAGGACTCCCCTTCCTTATGCCAGAAGCTAGTGATCATGTGGCATATGTGAGCAATATTACTTGTTGGAAATAATTTATTTAGGAATTGCTTCTCACACTGCTCCCATGTGGTGATGCTTCATGAAGGAAGGGAGTGTAGCCATGTCTTTGCCTTGTCTCGTAGTGAAAATGAATCGCATCGGTGGGTACTCCATTGAATTTTAATGTAGAGGATATCTCTAAAAATGTCTCTAGGTGCCGATTCGGGTCTTCAGTTGTAGCTCCTTCGAATTGGCTTTGTTGGACCATGTATATGATTGTTAGTTTTAACTCGAAATTATTAGCTGTGATGGATGGTCTAGCTATACTCGGCCTATACCCTCTAGCACTGGGGGCTGCATAATCTCGTAGAGGCTTCCTACCTAAGTTCACCAAAGGGCCATCTTGTTCCTCCATATTTTTCTGTTCAGCTCTCCTGTGATGGTAGGTTCGCTCTATTTCTAGATCTATTGAAAGAAGATTTTTCGATCCTAAGCGTCTATGCATACGATGAACCAAGCTGCACAATCAGGAGTATATATACTACTTATTAAAAGGAAATCAAATAACCTAAAGCACTAAACCAAATGAAGAAAAACTAAAAACTGAGCTAAAGCAAGATGTAATATAACTAAATTTAAATAGAAAAAATCTAAACAGAGTAAACTGAAATAAAATAAGAAAACAAATCTAGCCTAGGTCTGATCCAAACTATCCACTTTCGATTCAATATCAAATCAACAGTCCCCGTCAATGGCGCCAAAAAATTGATGCACATGAGAGCGACCTCAAATCATCGACGAGGGTCATCGAGGACTCGAAGCATGTGCTCGCGTTCAATGCCTGCAAGTGCATAAATGTTGTCAAATAATAAAAGATTATCAATCCCACAGAGATTGAGATTTGAATACCATTTGTCCAATGGATGTTGTTGTTCGTAGTTATAATCCTAAGAGTTGTGGTTGCGAAGTTGACGGTAGTTCTAACTCAAGTATGGTGTCACTCGGAGGAAGAGAAGGTTGGTTTGATGTTCTCTAAAGGATTCTAGGACTTCAGTTTTATTTGTGCGTCGTGGGACATGCTATCAATTAGATGCTTTTGAGACCTCTAATTATGATCTTGTGAGAGGATCATCATACATTTGCCTGATGAACTTTTTCTTCTACTGGGAACTATTTACTCCTAACCAAGTTTTCCTTTCGGATCGTCAGAGCTCAGGGGGTTGATACTGTTGGGAGCCCTTTGTCACTAAGGTCCCTAAACCCTTCTAGAGTTAATTTCTCCTACTTTGGGCCTTCTGCTAAGATAGGTTAATGGGGTACGAGGATGTCCTAATAATCCCTACGAAGAGGTGGATCGTATTTCATATCCTACTCTATCATATTCCACTTCTACAATTATGGGAGGTAGGATGACCGCAAGGTCTATCCTTGGTTGTTCTAGATTTTTGATACAAAGGCTATCACCCTTTGTATCGCCTATGTGTAGTATAAATAGAAACAAGATGTAATCCTCATCAAACTCAAAAACATATAATTGCAAATAGAATCAAAAGAGATGACTATTTGATCTAGCATGTCTACATACACAAGTTACTCCCTAATCATAGAATCGAAGTATCTACTCCATAAACAAATATGAATAAACACAAGACATCTTAGGAAAAGTAATTACAATGCAAGTAGAATGAGAAAATAAGGAGATTACTTTCTGTCCTAACCAATTTATGTGTCTTGGTTGTTCTCCCCGATGCCGGAGCATTAAGAGGGATCTTCAAGCTGCTTCCTTCCTCCCTGTTGCAAGTCTCTAGTGCTTTTTAGGGCACCTTCTTGTCATCCTAGCCATTGAGCCTCCTCCCTAGGGTTTGGGCGTGACTTCCTATTTATAGATGTGAAGCCGACTCTCCATAAATCCCACGAAAACCCTAATCGTATCAAATCTACTCAGCGCCACACAACCGTGTGGAATCCACATGGCTGACCATGTGGGGCATTGGAATTTCTGGCTTCAAGGGTTGGACACGACCGTGTGAGATTCACACGGACAAGGCATGCCCGCCTCTGTATTGTCCGGTGCATGCCTTCTTTTGCTCCGGAGCATGCACGTGTTTTGGGAGAAACATGACCAGAGCATGCTCACCTTCATTTGGCTCCAAAAGTGTGTTGTTTTACCTCCAAAATGCCTTCCTACACATCAAAATAGCAAGATAAGATCTCCGAACTAGAAAATAGGAAATGAATACAAAATATGGAAAAAGATGCATGAAACACGTATGAAATGCAATGAGATGTGAGCTAAAACTACTCCTAAAACCTTATATGTTTTGCTCACATCAGTATGCTATATTGTGTATGAGACCTGATGTATTGTACACTTTGAGTATTATCAGTCGGATCTTGGTATGGAACATTGGGTGGCGATCAAGGCAATCCTTATGTACTTGAGAAGGAAGACTAAGGATTTGTTCTTGGTATATGGAGGAGGTGATGTTGTAGTAAGTGGGTATATTGATGCCAGCTTGGAAATAGATAAGGATGATTCCAAATCCTAGTTTGGATACATATTAATCATGAATTGAGGTGCGGTGAGTTGGAAAATGTTGGATCGATGCGGTTCGCTAGAGGGGGGGGGTGAATAGCGATAAAAACTTTTTTGTAATCGTTCACTAAGGTACGAGTAAAACGCAGCGGAAAGATAACAATAAATAAATAAAAAACACGAGGGTTTTTACTTGGTTCATAGCCTACGGCAACTACTCCAAGGCCCTAGTGGTCCTTGACCACGCACGGAGGGCAAAATACTAACCAAACTCTTCCTCGTTGGAGATAGGAGTTAAACGAATACAAAACTCGATAAAGACTCAAGGTAGAGGGACACTCCCCCTCTCCTTGATATGATTTAAAGCTTTACTAAAAGAAATAAACTGAAATACAATTTAGAACATTCGTTACCGACGACTTTAAAGGTTGGAGGTTGAAGCTCCAGTCGTCGTCTCGGCAGCGCTTCGTCGTAGGGATGTCGGAGAGTCGGAGCGTATCGGAAGCACTTGGAAGCTTTTTAATTGATGAAAAATCCTAGGTTTGGCCCTCCTTTTATAGCCTTTGAGCCCCTCATCGAATGGGTCTTTAGCCAATCGCAAATGGGCACAAAACCCCTTGAAAAATGGTGATAACTCTTGACTACTCGAGGCTGATCCTTTGACCATCAGTCGACTGATGGCCATCATCCGATCGATGGCGATCGACATCGACCTTCGCCGATCGATTGACGGCAATGAGTCCTCCAAGCCGGCAATGATCGATGCTAGCTGCAAGGCAAGGTTAGCTCAACAAAAACATAATTTCGATGGTCGTCGACCATCCGATCTCGACCTAGACCATCTATAAGAAGTCTTTGGTCGGATCTACGCTTAAGATCATCTCCGTAAAGAGGATACGACCTTACTTACGCTCGCACACATGACCTTACTTACTTACGCTTTTGCTTCCGGCCTTCCACTCAATTCCTTCGGCTCCCTCCGAAGTCTCTTGAGTGTCGTCCGACCACCGCGGCTTCCTCCGGGTGTCGCTAGCCTTCAGCTCCAGCGTTGAGACTTTTCTGCACACTTGATTTAGCTCATGAGATAACAATATATGCTTAACTTTGTATCGTTTGCTATAATCAAAACTTAGGTTCGACTTAGGTGCCTACTGCACCAACAATCTCCCCCTTTTTTATTTATGGCAAACCCACATACAAAGTTAAGTAAATAGCAAGCATGAAGAGTAATAATGTGCATGAGAAACAAAAAATATGGAGATTAAGTTGGAGTAGTAAGGATTTTCTTCAAGTACTCCCCCTTGAGGAAACCTCCCCCTTGACCGAGGGTGAGTCTTGAAGAAAGACCTTAATCCTCCCCCTTGAGGGTTGCTTTAAGTAATTAACATTACTTAAAGTTGGCCTTAGTAAAACATTTTAGTTAAGCCCTTTCTCCCCCTTAAGTAAAACATTAACGACATAAAGTTTTTAAAAAATAAGTTTAAGTAAAACATAGACGACACAAATAAGTTTATGTTAAGAATTCTTTGGCCTTTTGGTAAAAGTTAACTAAGTTTTAACTTTTGGTTTAAATATGAAGTAAGAGTTAAGTTATCAAAAAAATTTGACCCCTTAACTTTGGCCTTTTTCTCCCCCTTTTGCCGTATATCGAAAAGGGTAAGGGGTGTGTGGAAAACAAAATAAGTGTTAAAGTCCAAGCATGTTCCCTATTTTTTATATATATATATAAAAAATATACTGAAAATAAGCTCATCTATAAAATGTTCGACTCATATTTGGCTTGATTGATATGTAAGATCAACTAGTCCTGGTCAGAGTCGGTTAGTATGTATGATTATACTCCGTGGCTCATAGCGATGCACTAGCTCTACATCTGGAACCAGGAGTAAGGTCCTAACATCTCACGCCCATCTACGTGGCTAAGTACACAAACACATTAGTCCTATGTGTTGTGAGATGTACTAGCTCCTTAAATCTATAGGTGCATGATATCTAAGGTATGTCCTATGCTAGTTCCATAAAAATGAAATAGTAGTAAGAACATATAATTTGCATGTACCTATTCTATTACGCACATGCCCAATTTTCGTCTTAATAGACTAAATTCGGCTTCGGGTAGGGGTTTAGTAAAGAGGTCTGCTAAGTTAGACTTCGATTCAACGTATTCGAGTTGTATGGCTCCGTTGGCCACATGTTCTCGAATGAAATGGTGTTTAACTTCTATATGTTTGGTCCTAGAGTGACATATCAGATTCTTTGTAAGATTAATTCAACTAATGTTGTCTACGTAAAGTTTAGTATTCGTAAAGTCTAACTTAAAGTCGCGGAGAGTGTGCTTCATCCAAAGAAGTTGAGTGACACACTCACCCATCGCAATGTATTCGGCTTCGATGGTAGATAAAGCGACACAGTGTTGCTTCCTACTGCACCAACTTACTAGACTCGAGCCGAGTAGTTGACAACAACCACTCGTGCTCTTTCTATCGAGTTTACTACCGGCATAATCCGAATCGGAGTAGCCGATTAGTTCGAACTCCGTAGATCTAGGGTACCAAATACCAACGTTAAGTGTACCCTTTAGATATCTAAGGATACACTTAACTAGGGTTAGGTGAGATTCCTTAGCACAGGTTTGAAACCTGGCGCACATACTTACTGCGAATAGGATGTCGGGTCGACTCGCAGTTAAGTATAGGAGACTTCCTATCACGCTCCTATAGTACTTTAAGTCAATGGTCTTACTTTCTAGTTCTTCTCCTATGTTAACGTTAATCGCCATTGGGGTGTTTATTGCCTTAGTGTCTTGCATTCCAAATCTTTTAATTAACTCCTTAGTGTATTTTTGTTGATATAGGTATATACCATCCTTAGTTTGTTTAATTTGTAGACCTAAAAAGAAACTTAACTCGCCTACCAAGTTCATTTCGAACTCACTTTCCATGAGTGAAACGAACTCGTTTAGTAAGGCTGAGTTAGAGGTTCCAAAAATTATATCGTCTACGTAAATTTGAGCTATGAATATTTCTTTACCTAAGGTTTTTACTGTTGGGATGTATACTGAAAGCCTAGCTCTTTTGTATGGACATCTTTATTTTGAAATAAGAATCGCATGATCATTGTTTGCATATATTTATGCATATTGTCTAATACGTTACATTGTAGATAACATGGTGTGTGGTGTCACACGGGAGATCATGTTATCGGCTCCTTGTAAAGTATAAGTAAAGGCTCACAACCGAGATGGCTTTGGACAAACCATCGGAATGGTTGTAGTGTGATTTGGTATTGGTTTGTCTTGACCATAGAATCACACTAGTGCACTTTGTGTGTATTGAGCAGGACCGACACAGAGGTGATTCGATTTATTGCTGACTACATAATCGAATCGGACCTCAGATATTATTTAGTACATGCTCTTAATCCCGATATAATAACGGGCACATATACTTGGTACTCATCTCTTTGATTTACCAATGGGCGAGATTTATAGATTAAATCGATAGACTCGGTAAGTTGGGAGATGATATTATTTATATGGTGTGCCGTTGATTATAGGAGGAAACCGTGTCCTATATATTAGGATGATGATGTCCCCTTGAGGAGCTCATAAGGTTCATCATGTAAACCCTGCAGGTGGACTTGGTCCGGCATGATGAAAAGGTTGAGTGGTACTACTCATGGAGTTAGATGTCGATTAATTAATGGTCAGTAAATTAATTAATTGACGGACATTCGAGATCTTAAACACGGGGAGAAAATGTACAAATAATATATGGAGCCCATATTATCATATGGGGGTTGGTGAGGTAGATCAATGATGGACCTTTAGTGGATTGGACCATCATTAGTGGATCGGACTTTATGTGGGCTTGATCCATGGGTGACCAAGACCCAACTCCTTCTCATGGTCCCTAATGTAGCCCATTAACACCTCAAGATGCTTAGATCCAATGGATAGAAACAAAACACTAAGATCCATTGGTAGAGATTAAATCTCTAAGATCCGACGGTTGAGATTAAATCTCTAGATCCGACGGTTGAGATTAAATCCCTAGAACCAATGGAGGAGATTAATTCATGACTTATCCCTAACTCTATAAAAGGAGGGCATGGGAAGTGGTCGTGGATAACATCATTGAGAGGGAGCAAGGCTTGGGCGGCAAGAATAGGGCAATCCTAGTTGAGATAGGATTGGAATTAGGGTTAGGGTTTGGAAGCAAGGGTGGCACCAAATAAGGCAAGTTTTCCTTCTTCCTTGCCTTGTGGCCAACGTCCAGCAGCTATTCCAGCCCTTCCCAGCCCTTGGCCACGCCCAAAACACTCCCCTCTCTTCTCCTTAGGTGGTGGAAACAAGATATAGGGTTTCCCTTGGTGTCTTGGTAGTTTTCCATCATCTTCTTCTCCTTCTAGTTGGCCGGCGGCAAGAACTTCTATAGTTCTTTGTTGGTTGAGTTTTTGAAGGAGAAAAACATTGTTTCTCTTCTTCCTCTTGCTTGGGAAAATCAAGGAAGGAAGTTTTGCGATCTAGGAGCTTCGACTTTTGGTGGATCGTCGCCCACACGACGTCCAAAAGGAGGAGGGTCATACATTAGAAGACCAAGAGGTATAACTATTCTTCTATCTCTTTTATTCATTGCTTGTGTTTGTTTTTCAAAATATAAGCATGTTATATTTCTGTAAATAGGCTAAATAATACCTGGATCCCGAGTATAAATACAAAAACCGGCGATCCGGACATCGTCTATTCCGCGGCTACTCGTAGAAAAGAGAATGGTCACTTGAACAACTAGTTTGTTCAAGTGACCTCTCTAAACGAATAGCACGACGATGACTTGGTTGCTTTGGGAATCCCTTTTGTCTAGGATTAAATTTTTTAATCCGGGGACATCGAAGGGATCACCATGGTCAAGCAACCGAGGTGAAGGGGAAGCGAAGTCTCCCCTCACGGATCAACCCCAACATTTACGAAGAGAGTTGGGTCAACTAAGCCTTGGTTAAACCCTTTTGACTTAAGATGGATTGAAAGTCTCTCGTACCAAGCTTGAGGAGCTTGTTTAAGTCCATAGAGAGCTTTCTTAAGTTTTAGAACATGGTCGGGTTTATCTAGATTTTCGAATCCGGGGGGTTGGCTGACATAAACTTATTCTTTAATGTATCCATTTAGGAATGCCGACTTAACATCCATTTGAAACAGCTTAAATCCTCGATGTGCGGCATAAGCTAGCAACATTCGAATGGATTCGAGTCTAGCTATTGGGGCATAGGTTTCGTCGTAATCTAAGCCTTCGACTTGGCTAAACCCTTTGGTGACTAACCTAGCCTTGTTTCTAACTACTTCACCTTTATCATCAAGCTTATTTCGAAACACCCACCTTGTTCCAATTATCGTTTTGTCTTTAGGTGGTGGTACTAATTCCCACACTTCATTCCTAGTAAATTGAGCTAGCTCTTCTTGCATTGCAATAATACAATCGGGATCAAGAAGAGCTTGTTCAATTGATTTGGGTTCTATCTTTGAAATTAAGGAAATTTGACTAAGGTTCCTATAGGATGCTCTAGTTCGAACTCCTAGATTAGGATCTCCTATCACTTGATCGATAGGGTGGTTAGTCTGAATCCTAGATTGGGTTGGGTTTGTGTCACTTAATGCTTGATCAATGGGGTGACTTGGTTGAACACTAGTTTGGTTGGAGTCATCTATCACTTGATCAATAGAGTGACTTGGTTGACTTAGGTTAGGATTAACACTAGACCTGATCTCCGGAACAGAGTTAGGTCTAGTATGAATTGGCTCACTCATTGGGGTTGCTGGGGGTTTTGTAGGTTCATGTCCTTCATCAAATACTACATTGATAGTCTCCTCGACTCTAAGGGTGTCGTGGTTATATACTCTATAAGCTCGACTTGTAGTCTAGTATCCTAGAAAGATTCCGGTCGTGGTTTTGGATGTAAATTTCCCTAGGTAATCCTTAGTGTTTAGGATATGTACCTTACACCCAAATACCCTAAAGTACTTGATGTTGGGTACTTTATCGTGATAAATCTCGTATGAGGTCTTAAGGTGCCTTTTTACCATAAGGATCCTATTTTGGACATAGCATGCTGTACTCACGGCTTCTGCCCAAAACCTATCGGGTAGGTCATATTCGTTCAACATGGTCCTAGCGGTTTCTTGTAGAGTTCGGTTTTTCCGCTCCACTAAGCCATTTTGTTGAGGGGTCCTAGGGCAAGAGAATTCATGGTGGTATCCATTTAGGTTACAGAAGTCGGTGAACCTTTGATTTTTGAATTCACCACCATGATCGCTTCTAAGTCTTTTAACCTTAAGGTCTTTTTGATTCTTGATTAATTTGAATAGATTGATTTATTGATCTAGGGTATCATTTTTATGTTTGATGAACCTAACCCAGGTAAACCTGGAGTAGTCGTCAATTATGACTAAGCAATATTGACTTCTATTGAGTGACTTGGCTCCATGTGAATCGAATAGATCCATATGCAGGAGCTCAAGTACAGTTGAGGTTCGTTCTTGGTTAGTTAACTTGTGTTGTGTCCTAGGTTGTTTTCCTTGTTGACAAGCATTACAGATTTTATTAACCAAGTTGTTGAGGTTGGGTAAGCCTCTGACTAAGCCACTCTGACTCATCTTGTGGACGAGTCTTGGGTGCGAGTGACCAAGTCGTCGGTGCCACAACCATGATTCCTCTTCCTGTGTCATAAGACATTTGGCTGAGGATTTGATTAAGTTAATTGTATAAATGTTATTTGTCCTAGTTCCTTTGAGTATTGTTTTAGTTGTTTTATTTGTTTTAATTACACATTCATTTTCTAAAAATACGACCTTATAGTTATTGTCACATAATTGGCTTACGCTAAGCAGGTTATATTCAAAATTCTCTACAAGTAATACATTTTTAATAACAAAATTCGAGTTAAGCTTGATATCACCTGATCCGATGATTTTGAGCTTGCCGTTATTCCCAAAGGCTACCGATCCTTGTCGTTTGAATCGAAGCTTTGTGAATTTGAGTTGATCCCCGGTCATGTGTCGGGAGCAACCGCTGTCCAACATCCATTGATCCTACACACAAGGTGGTTGGATTGGATGTTAGATTTTTTTTTAAAAAAAAAAAATTGGTTGTAAGTTGTTAAACCTAGGTCATCTCACCTGTGTCTATATGATCAAGCATGTTATACTTATGTGTTTTTTTGTGAGATGATTTCCAATTAAGTTGATTAAGTGTATTTAGGTTCAAGTAATTTTATGTTAGATTTGGATTTGACTCTAGGCTTGTCAAGTTTACCTTTTCAAGATCATGGCTTCCAGGTCATGGCGAGGCACAGGGGCCTTCTTTTATCGGATCATCGACCACTTCCTTAGACAAAGCCATGTTCAAGAAAATGATGACTTGACTCACCTAAGATTATTTCCTAGTCTAACTAGTTATTTTTGAAAAGAGACTCCCCGAGGCTCAATCTTTTCGAAGAATTTTAGTTGGTTATGTTTTTGAAAAGAGGCTCCCCGAGGCTCAATCTTTTCGAAGAATTTTAGTTGGTTATGTTTTTGAAAAGAGGCTCCCCGAGGCTCAATATTTTCGAAGTTGATTATATTCATGTTCTAAGTGAGTTCACAAGTTTTAAAGTACAAACTTTCTAAGTTAAAGCATGCAATTTCTAAGTTAAAGCACAAACATTCTAAATTAAAACATGCAATTTCTAAGTTAAAGCACAAACATGTTTTGTACTGGCTCCCCCTAGACCGTTGAATCAGTTCGGTCTATCCACATAGTGGATTTGGTCGTTGGGAATCCAGTACGGGTTGGATCCTAGAGTTGAAATCAAAAGGTTCTTAGGGACCCATGCTTGGACATGTTTCCTATGTCGACTTACAATCGACATATACGACCTATTAGTCGTGTTTGAGTTAAATCCTAGTCCAGCCTTGTTGTACACGGCCCTTTGAGATCCAAGTAGGAGGTCAAGTCCTTTGGATCCCGAAGTGAACCTTTCCAATGTGTTCCTAAGATCTTCGACTTGACTTTTCAAGAGAGAGTTCTCAACTTCGAGCTTTTCAACTCGAGTTGAGTCCTTCTCTTGAACTCGACTAGTCGAAGAGGTTAGGGAGATCTTGTGTTTGAGGAGTTTAACCTCCTCAACAAGGGTCTCAACCTTGGACTCGGACTTAGCTAACTTCCTAGACAAAAACCTAACCGTATTATGTAAAGTATTAAATAAAGTTCGACTTACTTTAAGGGTATCTTTTGAACCGGATGCATATCCGTGGCTTGACTTGAAGGTAGCTTCGTAGTCCGAGTCATCCTCAAGTTCTGACTCAAGTTCAGGCTCGGTCTCCGTGTCCGACTCAATTGATTTTTCCATGAAGACGTGGTCTTCGTCTTCTTCAGATGACGCTTCTTCCCATGTCGCGTTGAGGGCCTTCTTGTGCTTAGGTGCTTGGTGGTTCAGCTTGGGGCACTCGGACTTGATATGTTCAAACCTGTTACACTCATAACACCTAATATTAGAACTTTTAGGCTTACCTTGGTTGAGTCGAGTCGTGGTTCGCTTTCGTCCCTTGGCTATCCTTCGAGCTAGGTTCATTAGTTCGGCAGTCAACTCCGGGTCAACTTCTTCTTCGGACTCGTCTTCCTCCTCGGTTGGTGGTGGCTTGCTTGCGATTTTCTTCTTCTTTGATCCTGCAAACAAGGCTATACCCCTCTCGGGTTCCGAGTTGGATGTTCATGTAATTCGAAATCGGAAAAGAGTTCATCTAACCTAATTTTAGAAAGGTCCTTGGAGACCTTGTAGGCATCGACCATGGATGCCCACAAGGTAGTCCTCGGAAAAGAGTTTAGAACATACCTTATAAGGTCGCGGTTTTCGACCTTTTGCCCGATTGCGTGTAGGTTGTTGACGATGTCCTGGACTCGGGCGTGAAGTTGCGTCGCGGACTCGTGTTCCTGCATTTTTAGGTTATATAGTTTATTGAAAAGAAGATCACGCTTACATACCTTGGCTTCGTCAGTCCCTTCGTGTAGCTCCACTAGTTTTGTCCAAAGATCTTTTGCGCTTATGAAGGGGCCGACGCGATTTAGCTCCTCCTTGGATAGGCCGCATTGAAGGATTTGCGTTGCCTTAGCGTCGGCTTCAACTTGTTTTTTTGTCGCAATGGTCCATTGGTCATAATCCAAGGAGTCACCCACTTTATTAGTCGGAAGTGTGAAACCCGTTTGGATTATGATCCACATCTCGATTTGGGTTTTAAGAAAGCATTCCATCCGACCCTTCCAATAACGGAAGTCATCTCCATTGTAAAACGGAGGTCGGACGGTGCTAAACCCTTCGAGATGGGCCATTAGAACAAAGAACACAAGGAGACGAAGGAAAAAAAACTAGCAACGACAAAAACACACAAAAAGTACCAAGACTCACGTCTTGGATTAGTAGTGCGGGAGTAAATTTAACAAAGCAAAATAAATCTGAAATAAACAGAAATAAAAGAAAAATAAATCTGTGAAAAATGGCTAGATTGGTGGTTTCACCAAATCTTAGCAACCCCCGGCTCTGATACCAATTGTTGGATCGATGCGGTTCGCTAGAGGGGGGGTGAATAGCGATAAAAACTTTTTCGTAATCATTCGTTAAGGTACGAGTAAAACGCAGCGGAAAGATAACAATAAAAAAATAAAAAACATGGGAATTTTTACTTGGTTCGTAGCCTACGGCTACTACTCCAAGGCCCTAGTGGTCCTTGACCACAAAGACTCAAGGTAGAGGGACACTCCCCCTCTCCTTGATATGATTTAAAGCTTTACTAAAAGAAATAAACTGAAATACAATTTAGAACTTTCGTTACCGACGACTTTAAAGGTTGGAGGTTGAAGCTCTAGTCGTCGTCTCGGCAGTGCTTCATCGTAGGGATGTCGGAGAGTCGGAGCATATCGGAAGCACTTGGAAGCTTTTTAATTGATGAAAAACCCTAGGTTTGGCCCTCCTTTTATAGCCTTTGAGCCCCTCATTGAATGGGTCTTTAGCCAATCACAAATGGGCACAAAACCCCTTGAAAAATGGTAATAACTCTTGACTACTCGAGGCTGATCCTTTGACCATCAGTCGACTGATGGCCATCATCAGTCGACTGATGGCAGCATCAGTTGATTGCTGACCTTCGGCAGTCGACTGTTTGACGGCAGTCGAGTCCTCCAAGCTGGCAGTCGACTGATGCTAGCTGCAAGGCAAGGTTAGCTCAACAAAAACATAATTTCGATGGTCGTCGACCATCCAATCTCGACCTAGACCATCTATAAGAAGTCTTTGGTCGGATCTACGCTTAAGATCATCCCCGTAAAGAGAATACGACCTTACTTACGCTCGCACACACGAGCTTACCTCAGTACTTATGTGTTGCTTTTCCTTCCGGCCTTCCACTCAATTCCTTCGGCTCCCTCCGAAGTCTCTTCAGTGTCGTCCGACCACCACGGCTTCCTCCGGGTGTCGCTAGCCTTCAGCTCCAGCGTTGAGACTTTTCTGCACACTTGATTTAGCTCATGAGATAACAATATATGCTTAACTTTGTATCGTTTGCTATAATCAAAACTTAGGTTCGACTTAGGTGCCTATTGCACCAACAGAAAAGATTCAAATAAGACGCCGTTGCTGATTCTACTACAGAGGCAGAGTACATTGCAGCTTTTGAAGCAGTAAAGAAGGCACTATAGATCAAGAAGTTGATTACTAAACTTGGAGTAGTTCCAAGCATTGTTGAAGCATTACCTATTTTCTGTGACAATAATGATGCCATTGGATAGGTGAAGGAACTATGGTCTCATTAACGATCCAAGCACGTACTTTGTCGTTACCATCTGATCAGAGAGATCATAGGTAGAAGAGACATACAAATAGTGAGAGTTCCCACTGATAGGAATTTAGAAGATCCCTTGAGAAAGCCTCTTCCCTAAGAAAAGTTTGAGAAACATATAGAGGCCTATGGTATTAGATACCATGGCGATTGGCTATAGGACAAGTGGGAGTATGATGTAATTGAGAGGTGTCATAAAGAAATTGTCTTAGAAGTTATTAATAAAATTTACTATTTGGGTATACATTGTCTATATATTTGATTGGATCTTAAATTCATCTACTAAAGTCAACAATATGATACATAGCATGAGAAATTATGATTGGATCACAATGAGTGGGTATCTTATTATGTGTAAATATGTGAGTATTGAAACTATTCCTAGTTGATGAATTGATGAGATTGGACATCATCAAATTTTGTGTGATTGGCACATGTTATGATCCTTGGTTTATCGAAGCATTCGATACTCACTGAATGGAAGCATAGAGATGTTGAGAGTGAACATGTGGATGCTAGTTAAGTAACTAGTTCATTGAAGTGACCTGCTATAAGACTTCATATGGTTCTTTATGTTGTTGAATATCTCATTGCAACTCGAGTGTGAGATTCCTTAGACTTGAGGTATTCAAGTCATCTTGATCGTGACACCTTATACTTTAACTTCTTCACATCCATTCCCATAGGAGGTGTAACACCAGGTTGATTAGGTATAAGTTTGTTGTGATGTATACTGAAAGCCTTGCTCTTTTGTATGAACATCTTTATTTTGAAATAAGAATCACATGATCATTGTTTGCATATTTTTATAGTTATGCAAAATTGTCTAATATTTTACATTGTAGATAACATGGTGCTTGGTGTAGCACAGAAGATCATGTTATCAGTCCCTTGTAGAATATAAGTAGAGGCTTACAACCAAGATGGTTTTGGACAAACCATTGACATGGTTGTAGTGTAGCTTGGTATTGTTTTATCTTGAACATAGAGTTTCACTAGTACACCTCGGTGCATTGAGCAGGACCGACATAGAGGTGATTCAATTTATTGCTGACTACAAAATTGAATCGGACCTCGGATATTATGTTGTACATGCTCTTAATCCCGATATAATAACGGGCACATGTACTTAGTATTTATTTCTTTGATTTACCAAAGGGTGAGATTTCTATGGATTAAATCAATATGCCCGGTAGGTTGGGAAATAATATTATTTACATGGTGTGCCGTTGATTATAGGAGAAAACCGTGTCCTATATATTAGGTTGATGATGTCCCCTTGAGGAGCTCATAAGGTTCATCATGTAAACCCTGCAGGTTGACTTAGTCAACATGATGATAAGGTTGAGTGGTACTACTCGAGGAGTTAGATATTAATTAATTGATGGTTAGTAAATCAATTAATTGACGGACATTCAATATCTTAAACACGGGGAGATGGATGTAAAAATAATATATGGAGCCCATATTAATTTATGGGGGTTGGTGAGGTAGTTCAATGATGATCCTCTAGTGGAATGGAACATCATTGATGGATCAAGTTTGTGTGGTTCCGATCCATCGGGTGGCCAAAACCCAACTCCTCCTCATGGTCCCTATTGTAGCCTAATATAAACCTTATGAAGTCTAGATCAAATGATGGAAAACAAATCTCTAGATCTGACGGTTGGGATTAAATCCCTAGAACCGACGGTGGAGATTAAATCTCTAGATCCGACGATTGAGATTAAATTCCTAGACCCGACGATGGAGATTAAATTTCTAGATCCAACGGTTGGGATTAAAACCCTAGAACCGACGGTGGAGATTAAATCTCTAGATGCGACGGTTGGGATTAAAACCCTAGAACCGACGGTTGAGATTAAATCTCTAGATCCGACGGTTGAGATTAAAACCCTAGAACTGACGGTGGAGATTAAACCAAGGCCTAAACCTAACTCTATATATATAGGCTTAAGGTGGGCGGAAAATGAGGAGATGATGGATGATTGAAATTAGGGTTTAGCCTCTCATTGCTTGGGCGGCAAGAAACCCTAAGGAGGAAACCCTAATTGGATTAGGGTTTGGCTCTTTGGTTGGGCGGCAAGGTTTGAAAGGGAGATCTTCGCCCTAGATCTCTTCTTCTTCCAAGATGGTGGCCGGCTCCTAGATCTCTTCCCTCTACCTTGGTTGGGCGGCAAGTAAGCCTAAGGAGGAAACCCTAACTAGGGTTTGGCTCCTATGGTTGGGTGGCTAGGGTTTGCAAGAAGGTGGGCGACATCTATAGGAGAGGAGCTCTTCTTCTTCCTAGGGTGTGGCCGGCTGCTTCCTCTATTCCCTCCACCTTGGTCGGAGCCCAACATATTCCCTTTCACCTCTTTACTCCATCTTGGCCGGCGGCACTAGAAGCTAGGGTTTGTCCCTAGTTTGGTTCCTTGGTGGTTTCCATTTTGTTCTCTCTATTCTTGGGGCCGGCGACATCAATCCTTTGTGGATTGGTGGTTGGCTCAAGCAAGAAGGGAAAGAGAGTTCTTCTTTGTTTGGATTGAAGAAGATCTAGGAAGCTTCAACTTGTGGAGGATCTTCGCCCACACGAAGTCTACAAGGAGGTTAGGACATACGATAGAAGATCAAGAGGTATAAAAGTTTTACAACTTTTATTATTGTTCTTTGCATGTTCTTATTGATATGCTAGCTTATGTTCTTTATGTTAGTATGTATTGATTATACTAGTTTACATTTGTATGTATTTGTATAATCATGGACCCCGAAGATAAACACAAAAACCGGCGATCCGTCCGTCGTCTCTTCTGCGGCTAACCGACTAGAAGAGTTGTGTTGCTTGAACAACTAGTTTGTTCAAGCAATCGCTCAAGTCGTTAGCATGATGACGAATTGGTTGTGCTTAGGAAACTCATCCCTTCCGGATTAGTTTTCATTAGTGAAAATTTTAATCCGGGGACATGGGAGCCGATGAGCATTCCGAGGGCTAGCATGATTTCCAACAACTGGTATCAGAGCCACGGTTTCCGATTTTGTGTCTTTAGGATTCGGTTACTTTCATGCACATATCATATATTGAGTATGCCGGATAATAGTAGGATGTGCGTAGGCTAACATTTTGCTTGCAGGCATAAGATCCGACTATTATGGCTATATGTGTGTATGTGGTTGTTTGTGTGTGATTGTATGTATATTATTTGAATCCTCGGGGTTGACGAGGCTCGATTAGTATTTAATTTTTGTAATTAAATACGGCATTGTTTATCCACTCTTTATTTTATTTTACTTTCGATCTAGATTTCATGTACACTCCCTCGTGGAGTATAGGATCGATGGATGTAAAATAAAATAGGTTTTATTCTCGGCTCGGATCTCCGGATGGCTCGTACATGGCGTAGGAGGAGCGGACGAGGTGGCGACACGACGGGACGCATATTGGAGAACAATGCCATAATAGTTGGAAAAATTATGATTTTTCCATATTTATTGCTGATTTGTTTTATATGCATGTTGTGTGTGCTTGAAAATTCCTCATTTTCAATTTACTAAGTGGGAGAGGGATATTTTAATTAATTCCCGCGGCCTCCATTACAATTTGACGTGTGATGCAACAAACTTGCGTGTCGGCTCTGAGTGCCTTCCTCCCTGCGGATGAGTTTGTTTGCGGATCACTAGGTCAAATAATGGTTATAGGAAATTATCTAGGAGTGTGTGTACTTCCACAGCGGTAAGGCACATAATCCGAAATAATTCCCTTAGTACCGTGTAATGGTGCACACTTAGATGCAAATAAAAAGTAGTTTTATTTGTAGGGTCGAAGAGAAACCAACTACTAATTTTATTTGTCATAAAGTAAGGTTGACAAGATAATAAAATTAATGGGTTAAACCTCCTCTTACAAATGTAGAATTCGTATACGTCCACACTATCGTGGCATGCGATATTCTCAGTGTTTGAGGTGTTGGTTGATTTCGAAATTTTATTGTTTGAGGAATCAATAATTTTTATTGAAATCTACAATAATAATAAGCATGTTGTGTGTGCTTGAAAATTCCTCATTTTTAATTTACTAAGTGGGAGAGGGACATTTTAATTAATTCTCGCGGTCTCCATTACAATTTGACATGTGATGCAACAAACTTGCGCGTCGGCTCTGAGTGCCTTCCTCCCCATCGGATGAGTTTGTTTGCGGATCACTAGGTCAAATAATGGTTATAGGAAATTATCTAGGAGCGTGTGTACTTCCACAGCGGTAAGGCACATAATCCGAAATAATTCCCTTAGTACCGTGTAATGGTGCACACTTAGATGCAAATAAAAAATATCCTCCCCATCGGAGTCACTGCTTTTATTTGTAGGGCCAAAGAGGAACCAACTATTAATTTTATTTGTCAAAAAGTAAGGTTGACAAGATAATAAAATTAATGGGTAAAACCTCCTCTTACAAATGTAGAATTCGTATACATCCACACTATCGTGGCATGCGATATTCTCGGTGTTTTGAGGTGTTGGTTGATTTCGAAATTTTATTGTTTGAGGAGTCAATAATTTTTTAAAATCTAAAGTAATCATCTATGTGATTCTTAGGATTTTCAAAATTGACTTTCAGTCCACTTACTGTGATACTAAAGGAAATAAACTTACTGTACCTAAATAATGTTGATTGGAAAAGATTCTAGATATTGTCTTATCTGCTAAGGAGTACAAGTATGTGCTCTTCAAATAGTGTCCTCAAGCCATCATTGCTCAAAAAGGGTTTCTACTTCTAAGCCGAAAGGCAAGAAGAAGAAGAAACAAGGTGGAGCAAAGATGCTGGGAGGATCTCAGGGAAGAGTTAAGAAGCCGAAAGGCAAGTACTTCACTTGTAAGCAGGATGGACATTGGAAGAAGGACTTTCCCAATCCAAAACAGAAAAAAGGTATATCTTTTGGACTAGTCATTGAAAAATGATTAGCGGTGATATCTACCGGCACCTGGTGAGTTGATACGGGAGCCACTAATCATGTCTGCAACAATTTGCAGGGGTTCTAGGAAACCCGATGACTAGCTAAAGGGGAGATTACCATTTACTTGGGCAATGCCATGATGGTGGCGGCTATTGCAGTGGGAGAAGTTTTATTTATCTCTTGATAATAATAAAACTTTGGTTCTGGAAAATTCCCTTTATGTACCTTTATTTAGAAAGAATTTAGTTTCAGTTTCTAAATTATTATGGATAGATATTCTATTTCTTTTAATGACAGAGTTGTTATAAAAGGAATAGGGAGAATATCTATTCAGGTACATTGAAAGGAAATTTGAACCAAAACCTCCCACGATGCAAATTGAAGTTAATAACTCATCTTCTAATTCCAATAAGAGAAAAGAACCTTCGAAGATGAACCAAACATATCTTTGGCTTCTTAGGCTTGGTCACATTAACCTAAGCAGAATTTAAAGGTTGAAAGCTAATGGACCTTTGGGTTCATTAGTGGTGGAGGATCTCCCAACCTACGAATCTTGCTTGGAGGGTAAGATGACCAAGAGGCCTTTTTAAGGCCAAGGGGCATAGAGCCAAAGATGTGTTAGAGATGGTTCATTCTGATTTGTGTGGTCCTATGGCTATCTAGGCAAGACGTAATCTTGAATATTTCATCTCTTTTGTAGATAATTATTCAAGATATGGATGACACTACGATCTGATCGTGGTGGTGACAACCTCTTGGGAGAGTTTAGGAACTACTTATCAGAGGTTGGGATTCAATCCCAATTGACTGCACCTGGCACACCCCAGCAGAACGGTGTAGCAGAGCGAAGGAATATGACTCTTATGGAGATGGTTAGATCGATGATGAGTTATTCTGACTTGTTTTATAGTCCTAGAGATCAGAGGGTGATCGTTAACACAAACACTAGATTTCTAGAGGAAGACTATGTGATAAAGCCATAAGCCCAAGAGTAAAATTGTTCTGGAAGAGTTTAAAAGGGAAGTCACTTCTTTAGTACCACCGGTACAAGAGGATATACCACATGTCACTGCACCGCGTGTCACAAAGGATACACAGATGATACCTCGTCGTAGTGGGAGGGTTGTTAGACAACCTCTTAGATTCATGTTTTTGGGTGAATCTTCTGATTTGGTCCCTAGCAAACATGAACCTGATCCCTAGACATACGACAAGACAATCCAAGATATAAATACGGCATCTTGGCAAAGTGCAATGAATACTAAGATTGAATATATGGATTCAAGTCAGGTCTGGGAGCTCTTATGCATAATAGCTCATAAGGATTATGAGGTGTGGCAGATGGATGTCAAGACAACTTTCTTTAATGGAAGTCTTGAGGAAAACATCTAAATGAAGCAACCAGAGGGATTCATTGCTAAGGGCAAAGAGTGTATTGTATGTAAGCTTAATCGGTCCGTTTATGGACTGAAGCAAGCTTTGAGGTCTTGGAACATCCGCTTTGATGAGGTAAATCCAAACTTATGGATTTATTCAAAGTCCAGATGAGTCTTGTGTATACAAGAGATGTGACGGAAACGTAGTGGTATTTCTTGTACTATACGTAGATGACATTTTGGTAGTTGGAAACAATATCAGAGTGTTATCAGACGTAAGGGTATGGTTGTCCAAACAGTTTTGAAGGACTTGGGAGAAGTGGGACACATCCTTGGGATCAAGGTTAGTGTGCTAATCCCAAGCTTCATACATAGACACAATCTTGATCATTTTAGCATGCAGAACTCCAAGAAAGGTTTTCTACCTTTTTGGCATGGTGTACCTTTATCTAAAGAGATGTGTCCCAACATCAAAGAAGATAGAGGAGATGAAGGCGGTTCCTTATGCTTCGGCAGTAGGAAGCCTCATGTATGCGATGCTCTGTACTAGACTAGATATCTGCTTTGCCGTGGGCATGGTCAGCAGATATCAGAGTAATCCAGGACAGGGACATTGGACAGCGGTAAAGCATATATTGTAGTGCCTAAGAAGGACTAGGGATTATATGCTAGTTTACCGGGCAGACCAATTACTCCCTGTGGGTTGCATGGATTACAATTTCCAATCAGATAGGAATAATAGTAAGTCTACCTCAGGTTTTGTGTTTACTTTAGGAGGTGGAGCCAATGTCTGGAGGAGTGCCCAGCAGAAATGCATGGCGAACTCCACCATGGAAGCTGAGTATATGGCATCCTATGAGGCGGCCAAAGAAGTTGAGTGGCTCAGGAACTTCCTGATGGACTTGGATGTGATTCCTGGTTTGCCCAGAACTATCACAATTTATTGTGATAATAATGGTGCAGTTGCAAACTCAAAGGAACCACGAGCCCATAAGGCTAGTAAACACATAGAGCGCGAGTACCACCTGATACGAGAAATCGTAAAGGAGGTAGAAGTTGTTGTCGCCTAGATTGCATCAGAGGATGACCTGGTAGACCCTTTTCACTAAGGCCCTTCTAGCGAGAGCTTTGATAGGCATGTGGAGGGAAGGGGAATCAGATGTATGGCAGTGTGATGACAACATAGTCTTTTAGTATAAGTGGGAGATTATTGGGATGTATACTGAAAGCCTTGCTCGTTTGTATGAACATCTTTATTTTGAAATAAGAATCACATGATCATTGTTTGCACTTTATATTTATATATGTGCATATTGTCTAATACTTTACATTGTAGATAACATGGTGCTTAGGTGTGGCACAGAAGATCATGTTATCAGTCCCTTGTAGAGTATAAGTAGAGGCTCACAACCAAGATGGTTTTGGACAAACCATTGGCATGGTTGTAGTGTAGCTTGGTATTGTTTTATCTTGAACATAGAGTTACACTAGTACACTTAGGTGTATTGAGCAGGACCGACATAGAGGTGATTCAATTTATTGCTGACTGCATAATTGAATCAGACCTCGGATATTATGTTGTACATGCTCTTAATCCCGATATAATAACGGGCACATGTACTTAGTATTTATTTCTTTGATTTACCAAAGGGTGAGATTTCTATGGATTAAATCAATATGCCCGGTAGGTTGGAAAATAATATTATTTACATGGTGTGCCGTTAATTATAGGAGGAAACTGTGTCCTATATATTAGGTTGATGATGTCCCCTTGAGGAGCTCATAAGGTTCATCATGTAAACCCTGCAGGTTGACTTAGTCAACATGATGATAAGGTTGAGTGGTACTACTCGAGGAGTTAGATGTTAATTAATTGATGGTTACTAAATCAATTAATTGACGGACATTCGATATCTTAAACACGGGGAGATGGATGTACAAATAATATATGGAGCCCATATTAATTTATGGGGGTTGGTGAGGTAGTTCAATGATGATCCTCTAGTGGAATGGAACATCATTGATGGATCAAGTTTGTGTGGTTCCTATCCATCGGGTGGCCAAAACCCAACTCCTCCTCACGGTCCCTATCGTAGCCTAATATAAACCTCATGAAGTGAAGATCAAATGATGGAAAACAAATCTCTAGATCCGACGGTTGGGATTAAATCCCTAGAACCGACGGTGGAGACTAAATCTCTAGATCCGACGGTTGGGATTAAATCCCTAGAACCGACGGTGGAGATTAAATCTCTAGATCCAACGGTTGGGATTAAAACCCTAGAACCGACGGTGGAGATTAAATCTCTAGATCCGACGGTTGGGATTAAAACCCTAGAACCGACGGTTGAGATTAAATCTCTAGATCCGACAGTTGAGATTAAAACCCTAGAACCGACGGTGGAGATTAAACCAAGGCCTAAACCTAACTCTATATATATAGGCTTAAGGTGGGCGGCAAATGAGGAGATGATGGATGATTGAAATTAGGGTTTAGCCTCTCATTGCTTGGGCGGCAAGAAACCCTAAGGAGGAAACCCTAATTGGATTAGGGTTTGGCTCTTTGGTTGGCCGGCAAGGTTTGAAAGGGAGAGTGGGCGGCAACTTGTGGAGGATCTCTTCTTCTTCCAAGATGGTGGCCGGCTCCTAGATCTCTTCCCTCCACCTTGGTTGGGCGGCAAGTAAGCCTAAGGAGGAAACCCTAACTAGGGTTTGGCTCCTATGGTTGGGTGGCTAGGGTTTGCAAGAAGGTGGGCGGCATCTATAGGAGAGGAGCTCTTCTTCTTCCTAGGGTGTGGCCGACTCCTTCCTCTATTCCCTCCACCTTGGTCGAAGCCCAACATATTCCCTTTCACCTCTTTACTCCATCTTGGGCGGCGGCACTAGAAGCTAGGGTTTGTCCCTAGTTTGGTTCCTTGGTGGTTTCCATTTTGTTCTCTCTATTCTTGGGGCCGGCGGCATCAATCCTTTGTGGATTGGTGGTTGGCTCAAGCAAGAAGGGAATGAGAGTTCTTCTTTCTTTGGATTGAAGAAGATCTAGGAAGCTTCAACTTGTGGAGGATCTTCGCCCACACGAAGTCTACAAGGAGGTTAGGACATACGATAGAAGATCAAGAGGTATAAAAGTTTTACAACTTTTATTATTGTTCTTTCCATGTTCTTATTGATATGCTAGCTTATGTTCTTTATGTTAGTATGTATTGATTATACTAGTTTACATTTGTATGTATTTGTATAATCATGGACCCCGAAGATAAACACAAAAATCGGCGATCCGTCCGTCGTCTCTTCTGCGACTAACCGACTAGAAGAGTTGTGTTGCTTGAACAACTAGTTTGTTCAAGCGATCGCTCAAGTCGTTAGCATGACGATGAATTGGTTGTGTTTAGGAAACTCATCCCATCCGGATTAGTTTTCATTAGTGAAAATTTTAATCCGGGGACATGGGAGCCGATGAGCATTCCGAGGGCTAGCATGATTTCCAACAAAGTTAAAGTGATCGAAGATGTTTGAATAACCCAGAGAGAATTCACCACTCCTATAAAATGAAGATTTATATTCTAGGCCTCTTGTAAGGGTTGTTACTCAGAAGTCTCTGGCAAGAGCAAGCATGTTCAGAAGACAATCTTCTTGGAAACATGTAAGAGTAACTTGAATCCGTAGGACAAACAAACTAACTTGGGCTAGGTGTGACGTAGTCAACCTAGTGAGGATGAGCATATAAATCATGTCTTGAACCAAGTGGGTATAGGATGAGTGAAAGGAACAAGGCATGAAAACAACTATAGCTGTTGAAGGGTTTAGAAACATTCTGAAGTCTATTTAGACATTTCGGTCAATTGGGGGTTATGATTTACTACTTGGTGACATTCATGATCTATTCATAATTAAGGGGTTAATTATGAATGACCAACATAGCTGGGAACCTATTGGGTCATACACAATACGGGTGATCTCGAGTTGTAAAACAAGTTTGAGAATGAGATTCTCAATGAGAGAGGATATATCTGGTTGGACCAAACCACGGTGGTGCGAGACAGAAGTTATAGATCTCCTATGGCCATGTTGAGGCTTAGCACAACCATATCACACCTAAACAAAGTTAAACAAACCATACAGAGCCTCACATGGTTGTGCCTAACCAGGCATGGGTTGTGCCAAGCTCTAGCCGAAAATGACCAAAGCTAGGGTTTGCCTAACAGGACACACGACTAGCGATGTGTCCTGGCATGACCGTGTCTTTTAGGCACGACCAGGTCGTGTGTAACACACACTACCATTTTGCGGTCCATCGAATTTTAGAGAATTCTCTTATGGAAATTTCCCGGGTTGTTCTTACCTTAATTATGGGATAATTATGGTAAGATAGATTCCGTTTAAGCCTCCTAAGATGCCCTAATCAAGAGATCTATAAATAGATCCCTTGATAATCTTTGGAGGTATGAGTTTTAGTTTTTCTTTGGTAGCCGTCGTCTTCCTCTATCTCCCTTTCTCGTCTCCACCAGTTGGCTAGCACCAATCGGAGATGAAGAATTATTGCTCGAGGAGTTGTCTCATGTGATCCCAGCATGGATACTAATAGAGGAAAGGCTTGTGAGCTTTGTTATTGGTTTCTACGGATTCAAAAGAATCCCGAAGGTATAATTTCTCACCTTCTTTTGTAATTGCGTGTATTTATGTCAAAGCAAGAATTCCTGGCCCCTAAGGGATGTCTGGGATGAAACAAAATTATTTTATTCTCTTTGCTTCTGCAACACATGATCCCACGATGTTCCAACAAATACTTCAACAATAAGTGCCACAAAAATCTTGCACTCATCATAAGTTCCTCTTGTAATAAAACGAAAGAGCAAAGTCGAATGAAGTTTATAAGTATCTATAAAGAATGTCATACTGAATTCAAAAGTAACCACAATGCTCTTCTATACAATACTTTAACAATAAGTGTCACAAAAACCCCGCTCTCATCATAAGTTCCCCCTCTAATAAAACTGAAGGGAAAGGTCGAATGAAGTTTACAAGTATGTTTAAAGAATTCCATACTGAATTAAAAAAGTAACTACAACACTCTATTATATAATAAATATTCTGCTATATTATACTTCAAACATAGATGTACATCTCAAACTATTGTGTTAGGCACAGAGCCTGAGAAATTTACTTAGTCATTATAGCTGACTGTCATAGTTCCACAGAGGGAATGTCATTACTTAGCCCTTAGGCTATTATATTAAGCGTAGGGCCTGAGAAATTTACTTATCCATTATAGTTGGTTGTTATAGTCCCACAGAGGGAATGTAATTACTTAGCCCTTAAGATGTTATATTAGGCGTAGGGTTTGAGAAATTTACTTAGCCATTATAGCTAACTATTATAGTCCCAAAATGGGAATGTAATTACTTAGCCCTTAGACTGTTATATTAGGCGTAGGGTTTGATAAATATACTTAGCCATAATAGCTGGTTGTTAGAGCCCCATAAAAGGAATGTAATTACTTAGCTCTTAGACTGTTATATTAGGCATAGGGCCTAAGAATAAAATCATCTCCTTTCCTCCCCAAGTTATATCCACAATCATATCCATTACCCTTCTAAGTCCCCTCTCTGAATTAGACTGAAAATTGAAGTCGCGTGAAGTCTAATTTGTGCATCAAACCCCTCTTCCAAAATTTAACCATAACAAACTATTAAAAATTAAGGACAAATTCTCCTTTAAACCCTTCAAATATTAATACCCTTTCTAAAAATACCCCCTTATTTAGCATGACTTAGCATAACCTCTATGGCTTTCACCTGCTTCTTTGCCTTAACCCTAGCTTTGTCCTTCTTCCCCAACACTTCCCTTTCTGCTACTTCCTCAACTCCCACCAAAGCTCTCAATGGCTTCCTCTTCTCATGCTATCTCTTGGTAAGAAGACACTATCAACCAACTAACCTTGGACAACCCTTTCTTCCAACACAACCCCAAATACATTCTAAAAGGCTTCACTACCATCATCCCAACCCGCCATCAACGACCTCACCACCCTCCAACTGGAGCCAATACACTATTCGCTTGGGAGTATGATTATGAGTCGATGGAATTTGACTGGTGTTCAACTTGTTTGTTTCTGACCCAGCAATCAATTGCTAGGGTTTGACAGTTGACTGCTACACCATCAGTCGACTGCTGAAGATGGTCGCGGGCACAGAACCTCCCGTAGCTGACTGATCAGTCACTACATTGTTGGTGCAGGGGCACCAGATAATCGAACCTGTGTTTTGATTATGGCAAAGACACAAAGTTAAGTTTACATCGTTATCTCACGAGCTAAATCGAGTGTGCAAAAAAGTACTAAAGCTAGAGCTGAAGGCTAGCGACACCCGGAGGAAGCCGCGGTAGTCGGGCGACACTCGAGTGACTTCAGAGGGAGCCGAAGGAATCGAGTGGAAGGCTGGAAGCGAGAGCTACAAATTAAGTATCGAGGTAAGCTCGTGTGAGTGAGAGATGGTAAGGTTGTGTCCTCTTTACGGGGATGACCTTAGGCGATGATCCGACTAAGACTTCCTGTGGAAGGTCTAGGTCGAGATCGGACGGTTAGAAACCGTCGCATTTATCATTTTCCGAGCTAACCCCTTCGCAGGAAGTGGCTTGGCGATCATTCGGACATTGGAAATCGATTATCGATTGGTGATGAGAGGCATCAGGACTATCATCGATCGGTGATGAAAACATCGATCGTGATGGCGGCGATTGACCTTCGCTAGGTCAAGCGGATAACGTTTGGGCCAGCGATAAAATTTGGATAACTTCATGATTCGTTCCAAAAAAAAAGGGAGACAAATTCAAAGGCCAAAGTCTATAAAAGGAGGAGGATTCCAACTCCAAAGGACATCAAGTTTATTCATCAAGTGCTCCTACAACGCCAACGCTCCAACACCGTCATAATGCCGACGCGACGACAACCTCAGATCTTCTATGTCGGCAGCAACATCTAGTAATTTATTTTAATATTATATTCATTGTTTTTATTCATAACGAGGTGAGGTAGGCTTGTTGCCTCATCCTCGTATTCTCGGATTTTGTGATCATTGTCTCCTACCTCCAACGAGGAGGAGACGTTATAGTGCTTTGCCCTCCGTACGCGGTCTAGGACCGATAGGGCCTTGGAGTAGCAACCGCTAAGTTGTGAACCAAGTAAAATAAACGTGTCATTTTATTTTTCACTGTGCTTACTTATTTACTTGTGTCTCAACGAACGAATTCGACGAAAGATTTACGATCGCTATTCACCCCCCCTCTAGCGACGCTTCTCGATCCAACAATTGGTATCAGAGCGGGGGCGCTAAGATTTGGTGAAACCACAAATCTAGCACGTTTTGGTTTTCTGTTCATATTTTTTGATTCGTATTTTTTTTTTTGGTCTTTTTCCTCCTGCACTACTAATCCAAGACGAAGTCTTGGTACGTTTCTTTTGGTTGTGTGCTTGCAAGTTTTCTCTCTTGGAGTAGCCGACGGTAAAACGGCCATAACTTTTCGCACAAGTGGACTCACATAACGATCTACATACCAAATCGAAGCTCTCAGAAAGATCTACATTTCTTACGAGGGTTTACCCTCATAACAAGCTGTTTCCAGCCCCAAAATCCAACGTTTAGTACCCTTTCGGGGACATCGAAGGTCGTAAGTTTCGAGTTTTTGTTAATTTCTTATTCTCCTTATTTATTTCCTATTATATCCCACACTACTAATCCAAGACCAAGTCTTGGAATTCTCTTTGGTTTTTATTCGTATTTTGCAAGATATTTAATGGCTCACATTGAGGGGTATAGCACCACCCGACCTCCGTTCTTTAACGGAAATGATTTCCGTTATTGGAAAGGTCGGATGGAGTGTTTTCTAAAAACACAAGTTGAGACATGGATAATAATCCAAACCGGCTTTGCTCTACCCACCAATGATCAAGGAGAGGCCTTGGATTTCAACAAGTGGACAAATGCAACCAAGAGGCAAATCAAAGCCGATGCAAGAGCAACCCAAATATTGCAATGCGGCTTGTCCAAGGAGGAACTTAACCGCATCGGACCATTCATTAGCGCCAAAGACCTCTGGAACAAATTGATTGATTTACACGAAGGGACGACCGATGCTAAGGTATGTAAAAGAGATTTACTTTTAAATAAACTATACAATCTAAAGATGCAGGATCATGAGACCGCCACCCAACTACATGCATGGATCCAAGATATCGTCAACGGTCTTCATTCGATCGGGCAAGCCATAGAGAACCGGGACCTTATAAGGTATGCTTTAAATGCTTTCCCTAGGACTACCTTGTGGGCATCCATGGTTGATGTCTACAAGGTCTCTAAGGACCTTTCGAAGCTTAGGTTAGACGAATTATTTTCTGAGTTTGAACTTCATGAGTAAACTAACGTGGTCCGGCCCGAGAGAGGTATTGCTCTACTTGCAGGACAAAGAAAGAAGCCACCTACTAAGCAAGTAGATGAACTCGAACCCGAAGACAAATCCGAATCCGAAGAGGAGGCCATAATAGTCAACATTGTGCGGAGAATAGTTCGACAAGAAAGAAGGAAATTGAAGAATGAGAACCAAAAGAAAAAGGGAGCAAGGAAAGCCTTCCATGCAACTTGGGACAACAGAGAAGGCATAGCTTACATGGCAAGAACGGAGGAGTCCGAGTCAGAATCCGAAGCCGAGTCCAACTACAACTCCGACTCCAACCCCGAAGATTATTTCGAGAGAAAACTCAAAGCCATACCAAAAGGGAAAGTCAAGGTTAATCGCTCTTTAATTAGTACACTTTACAGTACAATTAAAATGCTTACTAGGAAATTGACTAAGTCCTAGTCTAGGGTTGAGTCATTACTTGAGGAGGTTGAAACCCTCAAGCAAGAGGCTACTCTAACCTCTTCAACTAGTCAAGTTCAAGAGGGAAACTCAACCCAAATTGAAAAACTTGAGGAGGAGAATTCTCTTTTGAAAGACCGAGTTCATGAGGTTGAGGGTAGGTTGGAAAGGTTCACATTGGGATCTAAGAACCTTAATCGACTACTTGGAACCCAAAGAGCCGTGTACAACAAAGCCGGACTCGGATTTAAGTCAAAGACTACGAATAGGTCTTATATGTCTATCGTAAATCGTAGTCATCAAAGAGTCCAAGCATGGGTCCCAAAGGTTTTATTGAACTCACATATAAGGACTAATAAGTATTGGATTCCTCAGGATCAAGTTCATTATTTGAATAGACCATATTGGTTCAATGGTCCCGGGGGAGCTAACACTAAAATAGTATACCCGAGTACTGAGCAAAATCATTGAATATTTTTCTTTCATTTTTAGAATAGTTAGATAGGAAAAATAGTTAGTCAACTCTTGACAACATAGTATCAAGACACGACGAGATGATAGTACGTTAGGGAAACAAAGTCTCGTGTATTCAGGCTAGATAAGGCGTATCTAGTTTGGTGCACTTGACAGAGTGGAACTAGCTGAAGCTACCTCACTGTATCCTAAACTAGTTAGACCAGGAAGTAACCCTAAGTGACTTAAGTGATATTTTCTTGAATTTGGCTTTGTCTAAGGAAGTGGTCGTTGTTCCGATCAAAGAAGGCCCCTGTGCCTCACCACGACCTGGAAGCCAGTTTCTCGAAAAGTTACTTAACGATCTAAAGGTTAAATCTGAATCTAACCCAAGGTTGACTATCTTTAATCAATTTAAAATCATCTCACAAAACATATAAGGTGAACAAATTCTGAGACACATAGAATGGGTGAGATGTTAAGGATAATTGAAATATAGTTAAAACAACCTCTTCAAAATACTACTTATTTTCTCAACTATTGTACTTAACAACTCTTAGGCCAAAATTTAGCGCCCCCTACATCTCTTATACTTCATATATTTGACTAAGGGGGAGAGCAAACTAACCCTAAACGGTTATATTACAAACCTTTAGATTATTGGTGCAGAGGGACACACCTCGAACCAATCTATCTAATTACTGCTAGACGCATGCTTGGACTCATAGCTGATTTATCTTGATGCATGCATATACTATATTGTTTTTAAACCCCTATTTTATACAAAAACAACAACATATTTTTTTTGACTTATGGCAAAAGGGGGAGAAGAGCGAAAGTTAAGGGGGAATAAGAATAACACAACATTTATTAACATTTTTTAATTTTGAAAACTAAAGTATCTCTTTCAAAACTCACCTAGGGTTAAGGGGGAGTTTTGGTTAAGGGGGAGTTTTTGAAAATGGCATTCATCATTTACTATACTTGTTTTATGCTTTAATTTCCCTTAACTTTATGTTGGTTTGCCATAGATCAAAAAGGGGGAGATTGTTGGTGCAGGGGCACCAGATAATCGATCCTGTGCTTTGATTATGGCAAAGACACAAAGTTAAATTTACATCGTTATCTCACAAGCTAAATCGAGTGTGTAGAAAAGTACTAAAGCTAGAGTTGAAGGCTAGCGACACCCGGAGAAAGCCGCGGTAGTCGGGCAACACTCGAGTGACTTCGGAGGGAGCTGAAGGAATCGAGTGGAAGGCTGGAAGCGAGAGCTACAAATTAAGTATCGAGGTAAGCTCGTGTGAGTGAGAGATGGTAAGGTCGTGTCCTTTTTACGGGGATGACCTTAGGCGATGATCCGACTAAGACTTCCTGTGGAAGGTCTAGGCCGAGATCGGACGGTTAGATACCGTCGCATTTATCATTTTCTGAGCTAACCCCTTCTTTGCGAAGTGGCGGCGGCGGCATTCTTGGACATTAGGCGGATCATTGTTATCGATGGTGATGAGAGGCATCAGTCGACTGATGGCGACGATTCAGCCTTTGCACTAGGTCAAAATAGATAACGTTTGACGTGGCCACTTCGCGATAAAATTTGGATAACTTCATGATCCGTTCCAAAAAAAAGGGAGACAAATTCAAAGGCAAAAGTCTATAAAAGGAGGAGGATTCCAACTCCAAAGGACGTCAAGTTTATTCATCAAGTGCTCCTACAACGCCAACGCTCCAACACCGTCATAACGTCGACGCGACGACAACCTCAGATCTTCTTCATCGGCAGCAACATCTAGTAATTTATTTTAATATTGTATTCATTGTTTTTATTCGTAACGAGGTGAGGTAGGCTTGTTGCCTCATCCTCGTATTCCCGGATTTTGTGATCGTTGTCTCCTACCTCCAACGAGGAGGAGACGTTATAGTGCTTTGCCCTCCGTACGCGGTCTAGGACCAATAGGGCCTTGGAGTAGCAACCGCTGGGTTGTGAACCAAGTAAAATAAATGTGTCATTTTATTTTCCGCTGTGCTTACTTATTTACTTGTGTCTCAACGAACGAATTCGACGAAAGATTTACGATCGCTATTCACCCCCCCTCTAGCGACGCTTCTCGATCCAACATACATAGGCAGCAGTCGACTGATGGGATCATCAGTAGACTGCTAGGAGTATCGTTGGACAGTGATGACGATAAGTCAGAAGCCATTGTAAGTCGGCCGTTAGAGGGGCAGTCGACTGATGACATGCAGCAGTTGACTGTCGCCTGCCCAACGGGAAGAAACCCTTCTTCTCTATAAAAAGATGGGTTGGGCGCTTTTGGGAGGTTAATGCTTCACTCATAATCATACTCCCAAGTGCCCAACACATTTTAACACTCCTCTTCTTGTTCTTATTTCCATCTTATTGTAAGAGGGAGTGATTGTTGTAAAAGAGGTTTACCTCCACCCTGCTTGGGATAAAGGAGAGACTAGTGGATTGTTGAGGGAGTGATTCACCTTACGAATCATCTGTGGACTAGCTTCAAAAGTCGTGAACCACGTTACATCTCGGTGTTAGCGTTTGCTTTTCTTTACTTCTTTGTATTGTTTTAATGGTCTTTGTTTTAGCATTTCTGCTGCGCTAACAACTCTTGTAGACGATTAAGACGATCAAATTCCACCGAGCACATCGTAGGCTATTCAACACCCCTTCTAGCCGGGCCATGATCTTCCAACACATCGAAGAGGGCCGGGGTGATCAAAAGATAAGAAACATGTCAGAGGACCAAGGGTAAGCAAGGAAAAAACTGGTAAGAACCTTGTGCGAAGTGGTAAGGTCGCATCCTCAATATGAGGTCAAACTTAGGCGTTGAATCCAACTAAGATTTCTGAGGGAATGCTGTGTTGGTGCAGTAGGCACCTAAGTCGAACCTAAGTTTTGATTATAACAAATGATACAAAGTTAAGCTCATGTCGTTATCTCACGAGCTGAATCGAGTGTGCAGAAGATTGCTATAGCTAGAGCTGAAGGCTAGCAACACCCGGAGGAAGCCGCGGTGGTCGGGCGACACTTGAGTGACTTCGGAGGGAGCCAAAGGAATCGAATGGAAGGCCGGAAGCAAAAGCGACATGGTAAGTATCGAGGTAAGATCGTGTGTGCGAGCATAAGTGAGGTCGTATCCTCCTTACGGGGATGGTCTTAAGCATAGATTCGACTAAAGACATCCCATCGATGGTCTAGGTCGAGATCGGACGGTCCAAGGCCATCGAAATAATGTTTTGTTTGAGCTAACTTTGACTTGCAGCAAGCATCAGTCGACTGCCAGCTTGGAGGACTCGACTACCATCAATCGATCGGTCAGAGTCGGCCTCGGCGATCTTGCCATCGATCGTGATGATGGCCATCGGATCGTGATGGTCAATGATCGCCAGTCAATCCTTATCACCCCATTTCAAGGAGATTGGTGCTTAATTGTGATTGGCTAGGGTTCCTCTCGAAAAGGGGCTCAAAGGCTATAAAAGGAGGGCCAATCCTAGGGTTTCTTCATCAATTCCAAGCTTCCAAAAGCCTCCGTAAAGCTACAACTCTCCGACAACGAAGTCTTTCTTTTCCGACATCTAGGTTTAATTTTTTTTATTTTTTGTACGTCGGTATTAACTTTATATCAGTTGTTTATTTACTTGTTTTGGAGCTTTTATCGTAAACGAGGAGAGGGGGAGTGTCCCTCTACCTCAAGTTTTGTTCTTTCTTGTATCGATTAACTCCTACCTCCAATGAGGAGGAGTTCGTTTAGTGTTTTGCCCTCCGTGCATGGTCAAGGACCACTAGGGCCTTGGAGTAGTAGCCGAAGGCTATGAACCAAGTAAAATATTTGTCTTCTCTTTTTATTGCTTATCTTTTCCGCTGCAAATTAATTATCTACTCGGTTTTTAAATGAACGAACAAAAAGAAAGTTTTAACGCTATTCACCCCCCTCTAGCGTTTCAAATCGATTCAACAATTGGTATCAGAGCCGGGGGTTGCTAAGATTTGGTGAAACCACCAATCTAGCCATTTTACAGATTTTTTTATTTTTTTAATTCTGTTTTATTTCTTTTTGTTAGATTTTCTTCCGCACTACTAATCCAAGACGCAAGTCTTGGTACTTTCGTGTGTTTTTGTTGTTGCTAGGTTTTCGTTTTAGTCTCCTTGGTTTTTTTGCTCCAATGGCCCATCTCGAGGGTTTTAGCACCGTCTGACCTCCGTTTTACAACGGAGATGATTTTTCTTACTGGAAAGGTCGGATGGAATTCTTTCTCAAAACCCAAATCGAGATGTGGATCATAATCCAAACGGGTTTCGCACTTCCGACTAACGAAGTGGGTGAATCCTTGGGTTATGATCAATGGACCATTACGACAAAATGACAAGTCGAAGCCGATGCCAAGGCAACACAAATCCTCCAATGCGGCTTGTCCAAGGAGGAGTTAAATCGCGTCGGCCCCTTCATCAGCGTAAAGGACCTATGGACAAAGCTAGTGGAGCTACACGAAGGGACCAATGAAGCCAAGGTATGTAAGCGTGACCTTCTATTTAATAAATTATATAATCTAAAAATGCAGAAACATGAAACGGCAATGCAACTCCACGCTCGCGTCAAGGACATAGTTAACAATCTACACGCAATTGAGCAAAAGGTCGAAAACTGCGACCTTATAAGGTATGTCCTAAACTTCTTTCTGAGGACTACCTTGTGGGCATCCATGGTCGATGCCTACAAGGTCTCCAAGGATCTCTCTAAACTTAGATTAGATGAACTTTTTTTTGATTTCGAACTTCATGAGCAGTCTAACTCGGAACCCGAGAAAGGTATAGCACTATTTGCAGGTTCAAAGAAGAAAACCGCCAGCAAGCCACCCCCGAAGGAAGAAGAGGATGAGTCTGATTCGGAGGTCGACTCGGAAATGGAGGCCAAACTAGTCAACCTAGTTCGGAGGATAGTCAAGGGCCGAAAATGAGCCGTTACTCGACCCGACGAAGGTAAGCCTAAAAGTTCAAACATAAGATGTTATGAATGCAACAGGTTTGGACACATTAAGTCTGAATGCCCAAAACTCAAGAGCAAGGCACCAAAACACAAAAAGGCACTTAACGCTACTTGGGAAGAAGCTTCCAAGGAAAAAGATAACGATCGAGTCCTCATGGCTAAACCAGTGGAATTGAAGACGGAGTCGGAACTGGAACTTGAATCGGAAACCAAAGACGAGTCAGACTGCGAAGCACTATTCAAGACGAGCCACGGATACGCATCCGGTTCAAAAGATACACTCAAGGTAAGTCGGTCTCTTATTACTACACTTTATAGTGCAATTAAGATTTTAAATAAAAAGTTAGCTAAGTCCGAGTCCAAGGTCGAGACCCTGGTTGAGGAAGTTAAACTCCTCAAACATGAGGTCTCCCTAACCTCTTCGACTAGTCAAGTTCAAGAGAAGGACTCAACTCGGGTTGAAAAACTCGAAGTTGAGAACTCACTCTTGAAGAGTCAAGTCGAAGATCTTAGGAATACGTTGGAAAGGTTTACTTTGGGATCCAAAGGACTTGACCTCCTACTTGGATCGCAAAGGGCCATGTACAACAAGGCCGGGCTAGGGTTTAGCTCAAACACGACCAATAAGTCATATATGTCAATCGTAAGTCGACATAAAAAATGTGTCCAAGCATGGGTCCCTAATGTTAGGGCAATCTCTTGCCATGATAAGGTTTTGATGTGTGTGGCAAAGGGTTTAAGTTAAAGTGTTAGTGTGATTTGATATGTGCGTTGGAGTCTTGCAGGGCTTAATAATTCGCACATGGAGCCATGGCGAGTTTCACAACTCATGACTCGGTCCTTGAGTCGGTGAAGGATGGCTTTGCGGAAGCCGTGCGCTTGGAGCATCAGGGACGCGGACGAGCTTGGAGTGAAGGCGGAGAAGTAGACTTGAGGCAAGAGACCGCGAAGGAGCATTGCGAGTCGTGTGCACGATCTCTTAGGGGCGTGGCGGGGGCGAAGATAACCGAGGCGAGGACTCAGGAGATGAGAGTGAGCGAATGTAACCTAGGAAGGGGTAGTAGCTCTAAGGTGAAACTTGGCCATTTGGCTAAGTGTCAGATGGGATTTCCCGACATCAGTCGACTGCCATTCCATGGCAGTCGACTGCTCTGAGTCGAACATGGTTCGACTGGTATTTGACTGGTTGTTTTGAGGCCAGTAGTCGATTGCCATATATGGGAAGTCGACTGCCAAGACCATCGATCATCTTGAATGCGCGAATGATCGGGTCGAAGCGGTTTGGCCAGAACCGCTCGTAGCCGAGGGTCGACTACGAGAGTAGCGATCGTGATGAGGTCCATCAGTCGACTGCCAAGTGTTCTGTTGGACTACAACGGTCGAGATCCGACGTGTTCGAAGGTCATTGGACTGGCGGCAGTCGACTGCCAAGGGCAGCAGTCGACTGGTGGTGGCCAACGGGAAGAAAAGCTTCCTCTCTATAAAAAGAGAGGGTGTGGGCTTTTGGATGGCTAATGCTTATGCTCTAAGTGATCTTCCAAGTGCCCCACAAGCTTTAAACTCTTCTTACTTGCTTTTACTCCATTCTTATTGTAAGAAGAGTGATCTTGATTGTAAAGTTTATCTCCACCTAGCTTGGTGCAAAGGAGAGACCGATAGTGATTGGCTTTGGAGGAGTGATTCACCTCGGACGAATCGGGATCGTGGATTAGCAGTGTAGCCGTGAACCACGTTACGACATTGTGTTAGCATTGTCTTTTTCCTTTGCTTTGTCTTTATTTGTTTAATTTGCTTGTATTGTTATTTCCACTTGTGCTAATCTAATTGTAGACGAGCAAATTACGACATCCATCATAAGAGGGCTATTCACCCCCCCTCTAGCCGGCCATTTCGATCCCCAACAAGTGGTATCAGAGCCAAGGAAAGCTTGTCGAGGACTAACCGCCACAACAAGCAACATTCAAAATGGCCGGCTCCAACATCCACCCATCGAAGTTCGACGGCGAATTTGCTTGGTGGAAGAAGCGAATGGAGGTATTCTTCGAAACTGACTTTGAAATTCTATTAATAATGGAAAACGGTTTCGAGTTGCCTAGGAACGAAAATGGGGAGCCATTGGAGAAATCAAGGTGGAGCAAGAGGCAAAGAGAAGAATACTTGGCAAATTCAAAGGCCAAGCACCACCTATACAATGTCCTCCCTCAACAAGAAGTCAATAGGATAGGAGAGTGTGCTAGCACCAAGGAAATGTGGGAGAAACTAATAGAAATCCATGAAGGCACATCCGAGGCAAAGCTAGCAAGGAGAGATGTTCTTCACTCCCAATTGTCCAATATCAAACTTGAAAAGGGAGAGAAGGTGAAATCCCTACACTCTAGATTTAAGGAAATACTAACCGGTTTAACAAGTGTAGGTGAAAAGCTCTCCAACTGGGATATGGTAATGAAGGCCATAGATGCCTTTCCCCGGTCCTCAAGATGGAGCTATATGGTGGATTCGTTCTACATCTCCAAGAACTTGGAAGTAAGTACCTTGGAGGAGTTCTTCTCAACAATGGAGCTCCACGAAACGAGGCTTGAAGGAATACAAGAAGAGCCAAAAATCCAACCTTCAAGAGGAGTAGCATTCTTGGCAAACAAGAGGAAGAAGAAGATAGAGATCCCCTCCTCCGATGATGATGATGAAGCATCCTCCTCCTCCTCCATGGATAGCACGGAAGAAGTGTATATGGTAAGGAGGGTAAGGCGTGCTTTAAAGGGTTTTCATTTTAATAAATCTAATGATAGGAATAGAAGACCAAGGGGGAAAATTATTTGCTACAATTGCCAAGGAGAGGGACACATAAGGGATAATTGTCCCCTCCTAAACAAGAGCAAGGAAGAGAAGAAAAAGAAGGAAGAAAAGAAGAAGAAGAAGGGGAGCAAGAAGAAAGTGGAGAAGAAGACAAAGGAAAAGGTGAAGGCCAAGGCATTCAAAGCAAAGACATGGGATGACCCTTCTTCCTCATCCTCATCCGAAGAAGAAGAGCATGTCTACTCAAATCTTGCTCTAATGGCCTTCGATGACTTGGATTGCTCCTCCACCGAAAACGAAGAATCAAACTCAAGTGGAGAGAGCTCTAGTGAAGGGGGAGCCTCCTCTACATCCTCCTCATCCGAAGAAGAAGAGGACATGGCAACTATGGTAACTAACCTTTCACCTAGTAAAATAGTTTCTATGATTTCTAGCTTAACTAGGGATTTATTTAGAGCTAAGAAGAAGAATAAGAGCATGCTAGATCAAATTAAGGATATAGAAAATAAACTAGAAAAAGCATGCTTAAATGATTCTTCTAGCTTAAATGATGCATGCTCACATGAATATATGCCTTTGGATGTTAGTGATGCATGTATAGAGGAAAATAGGGCTTTAAGGGAAAAGGTAGACTATTTGACAAAAGCCCTAGAGAAATTCACAATTGGCTCAAACACCTTGAACATGATCATAGGGAGTCAAAGAGCTAGCTTCAATAAAAAGGGCCTAGGATATAAAGAAAAGAAAAATGAAAAGGCCTATAAATGCCTAATTGCTAAGGGACAAGATAAGAAGAAAGTAATTGCTAGGAAATGGATTCCTAAGGAATTTCTAGTGAACCCTATAGGCAAGAATTTGTATTGGGTTCCAAAATCCATCCTTAAGAGTTAGAAAAACCCTAGGATAGTCAACCATATGGACTTGACCTATATCATATTTTTGGTTGACTTAGGATGGCAGGACAATATTTTTGAAATAGTGTTGGGTGATGATAATGTGCCCAAAAATAGATAATAATGCTTATATCATGATAATTAATGTAATTGCTATGTATATGTGCAATCATGATTTATGATTTTGAAAATTGGCAAATCATCATGAGATATAGTGTTAAATCATGCCTTAGGTGATATTTTACTTATTATCATGATATAATACCTAATGCATGATTAAAAATTGATGAATACATGTATTTCATGATCATAATGTGAAATTCACACATATATGTCTTTATGATCATGAGGACTGTTAGGGTGATACTTAACCTTGATAGAATTGCATGAATATAATGGTTAATTATATACAAATACCCCCTAGGATGCATCTCACACTCACCATAGGCTACTTTGATTGAAAACTTAGCATGGGTGAGATGTTAGGATGATACAAATGTCCACTAATGCCTATGGCATTTAGATGGTCATTTAAAGTATCAAAATAGCAATAATAGACCAATCATGGGGAAGGCTTATGTTTAATTCATAGACATATTGCCCAAAGATCATTGTTGGATATTTCATATGTTTTCAAAACAATTTCTTAATCTAAAATCTATGTATTCATGTTTTGAAACAATTGGAACCAAAACTAGGTGTTAAACTTGATACTCACATGATAAAAAACCTAGTGGTTTTTAAACCTTTTGGATTTTTGGAAAATACGTGAAAATATAATGATTTTTCATGAAGACCTATTTTTCACTGATAAAGAATCTTACAAAAAAAAATTTTCCCCAAATTTCATGATTTTTTGAATTTTCTGGAATTTTTAATGCATTTCTGAAATTCGGTCCGAAAATCAGAAAGTTTTGAAATTCGCGTGCCAGTCGACTGGTAGTCTGAACCAATCGACTGGTGGCCTGAAAATCAGACTAGTTAAGGCCGAATTCAGTTTTTAGACCAATTTTTGGTATTTTCCTTCTATTAGACTTAATGCCATGAGTTTATAACTTAGTGTTAATCTTTTTTATGGTGTCAAAGGGGGAGAAATGATTATGTTTAAGTAAATTATGATAGGGGGAGAAATATGTATGGGGAGTTTCATGGATTAAGGGGGAGTTGCATGTTGCTATATCATGTTTATGTTTACATGCTTTCTTACCTTAGAATTTCTATCAAATGTTTTTACCTAACTTAAACGGATTGCCACACATCAAAAAGGGGGAGATTGTTAGGGCAATCTCTTGCCATGATAAGGTTTTGATGTGCGTGGCAAAGGGTTTAAGTTAGGGTGTTAGTGTGATTTGATATGTGCGTTGGAGTCTTGCAGGGCTTAGTAATTCGCACATGGAGCCGTGGCGAGTTTCACAACTCATGACTCGGTCTTTGAGTTGGTGAAGGATGGCTTTGCGGAAGCCGTGCGCTTGGAGCATCTGAGGGACCGTCGGACGAGGAGCTTGGAGTGAAGCCGGAGGAAGTAGACTTTGAGGCACGAGACGCGAAGGAGCATTGCAGAGTCGTGCGCCTGATGCTGCCGAGGGACGTCGCCGAGGACGAAGATAACTTCGAAGGTGAGGGACTCCGAGAGATGAGAGTGAGCGAATGTAACCTGGGAAGGGGTAGTAGCTCTAAGGTGAAACTTGGCCATTTGGCTAAGTGTCGGATGGGATTTCCCGACATCAGTCGACTGCCATTCCATGGCGCCGATCGCTCAGTCGAACGTGGTTCATTGTTTTGAGGCCAGCGCCGCCATATGTGGAAGTCGATCGTGCCAAGATTATCGGTCACCGTGAAGGCGGCGATCGGCGTTGAAAGGGTTTGGCCACAGAACCGCTCGTAGCCGATTGGGTAGTCGACTATGGAGGCAGCAGTCGACTGATGAGGTCCATCAGTCGACTGCCAAGTGTTCCATTGGACTACAACAGTCGGGATCCGACGTGTTCGGAGGTTGTTGGAGTGGCGGCAGTCGACTGCCAAGGGACCAATAGTGATTGGCTTTGGAGGAGTGATTCACCTCGGACGAATCGGGATCGTGGATTAGCGGCATATCCATGAACCACGTTACTACATTGTGTTAGCATTGTCTTTTTCCTTTGCTTTGTCTTTATTTGTTAAATTTTCTTGTATTGTTGTTTCCGCTTGCGCTAATCTAATTGTAGACGAGCAAATTACGACATCCATCGTAAGAGGGCTATTCACCCCCCCTCTATCCAGCCGTTTCGATCCCCAACACCTAAGACCGCCTTGATTTCAAACTTAGGATCAAACCAATACTGGGTTCCCAAGGACCAAATCCACTATGTGGAGAGACCGAATCGAAACAACGGTCCAGGGGGAGCTAGTACGAAATTTGTTTGTGTTTTAACTTAGAAATTGCATGCTTAGGTTTTCATTTAGTTTGATTTTTCGTTTTAGAATGGTTAGATAGGACTATAACTCATCAATACTTGATAACATAGTACCAGGATGCGGCGAGATGATAGTACGCTAGGAAAGTGGAGTCTTGTGTATTCGAGCTAGATAAGGCGTATCTAGTTTGGTGCACTTGACCGAGCGGAACTAGCTGAAGCTACCTCGCCGTATCCTAGACTAGTTAGACCAGGAAGTGGTCTTAGGTGAGTCAAGTCTCTATTTTATTGAAAATGGCTTTGTCTAAGGAAGTGGTCGTTGTTCCGATCAAAGAAGGCCTCTGTGCCTCGCCACGACCTGGAAGCCATGATCTTGAAAAGGTGACTTGATGAGCCTAAGGTCAAATCCGAATCTAACGCAAGGTTGACAAGTGTTTAAGTCATTAAATTTAATTCAACTAAAATTGAAAGTCATCTCACAAGAACATATAGGATTAACATGTTTGACCATGTAGACATGGGTGAGATGATTTAGGTTAATAATTTTCAACCAATTTTTAATAAATCCAATATCCGATCCAACTACCTTGCGTGTAGGATCAATGGATGTTGGATAGTGGTTGCTCCCGACACATGACCGGGGATCAACTCAAGTTTTCGAAGCTTCGATTCAAACGACAAGGATCGGTAGCCTTTGAAAATAACGTCAAGCTCAAAATCATCGGATCAGGTGATATTGAGCTTAACTCAAATTTTGTCATTCAAAACATTTTATTAGTAGAAAATTTTCAATATAATCTTCTCAGTGTAAGCTAATTGTGTGATAATAACTATAAGGTCATATTTCTAGAAAATGAATGCGTAATTAATACAAACGAAACCTCTAAAACAATTCTTAAAGGGACTAGAAATAACAACATTTACACTATCAACTTAATTAACTCCTCAACTAAGTGTCTTATGACACGGCAAGAGGAATCATGGTTGTGGCACCGACGACTCGGTCACTCACACCCAAGACTCGTCCACAAGATGAGTTAGAGTGATTTAGTCAGAGGTTTGCCTAACTTCAATAACTTGGATAATAAAATATGTAATGCTTGTCAACAAGGTAAACAATCTAGGACACAACATCAACTAACTAGTCAAGAACGAACCAAAAGTGTGCTTGAGCTCCTACACATGGATCTATTTGATTCACACGGAGCTAAGTCACTTAACGGAAGTAAATTCTATTTAGTCATTATTGATGACTACTCTAAATTTACTTGGGTTAGGTTCATCAAGCACAAAAGTGATACCCTAGATCAATTAATCAACCTATTTAATTTAATAGAAAATCAACAAAGCATTAAAATCAAAAGACTTAGGACTGATCATGGTGGTGAATTCGAAAACCATAGGTTTACAGAATTCTGTAACCTAAATGGATACCACCATGAGTTCTCTTGCCCTAGAACTCCACAACAAAATGACCTAGTAGAACACAAAAATAGAACCCTACAAGAAGCCGCTAGGACAATGCTTAATGAGTTTAACCTACCTGATAGGTTTTGGGCGGAAGACGTGAGTACGACATGTTATGTCCAGAATAGGATCCTTATAGTAAAGAGGCACCTTAAGACCTCATACGAGATTTATCACGATAAAATACCTAACATCAAGTACTTTAGGGTATTTGGGTGTAAGGTACATATCCTAAACACTAAAGATTACCTAGGGAAATTTACATCCAAAACCATGACCGGAATCTTTCTAGGATACTCGACTACAAGTAGAGCTTATAGAGTATATAACCATGACACCCTTAGAGTCGAGGAAACTATCAATATAGTATTCGATGAAGGACACGAACCTACAAAACCCCCGGCAACCCCAATTACCGAGCTGACTCATACTAGACCTAACTCTGATCCGGAGATCAGGTCTAGTGTTAATCCTAACCTAAGTCAACCAAGTCACTCTATCGACCAAGTGATAGATGACTCCAACCAAACTATAACTCAAACAAGCCATCCTATGGATCAAGTTGTAGACTCAAATCCAAATCCAACTAGTACTCAAACGAATCATCCTATCGACCAAGTGATAGGTGATCCAAGTCTAGGAGTTTGAACTAGAGCCTCATACAGAAACCTTAGTCAAATATCTTTGATTTCTAAAATTGAACCCAAAACTATTGACCAAACTCTTCTTGATCCCGATTGGATTATTGCAATGCAAGAAGAGTTGGCTCAATTCACTAGAAACGAAGTATGGGAATTAGTACCACCACCTAAAGATAAAACAATCATTGGAACAAGGTGGGTGTTTAGAAATAAAATTGATGATAAAGGTGAAGTAGTTAGAAATAAAGCTAGACTAGTTGCTAAAGGGTTTAGTCAAGTCGAAGGTTTAGATTACGACAAGACCTATGCCCCAGTAGCTAGATTAGAGTCCATTTGAATGCTATTAGCATATGCAACACATCGAGGATTTAAGTTGTTTCAAATGGATGTGAAATCTGCATTCTTAAATGGATACATTAAAGAAGAAGTTTATGTTAGTCAACCCCCCGGGTTCGAAAGTTTGGACAAACCCGATCATGTCCTTAGGTTAAAAAAAGCTCTTTATGGACTTAAACAAGCTCCGTGAGCTTGGTACGAGAGACTTTTGATTTATCTTAAGTCCAAAGGCTTTAACCAAGGTGTAGTTGACCCAACCCTTTTCGTAAAAACCTTAGGTAAAGACATATTCATAGCCCAAATCTACGTAGATGATATTATTTTCGGAACCACCAACTCAATCCTACTAAATGAGTTTATTTTACTTATGGAAAGTGAATTTGAAATGAATTTAGTAGGTGAATTAAGTTTCTTCATAGGATTACAAATTAAACAAACTAAAGATGGAATATACCTACATCAACGCAAATACACTAGGGAATTAGTTAAACGCTTTGGAATGCAAGATGCTAAAATTATTAATACCCCAATGGCAACTAATGTTAATATAGAAGAAGATGTAATTGGAAACCCAATTGATTTAAAATACTATAGGAGCATAATAGGGAGTCTCCTTTACTTAACTGTAAGCCGACCTGATATCTTATTTGTAGTGAGTATGTGCGCAAGGTTTCAAACCTGTGCCAAGGAGTCTCACCTAACTCTAGTCAAGTGTATCCTTAGATATATAAAGGGTACACTTAATGTCGGTATTTGGTATCCTAGATCTACCGAGTTTGAACTAACCGACTACTCCGATTTGGACTATGCCGGTAGTAAGCTCGATAGAAAGAGCACGAGTGGTTGTTGTCAACTTCTCGGCTCGAGTCTAGTGAGTTGGTGCAGTAGGAAGCAACACTGTGTTGCCTTATCTACCACCGAAGCCGAATACATCACGATGGGTGAGTGTGTCACTCAACTTCTTTGGATGAAGCACACTCTCCGCGACTTTAAGTGTTAAATACGGGGATATTTAAATATTAAATTTTATGGTTAAAAATTTTGAGAAATTATCCGTGATCATCTTCGATCACGCTGCTCAGAACATATAGCCAAGTCAAACACCCGCATTTCATAGCAATACGCACCGAACGAAGAGAAAACAGGCTTTTATAAGGCCTGTTTAGATTATCTATAATTGAGGGATTAATGGGTTTAGTAATGCTAGGTTTAAATAGCTAAACCTAGGTTTTTATTTTCATTTCTTCCTTATTCCCTGTACGTCGTAACGCTTTCCCCCAAATCCAATTCTTCTCTTCACCGCGATCCCACCGCCGACACCCTCTCCTCTCGCGCGTTGCGTCGACGACCAAGCCGTCGCGATCTTCCCGTCAACACCCTCTGCTCGCGCATTGCGTCGACGACCAGGCGATCTCTTCTCCGTCGATGATCGGGCCGCCGCCACAAGCAGCCTCGCCACGGTCGGCGCTTCCCTCCACTGCAAGCGACGACCGACCGTCCCTCGTCGGTGCCCACGGATGAGCCACCGTAACGAGCTAGGGTTGGCGGCGTCGGAAAACGCTTGCCTTTCGCCCTTCTCTCACCTCGTCCGCCTGGCGCGTCGCGTCCTTGCCGTCCACAGCCGACACCTCTGCCCTTCTGGTCGAGTATTGCCGGCGAGTTACTACTGATAGCAAGTGATCATGAGCGTCGGATTGCTCCGGTGAACAGTGGAGACAAGGAAGGTTGCTGCCTGTGAGGTTCCACCCATAGGTAATCTCGATCTGCTTCTTTTTCCATGTTGTGGTTAATTTTTGTTATCTGCAGTTGGATGTTTGATATGTGGAGTTGGCAGCGATGTTTATGTTTGGAGATTATGCTGGATGGTGGTTGTTGTGGATGTGATCGGCTGTGAACATTGGTTGAGTCGGCTGAGGAGTGTGTTGTTGTGTAGCTGTGATTGGAGTTTGTGGTTGGTTAAGAGGGTTGCTATAAGAGTCCATTTGGGTGAACGGCTGTGCATGAGTGGTGAATGGTTGATAGGGATTAATATGGAGGATTGATTAGGTTAATGGGATAACTAGATCAATCTAGTTGACCAGGATTTTTATTAAAGTCTTTGGGTTAATTGGTTATGTAAGAAATCGATTAAGTATTCGATTTGTCTGTGGAATGCATTTTTGAGCTTAACAATAGTTATGCTGTATGCAGGTTTTGGTCACGAGGCAGGTCCCCGGTCGTGACGATTTTATTCTTGCGGACATTATATATTCAGGCGGGTACTTTGACTTATCTTTTAGATATAGTCAAGTTGATATGCTAGTTAGGATAACTTGCAATAATTTTCATGTTTATATGCCTAGTATGTTTCTGGTGCCTACATGATACATGCATATGATAGGTTATGATTATACCTTCCCTGTTTTTATTTGGATCATAGTACTTGGATTAGGGATATGTACATACTGATTGTACATATTATTCGGATAGATATTTTGAGTAGGATTTACATGCTTTAGTATCATGCACCATCTTGCATGATTGCATGCTGGCTGGACGGGGTTCCATTATTGTTGAGCCCGCAGCCAGTTACATGGCCTGCACACACTGCCACTCATGGGTTAGTGGTACATCGTGAGGGTGTGTGCGATTGCTCACAGTTCGACCGGACCGCTTCGGGTAGCGAGGCAGGCTGGTAGAAGCGCGGGATCCCTCCTTTGGTCTATGACACCGGGAGATGAGAGCTTAGCTCCCCCACTCTGTTTGGGGCAGGAGGATAGGTGTACTCCGACAGCATCCTGTCCACTCGGTCACTCAGGAGCAGTGATGGCAGAGTGCACAGTTGTCATAGCCCTACCCACTCGGCTTCACCATCGCAGGAGGCGGTGGTAGCGTCGAGGTGACTATGTCATATGCACGACATGCATTTTTGCACGGATTGCATTTGTATTGTGTTTGCTGCATTATTGTATTGATGCCTTGGATGTTGCATATGATTGTCATGCATACAGGATTCATATTCTTATATGGTGATGACTTTATCTCTTATAGTAGGGCACATGCTCCTATATCAGGGTAGGAGACTCAAGTGAGTCTGATCCTTTTGCATTTATTTCTTGCTTACCATATATATGAGACTGTACTGGCATGATTAGTATTGTTAGCTATTTCTTACTATTCATATCGACTAGTATCCGCTAAGTTCTTTGAACTTACCCCGTGGTTTTATATTTATTTCAGGATGATGCTGTCAGGAGAGTCCAGCTGCCAATCCCCCTCGTCGAAATGAATAAGTTTTATTGGTCTATTGGTTTTGGATTTTGTATAGAGGATATGTATAGGTCCTGATGTTGTGGTTATGTACTTATGGAAGTTTGGGAATAATTGTGGTGTCCTTATGGACTATTCAATTAGTTTGGTTGTATGTTCCTGCTCAGATGGCAGAAGGGGTAAGTCTAGATGTTATAGATTTCATTTATTTACTATGATGGTTGGCCTGAGGCCTTATGATCTGCGTGTGTAGATGTTTTTGTTCCGGTCATGTTGACCGATGTATAGTGGCCGTGTAGGCCTTGTATAAAAATTGGTATTGTCACCCGTACAGGGGAGGTGCTGTCGGATTTTCGTCTGGCGGAGACTCCCTCGGGGCGTGACAATTTATTTGGTATCAGAGCGTAGGTTTCCGAGTTCCTTAGGGTCTTTGGGTTTTTGGGAGTTTGCCACGTTTGGCAGGTTAACTAGGGTATTTTCGGATTGGTACGGATTTCCGATGATTTTTATGTTTCGGAAATTCGAGGTATTATTGACGAGGTCAATATGGGGGATTTGGCGACAACAGGACATCTCCAGACGGCTAACAGGTAAATAAATTCTAGAAAATTTTCTAGATTTAGTGCATATATATATTGATTATATTTGGTTATGCGGAGATATCATGTTTTATCTAATATTGTTTTAACCTGATTTCTGTTAGACTGTTAGATTTTTAGGTTGCTGGTTTATAGATAGCATTTGGTTATAAATTGCTATTACTGCTATACGTAGCTTGTTATCATTGTGATAAAAATGATTAGATATTATTGGTAGATGTTTACCACTTAGGATTTGACTAGTATTAGGATTATTAGACTAGTTGAATAATATGAATAAGATGGATAAATTCGTAGAAGGCATGATGACATGATTACAGTTTATGTAGTTTAGAGTATATATAAGCATCTGATGCTTTATTTAGTATTGCCTTGACCTTGTCTGGCATGACCCTTTAGCTATACCTAAATTAATTTCGGCTATTGATTGCCATTGGTATGACTATGTTGTCGTTTATTAGACAGTGTGTTACATGTTTATATGGTTATGTGTTTTGTGGTGGATACCATAATTAAGACTGGTAGAGATAGAATAACTTAGATGAGGTTATTCGGTAGGAGCGGATTTCAGGAATGAAACAATATTAGTAGAACCCTAGGTGTTGGAACCCTAGGCGTAATAACCGGATGTGCATATTGGTATGTGATTACCCATTTACTGTTTCTGTGATATGGTGATCGGAGGTCGAATGATTAGGATGCGATTAATCCTTACTATATCTCCCATTCTTGGTTGAGAGAGAGAGTCTGCAGTAGAGTCTCTCTATAGGTAGGTGCTTTGTATACATGTGGTCTCTCATGCATGGTTGAGATGACCTACTGCAAGATATACTCTTGCGTTATTCGTTCAGAGTTGGTGATAATCGGATTCGTATGATGTCTGTAGCAAGATAGCTACTTTACGGCTTAAGTACCCACGAGATATGTTCGTGGTAGCAGATTGGGGCATGCATGATTGAACTGGTAGGACAATATAATTTAGGCTTAACCCTCTTGAAGGGCTTGATAGTAGATTTGTGGCCTTTATTGGCTTTGATAGGCGTTTCCTGTTAGTTGGGATGAAACCCTATGATTAATCGTCTCGACGCGATTATTAGTGGACTTATGATTTTGATCGACCTTGATCATGTTGATCATGTTAGAAGGGTTGGAAGGCTAGATTTAATCATCTAGACTTATTTATTTATAAGTTGATGATCTTTATCGTATTTGATAAACATTTCGTATTAGAGGTGTTGAAACCCTCAGCCGCCTCGATGGGTTTAATTATAGATCGATGATCTTTGTCGACGTCAATGGTCATTTTATACTGGATGTATTGGATAACCCTAGGCTTAACAACCTAGGATAATCGACTGCTCACGCGACCTATTGGTGGTAATGCGCGAGCGTGCGATCAATAATTAGATATTTATATACAACTGTCTATCCACGAGTCTCATTATTGGTAGCATATAGTTCTTGGCGTAGTGCTATTGATTGTCGGCACATGGGTTACCTTCGAGGTAGCTCATAGATAGTTTCCTTTTTGTGTGAGAGCCACGAGACTTTATCGTGGTATCTGGATGTGCACTGCTTGTTGCAGTGGTTGCGTATATATTATACTACCGATTAGGTTAGTTGCATGATCGATATTGGTACTCTGAGGGTTGGGTTACTCTAGCTTGTTCCCTGTGACTTCCATTATGTGCATTATGATTATGCACTATTGTCTATACATCCACAGAGTGGTTGTACACACCCCCCTCCTCACTTATACTCTAGGTTAATTGATGGAGGATGTGCCATGTTGACCTACCTTCGAGTCGCTCAGAGAGTTCCTTGCCATGCTTGTCCCACTGCATCGTCGAGATGCCGCTTCGTTTACTTTATTGGTATTGCATTTTATTTATGCACTTTGGATTTTTGGTCGCAATTGGATTTGGGGTCATAAAACTATTTTACTTTGATTGATATATGTTTAGTCGTGCATGCATGCAGTTATTGAAATACTTATATTTCTATAATTATTTCGAGGTTTTTACCAGATTTGGTCCATGGATTTTGGATATTGTCACTAAGGGGCTCCCTTGTCATTTGGATGACGGATATGCCCCCAGGACGTGACCATTTTATTGGTTTGCGGTTTTGGTTTGGTTTTGGTGTATCGAGGATTTTCTTTTCCTTGGATTTTTGGGAGTTCTCGTGTTTTGAGACCAAGCAAGCTGAAGGATATCTCTGAGCTATAGGAAAAGTATTGTCTTTAGTAGTTACGGTACTTTTGTGGCTAGGAAAACTATTGACTTAGTGAAATTGTCCCTACTCATGGTTGGGTACGAGGTCGATAACGTATTGATCTTGAGGAATCTAATGATGATTTCAGAGTACGATTCTTTAGAGGTGCCGTGATGTCGAATTAGGAAGCTAGGGATTTGGCCTGCTAGTCACCCATTTGAAGGTCAAGGAGTAAACCCTCAGAGAGTATCAGTCCCTACTAATAGTGATTTGGTTATGGATAAGACGTGTATACTTACACTGGTCAAGACGATGAAAGATCGTTTTACCTTATTATAGGAGGTGTTGGATGGAATATTTATCTGTCCCAGTAGTTTTCCAGAGAAGATCCGAAACTCTTTGTTAAAAGAGAGACGGACCTTTGAGGTTATGCATCGATTATCGATGATAGAATGCGGTAGTTGTGGAAGGAAATGAATATCCTTCATTGTGGATAGAGGATCTATTTAGATCAGCTATAGGATACCTATATATACTCTAGGATTGATTGGTGACTAGTGTGATGATATTGTAGTGACATGGTGTCATACAATTATCATTGTCGTTGTGATGATTGTTATATCATCAGCTTAGAGTAAAGAGAATACATGTGTGTAGCGATGACAATTTCATACTTGGTATGAATTGTTTGAGCTTTTGATTATCTTATTAGACTTATTGTGACTTAGTCGTCGGATTTGGGAAATCGTGTATTCGGACACGATTGGATCATTTGTCATGGTGGTAGTTGAGTTGCGCACTCGGCCACCGTAGATGATGATTTTTCCGGTATTGATTTGATTATTACCATAGATATGGATAGGATGTTCTAGTGGTACTATACCGCTGACTGGTGATGGAATTTATTTGGTCTAAAGCTTGTGAAATTAGTTTCACAGCTCAGACAATGATTGACTTTTACACCCGTGTTGTTTGATCATTCTCGGGTGGAAGGAAGGGTATTGTATGCGGATGCAATGTTTCAGAGAATGGAGCGTTTCTGATTTAGTTGATCGAGACGTATCCCGTGTTTACGTCAAATGAGGAACTACGAGATGGGTTGTCATATATTTATGACGTGGACTTCGCAGTTATTATATTGTTTAGAAGAGGTGAGGAGCAGAAATGCTCATGGAGTTTTGGCTAGCTACTGATAGCTACTATAGAGTAGGAACACGAATGGTTGTAACAAGGAAGTTTGGTCGCGATAGCCTACCATGCACTTCTGAGTGTGTGGTGGAGTGGATTTTAGACGGTAGATGGACTACCATCTCGACTTGAGGAGGATAATGGTTTCGAGTTGCATTAGTTTAAGAGCAGATGCTTCAGGAAATTCCGATTTCGGAATGGAAGTGGAAGCGTATTATTATAGATGTTGTGGTATGTTTGCCTAGGACACGTCAAAGCCATGACGCGATTTGGATAGTCGTAGACCGACTAACCAAATCTGCGCACTTTTTAGCGATTCGGAAGACTAACTCTTTGGATCGTTGATGAGTTATATTGTCGGGATATCATCAAATTGCATGGTGTCCTTTGAGCATTATATCAGATAGAGATCCCCGATTCATGTCTCGGTTCTGGCAGAGTCTGCAGCAGGCCTTAGGCACACAGATTCTCGTTTTAGGACTGCATTCAATCCACAGATAGATGGACAGTCTGATCGGACCATTTATATACTAGAGGATTTGCTGGGTCCTGTGTTATGAATTTCGGGGGCAACTGGGAGGACCAGTTGCTAGGACCCATAGAGCTCAGTATGGGACAGGGTTGGTCCGTACTATCAGACGTAGGATGGCAGAGGCGCAGGATCGCGGAAGAAGAGTTATGCAGATCGGAGACGGAGACCTCGGGAGTTCTCTATTGGTAATCAGGTATTCTTGCGAGTCTCACCCATGAAAGGGGTGAAGAGATTTGACCTCCGTGGTAAGTTAGCTCCAAGGTACATTGGGCCTTTCGAGATTTTTGAGAGGATCGGAGCAGTCGCTTACCGTCTAGGGCTACCACCGTTTTGGCTGGTATCCAGGATGTGTTTCATGTGTTCATGCTGAGGAAGTATGTGTCAGATTCTACACATATTCTATCAGATATGTCAGGTTACATTCAGCCTGATGCTACTTACGTAGAGGTTCCGGTACGGATTTTGGATTTCAAGGAACGACAGTTGCGGAACAAGGTTGTGCGACTTGTCAAGGTCGAGTGGAGTCACCACACCGACGAGGAGGCTACTTGGGAGCTCGAGGAAAAGATCAGAGCTCAATACCCCCACTTGTTTACTTAAGGTACGTGAAGTATATTTTCAGTACTTGTGGTATTTCTTACTCATTGTGCATCTGAGTAGGAAATTTGGGGACCAAATTTTTATTAGTGGGGGAGAATGTTAAATACGGGGATATTTAAATATTAAATTTTATGGTTAAAAATTTTGAGAAATTATCCTGGAAATTTTTCGGGATTTTTAGGGAATTTTAGGAATTTTTCCGGATTTAAACGGGGCTTGTACGAGATATTTACGGGGATAAGAAAAACAGGCTTTTATAAGGCCTGTTTAGATTATCTATAATTGAGGGATTAATGGGTTTAGTAACGCTAGGTTTAAATAGCTAAACCTAGGTTTTTATTTTCATTTCTTCCTTATTCCCTGTACGTCGTAACGCTTTCCCCCAAATCCAATTCTTCTCTTCACCGCGATCCCACCGCCGACACCCTCTCCTCTCGCGCGTTGCGTCGACGACCAAGCCGTCGCGATCTTCCCGTCGACACCCTCTGCTCGCGCATTGCGTCGACGACCAGGCGATCTCTTCTCCGTCGATGATCGGGCCGCCGCCACAAGCAGCCTCGCCACGGTCGGCGCTTCCCTCCTCTGCAAGCGACGACCGACCGTCCCTCGTCGGTGCCCACGGATGAGCCACCGTAACGAGCTAGGGTTGGCGGCGTCGGAAAACGCTTGCCTTTCGCCCTTCTCACCTCTGACCGCCGCCTGGCGCGTCGCGTCCTTGCCGTCCACAGCCGACACCTCTGCCCTTCTGGTCGAGTATTGCCGGCGAGTTACTACTGATAGCAAGTGATCGCGAGCGTCGGATTGCTCCGGTGAACAGTGGAGACAAGGAAGGTTGCTGCCTGTGAGGTTCCACCCATAGGTAATCTCGATCTGCTTCTTTTCCCATGTGAGGTTAATTTTTGTTATCTGCAGTTGGATGTTTGATATGTGGAGTTGGCAGCGATGTTTATGTTTGGAGATTATGCTGGATGGTGGTTGTTGTGGATGTGATCGGCTGTGAACATTGGTTGAGTCGGCTGAGGAGTGTGTTGTTGTGTAGCTGTGATTGGAGTTTGTGGTTGGTTAAGAGGGTTGCTATAAGAGTCCATTTGGGTGAACGGCTGTGCATGAGTGGTGAATGGTTGATAGGGATTAATATGGAGGATTGATTAGGTTAATGGGATAACTAGATCAATCTAGTTGACCAGGATTTTTATTAAAGTCTTTGGGTTAATTGGTTATGTAAGAAATCGATTAAGTATTCGATTTGTCTGTGGAATGCATTTTTGAGCTTAACAATAGTTATGCTGTATGCAGGTTTTGGTCACGAGGCAGGTCCCCGGTCGTGACGATTTTATTCTTGCGGACATTATATATTCAGGCGGGTACTTTGACTTATCTTTTATATATAGTCAAGTTGATATGCTTGTTATGATAACTTGCAATAATTTTCATGTTTATATGCCTAGTATGTTTCGGTGCCTACATGATACATGCATATGATAGGTTATGATTATACCTTCCCTGTTTTTATTTAGATCATAGTACTTGGATTAGGGATATGTACATACTGATTGTACATATTATTCGGATAGATATTTTGAGTAGGATTTACATGCTTTAGTATCATGCACCATCTTGCATGATTGCATCTTTGTAGACGAGTTCCATTATTGTTGAGCCATGACGATTACATAACTGCATACTTGCCACTCATGGGTTAGTGGTACATCGGGAGGGTGTGCGCGATTGCTCTGTCGAACTCATTGGACCGCTCATGGGGTAGCGACGAGGCGGCGTGTGGCGGTGGGGATCCCTCCTCTGGTCTATGACACCGGGAGATGAGAGCTTAGCTCCCCACTGCTTTAGGGCGGGGAGGATAGGTGTACTCCGACAGCATCCTGTCCACTCGGTCACTCAGGAGCAGTGATGGCAGAGTGCACAGTTGTCATAGCCCTACCCACTCGGCTTCACCATCGCGTGTGAGGCGGCTGACTGGCGTCAGGGGTGACTATGTCATATGCACGACATGCATTTTTGCACGGATTGCATTTGTATTGTGTTTGCTACATTATTGTATTGATGCCTTGGATGTTGCATATGATTGTCATGCATACAGGATTCATATTCTTATATGGTGATGACTTTATCTCTTATAGTAGGGCACATGCTCCTATATCAGGGTAGGAGACTCAGGTGAGTACAATCCTTTTGCATTTATTTCTTGCTTACCATATATATGAGACTGTACTGGCATGATTAGTATTGTTAGCTATTTCTTACTATTCATATCGACTAGTATCCGCTAAGTTCTTTGAACTTACCCCGTGGTTTTATATTTATTTCAGGATGATGCTGTCAGGAGAGTCCAGCTGCCAATCCCCCTCGTCGAAATGAATATGTTTTATTGGTCTATTGGTTTTGGATTTTGTATAGAGGATATGTATAGGTCCTGATGTTGTGGTTATGTACTTATGGAAGTTTGGGAATAATTGTGGTGTCCTTATGGACTATTCAATTAGTTTGGTTGTATGTTCCTGCTCAGATGGCAGAAGGGGTAAGTCTAGATGTTATAGATTTCATTTATTTACTATGATGGTTGGCCTGAGGCCTTATGATCTGCGTGTGTAGATGTTTTTGTTCCGGTCGTGTTGACCGATGTATAGTGGCCGTGTAGGCCTTGTATAAAAATTGGTATTGTCACCCGTACAGGGGAGGTGCTGTCGGATTTTCGTCTGGCGGAGACTCCCTCGGGGCGTGACATTAAGTTAGACTTTACGAATACTAAACTTCATGTAGATAACATTAGTTCAATTAATCTTACTAAGAATCCGATATGTCACTCTAGGACCAAACATATAGAGGTCAAACACCATTTCATTCTAGAACATGTGGCCAATGGATCCATACAACTCGAATACGTCGAATCGAAGTCTAACTTAGCAGACCTATTTACTAAACCCCTACCCGAAACCGAATTTAGTCTATTAAGACGAAAATTGGGCATGTGCATAGTAGAATAGGAACTTGCAAATTATATTTTCTTACTACTATTTCTTAAATTTCATTTTTATGGAACTAGCATAGGACATACCTTAGATATCATGCACCTATAGATTTAAGGAGCCAATACATCTCACAACACATAGGACTAATGTGTTTGTGTACTTAGCCACGTAGATGGGCGTGAGATGTTAGGACCTTACTCCTGGTTCCAAATGTAGAGCTAGTGCATCGCCATGAACCACGGAGTATAATCATACATACTAACCGACTCTGACCAGGACTGGTTGATCTTTTATATCAATCAAGTCAAATATGAGTCGAACATTTTATAGATGAACTTATTTTCAGTATATTATTTTCAAAATAATGTGGAACATGCTTGGACTTTAAATTTAACACTTATTTTCCACACACACCCTCACTCTTTTCGATATATGGCAAAAGGGGGAGAAAGGCCAAAGTTAAGGGGTCAAAATTTTTCTTGATAACTTAACTCTTACTTAGTTAAGGGGTCAAAATTTTTCGTGATAACTTAACTCTTACTTTATATTTAAACCAAAAGTTAACTTTAAGTTTTGAAAACTTATTAAAGGCCAAGTTAAGAGAATTCTTAACTTAAACTTATTTGTGTCATCAACGTTTTACTTATTTTTAAACATTATGCCCTTAATGTTTTACTTAAGGGGGAGAAAGGGCCAAGTTAAGAACAACTCTTAACTTAAACGTTTTACTAAGGCCAACTTTAAGTAATGTTAATTACTTAAAGCAACCCTCAAAGGGGAGGATTAAGATCTTTCTTCAAGACTCACCCTCGGTCAAGGGGGAGGTTTCCTCAAGGGGGAGTACTTGAGGAAAATCCTTACTACTCCAACTTAATCTTCTTTATTTTTTCTTTGTTTCTAATGCACATTATTCTTCATGCTTGCGATTTACTTAACTTTGTATGTGGGTTTGCCATAAATCAAAAAGGGGGAGATTGTTGGTCCAGTAGGCACCTAAGTCGAACCTGAGTTTTGATTATAGCAAACGATACAAAGTTAAGCTCATGTCGTTATCTCACGAGGTGAATCGAGTGTGCAGAAGATTGCTATAGCTAGAGCTGAAGGCTAGCGACACCCGGAGGAAGCCGCGGTGGTCGGGCGACACTCGAGTGACTTCGGAGGGAGCCGAAGGAATCGAGTGGAAGGCCGGAAGCAAAAGCGACATGGTAAGTATCGAGGTAAGCTCGTGTGTGCGAGCGTAAGTGAGGTCGTATCCTCCTTACGGGGATGGTCTTAAGCGTAGATCCGACCAAAGATATCCCATCGATAATCTAGGTCGAGATCGGACGGTCGAAGGCTGTCGAAATAATGTTTTCTTTGAGCTAACTTTGACTTGCAGCAAGCATCACCGACCGCTACTGAGGACTCGATCGCCACAATCGTCCGATCGTCGGAGGTCGCGACTGATCGATCGCCATCGATCGTGATGATGGCTATCAGTCGACTGATGGTCAATGATCAGCTTCGAGGAGTCAAGGCTTATCACCCCATTTCAAGGAGATTGGTGCTCAATTGTGATTGGCAGGGTTCCTCTCTAAAAGGGGCTCAAAGGCTATAAAAGGAGGGCCAATCCTAGGGTTTCTTCATCAATTCCAAGCTTCCAAAAGCCTCCGTAAAGCTACAACTCTCCGACAACGAAGTCTTTCTTCTCCGACGTCTTGGTTTAATTTTATTTATTTTTTGTACGTCGGTATTAGCTTTATATCAGTTGTTTATTTACTTGTTTCGGAGCCTTTATCGTAAACAAGGAGAGGGGGAGTGTCCCTCTTCCTCAAGTTTTGTTCTTTCTTGTATCGATTAACTCCTACCTTCAACGAGGAGGAGTTCGTTTAGTATTTTTTCCTCCGTGCGTGGTCAAGGACCACTAGGGCCTTGGAGTAGTAGCCGAAGGCTACGAACCAAGTAAAATATTTGTCTTCTCTTTTTATTGCTTATCTTTTCCGCTGCAAATTAATTATCTACTCGGTTTTTAAACGAACGAACAAAAAGAAAGTTTTAACGCTATTCACCCCCCTCTAGCGTTTCAAATCGATCCAACATGCTGAAGTCAAGATCGGATAGTTGAAGACTGTCAGTACTACTATTATTATATACATTGTGCTAATCTTGTAATGTAGGTGACTGGATGAGAACTCATGCAACAGTCGACAGGTATGAAACCCAGTCGACTAATCATGGTCCAGTCATCTTGACAGGGTCCAGTCAATTGGAATCAGGATAAATTAAATTAGTCAGAATGGATCATAAGTCGACTGCCACATCTGCAAGTCCAGTTGATTGGACTAGGATAAATCACGACTGTATCCAATCTAGATCTAGACGAAGTTAGATGCTTATAGTTGACTAGATCAAGTCCAATCGACTAGAAAAACTTTATAAAAATAACTTTGACCAGAAACCCTAAATCAATGTTTTCCAAGTAGTCTTGGTCTCAACCTCTGCAATCGACGACCATTCTTTGTGGTATAGCGCTACAAGTCTGATCATGCACCTCTTTACTTCATTTTTGTCGATATATTTATCTTTCATCTTATTCTTGTACATAATTTCCAAATGGAACAATAAGGTTGTTACCGTCTCCTTTACATTTTTAAAAGTGCGTCTCTTACCTCAAACAAGGAAGAAACTTTTACTAGATTGCCCATCGAAAGAGATCAATAATCGTAGGCCTTGGATTAGTAGCCTTTCAGTTGTAAACCAAGAAAAAACAAACTTGTGATTTTTGTGTCTTTAATTTTCCAATGTGTTGTTACTTTGATTTTATAGTTTTATGAACAAAAAGAAAATTTTTAAAATAAAAAAATAAACTCTATTCACCCCCTTCTATCATTTTTTCTAATTCAATAATTGGTATCAGAGCGGGGTGCTCAAATTCGGTGCAACCACCGGTAGCACAATTTTTTCTTTTCTTTTGATTTGTTCATATATAATTTCGCACACTACTAATCGAAGACCAAGTCTTGGCACATTTGTTTTCCTTTTGTTTACTTTCGAGGTTATCTAAATGGGCCATCAAGAAGGTTATAGCACCATCCAACCTCCGTTCTTCTGCGGAGATGATTTCTGTTACTAGAAGGGTCGGATGGAGTGCTTTTTGAAGACCCAAATCAACATGTGGATCGTCATCCAAATATGTTTCGATTAACCAACCAACGATCATGGAGAACTTTTGGAATGCATTAAATGGATGAACATGATGAAATTTCAAATCAAAGTAGATGCAAAAGCTACCCAGATTCTATGGTGTGGCTTATCCAAAGAAGAGCTCAATCGTATCAGCCCATTTATTAGCACCAATGACCTTTGGGACAAGCTCACAAAACTCCATAAAGGAACTTCAGACACTAAGGTATGTAAGAGGGATCTTTTATTAAATAAATTATTTAATTTAAAAATATAGGGCAATGAGATGGCAAGACAACTCCATACTCGGATCCAAGACCTCTTGAACGGTCTTCACTCCATCAGGAAAAAGGTGGAAAACCATGATATCATAAGGTGCACTCTAAAAGCCTTCCCAAAGACCACTTTATGGGCATCCATGGTTGATACTTACAAAGTATATAGGTACTTATATAAAATTAGGTTCAATGAACTATTTTCCGAATTCAAATTACATGAGTAATCTAATTTGGCCTCGATGGAAAAAAGTATTGGCTTGTTTGTAGGTAAAAGAAAGGGAACAAGCAAGCCTCCTCTCGAATAGGACGAATCTAAATTTGAGCTAAACGAAGAAATGGAAATAGAACTCATCAACCTAGTTTGGAATTTGATCAAGAGAAGAAAGCAACCAACTAAGACAATTAAAGAGAAGAAGTTCAACTCAAGTCAAAACACAAAATCCAAACAAGACTATAAATTCTAAGAGTGTAATAAGAAGAAGCATTTCATATGCAATTGCCTGAATCTAAAGACCAAGCAAATGCAATCCAAGAAGGCACTCAAAGCTATGTGGGAAGAGTCATCGGATGATGAAGAACAAGATCAAGTTAACAATCTAGCTCTCATGGCAAGACCAATTGAGTCCGAGTCCGAATCCGAACCCAACTCTAATTCTGATTCCAAGTCCAAGTCTGAGTCAAGCCACAGATCCGTATCCGATTCAGAAGGTTCAATTAAGGAATGTCACTCTTTAATTAAAAATTTGTATGTCTCAATAAAATATTTAAATAAAAAATTAACTAAGTTTGAATCCATGATCGGGTAATTTTTTAAGGAAGTTAAAATCCTTAAGAAAAAGGCTATCCTAACCTCTTAAACTGGTCATGTTCAAGAGGGAAACTCAACTCGAGTCAAAAAAATTAAGGAAGAGAATTCTCTATTGAAAGGGTAAGTTCAAGAGCTTAGGAAAACTTTGGAAAAGTTCAAATTGGGCTCTAGGGGTCTTGACCTAATACTTGAATTTCAAAGAGTTGTGTACAACAAGGCTAGACTCGGATTTAGATCAACCAATAGATCGTTTCTTTTGCTTGTAAAGCGTAATTGTTAAAGAATCCAAGCATGGATCCCTAAGTCAAGTCTAGAAACACAAATAGGTTCAACCAAGTATTGGGTTCCAAAGGATCAAATTCACTTTGTGTATAGAATGCACTACAACAATGATCAAGGGGAGTAAATACTAAATGTGTATGCATAATTACATGAATAACTTGATTGATTTAGGTTTTAGTTTTTTTTCATTCTTAGTTTAATTATGCTTAAACTAGAATGGTTAGATAGGAAATGGTTAATTAACCTTGACAACATAGTATCATGACGTGGTGAGATGATATATAGTACGTTAGGGAAACTCAGTCAAGTGTATTCAGGTTAGATAAGGAGTATCTAGCTTGGTGCATTTAGCTATGTGGAACTATCTGAAGCTACCTCATCATATCTTAAACTAGTTAGTTGAGGATTTGACCCTAAGTAAATTAAGTGTATAATTTCTTAAGCAGGCTTTGTCTAAGGAAGTGGTCATTGTTCTGATCAAAGAAAGCATTTGTGCCTCACTACGACCTGGAAGTCTTCTTTCAAAATGTTCACTTAAGTAACTAAAGGTTAAATCTGAATCAAACCCAAGGTTAATTAATTTCCAAGACATTAAAATTAACCAAGTAAAATTGCAAGAGATCTCACATACACCTATAAGAATACTTGTTTGATCATGTAGAAAGGGTGAGTTGAAATCTATGATTAAAATATATAAATTTATTTAAATTCCAAATCCGATGAAACTACTTTGTATGTAGGATCAATGGATGTTGAATAGTGGGTACTCTAGATATATGATCGCAGATCGACTAAAGTTTACGAAGCTACAATTCAAAAATTTAGGATTGGTAGCTTTCGGAAACAATGGTAAACAGATGTGAGTAAAACATATAGGGTTTTAGGAGTAGTTTTTGCTCACATCTCATTACATTTTATGTTAGTTTCATGCATATGTCACTCTATTTTGCATGAATTTCCTATTTTCTGGTTCGGAGGTATGCTCTTTGTACTTTTGTGTGCAGGATAGCATTTAGGGGGGAAAAGGTGCACTTTCGGGGCAAAAGAAGGACATTTTGCAGCTAGACGTAGAATGGGACATGACCAGGGCATGTGGCTACACACGGTCGTGTCTAATGGGCGAGATCAGCCACCCCATGGCTGCACATGGCCTGGCCGTGTGGAAACACACGACTGTGTGGTGGCCCAGCAGATTGATGCGACTAGGGTTTTTTTTTGGATTTTGCAGCGGTCCAAGGTGATGTCTATATAAGGATGGCTCTGCCGAAACTCTAGGGGGGAGGCACGATGGCCAGGACGGCACACCGAAGCCCTAAAAAGCTTCCGGAACTTACAATGGGGAGGAAGAACGTCATCGGAGATCCAAGTTCTGCACTTCAACACCAGAGAGAAGTCCACATCGGAATTGTAACCTCTTATTCTTGCATTTTATTTCTGATATATTCGAACATGAACATGCCTTGTGATTCTCCTCTTATATATATGGAGTAGTTCCTTTGATTCTAGGATTAGGGAGTAGCTTGTGTGCGCATGACATGTTGCTTCAAATTGAATTCTATTTTGAGTTTGAATTTGCAATTGGAAATTGTTTATACCAATATCTATGCATATTTGGTTTTCTACCTGTTGTGCTTAGGCAATACGAGGGGTGACAACCTTCGTATCTAAGCTTTAGGGGATTTATACAAGGAACCTAGGGGTAAACCTGATCTCCTGTAACTATGGGTAGAAGGATGTGATGGAACTAGAAACGGTTCATCGCAGGGATTGATTTGGCATCCTCGTACTGCCTATCCCATCCTTGTAAGGTAAAGATAGCTCCTGATAGATGCAGTGGTTCATCGGGAGAGTGTATGATGCCCCTTCCACAAAACCATAGTTAGACATTTAGACAACGACCAGTTGATTGCATGTTTTGCGACACACAAACGAAACCGAAGTCCTAGAATCCCTTTTTAAGATCTCGGCACACTTCTTTCTTCCTCCATGTGACACCGTACTAGAGTTTAGTCCATCGACAACCCTCGCAATCGAAATCTTTAGATTTTACTTCCGAACAATTTCACCCACTGAATAAATCGGTACTCGAATCTCAGTCCCTGTGGGATCGATAATCTTTTATTACTTGACGACATCAGTGCACTTGCGGGCGTTGAGCACGAGCACGCGCTTCGAGTCCTCGATAGCCTCCGTCATGAGATTTGAGGTCGCGTTCGTGTGCATCAATTTTTTGGCACCGTTGTCGGGGAACTGATCAATTCGATATCGAATTGAGAAGTGGATAATTGGATCGGACTTAGGATAGATTTTATTTTATTTCAGTTTTGTTTATTTAGTTGCTCTTTCCTTATTTATAATTTTCTGCATATAACGATGCATGCTTTTACTCATGATTATGGTCAATTTAATGCAGTAAGTTTTGGTAACATTTATTGTGAACATTGTGGTGAAACATGACATACCATTAACGATTGTCCGGATATATTCGAACCATTACAATTCGAACAAGAAGATGCCACCTACAATTACAACCAGTGGCTACAAGATGATTCCTATTCATATAGTTATGACCCTGGGTACTTAAACCCTCAATATTGTCCTCCTAAATCCCGACTCGAGCAGATGATGGAAGATTTCATTCGAACAAAACAAGCGGCGAACGATGAATTTCGATAGTGGAATTCGCAGATAAACACTCAATATTATGTCCCAAGCGAGAATGAGTACTATGAATCGCCATGAGAATTTTATCCAGAACCAAGTCTCCACCCAGATGCCTTGCAAGATAAAGTTACTAGGGAATGCAAGAAGCATAGTCAACAATTCATGGAGTTTATGCAACAAATTATTGTAGATGGAGAAACCAAATGACTAGAAGGTGGCTTTGATGACTGGATTACACCTAATATGGCGGAGACTCACTTTGAGCGAATGGATGAGGAAGACATAGATGACATAGGAAGTAAAGAAGGGCAATCCATTCAATCACCACTTGAAGAAGAACTTGAGGATTATTTAATTGATACTTTAATCGAGGAGTGCATTGCTTCAATCAAAATACCTCCTAACCTCAAGAATCTAGAAGAGCCTACCTTAACCCTCACCGAAACTTTAGCTACCAATAACGAAGCCCATTTAGTGACTTGTAATGATAAAATTTCATTCGACATGATAGAATCTGCTAATCAATCTTTTGTTAAGGATGCCTGTGGTGAGTTATGTTATTTACAACATTTGGACAAAATAGAATATTATGATCAAACTCCTAATGATTACTTAAGGCTAAGCATGTTCAATCTTCAACCAAGGGAAGCAGCTAATAAATATCTTGCCCCTCCACGAGCAAGGTTTAAGAGATATGGTGATAAGGGACCACTAGGGAGGAGGCATAAGTGAAGGGAGTTGCTTCGGAGGCTCATTGGCTCCCATTTCCCCGGATTAAAATTTTCACTAATGAAAGAACTAATCCGGATGGGATGAGTTTCCTTAGTACAACCAATTTGTCATCGTGCTAACAACTTGAGTGATCGCTTGAACAAACTAGTTGTTCAAGCAACACAACTCTTCTAGTTGGTTAGCCTCGGAAGAGACGACGGACGGATTGCCAGTTTTTGTGTTTGTCTTCGGGGTCCATGATTATACAAAATATATACAAATGCACACTTGTATAATCAACACATAAAAGAACATGCTAAGATCAAAAAATAAAGTTGTAAAACTTTTATACCTCACGATCTTCTATCGTATGTCCTATCCTCCTCGTGGACGACGTGTGGGCGAATATCCTCCACGAGTAGAAGCCTTCTAGATCGCGTTCTTCCCTTCCTTGTTCACTGTGAACAAAGAGAAGAACCAAACAAAACTTCTCCTTTCTAGAACCGGCCACCAAGCAAAGGAGCTCGATGTAACCGCCGGCCAAGGAATGAATGGATGAGCACCGACCACTTGTGACCATGTTGCGGCCGACCACCTAGAGGTTGGAGAAGTGCCGGCCACCAAGAAGATGGAGAACCTCCGGCCACCAAGGAGCAAAGGAGGAGAAAGAGGGCCGACCAAAGCTAGGAGAAGGATGGAGTGAGCGCCGGCCACCAAGGAGAAAAGGAAGAAACCCTAATCTCCTTCCTTGTTGCCGCCAAAACCACACCAAAACCCTAGCCGCCTAAAACACTTGAGAGGCAAAACCCTAATCCAAATGAACCATCCTTGCCGCCCAACCTAAGCCCTCTATTTATAGAATTGGGCTTAAGCCTCCTTTAATCTCCACCGTCGGATCTAGGGTTTTATCCCAACCGTCGGATCTAGGGTTTCATCCCAATCGTCGGATCTAGGATTTCATCCCAACCGTCGGATCTAGGGTTTCATCCCAACCGTCGAATCTAGGGATTTAATCCCAACCGTCGATTCTAGGGATTTAATCCCAACCGTCGATTCTAGGGTTTCATCCCAACCATCGGATCTAGGGATTTAATCCCAACCGTTGGTTCAAGGGTTTCATCCATACCATCGGATCTAGGGATTTAATCCCAACCCATGGTTCTAGAGTTTTGTTTTACATCCTTGGATCTAGACTTCACGAGGATTATATTAGGCTACGATAGGGACCATGAGGAGGAGTTGGATCTTGGCCACCCGATGGATCGGCACCACACAAACTTTATCCATCAATGATGTTCCATTCCACTAGAGGATCATCATTGAACTACCTCACCAACCCCCATAAATCAATATGGGCTCCATATATTATTTGTACATCCATCTCCCCGTGTTTAAGATATCGAATGTCCGTCAATTAATTGATTTACTAACCATCAATTAATTAACATCTAACTCCTTGAGTAGTACCACTCAACCTTATCATCATGTTTACTAAGTCAACCAGCTGGGTTTACATGATGAACCTTATGAGCTCCTCAAGGGGACATCATCAACCTAATATATAGGACACGGTTTCCTCCTATAATCAACGACACACCATGTAAATAATATCATTTCCCAACTTACCGGGCATATTGATTAAATCCATTTAAATCTCACCCTTTGGTAAATCAAAGAAATAAATACTAAGTACATGTGCCCATTATTATATCGGGATTAAGAGCATGTACAACATATTATCCGAGGTCCGATTCAATTATGTAGTCAATAATAAATTGAATCACCTCTATGTCGGTCCTGCTCAATACACCTAAGTGTACTAGTGTAACTCTATGTTCAAGACAAAACAATACCAAGCTACACTACAACCATGCCAATGGTTTGTCCAAAACCATCTTGGTTGTGAGCCTCTACTTATATTCTACAAGATACTGATAACATGATCTTCTGTGCCACACCAAGCACCATGTTATCTACAATGTAAAATATTAGACAATATGCACACATATAATAAATATATAAAGTGCAAACAATGATCATGTGATTCTTATTTCAAAATAAAAATGTTCATACAAAAAGAGCTAGGCTTTCAGTATACATTCCAACAATCTCCCACTTATACTAAAAGACTATGCTGTCATCACACTGCCATACATCTGATCCCCATGTCCTCCACATGCCTATCAAACGCTTTCGCTGGAAGGGCCTTAGTGAATGGATCCGCCAGGTTATCCTCTGATGCAATCTTGGCGACAGCTACTTCTCCTCGCTTTACGATCTCTCGTATCAGGTGGTACTTGCGCTCTATGTGTTTACTCGCCTTATGGGCTCGTGGTTCCTTCGAGTTTGCAACTGCACCACTGTTATCACAATAAATTGTGATAGTTCTAGGCAAACCAGGAATCACATCCAAGTCCATCAAGAAGTTCCTAAGCCATACAGCTTCCTTGGCTGCCTCAGAGGCTGCCACATACTCAGCTTCCATGGTGGAGTCCGCCATGCATTTCTGCTTGACACTCCTCCATACTATGGCTCCACCTCCAAAAGTAAACACAAACCCCGAGGTAGACTTACTCTTGTCCCTATATGATTAGAAATCCAAATCCATGTAACCCACAGGGACTAATTGATCTGCCCGGTAAACCAGCATATAATCCCTAGTCCTTCTCAGGTACTTCAATATATGCTTTACCGCAGTCCAATGTCCCTATCCAGGATTACTCTGATATCTGCTAACCATACCCACAGCAAAGCAGATATCTCGTCTCGTACATAACATAGCATACATAAGGCTTCCTACTACTGAAGCATAAGGAACCGCCTTCATGTCCTCTATCTCCTTTGATATTTTGGAACACATCTCTTTAGATAAAGGAACTCCATGCCTAAAAGGTAGAAAACCTTTCTTGGAGTTCTGCATGCTAAAACGAGCTAGGACCGTGTCTATGTATGAAGCTTGAGATAAGCACAACATCCTTTTCTTGCGATCCCTTATAACTTTGATCCCAAGGATGTGTCCCACTTCTCCCAAGTCCTTTATGTCAAACTATTTGGACAACCATACCCTTACATCTGATAACACTTTGATATTGTTGCCAACTAACAAAATGTCATCTACGTATAGTACAAGAAACACCACTACATTTCCGTCACATCTCTTGTATACACAAGGCTCATCTAGACTTTGAATAAATCCATATGACTGAATTACCTCATCAAAGTGGATGTTCCAAGATCTAGAAGCTTGCTTCAATCCATAAATGGACTGATTAAGCTTACATACAAGATGCTCTTTGCCTTTAGCAATGAATCCCTCTGGTTGCCGCATATAGATGTTCTCCTCAAGACTTTCATTAAGGAAAGCTGTCTTGACATCCATCTGCCAAATCTCATAATCCATATGAGCAGCTATAGATAAGAGAATCCGGATAGACTTAAGCATAGCTACCGGCGAAAAGGTCTCCTCATAATCGATGCCCTCTTTCTGAGTATACCCTTTCGCAACAAGCCTAGCTTTGAAGGTCTCAACCTTCCCGTCTACCCCTCTCTTTCTCTTGTAGATCCACTTGCATCCAATGGCTTTTACACCATCGGGTGGCTCTACTAGCTCCCAGACCTGATTAGAATCCATAGATTCTATCTCTGAATTCATCGCTCTTTGCCAAGATACTGCATCTCTATCTTGGAGTGTCTCGTCATATGTCCAGGGATCAGGTTCAGGTTCACCAGGGACTAAGTCCGAAGACTCTCCCAAAAACATGAATCTCTCGGGTTGTCTAACAACCTTCCCACTACGACGAGGTGCCTCCTGTGTATGCTCTGTGACACGCGGTGCAGTGACTTGTGGTATCTCCTCTTGTACCGGTGGTACTGAAGTCGAGACTTCCCCTGTCAACTCCTCAAGAACAATCCTACTCTTGGGCTTGTGGTTCATTACATAATCCTCCTCTAGAAATCTGGCGTTCGTGCTAACGATCAACCTTTGATCTCTAGGATTATAAAACAAACCACCTTTCGTTCCCTTAGGGTAGCTAACAAACATCCACACTTCTGTACGAGGTTCCAACTTACCAGCATCAGCCTTCAGCACATGTGCTGGACTCCCCCATATCCGAATATGTCTCAGACTAGGCTTTCGCCCAGTCCACAATTCTATAAGGGTAGAAGGTACTGATTTAGATCGAACCAAGTTCAGAGTATACATTGTCGTATCCAGCGCATACCCCCAGAACGAAATAGGTAACTCAGAATAACTCATCATCGATCTGACCATCTCCATAAGAGTCCTATTCCTTCGCTCCGCTACACCATTCTACTGGGGTGTGCCAGGTGCAGACAATTGGGATTGAATCCCAGCCTCTGATAAGTAATTCCTAAGCTCTCCCTAGAGGTACTCACCACCATGATCAGATCGTAGGGTCTTGATACTCTTACATTGACAGTTCTCCACATCAGCCTTGAATTCTTTGAACCTGTCAAAGCATTCAGACTTGCGGCGCATCCAGTAAATGTATCCATATCTTGAATAATCGTCTATAAAAGAGACGAAATATTCAAAACCACCTCTTGCCTGGATAGACATAGTTCCGCACAAATCAGAATGAACCAATTCTAACACATCTTTGGCTCTATACCCCTTGGCCTTGAAAGACCTCTTGGTCATTTTACCTTCCAAGCAAGATTCGCAGGTTGGGAGATCCTCCACCACTAATGAACCCAAAGGTCCATCAGCTATCAACCTTTGAATTCTGCTTAGGTTAATATGACCAAGCCTTAGATGCCAAAGATATGTCTGGTTCATTTGCGAAGGTTCTTTTCTCTTATTAGACTTAGAAGATGAGTCATTGACTTCTATATGCATCGTGGGAGTTTTCGGTTCAAGAGTATATAAATTGTCAACCAATGTACCAGAACAAATAATCTCCCTATTTCTTTTTATAACCACTTTGTCATTAAAAGAAACAGAATATCCATCCATAAACAATTTAGAAACTGAAATTAAATTCTTTCTAAAAGTAGGTACATAAAGACAATTTCTCAAAACCAAAACTTTATTCCTATCAAAAGATAAATAAACGTCTTCCATTGCAATAGCCGCCACCTTTGAAGCATTCCCATGAAGACGGTAATCTCTCCCTCAGCTAGTCGTCGGGTTTCCTGAAACCCTTGTAAAGTATTGTAGACTTGATCAGTGGCTCCTGTATCTACACACCAAGCACTGGTAGATAACACCACTAAACATGTTTCAACGACTAAGGCAGAAGATTTACCTTTGTTTTGCTTTAGGTTGGGGAAATCTTTCTTCCCATGTCCAGTCTGTCTACAAGTGAAGCACTTGCCTTTCGGCTTCTTCACTCTTCCCTGAGGTCCACCCGCCATTTTTGCTCCACCTTGTTTCTTCTTCTTTTTGCCTTTCGGCATAGAAGTAGAAACCTTCTGAGCAACCATGGCTTCCTACCTAGCAGCCTGATTCTGGTATCCAAAAAGTTCCTTTTCTCCAGAATCATCCATAGGCCTAGGAGGACACTCATCGACAGTTAAGACACTATCCATATTTCTTTTCCAATCATTATTGTTTGGGGACAGTAAGTTTATTTCCTTTAGTACCATAGTAAGTGGATTGAAAGCCATTTGAAAATCCTAAGAATCACAATGATCAAAATATTAGATTTCAAATATTATTGATTCCTCAAAACAATAAAATTCCGAAATCAACCAACACCTCAAAACACCGAGAATATAGCATGCCACGTTGTGTGGACGTATACGAATTCTACATTTGTAAGAGGAGGTTTTACCCATTAATTTTATTATCTTTTCAACCTTACTTTTTGACAAATAAAATTAATAGTTGGTTCCTCTTTGGCCCTACAAATAAAAGAAGTGACTCCGATGGGGAGGATACTTTTATTTGCATCTAAGTGTGCACCATTACACGATACTAAGGGAATTATTTCGGATTATGTGCCTTACCGCTGTGGAAGTACACATGCTCCTAGATAATTTCCTATAACCATTATTTGACCTAGTGATCCACAAACAAACCCATCCGCAGGGTGGAAGGCACTCAGAGCCGACACACAAGTTTGTTGCATCACACGTCAAATTGTAATGGAGGCCGCGGGAATTAATTAAAATATCCCTCTCCCACTTAGTAAATTGAAAATGAGGAATTTTAAAGGCATACACAACATGCATATAAAACAAATAAGCAATAAATATGGAAAAAAACAGAATTTTTCCAACTATTATGGCATTGTTCTCCAATACGCATCCCGTCGTGTCGCCACCTCATCCGCTCCATCTTTTCCCGTGCGCAAGTCACCAAAGAGATCCGAGTCGAGATATATCATTTTAATTTACATCCATCGATCCTATACTCCACGAAGGAGTGTACAAATAATCTAGATCAAAAGTAAACTAAAATGAGCGGCTAAACAATGCCGTATTTAATTACAAAAATTAAATACTAATCTAGCCTCGTCAACCCCGAGGATTCAAATAATATACATACAATCACACACAAAACAATCACATACAACCAAATAGCCATAATAGTCGGATCTTATGCCTGCAACCAAAAATTTAGCCTACGCACATCCTACTATTATCTGGCATACTCAATATATGATATGTGCATGAAAGTAACCGAATCCAAAACACACAAAACCGGAAACCGTGGCTCTGATACCACTTGAAGGGAGTTGCTTCGGAGGCTCATTGGCTCCCATGTCCCCAGATTAAAATTTTCACTAATGAAAGAACTAATCCGTATGGGATGAGTTTCCTTAGCACAACCAATTCGTCGTAGTGCTAACAACTTGAGTGATCGCTTGAACAAACTAGTTGTTCAAGCAACACAACTCTTCTAGTTGGTTAGCCGCGGAAGAGACGACGGACGGATTGTCGGTTTTTGTGTTTATCTTCGGGGTCCATGATTATACAAAATATATACAAATGCACACTTGTATAATCAACACAAAAAAGAACATGCTAAGATCAAAAAATAAAGTTGTAAAACTTTTATACCTCACGATCTTCTACCGTATGTCCTATCCTCCTCGTGGACGACGTGTGGGCGAAGATCCTCCACGAGTAGAAGCCTTCTAGATCGCGTTCTTCCCTTCCTTGTTCACTGCGAACAAAGAGAAGAACCAAACAAAACTTCTCCTTTCTAGAACCGGCCACCAAGCAAAGGAGCTCGATGTAACCGCCGGGCAAGGAATGAATGGATGAGCGCCGACCACTTGTGACAATGTTGTCGCCGGCCACCTAGAGGTTGGAGAAGCGCTGGCCACCAAGAAGATGGAGAACAACCGACCACCAAGGAGCAAAGGAGGAGAAAGAGGGACGGCCAAAGCTAGGAGAAGGATGGAGTGAGCGCCGGCCACCAAGGAGAAAAGGAAGAAACCCTAATCACCTTCCTTGTTGCCGCCCAAACCACACCAAAACCCTAGCCGCCTAAAACACTTGAGAGGAAAAACCCTAATCCAAATGAACCATCCTTGCCACCCAACCTAAGCCCTCTATTTATAGAATTGGGCTTAAGCCTCCTTTAATCTCCACCGTCGGATCTAGGGATTTAATCTCCACCGTCGGATCTAGGGTTTTATCCCAACCGTCGGATCTAGGGTTTCATCCCAACCGTCGGGTCTAGGGTTTCATCCCAACCGTCGGATCTAGGGTTTCATCCCAACCGTCGAATCTAGGGATTTAATCCCAACCGTCGATTCTAGGGATTTAATCCCAATCGTCGATTCTAGGGTTTCATCCCAACCATCGGATCTAGGGATTTAATCCCAACCGTTGGTTCTAGGATTTCATCCCAACCATCGGATCTAGGGATTTAATCCCAACCGTTGGTTCTAGAGTTTTGTTTTACATCCTTGGATCTAGACTTCACGAGGATTATATTAGGCTACGATAGGGACCATGAGGAGGAGTTGGATCTTGGCCACCCGATGGATCGGAACCACACAAACTTGATCCACCAATGATGTTCCATTGCACTAGAGGATCATCATTGAACTACCTCACCAACCCCCATAAATCAATATGGGCTCCATATATTATTTGTACATCCATCTCCCCATGTTTAAGATATCGAATGTCCGTCAATTAATTGATTTACTGACTATCAATTAATTAACATCTAACTCCTCGAGTAGTACCACTCAACCTTATCATCATGTTGACTAAGTCAACCAGCTAGGTTTACATGATGAACCTTATGAGATCCTCAAGGGGACATCATCAACCTAATATATAGGACACGGTTTCCTCCTATAATCAACGGCACACCATGTAAATAATATCATTTCCCAACTTACCGGGCATATTGATTTAATCCATTTAAATCTCACCCTTTGGTAAATCAAAGAAATAAATACTAAGTACATGTGCCCGTTATTATATCGGGATTAAGAGCATGTACAACATAATATCCGAGGTCCGATTCAATTATGTAGTCAGCAATAAATTGAATCACCTCTATGTCGTTCCTGCTCAATACACCTAAGTGTACTAGTGTAACTCTATGTTCAAGACAAAATAATACCAAGCTACACTACAACCATGCCAATAGTTTGTCCAAAATCATCTTGGTTGTGAGCCTCTACTTATATTCTACAAGATACTGATAACATGATCTTCTGTGCCACACCAAGCACCATGTTATCTACAATGTAAAATATTAGACAATATGCACACATATAATAAATATATAAAGTGCAAACAATGATCATGTGATTCTTATTTCAAAATAAAAATGTTCATACAAAAAGAGCTAGGCTTTCAGTATACATTCCAACAATAAGGTGAGCAAATATCTTGCTCCCCCACGAACAAGATTCAAACGCCTCAAATGAAATGTAGGAATAAGGTCAAGCTAAAAGACCTTAAACAAAGCGCTTCTTAGTAGGCAACCCAAGTTAGGTTTTTATATTTCCCTTTGATCATATTGCATGCATTTAGTTAATTTGAATTTTGATTTCCATATCAATTAGAATTTGGACTAGAAAGGAACTTTGCTAGGTAAAAATAAAAGCCATATTAACTTACACAGCGAGGCGTATGAGGAAATTCGGACCGTGGTACAAAAATGGGAGAAAAAGGGGGACACACGACCTAGCCGTGTGTTTTCCCATGGTCATGCCTGACTGACCCAAGTCGCACACGACCTGGCCATGTGTTTTAACACGGTCGTGTCGTGCCAGGTTAAGTAGGGTGAGCCGTGTGTTTTTTCCCCATTTGCGTCGTGTGCTTCGATTTTTCTTGCCCTAACCATGTGGATTCTTCTTCCCTACCGCCTAGAAGCTTTTCTAACCTTCAAGGAAGACAAAAAAAAAAGCAAGGATGAAGAGGACCAAGCATGTAGTGTCTCGATCAGATGCTTCGGAGCAACGAACAAGGAGAACCGACGCCCCTCAAGCTCCGAAGGAGGGTAACGCCCTACCGACCCTTCTTTTTTGCAATAATGAACATAGAGATAGATATAATATGCTTTCTACTCGTAAACTCACTACTACTAGGTACCTAGATGAAGATTTGCTAGAGTCTTTAGGGTTGTTGGGTGACATTCAAGCCTTATTTGTAAAAATGGGGTGGGAAGAGATAATGGGAATAAGAAACCCAACCTACCCTAAGATAGTTCTAGAATTTTTGAGTTCCATAGAGGTGAAAATTTTAACGGGTAGAGAAAGAGAAGAGGGTAGGATAACTTTTAGGATTTTTAACATTGAGCATGAATGGACCCTTCACCAATGGAATTCATGCTTTGGCTTGCCGAGTGGGGGAAAGAGAAGAATCCCTATTGGGTTTAACTCTCGGATATTTTGGACCGAGTTGATGGGGGAGCATGCTTATGACCCTTCTAGGGCCAAAGCATCGCATCTCCAAAACCTCGTTTTCTGATACCTCCATCGAATCATGGCCAGTACTATATTTGGTTGTGGGGAGAGTGACGGTGTAGTAAGAGCGAGCGAGCTGCTTTGCCTCTGGGACATGCTACAAGAAAGGAGTAGCATCGATGTAGGGTCCCACTTCATCAGACACTTAGTGAAGATGGGCAAAGCAGTAAGAGGAGAGATTAATGTGAGAGGCCTACTGACCCACATTTTCCATAGGATGGGGTACGATTACATCGCATTAGAGAGTATAGAGAGGAGCCCTAGGATCGACCTAGGAGTGTGCATGGCGATGAAAATGATCGTAAGAGAGGGACACTTCTTATGCTTTGTAAGGAAAAACTTGATGACCCTTAGGCTCCCCGACCCTGATCGTACCACCATCACTACATGCACCAACTGGTGCTTGGACCTGATAATGGAGTCCCCTCCACATGAGGGACCATCCACATCGGTACCCATCTCTCCCCCTTTTCATCACTCTCCCTCTAGTCCACACATGCATAGGAGACCACCTAGTCCACGTTGACATGAGCCTGCACCTGCACCACCACCTTTTTCCACTTTTGAGCAGGATGTAGGTACGTCGGCCTATGATTTCTCGGAGTTCCGATCGTGCCTCAACGACATATACGTCGAGCACTAGACACAGAGGCAGTGATGGGAGGAGCAGAGCGCCTACACACATGCGGAGTTCCAGGGCTTCCAGGAGCACTTCCAGCAGGCTTAGGAGTTCTACGACGCGGCTCGCATCTACTTCCAGGAGGAGGCTGTTCGTCGCCAGGATGAGGCCGCCTACCACCAGGAGAGGCGCCAACACATGCATGCCCAGTAGGCACAGTGGGCTAGGGAGGAGGAGCATCGAGCAGCCACTGCATCCACCAACTCTCAAATCGACCACATGTACATGTGGCATCAGCGGCTCAGCAGTAGGTTCTCCCAGGATCTTGAGATGCCGAGGATTCTAGACTTTCCACCTCGTCCACCCTACTAGAGGTATACTTGCATTTAAGTCTGGGGAGGGGACCCCAAATTTTATTTTATTTCTAGTAGTAGTTTCTTTCATGGTATTTGCATTGTTATTAGCATTTATTTATTCATGCACTGGTTGTTGAGTTCCTTTCAACACTTAGTTTTTGTTATCTGTAAAGCTGCCTCAGTAGTATTTTTAAAAGTCTTCTTCATGAGTTATTTCCATGAGTAGTGTAACTTCATTTATCTCGTGGTATTTTATTTTATTTTCTCTAATGAATGTTCTAGACTTACACTAGTTAGCTTCTATTTTTACACCTACACATGTCGAACACTCAGAAAGGGAGAGTCTAGTACTTACCTAGTTATGATTCATCTTAGTAGTCTAGTACTTTGGAATCCACAGGTGACTCTAGGCTAGCATTTTAGTTATTGGAGATGCTCGGATTGTGTAAGCCCATTCGAAAAAATCAAAATCTTGGTGAGCCAAAAAATAAGAGAAAGGAAAAGAAAAGAGAAATAAGAGAGAGAGAGAGAGAAAAAAAAAGAAATGAAAAAATGAGAGAGAGAGAGAGAGAGAGATTATGAGGGATAAAAAAATAGTTATCGTGGGTGGAAATGACTAAGTGCCCCTTTGAGACTGAGTTAGATTACTGGGAAAACACCTACCAATTTCTCTCAATACCGAGCACGCCTTTGAGACTTTGTGCTAGATCTAGGGAACGACCCTCGCTTTGGGCAGGTAAGTGCCTAAGAGCCGAAGACCTTAGGAAATCTATAGGATGACGACTTAACTCACCATGAAACGAGTATCCCCTAAGAATATTTCGCTTAGCACGAGCACGAGGAGCTAATGTAGTTAATTTCTAGAATATATTTATTTTGCTTTGATTGCAAATACGACTTGATAAATTTAGTTAACATGCTAAGTATAGAACAATATCCTTTTAAAATTTCACGGCACTAAGGTTTGCTTAAGGACAAGCAAAGATTTATGTCTGGGGGAAGTGATGTGAGCAAAACGTATAGGGTTTTAGGAGAGGTTTCCGCTCACATATTATTATATTTTATGTTAGTTTCATGCATATGTTACTCTATTTTGCAAGCATTTCCTATTTTTTGGTTTGGAGATTTGCTCTTTGTACTTTTGTGTGCAGGATAACATTTAGGGGGAAAAGGCGCACTTTCGGGGCAAAAGAAGGACATTTTGTAGCTAGATGGAGAATGGGACACGACCAGGGCGTGTAGCTACACACGCCCATGTCCAATGGGTGAGATCAGCCACCCCAGGGCTATACACGGCCTAGCCATGTGGAAACACACAGTCGTGTGGCGGCCCAGCAGATTGATGAGACTAGGTTTTTCTCTGGATTTTGCAGCGGTCCAAGGTGATTTCTATATAAGGATGGCTCCACCCAAACCCTAGGGGGGGAGGCACGATGGCCGGGATGGCACACCAAAGCCCTAAAAAGCTTCGAGAACTCACAATGAGGAGGAAGAATGCCGTCGGAGATCCATGTTCTGCACTTTAACGTCGGAGAGATGGCCACATCGTCATTGTAACCTCTTCTTCTTGCATTTTATTTCTGATATATTCGAACATGAACATGCCGTGTGATTCTCCTCTTATATATATGGAGTAGTTCCTTCGATTCTTGGATTAGGGAGTAGCTTGTGTGCGCACGACATGTTGCTTCAAATTGAATTCTATTTTGAGTTTTAATTTGAAATTGGAAATTGTTTATACCAATATCTATGCGTATTTGGTTTTCTATCTGCTGTGCTTAGGCGATACGAGGGGTGACATCCCTCGTATCTAAAATTTAGGCGATTTATACAATGAACCTAGGGTTAAACCTGATCTCCTGTAACCATGGGTAGAAGGATGCGATGAAACTAGAAACGGTTCGTCGCAAGGATTGATTTGGCATCCTCGTACTGCCTATCCCATCCTTCAAAGATAGAGATAGCTCTTGATAGATACGGTGGCTCATCTGAAGAGTGCATGATGTCCCTTCCACAAAACCATAGTTAGACGTTTAGACAACTCCCAGTTGATAGCATGTTTTGTGACACAAGCGAAAACAAAGTCCTAGAATCCCTTTTTAAGAGCTTGGCATGCTCCTTTCTTCCTCCGTGTGACACCGTACTAGAGTTTAGTCCCCCGACAACCCTCATAATCGAAATCTTTAGATTTTACTTCCGAACAATTTCACCCATTGAATAAATCGATACTCGAATCTTAGTCTCTGTGGGATCGATAATCTTTTATTACTTGATGACATCCGTGCACTTGCGGGCATTGAGCACGAGTGCAAGTTTCGAGTCCTTGACAACCTCCGTTGCGAGATTTGACGTCGCATTCACGTGCATCATAAACTTAAAATCATTGGACCAAGTGATATTGAGTTAAATTCTAATTTTATAATATGCAAAGTTTTATTAGTAGAAAATTTTGAATTTAATCTTCAAAGTATTAGTCAATTAACTGGTTATAACATTACATTTTCATCGAATGAATGTCAAATTAAAAACATTGATTGCTCAAAAATCATACTTATGGGAGTTAGAAAAACAATGTTTATACTGTTGGGATGTATACTGAAAGCCTAGCTTTTGTATGGACATCTTTATTTTGAAATAAGAATCACATGATCATTATTTTCATTTTATATTTATTATATGTATGCATCTTGTCTAATACTTTACATTGTAGATAACATGGTATGTGGTGTCACATAGAAGATCATGTTATCAGTTCCTTGTAGAGTATAAGTAGAGGCTCACAACCAAGATGGTTTTGGACAAACCATTGGCATGGTTGTAGTGTAATTTGGTATTGGTTTATCTTGACCATAGAATTACATTAGTATGCTTTGTGTGTATTGAGTAGGACCGATTTAGAGGTGATTCAATTTATTGCTTACTACATGATTGAATCGGACCGCGGATATTATGGTGTACATGCTCTTATTCCCGATATAATAACGGGCACATGTACTTAGTATTTATTTCTTTGATTTACCAATGGGCGAGATTTATGGATTAAATCGATAGGCTCGGTAAGCTGGGAAATAATATTATTTATATGGTGTGCCATTGATTATAGGAGGAAACTGTGTCCTATGTATTAAGATGATGATGTCCCCTTGAGGAGCTCATAAGGATCATCATGTAAACCCTGCAGGTGGACTTGGTTCGGCATGATGATGTGGTTGAGTGGTACTACTAACGAAGTTAGATGTTAATTAATTAATTATCAGTAAATTAATTAATTAATGGGCATTCGATATCTTGAACACGGAGAGATATTTGTACAACTAATATATGGAGCCCATATTTATTTATGGGAGTTGGTGAAATAGATCAATGATAATCCCCTAGTAGAATAGATTATCATTAATGGATCAGATTTTAGGTGGGCCGGATCCATTAGGTGGCCAAGATCCAACTCCTCCTCATGGTCCCTATTGTAGCCTATTAAAACCCTCAAGAAGCCTACATCCAATGGACACGATTAAAAGGAGGCTTGGATGAAATCTATATATTAGTTTCCAAGGCTTGGGCAAAAATAACTTTTGGAGAGTTTTATTTAAGGCTTGGGCGGCAGGAGTTATTAGGAGAGCTAGGGTTTGGAGTTTCAAGGGTTGGGCGGCAACTTGGTTTGGCTTCTCCCTTAGGGCAGGCGGAAACACAAGAAAAGGATAAGGGTTTCCTCTTCTCCTTTGATCTTGGCCGGCTTCTCCTTTTCCTCTCCTAGGGCGGCTCCTTCTTCCCTCAAGTCTTGGCCGGTGGCAACAAGAGTTTCTCTCTTGGCCGGCGCCCATCTCCCTTTATTCCTCTCCTTGTCCAGTGGCAACATCCAAGCTAGGTTGCTTGGTGGTTGGCACTAGATAGGAGAAGAAGTGTTTTGTATTCTTCCCTTTGTTCGGAGCGAGCAAGGAAGGGAAGAACGTGATCTAGGAGGCTTCATCTCTTGGAGGATCGTTTCCCACACAACGTCCAAGAGGAGGATAGGACATATAATAGAAGATCAAGAGGTAAACAAGAGGTATAATCTTGTTTGTTTTGATTTAGTTCTTTTGTATTATGCATGTGGTTAATTTACTTGGACCCCGATGATAAACACAAAAACCGGCGATCCGTACATCATCTATTCGGCATCTAATCGAGGAAAAGAGTTAGGTTGCTTGAACAATAAGTTTGTTCAAGTGATGACTCTAATCGAATAGCATGATAATGGATTGGTTGCTTGGGTAATCCGTCTTCATCAAGGATTAATTTTTTAATCCAGGGACATAGATAGGATCACCATGCACAAGCGACCAAGTTGAAGTGGGAAGCGAAGCTTCGACCTTCAAGTGGTATCAGAGCCACGGTTTTCGGTTTTGTGTGTTTAGGATTCGGTTACTTTTATACACTTATCATATATTATGTGTGTCAGATAATAGTAGGATGTGCGTAGGTTAACTTTTTGGTTGCAGGCATAAGATCCAACTATTATGGCCATATGTGTGTGTATGTGATTGGATGTGTGTAATTGTAATATTATTTGAATCCTCGGGGTTGATGAGGCTAGTATTTAATTTTTGTAATTAAGTACAACATTGTTTAGCCACTCTTTTATTTTAGTTTACTTTCGATCTAGATTTCATGTACACTCCTTTGTGGAGTATAGGATCGATGGATGTAAATTAAAATAATTATTCTCGGCTTGGATCTCCGGATGGCTTTTACATAGTGTATGGAGGAGCGGATGAGATGGCGACACGACGACAGGCATATTGGAAAACAAAAGCCATAATAGTTGGAAAATATTTTTTTTCATATTTATTGCTTCTTGTTTGATATACATGTTGTGGTTGCATAGTTAAAATTCCTCAAATTTAAATTACTAACCAGGAGAGGGATATTTTTTTTTTAAATTCTCGCGGCCTCCATTACAATTTGACATATGATGCGAACAAACTTGCACATTGGATCTGAGTGCCTTCCTCCATATCGGATGAGTTTATTTTGCGGATTACTACATCAAATATGGTTATAGGAAATTATTTAGGAGCGTGTGTACTTCCTCATTGGAAGGCACATAATCCGAGATAATTGCCTTAGTATTAGGTAATGGTGAACACATAGATGCAAATAAAAGTATCCTCCCCATTGGAGTCACTGCTTTTATTTGTAGGGCCGAAGAGGAACAAACTATTAATTATATTTGTCAAAAAATAAGGTTGACAGGATAATAAAATTAATGGGTAAAATTTCCTCTTACAAATGTAGAATTCGTATACATCCACACTATCATGGCATACGACATTCTCGGTGTTTTGTGGTGTTGGTTGATTTTGAAATTTTATTGTTTGAGGAATCAATAATTTTTTGAAATCTAAATGTTTATGATCTATGTGATTCTTAGGTTTCTTCAAAAATGACTTTCAACCCACTTGCTATGATACTAAAGGAAAATAAACTTACTGGACCTAACTATGTGGATTGGAAATGGAATCTTGATATAGTCTTGACTGTTGAGGAGTACAAATATGTACTTCTCGAGGAGTGTCCTTTTAAGCCTATAGATGATTCTGGGGAAAATGAGAAATAGAGTTATAAGAAGTGGATCAAGGCTGATGAGATGGTGCGGTGTTACATTTTGGCTTCTACGTCAAATATATTGCAACATCAGCATCAAGCCATGCCTATTGCTTATGACATGATGCTCAATCTCAAAGAACTTTTTGAACACCAGAATAGGGCTGCTAGGCAGGAAGCCATGAGGAACTTGATGACGACCATCATGGTTGAGAAAACACCCATGAGGGCTCATGATCTCAAGATGATGGCTCATTTGAATGAGCTGGAAGTCCTTGGAGTTGAGATCGATGGGGAAACCCAAGTCGATATCATTCTCCAATCTCTACCTAGGAGTTTTGAGAAGTTTCACCTCAACTACAACATGAATAAGAGGTTGTATTCGTTGGCGAAGCTTATGATAGAACTTGGGGCGGCAGAGGGGCTTTTTCTTCAGAGTGCTCAGGCTCAGGCCATGGTTGCTCAGAAGGTTTCTACTTCTAAGCCGAAAGGCAAGAAGAAGAAGAAACAAGGTGGAGCAAAGGTGGTGGGAGGATCTCAGGGAGGAGTGAAGAAGCTGAAAGGCAAGTGATTCACTTGCAAGCATACTAGACATTGGAAGAAGGACTGCCTCAACAAGAAGCAGAACAAAGGTATATCTTTTGGTCTAGTCGTTGAAACATGTTTAGCGTGTTATCTACTGGCACCTGGTGTGTTGATATGGGAGCCACTGATCATGGCTGCAATACTTTGTAGGGGTTTCAGGAAACCAGACGACTAGCTGAGGAGGAGATTACGGTCTACATGGGCAATGCTACGAAGGTGGTGGCTATTGGAGTGGGAGATGTTTATTTATCTTTTCATAGGAATAAAACTTTGGTTCTGAGAAATTGCCTTTATGTACCTTCGTTTAGAAAGAATTTAATTTCAGTTTCTAAATTATTTTTGGATGGATATTCTATTTCTTTTAATGATAGAGTTGTTATAAAAAGGAATAGGGAGATTATCTGTTCTGGTACATTGGTAGGTAATTTGTACACTCTTGAACCAAAAGCTCCCTCGATGCAAATAGAAGTAAATAACTCATCTTCTAAATCTAATAAGAGAAAAGAACCTTCGAAAATGAACCAAACATATCTTTGACATCTAAGGTTAGGTTATATTAATCTGAGTATGATTCAAAGGTTGATAGCTAATGGACCTTTGGGTTCATTAGTGGTGGAAGATTTCCCAACCTGCGAATCTTGCTTGGAAGGTAAAATGACCAAGAGGCCTTTTAAGGCCAAGGGGTATAGAGCCAAAGATGTGTTGGAATTGGTTCATTCTGATTTATGTGGTTCTATGTCTATCCAGGCTAGAGGTGGTTTTGAATATTTCATCTCTTTTATAAATGATTATTTAAGATATGGATACATTTACTTGATGCGCCGCAAGTCGGAATGCTTTGACAGGTTCAAAGAATTCAAGGCTGATGTGGAGAAACGTCTAGGTAAAAGTATCATGACACTACGATCTGATCGTGGTGGTGAGTACCTCTTGGGAGAATTTAGGAATTACTTATCAGAGGTTGGGATTCAATCCCAATTGTGTGCACCTGGAACACCCTAGCAAAATGGTGTAGTAGAGGGAAAGAATATGACTCTTATGGAGATGGTTAGATCGATGATGAGTTTTTTTGAGTTACCAGATTCGTTGTGGGGGTATGTTTTGGATATGATAGTGTATATTCTGAACTTGATACCATCTAAATCAGTACCTTCTACACCCATAGAATTGTGGACTGGGCGAAAGCCTAGTCTGAGACATATTCGGATTTGAGGTAGTCCAGCACATGTGCTGAAGGTAGATGCTAGTAAGTTGCAACCTCACACAGAAGTGCTCTTGTTTGTAGGCTTTCCTAGAGGAAGGAAAGGTGGTTTGTTCTATAGTCCTTGAGATCAGAGGGTGATCGTCAGCACGAATGCCCGATTTCTAGAGGAAGACTATGTGATGAACCACAAGCCTATGAGCAAGATTGTTCTGGAGGAATTGAGAGGGGAAGTCACTACTTCAGTACCACCGGTACAAGAGGACATACCATAAGTGACTACACCGCATGTCACATAGGATACATAGGTGATAACTCGTCATAGTGGGGGGGGGGGGTGTGAGAGATCGGATGGCCGGCTAGAGGGGGGTGAATAGCCCTCGTTCGTTGGTTATCGGAATTTGCTCGTCTACAATTAGATTAGCGCAAGCGGAAACAACAATACAAGCAAATTAAACAAATAAAAACAAAGCAAAGGAAATAGACAATGCTAACACAAGATGTAACGTGGTTCACGGCTACGCCGCTAATCCACGGTCCGATTCGTCCACGGTGAATCACTCCGCCAAAACCAATCACTATCGGTCTCTCCTTTGCACAAAGCTAGGTGGAGGTAACCTTTACAACCAAGATCACTCTTCTTACAATAGGATTGAAGTAAAGACAAGTAAGAAGAGTTTAGAGCTTGTGGGGCACTAGGAAGATTGTTTGGAACTTAAGCATTAGCCTCTCAAAGGCTCACACCCTCTCTTTTTATAGAGAGGGCTAACTTCTTCCTGTTGTCGCCATCACCGATCACGCCCATGGCGCCGATCGGCTTGCCACTACAACGGCCTCGAACACGTCGGATGCCGACCGCTGTTGTCCAACGGAACTCTTGGCAATGATCGATGGACCTCACCGATCGCCGACCCGTAGTCGACCGCCTGGGCCGACTACGAGCGGTTCTGCGGGCTAAAACCCTATTGACTACCGATCCGCCGCTGATCGACTATTAGTCTTGGCAATGATCGCTAACGATGATAATGATCACGCCACAAACCAAGCTGGCCAGATACCAATCGAGCTACACTGATTCGAGCGAATGACCGCCATTCCATGGCGCAATGACCGTGTCGAAAACCCATCCGACACTTGGCCAAATGGCCAAGTTTCACCTAAGAGCTACCTCCCGGGTTACAATCGCCACTCTCATTTCTGAGTCCTTCGCCTTGAAGTTCTCTTCGCTTCTCGGCCACGCCCTTGGCAAAGATCAGCGCACGGCTCGCAATGCTCCTTCGCCCTCTTGCCTCAAGTCTACTTCCTCCGGCTTCACTCCAAGCTTCTCGTCCGGCGTCCCTGATGCTCCAAGCGACGGCCCGCAGCAAAGCTATCCTTCACCGACTCAAGGCACGAGTCATGAGATGTGAAACTCGCAATGGCTCCATGTGCGAATAACTAAGTCCTGAACGACTTCAACGCACATCTCAAATAAACATAAAACACTAACTTAAACCCTTTGCCACACCATCAAAACCATATCAAGGAAAGAGATTGCCTCTAACAATCTCCCCTTTTGATGTGTGGCAATCCGCTTAAGTTAGGTAAAACATTTGATATAAATTCTAAGAAAAGCATGTAAAGATAAACATGATATAACAACATGCAACTCCCCCTTAATCCATGAAACTCTCCATGTAAATTTTCTCCCCCTATCATATATTTCTCCCCCTACATATATTTCTCCCCCTACAATATATTTCTCCCCCTACAATATATTTCTCCCCCTAATGTGATTAACTTAAACATAATTATTTCTCCCCCTTTGACACCATCAAAAAGATTAACACTAAGTTATAAGCTCATGGCATCAAGTATAATAGAGGAAAAATATGACAAGTTGATTTAAAATTGGGTACCACTTGTTGATGACATTAAGTATATTTCTACCACTTGTTGGTGGCATCAAGTATATTTCTACCACTTATAGGAGGTTTACAAACTGAATTCGCCTTCAACCAAATGATCGCTATCGCGATGGCAATGACCGCACAAAGGAAGCCGAATTTCTGATTTTCTGGATGAAATTCAGAAATGCATTAAATATTCCAGAAAATTCGAAAAATCATGAAATTCGAGGAACATATTTCTCTTAAGTATATCTATCAAGGAAAATAGTTTTTACATGAAAATGCATTATATTTAAAAAGATTTGCCAAAATACAAAACAGTTGAAAAACCACTAGTTTTTGAGCATGTTAGTATCAAGTTAGCTACCTAGTTTTGCATCCAATTGTTTCAAAACATGAATACATGTATTTTAAGGTAAGAAATTGTTTTGAAAACATTAGAAATATCCAACCATGATCTTTGGGCAATATGTCTATTAATTAAACATAAGCCTTCCCCATGATTGGTCTATTATTGATATTTTGATACTTTAAATGACCATCTAAATGCCATAGGCATTAGTGGACATTTGTATCATCCTAACATCTCACCCATGCTAAGTTTGCAATCAAGTTAGCCTATAGTGAGTGTGAGATGCATCCTAGGGGGTATTTGTATATACTTAACCAATATATTCAAGCAATTCTATCATGGTTAAGTATCAACCTAACAACCTACATGATCATAATGACATATATCAATTAATTTCACATTATGATCATGAAATACATGTTTTCATCAAATTATAACCATGCACTAGGCATTATATGATGATAATAAATAAAGTATCAACTAAAGCATGATTTAAACCTATTTCTCATGATGATGTGCCCAATATCAAAATCATAAACCATGATTACACATATACATAGCAATTGCATTAATCATCATGATTTAAGCATTATTACCTATTTATGGGCACGTTATCATCACCCAACACTATCTAAAAATGTTGTCCCGTCATCCTAAGTCAACCAAAATATGATATAGATTAGGTTCATATGGTTGACTACCCTAGGGGTTTTCTAACCCTTAAGGATGGATTTTGGAACCCAAAATAGATTTTTGCCTATGGGGTTCACTAGAAACTCCTTGGGGATCCATTTCTTAGCTATTACTTTGTTTTTGTCTTGTCCCCTAGCTATTAGGCATCTATAGGCCTTCTCATTTTTCTTCTCTTTATATCCTAGGCCTTTCTTGTTAAAACTTGCCCTTTGGCTCCCTATGATCATATTCAAGGTGTTGGAGCCAATTGTGAATTTTCCTAGGGCTTTGGTTAAATAATCTACCTTTTCCCTTAATGCCCTATTTTCTTCTATGCATGCATCACTAACATCTAAAGGCACATAATTATCATGTGAGCATGCATCATCATGGCAAGAAGAAGTATCATTATTATTTAAGCATGCATTTTCTAGCTTATTTTCTAATGCCTTAATTTGATCTAGCATGCATTTATTTTTCTTCTTTGCTCTAAACAAATCCCTAGTTAAACTAGAAATCATAGAAACTATTTTACTAGGAGAGGCTTTCGTTACCATAGTTTCCATGTCCTCTTCTTCTTCTTCGGATGATGAGGAGGATGATGATGTGGAGGAGGCTCCCCCTTCACTTGAGCTCTCTCCTCTTGTGCTTGATCCTTCATTTTCGGAGGAGGAGCAATCCAAATCTTCAAAGGCCATCAAGGCCAAATTGGCGACAAAGGCATTTTCCTCATCCGATGATGAGGAGGAGGATGAGGAAGGATCATCCCATGTCTTGGCCTTGAATTCTTTGGCCTTCCCTTTTTCTTTTGCCTTCTTCTCCTCTTCCTTCTTTTTCTTGCTCCCCTTTTTCTTCTTCTTTTCTTCTTTCTTTTTCCTCTCTTCCTTGCTTTTGTTTAGGAGAGGACAATTGTCCCTTATGTGTCCCTCTCCTTGGCAATTGTAGCATATCACCTTCCCCCTTGGTCTTCTATTCCTATCATTTGATTTATCAAATCTAAAATTCTTAAATACACGCCTCACCTTTCTTACCATGTAGGCTTCCTCGGTGCTATCCATGGAGGAGGAGGAGGCTTCATCATCGGAGGAAGAGGGGACTTCCATCTTCTTTTTCCCCTTGTTTGCCAACAATGCTACTCCTCTTGAGGGTTGAATTCTTGGCTCTTCTTGAATTCCTTCAAGCCTCGTTTCGTGGAGCTCCATTGTCGAGAAGAACTCCTCCAAAGTGCTCACTTCTAAATTCTTGGAGATGTAGAAAGAGTCCACCATGGAGCTCCACTTTGAGGACCGGGGAAAGGCATCTATGGCCTTCATGAGCATGTCCCGGTTTGATAGCTTCTCACCTACACTTGTTAGCCCAATTAAAATTTCTTTAAACCTAGAGTGTAGTGAGGTTACCTTTTCTCCCTTTTCTAGTTTTATATTGGATAGTTGGGAGCGGAGGAGATCTCTCCTTGCTAGCTTGGCCTCGGATGTGCCTTCATGGAGTTCTATAAGCTTCTCCCACATCTCCTTGGCGCTAGCACATTCTCCGATCCGGTTGATCTCTTGTTGAGGGAGCACATTGTAGAGATGGTGCTTGGCTTTGGAGTTTGCAAGGTGCTCTTCCCTTTGCCTTTTGGTCCATCTTGATTTTTCGATTGGTTTCCCCTCTTCATCCCTAGGCAAAACGAAACCGGATTCCATTGTAATCATTATATCAAAATCCGTTTCGAAAAATACCTCCATTCGCTTCTTCCACCAAGCGAATTCTCCTTCAAACTTCGGAGGATGGATGTTGGAGCCGGCCATTTTTGATGTAGGGCTTGTTGCGGCGGTTAGTCCGGTGACAAGCAACCTCGGCTCTGATACCACTTGTGAGAGATCGGATGGCCGGCTAGAGGGGGGTGAATAGCCCTCGTTCGTTGGTTATCGGAATTTGCTCGTCTACAATTAGATTAGCGCAAGCGGAAACAACAATACAAGCAAATTAAACAAATAAAAACAAAGCAAAGGAAATAGACAATGCTAACACAAGATGTAACGTGGTTCACGGCTACGCCGCTAATCCACGGTCCGATTCGTCCACGGTGAATCACTCCGCCAAAACCAATCACTATCGGTCTCTCCTTTGCACAAAGCTAGGTGGAGGTAACCTTTACAACCAAGATCACTCTTCTTACAATAGGATTGAAGTAAAGACAAGTAAGAAGAGTTTAGAGCTTGTGGGGCACTAGGAAGATTGTTTGGAACTTAAGCATTAGCCTCTCAAAGGCTCACACCCTCTCTTTTTATAGAGAGGGCTAACTTCTTCCGTTGGCGCCATCGATCGAGCCGCCCATGGCGATCATTATCCTAGCGGCCTCCGAACACGTCGGATGCCGACCGCTGTTGTCCAATCCAGCGGAACTCTTAGCGATCATTGCTGGACCTCACCGATCGGCGACCCGTAGTCGGCCCGATCGGCTACGAGCGGTTCTCGGGCAAAACCCTATTGACTCGATCGGCCGCGCGATATCGGATCGGCAATCGATCGGCTAACGATGATAACGATCATCGCGCCACAAACGATCGATCGTATACCCGAGCTACACTCGACTCGGAAGCGATTATCGCCATTCCATGGCAGCGATCGGCCGTGTCGAAAACCCATCAGACACTTGGCCAAATGGCCAAGTTTCACCTAAGAGCTACCCTCCCGGGTTACAATCGCTCCTCTCATTTCTCGAGTCCTTCGCCTTGAAGTTCTCTTCGTCTCGGCCACGCGTCCTTGGCGATCGGCGCACGGCTCTGCAATGCTCCTTCGCGTCTCTTGCCTCGAAGTCTACTTCCTCCGGCTTCACTCCAAGCTTCTCGTCCGGCGGTCCCTCGGATGCTCCAAGCGCACGGCTTCCGCAAAGCTATCCTTCACCGACTCAAGGCACGAGTCATGAGATGTGAAACTCACCATGGCTCCATGTGCGAATTACTAAGTCCTGCACGACTTCAACGCACATATCAAATAAACATAACACACTAACTTAAACCCTTTGCCACACCATCAAAACCATATCACGGCAAGAGATTGCCCTAACAGGGGGGGGGGTTGTTAGACAACCTGAGAGATTTATGTTCTTGGGAGAATCTTTTGATTTTGTCCCTGGCGAATATGAATCTGATCCCTGGACATATGATGAGGAAATCCAAGACAAAGATGCAATATCATGGCAAAGGGCGATGAATTATGAGATATAATCCATGGATTCAAATCAGGTCTGGGAGCTAGTAGAACCACCCAATGGTGTAAAAACATTGAATGCAAGTGGATCTACAAAAGAAAGAGAGGAACAGACGGGAAGGTTGAGTCCTTCAAAGCAAGGGTTGTTGCGAATGGGTATACTCAGAAAGAAGGCATCGATTATGAGGAGACCTTTTCACCGATAGCCATGTTTAAGTCTATCTGGATTCTCTTATCTATTGCTGCTCATATGGATTATGAGGTTTGACAGATGGATGTCAAGACAACTTTCCTTAATGGAAGTCTTGAAGAAAACATCTATATAGAGCAACCAGAGGGATTCATTAAAAAGGGCAAAGAGCATCTTGTGTGCAAGCTTAATCGGTCCATTTATGGATAGAAGCAAGCTTCGAGATCTTGGAACATCCGCTTTGATGAGGTAATCTAGTCATATGGATTTATTCAAAGTCCATATGATGATGAGGTTGAGTGGTACTACTCATGGAGTTAGATGTTAATTAATTAATTGTCAGTAAATTAATTAATTAACAGACATTCGATATCTTAAACACAGGGAGATATTTGTACAATTAATATATTGAGCCCATATTTATTTATGGAGGTTGGTAAGGTAGATCAATGATAATCCTCAAGTGGAATGGATTATCATTAATAGATCAGATTTTATGTGGGTCGGATCCATTAGGTGGCCAAGATCCATCTCCTCCTCATGGTCCCTATTGTAGCCTATTAAAACTCTCAAGAAGCCTAGATCCAACGGCCACAATTAAAAGGAGGCTTGGATGAAATCTATATATTAGTTTCCATGGCTTGGGCGAAAATAACTTTTGGAGGGTTTTTTTTAAGGCTTGGGCGGCAAGAGTTATTGGGAGAGCTAGTTTCAAGGGTTGGGCGGCAACTTAGTTTGGCTTCTCCCTTTGGGCCGGCGACAACACAAGAAAAGGATAAGGGTTTCCTCTTCTCCTTTGATCTTGGCTGACTTCTCCTTTTCCTCTCCTAGGGCAGCTCCTTCTTCCCTCAAGTCTTGGCCAGCGGCAACAAGAGTTTCTCTCTTGGCTGGCGCCCATCTCCCTTTCTTCCTCTCCTTGGCCGGCGGCAATATCCAAGCTAGGTTGCTTGGTGGTCGACACTATATAGGAGAAGAAGTGTTTGGTATTCTTCCCTTTGTTCGGAGCGATCAAGGAAGGGAAGAATGTGATTTATGAGGCTTCATCTCTTGGAGGATTGTTGCCCACACAATGTCCAAGAGGAGGATAGGACATACAATAGAAGATCAAGAGGTAAACAAGAGGTATAATCTTGTTTGTTTTGATTTAGTTCTTTTGTATTATGGATGTGGTTAATTTTCTTGGACCCCAATGATTAACACAAAAACTGGTGATCCGTACATCATCTATTCCGTGGCTAATTGAGGAAAAGAGTTAGGTTGCTTGAACAACAAATTTGTTCAAGTGACGACTCTAATCGAATAACACGATGATTGATCGATTGCTTGGGTAATCCGTCTTCGTCAAGGATTAATTTTTTAATCCAGGGATGTATATAGGATCGCCATGTATAAGAGACCAAGTTGAAGTGGGAAGCGAAGCTTCGACCTTCATATACAATAGAACTACGAAGCTCCTCAGTGTTTAATGCCACATCAAGAAGAAACATGATTATAGCATTGAAAATTGGGTCACTCGCATCTAAGACTTATTTAAAAAATAAGTCACATTGGGCTAGTTAGAGGCTGACCCAAATTAAGTAATTTAGAAAATAAAGTGTATGATGCATGTCAACAAGGAAAACAAACTAAATCTTCACATAAATTTACTAACATAGAGAAAATTAAAGGTGTACTTGAGATCCTACACTTGGACTTGTTTGACTCACATAGAGCCAAGTTACTAAATGGGAGTCAATATTGTTTAGTAATAGTAGATGACTACTCTAGGTTCACTTGGGTTGAAATTTTAAAACATAAAAATGAAACATTTGATCAATTTATTAATATATGCAAATTATTAGAAAATGAAAAGAACTTAAAAAATAACAAAATTTGAAGTGACCGTGGTGGGGAATTTGAAAACCTTAGGTTTACCGAGTTTTGTACTCAAAATGGGTATCACCGTGAATTCTCTTGCTCTAGAACTCCTCAACAAAGTGAGTTAGTTGAAAGAAAAAAATAGAACTTTACAAATGCAACTAGGTCTATGTTAAATGAATACAAATTACCCGATAGGTTTTGAGCTGAGGTGGTAAATACTACTTGTTATGTCCAAAATAGAATGTTAATAATTAATTATCATAATAGAACACCTTATGAGACATATTACAATAAGATACCAAACATTAAATATTTTAAAGCCTTTGGGTGTAGAGTACATATACTAAACACTAAAGATTACTTAGGAAAATTTACCTCTAAATCAATAGGTGGAATATTTCTAGGTTATTCAATCACTAGTAGAGCCTATAGGGTATATTATAGTGACTCTTTAAAAATTGAAGAAACCATCAATGTAGTATTTAATGAAGAAATTAGTCCTACAAATTCTGAACCAACCATTGAGTAAACCAACAAAAAGTTAGGAAATGAATCTAGACATGATCATAACTAATAGAATGAATCAAACATTAACCCTAATTCAAGAACACCTAGAGTAAGGTTTGATCATCCATTTGACCTAGAGTTAGGTGACCTGAATCTAGGTGTTCAAACTCGGGCATCCTATAGAAATGAAAGACAAAATTCACTCATATATAAAATTGAACCCAAAACAATAGATCAAGCTCTTCTAGATCCTGAATGGATATATGGAAAATCTTCTTGGAGAGATAGAAATAATTGGTGGTCTGATTGGTATCCAGCTGCTAAACAAGTGGATGACCAACTGGAGCAAACCGCTAATTTATGTACTCAACTATAGCTGCTGGTTCAGATAGTAGAAAACCTAAAGGATAGCTCTGATACCATATTTCTCACCAGGGGATACGAGCAATGAAAATTGCTATAAAAGAAGAGTTAGCCCAATTCATAAGAAATCAAGTTTGGGATTTTGTACCAGCACCTATAGACAAAACCATCATAGGTACAAAATGAGTATTTCATAACAAACTTGATGACAAAGGTGAGATTGTTAGGAATAAGGCTAGGTTAGTAGCAAAAGGTTTTAGTCAAATAGAGGGATTAGATTATGATTAAACCCATGGACTAGTAGCTAGACTTGAGTCAATTATAATGTTGTTAGCCTATGCCGCACATAAAGGTTTCAAGTTATATCAAATGGATGTCTAGTCGACATTTATAAATGTTTTCATAAAAAAGGAAATATATGTAAATCAACCACCATGATTTGAAGACTTAGACCAACATAACCATGTATTCAAACTTAGAAAAGCTTTATATGGACTAAAACAAGCATCTAGGGATTGGTATTAAAGATATAACCATTCATTTAATCTCTAAAGGATTTAAATAAGGACTAGTTGACCCAAGGTTGTTTGTAAAAACCTTAGGCCAAGAAATATTTATAGCTCAGATTTATGTAGACGGCATAATATTTGGCTCAACAAATACCACATTTTTAAAAGAGTTTATCTCACTAATGGAGAGTAAGTTTGAAAAGAGTCTAGTAGGTGAACTCACTTTCTTCTTAGGATTACAAATAAAGAAAACAAGGGAGGGGACTTATGTGTATCAAAAAAAATATGCTAAGGAGTTAATTAGAAAATTTAGCATGGAAAATGCTAAGGATATCAGTACACCTATGACAACTAACGTAAAAATTAATAATGACTTAGAAGGAAAACCTATAGATTTAAAATACTATAGGAGGGTGATAGGTAGCCTTCTATACTTGACTACAAGCTGACCTGATATACTTTTTGCAGTAGGTATGTGCATAAGATTTCAATCTTATGTCAAAGAATCACACCTAACATTAGTAAAAAGGATTTTTAGATATATAAAAGGAACATTAAATGTAGGAATAGGGTACACTAGGACTAGTAATTTTGAGTTAATTGGATACTCTGACTCAAATTATGTCAGTTGTAAACTTGATAGAAAAAGTACACATGACGGTTGCCAACTTCTAGGTCTAAGTCTAGTTAGTTGGTGTAGTAGAAAATAATATTGTGTTGTATTGTTTACTACTGAAGCAGAGTACATAGCTATGGGTGAGTGTGTAGCTCAATTTCTTTGAATGAAACACACTCTAAATGACTTTCAACTAAACTTTAAAAATACTAAAGTCTTGATCGATAACATTAGTTTAATTAAGCTTACTAAGAATCCAATACATCACTCAAGAACTAAACACATAGAAGTAAAACATCATTTTGTTAGGGAACATGTAACTAATGGTGATATAAAACTTGATTATGTAGAATCTAAATCTAACCTAGTTGACATCTTTACGAAAACCTTATGAGAAGTAGAATTTAGTATACTTAGAAGAAAATTAGAAATGTGCTTTGTAGAATAGGGTGTTACTTACATTATTTATTTATATAGTTTTGGAATTAGCATAGGACATACCTTAGAAATCATGTTTCTATAGACTTAAGAAGCTAATGCATCTCAGAACACTTAGGTTTAACCTGGTTGTGTATTGAGCCATGTAGATGGGTGTGAGATGTTTGGACCTTACTCCTGATTCTAGATGTAGAACAAATGCATCGACATAAAACATGAAGTATAATAGATCAAACAAATCACTTAGGTGGCCAACATTCATCAAGACTTAGTAATAATTTAATATCATTTGAGTCAAAAGGAAGTTGGACATTTTGGTAAGGACAATTTATTAGATTATTTATTTCAAGAATATTGTTTTTTTAAGGTAAAAGACACATGCTTGGATTCATAAAGTTGTTTATTTACTTCATACTTTATCATTTGAGACTTGGAATTAACCTTGAAAATGTTTTTTTATTACATTGTTTTTGATATATGACAAAGGGGGAGAAATAAAAGTTAAGATAAGAGAATTTGAATTTAATTTTTGAACTTATTTATTCTTTCAAAACTCACCAAACATTAAGGCAGAGGTATTATTAATGGTGAGTTTTTGAAAATCAAGTGGTTAATGTATTTATTTCCTTAACTTTAAACAATATTGCCATAAATGAAAAAGGAGGAGATTGTAGGTGCAGGGGAACTAGATAATCGAACCTATGTTTTTTATAATGGTGAAGGCTCAAAGTAAGTCATAATGTTATCTTATATGCTATGTTAAGTGTGCAGAACTTGAATAGTCATAGAGACACCAGGAGTATCTCGGTGGGTTAGTTGAGTCTGGACATCGGAGAGAGCCAAGGTGATAAAAGGCTAAGCAACAGGTCAGAGGACCAAGGGTAAGCAAGGAAAGAACCGGTAAGTGTTGGGAGTATGGGGAATACAATCAAAGTCCCACATTGGTAAGACATGGAAAAGATCATGTGCTTATAAGAAAAAAGATATCTCCATTGGTATGAGGCCTTTTGGGTAAAGCCCAAAAACAAAACCATGAGGGCTTGGGCCCAAAGTGGACAATATCATGCCATTGTGGAGATATGTGGATCTTATATGCACTAACAATTGGTATCAGAGCCATGGTCCATGTCAAGCCATGAACCTCGAACGAAGGAAGTTGAGCTCCCACGTCCGGATCAAGAGAACCAGACATTAGGAAGGAAGTCTAGTTGGGTCGGGGGGACCGAACAACTGGCAGGAAGTCCTGGTGGGTTGAAGATCGGACATCAAGCAGAGAAAATCCTTCGAGGAGGGATAGGCTTGAGGGGGGGCCCAATGTGGTCCTTCGTTTGAGGGGGGGATTGTTGGGAGTATGGGGAATACAATCAAAGTCCCACATTGGTAAGACATGGAAAAGATCATGTGCTTATAAGAAAAAAGATATCTCCATTGGTATGAGGCCTTTTGGGTAAAGCCCAAAAACAAAACCATGAGGGCTTGGGCCCAAAGTGGACAATATCATGCCATTGTGGAGATATGTGGATCTTATATGCACTAACAGTAAGAACCTTGTGTGAAGTAGTAAGGTCACATCCTAGATATGGAGACAACCTTAGGCATATATTCGACTAATGGTTCTGAGGGAATGTTAAAGTCGAGATCGAACAGTCAAAGACTATCAGTACTACTATTGTTATATACATTGTGCTAATCTTGTGATGCAGCTGACTGGATGAGAACTCATGTAGCAGTCAACTGTAATGCACACGAACGCAACCTCAAATCTCATGACTCGAAGCACACGCTCGTGCTCAATGCCTGCAAGTGCACGAATGTCGTCAAGTAATAAATAGATTATCGATCCCACAGGGACTGAGATTCTAGTACTGATTGTTCAATGGGCATTCTTGTTTGTAGTTTAGTTCTAGGGGTTGTGATTATGAGGATTGGCGGCGGTCTTAACTCTAGTACAGTGTCACACGGAGGAAGAGAAGAGTTTCTACGAGTTTTTGGAGGGAATTCTAGGATTTTGGTTTCGCTTGTGCGTCGCAAAACATGCTACCAATTGGGTGTTGTTTAGACGTCAAACTACGGTCTTGTGGAAGGGACATCATACACTTCTCTGATGAGCCTTCGCATCTATCGGGACCTACCTTTGCCATACCAGGTTGACCCCTGGCTTTAGGACGGGGTAGGCGGTATGAGGATGCTAAATCAATCCCTGTGACGAATCAGAATGTGTCTCGTTCCCGACTCTATCACACCCTTTTATCTGCGATTATTTGAGAGAGATCAACCCTTAGGCTCCTCTTTAGTTCTCCTAAATCTTTGATACGAGGGTTGTCACCCCTCGTATCGGCTACGCATAGTAGATAGAGAGCCAAAACAAATAACTATCGATCTAAATAAACTTCAATTACAAATATGAATTCAAGAACAGAAATATATTTGAAATAGCATGTTTTACGTGCACAAATTACTCTCTAATCCAAGAATCGGAGAATTTACTCCATGAATACGAGAAGAGAAACACAAAGCATAATCAAATTCATAGAAAAAATGTAAATTGCGCAAGGAACATGAATTACAATGCACTGTGACTCTTCTCTCTAGCATTGAAGTGAAGAACTTGATCCTCGAGCGACTTCCTTCGTCCCCATTGCAAGTTTCCAGTGCTTTTTATGGCACCGGTGTGCCGTCCTGGCCATCGTGCCTCCCCCCTAGGGTTTGGACGTAGCTCTCCTTATATATACATGAGGTTGGATCTTCCTGAAACCTAGAAAAAATCTAATTGCATCGAAATCAACCCAGTGCCACACGACCATGTGGATTCACATGGCCAGGCTGTGTGTGGCGTTGGTTCATGATCTGGGGCCGAGCGTCTGGATCCACAAGGCCAGGCCATGTGTCCTTTTGTTCCAGCTGCCAAATGCATTCCTTTTGCTCCAAAAGTGCGCCATTTTTCTCGTAGAATGTTGTCCTGTACACAAAAGCACAAAGAGCAGATCTCCGAACTAGAAAATAGGAAATACATGCAAAACAAAGTACGATAGACATGAAATAAGTATAAAATGCAGTGAGATGTTAGTGAAAACTACTCCTAAAACCCTATATGTTTTGCTCACATCAATTTCCCCATACATAGATCTTTGCTTGTCCTCAAGCAAACCTGAGTGCCATGAAATTTTAAAAATATTGTTCCATACTTAACATACTAACTAGATTTATCAAGTGGGTTTTTAAATAAAGGCAAAATAGATATGTTCTAAAAATTTACTAAGTTAACTTCTCGTGCATGTGCTAAGCGAATCTTCTTAAGGGATACTCATTCCAAAGTAAGTTAAGTCGTCATCTTATAGCTTTCTTAAGGTCTCCAATTTTTAGGCACTGATCTGCCCTAAGCGAGGGTTGTTCCCTAGATCTAGCACAAAATCTCAAAGGTGTGCTGGGTATTGAGAGAAATTGGTAGGTGTTTTCCCAGTAACCTAACTCGATCTCAATGGGGCATCTAGCCATTTCCACCCACGACAACTATTTTTTATCCCTCATATATTTTTTTCTATTTTCTCTCTATATTATTTTTTATTTATTTATTTTTTTCTTCTTTTCTCTCTCTTTTTTGTTCTCACAGGGATTTTGATTTTTCCGAATGAGCTTACACAATTCGAGCATCTCTAGTAACTAAAATGTTAAATCTAGAGTCACCTATAGATTCCAAAGTACTAGACTACTGGGATTAATCATAACTATGTATGTACTAGATTCTCCCTTTCAGAATATTCGTCAAGTGTAAGTGTAAAAATAAAAGCTAACCAGTGCAAGTTTAGAACATTCATTAGGTCAAATAAAATAAAATACCACGAGATAAATGAAGTTATGCTACCTACGGAAATAATTCGTGAAGAGATCTTAAAAATACTACTGAGGCACTTAAAGATAGCAAAAACTAAGTACTAAAAGAAACTAAACACTCTATGCATGACCAAATGAATACAAACTAAGACTAAAAATGCAAGTATCAAGAAAGAAACTATTGCTAGAAACAAAATAAATCAAAACTTGGGGTCTCCCCCCCATACTTAAGCGAAGTAGTACCTCTAATATGGTGGCCGAGGTGGGAAGTTTGGTAATCTCATCATGTCCGGATCCTGAGAAAATCTGGTGCTCAGCTGCTGGTGTCATATAAACATGTGGTCTATCTAAGAGCTGGTGGATGCAACAGCTGCTCTGTGATCCTCCCTAGCCCACTGTGAGCGGGCATCGCTGATGTACTACTTGACCTCCTGTCGGTGAGCGGCCTCCTCCTGGTGATGAGCAACCTCCTTCTAAAAATAGATACGGGCCTCGTCGTAGAACTCTTTGGCCCGCTAGAAGTGCTCCAGTAAGCCCTGAAACTTCGTCTGCATGTAAGAGCTATGTTCCTCCCATCGCTGCCCCTGTGTCTGCTGCTCGGTGTATATGTCATCGATCCATGATCGAAACTCTGAGAAGTCATAAGCGGATGTGCCTGCATCCAGCTCAAAAGTAGGAAAAGAAGGTGGTGTAGGTGAAGGCTCTCTACATGGACTAGGTGGGCTCCTATACCTATACAAATAAACACTCGATGCGACCCTTTTATCCTTTGGATGACATGGCTATGTATAAACACATGGCCTGGCCGTGTGTGCCACTGGGAGATGAGTCAACTTGGGGCACGACCGTGTGAAACCACACGACCTAGCTGTGTGCCGCTTGGTTCTCTCTCGAAGTGCACCGCGGTCTGAATTCTCCCACACACCCCGCTGTGTAGGCTCAAAATGATTTTTGTTTCTACTTAGCAAGTTCTTTCTAGTCCTCAAATTATTTGCAAAAATGTAACTGACCATAAATCAAAGTCTAAATTATACACATGAATGCAATAAAATTAAAACAACTAAAGACTAAACTTAGGTTGCCTCCCAAGAAGTGCTTGTTTAAGGTCTTTAGCTTGACCGTACTCCTATGTCTCATCTTGGCTCTAGTGGCCCAAGGAGATTTTTCTTCCTCCCCTTGTTGATGTTTTTGAATCTTGCTCGTGGGGGAGCAAGATATTTGCTCACTTTATGCCTCTTCCCTTGTGGTCCCTCATCACCACATCTCTCAAATCTGGATCGTGGAGGGGGAAAGATACTTACTCTCTTTATCCCTCTTACCTTGTGATCCTCCATCACCACATTTCTTAAATCTTGCTCATGGAGGGGTAAGATATTTACTAGCTACTTTCCTTGGTTCAAGATTGAACATGCTTATCTGAAGGGTTTTGCTTATCGAGTCCGTGAGGGGAAACTTCGCTTCCCACTTCACCTCGGTCGCTTGTTCATGGCGATCCCATCGATGTCCCCGGATTAAAAAATTTAATCCTAGACACAAGGGATTGCCTAAACAACCAAGTCATCGTCGTGCTATTCGTTTAGAGAGGTCACTTGAACAAACTCGTTGTTCAAGCGACCATCCTCTATTCTACGAGTAGCCGCAGAATAGACGATGTACAGATCGCCGGCTTTTGTATTTATGATCGGGATCCAAGTATTATTTAGCCACAAATAGAATATTACATGCTCATAATTGAAAAACAAAAACAAACATGTTACAAAAGAGAATGAAAAATAGGTATACCTCTCGATCTTCTAATGTATGACCTTCCTCCTTTCGGATGTCGTGTGGGCGACGATCTACCAAAAGATGAAGCTCCTAGATCATCAATCTTCCTTCCTTGCTCATTCCGAGCAAGAGGAAGAATAGAAACAAGGTTCTTCTCCTTGTTATAGCCAACCAACTAGCAACCAAGGGAAACCTTGCTGCCGACCAACTAGGAGGAGGAGATGATGATGGAAACCGACCAAGACACCAAGGGAAACCCCTAAGTCTTGTTTCCACCACTCAAGGAGAAGAGAAGAGAGTCTTTGGCTGCTGGCCAATGGCTGGAAAAGGGCTGGAAAAGCTACTGGATTCCGACAACTTTGAAGGAAGAAGAAGAAAGGAAAAACTTCCTTATTTGGTGCTGCCCAAGCTTCCAAAACCCTAAGCCACCAAACCCTAATCCTATCTCAATTAGGATTCCTTCTCTTGCCGCCCACCCCTTGCCCTCCTTTTATAGAGTTAGGGATAAGCCATGATTTAATCTCCTCCATTGGTTCTAGGGGTTTAATCTCAACCGTCGGATCTAGAGATTTAATTTCAACCATCGGATCTTAGAGATTTAATCTCTACCTTTGGATCTAGAGTTTTGTTTCTATCCATTGGATCTAAGCTTCATGAGGTGTTAATAGGCTACATTAGGGACCATGAGGAGGAGTTGGATCTTTGCCACCCATGGATCAAGCCCACATAAAGTCCGATCCACTAATGATAATCCAATCCACTAAAGGATTATCATTGATCTACCTCACCAACCCCCATAAGATAATATGGGCTCCATATATTATTTGTACATTTTCTCCCCGTGTTTAAGATCTCGAATGTCCGTCGATTAATTAATTTACTGACCATTAATTAATCAACATCTAACTCCATGAGTAGTACCACTCAACCTTTTCATCATGCCGGACCAAGTCCACCTACAGGGTTTACATTATGAACCTTATGAGCTCCTCAAGGGGGCATTATCATCCTAATATATAGGACACGATTTCCTCCTATAATTAACGACACACCATATAAATAATATCATCTCCCAACTTACCAAGCCTATCGATTTAATCTATAAATCTCGCCCATTGGTAAATCAAAGAGATGAATACTAAGAATATGTGCCCGTTATTATATCGGGATTAAGAGCATGTACTAAATAATATCTGAGGTCCGATTCGATTATGTAGTCAGCAATAAATCAAATCACCTCTAAGTCGTCCTGCTCAATACCCTCAAAGTGCACTAGTGTGATTCTATGGCCAAGACAAACCAATACAAAATCACACTACAACCATTCCGATGGTTTGTCCAAAGCCATCTCTGTTGTGAGCCTTTACTTATACTTTACAAGGAGCCGATAACATGATCTCCCGTGTGACACCACACACCATGTTATCTACAATGTAATGTATTAGACAATATGCATAACCATAAAAATATGCAAACAATGATTATGTGATTCTTATTTCAAAATAAAGATGTTCATACAAAAGGTAGACTTTTCAGTATACATCCCTACAATCTCCCACTTATACTAAAAGACTATGCTGTCCTCAAACTGTCATACATCTGATCCCCATTCCCTCCACATGTCTATCAAAAAGCTCTCGCCGGAAGGGCCTTAGTGAAAGGATCTGCCAGGTTATCCTCCGATGCAATCTTGGCCCCAACAACTTCTCCTCTCTTTACGATTTCTCGTATCAGGTGGTAGTTGCGCTCTATGTGTTTTCTAGCCTTATGGGCTCGTGGTTCCTTCAAGTTTGCAACTGCACCACTATTATCACAATAAATTGTGATAGTTCTGGGCAAACCAGGAATCACATCCAAGTCCATCAGCAAGTTCCGGAGCCACACAGCTTCTTGGCCGCCTCAGAGGCTGCCACATACTCAAGTTCCATGGTGGAGTCCGCCACGCATTTCTGCTTGGCACTCCTCCATACAATGGCTCCACCACCTAAAGTAAACACAAAAACTAAGGTAGACTTACTGTTATCCCAATCAGATTGGAAGTCGGAATCTGTGTAACCCACAGGAAGTAATTGGTCTGCCCGGTAAACTAGCATATAATCCCTAGTCCTTCTCAGGTACTTCAATATATGCTTTACCGCAGTCCAATGTCCCTATCCTGGATTACTCTGATATCTACTGACCATGCCCACAACAAAGAAGATATCTGGTCTCGTACATAGCATCACATACATGATGTTGGGTTTCCGGCACCGTGGCGTGTGTGTGTTCGATCATGTTTCGTAAACATGAGCACAGCGGAAGCAATTAAAAATAATAAATACTCCTATTTATTACAACACACACAACACACGCATGCTATTACAACAAGTGTAGACATAACCGTAAATTAAAATTGCAATAAAAGGAAATTAAACTACGTTATACCTTTCGTATGACGTGTAGCGGGAACGACATCAACCGGAACGATCCTCGTAAGAATCGTCTCTATCCGTATCCACGCCGAGCTCCTCGGGATGACTTCGCCAAGCCACGAGCTTCGTCTTCGTACGGGTTACTAGCCTCATGTTGAAGACGACGTGATCGAGAGATGATCACGATCCGAATCCAAATTCGGACCTAAAAATGAGTTCTCAAAACTCGCTTCTCCGGAGAGGTATTCGTCAACCGATTGACGAATCCTTCGTCCTCCACCTCAGAGGATTACCGGAGATCAAATCCCCGGTATGTTAGCCGCTGTTAGAGCACTAACCGTCGTCCAAACGACGCTCCGACGAGAGGAGAAGAAGCTGTCCAGAAAACTGGACAGCTTGGTGGAGGAGATAGGCGCCGGCCAAAACAAGGAGACAAAAGCTCACCTTGATGCCGAACCTTTTAGGGGATCACCGGAGGGTCGCCGGAGGTTCACCGGCTGGAGCTTGGACGCCGGCAAGGGTCTTGGACGGCGGCACAAGGCTGGGCGGCGGCTGCTCTTGGATTGGCGCCGAAAACTCCTCCAAGAAGTGGGCGGCAACTCAATGGGGGGCTAGGGTTTGGATTAGTTCGGGTTTAACAATCCCTTAAGCCCACTTTTATAGAGAACTAATTCTCTTAATGGTTAATGGATCATATCCATAAAGCCCGTTAACCCGCTCCATTAAGATAAGTTAAAATAAACCAAACCATGATGGTTTATTTTAAGTTAAAACGAACCGAACCAACCTTTGGTTCATTCGTTTAATATAAACCAAACCCTTTGGTTTATTCTCATCCATTTGATTAGAAACAAACCATTTTGGTCCATCCATTATGTCTTCATAAGACACTGCCCATCCATGCTTCCATTGCGACTGAAACAATTTCATGCTCGCTTTATGTTTGGTCCAACCAAACATAGTTTCTCTCGGTCTGAGAATCCCATTCTCAAGCTCGTTTTAAATCCTTTGGATTACACTCGCAGCTGCGGTGACCAAATAGGTTCTCGGTTTATGTTGGCCGCCTATAATTAACCATTAATTATAGAACGATCATGAGTGGCACCTAGTAGTACATCATGATCCCCAATTAACCAAAAGATCAACGGTTGATCCGTAACTATTTCTCAAACCCTTCAAGAGCTCGAATGAATCGTGCCCCATTCCCTTCACTCATCTTATACCCACTTGGTTCAGACATGGTCTATTGTGTCACCACTAGGTCGACTACGCCACACCTAGCCCAAGTATCATTTCCTCGCCCTACGGATTCTAGTTACTCCACATGTATCAAGAGTACCTTACTCTAAACATGTAATGCTTTGGCCAAAGACTTTAGTAACAATCCGACGAGAGGCCATGGGTATACATCTCCTCGCAAGGAGTGGTGAATCCTTTATAGGCTATTCAAACACCTTCGATCACTGACTTATACCCAATCATCCGGGTCCACATCTCCTTAGAGATGTTTGCTTAAGATGTCAAAGCATAAGTCTCCATGATCAAGATGACTTGAATACCGCAAGTCAAAGGAACATCGCACTTAAGCCACAAAGAAGAACTTCATTGACATATCTATATATGCAGAGAACCATATGAAGTCTTACTACCGGTCACTCCAATGAACTAGTTACCATAACTAGCATCCACGATTAACTCGACATCACTATGTCTCCCCGGTGAGAATCACCGCTTGGATACACCAAGGAGTATACCTCGTGCTAGTTTCAACAGAATTGATGGTGTCCAGATCCATCAATTCATCGACTAGGGATAATTCCGATACATCACAATTACACATGTAGAGATACTCACTAGTTGTGATCCAATCACAAATTCTCTCATGCTGTGAATCGTATCGTGGACATTCAGTAATGAGTTTAAGATCCAATCAAATACATAAAACATGTATACTCAAATAGTGAATCTTCATTTATCATATAAATGGTTCATACATAAGGCGATTGCCTTAGGACATCTCTCATATATTACTAACAGACTCCCACTTGGCCTAATGCCAATCGCTACGGTATCCAATACCATAAGCACCAACATGACCCTCAAACTTACTTTGAGGTAATGCTTTAGTCAAAGGATCCGCTAAGTTCCTTTCAGTGGGAATTTTCTCGATTTGTATTTCGTTCCTACTTATGATCTCTCTGATAAGATGATAGCGGCGAAGCACATGTTTGGATCACCGATGAGACCACATCAAGTTCAAAGATGAACTTCTTGATCCAAACCGCTTCCTTTGCTGCTTCCAAAGCTGCAATGTATTCTGCCTTAGTGGCAGAATCCGCTATAGTGTCAAGCTTGGAACCTTTCCAACTTATTGCGCTCCATTTAAGGTAAATACATACCTGCATCGAGACATGGAATCATCCTTGTCTAGATCTGGCATCCGTATACCCACGTATCACCATGTACCCTTCTCCATATATTAGGAACGCATCCTTAGTTCTTCTTAAGTACTTAAGGATCGTCTTAACAGCCGCCCAATGATCCATTCCTGGATCGGATTGGTATCTGCTCGTGACACTCAGAGCGTACGATACATCGGGCCTCGTGCATAACATAACATACATGATAGATCCTATTGCGGATGCATAGGGAATCTTACTCAAGCAAATCCTCTCATCTTCTGTGCGCGGACACATAGACTTCGAAAGGTGTTCCCCATGCCTGATGGGTAGATAACCTTTCTTGGATTCCGACATGCTAAACCTCTTTAGCACTCGGTCTATATATGTAGACTGCGAAAGACCAAGCAACCGTTTCGATCTATCTCTATAGATCTTAATCCCAAGGATGTAGGTTGCTTCTCCCGTGTCTTTCATGGAGAATGTCTTGGATAACCAAACCTTAATCGATCAGTAAGATTGACACATCGCTTCCTATAAGTAATATGTCATCGATACAATACTAGGAACACGACTGCACTCCCACTAACCTTCTTGTACACACAAGGTTCGTCTGGATTTTGTGAGAAATCAAACTTTTTGATTGTCTCATCAAAACGGATATTCCAGCTCCTGGATGCTTGCTTCAATCCATAAATGGATCGTCACATTTTGCATACCTTGGTTTTGTCAACCGATGTGAAACCTCAGTCAGATCATATACACGCCCCTCGGCGTGTTTCCATTAAGGAAAGCTGTTTTCACATCCATCCGCCATATCTCATAATCATAATGAGCCGCTATGGCCGGAGCATCCGAATGGATTTAAGCATAGCTACGTAATAGGTTTCGTCATAATCAACACCTTGTTTTACGATATCCTTTCGCCACCAATCTAGCCTTATAGGTAATCACATTACCATCCATGTCGGTTTTCTTCTTGAAAACCCACTTGCACCCTATAGGCTTTATCCTTCAGTGGGTCAACCAAGTTCCAAACTTGGTTTTCATACATGGAATCCATTTCACTTCATGGCACCAAGCCACTTATCCCTTTCTCGAACTTGTCGACTTCTTCATAACTCGTAGGCTCTCATCATCAATGAGTAACACGTGCTCGATTCACTTACGAGAAATCCATATCTCTCAGGAATATTGCATGTTCTACCAGATCTACGAAGATGTGGTGTTACAATAGGTCCAGCCGATTGCTCATCACTATGAGTTGTTGGCTGTTGTGCTTCACCAGGTATCTCATTAATGTCTATTTGAGTCTCTCGAGCCTCCTCAAGCTCGACGACACTCCCACTGTTTTCTTGCAAGAGAAACTCTTTCTCTAGAAACACAGCATGCCTTGAAACAAACACCTTTTGTTCCACAGGATGATAGAATTGGTAACCCCTTGTTTCCTTAGGGTATCCAATAAATAGACATTTATCGACTTAGCATCCAATTTGTCTGATACAGTCCGCTTCACATAAGCAGGACAACCCTATATCTTCAAGTAAGATACATGAGGTTTCTTACTATTCCATATCTCATATGGAGTAGTTGAGACTACCTTGGCAGGCATTCTGTTTAACAAGTAAACAGCTGTCTGAAGTGCATAGCCCCAAAAGGACTTGGGAAGAGTCGCATGATTCATCATTGACTTGACCATGTCCAACAAGGTCCGGTTACGCCTCTCAAATACACCATTATGCTGTGGTGTATATGGCGGAGTCCATTAAGACAATATACCATTGTCTCTTAGATAATCAAGAAACTCTTGACTTAAGTATTCACCACCTCAATCCGATCGAAGTATTTTAATACTCTTGTCATGTTGTTTCTCTACTTCATTTCTGAATTCTTTGAACCTTTCAAAGGCTTCAGACTTGTGTTTCATCAAGAACACATACCCAAACCGTGAGTGATCATCGGTGAAGGTAATGAAGTAGCTATAGCCTCCTAATGCTTGAGTTGACATAGGTCCACATACATCATGTATTAGACCTAGTAACTCTCCCACTGCTCACCTTTCCAGTAAAGGTAACTTAGTCATCTTGCCTTTAAGCATGATTCGCATGTATCGTATGAATCCAATTCAACGATTCCGCAATTCCACATCGGTGTAATTCGACAAGCTTTCTTGCTTACATGGCCAAGACGACATAATGCCACATGTAGGAGTCTATTTGATTATCCTTTCGAGCACTCTTGTTGCTCGCTTCGATATTGCAAATGTCACCGGATACGCCCAACGATAAACACCATTGCTTAAAGTTCCTCCCATAAAGAACCCCATTCAAAGTTATGTAACAACAATTGTTACTAAAGTCAATGGAAACCATTTCTATTTAAACAAGAAATAGAAATGATGTTCTTTATCAACAAAGGAATATAAAAGCAATTGTCCGGGCTTCTAAGACAAGTCCCGCAGGAGTTTCAACAAATACGCTCCGATGGCGAAAAGCAAAGAACCGCTGCTCCATTCCCAACACGTAAATTTGACTCTCCTCGACGCAGTCTTCTTCATTCCTTAGCCCATGTATGTCATTACATATATGTGAGCCACACCCAAAGATCAAATACCCAAGTGTCCGAGGAAATAGAATGACAATCAATAAAGAAGATTTCAAGAAGATGGGGCATCCGATGCCTTATCCTTCTTCACTGACTCAAGATAAATCTTGCACTTTCTTCAAGAATGGCTCTCCTTGCCATAATGATGGCAAGTTTCCTTTGTGCTAGTTCTACCTTCTTAGCCCTTCTCTTCTTTCCTTCTCTTGTTCCTTTGACTTCCTCTTAGAACCTTTCTTCGAGGAATCAACTAACAAAGACTGCCCCCTCGCCATGCTTCTCGTAAGACTCCACAGCCTTCAAAGATATCGAGCAAGACTACGATGAACCTTCTAGCATCTCGAGGTGAAGAGGAGCTGAGACTTCAACCTTTCAATCTCACTTGCTCATCAACCAACTCACAAAGATGAAGGACTACGATATGAGCATCCATATGCTCATGCCGCTTTCAGAGCTTGGGTTCCATCGCGGCTAGCATGATGCAACTCATTTGTTCGTAATCACTCACATGTTTCGATAGGCCAACAATTGGTCCAGAGTTGCATTGCCACTAGGATTCAAGTGGAAGAGGCGCCGAGGACATTTGCAAGCTTTTCACCTTGAGAACAATTCTCAAGTTTCTAAGCCACCCAAGAAGTTCGCCTACCAATTTATTCAATCCAAAATGGAACGCAAATTCAAAGACATCATGATCAATATATTAACTTAGAAATACAAAACGAGCATATATGAGAAAGATGATTTTAAAATGCATCAATATACATTTATAAATCCCATTCATTTTTCGAATTTCAAAACCTCAAATCCTTGGAGATCGTAGGTCCATCTCGAATGGTGATATCCATCAAAGATAAGAAAAACCTTCGAGTGAGTCCAATAAGCCATTCTTAGCTATGATGGTGGGTATCAAGTATACCGATTACATATCATGTATATGTAACTATCACAATGTGCTATCAACTAATTGAATGTTTACACATACATTGGGTTGTTAACACATTAACAAGTATGCATCATATGCATAGCACCTTCACCTCTCTTCACATCGACCTTGGAGTGAGTCCAACAAATCGATGCTCCAAGTTAAAGCCGACCCATTAATCGCGAAATAGTTTTAATATGGTTAGAGCGCATTCAACCAATTAGCCAGGCTTGGAGTGAGTCCAACAACCCAAACTAACGATTGACCTCTGACTCTTACCATATTAGAGTTAAACTATTCCAATGATTTGAACATGTTCAGGTTCGAGCTGGGCTTGGAGTGAGTCCAACAACCCAAACAAGAAACAGAACTCTGGTTCTAACCATATTAATGGAAGGTGTATGCTTTAATATTGAGTTAGGGTTTTATGTCTCATCCTCTTTGCATGCAAATAACTATTATCTACATGGCATGACATACATGGCATACATCTACATGTCACGACACGCATGGCATAATGTTATGCATCTAATGCAATTACATGGCATACAATTATGTCATGTATATATTTCCTTATATGTCATAACTATTTATGGAAATAAAATATGTTTAAGATTTGATTCTCCAAATCAAATCATAATTAAATTAGGAAACAAATTTCCAAATCTAATCACATATTTTATTCATGGAATTATTTGATTAAGGAAAATCTATTTAGGAAACCAATTTCCTAAATCATTAAAACTACTTATGGAAATAAAATATTTTAAGATTTGATTTCCCAAATCAAATCATGATTAAATTAGGAAACAAATTTCCAGAATCTAATCAAATATTTTATTTATGGAAAATATCAATTTCCATAAATACTTCCAACTTTCCAAAAGTGGAAGATTTCCATAAACACTTCTAGACTTTCCAAAATTGAAAAATTTCCATAAATACTTCTAAATTTCCAAAATTAGAAAATTTCCAGAAATACATTATGACTATCGCAAAACCATTTTACGATTATGTCGAAACACAACCTGGGCTCTGATACCACTGTTGGGTTTCCGGCACCGCGGCGTGTGTGTGTTCGATCATGTTTCGTAAACATGAGCACAGCGGAAGCAATTAAAAATAATAAATACTCCTATTTATTACAACACACACAACAAACGCATGCTATTACAACAAGTGTAGACATAACCGTAAATTAAAATTGCAATAAAAGGAAATTAAACTACGTTATACCTTTCGTATGACGTGTAGCGGGAACGGCATCAACCGGAACGATCCTCGTAAGAATCGTCTCTATCCGTATCCACGCCGAGCTCCTCGGGATGACTTCGCCAAGCCACGAGCTTCGTCTTCGTACGGGTTACTAGCCTCGTGTTGAAGATGACGTGATCGAGAGATGATCACGATCCGAATCCAAATTCGGACCTAAAAACGAGTTCTCAAAACTCGCTTCTCCGGAGAGGTATTCGTCAACCGATTGACGAATCCTTCGTCCTCCACCTCAGAGGATTACCGGAGATCAAATCCCCGGTATGTTAGCCGCTGTCGGAGCACTAACCGTCGTCCAAACGACGCTCCGACGAGAGGAGAAGAAGCTGTCCAGAAAACTGGACAGCTTGGTGGAGGAGATAGGCGCCGGCCAAAACAAGGAGACAAAAGCTCACCTTGATACCGAACCTTTTAGGGGATCACCGGAGGGTCGCCGGAGGTTCACCGGCTGGAGATTGGACGCCGGCAAGGGTCTTGGACGGCGGCACAAGGCTGGGCGGCGGCTGCTCTTGGATTGGCGCCGAAAACTCCTCCAAGAAGTGGGCGGCAACTCAAGGGGGGGCTAGGGTTTGGATTAGTTCGGGTTTAACAATCCCTTAAGCCCACTTTTATAGAGAACTAATTCTCTTAATGGTTAATGGATCATATCCATAAAACCCGTTAACCCGCTCCATTAAGATAAGTTAAAATAAACCAAACCATGATGGTTTATTTTAAGTTAAAACGAACCGAACCAACCTTTGGTTCATTCGTTTAATATAAACCAAACCCTTTGGTTTATTCTCATCCATTGGATTAGAACCAAACTATTTTGGTCCATCCATTATGTCTTCATAAGACACTGCCCATCCACGCTTCCATTGCGACTGAAACAATTTCATGCTCGCTTTATGTTTGGTCCAACCAAACATAGTTTCTCTCGGTCTGAGAATCCCATTCTCAAGCTCGTTTTAAATCCTTTGGATTACACTCGTTGTGCGTGTGACCAAATAGGTTCTCGATTTATGTTGGCCGTCTATAATTAACCATTAATTATAGAACGATCATGAGTGGCACCTAGTAGTACATCGTGATCCCCAATTAACCAAAAAGATCAACAGTTGATCCAGAAGTATTTTTGAAACCCTTCAGCAGCTCGAATGAATCGTGCCCCATTCCCTTCACTCATCTTATACCCACTTGGTTCAGGACATGGTCTTTAGTGTCAGTCCCCACTAAGCTGACTACGTCACACTTAGCCCAAGTATCATTTCCTCGTCCTACACATTCTAGTTACTGCACATGTATCGAAGAGTACCTTACTCTAAACATGTAATGCTTTGGCCAAAGACTTTAGTAACAATCCGACGAGAGGCCATGGGTATACATCTCCTCGCAAGGAGTGGTGAATCCTTTATAGGCTATTCAAACACCTTGATCACTTGACTTATACCCAATCATCCCGGGTCCACATCTCCTTAGAGATGTTTGCTTAAGATGTCAAAGCATAAGTCTCCATGATCAAGATGACTTGAATACCGCAAGTCAAAGGAACATCGCACTTAAGCCCGCAGTAAGAACTTCATTGACATATCTATATATGCAGAGAACCATATGAAGTCTTACGGTACTGGTCACTCCAATGAACTAGTTACCATAACTAGCATCCACGATTAACTCGGACATCACTATGTCTCCGGCCGGTGAGAATCACCGCTTGGATACACCAAGGAGTATACCTCGTGCTAGTCTCGGCGTAATTGATGGTGTCGGATCCATCAATTCATCGACTAGGATAATTCGATACATCACAATTACACATGTAGAGATACTCACTAGTTGTGATCCAATCACAAATTCTCTCATCTTTGTGAATCGTATCGTGGACATTGATAAATGAGTTTAAGATCCAATCAAATACATAAAACATGTATACTCAAATAGTGAATCTTCATTTATCATATAAATGGTTCATACATAAGGCGATTGCCTTAGGACATCTCTCATATATTACTAACACATGAGGCTTCCTACTTCCGAAGCATAAGGAACCACCTTCATCTCCTCTATCTCCTCAGATGTTCTAGGACACATCTCCTTAGATAAAGGAACTCCATGCCTGAAAGGTAGAAAACCCTTCTTAGTGTTCTGCATGCTAAAACGATCCATAATCGTGTCTATGTATGAAGCTTGGGATAAACACAACATCCTTTTCTTGCGATCCCTTATAACCTTGATGTTGGGTTTCCGGCACCGCGGCGTGTGTGTGTTCGATCATGTTTCGTAAACATGAGCACAGCGGAAGCAATTAAAAATAATAAATCTATATTTATTACAACACACACAACACACGCATGCATATTACAACAAGTGTAGACATAACCGTAAATTATAATTTGCAATATAAGAAAAATTATCTATGTTATACCTTCCGTATGACGTGTAGCGGGAACGGCATCAACCGGAACGATCCTCGTAAGAATCGTCTCTATCCGTATCCACGCCGAGCTCCTCGGGATGACTTCGCTAAGTCACGAGCTTCATCTTCGTACGGGTTACTAGCCTCGTGTTGAAGACGACGTGATCGAGAGATGATCACGATCCGAATCCAAATTCGGATCCTAAAACGAGTTCTCAAAACTCGCTTCTCCGGAGAGGTATTCGTCCAACCGCTTTCTCCACCTCAGAGGATTACGGAGATCAAATCCCGGTAAGTTAGCGCTGTCGGAGCACTAACCGTCGTCAAGCGATGCTCCGGCGAGAGGAGAAGCTGTCCAGAAAACTGGACAGCTTGGTGGAGGAGTAGGCGCCGGCCAAAACAAGGAGAGAAAAAGCTCACCTTGATGCCGAACCTATAGGAGATCACCGGAGGGTCGCCGGAGGTTCACCGGCTGGATCTTGGACGCCGGCAAGGGTCTTGGACGGCGGCACAAAGCTGGGCGGCGGCAGCTTGTAGTTAGGCGCGAAATCACCAACAAGGGGTGGCGGCAACTAGGTTGAGCTTTAGGGTTAGGGTTTAAGCCCTATTTTATAGAGAACTAATTCTCTTAATGGTTAATGGATCATATCCATAAAGCCCGTTAACCCGCTCCATTAAGATAAGTTAAAATAAACCAAACCATGATGGTTTATTTTAAGTTAAAACGAACCGAACCAACCTTTGGTTCATTCGTTTAAAATAAACCAAACCCTTTGGTTTATTCTCATCCATTGGATTAGAACCAAACCATTTTGGTCCATCCATTATGTCTTCATAAGACACGGCCCATCCACGCTTCCATTGCGACTGAAACAATTTCATGCTCGCTTTATGTTTAGTCCAACCAAACATAGTTTCTCTCGGTCTGAGAATCCCATTCTCAAGCTCGTTTTAAATCCTTTGGATTACACTCGTTGTGCGTGTGACCAAATAGGTTCTCGGTTTATGTTGGCCGTCTATAATTAACCATTAATTATAGAGCGATCATGAGTGGCACCTAGTAGTACATCATGATCCCCCAATTAACCGAAAGATCAGCAGTTGATCGAACTATTTACGAAACCCTTGATGGCTCGAATGAATCGTGCCCCATTCCCTTCACTCATCTTATACCCACTTGGTTGAGGACATGGTCTATTGTGTGATCCCCACTAGTGACTCGTCACACCTAGCCCAAGTATCATTTCCTCGTCCTCACAGTTCTAGTTACTCCACATGTATCGAAGAGTACCTTACTCTAAACATGTAATGCTTTGGCAGACTTTAGTAACAATCAGAGCGAGCATGGGTATACATCTCCTCGCAAGGAGTGGTGAATCCTTTATAGGCTATTCAAACACCTTCGATCACTTCGACTTATACCCAATCATCCCGGGTCCACATCTCCTTGGAGATGTTTGCTTAAGATGTCAAAGCATAAGTCTCCATGATCAAGATGACTTGAATACCGCAAGTCAAAGGAACATCGCACTTAAGCCACAGTAAGAACTTCATTGACATATCTATATATGCAGAGAACCATATGAAGTCTTACAGCTGGTCACTCCAATGAACTAGTTACCATAACTAGCATCCACGATTAACTCCGGACATCACAATGTCTCCAACTAGTGAGAATCAGCTGCTTGGATACACCAAGGAGTATACCTCGTGCTAGTCTCGACAGAATTGATGGTGTCCAAATCCATCAATTCATCGACTAGGGATAATTTCGAAACATCACAATTACACATGTAGAGATACTCACTAGTTGTGATCCAATCACAAATTCTCTCATGATGTGAATCGTATCGTGGACATTCAGTAAATGAGTTTAAGATCCAATCAAATACATTAAACATGTATACTCAAATAGTGAATCTTCATTTATCATATAAATGGTTCATACATAAGGCGATTGCCTTAGGACATCTCTCATATATTACTAACAGACTCCCACTTGGCCTAATGTCAATCACTACGGTATCCAATACCATAAGCCCTAACATGACCCTCAAACTTACTTTGAGGTAATGCTTTAGTCAAAGGATCCGCTAAGTTCCTTTCAGTGGGAATTTTCTCGATTTGTATTTCGTTCCTACTTATGATCTCTCTGATAAGATGATAGCGGCGAAGCACATGTTTGGATCATTGATGAGACCACATCAAGTTCAGAGATGAACTTCTTGATCCAAACCGCTTCCTTTGCTGCTTCCAAAGCTGCAATGTTTTCTGCCTTTGTGGCAGAATCCGCTATAGTGTCAAGCTTGGATCCTTTCCAACTTATTGCGCCTCCATTCCAGGTGAATACATATCCAGACTGAGACCTGGAATCATCCTTGTCTGTCTGGAAGCTGGCATCCGTATACCCGCGTATCACCATGTCCCCTTCTCCATATATTAGGAACACATCCTTAGTTCTTCTCAAGTACTTAAGGATCGTCTTAACAGCCGCCCAATGATCCATTCCTGGATCGGATTTGTATCTGCTCGTGACACTCAGAGCGTACGATACATCAGGCCTCGTACATAACATAGCATACATGATAGATCCTATTGCGGATGCATAGGGAATCTTACTCATGCAAATCCTCTCGTCTTCTGTGCGCGGACACATAGACTTCAAAAGGTGTTCCCCATGCCTGATGGGTAGATAACCTTTCTTGGATTCCGACATGCTAAACCTCTTTAGCACTCGGTCTATATATGTAGACTGCGAAAGACCAAGCAACTGTTTCGATCTATCTCTATAGATCTTAATCCCAAGGATGTAGGTTGCTTCTCCCAGGTCTTTCATGGAGAATGTCTTGGATAACCAAACCTTAACTGACTGTAAGATTGACACATCGTTTCCTATAAGTAATATGTCATCGACATACAATACTAGGAACACGACTGCACTCCCACTAACCTTCTTGTACACACAAGGTTCGTCTGGATTTTGTGAGAAATCAAACTTTTTGATTGTCTCATCAAAACGGATATTCCAGCTCCTGGATGCTTGCTTCAATCCATAAATGGATCGTCGCATTTTGCATACCTTGGTTTTGTCAACCGATGTGAAACCCTCAGGCTGTATCATATACACGTCCTCGAGCAGGTTTCCATTAAGGAAAGCTGTTTTCACATCCATCTGCCATATCTCATAATCATAATGAGCCGCTATGGCCAGGAGCATCCGAATGGATTTAAGCATAGCTACAGGCGAATAGGTTTCGTCATAATCAACACCTTATTTTTGATGATATCCTTTCGCCACCAATCTTGCCTTATAGGTAATCACATTACCATCCATGTCGATTTTCTTCTTGAAAACCCACTTGCACCCTATAGGCTTTATGCCTTCAGGTGGGTCAACCAAGTTCCAAACTTGGTTTTCGTACATGGAATCCATTTCCGACTTCATGGCACCAAGCCACTTATCCCTTTCTGAACTTGTCAGCACTTCTTCATAACTGGTAGGCTCCTCATCATCAATGAGTAACACGTCGTTCGATTCACTTACGAGAAATCCATATCTCTCAGGAATATTGCGTGTTCTACCAGATCTACGAAGATGTGGTGTTACAATAGGTCTAGCCGATTGCTCATCACTATGAGTTGTCGGCTGTTGTGCTTCACCAGGTATCTCATCAATGTCTATTTGAGTCTCTCGTGCCTCCTCAAGCTCGACGACACTCCCACTGTTTTCTTGCAAGAGAAACTCTTTCTCTAGAAATACAGCATGCCTTGAAACAAACACCTTTTGTTCCACAGGATGATAGAATTGGTAACCCCTTGTTTCCTTAGGGTATCCAATAAATAGACATTTATCAGACTTAGCATCCAGCTTTGTCGATCTGATCACTTCACATAAGCAGGACAACCCCATATCTTCAAGTAAGATACATGAGGTTTCTTACTAGCCCATATCTCATATGGAGTAGTAGAGACTACCTTGGTAGGCATTCTGTTTAACAAGTAAATAGTTGTCTGAAGTGCATAACCCCAAAAGGACTTGGGAAGAGTCGCATGATTCATCATTGACCTGACCATGTCCAACAAGGTCCGGTTACGCCTCTCAGATACACCATTATGTTGTGGTGTATAGGGCGGAGTCCATTGAGACAATATGCCATTGTCTCTTAGATAATCAAGAAACTCTTGACTTAAGTATTCACCACCTCGATCCGATCGAAGTATTTTAATACTTTTGTCATGTTGTTTCTCTACTTCATTTCTGAATTCTTTGAACCTTTCAAAGGCTTCAGACTTGTGTTTCATCAAGAACACATACCCAAACCGTGAGTGATCATCGGTGAAGATAATGAAGTAGCTATAGCCTCCTAAAGCTTGAGTTGACATAGGTCCACATACATCAGTATGTACTAGACCTAGTAACTCTCCCACTCGTTCACCTTTTCCAGTGAAAGGTAACTTAGTCATCTTGCCTTTTAAGCATGATTCGCATGTATCGTATGAATCCAATTCAAACGATTCCAGAATTCCACATCGGTGTAATTCGGACATGCGTTTCTTGCTTATATGGCCAAGACGACAATGCCACATATAGGAGTCTATGTGATTATCCTTTCGAGCACGCGTGTTGCTCGCTTCGATATTGAAAATGTCACTGGATACGTCCAACGTATAAATGCCATTACTCAAAGTTCCAGTTCCATAAAGTACGCCATTCAAAGTTATATAACAACAATTGTTACTAAACGTTAAATGGAAACCATTTCTATTTAAGCAGGAAATAGAAACAATGTTCTTTATTAGAGAAGGAACATAATAGCAATTGTCCAGTTCCAAGACTAGTCCACTAGGGAGCTTCAGCAAATAAGTTCCGATGGCGACCGCAGCAACCTTTGCTCCATTGCCAACTCGCAAATTTGACTCCCTTCTGACAAGTCTTCTTCTATTCCTTAGCCCCTGTATGTCATTACATATATGTGAGCTACACCCAGTATCCAATACCCAAGTGTCTAAGGAAATAGAATGACAATCAATAACGAAGATACCTGAAGAGGATGGGGCATCGGATGCCTTCTTCTTCTTCATGGACTCAAGATAAATCTTGCAGTTTCTTCGCCAATGGCCTTCCTTGCCACAGTGATGGCAAGTGCCCTTTTGCGCTGGTTCCGCCTTCTTTGCCTTTTTCTTTCCTTTCTTCTGTTCTTTTGCCTTCCTCTTAGAACCTTTCTTTGAGGAATCAACTAACAGAACCGCCTTCTCCTCATGCTTTACAGAAGGCTCCACAGTCTTCAGCATATTAAGGAGCTCGGGAATGGTGGATTCCAATTTGTTCATCCGATAGTTCATCACAAATTGCGAGAAGCTCTTGGGCAAACAATGCAGAATTAAGTCAATACTTAACTCATGATCCATCACAAAACCGAGGGTAGCTAGCCGCTCGATGTACCCGTTCATCTTTAGCACAAACTGCACTACAGACGAACCTTCTTGCATCTTCGTAGTGAAGAGGAGCCTAGAGACCTCGAACCTTTCGGATCTCGCTTGCTCATCGAACAACTCATGAAGATGGAAGACCATAGTATTAGCATCCATATGCTTATGCTGCTTTTGCAGCTCAGGTACCATCGCCGCTAGCATGATGCAACTCGCCAGCTCAGAATCTGCCACATGTTTCTGATAGACCAACATTTGGTCTGGAGTTGCATCGTCCTTAGGACGGTCAGGAAGAGGCTCTTCAAGGACATATGCAAGCTTTTCCGCCTTGAGAACAATTCTCATGTTTCTAAGCCAGTCCAGGAAGTTAGGCCCAGTCAGTTTGTTCGAATCCAAAATAGTGCGCAAATTCAAAGACGTCATGATCAATTTATTGACCTAGAAATACAAAACGAGCATATATGAGAAAATGATTTTTAAAATGCATCAATATACATTTATAAATCCCATTCATTTTTCGAATTTCAAAAACCCTTAAAATCACTTCGGGAGATCGTAGGTCCATCTCCGAATGGGCTGATATCCATCATAGATAAGAACAACCTTGGAGTGAGTCCAACAAGCCATTCTTAGCTATGATGGTGGGTATCAAGTATACCGATTACATATCATGTATATGTAACTATCACAATGTGCTATCAACTAATTGAATGTTTACACATACATTGGGTTGTTAACACATTAACAAGTATTCATCATATGCATAGCACCCAACTTCACTTCTCTTCACATCGACCTTGGAGTGAGTCCAACAAATCGATGCTCCAAGTTAAAGCCGACCCATTAATCGCGAAATAGTTTTAATATGGTTAGAGCGCATTCAACCAATTAGCCAGGCTTGGAGTGAGTCCAACAACCCAAACTAACGATTGACCTCTGACTCTTACCATATTAGAGTTAAACTATTCCAATGATTTGAACATGTTCAGGTTCGAGCCGAGCTTGGAGTGAGTCCAACAACCCAAACAAGAAACAGAACTCTGGTTCTAACCATATTAATGGAAGGTGTAGGCTTTAATATTGAGTTAGGGTTTTATGTCTCATCCTCTTTGCATGCAAATAACTATTATCTACATGGCATGGCATACATGGCATACATCTACATGTCACGACACGCATGACATAATGTTATGCATCTAATGCAATTACATGACATACAATTATGTCATGTATAAAATTTCCTTATATGTCATAACTATTTATGGAAATAAAATATGTTTAAGATTTGATTCTCCAAATCAAATCATAATTAAATTAGGAAACAAATTTCCAAATCTAATCACATATTTTATTCATGGAATTATTTGATTAAGGAAATCTATTTAGGAAACCAATTTCCAAAATCATTAAAACTACTTATGGAAATAAAATATTTTAAGATTTAATTTCCCAAATCAAATCATGATTAAATTAGGAAACAAATTTGTAGAATCTAATCAAATATTTTATTTATGGAAAATATCAATTTCCATAAATACTTCCAACTTTCCAAAAGTGGAAGATTTCCATAAATACTTCTAGACGTTCCAAAATTGAAAAATTTCCATAAATACTTCTAAATTTCCAAAATTAGAAAATTTCCAGAAATACATTATGACTATAGCAAAACCATTTTACGATTATGTTGAAACACAACCTGGGCTCTGATACCACTGTTGGGTTTCCGGCACCGCGGCGTGTGTGTGTTCGATCATGTTTCGTAAACATGAGCACAGCGGAAGAAATTAAAAATAATAAATCTATATTTATTACAACACACACAACACACGCATGCATATTACAACAAGTGTAGACATAACCGTAAATTATAATTTGCAATATAAGAAAAATTATCTACGTTATACCTTCCGTATGACGTGTAGCGGGAACGACATCAACCGGAACGATCCTCGTAAGAATCGTCTCTATCCGTATCCACGCCGAGCTCCTCGGGATGACTTCACTAAGTCACGAGCTTCGTCTTCGTACGGGTTACTAGCCTCGTGTTGAAGACGACGTGATCGAGAGATGATCACGATCCGAATCCAAATTCGGATCCTAAAACGAGTTCTCAAAACTCGCTTCTCCGGAGAGGTATTCGTCAACCATTTGACGAATCCTTCGTCCTCCACCTCAGAGGATTACCGGAGATCAAATCCCCGGTAAGTTAGCCGCTGTCGGAGCACTAACCGTCGTCCAAACGACGCTCCGACGAGAGGAGGAGAAGCTGTCCAGAAAACTGGACAGCTTGGTGGAGGAGTAGGCGCCGGCCAAAACAAGGAGAGAAAAAGCTCACCTTGATGCCGAACCTATAGGAGATCACCGGAGGGTCGCCGGAGGTTCACCGGCTGGAGCTTGGACGCCGGCAAGGGTCTTGGACGGCGGCACAAAGCTGGGCGGCGGCAGCTTGTAGTTGGGCGCCGAAATCACCAACAAGGGGTGGGCGGCAACTAGGTTGGGCGGCCAAAATAGATTAGCTTTAGGGTTAGGGTTTAAGCCCTATTTTATAGAGAACTAATTCTCTTAATGGTTAATGGATCATATCCATAAAGCCCGTTAACCCGCTCCATTAAGATAAGTTAAAATAAACCAAACCATGATGGTTTATTTTAAGTTAAAACGAACCGAACCAACTTTTGATTCATTCGTTTAAAATAAACCAAACCCTTTGGTTTATTCTCATCCATTGGATTAGAACCAAACCATTTTGGTCCATCCATTATGTCTTCATAAGACACGGCCCATCCACGCTTCCATTGCATCAAACAATTTCATGCTCGCTTTATGTTTGGTCCAACCAAACATAGTTTCTCTCGATGCGAGAATCCCATTCTCAAGCTCGTTTTAAATCCTTTGGATTACACTCGTTGTGCGTGTGACCAAATAGGTTCTCGGTTTATGTTGGCCGTCTATAATTAACCATTAATTATAGAACGATCATGAGTGGCACCTAGTAGTACATCATGATCCCCAATTAACCGAAAAGATCAACGGTTGATCCAGAACTATTTCTGAAACCCTTTAGTAGCTCGAATGAATCGTGCCCCATTCCCTTCACTCATCTTATACCCACTTGGTTCAGGACATGGTCTATTGTGTCAGTCCCCACTAGGCTGACTACGTCACACCTAGCCCAAGTATCATTTCCTCGTCCTAGGGATTCTAGTTACTCCACATGTATTGAAGAGTACTTTACTCTAAACATGTAATGCTTTGGCCAAAGACTTTAGTAACAATCCGACGAGAGGCCATGGGTATACATCTCCTCGCAAGGAGTGGTGAATCCTTTATAGGCTATTCAAACACCTTCGATCACTTCGACTTATACCCAATCATCCCGGGTCCACATCTCCTCGGAGATGTTTACTTAAGATGTCAAAGCATAAGTCTCCATGATCAAGATGACTTGAATACCGCAAGTCAAAGGAACATCGCACTTAAGCCACAGTAAGAACTTCATTGACATATCTATATATGCAGAGAACCATATGAAGTCTTACTACCGGTGGTCACTCCAATGAACTAGTTACCATAACTAGCATCCACGATTAACTCCGGACATCACAATGTCTCCAGCCAGTGAGAATCAGCTGCTTGGATACACCAAGGAGTATACCTCGTGCTAGTCTCGACAAAATTGATGGTGTCCAAATCCATCAATTCATCGACTAGGGATAATTCTGATACATCACAATTACACATGTAGAGATACTCACTAGTTGTGATCCAATCACAAATTCTCTCATGCTGTGAATCGTATCGTGGACATTTAGTAAATGAGTTTAAGATCCAATCAAATACATAAAACATGTATACTCAAATAGTGAATCTTCATTTATCATATAAATGGTTCATACATAAGGCGATTGCCTTAGGACATCTCTCATATATTACTAACACTTGATCCCAAGGATGTGTCCCACTTCTCCCAAGTCCTTCATATCAAACTGTTTGGACAACCATACCCTTACGTCCGATAACACCTTGATATTGTTGCCAATTAACAAAATGTCATCTACGTATAGTACAAGAAATACAACTACGTTTTCGTCACATCTCTTGTATACATAAGACTCATCCAGACTTTGAATAAATTCATAAGACTGGATTACCTCATCAAAGCGGATGTTCCAAGATCTCGAAGCTTGCTTCAATCCGTAAGTGGACCGATTAAGCTTACATACAAGATGCTCTTTGCCTTTAGCAATGAATCCCTCTGGTTGCTTCATATAGATGTTTTCCTCAAGACTTCCATTAAGGAAAGCTATCTTGACATCCATCTTCCATACCTCATAATCCATATGAGCTGCTATGCATAAGAGAATCCGGATAGACTTAAGCATGGCTACCGGCGAAAAGGTCTCCTCATAATCGATACCCTCTTTCTGAGTATACCCCTACGCAACAAGCCTCACTTTGAAGGTCTCAACCGTCCCATCTATTCCTCTCTTTCTCTTGTAGATCCACTTGCATCCAATGGTTTTTACATCATCGGGTGGTTCTACTAGCTCCCAGACCTGATTTGAATCCATAGATTAAATCTCAGCATTCATTGCACTTTGCCAAGATACTGCATTTTTATCTTGGATTGCCTCGTCATATGTCTAGGGATTAGGTTCATGTTCAATAAGGACCAAATCAGAAGATTCTCCTAAGATGATGAATCTATCAGGCTGTCTCAAGACCCTCCCACTATGACGAGGTATCACCTGTGTATCCTCTGTGACATGCGGTGCAGTGACATGTGGTATATCCTCTTGTACCGGTGGTACTAAAGAAGCAACTTCTCCTTTTAATTCCTCCAGAACAATTTTACTCTTGGGCTTATGGCTCATCACATAGTCTTCCTCTAGAAATCTGGCGTTCGTGCTAACGATCACCCTCTGATCTCTAGGACTATAAAACAAACAACCCTTCGTTCCTCTAGGATACCCAACGAACATGCGTACTTCTGTACGAGGTTCCAACTTACCAGTATCTGCCTTCAACACATGTGTTGGACTCCCCCATATCCGAATATGTCTTAGACTAGGCTTTCGTCCAGTCAACAATTCTGTGGGAGTAGAAGACACTGATTTAGATGGAACCAAGTTAAGAATGTACACCGCCGTATCTAGAGCATATCCCCAGAACGAATCTGGCAACTCAGAATAACTCATCATCGATCTAACCATCTCCATAAGAGTCCTATTCCTTCGCTCTGCTACACCATTCTGCTACGGTGTGCCAGGTGCAGTCAATTGGGTTTGAATCCCAGCCTCTGATAAGTAGTTCTTAAACTCTCCCAAGAGGTATTCACCACCACGATCAGATCATAGTGTCTTGATACTTTTACCTTGACGTTTCTCCACATCAACCTTGAATTCTTTGAACTTGTCAAAGCATTCAGACTTGCGGCGCATCAGGTAAATGTATCCATATCTTGAGTAATCGTCTATGAAAGAGACGAAATACTCAAAACCACCTCTAGCCTGGATAGACATAGGACCACACAAATCAGAATGAACCAATTCTAACACATCTTTGGCTCTATACCCCTTGGCCTTAAAAGGCCTCTTGGTCATCTTACCCTCCAAGCAAGATTCGCAGGTTGGGAGATCCTCCACCACTAATGAACCCAAAGGTCCATCAGCTATCAACCTTTGAATTCTGCTTAGGTTAATGTGACCAAGACTAAGATGCCAAAGATATGTTTGGTTTATCTTCGAAGGTTCTTTTCTCTTATTGGAATTAAAAGATGAGTTATTAACTTCAATTTGCATCGTGGAAGGTTTTGGTTCAAGTGTGTATAACTTTCCTATCAATGCACCCGAACACATAATGCCCCTATTCCTTCTTATAACAACTCTGTCATTAAAAGAAATAGCATATCCATCCATAAACAATTTAGAAACCGAAATTAAATTCTTTCTAAATAACGGTACATAAAGGCAATTCTTAAGAACCAAAAGTTTATTTTTCTCAAAAGATAAATGAACATCTCTCACTGCAACAACCGCCACCTTCGTGGCATCGTCCAAGTACACAGTAATCTCCCCCTCAGCCAGTCGTCTATTTTCCTAGAACCCCTGTAAAGTATTGCAGACATGAACAGTGGCTCCTGTATTTACACACTAGGTGCCGGTAGATAACACGGATAAACATGTTTCAATGACTAGACCAAAAGATATACCTTTGTTCTTACGGTTGGGGCAGTCCTTCTTCCAGTGTCCAGTCTGCTTACAAGTGAAGCACTTGCCTTTCAGCTTCTTCACTCCTCCTTGAGTACCTCCCACCACCTTCGCCCCAGTTTGTTTCTTCTTCTTCTTGCCTTTCGGCTTAGAAGTAGAAACCTTTTGGGTCACCACGTCATGCGCCTGAGCACTCTGACAAACTATAGCCCCTCTATCGCCTGGAGTTCTATCAGAAGTTTCGCCAACGATTACAACCTCTTGTTTATGTTATAGTTCAGGCGAAACTGCTCAAAACTCCTAGGTAGAGACTGGAGTATGATATCGACTTGGGTTTTCCCATCGATCTCAGCTCCAAGGACCTCCAACTCATTCAAATGAGCCTTCATCTTGAGAACATGATCCCTTACGGGTGTTCCCTCGATCATGGTGGTCGTCATCAAGTTTCTCATGGCTTCTTGCCTCGCAGCCCGATTCTGGTGTCCGAAAAGTTCTTTGAGATTGAGCATCATATCATAAGCAGTGGGCATGGCTTGATGCTGATGTTGCAGTACATTTGACATAGATGCCAAAATGTAACACCGCGCCATCTCATTGACCTTGACCCACTTCTTATAGCTCTCTCTCTCCTTTTCCCCAGAATCATCTGCAGGCTTGGGAGGGCACTCTTCGAGAAGTACATATTTGTATTCCTCAGCAGTCAAGACAATGTCTAGATTCCTCTTCCAATCAACATAGTTGGGTCCAGTAAGTTTGTTCTCTTTCAGTATCACACCAAGTGGGTTGAAAGTCATTTTGAAAGAAAACCTAAGAATCACATAAATCAAAACATTAGATTTCAAAAAATTATTGATTCCTCAAACAATAAAATTTTAAAATCAACCAACACCTCAAAACACCGAGAATATCATATGCCACGATAGTGTGGACGTATACGAATTCTACATTTGTAAGAGGAGGTTTTACCCATTAATTTTATTATCTTGTCAACCTAACGTTTTGACAAGTAAAATTAATAGTTGGTTCCTCTTTATCCCTACAAATAAAAGCAGTGACCCGATGGGGAGGATACTTATATTTGTATCTAAGTGTTCACCATTATTCGGTACCAAGGTAATTATCTCGGGTTATGTGCCTTCCGATGGGGAAGTGCACATGCTCCTTGATAATTCCCTATAACCATATTTGACCTTGTGATCCGCAAACAAACTCATCCGATGGGGAGGAAGGTACTCTGAGCTGACGTGCAAGTTTGTTTGCATCACTTGTCAAATCGTAATGGAGGCTGTGGGAATTTTAAAAAATTCCCTCTCCCACTTAGTAATTTGAAATTGAGGAATTTTCCTAGCCTACGACATGCATATCAAACAAAAAGCAATAAATATGAAAAATAAATTATTTTCCAACTATTATGGCTTTTGTCTTCAATATGTCTCCCATCGCAACGCCTTCTCGTCCGCTCCTCCTACGCCATGTACAAGCCATCCGGAGATCCGAGCCGAGACTAAAACCTATTTTAATTTACATCCATCGATCCTATACTCCACGAGGGAGTGTACATGAAATCTAGATCGAAAGTAAAATAAAATAAAGAGTGGCTAAACAATGCCGTATCTAATTTTCAAAAAATCAAATACTAGCCTCGCTAACCCCGAGGATTCAACAAAATATACACATACAATCACATACACACATATGGCCATAATAGTCGGATCTTATGCCTGCAACCAAAGAGTTAAACTACGCATATCCTACTATTATCCGGCATATATAATATATGAAAAGTGCATAAAAATTAACCGAATCCTAAACACACAAAACCGGAAACCTTTGCTCTGATACCAATTGAAGGGTTTTGCTTATCGAGTCCGTGAGGGGAAACTTCGCTTCCCACTTCACCTCGGTCGCTTGTTCATGGCGATCCCATCGATGTCCCCGGATTAAAAAATTTAATCCTAGACACAAGGGATTGCCCAAACAACCAAGTCATCATCGTGCTATTCGTTTAGAGAGGTCACTTGAACAAACTCGTTGTTTAAGCGACCATCCTCTATTCTACGAGTAGCCACGGAATAGACGATGTACGGATCGCCGACTTTTATATTTATGATCGGGATCCAAGTATTATTTAGCCACAAACAGAATATTACATGGTCATAATTGAAAAACAAAAACAAACATGTTACAAAAGAGAATGAAGAATAGGTATACCTCTCGATCTTTTAATGTATGACCTTCCTCCTTTCGGACGTCGTGTGGGCGATGATCTACCAAAAGATGAAGCTCCTAGATCGCCAATCTTCCTTCCTTGCTTGTTCCGAGCAAGAGGGAGAATAGAAACAAGGTTCTTCTCCTTCCTATAGCCAACCAACAAGCAACCAAGGGAAACCTTGCCGCCGGCCAACTAGGAGGAGAAGATGATGATGGAAACCGACCAAGACACCAAGGGAAACCCCTAAGTTTTGTTTCCACCACTCAAGGAGAAGAGAAGAGAGTCTTTGGCTGCCAGGAAATGGCTAGAAAAGGACTGGAAAAGCTACTAGACGCCGACCACTTTGAAGGAAGAAGAAGAAAGGAAAAACTTCCTTATTTGGTGCTGCCCAAGCCTCCAAACCCTAATCCTATCTCAATTAGGATTCCTTCTCTTGCCGCCCACCCCTAGTTAGGGATAAGCCATGATTTAATCTCCTCCATTGGTTCTAGGGGTTTAATCTCAACCATCGGATCTAGAGATTTAATCTCAACCGTCGGATCTTAGAGATTTAATCTCTACCTTTGGATCTAGCGTTTTGTTTCTATCAATTGGATCTAAGCTTCATGAGGTGTTAATAGCCTACATTAGGGACCATGAGGAGGAGTTGGATCTTGGCCACCCATGGATCAAGCCCACATAAAGTCCGATCCACTAATGATAATCCAATCCACTAAAGGATTATCATTGATTTACCTCACCAACCCCCATAAGATAATATGGGCTCCATATATTATTTGTACATTTTCTCCCCGTGTTTAAGATCTCGAATGTCCGTCGATTAATTAATTTACTGACCTTTAATTAATCAACATCTAACTCCATGAGTAGTACCACTCAACCTTTTCATCATGCCAGACCAAGTCCACCTACAGGGTTTACATTATGATCCTTATGAGCTCCTCAAGGGGGCATCATCATCCTAATATATAGGACACGATTTCCTCCTATAATCAACGACACACCATATAAATAATATCATCTCCCAACTTACCAGCCTATCGATTTAATCTATAAATCTCGCCCATTGGTAAATCAAAGAGATGAATACTAAGTATATGTGCCCGTTATTATATCGGGATTAAGAGCATGTACTAAATAATATCTGAGGTCCGATTCGATTATGTAGTCAACAATAAATCAAATCACCTCTATGTTGGTCCTGCTCAATACACTCAAAGTGCACTAGTGTGATTCTATGATCAAGACAAACCAATACCAAATCGCACTACAACCATTCCGATGGTTTATCCAAAGTCATCTCAGTTGTGAGCCTTTACTTATACTTTACATGGAGTCGATAACATGATCTTCTGTGTGACACCACACACCACATTATCTACAATGTAATGTATTAGACAATATGCATAACCATAAAAATATGCAAACAATGATCATGTGATTCTTATTTCAAAATAAAGATGTTCATACAAAAGGTAGACTTTTCAGTATACATCCCTACATTATCTTCACAGAATTATCAGGAGTTTGATCATAGTATTCCATTTTGTCCAAATGTTGTAAATAACTTAACTCATGATGGACATCCTCATCGAAAGATTGATTATTAGATTATATTATGTCGAATGAAATTTGATCATTACAAATCACTAAAAGAGCTTCTCTATTGGTAACTAAAGTTTTGGTGAGGGTTAAGACAGTCTCTTCTGGGTCCTTGAGGTTAGAATGTATTTTGATTGAAGCAATGCACTCCTCGATTAAAGTATCAATTATATAATCCTCATGTTCTTCAAGTGGTGATTGCATGGATTGCCCTTCTTCACTTTCTATTTCATCTACGTCCTCCTCATCCATTTGCTCAAACTGAGTCTCCACCATATTAGGTGTAATCCAGTCATCAAAGCCACCTTCTCGTTGTTTGATTTCTTCTCTTGCTAGATCTTTTTGCATAAGCTCCGCGAATTGTCTGCTATACTCCTTGCATTCCCTAGTAAAATTACTTAGCAAGGCTTCTAAGTGGGGACTTAATTCTGAATAAAATTCGCATGGTGATTCATAGCTCTCATTCTCACTTGGGAAACAATATTGAGGGTTCAAGTAGCCAAGGTCATAACTATATGAATAAGAATCATCTTGTGGCCACTGGTTGTAATCATAGGTGACATCTTCTTGTTCAAATTGCGAAGGTTCAAATATATCCAGACAATCATTAATGATGGAGTTATAACACAAATGAATTCTCATCTAATGAGAAGTAAAGTAGCCAGCCACTCTTGGATGGGGGGTTACATGTATGCATGTAACTCCAAGAGCCAATGGCTCTTGGTCTCCCTCATGAGGTGGCACCACATGATAAGTCAATGATGATGTGGAACACCATCATTGGCCGACCCCCATGCCATGTCACCATGACATGACAATTGGTCAAGTCAAAATTGACCATTCATCTTCCCTCTCAAGTCAAGTCAAACTTGACCTCTTATCTCCAATGGTTGATCAAATCTAACCACTTGATTCAAGTCAATTTGATTTAATGAATCTCTATTCATTAATTTAAATTTACTCAATGAATCAAATCTAAATTAGACTCATTCAACACTTGAATCAAATTGAGTCTAACTCAATTAGTCTAATTTAGATTACTCTTAATCCAATTTGGTCCATCCCATGAACCTAATCCTCATGGTTCATCATATGATCCTAATCTCCATCTAATTTCCCTTTATGTGTGACCCTATAGGTTCTTTAAACGTTGGCAATTCTCCTAAACCGATTTAGGAACATAAGCAAAGAGCGGTATCTAGCAACACATCATTGCTACCCAAGATACAAGAATGTTGAGCTCCAACATCACCTTTGTGACTACTAATTGTGACTCTCACAATATGTGACAATGTCCCTCTATCCTTGACATCTAGATTGACCAATTGAGGTATAGACCGTGTCATCCTTGGTACAATCTATATCTTGAACTCCAAGTAGACTCACTCTAATCAAATGAGCTCAATATCTCATATTGACTCATTTGGGCATGGCCATGCACTTCGTGGTCTCACTCTATCAAGAATAACGATGTCACTCCCGTCATATAGGGGGGATAGATCCCATCTACATCACTCACATCCCTCCGCATAATTTGTTACATACTCAGTAATTGCCTTTATAGTCCACCCATTTACGGGTGACATTTGACGAAGCCAAAGTATGCAACTCCTTATGTAGGGAACCATGGTGACTTCAGGTCTAAGGACTAATAGTCATACTAATGGCCACATGAGAAAGTATATGACACTCATATAATGATCTATGATACTTTCTAATGGCGGGTCATTCAGTATACATTCTCCAATGCATACCCATGTGTTAACTTGATATCTCATATCCATGACTTGTGAGATCAAGTCATCGTGTTAACCTACATGCTAGTCTCTATGCATTAATATTGTCCCTGAATGTTAATACTTGACTAGGATTGATTAAGAGTAGTGTTCTCTATATCATCTCATTATCGATTCAACCAATCGATTGATATAGATAAGAACCTACTACTCAAGGACGTTATTATACTTAGTTATTTGACACCAATACAAGTAAATATAATAACCATGCCTTTATTAATAGGAATATGATACAATAAAGTTCATACAACAATCATCACATGATTGACTCTAGGGCTTTCACTAACAATCCCCCACTAGCACTGGTGCCAATCACCGTAGTATCTAATACCCAATGACCTAGTGTGACCATAATGCTTTTTTTGTGCCAAAGCCTTGGTCAAGGGATCTGCGATGTTAAGCTCTGTGGGTACTCTGCAAATCTTCACATCTCCTCTATCGATAATCTCTCGAATGAGATGGAAGCGCCGTAGTATATGTTTGGTCTGCTGGTGTGAGCGAGGTTCCTTAGCCTGTGCAATCGCTCCATTATTGTCACAATAGAGCTCTACGGGATCTGCTATGCTAAGAACCACCCCAAGCTTAGTAATGAACTTACGGATCCAAACTGCCTCCTTTGCTGCCTCAGATGCAGCGATATACTCGGCTTCTATTGTTGAATCAGCAATTGTGTCCTGCTTCAAACTCTTCCAGCTCATAGGGCCACCATTCAAGCAAAACACGAACCCTGATTGCCATCTATAATCATCCTGGTCAGTTTGGAAGCTTGCATCGCTGTAACCCTTTACAGCTACCTCCTCATTGCCTCCAAATATCAAGAAATATTCTTTAATCCTTCTCAAGTACTTAAGAATATTCTTGACTGCTATCCAGTGATGCTCACCTAGATCTGACTAATATCTACTCATCATGCTTAAAGCATACGAGACATCAGGACGAGTACATAGCATGGCGTACATGATAGATCCTATAGCAGATGCATAAGGGATCTTATCTATGCAGTCTCTCTCCTCTCTAGAAGAGGGACTGTGAGTCTTCGAAAGACTCTCACCATGTGACATCGACAGAAGTCCCTTCTTGTAATTCTGCATGGCAAACCGTAGTAATACCGTGTCAATGTATGTACTCTGACTTTGGCCAAGCAATCTCTTAGATCTATCTCTATAGATCTTGATGCCTAGAATACATGTTGCTTCACCTAAGTCCTTCATTGAGAAGCACATCCCCAGCCAAGTCTTCACAGACTATAGCGAAGGGATATCATTCCCAATGAGTAGTATGTCATCCACATACAATATAAGGAAGATAACTGTATTCTCACTAACCCTCTTGTAGACACAGGGTTTATCTTCATTTTTGATGAAACCGAACTGTATGATCGCATCATCGAATTGAAGATTCCAGCTCCAAGAAGCTTACTTTAGCCTATAAATAGACCTTTGCAGCTTGCATATTTTTCCAGTATGCTGTGGATCTACAAAACCCTCAGGTTGTGTCATGTACACATTCTCGAGTAAGTTTCCATTCAGAAATGCGATTTTAACATCCATCTGCCAGATCTCATAATCGTGGTATGCTGCAATAGCAAGCATGATCCGAATGAACTTAAACATCGCCACTGGAGAAATGGTTTCATCATAGTCAATACCATGAATTTGCTTGAAACCTTTAGCCACCAATCGGCCCTTATAGGTATGCGTAAGTCCATCCATGTCAGTCTTTCTCCTAAAGACCCACTTACACCCAATGGGTTTGACCCCTTCAGATGGATCAACCATAGTCCATACTTGGTTGGTGTACATGGATTCCATCTCGAATCTCATGGCCTCTAGCCATTTCTCAGAATCTGGGCTCATCACAGCTTCCTGATAGGAGGTAGGCTCATTCTCAATGAGCATAAGGTCATCATGGTCAGACAAGAGAAATGAGTATCTCTCAGGCTGATGATGTATCCTATCAGACTTGCGAAGAGGTAGGTCTACTTGAATAGGTGGTTGTTCCACAACTCTTTGTGCAACAATCTCATCACCCACAACACTTTGTGGTTCCTGTTCAATCTCCATCAAGGCCTCAGTGCTATGGTCCTTATCTTGAATTTCTTCAAGATCGAACGTACTCCCACTAGTTTTTATAGAAACAAAATCTCTTTCTAGAAAAACCCCAGTCTTTGCCACAAACACTTAGTGTTGAATGGGAATGTAGAAGTAATATCCCTTTATATCCTTAAGATATCCAATAAAATAGCACCTATCTTATTTGGGTCCCAATTTGTCTGAGACTTGACGTCGAACGTAAGCCTCACAACCCCAAATCCTCATGAAAGACATCTTGGGATTTCTCCATGTCCATATCGTATATGGTGTCTTTATCACAGCCTTGGTTGATACACGGTTAAGGGTGAAGGTTGCTGTGTCTAGAGCATATCCCTAAAAGGATATAGGAAGATATGTGTGACTTATCATAGATCGTACCATATCTAATAGGGTACGATTCCTCCTTTCGGATACACCATTCCACTGTGGTGTTCCAGGAGGAGTGAGTTGGGATAGAATCCCACACTCAGCTAGATAGTCACGAAACTCATGGCTAAGGTATTCACCACCTCGATCTGATCGAAGTATCTTAATACTCTTGCCAAGCTGGTTTTGTACTTCATTCTTGAATTCTTTGAACTTTTCAAAGGATTCTGATTTATGTGTCATTAGATACACATAACCATATCTACTGAAGTTATCAGTAAATGTAATGAAGTACTTATAACCACCTCTAGCAGCAACATTGAAAGGGCCATATACATCACTATGTATAAGTCCTAACAAGTCTGTTGCTCTTTCGCTGTGTCCACTAAAGAGAGTCTTGGTCATCTTGCCTAGAAGGCAAGACTCACATGTCTCATATGATTCAAAATCAAATGAGTCCAGTAGCCCATCCTTATGGAGCTGGGATAAGCGACTCTCATTTATGTGACCTAAGCGACAATGCCAGAGATAGGTTTGGTTCAACTCATTTGACTCGAACCTTTTGGTACTTATGTTATAGATAGGGCTCTCTAAGTCTAGAAAGTAGAGTCCGTTCATTAGAGGGGCACTACAATAGAACATATCATTTAAATAAACTAAACAACATTTGTTCTTTATTATAAATGTAAATCCTTTCTTGTCCAAACAAGAAACCGAAATTATGTTCTTAGTTAAAGCAGGGACATAACAACATTCATCTAATTCTAGTACAAGCCCAGAGGGCAGAGATAGATCATAAGTTCCTACAGCAACCCTTGCTTCATTGCCTACTCGTAGGTCCACCTCACTTTTTGTCAATGCCCTGCTATTTCTCAGCGCCTGCACATTGGTACAAATGTGAGATGCACATCCGGTATCTAATACCCATGATGAAGAAATAGATAGATTGACTTCTATAACATTTATACCTAAAGTAGAAGTCTCACTTCTCTTCTTCTTAAGATCTTCCAGGTAAGCTTTGCAGTTACGCTTCCAGTGTCTAGCTTCCTTGCAGTGGAAGCAAGCCCCTTCCATGGCCACCCCTCCTTTGGGTTTAAGTTCTTTGCCTTTGCCCTTGGCTTGGATCTTTCCCTTACCTTTAGGCTTGCCCTTGCCTTTCTTCTTTTGCACCATCAAAATGGAGTCAGATTTTCCCTTCTTAAGGTTGAGCTCAGCAGTTCTCAACATGCTCAGCATCTCAGGCAGTGGCTTATCAATTTCATTCATGTTGTAATTCATGATAAATTGATTGTAGCTTTGTGGCAAAGACTGCAAGATCAAGTCAGTGGCCAACTCTTGGCCAAGTGGGAATCCCAATCTTTGTAGGTTTTCTATGTACCCAATCATCTTGAGTACATATGAACCTACGAGAGTCCCATCTTGTATTTTGGACCCAAACAATGCCTTAGAGACTTCATATCTCTCGTGCCTTGCTTGTCCTTGATATAGTTGACGAAGATGTTCAACCATATCATAAGCATTCATGAACTCGTGTTGCTTCTGAAGCTCAGAGTTCATGGTCGCGAGCATTAGACATGACACATCTAATGCATCATCTTGATGCTTCTTGTAAGCATCTTTGTCAGCTCGTGAGGCAGTGGCAGGAGGTGCCTCCGGAATGGGTTGCTCCAGGATGTACATTTTCCTTTCTTGGGTGAGAACGATTCTCAGGTTCCTGTACCAGTCCAAGAAATTTGCTCCATTGAGCTTGTCATTCTCAAGGACAAAATGCAGGGAGAGAGTGTTCGTGTTTGTCGACATAGTTATCTACAACATACACAATGCAGAAAATTAATATCATATTCCTTTTATCATTTAATTAGGCCTTTAATCAAATGATAGTCCCACTGAATTATAGAAATTTTGTAGAATCGAGTTATGGATATGGTCAAACCACATTACTAGATTCATACAAACTAGCTATAATTCCTGCGGGACAAGATCCACATCATACTAAGCCTTGAGTTAGCTTTGGCTAAATCGCCCAAGACTTAGTATGATCGGTGGGAAACACATTACCAATTACATCTCTATGCAACTCTTGTTTATAGGATCAAGACCCACATTTACAAAAGGCCTTGAGTTAGCTTTGGCTAAATCGCCCAAGATTTAGTGTAAATGCGATCTTATCCTATCTTTCCAACGGTTGGAATATGCCTATAGTTCTACTCGATCCAATTGAGTTAACTAGTTTTACTCAATCTAATTGAGCTTACTCTAACACAAACCGTGATAGGCAGGACCAAGATTGTCCCTCTGCACCCTACCAAGATAATATGCGTTGCTCTGCTTTGGCAGATTCAACAACTACAAATGATCGAGGTAGTGATGGGTATCAAGGACTTGGTAGGCATTTTTGAGTTGATTCAATTAAGATCTAATCTAATCATAATGTGTATCATATACGCATTAAGGCCTTTATTATCCTACACTAGCATGCATCACATACATACAAGTATTATTCTAGCATGCATCATATACATACAAGAAAAATATCCTAGCATGCATCATATACATACAAGTATTATCCTAGCATGCATCATATACATACAAGAAAAATATCCTAGCATGCATGATATACATATAAGCATTATTCTATTAGCATGCATCACATACATACAAGCATAACAAATATATATATATATATATATATATATATATATATATATATATATATATATATATCAACATATATACATATATATAAATTAATTGTGATTAGGTCATGACCCTACTACGATCTTCTCAAGCCAATGAGAAGATTGGACGGTCAACCTAGGGTTAGCAGCTTCTCCAAGCGCCTCCTTTGACCGCCATGTGTCGTCGACACCCTTCTTGTAACTCCGTCTAGAAGTGGACCTTCCACCGCTCCATTTTGTACATTACAAACATGAAACTCGAGTTACATTCGAGTCTAAAACTATTTACAACTAGAATTTTAAAAAGAAGAGGCACGACACGCAGGACGCATACCCTATACAACAAGCACAATCACAAAAACGGCACGCAGGTGGTATTATGAATTATAATACATTAACGTCCAATCATATTGGGGTTCTTGGGTCATGACCATCACAGAATTATACATAATACTAAATTATGTATTTTACAGGAAATTTCTATAATTTTTCTTTTTTTTCAATTTTATGAGTCACCTCTCCGTAACAGTCCCGCTAAGCGGTTTTCGGGCGCGATCATGGGACAAGGCCCCTTTCGGGGATAGGTGCAGCGCCCCTACTCACAAAAATAAACATTATGAGTGTCCCTACTAGATCTTACAGCGACTTAAGTCACTGTCCCAAAAACCTAAAGCGAGAACTTGCCATTTCGGAGAGTTTTTCTCGGCGGTTGAAGCCTACAAGTGTCCCAACACTTGTTGCTTTGACTCTTCGAGAAAAATACCCAAAAATTCTATAAAAATAAGAAATTTATAGAAACTTAAAAATCTGTAATTTTTATATCTAATACAAAAACTACAAATATAAAACACATACATGTTTCGCACGTGACTCTGATACCACTGTTGGGATTTCCGAGCCGCAAAAATAGCTTTTTGCGTTGCAAAAACCTCGGAAGCCTGACCACAGATCCGTGCGAAGATATATATAAAATAAAACATGTATGTGTTTAAAGATCCTAGATCTACCTTAGATCTACAAGATAGAGCATTACCTTCATAGCGACGCCCTTCGCTTATCCCGCTCGTCCAAAAGCTTCGTCGGAACTCAAGAGTGTCAAGTGAACACTCCTCTATTGGTATCCACACGGACAAATGGTGGAGAAAAGACAATCTTGAGTGTGCTAGCACCCTTGATGTCCATGGCAAGAAGAGGATTGGGAGAGCAAACTTGAGAGGAGAGCACGGAAGAAGATGATGGAGTTACAACCAAAATGAATTCTCATCTAATGAGAAGTAAAGTGGCTGGCCACTCTTGGATGGGGGGTTACATGCATGCAACTCCAAGAGCCAATGGCTCTTGGTCTCCCTCATGAGGTGGCACCACATGATAAGTCAATGATGATGTGGAACACCATCATTGTCACGCCCGCCCTTTCCTAGGGTCCGGAGGGGCGGTGCGTGACGTGACCGTACATGCATACATCGTACTACTTACAGCGGAAGACTTTAGACACATTTATTTTTTATTTTAACATAAACATGCATCGTCATTTTATAGATACGTCTTCTTAACATAGAGCATGCATTATTATTTCATAAGTACTTAGTGCTTAGTTCAAGTCCATAAACATCATCATCATAGGGGAAACATACATAAAGAACATAACAGATCTCCTCCACCATGCCACTACCACACACTTTTCCCCTCCTGCTGCTCCCTTTAGTTTATCCATCCCTTACCCTTATCTGCAGTACAAGGAAAAAATAAACTATAAGCACATAGGCTTAGTAAGATCCCGTCCTACTTACAAAAACCATACATCGACATTAAGCATGGCATGTAACATTCATAACATATAAGCAACATAACATGTAACATATATGACGTAAACAAACATAACATGTAGCATAAGTAACCTAAGCAAACATAACATGTAACATATATAACATAGCAACATATCATGTACATATATGGCATAATCAAACATAACATGCAACATATATATCATAGCAATATATCATGTACATATATGACATAATCAAACATAATATGCAACATATATATCATAGCAACATATCATGTACATATATGGCATAATCAAACATAACATTCAACATATATAACATAGCAACATATCATATACATATATGACATAATCAAACATAACATGCAACATATCATGTACATATATGACATAATCAAACATAACATGCAACATATATATCATAGCAACAAATCATGTAAATATATGGCATAATCAAACATAACATGCAACATATATAACATAGCAACATATCATGTACATATATGACATAATCAAACATAACATGCAACATATATAACATAGCAGCATAGCATGTAAACATAACAATCATAACATGTGAACATAACAATCATATCATGTAAACATATGCAGGATGCTATTTGAAAACATATATTATAGGTACGTAAACATAAATCTCAACATATTGGGCCCGACATTGTACCACATCATCATCATCATAGCGCGCATCCCTAAATAGACCCGAGGTAGCAAGTCTCGAACCTACTAGGTTACTAGGCCCGATCTTAGTCCGTCGAACTAGGGGCCATCGTCATAGCGTAGAAGACCATCCTAGGCCCGATCTTAGTCCATCGACCTAGGGCATCTGGGAGCCCATCCCGTACTGGGCCCAATCTTAGTCCGTCGACCTAGGGGCAATCATACATAGAAGCCCATCCTAGGCCCGATCTTAGTCCGTTGGCCTAGGGCAACTTAGGAGCCCATCCCTTTGGACCTTGTTAGGGTCCTGGTACAAGCCATGCAGAAAGTAAAATACTTATATGCTTTTTATCATAACATATCTTATTTCATTTCGCAAACATATCATACTTCATTTCATAACATATCATATTTCACTTCATGAACATATCATATTTCATTTCATAAACATATCATACTTCATTTCATAACATATCATATTTCACTTCATGAACATATCATATTTCATTTCATAACATATCATATTTCACTTCATGACATATCATATTTCATTTCATAACATATCATATTCACTTCATGAACATATCATATTTCATTTCATAACATATCATATTTCACTTCATGACATATAATATTTCATTTCATAATCACATCATACTTCATTTCATAACATATAGGGCATGGCATAAAGCATAACATCAAGAGTAAGTAAACACTAACCTAGAGCATGTTATCTTCATCTAGCATCATTTAACATCACAAGTTATCATGAATTTACCTAAAGCATGGCATAAGGAACACATTTGGGGTCTTGGCCGAATGGTTCAAATGGGTTTCATGGATCAACCACTTAACTAACTCATCTAAAAGAAATCCCTCTTCGTCATATTAATACAAGATATAGTATGAATCATCATGATAAGCCCTAGTTATGGTCTTGGCCGAATGTTTCATGGGGAATTTAGGGTTAAACTCTTAACCCAATCCATCTAGCATCCTAACATCATTATATTCATACAAGATATGGTATAGAACTTCATTGAAACTCAAGAACAAGGTTTGGACGAATGGTTCATGGAGAGTTTAGGGTTAAACTCTTAACCTAATCCATCTAACATCCTAACATCATTATATTCATACAAGATATGGTATAGAACTTCATTGAAACTCAAGAACAAGGTTTGGCCGAATGGTTCATGGAGAGTTTAGGGTTAAACTCTTAACCTAATCCATCTAACATCCTAACATCATTATATTCATACAAGATATGGTATAGAACTCCATTGAAAACTCAAGAACAAGGTTTGGCCGAATGGTTCATGGAGAGTTTAGGGTTAAACTCTTAACCTAATCCATCTAACATCCTAACATCATTATATTCATACAAGATATGGTATAGAACTTCATTGAAACTCAAGAACAAGGTTTGGTCGAATGGTTCATGGAGAGTTTAGGGTTAAACTCATAACCTAATCCATCTAACATCCTAACATCATTATATTCATACAAGATATGGTATAGAACTCCATTAAAAACTCAAGAACAAGGTTTGGCCGAATGGTTCATGGAGAGTTTAGGGTTAAACTCTTAACCTAATCCATCCAATATCCTAACATCATTATATTCATACAAGTATAACATAGAGCTTCATGGAAAACTTCAAGAAAAGGGTTTGGCCGAATGGTCAAGGAGGCTTTTAGGGTTAAACTCTTAACCTAATCCATCTAACATCCTAACATCATCATATTCATACAAGTATGGCATAGAACTTCATGGAGAACTCAATTAAAGGGCTTGGCCGAATGGATCATGGAGAATTGACACAAAACATCAATCGTAAAGCTACTTGTATGCAGGTGAGGTGATACTTACATCCTTCGCTTTGCTTTTTGGTTGGAAGATGACCTAAGGGAAGCAACCTAGCATTTCTTCTTGCTTGGATGACTCTCGGCCAAAGGATGGAAAGAAGGAGCTCTAGGGTTTGGTGAGGAAAGAGAAGAGGAGGAGAAAAGCAATTTTGATAACTCATGTCTCCTCATTCCCCCTATTTATTCACTTGAATAGTCCCTTAGTCTCCCTTACCCCTAACTATAATTTCCCACATTCCTCTAATAATAAAATCTTGTTGGGCTTTTGGTTATTGGATGCACCCTTAGGGCTTGGCTATCTCTAGATGTTTGGGGTTCAATTCCTAGGCCTTGCATCCTTTTTGGCTTATTTTATTTTATTTTTGAAAGAGCCCACATAAAGCCCATTATTATCAAGCCAAAAATTCTTGTAAAATTGCTATAACTTTTACGGGCGTTACAATCATTGGCCGACCCCCATGCCATGTCACCATGACATGGCAATTAGTCAAGTCAAAATTGACCATTCATCTTCCCTCTCAAGTCAAGTCAAACTTGACCTCTTATCTCCACTGGTTGATCAAATTTAACCACTTGATTCAAGTCAATTTGATTTAATGAATCTCTATTCATTAATTTAAATTGACTCAATGAATCAAATCTAAATTAGGCTCATTCAATACTTGAATCAAATTGAGTCTAACTCAATTAGTCTAATTTGGATTACTCTTAATCCAATTTGGTTCATCCCATGAACCTAATCCTCATGGTTCATCATATGAACCTAATCTCTATCTAATTACCCTTTGTGTGTGACCCTATAGGTTCTTGTAATGTTGGCAATGCTCCTAAACCGATTTAAGAACATAAGCAAAGAGCGGTATCTAGCAACACATCATAGTCCACCCATTTACGGGTGACATTTGACAAAGCCAAAGTATGCAACTCCTTATGTAGGGAACCATGGTGACTTCAGGTCTAAGGACTAATAGTCATACTAATAGCCACATGAGAAAGTATATGACACTCATATAACGATCCATGATACTTTCTAATGGTGAGTCATTCAGTATACATTATCCAATGCATACCCATGTGTCAAATTGATATCACATATCCATGACTTGTGAGATCAAGTCATAATGTTGACCTACATGCTAGTCTCTACGCATTAACATTGTCCCTGAATGTTAATATTTGACTAGGAATGATTAAGAGTAGTGTTCTCTATATCATCTCATTATCGATTCAACCAATCGATTGATATAGATAAGAACCTACTATTCAAGGAGATTATTATACTTAGTTATTTGGCACCAATATAAGTAAATATAATAACCATGCCTTTATTAATAGGAATATGATACAATAAAGTCCATACAACAATCATCACATGATTGCCTCTAGGGCTTTCACTAACAACTGAAAAGTCTATTCTTTGTATGAACATCATTATTTTTGAAATAAGAATCACATGATCATTGTTTGCATATTTATGGTTAAGCATATTGTTTGATACATTACATTGTAGATAACATGGTGTGTGGTGTCACACGGAAGATCATGTTATCAGTTCCTTATAGAGTATAAGTAGAGGCTCACAACGGAGATGGTTTTGGACAAACCATTGGTATGGTTGTAGTGTAATTTGATATTAGTTTGTCTTGACCATAGAATTACACTAGTACACTTTTTGTGTATTGAGAAAGACCGACTTAGATGTGATTCAATTTATTGTTGACTACATAATTGAATCGGACCTCGGAGATTATGGTGTACATGCCCTTAATCCCGATATAATAATGGGCACATGTACTTAGTATTTATTTCTATGATTTACCAATCGGTGAGATTTATAGATTAAATCGATAGGCTCGGTAAGTTGGGAAATGATATTATTTACATGGTGTGCCATTGATTATAGGAGGAAATCATGTCCTATATATTAGGATGATGATGTCCCCTTGAGGAGCTCATAAGGATTATCATGTAAACCCTGCAAGTGGACTTGGTCTGGCATGATGATAAGGTTGAGTGGTACTACTCATGGAGTTAGATGTTGATTAATTAATCGTCAGTAAATTAATTAATTGATGGACATTCGAGATCTTTAACACGGGGAGATACTTGCACAATTAATATATGGAGCCATATTTATTTTTGGGAGTTGGTGAGGTAGATCAATGATAATCCTCTAATGGAATGGAATGATAATCATTAATGGATCAGATTTTATGTGGGTCAAATCCATTGGATGGCCAAGATCCAACTCCTCCTCATGGTCCCTATTGTAGCCTATTAAATCCCTCATGGAACCTAGATCCATCGGACAAGATTAAAAGGAGGTTTGGGAAAAATCTATAAATAGGAGTCCAAGGCTTTGGTGGAAACATAAGTTTGGATGCTAGGGTTTGCTTCCAAAGGCTTGGGCGGCTTGGAAAGAAGAGAGGTTAGGGTTTGGAGTTGGCTTGGGCGGCAGAAAGAGGTGGAGGAGATTAGAGTTTCATTTTCCTCTCTTCCTAAGGGTTTCCGGCACCTCTTCTCCATCCCTTTAGGGCCAGCACTCATCTTTGAAGCTTGGTCGGTGGTTCTTCTTCCTTTATTTCTTTTTGGCCAGCGGCAAGAGTTAAGGTTCTTCCTTTGAAGCTCTTGGTCGGCGCCCATATTTTCTCTTCCTCTCCTTGGCCGGTGGCAAGGATCGAGCTAGGAGCATGGGGGTCGGCTCTAGATAGGAGAAGAAATCTTTGATTATCTTCCTTTGTTCGGAGCGAACAAGAAAAGGAAGATTCGCGATCTAGGAGGTTTCAACTCTTGGAGGATCGTTGCCCACACAACGTTCAAGAGGAGGATAGGATATACAATAGAAGATCAAGAGGTATAATATTGTTTATTTTGATTTAGTCCTTTTGTATAATGAATGTGGATAATTTACTTGGACACCGATGATAAACACAAAAATCGGCGATCCGTACATCATCTATTCCACGGCTAATCGAGGAAAAGAGTTAGGTTGCTTGAATAACAAGATTATTCAAGAGATCACTCAAATCGAATAGCACGATGATGGATCGGTTGCTTGGGTAATCCGTCTTTGTCAAGGATTAATTTTTTTATCCGGGGACGTAGATAGGATCGCCATGCACAAGAGACCAAGTTGAAGCGGGAAGCGAAGCTTCGACCTTCAAGTGGTATCAGAGCCACGGTTTCCGGTTTTGTGTGTTTAGGGTTCGGTTACTTTTATCCACTTATCATATATTGTATGTGTCGGATGATAGTAGGATGTGTGTAGGCTAACTTTTTGGTTGCAGGCATAAGATCCAACTATTATGGCCATATGTGTGTGTATGTGATTGGATGTGTGTAATTGTAATATTATTTGAATCCTCGAGGTTGACGAGGCTAGTATTTAATGTTTGTAATTAAGTACGACATTGTTTATCCACTCTTTTATTTTAGTTTACTTTTGATCTAGATTTCATGTACACTCCTTTGTGGAGTATAGGATCGATGGATGTAAATTAAAATAATTTTTCTTGGCTCGGATCTCTGGATGGCTTATACATGGAGTAGGGAGGAGCGGACGAGATGGTGACATGATGGGAGGTATATTGGAAAACAAAAGCCATAATAGTTATAAAATATTTTTTTCATATTTATTGCTTCTTGTTTGATATGCATGTTGTGTGCTAGGAAAATTCCTCATTTTAAATTACTAAGTGGGAGAGGGATATTTTTTTTAAAAAAATTCCCATGGCCTCCATTACAATTTGACATGTGATGCAAACAAACTTGCACGTCAGCTCTGAGTACCTTCCTCCCTATTGGATGAGTTTGTTTTGTGGATCACAAGGTCAAATATGGTTATAGGAAATTATTTAGGAGTGTGTGTACTTGTCCATCGGAGGGCACATAATCCGAGATAATTACCTTAGTATCGGGTAATGGTGAACACTTAGATGCAAATAGGAGTATCTTCCTCATTGGAGTCACTACTTTTATTTGTAGGGACGAAGAGGAACCAACTATTAAATTTATTTGTCAAAAAGTAAGTTTGACAGGATAATAAAATTAATGGGTAAAACCTCCTCTAACTAATGTAGAATTCGTATATGTCCACACTATCGTGGCATACGATATTCTCAGTGTTGGTTGATTTTAAAATTTTATTGTTTGAGGAATCAATAAATTTTTTAAATCTAATGTTTTGATCTATGTGATTCTTAGGTTTTTCAAAAATGACTTTCAACCCACTTGCTGTGATACTAAAGGAAAATAAACTTACTGGAACTAACTATGTGGATTGGAAAAGGAATCTGGATATAGTCTTGACTACTGAGGAGTACAGATATGTACTCCTCGAAGAGTGTCCTCCTAAGCCTACGGATGATTCTGAGGAAAAGGAGAAAGAAACTTATATGAAGTGGATCAAGGCTGATGAGATTGCACGGTGTTACATTTTGGCTTCTATGTCAAATGTATTACAACATCAGCATCAAGCCATTCCTACTGCTTATGACATGATGCTCAATCTCAAGGAACTTTTCGAACACCAGAATCGGGCTGCTAGGCAAGAAGTCATGAGGAACTTGATGAGGACCACCATAGTCGAGGGAACACCCGTGAGGGATCATGTTCTTAAGATGATGAATCATTTGAATGATTTGGAAGTCCTTGGATCTGAGATCGATGGGGAAACCTAGGTCGATATCATTCTCCAATCTCTACCTAGGAGTTTTGAGCAGTTTCGCCTGAACTACAACATGAATAAGAGGTTGTATTCGTTGGCGGAGTTTTTGATAGAATTCCAGGCGGCAGAGGGGCTTTTTCGTCAGAGTGCTCAGCCTCAGGCCGTGGTTGCTTAGAAGGTTTCTACTTCTAAGCCAAAAGGCAAGAAGAAGAAGAAATAAGCTGGGGCAAAGGTGGCGGGAGGAACTCAGGGAGGAGTGAAGAAGCCGAAAGACAAGTGCTTTACTTGCAAGTAGACTGGACATTAGAAGAAGAATTGCCCCAACCGGAAGCAGAATAATGGTATATCTTTTGGTCTAGGTATTGAAACATGTTTAGCCGTGTTATCTTCCGGCACCTAGAATGTAGATACGGGAGCCACTGATCATGTCTGCAATACTTTATAGGGGTTCCAGAAAACTAGACGACTAGTTGAAGGGGAGATTACCGTTTACTTGGGCGATGCTATGAATGTGACGGCTATTGCAGTGGGAGATGTTTATTTATCTTTTGATAGGAATAAAACTTTGGTTATGAAAAATTACCTTTATGTACCTTTATTTAGAAAGAATTTGATTTTGGTTTATAAATTGTTTTTAGATGGATATTCTATTTCTTTTAATGATAGAGTTGTTATAAAAATGAATAGGGAGATTATTTATTCTGGTGCCTTGATAGGAAATTTATATACCCTTGAACCAAAAGCTCTCACGATGCAAATAAAAGTAAATAACTCATCTTCTAAATCTAATAAGAGAAAAAAAACCTTTGAAAATGAACTAAACATATCTTTGGCATCTAAGTTTAGGCCATATTAACCTAAGTAGAATTCAAAGGTTGATAGCTGATGGACCTTTGGGTTCATTAGTAGTGGAAGATTTCCCAACTTGCAAATCTTGTTTGGAAGGTAAAATGACCCAGAGGCCTTTTAAGGCCAAATGGTATAGAGCCAAAGATGTGTTGGAATTGGTTCGTTCTAATTTATTTGGTCCTATGTCTATCTTGGCTAGAGGTGGTTTTGAATATTTTGCCTCTTTTATAGATGATTATTCAAGATATGGATACATTTACTTGATGCGCCGCAAGTTGGAATGCTTTGACAGGTTCAAAGAATTCAAGGTCGATGTGGAGAAACATCAAGGTAAAAGTATCAAGACACTACGATCTGATCGTGGTGGTGAGTACCTCTTGGGAGAGTTTAGGAATTACTTATCAGAGGCTGGGATTCAATCCCAATTGTCTGCACTTGGCACACCCCAGTAGAATGGTGTAGCAGATCGAAGGAATATGACTCTTATGGAGATGGTTAGATCGATGATGAGTTATTCAGAGTTACCAGATTCGTTCTGGGGGTATGCTCTAGATATGACATTGTATATTCTGAACATGGTACCATCTAAATCAGTACCTTCTACTCCCATAAAATTGTGGACTGGGAAAAAGCCTAGTTTGAGACATATTCAGATTTGGGGGAGTCCAGCACATGTGGTGAAGGCAGTTGCTGGTAAGTTGGAACCTCATACAGAAGTGGGCATGTTCGTAGGCTATCCTAGAGGAACAAAAGGTGGTTTGTTCTATAGCCCTAGAAATCAGAGGGTGATCGTTAGTACGAATGCCAGATTTTTAGAGGAAGACTATGTGATGAACCACAAGCCCATAAGTAAGGTTGTTCTGGAGGAATTGAGAAGGGAAGTCACTACTTCAATACCACTGGTACAAGAGGATATACCACAGGTGATAGCACTGCGTGTCACATAGGATACACAGGTGATACCTCGTTATAGTGGGAGGGTTATTAGACAACCTGATAGATTTATGTTCTTGGGAGAATCTTTTGATTTGGTCCCTGGCGAACATGAACCTGATCCCTTAAAATATGATGAGGCAATCCAAGATAAAGATGTGATATCTTGGCAAAGTGCAATGAATTCTGAGATAGAATCTATGGATTCAAATCAGGTCTGGGAGCTAGTAGAACCACCCAATGGTGTAAAAACCATTGGATGCAAGTGGATCTACACAAGAAAGAGAAGAATAAATGGGAAGGTGGAGACCTTCAAAGCAAGGCTTGTAGTGAAAGGGTATACTTAGAAAGAGGGTATCGATTATGAGGAGACCTTTTCGCCGGTAGCCATGCTTAAGTCTATCCATATTCTCTTATCTATTGCTGCTCATATGGATTATGAGATGTGGCAGATGGATGTCAAGACAACTTTTTTTAATGGAAGTCTTGAAGAAAACATCTATATGGAGCAACCAGAGGGATCCATTGCAAAGGGCAAAGATCATCTTGTGTGCAAGCTTAATCGGTCCATTTATGGATTGAAGCAAGCTTCGAGGTCTTGGAACATCCGCTTTGATGAGGTAATCCAGTCTTATGGATTTATTCAAAGTCCAGATGAGTCTTGTGTATACAAAAGATGTGACGGAAATGTAGTGGTATTTCTTGTACTATACGTAGATGACATTTTGTTAATTGGTAACAATATCAAAGTATTATCAGATGTAAGGGTATAGTTGTCCAAATAGTTTGACATGAGAGACTTCGTTGAAGTGGGACATATCCTTGGGATCAAGGTTATAAGGGATCGCAGGAAAAGGATGCTGTGCTTATTTCAAGCTTCATACATAGACACCATTTTGGCTTGTTTTAGCATGCAGAACTCCAAGAAAGGCTTTCTGCCTTTTAGGCATGGAGTACCTTTATCTAAAGAGATGTGTCCTAGAACATCAAAGGGGATAGAGGAGATGAAGACGGTTCCTTATGTTTCCGAAGCATAAGGAACCACCTTCATCGTCAGTAAATTAATTAATTGATGGACATTCGAGATCTTAAAACATGGGGAGATATTTGTACAATTAATATATTGAGCCCATATTTATTTATGGGGGTTGGTGAGGTAGATTAATGATAATCCTATAGTAGAATGAATTATCATTAATGGATTGGATTTTTTTGTGGGTCGGATCCATTGGGTGGCCAAGATCTAACTCCTCCTCATTGTCCCTATTGTAGCCTATTAAAACCCTCATGGAACCTAGATCCAACGGACAAGATTAAAAGGAGGTTTGGGAAAAATCTATAAATATAAGTCCAAGGTTTTGGCGGCAACATAAGTTTGGATGCTAGGGTTTGCTTCCAAAGGCTTGGCCAGTGATACCGCCGTTACCTCTTCTCTATGAACTAGATAGGAGGGCTCACAGGCAAGGTGTTACCCGAACCAATTAGCAGGTTCAGTGGAGAAAAAAGAGAAGAATGGTTCGGGCGCAAGCGCCTGAAATAATTGGTGCGGGAGAGCTAGTGAAGATAATCGACATGGCAAAGCGAAGGCAGGAGGAGATACTCCGTTTGGAAATAAGCTAGAATTGGTTCGCCCGGATAAGCCTAGAGACAGACGGGACGGATATGAATCGGTTCGGTCAGATAAGCCTAGAGGTAGACGAGACGAATAAGAATCGGTTCGGCAAGATAAGCCTAGAGGCAGACGGGATGGATAAGAATTGGCTTGGCCTAGTCATTTCAGAGGTCGTTCGGTGGGGGGAGAAGGAGAGTTGGTTCGGGTTGGTGGGGAGCCCAAAGGCTATACCATCCGTGAGTTATAGACCTAAGTTAGTTTCACCAGAAGTGGATGGTTGAGGGGGACAGGCTAACCTAGTTTCCTAAAATATAGATGAGGAGGTGTTATGTAATAGAAGGAGAGGTCCCCACATAATATTCCGAGGAGCCTTCGCCTCTCATATCTGTAACAGAATTATTCTCCAGGTGGACGTGGTGGCCACTTGTACGATGGGGACAGCCTGCGAGGTAGCGATGGATCAGAGAAGGAGGATAAAAGGGAGGAGGAGACAGAAGGAAGGGGGATATGCATTATTCCAGCAAGCAAGAAACGAAGACGCAGGAGGAGGAGAGCTATCACTACCTCGCTGGAGAAGGAGAGTAGCGATTTCCGCTGTTACATTGCGTGTACTCTTTCTTGTATTGGGATTAAAACTGTAAGACATTTTCTCCTCTGCCTCGGGAAGTTTCCTTTCCAGAAAGGAGGACGTTCATAGTTGAAAGTGCTTGGGTACTGTCCCCAGTGAGAGAACTCACCTCCGTGGAGTAGGAATACTTATTTCGAACCACGTTACATCCTGTGTTCTAGTTTTCATTGCCTGTGTTGGTTTGCGTTTCTTTGCTTCGTCTTCTCATTTTCATTGTTGTGGCCTGTGAGAACCCCCTAAAAAGCTCCCTTCGTGCCTTCGTCGCATCGAAAGGAGGTAAACAAAATTTTCTTGCCGCATCAGTTGGCGTCGTCTGTGTGAAACATTTGAGCTAGACGTCGAGATGCAGCCGGAAGAGATACAACAACTAGTTGCCTCCACAACGTAGGAAAACCCCATTACCATTTTGCCATCACGGTTGAGGGATCTGGTGGACGACGTTGTTACTGAGTCCCTCGCTAGAGAAAGAAGAAGGACAGGATATCTTCATCCTCATTCTGGTGAACCTTCTTCTCGAGGCCCACCCCCAGAAATACCTCCTCCATCTCGTGCAGCCATTAATGTTGAAGTAGTGCCTGGAGAGGGACCTGGAGCGCGAGCGCCTCAGAATACTATACCCTTAACCCAGACTCGATGGGAAGAACAGGGTGAAAGTCAGTCGACTAGGGCTCCAGAGGTTTATGAGCCCAGTCCTTTTACCATGGACATCCTCTCTGAAATCTCCCCATCCTACTTTCAGAATCCCCAAGTAGACAAGTATGATGGCTTGACGGATCCCAAAGAACATCTATCGCAGTTTGATGGAGCAGCCTCGCTCCACTGTTATACTGATCCCCTCAAGTGCTGATTCTTTCGAACCACCTTAACCGGTTCGACACAAAAATGGTTTAATACTCTACCCCCGGGATCTATCACCTATTTCGCTGATTTTCAGGGGATGTTCAGCCGGGAGTTCGCCAGTTGTAAGGTGTATAAGCATGACACCTCTATCCTGATGCACATCACGCAGGGGCCCTCAGAATCACTCAAAGGGTATCTTCACCGGTTCACCTCTGTAGTTAGGGGTATTCCTTCTGCAAGATCAGAATCTTTCAGAGTCGCTATTCCGCACGGGCTGAATGAGGGCCCCTTCCTCAGTTCCCTTTTGAGACAGCCTGCTAACAACTATGAGGAGTTGCTAAGTCGTGCGGAACAATTCATCCGCAAGGAGGAAGTACTAAAAGTATGGAGAGCTGAACATGCTACCACAGTAGTCCCAGCCGAAAGAACTCGCCCCGTCGCCCCTCAAGTACCCCCTCATCGAGGATATGCGCGACCCCTTTGACTGGAGGCTCCTAGGCCTCGGTTATTGTTACAGGGCACTCGGCCTGCGACCCCATTACAAATTATGGCCGCTGATGCACCTCCTCCCGCGAGGACTTGGAAGGAGCGGGAGATGGAATTCTATGATTAGCAGGGTCTACTACAGCGACCCTTAGGATATAGGGGGATACCACGTAACCCCCCCGCCCCCGCCCCATTTTTCTGCCAATATCATATGGAGTATGGCCACGCTAGTGGCCGATGTTTCAAGCTATAGGAGGAGTTGGAGCACCTCCGAACCACATACCCACAATTGCGGTTTCAGACAGGAGGGCTAGCACGGCGAGGGAAACGACCCAATATGGCCCGCCCAGGGCCATATAATCAACAACCGCAAGTTACTTTCCCCCAAACGCCATCCCAGGAGGTTGTTTCTCAAGAAGGCCCATCAGGTGAGGGCCCCTCATCCAATCTAAATAATGCTCCCACATGGGGGGTTATCCATGTCATAGCCGGAGGACCCACTAATGGGGACTCTAACCGGGCACGGAAGTCTTACGCCCGTCTCATGGAGAGTCTGGCCATCATCACCGACCAGACTATTCAAACCGTACCGCTCATTTCATTCGGGCCGAAAGATCTCCAAGGTGTCCTACTGCCCCACATGGACGCCTTAGTTATCCGAATATCCCTGGCCAATTATGAAGTGGCCAGGGTGCTGGTCGACTCGGGAAGCTCTTTCAATATCCTCTTCCAGGAAGCTTTTGGACAGATGTAGCTGGGAAATGCCCAGCTAGAAGATGTGGCCACACCCCTCTTTGGGTTCGCAGGGCGTGTGGTCCACCCCATAGGGCAGATTTCACTTCCCCTGACTCTGGCCGTAAAGCCCAACCAAAAAACCAGTATAATCCCTTTCCTCATCGTGGACGCTCCGTCCACTTATAATGCCATTCTTGGTTGTCCTTTCCTTACTATTTTTCAGGCGGTGGCTTCCCCGTACCACCAAAAGTTGAAATTCCCAGTTGGACAGTTGGTGGGGGAAGTCCGAGGGGAACAGAAGGCCACCAGGAGTTGTTATGTGCAGATGGTTCGGGATGACCAGAAGAAGGACCGAACCGATGATCTCAAAGGGAAAGCTATCATCATTTCTGATGTCTGCATCCTGGAAGAATCCCCCCCCAAAGAAGACAAAATAGAGGAAGGAGAGCTGGTGGAAATAGCTTCGGGAAAAACCACACGGGTGGCGCAGCAGCTAGAGGCAAAGGAGGAGCTGGTGGCCTGCTTGAAGAAGAATGAAGATATCTTTGTAGGAGATGTGCATGATCTCACGGGGATTAACCCTCGTGTAGCTGAACACCATCTCAACATAACCAGAGGAGTCTGACCTGTCCAACAGAAGCGGCGACACTTTGGACCTGAGAAGGACAAGGTCATAGCCGAGGAAGTGGACAAATTGTTAAAGGCGGGTCATGTGAAGGAAATCCAATTTCCTGAGTGGGTCTTCAATGTAGTCTTGGTCCCCAACCCTTCTGGGCAGTGGAGAATATGTATTGACTTTTGTGATTTGAATAAAGCGTGCCCTAAAGACTGCTACCCCTTGCCTCGTATTGATCAATTGGTAGATTCTACTGTAGGATATGAAGTGGTGTCCTTGATGGATGCATACCAAGGATACCATCAAATACCCTTGGCTAAAGAAGATCAAAAGAGGGTTAGCTTTGTGACGGCAGGAGGGTTGTACGCTTATGTGGTAATGCCCTTCGGTTTAAAGAACGCAGGGGCCACCTATCAGCGACTCATGGACAAGATTTTTGCAGAGCAGAAAGGGAAAAATGTGGAAGTTTATGTGGATGACATCCTAGTCAAATCAAAAACCATTCGGGATTTGGTCAAGGATTTAAATGAAACCTTCGCTACACTGAGATGGTATAATATGAAGTTGAACCCTAAAAAATGCCTTTTCAGGGTAAAAAGCGGCAAATTCTTGGGGTATATAGTAACTGAGAAAGCGTTGCAGGCTAACCCCGAGAAGGTGCAAGCACTGTGCAATATGAAGTCACCCACTAACTTGCGAGAGACTCAAAAGTTGGTGGGCAGGATTGTTTCCTTATCCCGATTTATAGCCTGATCAGTGGACAAAGGGTTACCTTTCTTCAAGATTCTACGTAAAGCTACCAAATTTCAGTGGGACGATCAATGCGAGCAGGCTTTCCAGGAGTTGAAGAAATATTTAGCTGGGCACCCACTGTTAGCCAAACCAGCAGCTGGAGAACCATTATGGATGTATTTGGCTGTCTCGGAGGGAGCTATTAGTTCGGTGTTACTGAAACAAGAAGGCTCTCATCAACAACCTATTTATTATACCAGCCATATTCTGAAGGGAGCTGAATCCCGTTATACCGAGGTAGAGAAGCTAGTGTATATTATAGTTCTGACTGCCCACAAATTGAGATCGTACTTCCTAGCTCATCCCATCACTATGTTAACTCACAGTGAACTGGGTAAGGTCGTCACTAAGCCCAACTTCTCCGGAAGGTTGGCTAAATGGGTGGTAGAATTAAGTGAATATGACATTCACTACCAACCCCGAACCGTTATCAAGGCCTAGGTGCTCGCTGACTTTTTGGCGGAAGTACCTTTTGGCTCGGAAGATGACGCGTCAACAAAAGAGGAAGGATCAGATGCATGAAATATATTTGTAGACGGTTTTTCAGGATCTACGGGGAGCGGTGTTGGTGTTTTTTTAATTTCTCTTGATAAAGAGGAAACCCGCATAGTCGTACGCCTGGGGTATCGGGCATCCAATAATGAAGCGGAGTATGAATCCATTCTAGCAGGATTGTAGGCTGCCAAGGCAGTAGGGGCTTCTTCAATTATAATCCATTCGGATTCCCAGCTGGTGATCTCACAACTTCAAGGTTCTTTCGCAGTTTGGGAAGAAAGGTTGCACAAGTATTTGAAAGCTTTCGAGAAAGAAAAAGCTCAGTTTCAGCAAGTCCTCTTGAAGTAAATTCCAAGGGAGAGTAACAGGAAGGGAGATGAATTGGCTCGGGTGGCTAGCGCTATGGAAGAAGTGAAATCATTGGAAATGGTCCATATAGAAATCCCTACTTCCCTAGCGATATGCAATGTGGAGGAAGCAACACCCGAACCAGACCCAAACCCTGATTGGAGGACCGACATTATAACTTATTTACAGCATGGAAAGGTCCCTTAAGAAAAAGGAGCGGCATCTGCTTTAATGTGCAGAGCCAGATGATTCACCCTCTTAAACGGAGACTTATACAAGACGTCTTTCGGACGACCCTTATTGAAGTGTTTGGGAAGTGAAGATGCTGAATGGATACTCTGGGAAATTCATGAAGGCTATTGTAGTAATCATCTAGGGGGAAGAGCTTTAGCCAGGAAGGCCCTATTAGTAGGATATTTTTGGCCTACCCTCCAACAAGATGCCGCTCGTATCGTGTAAACTTGCCAAGCTTGTCAAAAGCATAGCAATCGGTCCAAACGGCCGTCTGAATTAATGAAAGCTATGGTCGCTTCATGCCCTTTTGATCAATGGGGAATGGATATAGTGGGCCCGATGCCTGAGACGCCTTTGCAGAAGAAATTTTTATTGGTGGCCGTAGATTACTTCTCCAAATGGGTGGAAGCAGAGCCTCTTGCAAAAATTACTGAGAATGCAGTAATACAATTCCTATGGCAGAATATCATTTATTGATATGGTATTCCTCGGAGGATAGTCAGTAATAATGGACGACAATTCCAGGGCAAGAAAATTGAAGAATGGTGTCAAAGCCTCAATATCCAGCAAGCTTTTACTTCAGTAGCCCATCCCCAAGCCAATGGGCAAGTGGAAGTGACTAATAGGATTCTTATTCAAGGGTTGAAGACCAAATTGGGGGCTCAGAGGGGGAACTGCATAGAAGAGCTACCTGGAATTCTGTGGGCCTACCGAACCACACCCAAAGCTGTAACATGAGAAACTCCGTTCAGTTTGGTTTACGGGATGGAAGCTGTTATTCCGGTCGAAGCTCTTTTAAGTAGTGCCCGAATAGAAATGTACGAGCCGGAGTAGAACCAAATTATTCGAAGCACTGAGTTGGACTTGGTGGAAGAAAAGCGGGAGACAGCACAGAGGCGAGCAAAGTTTTACAAGCGGAGAGTGCAGCAAACCTTTAATAAGAAGATGACGCCTCGAAGATTTCAGGAGGGGGATTTGGTTATGTGTAAAGTTAATCCCGCTGGAGATCCTGGAAAGTTAGCTCCAAACTAGGAAGGACCCTATGAAGTAACGCGTCGTGTGGCGGGGTCAACATATTATTTGAAAGATGACCAGGGCAAAGAATTTCCGTGACCCTAGAACGCCATTCATTTGAGACCTTTTCACACTGTATAAGGAGTGGTGGATAGAAGAAGAGGAGTTGTGAGGCTCCCGAAGGAGTGTACTTCATAACTTGTTGTATAAATTAGCTGTGTAGTGAACCCAAGTTTGATTGATGAGCCATTTACAGTCGTGTTATAGTACCTATAATAAACTATGAAAGAGAAAAAAGGATGAAAAAGGGAGTCCTATTTTGGAGCCATACATCAAGTTATAATTTGAACCGGTCGGGAGGATAGCGTCAAAAGTCGGCTTCCCAATTTAAAGAAAAAGTAGGGTAGTTTGTGGGAGGAAGTCCTTGATCAGCATATTGTCGAACCGCTTCATTAAACTTGTCTTGATATGTGGCACGCAGCAAGATAGTTAACCGCTCCTGCCGATTCGGGCGGTCAGGACTCTGGTCCCGGTGGAGTCTGTGACATTTTTCTTGTTGCTCCCGGAGAGCTCGGCTCATGTCACTATAACGCCTGGATACTTCCATAATGGCATTTGCTAAGACCGAAATATCGTCGGCTAGGGAAGTTTGGTCCTGCTGGACAAGGCGTGTCATCTTTATTATGTTCTGATGCATTGAAGCTGAAATTCCCTCTACCTCTTCGGAGTAGGATTTGGTGCGGACAAGCTCAGTGCTCAGCCTCTGGAGGGAGGTTTCTTGCCTGCATAGACGGGCGTGAGCATGCTCCCTAGAATTTAATGTCAGGAATATTGGAACGGCTAGAGGGGGGGTTAATAGCGTTTTGCCCGTGCGTGGATGGAATTCGTTCTCGTTCGTGTCTACAATTTCGTTAGCGCAGCGGAATATAGATAATGATAACAATAACGAAATAGACAATTACACACGAACACGAGTATGCAACGTGGTTTGGAACCGCACGGTTCCTACTCCACGGATCGAGCTCTACGAGCTCTAGTGATGCACACGCACTCACTAATCATAAAAACTCCTTCTCGACACAAGTCGGAGGTGGAGAAACCCCTTACAAGTAATCTTACAACAATAAGATACAAATACAAGCAATTACAATAATGAAATACAATGCAAGTAAAGAAAACTACTTTACGATTGCCTTTGGATTGCTTGATTGCTTGGTTGCTTGAAATCTCCTTGGAGACCCTGATTTGCAACAACAGATCGCTCCAAAACCCTCAAGAAACCGATGCCAATTTCCTCCATCACGAGCTCCTTTTATAGCTTCAACTTGTCAGGCCGAAAGTCGATCGATCCGATCGGGACCATCAATCGATCGATGCCATCGTTGTCGCGTGAGACAACGCGGCTAGATCCACGTTGGATAAGTCCAGCGGATCTACCATCGATCAACCGATCATACCCATCACGCGATCGATGGTGTCCTCACTCGACCAGTCTAGTCTCGACTCCATTCGTGGCCGATTTCGAGCACCGCCGATCCGATGTGGGGTCCGATCGCTGAGCCATCACGATCGCGCCCACCTCTGCACCAATCGCTAGGCTATAACCCACGATCAAACCCTAGTTGATTCGGTCGGTCGATCGCCACATGGCACTGGCCGACCGCACACCTCAAACATGAGGTTTTAACCCAAGTATGGTTCCCCCATACTTGCTAGACCACCCTTAGCCTAGACCTAAGCCTTCTAGCCACCTCCATCAGCCTCACGCCTCTCGGATCCCTCCAAGTCATCCATGACTTGTTCATCCATCGTGCTAGCCTTCAGGTGCTTCCATCGGCTATGTCATGCTAACAGTGTCTACACCGCCAAGGCACATTGGACTTATGTCGCCAAGACTCCGCTTGGACTTTACGCCGCAAACCATTGGACTTATGCTGCCAAGACTCCCGCTTGGACTTTACGCAGCCAATATCAAACCCCTTGGACTTCTCATACCAAGACTCAAACTTGGACTTTCCCTTGCCAACCCATGTTGGACTTCTCAAATGCCAAGACCATGCTTGGACTTTCCCTTGCCAACCCATGTTGGACTTTCCATTGCCAAGACCCATGCTTGGACTTTACATGCCAAGTACCCAAGACTTGGACTTTCCCATGACAATTACATTGTCATATATTTTTGTCGAACATCAAAACATCACTCGAGTCAAACTCGAGTCCTGGTCAATCGTGACCTGGGCCGATTGCACCAACATTTAAGAGGGAAGAGTTTTCTTGTACCTCCTTGCACAGACGAGTGAGGAGGTTCCCTATTTTATCCTCCGCTTTCTGGTACTGAACCTGAAGACGGGCGATGGTATCCGAATCTCGTTGCTTCCCCTGAAGAAGCTCCGCTACCTGATCCCGAAGACTTATCAATTCTTGAGAGGAGGAAGACTCCTGATCAGGATGTGCCGGATGAATATCCCGTGGAAGTAAGGATGGTTCCGTGCCAGCTCTCTGTTGTTCCTGTAATGACGCTATAGTATCGGCATCTTTTTGAAGTTGGTGGCGAGCTTCTGTCAGTTGCTCCTGACATTGTTGCAGTTGTTGCGATAGAAGATATTCTCTATGTTGGGTAGCCACCAAATCCTCCCGTTGTTGTTGTTCCAACTTTAGAGATTGCGCTCGATATTGTTGGAGGGAGCGATCTAACTCTTGATAGTTGGTCAAGGCCTGTACGCCGATTATTGAAAGGAAATCATACAGTAAGAAAAGTTAAAGAAGTTGATTGAAGAAACATACCAATTCTAGAGCATGGTGTAGCCTTCCATCCGAGGAGCCAGTTCTTCTAAATTCAATATTCGAAGACTCCGGGGGGAAAGGGAAGAAGAAGGGGTGGACGATACTGAAGGTGGTGGTTCACTGATAAGAGGAGGAATAGGGGTGGTATCCATAGGTTGAAGCAGGGGTTCGAAGGGGAGAGAAGGAGGAGCACTAGCCAGAAGGTTCACCGGGGACGAAGTCAGGGGCAAAGAATCGGGAGCAGGAGGGGGAAAGTGCGCTACGGCTGGCGGTGAGGTGGGCACATCAGAAGTTGCGAAAGAGAATTGATTTTGCGAGGAATCCGGAGAGGATGATATGATGAGCATAGGGCTGGAGGAGCCTTCGTTGGGAAGGTGAGAAGTAGAAGGAGGTGAGCTAATGCCCATAGGAGGTGAAGAGCTCTTCAGGCGAAGGGCGGAGGGGAAATAGGCAGTGGGGAAATGTCAATTACCATGGGTTCAAAGATGGAAGCGTGTTCCGGGGAAAAAGAAGGCAAGGATGCTCAAGTATCTGCTGTTGATGGACATGGACACATGATCTCTCTAGAATCATCTTCGGGTTGTGATGAGGGAGGAGGCGACGCCTGCATACCCGAGGCGGGGTGGAAGGAAAGGGGAGAGTTAGGGTTTGTCGGTTGCACCGGGGATGAGGATCGGCTGATTATTGCAGTTTCGCATGGAGGAGAAAGTAGAGATGTGATAGGGGGGACGGTGGTAGATGGGGGCGAAGGCGAAGATGAAGCTAGCGACTGACCATCACCCCGTTTGACCCATGGGTAACGGCTTGTTATTTCACGGAAGAAAGAGGAATGCATCCTGTCCGTGGGAGAAGGAAGGAAAGTGCTGAAGGGGATGAGTGGGGGCACTGGAAGATGGCGGCGGAAAGAAGAACAGATGCAGAAAAGGGAGATTGTTGGATCGAAGCGGATCGCTAGAGGGGGGGGTGAATAGCGATAAAACTTTTTTTTCGAGTTCGTATAAAAAACCGAGTAGATAATTAATTGCAGCGGAAATGTAAATGTAAAGTAAAAAGAGACAAAGGAGTTTTACTTGGTTCGTAGCCTTCGCCTACTACTCCAAGGCCCTAGCGGTCCACGACCACGTAAGGAGGGCAAAAACACTAAAGAACTCCTCCCCGTTAGAGGTAGGAGTTTAATCGATACAAGTAAAACACAAAGCTTGAGGTAGAGGGACACTCCCCCTCTCCTTGTTACGATAAAAGCTCCGAAAATGAAAGTACTAAACTGAAATAAAACTCTAACCGACGTAATAAGATGAAAACAAATAAACCTAGACGTCGGAGAAGTAGCACTTCATTGTTGGAGAAGTTGTAGCTTTGCGGAGGCTTTTGGATGCTTAGAATTGATGAATAAACCCTAGGATTGGCCCTTCTTTTATAACCTTTGAGCCCCTTTTCGAGAGGAACCCTAGCCAATCAAAATTGAGCACCAATCTCCTAGAAATGGGGTGATAAGCCTTGACTCCTCGAAGTTGATCATTAACCATCAGTCGACTGATGGCCATCATCAGTCGACTGATGGGAGCATCAATCGAATGCTGACCTCAGGCAGTCGACTGTTTGACGGCAGTTGAGTCCTCCAAGATGGCAGTCGACTGATACTAGTTGCAAGGCAAAGTTAGCTCAAAGAAAACATTATTTTGACGGCCTTCGACCCTCCGATCTCGACCTAGACCATCGATGGGATGTCTTTGGTCGGATCTACGCTTAAGACCATCCCCGTATGGAGGATACGACCTCACTTACGCTCGCACACACGAGCTTACCTCGATACTTACCATGTCGCTTTTGCTTCCGGCCTTCCACTCGATTCCTTCGACTCCCTCCGAAGTCACTCGAGTGTCGCCCGACCACCCAGTTTCGTCCGGGTGTCGCTAGCCTTCAGCTCCAGCTTTAGCAATCTTCTGCACACTCGATTCATCTCGTGAGATAACGACATGAGCTTAACTTTGTATCATTTGTTATAATCAAAACTCAGGTTCGTCCTAGGTGCCTACTGCACCAACAATCTCCCCCTTTTTGATTTATGGAAAACCCACATACAAAGTTAAGTAAATAGCAAGCATGAAGAATAATGTGCATTAGAAACAAAAAACAAATAAAGAAGATTGAGTTGGAGTAGTAAGGATTTTCTTCAAGTACTCCCCCTTGATGAAACCTCCCCCTTGACCGAGTGTGAGTCTTGAAGAAAGACCTTAATCCTCCCCTTGAGGGTTGCTTTAAGTAATTACTTAAAGTTGGCCTTAGTAAAATGTTTAAGTTAAGAGTTCTTCTTAACTTGGCCCTTTCTCCACCTTAAGTAAAACATTAAAAATAAGTAAAATGTTGATGGCACAAATAGGTTTAAGTTAAGAATTCTCTTAACTTGGCCTTTAATAAGTTTTCAAAACTTAAAGTTAACTTTTGGTTTAAATATAAAGTAAGAGTTAAACCAAAAAATTTAAAAAATTGACCCCTTAACTTTGGCCTTTTTCTCCCCCTTTTGCCATATATCGAAAAGAGTGAGGGTGTGTGTGGAAAATAAAAATAAGTGTTAAATTTAAAGTCCAAGCATGTTCCACATGATTTTGAAAATAATATACTGAAAATAAGTTCATCTATAAAATGTTCGACTCATATTTGGCTTGATTGATATAAAAGATCAACCAGTCCTGGTTAGAGTCGGTTAGTATGTATGATTATACTCCGTGGTTCATGGCGATGCACTAGCTCTACATCTGGAACCAGGAGTAAGGTCCTAACATCTCACGCCCATCTACGTGGCTAAGTACACAAACACATTAGTCCTATGTGTTGTGAGATGTATTGGCTCCTTAAATCTATAGGTGCATGATATCTAAGGTATGTCCTATGCTAGTTCCATGAAAATGAAATTTAAGAAATAGTAGTAAGAAAATATAATCTGCAAGTTCCTATTCTATTACGCACATGCCCAATTTTTGTCTTAATAGACTAAATTCGGCTTCAGGTAGGGGTTTAGTAAATAGGTCTGCTAAGTTAGACTTTAATTCGACGTATTCGAGTTGTATGGCTCCGTTGGCCACATGTTCTCGAATGAAATGGTGTTTGACTTCTATATGTTTGGTCCTAGAGTGACATATCAGATTCTTAGTAAGATTAATTGAACTAATGTTATCTACATGAAGTTTAGTATTCGTAACGTCTAACTTAAAGTCGCAGAGAGTGTGTTTCATCCAAAGAAGTTGAGTGACACACTCACCCATCATGATGTATTCGGCTTCGGTGGTAGATAAGGCAACACAGTGTTGCTTCCTACTGCACCAACTCACTAGACTCGAGCCGAGAAGTTGACAACAACCACTCGTGCTCTTTCTATCGAGCTTACTACCGGCATAGTCCGAATCGGAGTAGCCAGTTAGTTCGAACTCGGTAGATCTAGGATACCAAATACCGACATTAAGTGTACCCTTTAGATATCTAAGGATACGATTGACTAGAGTTAGGTGAGACTCCTTGGCACAGGTTTGAAACCTTGCGCACATACTCACTGCAAATAAGATATCAGGTCGGCTTGCAGTTAAGTAAAGGAGACTCCGTATTATGCTCCTATAGTATTTTAAATCAATTTGGTTTCCAATTACTTCTTCTATATTAACATTAGTTGCCATTGGGGTATTAATAATTTTAGCGTCTTGCATTCCAAAGCGTTTAATTAATTCCCTAGTATATTTGCGTTGATGTAGGTATATTCCATCTTTAGTTTGTTTAATTTGTAATCCTAAGAAGAAACTTAATTCGCCTACTAGATTCATTTCAAATTCATTTTCCATAAGTGAAATAAACTCATTTAGTAGGATTGAGTTGGTGGTTCCGAAAATAATATCATCTACGTAGATTTGGTCTATGAATATGTCTTTACCTAAGGTTTTTACGAAAAGGGTTGGGTCAACTACACCTTGGTTAAAGCCTTTGGACTTAAGATAAATCGAAAGTCTCTCATACCAAGCTCGCGGAGCTTGTTTAAGTCCATAAAGCGCTTTCTTTAATCTAAGGACATGATCAGGTTTGTCTAAACTTTCGAAACCGGGGGGTTGACTAACGTAAACTTCTTCTTTAATGTATCCATTTAAGAATGCAGATTTCACATCCATTTGAAACAATTTAAATCCTCGATGTGCTACATATGCTAATAGCATTCGAATGGACTCTAATCTAGCTACTGGGGCATAAGTCTCGTCGTAATCTAAACCTTCGACTTGACTAAACCCTTTAGCAACTAGTCTAGCTTTATTTCTAACTACTTCACCTTTATCATCAATTTTATTTCTAAACACCCACCTTGTTCCAATGATTGTTTTATCTTTAGGTGGTGGTACTAATTCCCACACTTCGTTCCTAGTGAATTGAGCCAACTCTTCTTGCATTGCAATAATCCAATAGGGATCAAGAAGAGCTTGGTCAATAGTTTTGGGTTCGATTTTAGAAATCAAAGATATTTGACTAAGGTTTCTATATGAGGCTCTAGTTCGAACTCCTAGACTTGGATCACCTATCACTTGGTCGATAGGATGATTCGTTTGAGTCCTAGTTGGATTTGGGTTTGAGTCTACAACTTGATCCATAGGATGGCTTGTTTGAGTTCTAGTTTGGTTGGAGTCATCTATCACTTGATCAATAGAGTGACTTGGTTGACTTAGGTTAGGATTAACACTAGACCTGATCTCAGGATCAGAGTTAGGTCTAGTATGAATCGGCTCGCTAATTGGGGTTATCGAGGGTTTTGTAGGTTCGTGTCCTTCATCGAATACTACATTGATAGTTTCCTCGACTCTAAGGGTGTCATGGTTATATACTCTATAAGCTCTACTTGTAGTCGAGTATCCTAGAAAGATTCCGGTCGTAGTTTTGGATGTAAATTTCCCTAGGTAATCTTTAGTGTTTAGGATATGTACCTTACACCCAAATACCCTAAAGTACTTGTTGTTAGGTATTTTATCGTGATAAATCTCGTATGAGGTCTTAAGGTGCCTCTTTACCATAAGGATCCTATTCTGGACATAGCATGTCGTACTCACGGCTTCGGCCCAAAACCTATCGGGTAGGTTATACTCATTAAGCATTGTCCTAGCGGCTTCTTGTAGGGTTCTATTTTTGCGTTCTACTAGGCCATTTTGTTGTGAAGTTCTAGGGCAAGAGAACTCATGGTGGTATCCATTTAGGTTAAAGAATTCTGTAAACCTATGGTTTTCGAATTCACCGTCATGATCAGTCCTAAGTCTTTTGATTTTAATGCTTTATTGATTTTCTATTAACTTAAATAGGTTGATTAATTGATCTAGGGTATCACTTTTGTGTTTGATGAACCTAACCCAAGTAAATCTAGAGTAGTCATCAATAATGACTAAACAGAATTTACTTCCGTTAAGTGACTTAGCTCTGTGTGAATCAAATAGATCCATGTGTAGGAGCTCAAGCACACTTTTGGTTCGTTCTTGACTAGTTAGTTGATGTTGTGTCCTAGATTGTTTACCTTGTTGACAAGCATTACATATTTTATTATCCAAGTTGTTGAGGTTAGGCAAACCTCTGACTAAATCACTCTGACTCATCTTGTGGATGAGTCTTGGGTGTGAGTGACCGAGTCGTCGATGCCACAACCATGATTCCTCTTGTCGTGTCATAAGACACTTAGTTGAGGAGTTAATTAAGTTGATAGTGTAAATGTTGTTATTTCTAGTTCCTTTAAGAATTGTTTTGAAGGTTTCGTTTGTATTAATTACGCATTCATTTTCTAGAAATATGACCTTATAGTTATTATCACACAATTGGCTTACACTGAGAAGATTATATTGAAAATTTTCTACTAATAAAACGTTTTGAATGACAAAGTTTGAGTTAAGCTCAATATCACCTGATCCGATGATTTTGAGCTTGCCATTATTTCCGAAGGCTACCGATCCTTGTCATTTGAATCGAAGCTTCGAAAACTTGAGTTGATCCCCGGTCATGTGTCGGGAGCAACCACTGTCCAACATCCATTGATCCTACATGCAAGGTAGTTGGATTGGATATTGGATTTAAAAAATTGGTTGAAAATTATTAACCTAAATCATCTCACCCATGTCTACATGATCAAACATGTTAATCCTATATGTTCTTGTGAGATGACTTCCAATTTTAGTTGAATTAAATTTAATGACTTAAACACTTGTCAACCTTGCGTTAGATTCGGATTTGACCTTAGGCTCATCAAGTCACCTTTTCAAGATCATGGCTTCCAGGTCGTGGCGAGGCACAGAGGCCTTCTTTGATCGGAACAACGACCACTTCCTTAGACAAAGCCATTTTCAAGAAAATAGAGACTTGACTCACCTAAGACCACTTCCTAGTCTAACTAGTCTAGGATACGGCGAGGTAGCTTCAGCTAGTTCGGCTCGATCAAGTGCACCGAACTAGATATGCCTTATCTAGCCCGAATACACAAGACTCCGCTTTCCTAGCGTACTATCATCTCGCCGCGTCCTGGTACTATGTTATCAAGTATTGACGAGTTATAGTCCTATCTAACCATTCTAAGAAGTAAAATCAAACTAAATAAAAACCTAAGCATGCAATTTCTAAGTTAAAACACAAACAAATTTCGTACTAGCTCCCCCTGGACCATTGAATCGATTCGGTCTCTCCACATAGTGGATTTGGTCCTTGGGAACCCAGTACTATTTTGATCCTAAGTTTGAAATCAAGGTGGTCTTAGGGACCCATGCTTGGACACGTTTTTTATGTCGACTTACAATCGACATATACGACTTATTGGTCGTGTTTGAGCTAAAACCTAGTCCGGCCTTGTTGTACACGACCCTTTACGATCCAAGTAGGAGGTCAAGTCCTTTGGATCCCAAAGTAAACCTTTCCAACTTATTCCTAAGATCTTCGACTTGACTTTTCAAGAGTGAGTTCTCAACTTCGAGTTTTTCAACCCGAGTTGAGTCCTTCTCTTGAACTCGACTAGTCAAAGAGGTTAGGGAGACCTCGTGTTTGAGGAGTTTAACTTCCTCAACCAGGGTCTCGGCCTTGGACTCGGACTTAGCTAACTTTTTATTTAAAAACTTAATTGCACTATAAAGAGTAGTAATAAGAGACCGACTCACCTTGAGTGTATCTTTTGAACCGGATGCGTATCCGTGGCTTGTCTTGAATAGTATTTCACAGTCCGACTCGTCTTCGGTTTCCGATTCAGGTTCCAGTTCCGACTCCGTCTCCGATTCCACCGATTTAGCCATAAGGACTCGATCGTTGTCTTCTTCCTCGGAAGCTTCTTCCCAAGTAGCGTTGAGTGCCTTTTTATGTTTTGGTGCCTTGCTCTTGAGTTTTGGGCATTCAGACTTAATGTGTCCAAACCTGTTGCATTCATAACATCTTATGTTTGAACTTTTAGGCTTGCCTTCGTTGGGTCGAGTGACGGCTCATTTTCGGGGGTGGCTTGCTTGCGGTTTTCTTCCTCGAACCTGCAAAAAGTGTTATACCCTTCTTGGGTTCCGAGTTAGACTGCTCATGAAGTTCGAAATCAGAAAAGAGTTCATCTAACCTATGTTTAGAAAGATCCTTGGGGACCTTGTAGGCATCGACCATGGATGCGCACAAGGTAGTCCTCGGAAAAGAGTTTAGAACATACCTTATAAGGTCGCGGTTTTTGACCTTTTGCCCGATTGCGTGTAGGTTGTTGACTATGTCTTGGACACGGGCGTGGAGTTGCGTCGCGGACTCGTGTTCCTGCATTTTTAGGTTATATAGTTTATTGAATAGAAGATCACGCTTACATACCTTTCCTTAATCGGTCCCTTCGTGTAGCTCCACTAGTTTTGTCCAAAGGTCCTTTGCGCTTATGAAGGGGTCGACGCGATTTAACTCCTCCTTGGACAAGCCGCATTAGAGGATTTGTGTTGCCTTGGCGTCGACTTCGACTTGTCATTTTGTCGCAATGGTCCATTGATCATAATCCAAGGAGTCACCCACTTCATTAGTCGGAAGTGTGAAACCCGTTTGGATTATGATCCACATCTCGATTTGGGTTTTGAGAAAGCATTCCATTCGACCCTTCCAATAACGGAAGTCATCTCCATTGTAAAACGGAGGTCGGACAGTGCTAAAACCCTTGAGATGGGCCATTAGAACAAAAGAAACAAGTAGACAAAAAAACTAGCAATGACAAAAACACACAAGAAAGTACCAAGATTCGCGTCTTGGATTAGTAGTGCGGTAGGAAAACTAAGCGAACAAATTAAATTCGAAATAAATAGAAAAAAAGAAAGAAAAAAAATCTGTGAAAATGCTAGATTGGTGGTTTCACCAAATCTTAGCATCCCCAGCTTTGATACCAATTGTTGGATCGAAGCGGATCGCTAGAGGGGGGGGTTAATAGCGATAAAACTTTTTTTTCGAGTTCGTATCAAAAACCAAGTAGATAATTAATTGCAACGGAAATGTAAATGTAAAGTAAAAAGAGACAAAGAAGTTTTACTTGGTTCGTAGCCTTCGGCTACTACTCCAAGGGCCTAGTGGTCCTCGACCACGTACGGAGGGCAAAAACACTAAAGAACTCCTCCCCGTTAGAGGTAGGAGTTTAATCGATACAAGTAAAGCACAAAGCTTGAGGTAGAGGGACACTCCCCCTCTCCTCGTTACGATAAAAGCTCCGAAAATGAAAGTACTAAAGTGAAATAAAACTCTAACCGACGTAATAAGATGAAAACAAATAAACCTAGACGTAGGAGAAGAAGCACTTCATTGTTGGAGAAGTTGTAGCTTTGCGGAGGCTTTTGGAAGCTTAGAATTGATGAATAAACCCTAGGATTGGCCCTCCTTTTATAGCCTTTGAGAGGAACCCTAGCCAATCAAAATTGAGCACCAATCTCTTTGAAATGGGGTGATAAGCCTTGACTCCTCGAAGCTGATCATTGACCATCAGTCGACTAATGGCAATCATCAGTCGACTGATGGCAGCATCAGTCGAATGCTGACCTCAGGCAGTCGACTGTTTGACGGAAGTCGAGTCCTCCAAGCTGGCTGTCGACTGATACTAGCTGCAAGGCAAAGTTAGCTCAAAGAAAACATTATTTCGACGGCCTTCGACCGTCCGATCTCGACCTAGACCATCGATGGGATGTCTTTGGTCGGATCTACGCTTAAGACCATCCCCGTAAGGAGGATACGACCTCACTTATGCTCGCACACACGAGCTTACCTCGATACTTACCATGTCACTTTTGCTTCCGGCCTTCCACTCGATTCCTTCGGCTCCATCCGAAGTCACTCGAGTGTCGCCCGACCACCCGGCTTCTTCCGGGTGTCGCTAGCCTTCAGCTCCACCTTTAGCAATCTTCTGCACACTCGATTCAGCTCGTGAGATAACGACATGAGTTTAACTTTGTAACGTTTGCTATAATCAAAACTCAGGTTTGACCTAGGTGCCTACTGCACCAACAGAGATGAGAAGGCGGAAGGGATGAAAATAACTAAAGAAAGGAAGATGAAGCATCCCCTATAAAAGGAAAATAAAATGGGCTGATAATGTCTATTGGGCCCCTAGTTAGTAGAAAGGGAGCCCTACGCAGAAGGGTAACAAAGATTTATTTCTTTGATGGCCCGTTATATAATAAAACCTTTGCTTTCAATAGAGAGGATGGATGAGGGTATTCCCTTCGGGACGAAAGAAGGAAGAGTAGCGGTGGAAAAGCAGCTCCCTTTTTATGCCGAAGGCCCTTGGGAAATATATATATTATTTTATCCCCGTGCGGTGGTGGAACGGAAGAACTGAGGTCTCCTCAGTTATTTATCATTTTTATCCCCGCAAAGCGAAAGAGTTGAATTCATTCTTCAACTATATATATTATTTTATCCCCGTACGGTGCTGGAATGGAAGAACTGAGGTCTCCTCAGTTATATATTATTTTATCCCCGTGTGGTGGAGGAACGGAAGAACTGAGATCTCCTCAGTTATTTATCATTTTTATTCCCACGAAGCGAAAGAGATGAATTCATTCTTCAACTATATATATTATTTTATCCCCGTACGGTGGTGGAATGGAAGAACTGAGGTCTCCTCAATTATTTATCATTTTTATCCCCGCGAAGCAGAAAAGTTGAATTCATTCTTTAACTATATATATTATTTTATCCCCGTTCGGTGGTGGAATGGAAGAACTGAGGTCTCCTCAGTTATATATTATTTTATCCCCGTGTGGTGGAGGAACGGAAGAACTGAGGTCTCCTCAGTTATTTATCATTTTTGTCCCTGCGAAACGGAAGAGTTGAATTCATTCTTCAACTATATATGTTATTTTATCCCCGTGTGGTAGCGGAACGGAAGAACTGAGGTCTCCTCAGTTATTTATCATTTTTATCCCTGCGAAGCGGAAGTTGAATTCATTATTCAACTATATATGTTATTTTATCCCCGTGTGGTGACGGAATGGAAGAACTGAGGTCTCCTCAGTTATTTATCATTTTTATCCCCGCGAAGCGGAAGAGTTGAATTCATTCTTCAACTATATATATTATATATACCCGTATGGTGGCGGAACGGAAGAACTGAGGTCTCCTTAGTTATTTATCATTTTTATCCACGCTAAGCGGAAGAGTTGAATTCATTCTTCAACTATATATATTAATTTATCCCCGTATGGTGGCGGAAAGGAAGAACTGAGGTATCCTCAGTTATTTATCATTTTTATCCCCGCGAAGCGGAAGAGTTGAATTCATTCTTCAACTATATATATATTATTTTATTCCCGTGTGGTGGCAGAACGGACGAACTAAGGTATCCTCAGTTATTTATCATTTTTATCCCCGTGAAGTGAAAGAGTTGAATTCATTCTTCAACTATATATATTATTTTATCCCCGTGTGGTGGTATGAATGTAAGAACCGAGGTCCGCCTTTCGGTTATTTATCATTTTTATCCCCGCGAAGCGGAAGAGTTGAATTCATTCTTCAACTATATATATTATTTTATCCCCGTGTGGTGGCGGAACGGAAGAACTGAGGTCTCCTCAGTTATTTATCATTTTTATCCCCGCGAAGCGGAAGAGTTGAATTCATTCTTCAACTATATATATTATTTTATCCCCGTGTGGTGGCAGAACAGAAGAACTGAGGTATCCTCAATTATTTATCATTTTTATCCCAGCAAAGCGGAAGAGTTGAATTCATTCTTCAACTATATATATTATTTTATCCCCGTGTGGTGGCGGAACGGAAGAACTGAGGTCTCCTCAGTTATTTATCATTTTTATCCCCGCGAAGCAGAAGAGTTGAATTCATTCTTCAACTATATATATTATTTTATCCCCATGTGGCGGTAGTGTTAGGGCAATCTCTTGCCGTAATGTGGTTTTGATGGTGTGGCAAAGGGTTTAAGTTAGTGTGTTATGTTGATTTGATATGTGCGTTGAAGTCGTGCAGGACTTAGTAATTCACACATGGAGCCGTGGCGAGTTTCACATCTCATGACTCATGCCTTGAGTCGGTGAAGGATAGCTTTGCGGAAGCCGTGCGCTTGGAGCATCCGAGGGACCGCCGGATGAGAAGCTTGGAGTGAAGCCGGAGGAAGTAGACTTCGAGGTAAGAGACGGGAAGGAGCATTGCAGAGTCGTGCGCCTGATGCTGCCGAGGGACGTGGCCGAGAACGAAGAGAACTTCGAAGGCGAGGGACTCCGAGAGATGAGAGTGAGCGATTGTAACCCGGGGAAGGGTAGCTCTTAGGTGAAACTTGGCCATTTGGCCAAGTGTCGGATGGGTTTTCCTGACACCCGGTCGATCATGTCATGGCGCGATCGCTCGAAGTCGAGTGAGTTCGACCGTATACGATCGATCGATTGGCGCGCAATGACCGCCATACGTGGCCGATCGCAGACCATCGACCGATCGCCAAGCGCAGCAATGATCGTCAATAGGGTTTTGGCCACATAATCGCTCATAGCCGATCGGGCGGCCGATTGACGGAGGCGCGCCGATCGATGAGGTCCATCACCGACCGCCAAGAGTTCCGCTGACTATAACGGCCGAGATCCGACGTGTTCGAGGCCGTAGTGATTTACCGACTGCCAAGGGCGGCAGTCGACTGGTGGCGGCCAACGGGAAGAAATCAGCCCTCTCTATAAAAAGAGAGGGCGTAAGCCTTTGGGAGGCTAATGCTTATGCTCCAAGTGATCTTCCTAGTGCCCCACAAGCTCTAAACTCTTCTTACTTGTTTTTACTCCATTCTATTTGTAAGAAGAGTGATCTTGATTGTAAAGGTTACCTCCACTTAGCTTGGTGCAAAGGAGAGACCAATAGTGATTGACTTTGGAGGAGTGATTCACCTCGGACGAATCAGGATCGTGGATTAGCGGCGTAGCCGTGAACCACGTTACATCTTTTGTTAGCGATTGTTTTCTCGTATTTCTATTTTTTTGTCTTTATTAGTCTTCCGCTTGCGCTAATTAGTTTTGTAGACGAGCAAATACCGGCATCCAAACGAAAAGGGCTATTCACCCCCCTCTAGCCGGCCGTACCGATCCCCTACAAGTGGTATCATAGCCGAGGAAAGCTTGTCGAGGACTAACCGCCACAACAAGCAACTTTCAAAATGGCCGGATCCAACATCCATCCTCCGAAGTTTGAAGGAGAATTCGCTTGGTGGAAGAAGCGAATGGAGGTATTTTTCGAAACGGATTTTGACATTATGATTACAATGGAATCCGGTTTCGTTTTGCCTAGGGATGAAGAGGGGAAGCCAATAGAGAAATCTAGGTGGACCAAAACGCCAAGGGAAGAGCACCTTGCAAATTCAAAAGCCAAGCATCATCTCTTCAATGTGCTCCCCCAACAAGAAATCAACCGAATAGGAGAATGCCTAAGCGCCAAGGAGATGTGGGAGAAGCTAATTGAGCTTCATGAAGGCACATCCGAGGCAAAGCTAGCAAGGAGAGATCTCCTCTGCTCCCAACTATCCAACATTAAATTAGAAAAGGGAGAAAAGGTAATTTCTTTGCATTCTAGATTCAAAGAAATTTTAAATGGACTAACAAGTGTAGGAGAAAGGCTCTCCAATCGCGATATGATAATGAAGGCCATAGATGCTTTCCCTCGATCATCCAAGTGGAGTTCAATGGTGGACTCATTTTACATTTCAAAGAATCTAGAGGTAAGTACTCTAGATGAATTTTTCTCCACTATGGAATTACATGAATCTAGGCTTGAAGGAATACAAGAAGAGCCAAAAATACAACCTTCAAGGGGAGTAGCATTGTTGGCAAATAAGGGGAAGAAGAAGATAGAGATCCCCTCCTCCGATGATGATGAAGCCTCTACCTCCTCCATGAATAGCACAGAAGAAGCCTACATGGTAAGGAAGGTAAGACGTGCATTTAAGAATTTTAGATTTGATAAATCTCATGATAGGAATAGAAGACCAAGGGGGAAGGTCATATGCTACAATTGCCAAGGAGAGGGGCACATAAGGGATATTTGTCCCCTCCTAAACAAGAGCAAGGAAGAGAGGAAAAAGAAAGAAGAAAAGAAGAAGAAAAAGGGGAGCAAGAAAAAGAAGGAAGAGGAGAAGAAGACAAAAGAAAAGGGGAAGACCAAAGCTCTAAAGGCAAGGACTTGGGATGACCCATCCTCATCCTCCTCATCATCATCGGATGAGGAGAATGCCTTTGTCACCAATTTGGCCTTGATGGCCTTTGATGACTTGGATTGCTCTTCATCCGAAAATGAAGGATCAAGCTCAAGTGGGGAGAGCTCAAATGAAGGGGGAGCTTCTACATCCTCATCATCCGAAGAAGAATAGGACATGGAAACTATGGTAACAAAAGCCTCTCCTAAGAAAATAGTTTCCATAATTTCTAGTTTAACTAAGGACTTATTTGGAATGAAAAAGAAAAATAAAAGCATGCTTGTTCAAAATAAGGCATTGGAAAATAAGCTAGAAAATGCATGCTTAAATGATAATATTTCTTCTAGCTTAAATGATGCATGCTCACATGACCTTTATGTGCCATTAGATGTTAGTGATGCATGTATAAATGAAAATAGGGCCTTAAGGGAAAAGGTAGATTATTTAACAAAAGCCCTAGAAAAATTCACAATTGGCTCCAACACATTGAACATGATCTTAGGGAGCCAAAGAGCTAGTTTTAACAAAAAGGGCCTAGGCTACAGGGAAAAGAAAAATGAAAAGGCCTACAAATGTCTTATAGCTAGGGGACAAGATAAGAAGAAAGTAATAGCTAGGAAATGGATCCCCAAGGAATACTTAGTGAACCCAATAGGAAAGAACTTATTTTGGGTTCCAAAATCCATCCTTAAGGGTTAGGATAACTCTAGGGTAGTCAACCATATGGAATTGACCTATATCATATTTTGGTTGACTTAGGATGGCGGGACAACATTTTTAGAATAGTGTTGGGTGATGATAACGTGCCCATAAATAGATAATAATTCTTAAATCATGATGATTAATGTAATTGCTATGTATGTTTGAAATCATGATTTATGATTTTAATATTTGGCACGTAATCATGAGAAATAGGATTGAATCATGCTTTAGGTGATACTTTGCTTATTATCATCATATAATACCTAATGCATGGTTATAATTTGATGAAAACATGTATTTCATGATCATAATGTAAAATTAATATATGTCTTCGTGATCATGTAGAGTGTTAGGATGATACTTAACCATGAAAGATTTGCATGAATATATTGGTTAAGTATACACAAATACCCCCCTAGGATGCATCTCACACTCACTATAGGCTAACTTGATTGCAAACTTAGCATGGGTAAGATGTTAGGATGATACAAATGTTCACTAATGCCTATGGAATTTAGATGGTCATTTAAAGTATCAACATAGCAATAATAGACCAATCATGGGGAAGGCTTATGTTTAATTCATAGACATATTGCCCAAAGATCATGGTTGGATATTTCATATGTTTTCAAAACAATTTCTTAATCTAAAATCTAGGTATTCATGTTTTGAAACAATTCAAAGCAAGACTAGGTGTTAAAATGGATACTCTTATGATCTAAAACCTAGTAGTTTTTAAAGCTTTTGGATTTTTGGCAAATACATAGAAATATAATGATTTTTCATGAAAACCTATTTTTCACTGATAGATATACTTAAAATAAATATGTTCCCCAAATTTCATGATTTTTCAAATTTTCTGGAATTAATAATGCATTTCTGAAATTCATCCAGAAAATCAGAAATTCGGATTCCTTTGTGCTACCGATCGACATACCGATAGCAATGATCGATGGATCAGAACAAGTACAGTAACCTGATTTTATCAGGTTTTGACTGATTTTAATGTATGTTTATCTTTATACTTGATGCCATGAGCTTATAACTTAGTGTTAATCTTTTTGATGGTGTCAAAGGGGGAGAAATAATTATGTTTAAGTTAATTATTTTAGGGGGAGAAATATATGATAGGGGGAGAGAATTTCATGGATTAAGGGGGAGTTGCATGTTGCTATATCATATTTATCTTTACATGCTTTCTTACCTTAGAATTTATATCAAATGTTTTTACCTAACTTAAACGGATTGCCACACATCAAAAAGGGGGAGATTGTTAGGGCAATCTCTTGCCGTAATATGGTTTTGATGGTGTGGAAAAGGGTTTAAGTTAGTGTGTTATGTTGATTTGATATGTGCGTTGAAGTCGTGCAGGACTTAGTAATTCGCACATGGAGCCGTGGCGAGTTTCACATCTCATGACTCGTGCCTTGAGTCGGCGAATGATAGCTTTGCGGAAGCCGTGCGCTTGGAGCATCCGAGGGACCGCCGGACGAGAAGCTTGGAGTGAAGCTAGAGGAAGTAGACTTCGAGGCAAGAGACGCGAAGGAGCATTGCAGAGTCGTGCGCCTGATGCTGCCGAGGGATGTGGCCGAGAACGAAGAGAACTTCGAAGGCGAGGGACTCCGAGAGATAAGAGTGAGCGATTGTATCCCGGGGAAGGGTAGCTCTTAGGTGAAACTTGGTCATTTGGCCAAGTGTTGGATGGGTTTTCCCGACACCAGTCGACTGCCATGTCATGGCAGTCGACTGCTCTGAGTCGAGTGAGTTCGACTGGTATACGACTGACTAGATTAGGCCGCACGATCGCCATACGTGGGCGCCGATCGCTAAGACTATCACCGATCGCCAAGGCGCAGAACATCGTCAATAGGGTTTTTGCCACATAACCGTCAGCCGATCGCCGATTACGGAGGCGTAGCCGATCGATGAGGTCCATCAGTCGACTGCCAAGAGTTCTGTTGGACTATAACGGTCGGGATCCGATGTGTTCGGAGGCCATTGTAGGAGATCGATCGCCAAGGGCTGCAATGATCGTGGCGCTAACGGAAGAAATCAGCCCTCTCTATAAAAAGAGAGGGTGTAAGCCTTTGGGAGGCTAATGCTTATGCTCCAAGTGATCTTCCTAGTGCCCCACAAGCTCTAAACTCTTCTTACTTGTTTTTACTCCATTCTATTTGTAAGAAGAGTGATCTTGATTGTAAAGGTTACCTCCACCTAGCTTGGTGCAAAGGAGAGACCAATAGTGATTGGCTTTGGAGGAGTGATTCACCTCGGACGAATCAGAATCGTGGATTAGTGGCGTAGCCGTGAACCACGTTACATCCTTTGTTAGCGATTGTTTTCTCGTATTTCTATTTGTTTGTCTTTATTAGTCTTCCGCTTGCGCTAATTAGTTTTGTAGACGAGCAAATACCGGCATCCAAACGAAAAGGGCTATTCACCCCCCTCTAGACGGCCGTACCGATCCCCTACATGTAGAGAAGCAGAGTCGAATCATTTCGCGACTCTATATTATTATATTCCTAGTAGGGTAAAGAGACAGAAGAGCCGAAGTATGCCCCAGCTATGTGTCATTCTATTCTGGTTTGAGGAAGGTAAATGGGGCATAACTTAAGAAATGCTGGGAGAAGAGGACAAGCAGGAAAAGTTCATTTCTTTAGAAAAATTACACATTCTAACTCCTTTACAAGGAGAAAATAACAAAAGAGACCCTTATATATATAGGGGGTATTACAGTTCTTTGTTAGGAGGAGCTGACGGAGTTTCTTTGTGCGGCGGGGGTTGGCGCATTAGTTACCGAAAGTAGGATTGTTGCAGGAAGATCTGCTTAGACAGTTCCTTCTGGGATCCTGCTAGCTGTTGGTGCAAAGAGTAGTTACTGGCGGAAACCTCCCTCAACCGCTGCTGCAAGTACCTCACTTGTTCTTCCAGATTAGCAATATAACGCTGCTCGTCCACCTTTTCTTCAGCAGGAAAGGAACTGCTGCCTTGTTCATACATTTTGTCCATGGCTAAGGGAAAAGAAAGAAAAAGATGGATGTTATACAGCTGGGGTTGGAGGTCTTTATAACGATGGAGGATGGGGGCACATTTATTAGCAAAGGAAGTAAGGATAATGAATGCTAGTAAAGAAGGGGAAACGTAACGCCAGTAGGTGAAAAGTCGCCGGTACAGTAATTATGAGGAAAAAGGGTCTGAACCCCCTGGAGATGGTAAAAGAAAGTATGTTCAGATGAGGTTACAGTCTTTCTGATGACAGAAACCTTACCTCCACAGAAAAATAACAAGAACGGATACCAATTCCCTCATTCATTTTTATTAACATACTTAAAATGGTTACATCGTTTAATCTATGAAGGTTTTCTATGATTTCTCTTAACAGAAGAAGTGGGAGAGGGCTTCTCGGGAGGGGAAAGTGCCAAGATGACCTTGTAGAGCTCACCTTGAGCAGAAGGAATGACTGGTGGACCTTCATCAAAGGGAGGCGGACGGATCCTCGCCAGGGAGACTGGAATGACTGGTGGACCTTCATCAAAGGGAGGCGGACGGATCCTCGCATGGGGAGAATGGAATGAAGGCAAGAGCCGGTGGAAGTGGGGGAAGTTCAACAGAGGCCCGGGGATCTCCCACTGTGTGCTCCCATGTTAAAGGAGGGTTCCACACTCGATTCCAGAAAGAAGGGAAGGGTGCTCGATAAGACCTCCCCGTGGGAGGGGAGGGAGCTGTGGTGTGAGGCGGAAAAGGAAGGGGATGGAAAGCTGAGGTAGCTGTCGAGTGTGTCTCAGAATCTTCAGCGTCTCCGATAAGCCAGTCCCACAGCTCGAAAGATTCAGAATCCGAAGAAATCTCAATAGGGTGTCCCGCCGAAGCCATGGGGGTGAGATGGAAGGACGAAGACATGGAGGGTGATAATTTATAGTTGAGAGGAAAGGAAATGCAGTAGTTCTTGGGAAAGGGAAGAAGGCGAAGAGACTGATATCGTAATAGCAGCAGCATAGGTACTTATCAAGATATCATTTCTGAAGCAGTAAGAGAGACAGTGAAGATCAATAGGCAAAAGTCATTTAATTTTTTGGCCGAGCCAAAATTGACTCGGATATGAATAAGACCATCCGAGACCTTCTGAGAAGGTTCCCGAACAAACGAGGTGATTACGCCAGGCGACACTAGAAAAGAAACGTCAGCGTAAAAAGGGAAAAGCACAAAATTGGTTCAGAATTCCCGACCCGCAAGGAGGCATACAAAGAGAATAACAAAAAGCTATGTTAATATAATTACTTTTCAGCACTAAGAAAGGGGTCATTACAGGGAATAGGATATTGGAAGTTATAATTCAAACAGTTCAGGGGGACACTTGGATAATGCATCTACAAGATTTAAATAGCTAGTGTCCATGTCGGGGGGTGGATACCCCCGTTTGGCATTTAGAGCCGAAGACCCATCAAAGCCCAGTATAAACAGGTCCATCCCCTTCTTGACATATCGTCCCTTCAGATCAGCTTCCTGCTCCTTCAGCTGGGACTGGTAACTGGTTAGCTGAGCCTGATAGTTATCTAGTTGGGTTTGGCTTTTAGTCAGTTGGACTGCCAAAGCATCCTTCTCAGTGGTTGCTTGTATGGCTTGCCGTCCCAGAGTTGAAAGGGCTTCGGAGTATTCTTTATGAAGGGAAGACTGTTGCCGAGCCACTGCTAATAGGGCTTGAGGAAGAGCAGCCACCATAGAGGAGAGCTCTTGACACTTCTCTATGCAAGACTTCTTAGTGGCTTCCCATGCTTGGCGTTCCAGTCGAAGTCATTCGCGTTCTTGCTGAAGCTGTTGGATAGCAGTCGAAGAATCGGCGGCTTTAATAATGGTATCCCCAAGCTGCCCCTTATACTCTTTTAGTTCATGGGCAAGGAGATCCACCTGCTACAGTTCACTGGACTGGAGGAAGACTTGCTGTTCGAGGTCTTCATTCCTTCGCTGAAGCTCCTCCTTTTCACTTTGGACTAGGCCCAATTGTGTCATGGCATCTTCACATTGGCCCCTCAGGTCATATTCTTTTTGTTCTCTCTTGCTTAACTGCCGAGTGAGTTGTTTCTGCTGCGCTAGAGAGGCGAAGTGGCGTGCCTCTACGTTGGACTGAAATTGAGCTAGGTGAACTACCATTTTGCTGTGTTGGGCTGAGGTCTAAAGGAAAGAAAGCTCCATCAGTATATGCTGACACACAGAGATGCGTATAGTAAATATGAGAAGGGGACAATAGGTACCTCAGCCAGTAATTTGCCTACTTGTTCGCAAAGGCCTTGCACGCCTGATTGATTGAAAAATTTCACCTCAGAAGGGTGACGGATCTGCAACAGAGACCCCAATGTAGCCCTTGAGGGGGTGGGAAGGGGAAGGTCCTCTCCTTCGGAAGGAAGCGTGGGTCTGACGTGCTGAAGAGGGGCGGGAGAAGTAAGTGTGTCGGAGGGGATAGGAGCAGAGATGGACTCGGTTCGGGAAGGCAAGGGAGAATCATGTGAAAGGGGGGATGAATTAGGAGAATGGGAAGGGGAGTCTCCCCCTCGGGGAGACGAAGATGGGACGGATGAGGTAATGTCCTTTCTCCTCGGTTCGTAAATGGTTAAGGATTGCAAACCATGTTGACCGGAGGAGGAAGGGGGAAGAGCAGATGAACTCGGGGCTCCTTTCTTAACGAGCCGCAGTTTCTTCCGAGGAGAAGAAGGAGCTGCCACCGACTTACCCCTCTTTGTTGAGGCCTTCTTCTTCTTTGCAGCCTCAACTTCTTCTCCTTTCACCAAAGTGTCCTGCATTAGATTATCTGTAAAATGCATTGGTGAGAAAGATGAATAATGCAGGGAGAAAGTTATATTGAAGGGTAAGTGTCATCCTACCTATAGCAACTGAGGTCGTTGAAGGGAGAGGGGATAGTCCGAAGTGGCTTAGGAGGGGAGTTTTCATTAAATGATGCGAACAATAATGTGACTCTCCTAGGATTCTATAAATTTTCGAGAAAGGGCATTGGGTCCTCATTTCCTGGAAGGAAGGCAGTTCGGGAAGTTCTAACTTCCAGGTGTCCGAGTAAGGTAAAGGTACCGGAAGCTGCACAAAGAAGTACAATTCTTCCCATCCCTTATGGGAAGTAGGCATGTTCACTAGGAATTGGCGCGCCTAGACTAGGATGAGATAAAAAAGGCCTACCTTGGAAGATTTCAATTGAAAGAAATAGTGGAATATTTGAGGGGTTAAAGAGAGGTTTAGATGTTGAAACACTATAGAGGCCCCCGACAGAATTTGAAAGGAATTAGGGGTAAATTGGTTCAAGGGTAGTCCATAAAAGTCTAAAATGTCTAAATAGATGGAAGGTGCTGGTAGAGACAGGCCATTGAGGAACTGTTCGGAGAAGAACCAAGTTAGACCAGGAGGAGGACAGTGTGGTCGATGCATCTTGGTCGTAAAGCAGCATTTCAGGGAAGGGTCTATAAACCTGTCCTTAAGGTTAAAGAAATAATGGTCGCGGTCTAATTGGGTTATGGTGTGCTCATACCACACAGGTGAGGGAATGGTCTTAGGGGCCATAGGTATAAAACAGGATAGAATACTTACTTGAGAGGTTAGAGGAAGAGCGTATATGAAGGGAAGGGCTGGGTCACTAAAACGCCGCCGGTGAAAATCGCAGGAGAGAAGAAGTGGAAGGGACGGGATTGTTGGGTACACTAAGTAATACCTAAAAGAAAAAGGCGGAGGCTTATATAGGATTTTTGTGACGGTTCGACTATAGGGGAGAAAAGGAGAAGCGGGGCCCATGGGCCCATTATGCCACCTCAAGTATATGCGGTGGAGCTGTAAGAGAGTAGTAAATTTGAATTAATAAGCCAAGGATGGAGTAGGAACCTTATATAGTTGGAAAGTCAAGCTTATAACTTCGCTTGACTATTTTTTGGGGTTGACTAATGATACCGCCGTTACCTCTTCTCTATGAACTAGATAGGAGGGCTCACAGGCAAGGCATTACCCAAACCAATTAGCAGGTTCAGTGGATAAAAAAGAGAAGGATGGTTCGGGCGCAAGCGCTTGAAATAATTGGCACGAGAGAGCTAGTGAAGGTAATCGACATGGCTAAGCGAAGGCGGGAGGAGATACTCCGTTGGGAATAAGCCAGAATTGGTTCGGCCGGATAAGCCTAGAGGCAGACGGGGCGGATAAGAATCGGTTCGACCAGATAAGCCTAGAGGCAGACGGGACGGATAAGAATCGGTTCGGCCAGATAAGCCCAGAGGCAGATGGGACAGATAAGAATCGGCTCGGCTAGGCAATCAGAGTAGTTCGGTGAGGAAGAAGGAGAGTGGTTAGGGTGGTGGGGAGCCCGAGCTATACCATCAAGTACTAAAGACCTAAGTTAGTTTCACCAGAAGTGGATGGTTGAGGGGGATAGGCTAACCTAGTTTCCTGAAATATAGATGAGGAGGTGTTATGTAACAGAAGGAGAGGTCCCCACATAATATTCCAAGGAGCCTTCACCCCTCGTATCTGTAACAGAATTATTCTCCAGGTGGACGTGGTGGCCACGTGTATGATGGGGACAGCCTGCGAGGTAGCGATGGATTAGAGAAGGAGGATAAAAGGGAGGAGTAGATAGAAGGAAGGGGGATTCGCATTATTCCAGCAAGCAAGAAACGAAGACGCGGAGGAGGAGAGCTATCACTACCTCGCCGGAGAAGGAGAGTAGCGATTTCCGCTGTTACATTGCGTGTACTCTTTCTTGTATTGGGATTAAAACTGTAAGAGGTTTTCTCCTCCGCATCGGGAAGTTTTCTTTCAAGAAAGGAGGACGTTCATAGTTGAAAGTGCTCGGGCACTATCCCCGGTGAGAGAACTCACCTCCTTGGAGTAGGAATACTTATTCCGAACCACGTTACATCCTGTGTTTTAGTTTTCATTGCCTGTGTTGGTTTGCGTTTCTTTGCTTCGTCTTCTCATTTTCACTGTTGCGACCTGTGAGAACCCCCTAAAAAGCTCCCTTTGTGCCTTCGTCTCATCGAAAGGAGGTAAACGAATTTTCCTTGCCGCATCAGGAAGCTTGAAAAGAAGAGAGATTAGGGTTTGGAGTTGGCTTGGGCGGCGACAAGAGGTGGAGGAGATTAGGGTTTCATTTTCCTTCTCTTCCTAAGGGTTGTCGGCGCCTCTTCTTCATCCCTTTAGGGTCGCCGCTCATCTTTGAAGCTTGGCCGACGGTTCTTCTTCCTTTATTTATCTTTTGCTGGCGACAAGAGTTAAGGTTCTTCCTTTGGAGCTCTTGGTCGGCGCTCATATTTCCTCTTCCTCTCCTTGGCCGGCGGCAAGGATCAAGCTAGGAGCTTGGTGGTCGGCTCTAGATAGGAGAAGAAGTCTTTGATTATCTTCCTTTGTTCGGAGCGAACAAGAAAAGGAAGATATGCGATCTAGGAGGTTTTAACTCTTGGAGGATCGTTGCCCACACAATGATCAAGAGGAGGATAGGACATACAATAGAAGATCAAGAGGTATACAAGAGGTATAATCTTGTTTATTTTGATTTAGTTCTTTTGTATAATGCATGTGGTTAATTTACTTGGACCCCGAAGATAAACACAAAAACCGGCGATCCGTACATCATATATTCCACAGCTAATTGAGGAAAAGAGTTAGGTTGGTTGAATAACAAGTTTATTCAAGAGACCACTCAAATCAAATAGCACGATAATGGATCAGTTGCTTAGGTAATCCGTCTTCATCAAGGATTAATTTTTTATCCGGGGACGTAGATAGGATCGCCATGCACAAGCGACCAAGTTGAAGTGGGAAGCGAAGCTTCAACCTTCAATTATGAGGATCGGCGACGGTCTTAACTCTAGTACAGTGCCACATGGAGGAAGAGAAAGGTTTCTATGCGTCTTTGGAGGGAATTCTAGGATTTTGGTTTTACTTGTGCATCTCAAAACATGCTATCCATTGGGTGTTGTCTAGGCATATAACTACGGTCTTGTGGAAGGGACATCATACACTTCCCCGATGAGCCTTCGCATCTATCGGGAACTACCTCTGCCATACCAGGTTGACCCCTGGCTTTAGGACGGGGTAGGTGGTACGACGATGTTGAATCAATCCCATGACGAATCAGAACGTATCTCGTTCTTGACTCTATCACACCCTTCTATCAGTGGTTACTGGAGAGAGGTTAACCCCTATGCTCCTCCTTAGTTCTCCTAAATATTTGATACAAGGGTTGTCACCCTTTATATCGGCTATGCACAGTAGATAGAAATCCAAAATGAATAACTATCGATCTAAACAAACATCAATTGCAAATATGAATTCAAGAACAGAAATATATTTGAAATAACATGTTCTAAGCGCACAAACTTCTCCCTAATCCTAGAATCGAAGAATCTACTCCATGAATATGAGAAGAGAAACACAGCATAATCGAATTCATAGATGTTAGGACCTCGGTGGCCACTAGAGGGGGGTGAATAGTGTGTACATCGTAGATGGAGGAATTCTTTCGTGATAGCATGCTTGCTACAATTCCTTTAGTGTACACCGGAAATAGTAGAAATAAAACAATAACAAAATATACAAGCACATAATCACAACACGCAATATAACGTGGTTTGAAACCGAATGGTTCCAACTCCATGGATTGGGCTCGAATGAGCCCTAGTGATGTCAATCACACACCACTACTCAATAACTCATTCTCGGAACAATCCGGAGGTGGAGAAACCTCGTACAAAGATTACACTAATTAATACAAGAGATACAAGCAACTATGAATATGAAATGCAATACAAGTAAAGGAAAAATACTTTACAAAGAGCTTTTAATTGCTTGATCTTTGATTGCCTTGGACTATCCTTGAAGGTATAGAAAGCACCAAATATTCCCCTTCAAATCACCCAAGAGAACCATGGCAAAAACCTCCTCCATGAGCTACTTTTATAACCTGCATTCGGGCTAATTTTCGCTTAGCAGTCGACTGTACCTGTAGTCGTTGTCTCATAACGGCATGAGTCACATTGGATAAGTTCCAACGGATAGACCATCAGTCAACTGATCATGCCAATCAGTCGACTGATCAAGTCTTCACTCATTCAAACCCTAATACGATCAGAAGCTTCGGCCCTGCGAATTCCCGACGATGGTCGATCGATATCTAGATCGGCCGACTTCTCGAGCCATCGATCGACCGCCTAATGCCGTAGTCGATTGCTAGGCCAATTCTGGCAGTTGAACTCTAGTCGACTCCTATCAGTTGACTGACCATAGTCCCAGTCGACTGATACACCTCAAACATGAGGTTTTAACCCAAGTATGGTGCCCCCATACTTGCTAAACCAACCTTAACCTAGACCTAAGCCTTTTAGCCACCTCCATCAGCCTCACACCTATCAGATCCGTCCAAGTCATCCATGACTTGTCCATCTATACGCTAGCCTTCAGGTGCTTCCGTCAGCCATTGTCATGCTAATGTGGTCTACACTGCCAAGGCACATTGAGCTTACACTTCTATGACTCCGCTTGGACTTTACGCCGCCAACCATTGGACTTATGCTGCCAAGACTCCACCCTTGGACTTTACACTTCCAATAATCCTTTTGGACTTCTCAATTGCCAAGACTCAAGCTTAGACTTTGCCTTGCCAACCCATGTTGAACTTTCCATGCCAAGACCCATGCTTGGACTTTTCCTTGCCATGACCCATGCGTGGACTTTCCTTGCCAACCCATGTTGGACTTTCAATGCCAAGACTCAAGCTTGGACTTTCCTTGCCAAGTACACAAGACTTGGACTTCTCCCATGACAATGATCAAATCATCGTCAAACATCAAGTATGACCTGGGTCGATTATACCAACAATCTCCCCAACACATTGTCAGACATCAATGTCAAACATTAAAACATTACTTGAGTCTAATTCGAGTTTGGTGAATCGTGACCTGGATCGATTGCACCAATAATCTTCCCCTTTTTGATGTTTGACAAAAAAACACCCTTGAGTTAGACCCCTAACTCAAATTCCCTTACCAATTTTCCCAAATTGGTAATTCTACTTTCTTCCCCTTTTTGAGATACATAACAAAGGTTCTCCCAAGGAGGTCAATGTCTCATATCCCAATGAGATCTTACAATCTTCCCCTTGGTTCAAAAACACCTATGATGCCTACACTCTTCCTAGTGATAAGTCCCATATCACTCAAGAGAGGCACTCCTATGAACTCTCCCAATTTCCAAATTAGGCATCTCAAATTCCCATTTCTCCCCCTCATGAGGAAAAATAACATCCATCATCCCATGATGGATACCTCCACCTAAAGGCTTGCTCTCCCTTGACCATTGCACCAACAATGTCCTTGGGAAGTCCCTAGCCAATAGGAACACTAAACCATCAAAAATAAGGTTCAAAGTTCAACATTTAACTTTCCCACACCTTAAAATCGATAAATCACCCTAACAACTCTCCTAATCCATATCCAATGGATTTTCACCCTTTCCAATGCTTTCCAAAGCATATCCTAGGGTTAGGAGTAGTTAGGGAACTCTAACATAGCTGAAACTTGGGCTAAACATCCTTGTTTACTCAAAATCAGCTCTCGCAGTCAACTCTATCAGTCAACAGTCGACTACCTTATACATCAGTTGGCTGCCATCAAGCAGCAGTCGATTGATAACTGAAAATTTTGATTTTCAATTATCAGAAATGAATTTCAAAAATGTATAAGTAATTATACGTAACTTGAAAAATTGTGAAACTTCATACATATAATACTTATTACCAATAAAATGGGTGAAAAATATTTGAAAAATAATTTACCCATAAAATAGTGAAATTGATACAAGGTTCAAAAGTGAAGAAAAACTTTAATGTTTAAGCTCACTTTGTATCAACATCATCAATGGTGACTTCTATCAAAAGATAGATTGCACTAAGTTTTTCAAAATGATTTTAAAATATTATTAAAACCTTATATTGGATCATGTTCTTTGGGCTCAATGTACATGGTTTGAACATAAGCTTTCCCAATAATCCCCCACTAATATAAGATGAGTTTGAGTTCATCTAGATGCAAAAACTATGCACCTTGAAATTAACTCATATCCTAGCATCTCACATGTATCTAAGGTGTATCAATACACATCATGTCAATGTAATGTGAAATGTGGGTTTTGTTCATCATAATCTAGGGTTTCATGTATTTTTCTAAGACAACACTACTCGATTCCCTTATACATGGGACTTCAAGTCATGCCAATTGTCCTTAACTCATTTTTTATTAAATGCATGAATGATTATGGCATTAATGATGATATAAATAAACATGTGCTCATAATCATGATGTCATGGCATAAAATGGAATCTAAGCATATCATGACATTAAAAATAAACCCTAAGCATGACATTTTTAATGATAGAAAGTAAATATGATGTCATGATGTGGCAAGGCAAACAAAGCATGACAAGTATAAAATACCTAAGTGTTAAGCCCAAATTGCCATTTCTAGGATTAAACCCATTTTGCCTTAATGCCAACTATCCCCCTAGTGTGCTAAAAACCCAAAATGACACACCATGACTTCTAAGACCTAATTGTGCCAATTTGATTGATTTTTTAACTTCCATAAATTATATTGGCACATCCTAAAAAACCTTTTAGGATTTAAATTTAAACCTATTTCTAAGGTATCCATAACCTTGAACATGACCTAAAGTGTCACCTTTGCTATGGTTGGGTTAGCTACCATTCCAATTAAGGTTGACACACCTAAACCCATCTAGCATGAATCGATCATGCTCTTAGGAACCCAAAACCTATTTGAGCTCCTTGGGTTTACTAGGTATTCCTTAGGGATGACCTCCCTAGATACTCTCCTAATGACTCTCCTAGGCTTAAAAGCCTTGGTCATTGTGGTCTTGCCTAGGTCAACTCTAGAGGTAACTCCCCCTTTGACCTTCTTAGTGGCTTCTCTAGGTTTTCTTGAAACCCTAGCCACTAGGCACCAACCTTGGTCAACCTTAGGGATGACTTCCCTATTGACCTTGGTTTTCCTAGACCTAGGTTTAGTTCCATAGTCAAATGGAACATTATGGTAAGTAGGCATTACCTTCTTGGACATAGGCTTGTGACCCAAACCTTGTCTCCTAGATGATTCTTGCCTCTTACACCCTAGGTTTTGACTTTTACAATTTGACCTAGATTTTTGATCATTTGACCCTTTAATTAGATCTTGTATATTCCTAAGGGTCTTTTTCATTTTCTCAAGTCTTGACCTCAAGACTTGATTTTCTAGCTCTAATTGTCCAATTTTTTATTTTTCATCTATTCTTTGGACATTGTTCCATTTCTTAGGCAATATGTCTACCCTTCTTAGGGTTAATGCCTAAATGGTCTTCTACTTTCCTAATGGATTCCCTAGGTAGGTTTTTTCTAGGGACATTAGTCCCAAATTTTTCCTTGGTTGAAATAAGTCTAGGGCCATTATTTCTAGATTTGTCCTTGGACCTAAGGTCAACATGCTTAGCCCCTAAGTAATACTCCCTATTTCTAGCATTCACTTTATGATAAATTGCAATATTGCTAAAATTATTTTATAGCATGCTTTTGCCTATAACTTAAAGAATGAGCATTATTAAATTTTACCTTAGGGTTTACCTTAGAGTCTCCTCCTACTTGTGATGCTCCTTCTTTGACCTTCTTGCTCCCCCTAAAGCATTGACTCTTATAATGGTATGTTTGTTTACATTTGAAGCAAATAACATGCTCCTTGCTTTTTCTAGTGGGGGCACCGACATCCTTAGTTTTCTCTTGACTTTTAGGCGCCGGTGGAGACTTCTTGACCTTCTTTGGACACTTACTCTTATAATGCCCTTGTTCCCTACACTCAAAGCAAATTATGTGATTTTTAATTTTATGAAAATTGCTTGAGTTACCTAGGTCAATGGCGGCCAAATTTTGAGCTTCTTCATCTTGACTAGATGTTGAAGGCTCTTCTTCTTGCTCCGACATGGAAGGTGATCTCTCCTCCCCCTCAATCCTAGAGGTGGAGGTCTCTTCAAATTCTACCTCTTCTTCCTTCTCGGATGTTGACTCCTCTTCAACTTCTGAATCCCCATGTTCTTGTGAGGATGAGCTAGCTTCTTCGGCCTCTTCCTCAATTTGAGCCGATGAGCACTCTTGTTCTTTGGGCTCCTCTTCTATTTCATGAGTCGGTGATGGGATCTCATAATACTTTGCCAACTTGCTCCAAAGCTCTTGGCGTCTTTACAATCCCCTATCTTGATCAAAATGTCATTAGGGATTACATTAAGCAATATGCCCATTACCTTATTATTGATGTTGTAATATCAGAGTTGGTCTTGGCTCTAATTTTTCTTCTTGATTTTTCTTCCTTCTTCATCTTGTGGAGTGTCGAAACCTACTAAGACACTAATCCAATTTGTTGGTGCAATCGGCCCAGGTCACGATTGACCAGACTCGAGTTTGACTCGAGTGATATTTTGATGTTTGACAAAGTGGTTTGACATAGTATGTTTGACATTGATGTTTGACATTAATATCGGTTAATATGTTGGGGAGATTGTTGGAGCAATCGACCCAGGTTATAATTGACCAGACTCGAGTTTGACTCGAGGAAGTCTTTGATGGTTGACTAGGGATTGACCATGTGATTATGGGAAAGTCCAAGCATGGGTCTTGGCAAGGTAAAGTCCAAGTCATGGGTACTTGGCATGGAAAGTCCAAGTGGGACACTTGGCATTTCGGAAAGTCCAAGTCTTGAGTACTTGGCACAAGGAAAGTCCAAGCATGTGGTTTGGCATGGAAAGTCCAACATGGGTTGGCGAGGGAAAGTCCAAGCATGGGTCTTGGCATGGAAAGTCCAACATGGGTTGGCAAGGGTGTTAGGGCAATCTCTTGCCATGATAAGGTTTTGATGTGTGTGGAAAAGGGTTTAAGTTAGGTTGTTATTATGATTTGATATGTGTGTTGGAGTCTTGCAGGGCTTAGTAATTCGCACATGGAGCCTAGGCGGGTTCACCACTCACTACCTTATGCCTGAGTCAGATAAGGAGCATTGCAGAGCCGTGCGCTTGATGCTGCCGAGGGACCGCCAGATGAGATCACTTGAAGCGAAGCCAAGGGAGCAGACTTCGGAGGCAAGAGACGCGAAGGAGCATTGCAGAGTCATGCGCTTGATGCTGCCCAGGGATGTGGCCGCGAACGAAGAGAGCTTCGGCGAGGGACTTCGAGTTAGATGAGAGAATGAGTGAAATTTAAGTAGCTCATTAGGTGAACTTGGCCATTTGGCTAAGTGTCGGATGAGATTTCCCGACATCAAGTTGACTACCATGTTATCAAATACTCTAAGTCGACGATGACTCGACTAGTGTTCGAGTCCGGTTCAAGTGCCAACAGTCGACTGCCATGGAATGGCAGTCGACTGATGAAGGCATCAGTCGATTGGTCACAAGAGTTTCGGGCACAGAATGGAGTCGAGCTCATGGAGCACTCGACTGATCGAGCATCAGTCGACTGATGGCAATATCAGTCGACTAATGCCAGTGCCGTTGGATGAGATCCAACGTGGAAAGCAGTCGTTATTGGGCAACGGCTACAGGACCAGTCGAATGATAGGGACATCAGTCGACTGCTCCTGTGTCAACGGGAAGAAACCCTCTTCCTCTATAAAGAGGAAGGGTATGGGGCTTTGGGGGGCAAATGTTTGAACTCCTAACTACTCCCAAAGTGCCCTAAATAGTTTTCCACTCTTCTACTTGTTCTAATCTTCATTCTATTGTAGAAGAGTGATTCTTGTGTAAAAGAGGTTACCTCCACCTAGCTTTTTGCAAAGGAGAGATCTAGTGGAAGCTTGCGGAGTGATTCACCATGGACGAATCGGACCGTGGACTAGCGGCGTAGCCGTGAACCACGTTATGTATTGTGTTAGCGTTTGTATTCTTGTCATTTCTATTTGCTTGTCTTTATTAGTTTTCCACTTGCACTAATCTTGTTTATAGACGAGCAAATATTGTTATCCAACGTAAGAGGGCCATTCACCCCCCTCTAGTCGGCCGATCGATCTCCTACAAGTGGTATCAGAGCCAAGGAAAGCTTGTCGAGGACTAACCGCCACAACAAACACATTCAAGAATGGCCAGCTCAAATATTCACCCTCCAAAGTTTGAAGGAGAATTCTCTTGGTGGAAAAAGAGAATGGAGGTATTTTTCGAGACCGATTTTGAAATTTTATTAATTATGGAAAACGGTTTCGAATTGCCTTGGAATGAAGAAGGGGAGCTATTGGAGAAAGCAAGGTGGAGCAAGAGGCAAAGAGAAGAATATTTGGCAAATTCAAAAGTCAAGCACCACCTCTACAATGTACTCCCCCAACAAGAAGTAAATAGGATAGGAGAGTGTGCTAGCACCAAGGAAATGTGGGAGAAACTAATAGAAATTCATGAAGGCACATCCGAGGCGAAACTAGCAAGGAGAGATGTCCTTCGCTCCCAATTATCCAACATCAAACTTGAAAAGGGAGAGAAGGTAAAATCCCTACACTCTAGATTTAAGGAAATTCTAACCGGCTTGACAAGTGTAGGTGAAAAGCTCTCCAACCGGGATATGGTAATGAAGGTCATAGATGCCTTTCCCCGGTCCTCAAGATGGAGCTCTATGGTGGACTCATTTTACATCTCCAAGAACCTAGAAGTTAGCACCTTGGAGGAATTATTTTCAACAATGGAGCTCCATGAAACAAGGCTCGAAGGAATAGTAGAAGAGCCAAAGTTTCAACCTTCAAGAGGAGTACCTTGATGGCACATAAGGGGAAGAAGGAGATGGAGATCCCCTCCTCCTCCGATGAAGCGTCCTCCTCTTCCTCCATGCATGGATAGCACGGAAGAAGCCTATATGGTAAGGAGGGTAAGGCATGCTTTAAAAGGTTTTCAATTTAATAAATCTAATGATAGGAGTAGAAGACCAAGGGGGAAGATTATTTGCTACAATTGCCAAGGAGAGGGACACATAAGGGACAATTATCCCCTCTTGAACAAAAGCAAGGAGGAGAAGAGAAAGAAGGAAGAAAAGAAGAAGAAGGGGAGCAAGAAGAAAAAGGAAGAAGAAAAGAAGGCCAAAGAAAAAGGGAAGGACAAGGCATTCAAAGCAAAGACATGGGATGATCCTTCTTCCTCATCATCATCCGAAGAGGAAGAACATGTCTACTCCAACCTTGAACTAATGGCTTTTGACAACTTGGATTGCTCCTCCTCTGAAAATGAAGGATCAAGCTCAAGTGGAGAGAGCTCAAGTGAAGGGGGAGCCTCCTCTACATCCTCATCATCGGAAGAGGATTTTGTAAGTGAGGTAACGAATCTACCCCCTAAGCAAATAATGTCCATGATTTCTAGTTTCACTAAGGATTTATTTAGAGCAAAGAAAAGGAATAAATGCATGCTTGAGCAAATTAAATATTTAGAACAAAAATTAGAAAAATCATGTTTTAATGTTGATGATGATGCATGCTCACATGATAATTATATGCCTTTGGATGTTAATGATGCATGCATAGAAGAAAATAGGGCTTTAAGGGAAAAGGTAGACCATTTGACCAAAGCCCTAGAAAAGTTTACAATAGGCTCCAATACCCTTAACATGATAATTGGGAGCCACAGGGCAAGTTTCAACAAGAAAGGCCTAGGTTATAAAGAAAAGAAAAATGAAAAGGCCTATAAATGTCTAATAGCTAGGGGTTAAGATAAAAAGAAGGTAATAGCTAGAAAATGGATCCCTAAAGAATTTTTAGTGAACCCCATAGGAAAGAACTTATATTGGGTTCCAAAATCCATTCTTAAGGGTTAGGAAAACCCTAGGATAGTCAACCATATGGACTTTACCTATATCATATTTTTAGTTGACTTAGGATGGCGGGACAACATTTTTGAAATAGTGTTAGGTGATGATAATGCACCTATAAGTAGATAAATCATGCTTTAGGTGATGTTTATCTTATTATCGTGATATAACACCTAATGCATGATCACAATTTGATGAATACATTTGTTTCATGATCATAATATGAAATTAATTTATATACATCTTTATGATAATGTGGAATGATAGGATGATACTTAATCTTGATAGAATTGCATGAAAATAATGGTTAAGTATATACAAATACCTTTAGGATACATCTCACACTCACCATAGGCTACTTTGATTGAAAACTTAGCATGAGTGAGATGTTAGGGTGATACAAATGTCCACTAATGCCTATGGCATTTAGATGGTCATTTAAAGTATCAAAGTAGCAATAATAGACCAATCATGGGGAAGACTTATGTTTAATTCATAGACATATTGCCCAAAAATCATGGTTGGATATTTCATATGTTTTCAAAACAATTTCTTACTTTAAAATCTATGTATTCATGTTTTGAAACAATTCAAAGCAAGATTAGGTGTTAAAATGGATACTAACATGATCAAAAACCGAGTGGTTTTTAAAGCTTTTGGATTTTTGGCAAATGGATACTACAATGATTTTTCAGCGAAAACTATTTTTCATTAATATATATACTTACAAGATATGTGTCCCCCAAATTTCATGATTTTTCGAATTTTATAGATTTTTTTTATGCATTTCTGAAATTCACCCCGGAAAATCAGAAATTTTGAAATCCATGTGCCAGTCGACTGGTAGTCTGAACCAGTCGCCTGGTAGCCTGATAATATGCCCAATAACCTTTTGTATCCAATTTTAAGGCATGCTTTGGCTTTTGTTTACCTCTAGACTTGATGTCATGCTTGTATAAACATTGTTTAAATATTTTTGACGGTGTCAAAGAGGGAGAAATGTGTATGTTTAAGTAAGGGGGAATATATTTAGGGGGAGTTTCATGTATTAAGGGGGAGAGTTGCTAATCATGTTTACTTACATGATTTCCTTTCTTAATATTTTATCAAATGTTTTTACCTAACTTAAACGGATTGCCACACATCAAAAGGGGGAGATTGTTAGGGCAATCTCTTGCCATGATAAGGTTTTGATGTGTGTGGTAAAGGGTTTAAGTTAGGTTGTTATTATGATTTGATATGTGCGTTGGAGTCTTGCAGGGCTTAGTAATTCGCACATGGAGCCTAGGCGGGTTCACCACTCACTACCTCGTGCCTGAGTCGGAGAAGGAGCATTGCAAAGCCGTGCGCTTGATGCTGCCGAGGGACCGCCAGACGAGATGACTTGAAGCGAAGCCAAGGGAGCAGACTTCGGAGGCAAGAGACGCGAAGGAGCATTGCAGAGCCGTGCGCCTGATGCTGCTGAGGGACGTGGCCGCAAATGAAGAGAGCTTCGGCGAGGGACTTCGAGTGAGATGAGAGAATGAGTGAAATGTAAGCAGCTCATTAGGTGAACTTGGCCATTTGGCTAAGTGTCGGATGGGATTTCCTGACATCAAGTTGAATACCATGTTATGGTAGTCAACTACTCTAAGTTGATGGTGACTCGACTAGTGTTCGAGTCCGATTCAAGTGCCAATAGTCGACTGCCATGGAATGGTAGTCCACTGCGAGACCACCAGTCGACTGATGAAGGCATTAGTCGACTGGTCGCGAGAGTTTCGGGCACAAAATGGAGTCGAGCTCGCGGAGCACTCGACTAATCGAGCATCAGTCTGCTGATGGCAATATCAGTCGACTGATGTCAGTGTCGTTGGATGAGATCCAATGTGGAAAGCAGCCGTTATTGCACAACGACTACAGGACCAGTCGACTGATAGGGACATCAGTCGACTTCTCCTGTGTCAATGGGAAGAAACCCTCTTCCTCTATAAAGAGAAAGGGTATGGGGCTTTGGGGGGCAAATGCTTGAACTCCTAACTACTCCCAAAGTGCCCTAAACGGTTTTCCACTCTTCTACTTGTTCTAATCTTCATTCTATTGTAGAAGAGTGATCCTTGTGTAAAAGAGGTTACCTCCACCTAGCTTTGTGCAAAGGAGAGATCTAGTGGAAGCTTGCGGAGTGATTCACCATGGACGAATCAGACCGTGGACTAGCGGTGTAGCCGTGAACCATGTTACGTATTGTGTTAGCATTTGTATTCTTGTCATTTCTATTTGCTTGTCTTTATTAGTTTTCTACTTGCGCTAATCTTGTTTATAGACAATCAAATACTGTCATCCAACGTAAGAGGGCAATTCACCCCCCTCTAGCCGGCCGATCGATCTCCTACAAAGGAAAAGTCCAAGCTTGAGTCTTGGAATTTGAGAAGTCCAACGAGTTTGATATTAGCGGCGTAAAGTCCTAGCGGAGTCTTGGCGGCGTAAGTCCAATGTGCCTTGGCGGTGTAGACACCGTTAGCATGACATAGCCGATGGAATCACCTGAAGGCTAGCGCGATGGATGAACAAGTCATGGATGACTTGGAGGGATCTGAGAGGCATAAGGCTGATGGAGGTGGCTAGAAGGTTTAGGTCTAGGCTAAGGGTGGTCTAGCAAGTATGGGGACACCATACTTGGGTTAAAACCTCATCTTTGAGGTTGTCAGTTAACTGGCATTATGGTCGGTTCGACTACCGTGAGTCGACTTGAGTTCGACTGTCGTTTAAGAGCTGGAATTGCTCTGGCAGTCGACTGCTCATTAGAGAAGTCGACTGCCAAGGGACGACAGTCGACTTTCAGGTGAGTTGCGAGCACAGAATGCTCCATAGCTGACTGGGTAGTCGACTACGGGAGCTGGCAATCGACTGCCAATATTGGTAGTCGACTGGTGAGAGTCCCGTTGGAACTTGTCCAACGTGGATTGAGTCGTTGTCTCACAACTACAGTGTTGGCAGTCGACTGGGGACTTATGGCAGTCGACTGCCAGGAGGAAATCCAGCCCAACGCAAGTTAAAAAGGGGAGCTCGTGGAGGATTTCGGTATCAATTCTTTGGGAGCATTAATGAGGCGATTTGAAGGCGATTTGTAGGTGCATTTCAGGGTCATTCAAGCTCATCCAAGCAACCGATAAGCAAGCGCTCAAAACCCTAGTTTGTAAAGTGTTCTTTATATTTTCACTTGTATTTGCTTGTTTACTTTGTATTACTTGTTGTAATTCATTGTACGAGGTTTCTCCACCTTCGACTTGTTGTCGAGAAGGAGTTTTATTGTTTAGTGGTGTTTGTGGCATCGATAGGGTTCGTATGAACCCAATCCGTGAAGTAGGAACCGTTCGGTTCCGAACCACGTTATATCTTTGTGTTCGTGGTTGTTTCATCTCGTTATTGCTTTTATTATTACTATTCTGCTGCGCATAACGAGTTTTGTAGAGATGATCACGCAAACGAATTCCATCTTCGAACGATCATGTGCGCTATTCACCCCCTCTAGCGCCCTCAAATCCCCTACAATTGGTATCAGCGCCTAGTGGCTCTTCAACGGATTAAAAACCGGGAGCAAAGAAGCTAGAGGGAAGACGATGGATCTTCAAGAAAGATGGGGCGATGACATAGCGACTCCACCCGCTTTTGACCGTGAAGATTTCGCATATTGGAAAGGTAGGATGGAATATTTTCTAATGTCGTATATAGAAAATTGGTTTGTCGTGATTATAGGTTTTGATTCTCCGAGAGGAGAGAACAGCGAAATCCTTAAAAAGAAGCGATGGACTGAGGAGCAACGGGAAAAATTCAAGACAACCATTAAGGTAACAAAAATATTGGTTAATTTGATACCTAACGACATTTTGTCTAGATTAGGAAGCTATAGGGATGCCAAGGAGTTGTGGAACAAGTTGGTCAAGTTCTACGATAATCCCGAATTGGTCCAAGAAGATTTGGAAGAGGAGGAGATCGAAGAGGAAGCTTCATCATCCTCACAATAAAGTGAGGAGTCAACTTCCGGATCAGAGAAAGAAGTAGAAGAGGTGGAAGAAGCATCCACTTCTATGATTGAGGGGGAGAGACCATCCACACCGGAGTCGGAACAAAACAAAGAAGCCTCAACCTCCGGGAGGAATGAAGAATCCACTCTAATCACCACAACCACCCTAGGTAACTCAAACACCATAATTCAAAATAAAAATAATCTTATGTGTTTTGAGTGTAGGGAATTTGGTCACTATAAGAGCAAGTGCCCAAAGAAGATTAGGAAAGCTCCACCGGCACCAAAAGTTAAGGATGCCGATTCCCCAACACCTAAAGGCAAGGAGCACATCATATGCTTCAAGTGCAATTCAAAAGGACATTATAGGAATCAATGTCCTAAGGGGAGCAAAAAGACCCAAGAAGGAGCATCACAAGTAGGGGGAGCTAAGGCTAACCCTAAGGTATTTTTAAATAAAGCTCCTTCTAATTTAAATGTTAAAAAGCATGCTAGGAATTTTAATTCTCTTGCAATTTATGAAAATCATGCTAATAGGAATAAATATTTTTGCTTAGGAGCTAAAAGTGTCCATTTAGGAAATAAGGAAAATTTTGGGATTAATGTCCCTAGAAAAACCATACCTAGGGAATCTATTAGGAAAATACAAGAGAACCTAGGTTTCAATCCTAAATGGACTAGGCATATGCCTAGAAAGGACCATGCCCAAAGACTAAATCAAAATTCTAAAATTGGGCAATTAGAATTAGAGAACCAAGCCTTGAGGTCAAGGCTTGAAAAACTAGAAAAGACCCTCAAGATTATGCAAAATCAAATGCAAGGGTCTAATGGTCAAAGTCAAGGGTCAAAACCTCAAAGTCAACACTTAGGACCCAAGAAGCAAAAGTCATCAAAGGGCAAGAAGGGTTTGGGTCACAAACCTAAGCCTAAGATGGCTTACCATAGTGTTCCATTTGATTATGGAACACAAACTAGGTCTAGGAAGACAAAGGTCAATAGGGAAGTCATCCCTAAGGTTGACCAAAGGGTGTGCATAGTGGCTAGGGTTTCTAGGAAACCTAGGGTGGCTACTAAGAAGGTTGCAAGGGAAGTTACCCCTAGAGTCAATCTAGGTAAGACCCAAATGACCAAGACTTACAAGCCTAGAAGGGCCATTAGGAGGGTATCTAGGGAGGTTATCCCTAAGGAATACCTAATTAACCCAATGAGCTCAAATAGGTTTTGGGTTCCTAGGAGCGTGATAGATTCACGCTAGAAGGGTTTAGGGTGTGCCAACCTTGATTGGATGGGTAGTTAACTCAACCATGATAAAGGTGGCATTTTAGGTCATTTTCAAGGTTATGGTTACCTTGGAAATACATTTGAGCCTTAATCCTAAAAGATTTTAGGATGTGCCAATATTATTTGAGAAGTTTGATAAATTGATCAAATTGGCACAATTTAGGTTTAGAGGTTAGTGTGCCATTTTGGGCTTTTGGCACACTAGGGAGATTAGTATTATTATGGCAAAAATATGCTTAATTATCTCAAATGGAAACTAATTTTAAATCTTAGGTATTATTATACATATATATTTTATATGCCATACTTTGATTTGTCATATAACATGTCATGACATCATGCCTATTTTTATTATTTATATGTCATGATTATGTTTAGGAATTAGGATTGAATGTCATGTGCTTTAGTTTTTATATCATATGCCATGACATCATGATCATTGGCCATGCTTTATTTTTTCTATTATTATGCCATGATCCATTTCATGCATTAACTTGATTGAAAATTGATTTAAGGACTATGGCATGACTTGGAGTCCCATTCATAAGGGAATTAAGTAGGGTTGCCTTAGAAAATGCATGAAACCCTAGATTAAATGAAACAAAACCCACATCTCACATCCAATTGACATGTATGTGTATTTATACACTCTAGATACATGTGAGATGCTAGGATATGAGTTGAGTTCAAGGTGCATAGTTTTTGCATTTAGATGAACTAAAACTCATCTAATTTTAATAGTGGATCATTGGAAAAGCATGTGTACAAGTCATGTACATAGAGCCCAAGGAATATGATCCAAAATAGGTTTTCAAAAACATTTTGAAATTAATTTAGAAAACCTTGGTGAAGCCTATCTTTTGATAGCAATCACTAATGATGAAGTTGATACAAAGTAAGCTAAAACATTGAAGTTTTTCTTCACTTTTGGATTTTGTATCAATCTCGATATTTTATGGGTAAAATAATTTTCAAATATTTTTCACCCATTGTATTAACTATAAGTAATATACGTATGAATTTTCAAGATTTTTCAAAATACGTAGAATTACTTATAACTTTTCAAAACTCGATTCTGATAGCTGAAATTCGAGAATTTGATTATCGATCACCGATGGCGATCAAGCAATCGATGTGAGTGGCAGTCGACTGATTACTGTAAATAGTTGACTGCCAAGCTGATTTCGGGAAAAACAAGGTTGTTTAGCCCGTGTTCAGCTATGGTAAAGTTTCCTAATCACTCTTAACCCTAGGATATGCTTTGGGAAGCATTAGAAAGGGTGAAAATCCATTGGATATGGATTAGGAGAGGTGTTAGGGTAATGTATCAAATTTAAGGTGGGGAGAGTTCATGTTTGAACTTTGAGCCTTAATTTTAATGGTTTAGGGTTCCTATTGGCTTAGGGACTTCCCAAGGACATTGTTGGTGCAATGGTCAAGGGGGAGCAAGCCTTTAGGGGGAGTTATCCATCTTGGGATGATGGATGTGTTTCTCTTCTTGAAGGGGAAGAAGTTATTGGGAAAGTATCATCAATTGGGATAATTGATGGTATATTGAGAAACCCAATTTGGAAATTGGGAGAGAATATAGGATTGCCTCTCTTGAGTGATGTGAGACTTATCACTAGGAAGATGGTAGACATCCTAGGTATTTTTGGATCAAGGGGGAGATTGTAAGATCTCATTGGGACATGAGACATTGACCTCCTTGGAGAGATAAACTTTTTGATGTTAGTCAAAAAGGGGGATAAGTTTTGGAGAATGTTTGGGATTACCAATTTCGGATAATTGGTAAGGAAATTTGAGTTAGGGGCCTAACTCAAGGTTTTGTTTTGTCAAACATCAAAAAGGGAGAGATTGTTGGTGCAATCGGCCCAGGTCACGATTGACCAGACTCGAGTTTGACTCGAGTGATGTTTGAAAAAGTGGTTTGACATAGTATGTTTGACATTAATGTCGGTTAATATGTTGGGGAGATTGTTGGAGCAATTGACCAAGGTTATAATTGACCAGACTCGAGTTTGACTCGAGGGAGTCTTTGATGGTTGACTAGGGATTGACCATGTGATTATGGGAAAGTCCAAGCATGGGTCTTCTATACCTCTTGATATACCTCTCGATCTTCTATTGTATGACCTTCCTCCTTTCGGACGACGTGTGGGCGACGATCTACCAAAAGTTGAAGCTCCTAGATCGCCAATCTTCCTCCTTACTCGTTCCAAGCAAGAGGGAGAATAGAAACAAGGCTCTTTTCCTTCTTTCAACCAACCACCAACCTCCAAGGATGGAGCTTGCCGCTGGCCAAGAAGGAAGAGGAGATTATGATGGAAACTGGCCAAGACACCCAGGGAAAGCCCTAAATCTTGTTACCACCAGCCAAGGAGAAGGAGAAGGGAAGCTTTGGCCGCCGGCCAAGGTGAGGAAGGAGCTGTTTGGGCGCCGGCAAGCTTGAGGAAGAAGGAAATAAGGAAATAGATTCCTTATTTTGTGCCTCCAACCCCTATTCTTCTTGCCGCCTAAAACCCTAGTCCTTTCTCTATTGGAATTCTCCTCCACGCCAACCCCTTGTTCTCCTTTTATAGAGTTAGAGATAAGCCTCCTTTTAATCTCCACCATTGGTTCTAGGGATTTAATTTCAACCGTCGGATCTAGAGATTTAATCTCAACCGTCGAATCTAGAGATTTAATCTCTACCTTTGGATCTAGAGTTTTGTTTCTATCCATTGGATCTAAGCTTCATGAGGTTTTAATAGGCTACAATAGGGACCATGAGGAGGAGTTGGATCTTGGCCACCCATGGATCAAGCCAACATAAAGTCCGATCCATTAATGATAATCCAATTCACTAAAGGATTATCATTGATCTACCTCACCAACCCCCATAAGTTAATATGGGCTCCATATATTATTTGTACATTTTCTCCCCGTGTTTAAGATCTTAAATGTCTGTCGATTAATTAATTTACTGACCATTAATTAATCAACATCTAACTCCATGAGTAGTACCACTCAACCTTTTAATCATGCCGGAGCAAATCCACCTGCAGGGTTTACATGATGAACCTTTTAAGCTCCTCAAGGGGACATCATCATCCTAATATATAGGACACGGTTTCCTCCTATAATCAACGACAAACCATATAAATAATATCATCTCCCAACTTACCGAGCCTATCGATTTAATCTATAAATCTCGCCCATTGGTAAATCAAAGAGATGAATACTAAGTATATGTGTCGGTTATTATATTGGGATTAAGAGTATGTACAATATAATATCTGATGTCTGATTCGATTATGTAGTCAGCAATAAATTAAATCACCTCTAAGTCGGTCTTGCTCAATACACACGAAGTGCACTAGTGTCATTCTATGGTCAAGAAAAACCAATCCCAAATCACACTACAACCATTCCAATGGTTTGTCCAAAGCCATCTCGGTTGTGAGCCTTTACTTATACTTCACAAGGAACCGATAACATGATCTCCCGTGTGACACTACACACCATGTTATCTACAATGTAATGTATTAGACAATATGCATAGCCATAAAAATATGCAAACAATGATCATGTGATTCTTATTTCAAAATAAAGATGTTCATACAAAAGATAGACTTTTCAGTATACATCCCAACAATCTCCCACTTATACTAAAAGAGTATGCTGTCCTCAAACTGCCATACATCTGATCCCCATTCTCTCCACATTCCTATCAAAAGCTCTCGCTGGAAGGGACTTAGTGAAAGGATCTGCTAGGTTATCCTCCGATGCAATCTTGGACACAACAACTTCTCCTCTCTTTACGATTTCTCGTATCAGGTGGTACTTGCGCTCTATGTGCTTACTTGCCTTATGGGCTCGTGGTTCCTTCGAGTTTGCAACTGCACCACTATTATCACAATAAATTGTGATAGTTCTGGGCAAACCAGGAATCACATCCAAGTCCATCATGAAGTTCCTGAGCCACACAACTTCTTTGGCCGCTTCAGAGGTTGCCACATACTAAGCTTCAATGGTAGAGTCCACCATGCATTTCTGCTTGACACTCCTCCATACAATGGCTCCACCTCCGAAAGTAAATACAAAACCTGAGGTAGACTTACTGTTATCCCTATCTGATTGGAAGTCGGAATCCGTGTAACCCACATGGAGTAATTGGTCTGCCTGGTAAACTAGCATATAATCCCTAATCCTTCTCAGGTACTTCAATATATGCTTTATCGTAGTCCAAAGTCCCTGTCCTGGATTACTCTGATATCTGTTGTGTTGGGTTTTCGGCACAGCGGCGTGTGTGTGTTCGATCATGTTTCGTAAACATGAACACAGCGGAAGCAATTAAAAATAATAAATCTACATTTATTACAACACACACAACACACGCATGCATTTTACAACAAGTGTAGACATAACCGTAAATTAAAATTTTCAATAAAAGAAATTTATCTACGTTATACCTTTCGTATGACGTGTAGCGGGAACGGCATCAACCGGAACGATCCTCGTAAGAATCGTCTCTATCCGTATCCACGCCGAGCTCCTCGGGATGACTTCGCTAAGTCACGAGCTTCGTCTTCGTACGGGTTACTAGCCTCGTGTTGAAGACGACGTGATCGAGAGATGATCACGATCCGAATCCAAATTCGGATCCTAAAACGAGTTCTCAAAACTCGCTTCTCCGGAGAGGTATTCGTCAACCGTTTGACGAATCCTTGATCCTCCACCTCAGAGGATTACCGGAGATCAAATCCCCGGTAAGTTAGCCGCTGTCGGAGCACTAACCGTCGTCCAAACGACGCTCCGACAACAAAGAAACAAGCTGTCCAGAAAAACTGGACAGCTTTTGGTGGAGGAATAGAGGCCGGCCAAAGGAGATGTGGAGCTCACCTTATCACCGAACCCACAAGAGATCACCGGAGGGTCGCCGGAGCATCGCCGGCTGAAGCTTGGATGCCGGCGGCAAGGAGGTGGCAGCAGCTCCATGAAGTTGGCGGCAACACCATGTTGGGCGGCAACAACAAAAGGAGGCTAGGGTTGGGCGGCCAAAACTTCATTAGCTTTAGGGTTAGGGTTTAAGCCCTATTTTATAGAGAACTAATTCTCTTAATGGTTAATGGATCATATCCATAAAGCCCGTTAACCCGCTCCATTAAGATAAGTTAAAATAAACCAAACCATGATGGTTTATTTTAAGTTAAAATGAACCAAACCAATTTTTGATTCATTCGTTTAAAATAAACCAAACCCTTTGGTTTATTCTCATCCATTGGATTAGAACCAAACCATTTTGGTCCATCCATTATGTCTTCATAAGACACGGCCCATCCACGCTTCCATTGCGACTGAAACAATTTCATGCTCGCTTTATGTTTGGTCCAACCAAACATAGTTTCTCTCGATGCGAGAATCCCATTCTCAAGCTCGTTTTAAATCCTTTGGATTACACTCGTTGTCGTGTGACCAAATAGGTTCTCGGTTTATGTTGGCCGTCTATAATTAACCATTAATTATAGAATGATCATGAGTGGCACCTAGTAGTACATCATGATCCCCAATTAACCGAAAAGATCAACGGTTGATCCAGAACTATTTCTGAAACCCTTCAGCAGCTCGAATGAATCGTGCCCCATTCCCTTCACTCATCTTATACCCACTTGGTTCAGGACATGGTCTAGTGTCAGTCCCCACTAGGCTGACTACGTCACACCTAGCCCAAGTATCATTTCCTCGTCCTACGGATTCTAGTTACTCCACATGTATCGAAGAGTACCTTACTCTAAACATGTAATGCTTTGGCCAAAGACTTTAGTAACAATCCGACGAGAGGCCATGGGTAATCTCCTCACAAGGAGTGGTGAATCCTTTATAGGCTATTCAAACACGTTCGATCATTTCGACTTATACCCAATCATCCCGGGTCCACATCTCCTCGGAGATGTTTGCTTAAGATGTCAAAGCATAAGTCTCCATGATCAAGATGACTTGAATACCGCAAGTCAAAGGAACATCGCACTTAAGCCACGGTAAGAACTTCATTGACATATCTATATATGCAGAGAACCATATGAAGTCTTACGGCTGGTCACTCCAATGAACTAGTTACCATAACTAGCATCCACGATCAACTCCGGACATCACTATGTCTCCAGCCAGTGAGAATCAGCTGCTTGGATACACCAAGGAGTATACCTCATGCTAGTCTCGACAGAATTGATGGTGTCCAAATCCATCAATTCATCGACTAGGGATAATTCCGATACATCACAATTACACATGTAGAGATACTCACTAGTTGTGATCCAATCACAAATTCTCTCATGCTGTGAATCGTATTGTGGACATTCAGTTAATGAGTTTAAGATCCAATCAAATACATTAAACATGTATACTCAAATAGTGAATCTTCATTTATCATATAAATGGTTCATACATAAGGCGATTGCCTTAGGACATCTCTCATATATTACTAACAGACTCCCACTTGGCCTAATGCCAATCGCTACGGTATCCTATACCATAAGCACTAACATGACCCTCAAACTTACTTTGAGGTAATGCTTTAGTCAAAGGATCCGCTAAGTTCCTTTCAGTGGGAATTTTCTCGATTTGTATTTCGTTCCTACTGATGATCTCTCTGATAAGATGATAGCGGCGAAGCACATGTTTGGATCATTGATGAGACTACATCAAGTTCATAGATGAACTTCTTGATCCAAACCGCTTCCTTTGCTGCTTCCAAAGCTGCAACGTATTTTGCCTTAGTGGCAGAATCCGCTATAGTGTCAAGCTTGGAACCTTTCCAACTTATTGTGCCTCCATTCTAGGTGAATACATACCCAGACTGAGACATGGAATCATCCTTGTCTGTCTGGAGCTGGCATCCGTATACCCACGTATCACCATGTACCCTTCTCCATATATTAGGAACACATCCTTAGTTCTTCTTAAGTACTTAAGGATCGTCTTAACAGCCACCCAATGATCCATTCCTGGATCAGACTGGTATCTGCTCATGACACTCAGAGCATACGATACATCGGGCCTCGTACATAACATAGCATACATGATAGATCCTATTGCGGATGCATAGGGAATCTTATTCATGCAAATCCTCTCGTCTTCTGTGCGCGGACACATAGACTTCGAAAGGTGTACCCAATGCCTGATGGGTAGGAAACCTTTCTTGGATTCCGACATGCTAAACCTCTTTAGCACTCGATCTATATATGTAGACTGCGAAAGACCAAGCAACCGTTTCGATCTATCTCTATAGATCTTAATCCCGAGGATGTAGGTTGCTTCTCCCAGGTCTTTCATGGAGAATGTCTTGGATAACCAAACCTTCACTGACTGTAAGATTGAAACATCGTTTCCTATAAGTAGTATGTCATCGACATACAATACTAGGAATACGACTGCACTCCCACTACCCTTCTTGTACACACAAGGTTCGTCTGGATTTTGTGAGAAGTCAAACTTTTTGATTGTCTCATCAAAACGGATATTCCAGCTCCTGGATGCTTGCTTCAATCCATAAATGGATCGTCGCAATTTGCATACCTTGGTTTTATCAACCGATGTGAAACCCTCAGGCTGTATCATATACACGTCCTCGAGCACGTTTCCATTAAGGAAAGCTATTTTCACATCCATCTGCCATATCTCATAATCATAATGAGCCGCTATGGCCAGGAGCATCCAAATGGATTTAAGCATAGCTACAGGCGAATAGGTTTCGTCATAATTAACACCTTATTTTTGACGATATCCTTTCGCCATCAATCTAGCCTTATAGGTAATCACATTACCATCCATGTCGGTTTTCTTCTTGAAAACCCACTTGCACCCTATAGGCTTTATCCCTTCAGGTGGGTCAACCAAGTTCCAAACTTGGTTTTCATACATGGAATCCATTTCCGACTTCATGGCACCAAGCCACTTATCCCTTTCTGAACTTGTCAGCACTTCTTCATAACTGGTAGGCTCCTCATCATCAATGAGTAACACGTCGTTCAATTCACTTACGAGAAATCCATATCTCTCAGGAATATTGCGTGTTCTACCAGATCTACGAAGATGTGGTGTTACAATAGGTCCAGCCGATTGCTCATCACTATGAGTTGTCGGCTGTTGTGCTTCACCAGGTATCTCATCAATGTCTATTTGAGTCTCTCGAGCCTCCTCAAGCTCGACGACACTCCCACTATTTTCTTATAAGAGAAACTCTTTCTCTAGAAACACAGCATGCCTTGAAACAAACACCTTTTGTTCCACAGGATGATAGAATTGGTAACCCCTTGTTTCCTTAGGGTATCCAATAAATAGACATTTATCAGACTTAGCATCCAGTTTGTCTGATACAGTCCGCTTCACATAAGCAGGACAACCCCATATCTTCATGAGGTTTCTTACCATTCCATATCTCATATGGAGTAGTTGAGACTACCTTGGTAGGCATTCTGTTTAACAAGTAAACAACTGTCTGAAGTGCATAACCCCAAAAGGACTTGGGAAGAGTCGCATGATTCATCATTGACCTGACCATGTCCAACAAGGTCCGGTTACGCCTCTCAGATACACCATTATGCTGTGGTGTATAGGGCGGAGTCCATTGAGACAATATGTCATTGTCTCTTAGATAATCAAGAAACTCTTGACTTAAGTATTCACCACCTCGATCCGATCGAAGTATTTTAATACTCTTGTCATGTTGTTTCTCTACTTCATTTCTGAATTCTTTGAACCTTTCAAAGGCTTCAGACTTGTGTTTCATCAGGAACACATACCCAAACCGTGAGTGATCATCGGTGAAGGTAATGAAGTAGTTATAGCCTCCTAAAGCTTGAGTTGACATAGGTCCACATACATCAGTATGTATTAGACCTAGTAACTCTCCCACTTGTTCACCTTTTCCAGTAAAAGGTAACTCAGTCATCTTGCCTTTTAAGCATGATACGCATGTATCGTATGAATCCAATTCAAACGATTCCAGAATTCCACATATGTGTAATTCGGACATGCGTTTCTTGCTTACATGGCCAAGACGACAATGCCACATATAGGAGTCTAATTGATTACCCTTTCGAGCACGCTTGTTGCTCACTTCGATATTGAAAATATCACTGGATACGTCCAACGTATAAACACCATTGCTTGAAGTTCCAGTCCCATAAAGAACTCCATTCAAAGTTATGTAACAACAATTGTTACTAAAAGTCAAATGGTACTCATTTCTATTTAAACAAGAAATAGAAATGATGTTCTTTATCAACGAAGGAACATAAAAGCAATTGTCCAGTTCTAAGACAAGTTCTGTAGGGAGTTTCAACAAATGCGTTCCAATGGCGACTGCAGCTACCTTTGCTCCATTCCCAACATGCAAATTTGACTCTCCCTTGACGAGTCTTCTTCTATTCCTTAGCCCATGTATGTCATTACATATATGTGAGCCACACCCAGTATCCAATACCCAAGTGTTTGAGGAAATAGAATGACAATCAATAACGAAGATATCTGAAGAAGATGGGGCATCCGATGCCTTATTCTTCTTCACGAACTCAAGATAAATCTTGCACTTTCTTCGCAAATGGCTCTCCTTGCCATAATGATGGCAAGTTTCCTTTTGTGCTAGTTCTACCTTCTTAGCCCTTCTCTTCTTTCCCTTCTGCTGTTCCTTTGACTTCCTCTTAGAACCTTTCTTCGAGGAATCAACTAACAGCACCGTCCCGTGCTCATGCTTCTCAGAAGACTCCACAGTCTTTAGCATATTGAGCAGTACCACAGATGAACCTTCTAGCATCTCAGAGGTGAAGAGGAGCTTTGAGACATCGAACCTTTCGAATCTCACTTGCTCATCAACCAACTCACAAAGATGAAGGACTAGGACATGAGCATCCATATGCTCATGCTGCTTTCGTAGCTTGGGTTCCATCGCGGCTAGCATGATGCAACTCATTTGTTCAGAATCACTCACATGTTTCTGATAGGCCAACAATTGGTCCAGAGTTGCATTGTCACTAGGATGGGCGGGAAGAGGCGCTTCGAGGACATACACAAGCTTTTCCACCTTGAGAACAATTCTCAAGTTTCTAAGCTAGTCCAAGAAGTTTGACCTGTTGGATCGAAAGTGTCGCTAGAGGGGGGGGGGTGAATAGCGATACGGTGTCGTTAAAAACTTTTGCAATAAGTAAAAAGCAAGTAGAGAATGCACAGCGGAAATATAAAGTAGACAAGATATTTTTACGTGGTTCACAATCTTTCGATTGCTAATCCACGGCCCTAGTGATCCTTGATCACGTACGGAGGGCAATTCACTAAAACCACTCCTCCTCGTTGGAGGTAGGAGCAACGATTACAAAAAGAAATCAAGGCAAAGGGACACTCCCCCTTTCCTTGTTACGATTAAAGCACAAAGACAATTTAAAGAAGTAGAACTTAAATAAATATACCGACAACTCTTATAAGTAGAAGATGTAGCTTTCGTTGTCGGCGGCACTTCGTCGTAGCAAATGTGAGTAGTAGTAACGGCGTTACGACGGCGTGTTGAGAGCTCTTGAATTCTTATTGTTTTGCTTGGCGTGAACATGTCTATTTATGGATATTGAACTATGAATTTAGACATAGGTAGTGTCCAAAGTGAGGTTCTTATCCCCCAAGACTTGTTCATCCACATCCTTTGCGCCAACTCAAGGATGAGGTGTTTCATCCAACCACCTTGTGCCACCTCCAACCTCCTTGTGCGCCAACTCAAGGATGAGGTGTTTCATCCAACCACCTTGTGCCACCTCCAACCTCCTGGGGCGCCAACTTGAGGATGAGGTGTTTCATCCAACCACCTTGTGCCACCTCCAACCTCCTTGGGCGCCAACTTGAGGATGAGGTGTTTCATCCAACCACCTTGTGCCACCTCCAACCTCCTTGGGCGCCAACTTGTTGGAGCCATACAACTTGTGCCACATCATGGGAGCCAACCATCTTGTGCCAACTCACCTTATCTTGGGCGTCCACCACAAGGAAGCTTGGTGATGGTTTGGATGTCCACCTTGATGCCACATCACCCTTTGTACCAAAACACGAGTCAAGTCCAAATTCACCCCCTTGAAATTCGAGCTCTTCTCGAGGCTGGAACTTGACTAGCAGTTGACTGTAGTCAAAGGGTTTTGGACTGCAGTACAAGTTAGCTTAAAATATAAAGTACGATGGTTCTAACCATTGGATCTCGACCTAGACCTTCCATTGGAGGTATTGGGTCGGATCTACGCTTAACGACCTTGCTTCGCTTTCACACGAGCTTACCTTGTAGCCTCGCTTCCGGTCTTCACCCGAGTACCTCGACTTCCTCCGAAGTCCCTCTGGCGTTGCCCGACCACCTCGGTTCCCACCGGGTGTCACAGACCTTCCGCTCAACTTTAGCATTTCTGCACACTTAATTGAGCTCGTAAGATAACAAATATACCCTTAACTATTGAGCCTTTTGCCATAATCAAAATACCGGTTCGACTTTGGTGCCCACTGCACCAACAATCTCCCCCTTTTTGATTCATGGCAAACCGACACAAAAGTTAAGGAAAAATTAAGCATAACAGTAAGCTAGCATAATGATTAAGCATGAATGAGCTAGCATAAAGATTATGAATGAGCTAGCATAATGATTAAGCATGAATGAGCTAGCATAAAGATTAAATATGAATGAGCTAGCATAAAGATTAAATATGAATGAGCTAGCATAATGATTAAATATGAATGAGCTAGCATAATGATTAAGTATGAATGAGCTAGCATAAAGATTAAGCATGAGTGAGCTAGCATAAAGATTAAGCATGAGTGAGAAATATTATTGTTTCAAGTTCTCCCCTTTGAGGTAACCTCCTCCTTGACCGAAGGTGAGTTCTTGAAAAATAATTTTTACTCCCCCTTAATAGTTGCTTAAGTAAACGGAATTACTTAATATAAAAGGTAATAATTTTGTTTACTTTCTTCCTTACTTTTGTGACTTTCTCCCCCTTTTGCCTTAACTCAAAAAGTTTGTAAATATATTTTAAGGTTTGTAAGTCCAAGCAAGTTCCCAATATAAATATATATATATATTTTTTTTAAATAATAATAAGCTTGAAAATATGTTCATCTAAAATGTACAACTCCGGTTGGACTTGATTGATATAGAATGATCAATAAGTCTTGAAGGAGTTGATTAATTTTAAATAATTATACTCCATGGTTCATGTCGATGCACAATCTACATACGGAACTGTGGAGTAAGGTCCTAACATCTCACGCCCGTCTCGTGGCTAAGTACACAAACACATTAGTCCTATGTGTTGTGAGATGTGTTGGCTCCTTAAATCTATAGGTATATGATTTCTAAGGTAAGACTTAGGCTAATTTCATAAAAGAAGCAAAAGTAGAGTACATATATAGAAAAATTTAAATCCTACTCTATTACGCACATTACTAACTTTCGTCTTAATAAAATAAATTCGGCTTCGGTTAGTGGTTTGTTGAAGATTTCCGCTAGTTTTGATTTTGACTCAACATTCTCTAGTTGTATAGTTCCATTAGTTACATGTTCCCTAATGAAGTGGTGTTTAACTTCTATATGTTTTGTCCTAGAATGACATATTGGATTTTTAGTTAAGTTAATTGAACTAATGTTATCTATGTAGGTTTTAATGTTGTTAAAGATTAAGCTAAAGTCTTGGAGAGTGTGCTTCATCCACGAGGTGAGAGACACACTCACCCATCGCATAGCGTATTCGGCCGGTGGTAGATAAGGCAGCGCAATCTTTGCTTCCCTCTTGCGCAACTTACTAGACTCGAGCCGGATTTGACAACAACCACTCGTGCTCTTTCTATCGAGTTTACTACCGCATAGTCGAGTCGGAGTGCCGATTAGATTAAACTCGGTAGATCTAGGGTACCAAATACCTACGTTTAGCGTGCCCTTTAGATATCTAAGGATACGCTTGACTAGGGTTAGGTGAGACTCCTTGGCACAGGTTTGTAACCTTGCGCACATACTTACATGAATAAAATGTCGGGTCGGCTCGCGGTTAAGTATAGGAGACTTCTATTAACGCTCTATAGTATTTTAGGTCAGCGGGTTTTCCTTCTACATCTTCGTTTATATTAACATTAGTTGCCATAGGTGTATTGATTATTTTAGCATCTTGCATTCCAAATCGATTTATTAAGTCCTTAGTATATTTTTGTTGATGTAAATATATTCCATCTTTAGTTTGTTTAATTTGTAAACCTAAGAAAAACTTAACTCTCCCACTAAATTCATTTCAAATTCACTTTCCATAAGTGAGATGAATTAGTTTAGCGAGGATCGAGTTGGTAGTTCAAAATTATATCATCTACATAGATTTGGGCTATAAAGATTTCTTTTCCTACGGTTTTAACGAATAAGGTTGACTAAACCTTGGTTGAATCCTTTGGACTTAAGATAGATCGAAAGCCTTTCGTACCAAGCTCTTGGGGCTTGTTTGAGTCCATATAGGGCTTTCTTAAGTCACAGGACATGGTCGGGTTTATCTAGATTTTCAATCCGGAGGTTGGTAGACGTAAACTTCTTCCTTAATGTATCCATTCAAAAATGCTGACTTGACATCCATTTGAAACAATTTAAAACCTCGATGTGCGGCATATGCTAACAACATTCGGATGGACTCTAGTCCTGCACGGGGCGTAGGTCTCATCGTAATCTAAACCTTCGACTTGACTAAACCCTTTTTGCGACTAACCTAGCTTTATTTCTAACTACTTCACCTTTATCATCAAGTTTATTTGAAATACCCACCTTGTTCCAATAATTGATTTTTCTTTAGGTGGTGGTACTAATTCCGGACTTCATTTCTAGTGAATTGAGCTAGCTCTTCTTGCATAGCAATAATCCAGTCGGGATCAAGAAGTGCTTGTTCAATAGTTTTGGGTTCGATTTTGGAAATTAACGAGATTTGACTAAGGTTTCGATATGAAGCTCTAGTTCAAACCCCTAAATTTGGATCACCTATAACTTGATTGATAGGATGATTTGTTTGAGTCTTAGTGTGACTCGGGTTAGGGTCATCTATCACTTGGTCGATAGGATGACTTGGGTGAGTTCTAGTTTGACTTGGGTTAGAGTCATCTATCACTTGGTCGATAGGATGACTTGGGTTAGGACGAGATTCAAGTTCAAGATCGGAGTCGGGTTCGCTATAAGTTGATTTGCTAGTTGGTTTTGTTAAGGATTGAACGGGTTCGTGTCCTTCGTCGAAAACTATATTAATGGTTTCTTCGACTCTAAGAGTGTAGGATCAATGGAATTACTAAAGGGTTGTTTGTAAGTTTTTTAAACCTAAATCATCTCACCAATATCTACATGATCAAAACATGTTATTCCTATGTGTTACTGTGAGATGACTTTCAATTTTACTTGATTAATTTTAACCAACATTAGGTTAGATTCGGATTTAGTCTAAGCTCATCAAGTAATCTTTTCAAGAGATTAGCTTCCAGGTCGTGGCGAGGCACAGAGGCCTTCTTTGATCGGAACAACGACCACTTCCTTAGACAAAGCTAATTTCAAGAAATTGATAACTCGACTTACTTGAGACTACGTCTTGGTCTAACTAGTTATTTTTGAAAAGAGGCTCCCCGAGGCTCAATCTTTTCGTAGGATTTTAGTTGGTTTATTTTTGAAAAGAGGCTCCCCGAGGCTCAATCTTTTCGCAGGATTTTAGTTGGTTATGAGTCCTATCTAACCATTCTAAAAATAAAGGAAAAACTAAGCATGCAATTTCTAAGACTTAACAAAAATACATTTTGTATTGGCTCCCCCTGGACCATTGAATCAGTGGGTCTATTCACATAGTGAATTTGGTCCTTGGGAACCCAATACATGTTAGATCCTAAAGTTGAAATCAAAGTGGTCTTAGGGACCCATGCTTGGACATTTTTCTTATGTTGGTTTACTATAGACATATATGACTTATTGGTTGTATTTGAGTTAAACCCGAGTCCGGCCTTGTTGTACACGGCCCTTTGTGATCCAAGTAAGAGGTCAAGTCCCTTGGATCCCAAAGTGAACCTTTCCAATGTGTTCCTAAGGTCTTCGACTTGTGTCTTCAAAAGCGAGTTCTCAACTTCAAGCTTTTCAACTTGAGTTGAGTCCTCCTCTTGAATACGAGTAGTCGAAGAGGTTAGGGAGACCTCATGTTTGAGAAGGTTAACCTCCTCAATTAGGGTCTCGACCTTGGACTCGGACTTAGCTAGTTTATTATTTAAAAATTTAATTGCACCATACAAAGTATTAAGTAACGACCGACTTACCCTTAATGATTCTTTTGAACCGGATACGGATCCGTGGCTTTTCTTGAATGGAAGCTCATCATCGGATTCGGTCTCGGACTCTTCTTGATTTGAGTCGTGCTCGGTCGGCTTGGCCATTAGAGCTTGGATATCGTCTTCTTCCTCCGACAACTCCTCCCAAGTAGCGTTTAGCGCTTTCTTGGTCTTTGATGCGTTATTCTTTAGCTTTGGGCACTCGGACTTGATGTGACCGAACCTGTTGCACTCATAGCATCTAAAATTAGAAGTATTTGAATTAGGTTTAGGCTTACCTTGAGTTGTTGGTCGATTTGTCTCTTGATCATCTTAGAACTAGATTGACTAGTTCGGATTCTATTCGAGTCTACTTCCGATTCGGACTCGCCTTCTTCCTTCGGGGTGGCTTGCTTGCGGGCTTCTTCTTCTTGGAACACCGCAACTAACGCAATACTCTTCTCGGCACGGACCACGTTAGTTTGCTCATGTAATTCAAGTTCAAACAATTCGTCTAACCTAATTTTAGAAAGGTCCTTGGAGACCTTGTAGGCATCGACCATGGATGCCCACAAGGTGGTCCTAGGAAAGCGAGTTAAGAGAATACGATAAGGTCGCGATTCTCGACCTTTTGTCCGATGGCATGGAGTTGGTTGACGATGTCTTGGATACGAGCATGTAGTTGAGTTGCGGTCTCGTTTTCCTGCATTTTCAAGTTATACAATTTATTTAAAAGTAAATCTCTTTTACATACCTTCGTCGGTGCCTTCGTGTAGTTCCACTAGCTTGGTCCATAAGTCCTTTGCACTAATGAAGGGGCGGTTGAGCTCTTCCTTGACAACCCACATTGCAAGATTTGAGTTGCCTTGGCATCGGCTTCTACTTGTTTTTTCATGGAATTTGACCATTGATCGTAACCCAAAGATTCACCATCTTCATTAATAGGAAGTGTGAAACCGGTTTGAATTACGATCCACATCTCGATTTGGGTTTTAAGAAAGCATTCCATCCGACCCTTCCAATAACGAAAGTCATTACGTTGTAAAAGCGGGGTCGAGCGGTGCTAAACCCTTCGAGCTGGGCCATTTAAAAACAAGAAGAAGAACGACGAAAAGAATCTTGCAAAACACACACGGAAAGAATATTCCAAGACTTTCGTCTTGGATTAGTAGTCTTGAGAAGTAAAAAGATATATAAAATGTAACTTGCAAAAAGAAATAAACAATAAAATGCGAATGTCGTTGAAGTTCCGGAGGACAACCTTACTCGGGATCTAACCCGAAGGACAACCTTATCCGGATCCTAAAGCCTCTAATGCAATTCTATATGTAGGAGAAGATAAGCAAGTGAAATAATTATACGAAAACAGAAATAAATAAATAAAAATCTGTAAAAAGAAAAACAAAGCTAGATTGGTGGTTTCACGAATCTTAGCGCCCGACTCGATACCAATTGTTGGATCGAAAGTGTAGCTAGAGGGGGGGGTGAATAGCGATACGGTGTCGTTAAAAACTTTTGCAATAAGTAAAAAGCAAGTAGAGAATGCACAGCGGAAATATAAAGTAGACAAGATATTTTTACGTGGTTCACAATCTTTCGATTGCTAATCCACGGCCCTAGTGATCCTTGATCACGTACGGAGGGCAATTCACTAAAACCACTCCTCCTCGTTGGAGGTAGAACGCGATTACAAAAAGAAATCAAGGCAAAGGGACACTCCCCCTTTCCTTGTTACGATTAAAGCACAAAGACAATTTAAAGAAGTAGAACTTAAATAAATATTCCGACAACTCTTATAAGTAGAAGATGTAGCTTTCGTTGTCGGCGGCACTTCGTCGTAGCAAATGTGAGTAGTAGTAACGGCGTTACGACGGCGTGTTGAGAGCTCTTGAATTCTTGTTTTTTTGCTTGGCGTGAACATGTCTATTTATGGATATTGAACTATGAATTTAGACATAGGTAGTGTCCAAAGTGAGGTTCTTATCCCCCAAGACTTGTTCATCCACATCCTTTGCGCCAACTCAAGGATGAGGTGTTTCATCCAACCACCTTGTGCCACCTCCAACCTCCTTGTGCGCCAACTCAAGGATGAGGTGTTTCATCCAACCACCTTGTGCCACCTCCAACCTCCTTGGGCGCCAACTTGAGGATGAGGTGTTTCATCCAACCACCTTGTGCCACCTCCAACCTCCTTGGGCGCCAACTTGAGGATGAGGTGTTTCATCCAACCACCTTGTGCCACCTCCAACCTCCTTGGGCGCCAACTTGTTGGAGCCATACAACTTGTGCCACATCATGGGAGCCAACCATCTTGTGCCAACTCACCTTATCTTGGGCGTACACCACAAGGAAGCTTGGTGATGGTTTGGATGTCCACCTTGATGCCACATCACCCTTTGTACCAAAACACGAGTCAAGTCCAAATTCACCCCCTTGAAATTCGAGCTCTTCTCGAGGCTGGAACTTGACTAGCAGTTGACTGTAGTCAAAGGGTTTTGGACTGCAGTACAAGTTAGCTTAAAATATAAAGTACGATGGTTCTAACCATTTGATCTCGACCTAGACCTTCCATTGGAGGTATTGGGTCGGATCTACGCTTAACGACCTTGCTTCGCTTTCACACGAGCTTACCTTGTAGCCTCGCTTCCGGTCTTCACCCGAGTACCTCGGCTTCCTCCGAAGTCCCTCTGGCGTTGCCCGACCACCTCGGTTCCCACCGGGTGTCGCAGACCTTCCGCTCAACTTTAGCATTTCTGCACACTTAATTGAGCTCGTAAGATAACAAATATACCCTTAACTATTGAGCCTTTTGCCATAATCAAAATACCGGTTCGACTTTGGTGCCCACTGCACCAACAATACCCAGTCAATTTATTTGAATCCAAAATGGAACGCAAATTCAAACACATCATGATCAATATATTAACTTAGAAATACAAAACGAGCATATATGAGAAAGATGATTTTAAAATGCATCAATATACATTTATAAATCCCATTCATTTTTCGAATTTCAAAAACCCCAAAATCACTTCGGGAGATTGTAGGTCCATCTCCGAATGGGCTGATATCCATCATAGTTATGAACAACCTTGGAGAGAGTCCAACAAGCCATTCATAACTACGACGGTAGGTATCATCTATACCGATTGCATATCCCGTATATGCAACTATCACAATGTGCTATCAACTAATTGAATGTTCACACATACATCGGGTTGTTAACACATTAACAAGTATGCATCATATGCATAGCACCCAACTTCACCTCCCTTTACATCGACCTTGGAGAGAGTCCAACAAGCCGATGCTCCAGGTTAAAGTCAACCCATTAATCAGGACATAGTTTTAATATGGTTAGAGCGCATTCAACCAATTAGCCCAGCTTGGAGAGAGTCCAACAACCAAAGCTAACGATTGACCTCTGCCTCTTACCATATTAGTATTAAACTATTCCATGGTTTGAACATATTCAGGTTCGAGCCGGGCTTGGAGAGAGTCCAACAACCCAAACAAGAAATAGAATTCTGGTTCTAACCATATTAATGGAAGGTGTAGGCTTTAATATTGATTAAGGGTTTTTATGTCTCATCCTCTTTGCATGTAAATAACTATTATCTACATGGCATGGCATACATGGCATACATCTACATGTCACGACACGCATGGCATAATGTTATGCATCTAATGCAATTACATGGCATATAATTATGTCATGTATATAATTTTCTTATATGTCATAACTATTTATGGAAATAAAATATGTTTAAGATTTGATTCTCCAAATCAAATCATAATTAAATTAGGAAACAAATTTCCAAATCTAATCACATATTTTATTCATGGAATTATTTGATTAAGGAAAATCTATTTAGGAAACTAATTTCCTAAATCATTAAAACTACTTATGGAAATAAAATATTTTAAGATTTGATTTCCCAAATCAAATCATGATTAAATTAGAAAACAAATTTCCAGAATCTAATCAAATATTTTATTTATGGAAAATATCAATTTCCATAAATACTTCCAACTTTCCAAAAGTGGAAGATTTCCATAAATACTTCTAAACTTTCCAAAATTGAAAAATTTTCATAAATACTTCTAAATTTCCAAAATTTAGAAAATTTCCAGAAATACATTATGACAATCGCAAAACCATTTTTACGATTATGTCGAAACACAACCTGGGCTCTGATACCACTGTTGGGTTTCCGGCACCGCGGCGTGTGTGTGTTCGATCATGTTTCGTAAATATGAACACAGCGGAAGCAATTAAAAATAATAAATCTACATTTATTACAACACACACAACACACACATGCATTTTACAACAAGTGTAGACATAACCGTAAATTAAAATTTTCAATAAAAGAAATTTATCTACGTTATACCTTTCGTATGACGTGTAGCGGGAACGACATCAACCGGAACGATCCTCGTAAGAATCGTCTCTATCCGTATCCACGCCGAGCTCCTCGGGATGACTTCGCTAAGTCACGAGCTTCGTCTTCGTACGGGTTACTAGCCTCGTGTTGAAGACGACGTGATCGAGAGATGTTCACGATCCGAATCCAAATTCGGATCCTAAAACGAGTTCTCAAAACTCGCTTCTCCGGAGAGGTATTCGTCAACCGTTTGACGAATCCTTCGTCCTCCACCTCAGAGGATTACCGGAGATCAAATCCCCGGTAAGTTAGCCGCTGTCGGAGCACTAACCGTCGTACAAACGACGCTCCGACAACAAAGAAACAAGCTGTCCAGAAAAACTGGACAGCTTTTGGTGGAGAAATAGAGGCCGGCCAAAGGAGATGTGGAGCTCACCTTATCACCGAACCCACAAGAGATCACCGGAGGGTCGCCGGAGCATCGCCGGCTGAAGCTTGGATGCCGGCGGCAAGGAGGTGGCAGCAGCTCCATGAAGTTGGCGGCAACACCATGTTGGGCGGCAACAACAAAAGGAGGCTAGGGTTGGGCGGCCAAAACTTCATTAGCTTTAGGGTTAGGGTTTAAGCCCTATTTTATAGAGAACTAATTCTCTTAATGGTTAATGGATCATATCCATAAAGCCCGTTAACCCGCTCCATTAAGATAAGTTAAAATAAACCAAACCATGATGGTTTATTTTAAGTTAAAATGAACCGAACCAACTTTTGGTTCATTCGTTTAAAATAAACCAAACCCTTTGGTTTATTCTCATCCATTGGATTAGAACCAAACCATTTTGGTCCATCCATTATGTCTTCATAAGACACGGCCCATCCACGCTTCCATTGCGACTGAAACAATTCATGCTCGCTTTATGTTTGGTCCAACCAAACATAGTTTCTCTCGGTCTGAGAATCCCATTCTCAAGCTCGTTTTAAATCCTTTGGATTACACTCGTTGTGCGTGTGACCAAATAGGTTCTCGGTTTATGTTGGCAGTCTATAATTAACCATTAATTATAGAACGATCATGAGTGGCACCTAGTAGTACATCATGATCCCCAATTAACCGAAAAGATCAACGGTTGATCCAGAACTATTTCTGAAACCCTTCAGTCGCTCGAATGAATCGTGCCCCATTCCCTTCACTCATCTTATACCCACTTGGTTCAGGACATGGTCTATTGTGTCAGTCCCCACTAGGCTGACTACGTCACACCTAGCCCAAGTATCATTTCCTCGTCCTACGGATTCTAGTTACTCCACATGTATCGAAGAGTACCTTACTCTAAATATGTAATGCTTTGGCCAAAGACTTTAGTAACAATCCGATGAGAGGCCATGGGTATACATCTCCTCGCAAGGAGTGGTGAATCCTTTATAGGCTATTCAAACACCTTCGATCATTTCGAATTATACCCAATCATCCCGGGTCCACATCTCCTCGGAGATGTTTGCTTAAGATGTCAAAGCATAAGTCTCCATGATCAAGATGACTTGAATACCGCAAGTCAAAGGAACATCGCACTTAAGCCATGGTAAGAACTTCATTGACATATCTATATATGCAGAGAACCATATGAAGTCTTACGGCTGGTCACTCCAATGAACTAGTTACCATAACTAGCATCCACGATCAACTCCGGACATCACTATGTCTCCAGCCAGTGAGAATCAGCTGCTTGGATACACCAAGGAGTATACCTCGTGCTAGTCTCGACAGAATTGATGGTGTCCAAATCCATCAATTTATCGACTAGGGATAATTCCGATACATCACAATTACACATGTAGAGATACTCACTAGTTGTGATCCAATCACAAATTCTCTCATGCTGTGAATCGTATCGTGGACATTCAGTAAATGAGTTTAAGATCCAATCAAATACATTAAACATGTATACTCAAATAGTGAATCTTCATTTATCATATAAATGGTTCATACATAAGGCGATTGCCTTAGGACATCTCTCATATATTACTAACATGTTGACCGTGCCCATGACATAGCAGATATTTGGTCTCGTACATAGCATCGCATACATGAGGCTTCCTATCGCCGAAGCATAAGGAACCGCCTTCATCTCCTCTATCTCCTCAGATGTTCTAGGGCACATCTCCTTAGATAAAGGAACTCTATGTCTGAAAGGTAGAAAACCCTTCTTGTAGTTCTGCATGCTAAAATGATCCATAATCGTGTCTATGTATGAAGCTTGGGATAAGCACAACATCCTTTTCCTGCGATCCCTTATAACCTTGATCCCAAGGATGTGTCCCACCTCTCCCAAGTCCTTTATATCAAACTGTTTGGACAACCATACCCTTATGTCTGATAACACCTTGATATTGTTGCCAATCAACAAAATGTCATCTACGTATAGTACAAGAAATACCACTACGTTTCCATCACATCTCTTGTATACACAAGACTCATCCGAACTTTAAATAAATCCATAAGACTGGATTACCTCATCAAAGCGGATGTTCCAAGACCTCGAAGCTTGCTTCAATCCATAAATGGACCGATTAAGCTTACATACAAGATGCTCTTTGCCCTTCGCAATGAATCCCTCTGGTTGCTTCATATAGATGTTTTCCTCAAGACTTCCATTAAGGAAAGCTGTCTTGACATCCATCTGCCACACCTCATAATCCATATGAGCTGCTATGCATAAGAGAATCCGGATAGACTTAAGCATGGCTATCGGCGAAAAGGTCTCCTCATAATCGATACCCTCTTTCTGAGTATACCCCTTCGCAACAAGCCTTGCTTTGAAGGTCTCAACCTTCCCATCTATTCCTCTCTTTCTTTTGTAGATCCACTTGCATCCAATGGTTTTTACACCATCGGGTGGTTCTACTAGCTCCCAGACCTGATTTAAATCCATAGATTCAATCTCAGTATTCATTGCATTTTGCCAAGATGCTGCATCTTTATCTTGGATTGCCTCGTCATATGTCCTGGGATCAGGTTCTTGTTCGCCAGGGACCAAATCAGAAGATTCTCCCAAGAACATGAATTTATCAGGCTGTCTCACAACCCTCCCACTACAACGAGGTATCTCCTGTGTATCCTCTGTGACACGTGGTGCAGTGACTTGCGGTATATCCTCTTATACCGGTGGTACTGAAGAAGTGACTTCCCCTTTTAATTCCTCCAGAACAATTTTACTCTTGGGCTTGTGGCTCATCACATAGTCTTCCTCTAGAAATTTGGCGTTCGTGCTAACGATCACCCTCTGATCTCTAGGACTATAAAACAAACCACCCTTCGTTCCTCTAGGATAGCCAATGAACATGCGTACTTCTGTATGAGGTTCCAACTTACCAGTATCTACCTTCAGCACATGTGCTGGACTCCCCCATATCCGAATATGTCTTAGACTAGGCTTTCGCCCAGTCCACAATTCTATGGGAGTAGAAGGCATTGATTTAGATGGAACTAAGTTCAGAATGTACACCGCCGTATCTAGAGCATATCCCCAGAACGAATCTGGCAACTCAGAATAACTCATCATCGATCTAACCATCTCCATAAGAGTCCTATTCTTTCGCTCTGCTACACAATTCTACTGGGGTGTGCCAGGTGCAGACAATTGGGATTAAATCCCAGCCTCTGATAAGTAATTCCTAAACTCTCCTAGGAGGTACTCACCACCACGATCAGATCGTAGTGTCTTGATACTTTTACCTTGACGTTTCTCCATATCAGCCTTGAATTCTTTGAACTTGTCAAAGCATTCAGACTTGTGGCGCATCAGGTAAATGTATCCATATCTTGAGTAATCATCTATAAAAGAGACGAAATACTCAAAACCACCTCTAGCATGGATAGACATAGGACCACACAAATCAGAATGAACCAATTCTAACACATCTTTGGCTCTATACCCCTTGGCCTTAAAAGACCTCTTGGTCATTTTACCCTCCAAGCAAGATTCACAGGTTGAGAAATCCTCCACCACTAATGAACCCAGAGGTCCATCAACTATCAACCTTTGAATTCTGCTTAGGTTAATATGACCAAGCCTAAGATGCCAAAGATATGTTTGGTTCATCTTCGAAGGTTCTTTTATCTTATTGGAATTAGAAGATGAGTTATTAACTTCAATTTGCGTCATGGGAGGTTTTGGTTCAAGTGTGTATATATTTCCTATCAATGCACCTGAACAAATAATGTCCCTATTCCTTTTTATAACAACTCTGTCATTAAAAAAATAGAATATCCATCCATAAACAATTTAGAAACCGAAATTAAATTCTTTCTAAATAAAGGTATATAAAGGCAATTCTTAAGAACCAAAAGTTTATTTTTCTCAAAAGATAAATGAACGTCTCCCACTGCAATAGCTGCCACCTTCGTGGCATCGCCCAAGTACATGGTAATCTCCTCCTCAGCCAGTCGTCTGGTTTCCTGGAACCCCTGCAAAGTATTGCAGACATAATTAGTGGCTCCCGTATCTACACACCAGGTGCCGGTAGATAACACCGCTAAATATGTTTCAACGACTAGACTACCTTTGTTCTGCTTGTGGTTGGGGCAGTCCTTCTTCCAGTGTCCAGTCTGCTTACAAGTGAAGCACTTGCCTTTCGACTTCTTCACTCCTCCTTGAGTACCTCCCACCGCCTTTGCCCCAGTTTGTTTCTTCTTCTTCTTGCCTTTCGGCTTAGAAGTAGAAACCTTTTGGGTCACCATGGCATGTGCCTGAGCACTATGATGAAATAGCCCCTCTGTCGCCTGGAGTTCTGTCAGAAGCTCCGCCAACGAATACAACCTCTTGTTCATGTTGTAGTTTAGGCGAAACTGCTCAAAACTCCTAGGTAGAGACTGGAGAATGATATCAACCTGGGTTTCCCCATCGATCTCAGCTCCGAGGACTTCCAACTCATTCAAATAAGCCATCATCTTGAGAACATGATCCCTTACGAGTGTTCCCTCGATCATGGTGGTCGTCATCAAGTTCCTCATGGCTTCTTGCCTCGCAGCCCGATTCTGGTGTCCGAAAAGCTCTTTGAGATTGAGCATCATGTCATAAGTAGTGGGCATGGCTTAATGCTGATGTTGCAGTACATTTGACATAGATGCCTAAATGTAACACCGCGCCATCTCATCGGCCTTGATCCACTTCTTATAACTCTCTCTCTCCTTTTCCCTAGAATCATCTACAGCCTTAGGAGGGCACTCTTCGAGGAGTACATATTTGTATTCCTCAGCAGTCAAGACAATGTCATGATTCCTCGTCCAATCAACATAGTTGGGTCCAGTAAGTTTATTCTTTTTCAGTATCACAACAAGCGGGTTGAAAGTCATTTTGAAAGAAAACCTAAGAATCACATAGATCAAAACATTAGATTTAAAAAAATTATTGATTCCTCAAACAATAAAATTTTAAAATCAACCGACACTTCAAATCACCGAGAATATCGTATGCCACGATAGTGTGGACGTATACGAATTCTACATTTGTAAGAGGAGGTTTTACCCATTAATTTTACTATCTTGTCAACCTAACTTTTTGACAAGTAAAATTAATAGTTGGTTCCTCTTTGGCCCTACAAATAAAAGTAGTGACTCCGATGGGGAGGATACTTATATTTGTATCTAAGTGTTCACCATTACTCGGTACCAAGGTAATTATCTCAGGTTATGTGCCTTCCGATGGGGAAGTACACATGCTCCTTAATAATTCCCTATAACCATATTCGACCTTGTGATCCGCAAACAAACTCATCCGATGGGGAGGAAGGCAATCAGAGCCAACGCGCATGTTTGTTTGCATCACATGTCAAATTGTAATGGAGGTCGTGGGAATTTATAAAAATATCCCTCTCCCACTTAGTAATTTGAAATTGAGGAATTTTCTAGCCTACGACATGCATTTCAAACAATAAACAATAAATATGAAAAATAAATTATTTTCCAACTATTATGGCTTTTGTCTTCAATATGTCTCTCATCGCATCGCTTTCTCGTCCGCTCCTCCTACGCCATGTACGAGCCATCCGGAGATCCGAGCCGAAACTAAAATCTATTTTAATTTACATCCATCGATCCTATACTCCACGAGAGAGTGTACATGAAATCTAGATCAAATGTAAACTAAAATAAAAAGAGTGGCTAAACAATGTCGTATCTAATTTACAAAAAAAATTATATACTAGCCTCGTCAACCCCGAGGATTCAACAAAATATACACATACAATCACATACACACATATGGCCATAATAGTCGGATCTTATGCCTGCAACCAAAGAGTTAACCTACACATATCCTACTATTATCTGACACATATAATATATGGAAAAAATGCATAAGAGTAACCGAAACCTAAACACACAAAACCGGAAACCTTGGCTCTGATACCAATTGTAGGGTTTCATTGAGTGATGCGTGAGGGGAAACTTCGCTTCCCACTTCAACTCGGTCGCTTGTTCATGGCTATCCCATCGATGTCCCCAGATTAAAAATTTAATCCTAGACAAAAGGGAACACCCAAGCAACCTTGCCACAGTCGTGCTATTCGTTTAGAGTAGTCACTTGAACAAACTTGTTGTTCAAGCGACCAACCTCTATTCCACGAATAGCCGCGGAATAGACGATGTACGGATCATCGGTTTTTGTGTTTATGTTCGGGATCCAAGTATTATTTAGCCACAAACAGAATATATCATGCTCATAATTGAAAAAAAAAATAAACATGTAACATATGAAAATAGAGAATCGATATACCTCTCGATCTTCTATTGTATGACCTTCCTCCTTTCGGATATATCATGCTCATAATTGAAAAAAAAATAAACATGTAACATATGAAAATAGAGAATCGATATACCTCTCGATCTTCTATTGTATGACCTTCCTCCTTTCGGACGTCGTGTGGGCGACGATCTACCAAAAGTTGAAGCTCCTAGATCACTAATCTTCCTTCCTTACTCGTTCCAAGCAAGAGGGAGAATAGAAACAAGGCTCTTTTCCTTATTTCTACCAACCACCAACCTCCAAGGATGGAGCTTGCCGCCGGCCAAGAAGGAAGAGGAGATTATGATGGAAACCAGCCAAGACACTAAGGGAAAGCCCTAAATCTTGTTACCACCGGCCAAGGAGAAGGAGAAGGGAAGCTTTGGCCACCGGCCAAGGTGAGGAAGGAGTTGTTTGGGCACCGGCATGCTTGAGAAAGAAGGAGATAAGGAAATAGATTCCTTATTTGGTGCCTCCAACCCCTATTCTTCTTGCCGCCCAAAACCCTAGTCCTTTCTCTATTGGAATTCTCCTCCACGCCAGCCCCTTGTTCTCCTTTTATAGAGTTAGGGATAAGCCTCCTTTTAATCTCCACCATTGGTTCTAGGGATTTAATCTCAACCGTCGGATCTAGAGATTTAATCTCAACCGTCGGATCTAGAGATTTAATCTCTACCTTTGGATCTAGAGTTTTGTTTCTATCCATTGGATCTAAGCTTTATGAGGTTTTAATAGGCTATAATAGGGACCATGAGGAGGAGTTGGATCTTGGCCACCCATGGATCAAGCCCACATAAAGTCCGATCCATTAATGATAATCCAATCCACTAAAGGATTATCATTGATCTACCTCACCAACTCCCATAAGTTAAGTTGAGCTCCATATATTATTTGTACATTTTCTCCCCGTGTTTACGATCTTGAATGTCCGTCGATTAATTAATTTACTGACCATTAATTAATCAATATATAACTCTATGAGTAGTACCACTCAACCTTTTAATGATGCCGGACCAAGTCCACCTGCAGGGTTTAAATGATGAACCTTTTGAGCTCCTCAAGGGGACACATCATCCTAAAATATAGGACACAGTTTCCTCCTATAATCAACGGCACACCATTTAATTAATATCATCTTTCAACTTACCGAGCCTATCGATTTAATCTATAAATCTCGCCCATTGGTAAATCAAAGAGATGAATATTAAGTATATGTGCCCGTTATTATATTGGGATAAAGAGTATGTACAATATAATATCTGAGGTCTGATTCGATTATGTAGTCAGCAATAAATCGAATCACCTCTAAGTCGGTCTTGCTCAATACACACGAAGTGCACTAGTGTGATTCTATGGTCAAGACAAACCAATCCCAAATCACACTACAACCATTCCAATGTTTTGTCCAAAGCCATCTCGGTTGTGAGCCTTTACTTATACTTCACAAGGAACTGATAACATGATCTCCCGTGTGACACCACACACCATGTTATCTACAATGTAATGTATTAGACAATATGCATAGCCATAAAAATATGCAAACAATTATCATGTGATTCTTATTTCAAAATAAAGTTGTTCATACAAAAGATAGACTTTTCAATATACATCCCAACAACCCCGTGGATGACCGTAGCAATGCTTATGAAGAACTCAAGAACCGAACCAACAAAAACATATCAAAAATGCACTTCCGCATCTCAATATTTAATCAACATATCCAGCGCTTATCAAAAGTATGCAACACCCATACCCGCAATGCTACAAGCCTTCATCGAGAACTATCAGAAATGCAACACTCAAAAGAAGAACGTTGGCTAGCCCGAGAAACCCAATTGTTGACAATAATGGCCTTCAAATATGAAACATATTTTCAAAGAGGATTTGGCCATTTAACACGTTACTGATTAAGGCTTACTCCCCTCTGACCAGTCCACCAAATTCTATGATGCAGAAGATGCTTTTCATAAATTTCCCCTAGAAGCTTTCGCTATTGATACCGATTCATACTAATAACAACTCATGTAATTGCTGTAATAAACCTATTCCTCTTTTTATCCAGGATATCTCATTATCAATCAATGTAACTAGTTGTACTTTGAATTACTAGAATATATGACTATGGCTTCAACAACTTTCTTAATTAGTTTGTCTTTCATCTACACACTCCTTATTCTGTCATGATCTATATCTCTAAGTCTCACATTTCCCAATTACTTCCATCCCCCTAAATATAACTAACTCTTATTAAAAATGCATCAAACCCCATATCTGTAAAAATTTCCCACATCAAAATATATGGATACAAAATATCCTTCATCACAACATACATATACCAAATATTTCTGTAACATGAAGTGGACCCCTTTATAACCACCTACTAATCCATTATCTCCATAATAAAAACCACTTTGATTCCCTGACCCCACAATTACTCCATAAAAAATGAGCGGGGAAAAACCATTATTTCCCTCCTTTCCTCTTATATGTTCATCCCTATATATACAGAGACTACTGTCATCCTTTTTTCCTTAGTTCCCTTTTTCCTCTTCTGAATTATATCTTCTAAGAATGCCCAATCCATAGAAAAGCTTCGGAGGGAGCCGAAGAATCTATGAGGATACCTGAAGCAAAGCTACAAGTCACAAAAAGACCTAAGGTAAGCTCGTGTGTGTGAGTGAAAGTTAAGACGGGTCGTCCGTACGGGGACATCCTTAGGCGGTGATCTAATCAAGACTTCCCATGGAAGGTCTAGGTCGAGATCAGATGGTACGTGGCCATTGAATTCACTCTTATTACTTTGATTTCGAGCTAACTCTGATGCAGATGGATACCCTAGTCAACAGTCGACTGTTGGCTGTTAGTAGTCGATTGTCATTTAAATTCCAACTTCGATGAGAGTCAAACTTCATCCCCTCATCTTAGGGTGAGGTGGGCTTTTTGGATAGAACTTGATCTCAACGTCTAGGGGGTTGGAAGCCTATAAAAGAAGGGGGGTTTCACCCCTTTAGGTCATCATTCAAGCTCTCTAAACAACTCCACAATGCTACTCTTCTACGACAACTCTACGACGACGAAGCACTGCCGAAACACTGACGACACGAGCTCAACCTTCACCCTCTTAGTCGTCGATATCAGTTTCATATTTAGTTACTTCTAATTGTTGTATTCCATTTCTTTTATCAAGATTTTATCGTAACGAGGAGAGGGGGTTTGTCTCTCTACCTCGAGATTTCTCGAAGTTTTGTAATCGTCATCTCCTACCTCAAACGAGGAGAAGTTTTAGTGAATTTCCCTCTGTATGCGGTCACGGATCGCTAGAGCCTTGGATTAGCAGCTGGTAGGTTGTGAAACAAGTAGAACCAAGCCTTGTTCATTTATTTTCCGCTGTGCATTTTACTCTTGCTTGTGTTTTAATCGTATCGACCAAAAGAATTCACGTGCGCTATTCACCCCCCCCCTCTAGCGCTCTTTTTATGATCCAACAATTGGTATCACAGCAGGGGCGCTACGATTTGGTGTAACCACCAATCTAGCATCTTGTTAAGTTTGTTTTCATATTAGTTTTTCGATTTATAGCATTTTTCATTTCATTTAATTCCTATCTCCCGCACTACTAATCCAAGACGAGAGTTTTGGTACCTTTTGTCATTTTTTGTTTTTTTTTTGCTAGGTTCCCTTTTCTTTCTAAATGACCCATATTGAAGGGTTTAGCACCGCCTGACCCCCGTTTTACAACGAAGATGACTTCCATTACTAGAAGGGTTAGATGGAGTGCTATTTAAAAACCCAAGTAGAGATGTGGATCGTAATTCAAATCGGGTTCACACTTCCGACTAATGAAGATGGTGAATCATTGGATTGTGATCAATGGAAAAATTCCATGAGAGACCAAGTGGAAGCCGATGGCAAGGCTATGCAAGTCCTACAGTGCAGCTTGTCCAAAGAAGAGCTCAATCGCGTCGGCCTCTTCATAAGTGCGAAGGACTTGTGGAACAAGCTTGTCGAGCTACACAATGGAACCGATGATGCTAAGGTATGTAAAAGAGATCTATTGTTTAATAAATTGTACAATCTTAAGATGCAGGAACATGAGACCGCCACCCAATTACATGCACGAATCCAAGATATCGTCAATAGTCTACATTTGAACGGATAGAAGGTCGAAAACTGGGACTTAAGAAGGTATGTGCTTAACGCTTTCCCTAGGACTACCTTGTGGGAATCCATGGTTGATGCCTACAAGGTTTCTAAGGATCTTTCTAAGATTAGACCTGATGAAATGTTTTCTGAATTTGAACTTCATGAATAGTCTAATTTGGCCCCTGTCGAAAAGAGTATTGCCTTGTTTGCAGGATCGAAGAAGAAGCTCAAAAACAAACCACCACCGGAGGAAGAAGACAAGACTGAGTCAGAGATAGACGATGAGATGGAGACCAAACTAGTAAATCTAGTTCATAAGATGATCAAAAGTCGAAAATGACACATCAATCAATCCAAGGAAAGTAAGTCTAAATCAAATTCCAACTATAGATGCTATGAGTGTAACAGGTTGGGCCACATCAAGTCGGAATGTCCAAAACTCAAGAACAAGGCACAAAAGTCTAAGAAAGCACTCAATGCTACGTAGGAGGAATCTTCAGAGGAGGAAGATGAGCTCAACAACCCCATCTTCATGGCTAAGCTGACCAAACCCGAGGAAGAGTTCGACTCCGGATCTGACCACAAGTCTCTATTTAAGACAAGCCACTGATCCGTATCCGGTTCAAAAGGTTCACTCAAGGTAAGTCAGTCTTTAATTGATATGTTATATAGTGCAATTAAGTTTTTAACTAGAAAGTTAGATAAGTCCAAGTCCAAGGTCAAGACCTTAGTTGAGGAGGTTAAACTACTTAAACATGAGGTCTCCCTAACCTCTTCGACTAGTCAAGTTCAAGAGGAGGACTCAACTCGAGTTGACAAACTCAACGTTGAGAACTCACTCTTGAAAGGACAAGTCGAAGATCTTAGGCAAACGTTGGAAGGTTTACTTTGGGATCCAAGGGACTTGACCTACTACTTGGATCGCAAAGGGTTGTGTACAACAAGGTCGGACTAGGGTTTAGATCAAATACGACTAACAAGTCATGAATGTCAATTGTAAATCGAAATAGAAAGCAAGTCCAAGCATGGGTCCCTAAGACCGCTTTAATTTCATAATTAAGATCTAATAAGTATTGGGTTCCCAAGGACCAAATCCACTACGTGGATAGACCGAATCGATTCAATGGTCCAGAGGAAGCTAGTACTAAATTTGTTTGCTCTATTACATGAAATAAGACTTGAATGGTTAGGTAATTTTTTTTAATTTTTAGAATGGCTAGATAGGGTCAATAACTCATCAATCTTGACAACATAGTACTAGGGTGTTGGGATGAATACTGAAAAGTCTATCTTTTGTATGAACATCTTTATTTTGAAATAAGAATCACATGATCATTGTTTGCATATTTATGGTTATGCATATTGTCTAATATATTACATTGTAGATAACATGGTGTGTGGCGTCACACGGGAGATCATGTTATCGGCTCCATGTAAAGTATAAGTAAAGGCTCACAACCGAGATGGCTTTGGACAAACCATTGGTATGGTTGTAGTGTGATTTTGTATTGGTTTGTCTTGACCGTAGAATCACACTAGTACACTTTGTGTGTATTGAGCAGGACCGACTTAGAGGTGATTCAATTTATTTCTGACTACATAATCGAATCGGACCTCAAATATTATATTGTACGTGCTCTTAATCCCGATATAATAACGGGCACATATACTTAGTATTCATTTCTTTGATTTACCAATGGGTGAGATTTATACATTAAATCGATAGGCTTGGTAAGTTGGGAAATGATATTATTTATATGGTGTGTCATTGATTATAGGAAAAAATTGTGTCATATATATTAGGATGATGATGTCCCCTTGAGGAGCTCATAAGGTTAATCATATAAACCCTGCAGGTGGACTTGGTCCGGCATGATGATAAGGATGAGTGGTACTACTCATGGAGTTAGATGTTGATTAATTAATGGTCAGTAAATTAATTAATCGACAGACATTCGAGATCTTAAACATGGGGAGATAAATGTACAAATAATATATGAAGCCCATATTAACTTATGGGGGTTGGTGAGGTAGATCAATGATAATCCTTTAGTGGATTGGATTATCATTAATGGATCGGGTTTTATGTGGGCTTGACCCATTGGGTGGCCAAGATCCAACTCCTCCTCATGGTCCCTATTGTAGCCTATTAAAACCTCATGAAGCCTAGATCCAATGGATGAAAACAAAACTCTAGATCCAACGGTAGAGATTAAATCTCTAGATTCGACGGTTGAGATTAAATCTCTAGATCCGACAGTTGAGATTAAATCCCTAGAACCAATGGTGAAGATTAAAACAAGCATTATCCCTAACTCTATAAAAGGAGATGATTAGGGTTGGCGTGGAGAATAAGAATCAAAGGAGGAGCTAGGGTTTTGGGCAGCAAGGAGAAAGGGTGTTGGGCGGCCTCAATTAAGGAAAGATTTTCCTTTTCTCTTCTTCTTCTTGTTGGCTGGCGCCCAAACAAGCCTTCTCCTCTCCTTGGCCGACATTCAAGCCCTCCTTCTCTTCTCCTTGGCTGGTGGAAACAAAGCTTAGGGTCTTCCCTTGGAGCTCTTGGCCGACATCCATCTTCTTCATCTAATCCCTCTTGGCTGGCGGCAAGCACCAAGCTTGGAGCTTGGTGGTTGGTTGAAAGAAGGAGAAGTACTTTGTTTCTTATTCTTCCTCTTGTTCGGAGCGAGCAAGGAAGGAAGATTATTGATCTAGGAGCTTCGAGTTTTGGTAGATCGTCGCCCACACGATGTCCAAAAGGAGGAAGGACATACAATAGAAGATCAAGAGGTATAACATTTGTTTATATTCTTTTGTAAGTTGTCTATATTTGTTCTTCAATCATATGTATGTTATATATTGTATTTTGTGGCTAATATAACTTGGACCACGAATATAAACACAAAAGCTGGCGATCCGTACATCGTCTATTCTGTGGCTATTTGTAGAATAGAGGTTGGTGGCTTAAACAACAAGTTTGTTCAAGTGACCACTTTAATCGAATAGCACGACGATGAAACAGTTGCTTGGGTGATCCCTTTTGTCTAGGATTAAATTTTTTAAATCCGAGGACGTCGATGGGATCGCCATGAACAAGCGATCGAGTTGATGTGGGAAGCGAAGTTTCCTACCTTCAAGTGGTATCAGAGCTTCGGTTCCAAAACCTTCATAGGGCACGGCGAGATGATAGTACGTTAAGGAAATGAAGTCCTGTGCATTTGAACTAGATAAGGTGTATCTAGCTTGGTGCACTCGACTAAGTTGAACTAGCTGAAGCTACCTCACCGTATCCTTAACTAGTTAGACCAGGAAGTAATCTTAAGTAACTCAAGTAATTTATTTCTTGAATTTGGCTTTGTCTAAGGAAGTGGTCATTGTTCCAATCAAAAAAGTCCTCTGTGCCTCGCCACAACCTGGAAGCCAACTTCTCGAAAAAGTTACTTGATCAGCTTAGGGTTAAATTCAAATCTAACCCAAGGTTGATTAGTTTCAATTCATTAAAATTAATCAAGTAAAATTGAAGTAATCTCATAGAACACATAAGGATAACATGTTTGATCATATAGAAAGGGTGGGATGACTCTAGGACTAATAAACTTCAACCAAATCTCAATTTCTAATATCTGATCCAACTACTATATGTGTAGGATCAATAGATGTTGGACAGTGGGTGCTCCTGACACATGACCGGAGACCGACTGAAATTTTCGAAGCTTAGATTCAAAAGTCAAGGATCGGTAGCTATCGGAAACAATGACAAGATCAAAATCATCGGATCAGGTGATAATGAGCTAAACTCTAACTTTACAATTCGAAATATTTTATTAGTTGAAAATTTTGAGTATAATTTACTTAGTGTAAGTCAATTGTGTGACAACAACTATAAAGTTATATTCTTAGAAAATGAATGCTGAATTGAAACTAAAGAAACCTCTAAAACAATACTTAAAGGAACTAGGAATAGAAATATATACATAATTAATTTACCCAACTCCTCATCTAAGTGTCTAATGACATCGCAAGAGGAATCCTGGTTGTGGCACCGATGACTCGGCCACTCACACTCAAGACTCATTAACAAGGTGAGTCAGAGTGGTTTAGTCATAGGTTTACCCAACCTTAACAACCTAGACAATAAATTTTATAATGCGTGTCAACAAGGTAAACAAACTATGGCACTGTTGGCAATGTGCTATACCTCGGAATGCTCATAGGCTCCCATGTCCCCGGATTAAAATTTTCACTAATGAAAACTAATCCGGATGGGATGAGTTTCCTAAGCACAACCAATTCGTCGTCGTGCTAACGACTTGAGCGATCGCTTGAACAAACTAGTTGTTCAAGAAACACAACTCTTCAAGTCGGTTAGCCGCGGAAGAAACGACGGACGGATCGCCGGTTTTTGTGTTTCTTATCGGGGTCCATGATTATACAAATACATGCAAATGCAAACTAGTATAATCAACATATACTAACATAATGAACATAAGCTAGCATATCAAATAAGAACATGAAAAGAACAATAATAAAAGTTGTGAAACTTTTATACCTCTTGATCTTCTATCGTATGTCCTAACCTCCTTGTAGACTTCGTGTGGGCGAAGATCCTCCACAAGTTGAAGCTTCCTAGATCTTCTTCAATCCAAAGAATGAAGAACTCTCTTTCCCTTCTTGCTTGAGCCAACCACCAATCCACAAAGGATTGATGCCGCCGGCCCCAAGAATAGAGAGAATAATATGGAAACAACCAAGGAACCGAACTAGGGACAAACCCTAGTTTTGGTGCCGCCGGCCAAGATGGAGTGAATAGGAGAAAAGGAATATGTTGGGCCCCGGCCACGGTGGAGGGAATAGAGGAAGGAGTCGGCCACACCCTAGGAAGAAGAAGACCTCCTCTCCTATAGTTGCCGCCCAACTTCCTTGCAATCCCTAGCCGCCCAACCTAAGGAGGGAACCCTAATTAGGGTTTCTCCTTAGGCTTTCTTGCTGCCCAACCATGGTGGAGAGAAGATATCTAGGAGCTAGCCACCTCCAAGGAAGAAGACAAACTCCTCCACAAGTGGTCGCCCAACCTTCATTCCCATCCATGGCCGCCCATGCAAAGGAGCCAAAACCCGAATCAAATTAGGGTTTCCTCCATAGGGTTCCTTGCCGCCCAAGCATGGTGGAGAGAAGAGATCTAGGAGCTAGCCACCTCCTTGGAAGAAGACAAGCTCCTCCATAGGTTGCCGCCCACTCTTCTTCCTCACCTTGGCCGCCCAACCCAAAAGAGCCAAACCCTAATTAGGGTTTCCTCCTAGGGTTGCTTGCCGCCCAAGCAATTGGAGGCTAAACCCTAATCTCCTTAGCATCCATCATCCAACCTCTAAAACTTGTTGCCGCCCAACCCATAGCCACCCTTTTATAGAGTTAGGGTTTAGGCCTTGGTTTAATCTCCACCATCCTTCTAGGGTTTTAATCTCAACCGTCGGATCTAGAGATTTAATCTCAACCGTCGGTTCTAGGGTTTTAATCCCAACCGTCGGATCTAGAGATTTAATCTCTACCGTCGGTTCTTGGAATTTAATCCCAACCGTCGGATCTAGAGATTTAATCTCCACCGTCGGTTCTAGGAATTTAATCCCAACCGTCGGATCTAGAGATTTGTTTTCCATTATTTGATCTAGACTTCATGAGGTTTATATTAGGCTACGATAGGGACCATGAGGAGGAGTTGGGTCTTGGCCACCCGATGGATCGGAACCACACAAACTTGATCCATCAATGATGTTCCATTCCACTAGAGGATCATCATCGAACTACCTCACCAACCCCCATAAATTAATATGGGCTCCATATATTATTTGTACATCCATCTCCCCGTGTTTAAGATATCGAATGTCCACACCAATTGATTTATCTGACCATCAATTAATTAACATCTAACTCCTCGAGTAGTACCACTCAACCTTATCATCATGTTGACTAAGTCAACTCGCAGTGGTTTACATGATGAACCTTATGAGCTCCTCAAGGGACATCATCAACCTAATACATAGGACACGGATTCTCCTATAATCAACGACACACCATGTAAATAATATCATTTTCCAACTTACGGGCATATTGATTTAATCCATAGAAATCTCACCCTCCGTAAATCAAAGAAATAAATATTAAGTACATGTGCCCGTTATTATATCGGGATTAAGAGCATGTACAACATAATATCCGAGGTCCGATTCAATTATGCAGTCAGCAATAAATTGAATCACCTCTATGTCGGTCTTGTTCAATACACCTAAGTGTTCTAGTGTAACTCTATGTTCAAGATAAAACAATACCAAGCTACACTACAACCATGCCAATGGTTTGTCCAAAACCATCTTGGTTGTGAGCCTCTACTTATATTCTACAAGGGACTGATAACATGATCTTCTACGCACCTGCACCATGTTATCTACAATGTAAAATATTAGACAATATGCACACATATAAATATAACGTGCAAACAATGATCATGTGATTCTTATTTCAAAATAAAGATGTTCATACAAAAGAGCTAGGCTTTCAGTATACATCCCAACAATCTCCCACTTATACTAAAAGACTATACTGTCATCATACTGCCATACATCTGATTCCCCTTCCCTCCACTTGCCTATCAAAGCTCTCGCCAGAAGGGCCTTAGTGAAAAGGGTCTACCAGGTCATCCTCTGATGCAATCTAGGCGACAACAACTTCTACCTCCTTTACGATTTCTCGTATCAGGTGGTACTTGCACTCTATTTGTTTACTAGCCTTATGGGCTCGTGGTTCCTTCGAGTTTGCAACTGCACCATTATTATCACAATTAATTGTGATAGTTCTGGGCAAACCAGGAATCACATCCAAGTCCATCAGGAAGTTCCTGAGCCACACAGCTTCTTTGGCCACCTCATAGGCTGCCTCATACTCAGCTTCCATGGTGGAGTCCGCCACGCATTTCTGCTGGGCACTCCTCCATACAATGGCTCCACCTCCTAAAGTAAACACAAAACCTGAGGTAGACTTACTGTTATTCCTATTTGATTGGAAATCGCAATCCATGCAACCCACAGGGAGTAATTGGTCTGCCCGGTAAACTAGCATATAATCTCTAGTCCTTCTCAGGCACTACAATATATGCTTTACCACAGTCTAATGTCCCTGTCCTGGATTACTCTGATATCTGCTGACCATGCCTATGGCAAAGTAGATATCTGCTCTCGTACATAGCATACATTAGGCTTCCTACTGCCGAAGCATAAGGAACTGCCTATATCTCCTCTATCTTTTCAGATGATCTAGGACACATCTCCTTCGATAAAGGAACTCCATGCCTGAAAGGTAGAAAACCCTTCTTGGAGTTTTGTATGCTAAAACGATCCACCATCATGTCTTTGTATGAAGCTTGGGATAAGCACAACAACCTTGATCCCCAAGGTTGTGACCCACTTCTCCCAAGTCCTTCATATCATATTGTTTGGACAACCATACCCTTACGTCTGATAACACTTCGATGTTGTCGCCAACCACCAAAATGTCATCAACGTATAGTACAAAATACCACTACATTTCTGTCACATCTCTGATATACACAAGACCCATCCGAACATTGAATAAATCCATAAGACTGGATTTACTTCCTCAAAGCAGATGTCCCAAGACTTCAAAGCTTGGACCGATTAAGCTTATATACAATACGCTCTTTGCCCTTAGCAATGAATCCCTCTGGTCGCTTCATGTAGATGGATTCCTCAAGACTTCCACTAAGGAATGCTGTCTTGACATCCATCTGTCATGCCTCATAATCCATATGAGTTGCTATGCATAAGAGCTCCCAGACCTGACTTGAATCCATAGATTCAATCTCAGTATTCATTGCACTTTGCAAAGATGCTGTATTTATATCTTGGATTGCCTCGTCGTATGTCTAGGGATCAGGTTCATGTTTGCTAGGGACCAAATCAGAAGATTTGTCCAAAAACATGAATCTAAGAGGTTGTCTAACAACCCTCCCACTACGACGAGGTATCTTCTGTGTATCCTCTGTGACACGCGGTGCAGTGACATGTGGTATGTCCTCTTGTACCGGTGGTACTAAAGAAGTGACTTCCCTTTTTAACTCCTCCAGAACAATTTTACCCTTGGGCTTGTTGCTTATCACATAGTCTTCCTCTAGAAATCTGGCATTCGTGTTAACGATCACCCTCTGATCTCTAGGACTACAAAACAAATCAGAATAACTCATCATCGATATAACCATCTCCATAAGAGTCCTATTCCTTCAGATCTTGCTACACTATTCTCTGGGTGTGCAGTGCGATCTTGGGATTGAATCCCAGCCTCTGATAAGTAGTTCCTAAACTCTCCCAAGAGGTACTCACCACCACAATCAGATCGTAGTGTCATCTTGAATAATTGTCTACGAAAAAGAAAAAATATTCAAAACTACCTCTTGCCTGGATAGACATAGGACCATACGAATCAGAATGAACCAATTCCAACACATCTTTGGATCTATACCCCTTGGCCTTGAAAGGTCTCTTGGTCATCTTACCCTCCAAGCAAGATTCGCAGGTTGGGAGATCCTCCACCACTAATGAACCCAAAGGTCCATCAGCTATCAACCTTTGAATTCTGCTTAGGTTAATGTGACCAAGCCTAAGAAGCCAAAGATATGTTTGGTTCATCTTCGAAGGTTCTTTTCTCTTATTGGAATTAGAAGATGAGTTATTAACTTCTATTTGCATCGTGGGAGGTTTTGGTTCAAATTTCCTTTCAATGTACCTGAATAGATATTCTCCCTATTCCTTTTTATAACAACTCTGTCATTAAAAGAAATAGAATATCCATCCATAATAATTTAGAAACTGAAACTAAATTCTTTCTAAATAAAGGTACATAAAGGGAATTTTCCAGAACCAAAGTTTTATTATTTTCATGAGATAAATAAAACTTCTCCCACTGCAATAGCCGCTACCATCATGGCATTGCCCAAGTAAATGGTAATCTCCCCTTCAACTAGTCATCGGGTTTCCTGGAACCCCTGCAAATTGTTGCAGACATGATTAGTGGCTCCCGTATCTACTCACCAGGTGCCGGTAGATATCACCGCTAATCATGTTTCAATGACTAGTGCAAAAGATATACCTATGTTCTATTTTGGATTGGGACAGTCCTTTTTCCAATGTCCATCCTGCTTGCAAGTGAAGTACTTGCCTTTCGGCTTCTTCATTCTTCCCTGAGATCCTCGCACCATCTTTGCTTCACCTTGTTTCTTCTTCTTCTTGCCTTTCGGCTTAGAAGTAGAAACTCTTTTGAGCAATGATGGTTTGAGGACACTCTTCGAAGATTGCATACTAGCAGATAAGACAATATTTGGATTCATTTCCAATCAATATAATTTGGGTACAATAAGTTTATTTCCTTTAGTATCAAAATAAGTGGACTGAAAGTCAATTTTGAAAATCCTAAGAATCACAATGATCAAAACTTTAGATTTCAAATTTTATTGATTCCTCAAAACAATAAAATTCCGAAATCAACCAACACCCCAAAACACCGAGAATATCGCATGCCACGTAGTGTGGACGTATACGAATTCTACATTTGTAAGAGGAGGTTTTACCCATTAATTTTATTATCCTGTCAACCTTACTTTTTGAAAAATAAAATTAATAGTTGGTTCCTCTTTGGCCCTACAAATAAAAGCAGTGACTCCGATGGGGAGGATACTTTATATTTGCATCTAAGTGTGCACCATTACACGATACTAAGGGAATTATTTCGGATTATGTGTCTTACCGCTGTGGAAGTACACACGCTCCTAGATAATTTCCTATAACCATTATTTGACCTAGTGATCCGCAAACAAACTCATCCACAGGGAGGAAGGCACTCAGAGCCAACACGCAAGTTTGTTGCATCACACGTCAAATTGTAATGGAGGCCGCGGGAATTAATTAAAATATCCCTCTCCCACTTAGTAAATTGAAAATGAGGAATTTTCAAGAACACACAACATGCTTATTATTATTGTAGATTTCAATAAAAATTATTGATTCCTCAAACAATAAAATTTTGAAATCAACCAACACCTCAAAACACCGAGAATATCGCATGCCACGCAGTGTGGACGTATACGAATTCTACATTTGTAAGAGGAGGTTTTACCCATTAATTTTATTATCTTGTCAACCTTACTTTTTGACAAATAAAATTAATAGTTGGTTCCTCTTCGGCCCTACAAATAAAACTACTTTTTATTTGCATCTAAGTGTGCACCGTTACACGGTACTAAGGGAATTATTTCGGATTATGTGTCTTACCGCTGTGGAAGTACACACGCTCCTAGATAATTTCCTATAACCATTATTTGACCTAGTGATCCGCAAACAAACTCATCCGCAGGGTGGAAGGCACTCAGAGCCAACACGCAAGTTTGTTGCATCACACGTCAAATTGTAATGGAGGTCGCAGGAATTAATTAAAATATCCCTCTCCCACTTAGTAAATTGAAAATGAGGAATTTTCAAGCACACACAACATGCATATAAAACAAATCAGCAATAAATATGGAAAAATCAGAATTTTTCCAACTATTATGGCATTGTTCTCCAATATGCGTCCCGTCGTGTCGCCACCTCGTCCGCTCCATCTTTTCCCGTGCGCAAGTCACCAAAGAGTTCCGAGCCGAGATAAAACATTTTAATTTACATCCATCGATCCTATACTCCACGAAGGAGTGTACAAATAATCTAGATCGAAAGTAAACTAAAATGAGCGGCTAAACAATGCTGTATTTAATTACAAAAATTAAATACTAATCTAGCCTCGTCAACCCCGAGGATTCAAATAATATACAATCACACACACATGCAATCACATACACACATATATAGCCATAATAGTTGGATCTTATGCCTGCAACCAAAAAGTTAGCCTACGCACATCCTACTATTATCCGGCATACACAATATATGATAAATGCGTGAAAGTAACCGAATCCAAAACACACAAAACCGGAAACCGTGGCTCTGATACCAATTGTTGGCAATGTGCTATACCTCGGAATGCTCATAGGCTCCCATGTCCCCGGATTAAAATTTTCACTAATGAAAACTAATCCGGATGGGATGAGTTTCCTAAGCACAACCAATTCGTCGTCGTGCTAACGACTTGAGCGATCGCTTGAACAAACTAGTTGTTCAAGCAACACAACTCTTCTAGTCGGTTAGCCGTGGAAGAGACGACGGACGGATCGCCGGTTTTTGTGTTTCTTATCGGGGTCCATGATTATACAAATACATGCAAATGCAAACTAGTATAATCAACATATACTAACATAATGAACATAAGCTAGCATATCAAATAAGAACATGAAAAGAACAATAATAAAAGTTGTGAAACTTTTATACCTCTTGATCTTCTATCGTATGTCCTAACCTCCTTGTAGACTTCGTGTGGGCGAAGATCCTCCACAAGTTGAAGCTTCCTAGATCTTATTCAATCCAAAGAATGAAGAACTCTCTTTCCCTTCTTGCTTGAGCCAACCACCAATCCACAATGTATTGATGCCGCCGGCCCCAAGAATAGAGAGAATAATATGGAAACAACCAAGGAACCGAACTAGGGACAAACCCTAGTTTTGGTGCCGCCGGCCAAGATGGAGTGAATAGGAGAAAAGGAATATGTTGGGCCCCGGCCACGGTGGAGGGAATAGAGGAAGGAGTCGGCCACACCCTAGGAAGAAGAAGACCTCCTCTCCTATAGTTGCCGCCCAACTTCCTTGCAATCCCTAGCCGCCCAACCTAAGGAGGAAACCCTAATTAGGGTTTCTCCTTAGGCTTTCTTGCCGCCCAACCATGGTGGAGAGAAGATATCTAGGAGCTAGCCACCTCCAAGGAAGAAGACAAACTCCTCCACAAGTGGCCGCCCAACCTTCATTCCCATCCATGGCCGCCCATGCAAAGGAGCCAAAACCCTAATCAAATTAGGGTTTCCTCCATAGGGTTCCTTAGCCAAGCATGGTGGAGAGAAGAGATCTAGGAGCTAGCCACCTCCATGGAAGAAGACCAGCTCCTCCATAGGTTGCCACCCACTCTTCTTCCTCACCTTGGCTGCCCAACCCAAAAGAGCCAAACCCTAATTAGGGTTTCCTCCTAGGGTTGCTTGCCGCCCAAGCAATTGGAGGCTAAACCCTAATCTCCTTAGCATCCATCATCCAACCTCTAAAACTTGTTGCCGCCCAACCCATAGCCACCCTTTTATAGAGTTAGGGTTTAGGCCTTGGTTTAATCTCCACCGTCGGTTCTAGGGTTTTAATCTCAACCGTCGGATCTAGAGATTTAATCTCAACCGTCGGTTCTAGGGTTTTAATCCCAACCGTCGGATCTAGAGATTTAATCTCTACCGTCGGTTCTAGGAATTTAATCCCAACCGTCGGATCTAGAGATTTAATCTCCACCATCGGTTCTAGGAATTTAATCCCAACCGTCGGATCTAGAGATTTGTTTTCCATTATTTGATCTAGACTTCATGAGGTTTATATTAGGCTACGATAGGGACCATGAGGAGGAGTTGGGTCTTGGCCACCCGATGGATCGGAACCACACAAACTTGATCCATCAATGATGTTCCATTCCACTAGAGGATCATCATCGAACTACCTCACCAACCCCCATAAATTAATATGGGCTCCATATATTATTTGTACATCCATCTCCCCGTGTTTAAGATATCGAATGTCCGTCAATTAATTGATTTACTGACCATCAATTAATTAACATCTAACTCCTCGAGTAGTACCACTCAACCTTATCATCATGTTGACTAAGTCAACCTGCAGGGTTTACATGATGAACCTTATGAGCTCCTCAAGGGGACATCATCAACCTAATACATAGGACACGGATTCCTCCTATAATCAACGACACACCATGTAAATAATATCATTTCCCAACTTACCGAGCATATTGATTTAATCCATAGAAATCTCACCCTCTGGTAAATCAAAGAAATAAATATTAAGTACATGTGGCCATTATTATATCGGGATTAAGAGCATGTACAACATAATATCCGAGGTCCGATTCAATTATGCAGTCAGCAATAAATTGAATCACCTCTATGTTGGTCCTGCTCAATACACCTAAGTGTACTAGTGTAACTCTATGTTCAAGATAAAACAATACCAAGCTACACTACAACCATGCCAATGGTTTGTCCAAAACCATCTTGGTTGTGAGCCTCTACTTATATTCTACAAGGGACTGATAACATGATCTTCTGTGCCGCACCCAGGCACCATGTTATCTACAATGTAAAATATTAGACAATATACACACATATGAATATAACGTGCAAACAATGATCATGTGATTCTTATTTCAAAATAAAGATGTTCATACAAAAGAGCTAGGCTTTCAGTATACATCCCAACAGGCACAACATCAACTAACTAACTAAGAAAGAACCAAAAGTGTGCTTGAGCTCCTACACTTGGATCTATTCAATTCTCATGGAGCCAAGTCACTAAACGGAAGTCAATTTTGCTTAGTCATAATTAACGACCACTCTAGGTTCACCTGGGTTAGGTTCCTTAATCACAAAAGTGATACCTTAGACCAACTTACCAACTTATGTACATTAATAGAAAACGAAAAGAACCTTAAGATTAAAAGACTTAGAAGCGATCATGGTGGTGAATTCGAAAACCATATGTTCATTGACTTCTATAACTTAAACGGATACCACCATGAGTTCTCCTGTCCTAGAACCCCACAACAAAATGGTCTAGTCGAGTGAAAGAATAGAACCCTACAAGAAGCTGTTAGAACCATGTTGAATGAATACAACCTTCCTAATAGGTTTTGGGAAGAAGCCATTAGTACGACTTGTTATGTCCAAAATAGAATCCTACTAGTAAAGAGGCACCTTAAGATCTCATACAAAATCTACCATGACAAAGTACCTAACATTAAATACTTTAGGGTATTTGGATGTAGGGTACATATCCTAAATACTAAATACTACCTAGGCAAATTCACCTCTAAAATAAATATCGAAATATTCCTAGGATACTCAACCACAAGTAGAGCCTATAGAGTCTACAATAATGAATCCCTAAAAATCGAAGAAATCGTTAATGTAGTATTCGATGAAGGAGATAAAACCACAAAACCCGAAGTAGAATCAATTGGTGAACCAATTCATATTAGACCCGAATCTGACCATGAAAATGAGTCTAGTATAAATTCTAACCCGAGTCAGTCTAGGTTACAATCGAATCATCCTATTGATCAAGTGATAGGTGATCCCAACCTAAGGGTTTGAACTAGAGGATCATACAGAAACCTTAGTGAAATATCTTTAATCTCGAAAATCAAACCCAAATCAATTGAACAAGCTCTTCTTGATCCCGATTGAATTATTGCTATGCAAGAAGAGCTAGCTTAATTCACTAGGAACAAAGTTTGGGAATTAGTACCACGACCTAAAGATAAATCGATTATTGGAACAAGGTGGGTATTCTGGAACAAACTGGATGACAAAGGTGAAGTAGTTAGAAATAAAGCGAGATTGGTCACAAAAGGATTTAGTCAAGTAGAGGGGTTAGATTATGACGAAACCTACGCCCCCATAGCTAGACTAGAATCAATCAAAATGTTACTAGCCTACGCTGCACATCGAGGATTTAAACTATTTCAAATGGATGTGAAATCAGCGTTCTTAAATGAAATTATCAAGGAAGAAGTCTATGTTAGCCAACCCCTAGGATTCGAAAGCTTAGACAAACCTGACCATGTTTTTAAACTTAAGAAAGCTTTATATGGACTAAAACAAGCTCCTAGAGCTTGGTATGAAAGGCTTTCTATTTATCTAAAGTTTAAAGAGTTTAGCCAAGGCCTAGTCGACCCAACCCTCTTCATAAAATCCGTAGGCAAAGAAATCTTTATTGCCCAAATTTACATAGACGATATAATTTTTGGAACAACTAACTCAATCCTACTAAATGAGTTCATTTCACTAATGGGAAGTGAATTTGAAATGAACTTAGTAGGATAATTAACTTTTTCCTAGGATTACAAATTAAACAAACTAAAGAGGGAATTTACTTATACCAACATAAATACGCTAAGGAATTAATTAATCAATTATTAATGCAAAATGCTAAGGTAATAAATACACCGATGGCCACAAATGTTAATATAGGAGAAGACTTAGAAGGCAAATCAATAGACCTTAAATACTATAGGAGCGCAATAGGTAGTCTCTTGTATTTAACTGCGAGTCGACCCAATATATTATTCACAGTAAGTATATGTGCAAAGTTCTAAACTTGTGCTAAGGAGTTGCACCTAACGTTAGTTAAACGTATCCTTAGATACCTAAAGGGTACACTAAACATAGGGATTTGGTACCCTAGATCTACCGAGTTCAAATTAATCGGCTACTCTGACTCAGATTATGCCAGTAGTAAACTCAATAGAAAAAGTATGAGTGGTTATTGTCAGCTCCTCGGCTCTAGTCTAGTGAGTTGGTGCAGTAGAAAGCAACATTGTGTTGCCTTATCTACCACCGAAGCAGAATACGTCGCTATGGGTGAGTGTGTAGCTCAACTTCTTTGTATGAAGCACACTCTCCAAGACTTTAACTTAAATTTTAACAAAACTAAAATTTACATTGATAACATTAGTTTAATTAATTTAACAAGAAATCCTATATGTCACTCTAGGACCAAACATATAGAGGTCAAACACCACTTCATTCGAGAACATGTAGCTAACAAGACCATACAACTCGAATACGTGGAATCTGTTGGAATGTATACTGAAAGCCTAGCTCTTTTATATGAACATTTTTATTTTGAAATAAGAATCACATGATCATTGTTTGCACTATATATTTATTATATGTATGCATATTGTCTAATACTTTACATTGTAGATAACATAGTGCTTGGTGTGGCAAAGAAGATCATGTTATCAGTTCCTTGTAGAATATCAGTAGAGGCTCACAATCAAGATGGTTTTGGACAAACCATTGGCATGGTTGTAGTGTAGCTTGGTATTGTTTTGTCTTGAATATAGAGTTACACTAGTTCACTTAGGTGTATTGAGCAGGACCGACATAGAGGTGATTCAATTTATTGCTGACTACATAATTGAATCGGACCTCGGATATTATGTTGTACATGCTCTTAATCCCGACATAATAATGGGCACATATACTTAGTATTTATTTCTTTGATTTACCAAAGGGTGAGATTTAAATGGATTAAATCAATATGCCCGGTAAGTTGGGAAATGATAATATTTACATGGAGTGTAGTTGTTTATAGGAGGAAACCGTGTCCTATATATTAGGTTGATGATGTCCCCTTGAGGAGCTCATAAGGTTCATCATGTAAACCCTGTAGGTTGACTTAGTCAACATGATGATAAGGTTGAGTGGTACTACTCGAGGAGTTAGATGTTAATTGATTGATGGTCAGTAAATCAATTAATTGACGGACATTCGATATCTTAAACACGGGGAGATGGATGTACAAATAATGTATGAAGCTCATATTAATTTATGGGGGTTGGTGAGGTAATTCAATGATGATCCTCTAGTGGAATGGAACATCATTGATGGATCAAGTTTGTGTGGTTCCGATCCATCGGGTGGCCAAGATCCAACTCCTCCTCATGGTCTCTATCGTAGCCTAATATAAACCTCATGGAGCCTAGATCCAATGATGGAAAACAAAACTCTAGATCCGACGGTTGAGATTAAATCTCTAGATCCGACGGTTGAGATTAAATCTCTAGATCCGACGGTTGAGATTAAATCCCTAGAATCGACGGTTGAGATTAAATCTCTAGATCCGATGGTTGAGATTAAATCTCTAGAGCCGACGGTTGAGATTAAATCCCTAGAACCGACGGTGGAGATTAAATCTCTAGATCCGACGGTTGAGATTAAATCTCTAGATCCGACGGTTGAGATTAAATCCCTAGAACCAATGGTGGAGATTAAAACAAGACTTAAGCCTAACTCTATAAAAGGGGGCTTAAGGTGGGCGGCAAGGATGATGTTGGTTGGTTTTTGGAGATTAGGGTTTTGCCTATCATTAGCTTGGGCGGCAAGAAATCCTAGGGAGATTAGGGTTTGGTTGGGCGGCTAGGGTTTGGAAGGTGGAGTGGGCGGCAACAATAGGAGAGGTTCTCTTCTTCTTCCTAAGGGGTTGCCGGCACCTATCTCTCTTCCCTCTACCTTGGTCGGGGCTCAACCTATTCCTCTTCTCCTCTTCACTCCATCTAGGGCTGGTGGCACAAAGGAGCTAGGGATTGTTCCCTTGTTTGGTTCCTTGGTTGGCCATATTGTTCTCTCTTTTCTTGGGGCTGGCGGCATCAAGCTTTTGTGGCTTGGTTGTTGGATCAAGCAAGAAGGGAAGGAGAGTTCTTCTTTCTTTTGATTGAAGAAGATGTAGGAAGCTTCAACTTGTGGAGGATCTTCGCCCACACGAAGTCTACAAGGAGGTTAGGACATACGATAGAAGATCGAGAGGTATAAAAGTTTTACAAGTTTTATTATTGATCTTTGCATGTTATTATTAATATGATTGTATGTGTTGATTATACATGTCTACATCCATATGTATTTGTATAATCATGGACCCCGAAGATAAACACAAAAACCGGCGATCCGTCCGTCATCTATTCCGCGGCTAACCTACTAGAAGAGTATTGTTGCTTGAACAACTAGTTTGTTCAAGCGATCGCTCAAGTCGTTAGCACAATGACGAATTGGTTGAGCTTAGGAAACTCATCCCATCCGGATTAGTTTTCATTAGTGAAAATTTTAATCTGGGGACATGGGAGCCGACCAGCCTCCGAGCATGCCATCAAATATTGGTATCAGAGCCACGATTTCCGATTTTGGTGTGTTTTGGATTCGGTTACTTTCATGCACTTATCATATATTGTGTATGCCGGATAATAGTAGGATGTGCGTAGGATAACTTTTTGGTTGCAAGCATAAGTTCCAACTATTATGGCTATATATGGATGTATGTGATTGCATGTGTGTGTGATTGTATATTATTTGAATCCTCGGGGTTGACGAGGCTAAATTAGTATTTAATTTTTGTAATTAAATACGACATTGTTTAGCCACTCATTTTAGTTTACTTTCGATCTAGATTATTTGTACACTCCTTCATGGAGTATAGGATCGATGGATGTAAATTAAAATAGTTTATCTTGGCTCGGATCTCTTTGGTGACTTGCGCACGGGAAAAGGTGGAGAGGACGAGGTGGCGACATGACGGGACGCATATTGGAGAACAATGTCATAATAGTTGGGAAAATTCTTATTTTTTCCATATTTATTGCTGATTTGTTTTATATGCATGTTGTGTGTGCTTGAAAATTCCTCACTGTCAATTTACTAAGTGGGAGAGGGACATTTTAATTAATTCCCACGGCCTCCATTACAATTTGACGTGTGATGCAATAAACTTGCGCGTCGGCTCTGAGTGCCTTCCTCCCCATCGGATGAGTTTGTTTGCGGATCACTAGGTCAAATAATGGTTATAAGAAATTATTTAGGAGCGTGTGTACTTCCCCATCGGTAAGGCACATAATCCGAGATAATTCCCTTAGTATCGTGTAATGGTGCACCCTTAGATGCAAATAAAAAGTATCCTCCCTATCGGAGTCACTGATTTTATTTGTAGGGCCAAAGAGGAACCAACTATTAATTTTATTTGTCAAAAAGTAAGGTTGACAAGATAATAAAATTAATGGGTTAAACCTCCTCTTACAAATGTAGAATTCGTATACGTCCACACTATCGTGGCATGCGATATTCTCGGTGTTTTGAGGTGTTGGTTGATTTCGAAATTTTATTGTTTGAGGAATCAATGATATTTGAAATCTAATATTTTGATCAATGTGATTCTTAGGTTTTTTCAAATGGCTTTCAACCCACTTGCTGTGATATTGAAAGAAAATAAACTTACTGGAACAAATTATATTGATTGGAAAAGAATCTAGATATTGTCTTATCTGCTAAGGAGTACAAGTATGCACTCTTCAAAGAATGTCCTCAAGCCATGGTTGCTCAAAAAGGTTTCTACTTCTAAGCCGAAAGGCAAGAAGAAGGAGAAACAAGGTGGAGCAAAGGTGGTGGGAGGATCTTAGGGAGGAGAGAAGAAGCCGAAAGGCAAGTACTTCACTTACAAGCAGGATGGACATTGGAAGAAGGACTGTCCCAATCCGAAACAGAACAAAGGTATATCCTTTGGTCTAGTCGTTAAAATATGACTAGCGGTGTTATCTACCGACACCTAGTGTGTAGATACAGGAGCCACTGATCATATCTGCAACACTTTGCAGGGGTTCCAGGAAACCCGACGACTAACTGAGGGAGAGATTACCGTCTTCATGGGCAATGCTTCAAAGGTGGCGTCTATTGCAGTGGGAGACGTTTATTTATCTTTTGATAGGAATAAAGTTTTGGTTTTGAGAAATTGTCTTTATGTACCTACTTTTAGAAAGAATCTAATTTCAATTTCTAAATTGTTTCTGGATGGATATTCTGTTTCTTTTAATGACAAAGTTGTTATAAAAAGGAATAGGGAGATTATCTGTTCTGGTACATTGGTTGGCAATTTGTACACTCTTGAACCGAAAACTCCCACGATGCATATAGAAGTGAATAACTCATCTTCTAAGTCTAATAAGAGAAAAGAACCTTCGAAAATGAACCAGACATATCTTTGGCACCTAAGATTTGGTCATATTAACCTGAGTAGAATTCAAAGGTTGATAGCTGATGGACCCTTGGGTTTATTAGTGGTGGAAGTGTTGGGATGTATACTGAAAGCCTAGCTCTTTTGTAAGAACATCTTTATTTTGAAATAAGAATCACATGATCACTGTTTGCACGTTATATTTATATGTGTGTATATTGTCTAATATTTTACATTGTAGATAACATGGTGCATGGGTGCGGCACAGAAGATCATGTTATCAGTCCCTTGTAGAATATAAGTAGAGACTCACAACCAAGATGGTTTTGGACAAACCATTGGCATGGTTGTAGTGTAGCTTGGTATTGTTTTGTCTTGAACATAGAGTTACACTAGTACACTTAGGTGTATTGAGCAGGACCGACATAGAGGTGATTCAATTTATTGCTGACTGCATAATTGAATCGGACCTCGGATATTATGTTGTACATGCTCTTAATCCCGATATAATAATGGGCACATGTACTTAATATTTATTTCTTTGATTTACCAGAGGGTGAGATTTCTATGGATTAAATCAATATGCCCGGTAAGTTGGGAAATGATATTATTTACATGGTGTGCCGTTGATTATAGGAGGAATCCGTGTCCTATGTATTAGGTTGATGATGTCCCCTTGAGGAGCTCATAAGGTTCATCATGTAAACCCTGCAGGTTGACTTAGTCAACATGATGATAAGGTTGAGTGGTACTACTCGAGGAGTTAGATGTTAATTAATTGATGGTCGATAAATCAATTAATTGACGGACATTCGATATCTTAAACACGGGGAGATGGATGTACAAATAATATATGGAGCCCATATTAATTTATGGGGGTTGGTGAGGTAGTTCGATGATGATCCTCTAGTGGAATGGAACATCATTAATGGATCAAGTTTGTGTGGTTCCGATCCATCGGGTGGCCAAGACCCAACTCCTCCTCATGATCCCTATCGTAGCCTAATATAAACCTCATGAAGTATAGATCAAATAATGGAAAACAAATCTCTAGATCCGACGGTTGGGATTAAATTCCTAGAACCGACGGTGGAGATTAAATCTCTAGATCCGACGGTTGGGATTAAATTCCTAGAAACGGTAGAGATTAAATCTCTAGATCCGACGGTTGGGATTAAAACCCTAGAACCGGCGGTTGAGATTAAATCTCTAGATCCGGCCGGTTGAGATTAAAACCCTAGAAGTTAAACCAAGGCCTAAACCCTAACTCTATAAAAGGGTGGCTATGGGTTGGGCGGCAACAAGTTTTTAGAGGTTGGATGATGGATGCTAAGGAGATTAGGGTTTAGCCTCCAATTGCTTGGGCGGCAAGCAACCCTAGGAGGAAACCCTAATTAGGGTTTGGCTCTTTTGGGTTGGGCGGCCAAGGTGAGGAAGAAGAGTGGGCGGCAACCAATGGAGGAGCTTGTCTTCTTCCATGGAGGTGGCTAGCTCCTAGATCTCTTCTCTCCACCATGCTTGGGCGGCAAGGAACCCTATGGAGGAAACCCTAATTTGATTAGGGTTTTGGCTCCTTTGCATGGGCGGCCATGGATGGGAATGAAGGTTGGGCGGCCACTTGTGGAGGAGTTTGTCTTCTTCCTTGGAGGTGGCTAGCTCCTAGATATCTTCTCTCCACCTTGGTTGGGCGGCAAGAAAGCCTAAGGAGAAACCCTAATTAGGGTTTCCTCCTTAGGTTGGGCGGCTAGGGATTGCAAGGAAGTTGGGCGGCAACTATAGGAGAGGAGGTCTTCTTCTTCCTAGGGTGTGGCCGACTCCTTCCTCTATTCCCTCCACCGTGGCCGGGGCCCAACATATTCCTTTTCTCCTATTCACTCCATCTTGGCCGGCGGCACCAAAACTAGGGTTTGTCCCTAGTTCGGTTCCTTGGTTGTTTCCATAATATTCTCTCTATTCTTGGGGTCGGCGGCATCAATCCTTTGTGGATTGGTGGTTGGCTCAAGCAAGAAGGGAAAGAGAGTTCTTCATTCTTTGGATTGAAGAAGATCTAGGAAGCTTCAACTTCTGGAGGATCTTCGCCCACACGAAGTCTACAAGGAGGTTAGGACATACGATAGAAGATCAAGAGGTATAAAAGTTTCACAACTTTTATTATTGTTCTTTTCATGTTCTTATTTGATATGCTAGCTTATGTTCATTATGTTAGTATATGTTGATTATACTAGTTTGCATTTGCATGTATTTGTATAATCATGGACCCCGATAAGAAACATAAAAACCGGCGATTCGTCCGTCGTCTCTTCCGTGGCTAACCGACTAGAAGAGTTGGGTTGCTTGAACAACTAGTTTGTTCAAGCGATCGCTCAAGTCGTTAGCACGACGACGAATTGGTTGTGCTTAGGAAATTCATCCCATCCGGATTAGTTTTCATTAGTGAAAATTTTAATCCGGGGACATGGGAACCTATGAGCATTCCGAGGTATAGCGCATTGCCAACAGGAAGATCTCCCAACCTGCGAGTCTTGCTTGGAAGGTAAGATGACTAAGAGGCCTTTTAAGGCTAAGGGGTATAGAGCCAAAGATGTATTGGAATTGGTTTATTCTGATTTGTGCGGTCCTATGTCTATCCAGGCTAGAGGTGGCTTTGAATACTTTGTCTCTTTTATAGATGATTATTCAAGGTATGGATACATTTACTTGATGCGTTGCAAGTCTGAATGCTTTGACAGGTTCAAAGAATTCAAGGCTGATGTGGAGAACCGTCAAGGTAAAAGTATCAAGACACTACGATCTGATCGTGGTGGCTAGTACCTCTTGGGAGAGTTTAGGAGTTACTTATCAGAGGTTGGGATTCAATCCCAATTGTCCGCACCATGAACACCCCAACAGAATGGTGTGGCGGAGCGAAGGAATAGGACTCTTATGGAGATGGTCAAATCGATGATGAGTTATTATGAGTTATCTAATTCGTTCTGGGAGTTTGCTCTGGAAACGACAACACACATTATGAACTTGGTTCCATCTAAGTCAGTACCCTCTACTCCCACAGAATTGTGGACTAGGTGAAAGCCTAGTCTAAGGCATATTCGGATTTGGGGTAGTCCAGCACATGTGCTGAAGGGAGATACTAGTAAGTTGGAATCTCGTACAGAAGTACGCTTGTTTGTTGGCTACCCTAAGGGAACGATGGGTGGTTTGTTCTATAGTCCTAGAGATCAGAAGGTGATTGTGAGTACGAATGCCAGATTTCTAGAGGAGGACTATGTGATGAACCACAAGCCCACGAGTATGATTGTTCTTGAGGAGTTGACAGGGTAAGTCCCGACTTCAGTACCACCGATACAAGACGAAATACCATAAGTCACTGCACCGTGTGTCACAGAGCATACACAGGAGGCACCTCGTCATAGTGGGAGGGTTATTAGACAACCCGTGAGATTCATGTTCTTGGGAGAGTCTTCGGACTTAGTCCCTGGTAAACATGAACCTGATCACTGGACATATGATGAGGCACTCCAAGATAGAGATGCAGTATCTTGGCAAACATCGATGAATTCAAAGATAGAATCTATGGATTCTAATCATGTCTGGGAGCTAGTAGAACCACCTGATGGTGTGAAAGCCATTGGATGCAAGTGGATCTACAAGAGAAAGAGAGGAGTAGATGGGAAGGTGGAGACCTTCAAAGCTAGGCTTGTTACGAAAGGATATACTCAGAAAGAGGGTATCGATTATGAGGAGACCTTTTCACCGGTAGCTATGCTTAAGTCTATCTGGATTCTCTTATCTATTGCTGCTCATGAGAATTATGAGATTTGGCAGATGGATGTCAAGACAGCTTTCCTTAACGGAAGTCTTGAGGAAAACATCTATATGAAGCAACCAGATGGATTCATTGCAAAGGACAAAGAGCATCTTGTGTGTAAGCTTAATCGGTCCATTTATGGATTGAAGCAAGCTTCTAGATCTTGGAACATCCGCTTTGATGAGGTAATCCAGTCATATGGATTTATTCAAAGTCTGGATGAGCCTTGTGTATACAAGAGATGTGATGGAAACGTAGTGGTATTTCTTGTACTATACGTAGATGACATTTTGTTAGTTGGCAACAATATCAGAGTGTTATTAGACGTAAGGGTATGGTTGTCCAAACAGTTTGATATGAAGGACTTGGGAGAAGTGGGACACATCCTTGGGATCAAGGTGATAAGGGATCACAAGAAAAGGATGTTGTGCTTATCTCAAGCTTCATACATTGACACTATCCTTGCTCGTTTTAGCATGCAGAACTCCAAGAATGGTTTTCTACCTTTTAGGCATGGAGTACCTTTATCTAAAGAGATGTGTCCCAAAACATCAAAGGAGATAGAGGAGATGAAGGTGGTTCCTTATGCTTCGGCAGTAGGAAGCCTCATGTATGCTATGCTATGTACGAGACCAGATATCTGCTTTGTCGTGGGCATGGTTAGCAGATATCAGAGTAATCCTGCACAAGGACATTGGATTGCGGTAAAGCATATATTGAAGCACCTGAGAAAGACTAGGGATTATATGCTAGTTTACCGGGCAGATCAATTAGTCCCTGTGGGTTACATGGATTCTGATTTCCAATCAGATAGGGACAACAGTAAGTCTACCTAGGGGTTTGTGTTTACTTTTGGAGGTGGAGTCATAGTATGGAGGAGTGTCAAGCAGAAATGCGTGGCGGACTCTACCATGGAAGCTGAGTATGTGGCAGCCTCTGAGGTAGCCAAGGAAGTTTTATGGCTCATGAACTTCTTGATAGACTTGGATGTGATTCCTGGTTTGCCCAGAACTATCACAATTTATTGTGATAACAGTGGTGCAGTTGCAAACTCGAAGGAACCATGAGCCCATACGGCGAGTAAACACATAGAGCGTAAGTACCACCTGATACGAGAGATCGTAAAGCGAGGAGAAGTAGCTGTCGCCAAGATTGCATCAGAGGATAACCTGGCGGATCCATTCAATAAGGCCCTTCCAGCGAAAGCGTTTGATAGGAATGTGGAGGACATGGGGATCAGATGTATGGCAGTATGATGACAGCATAGTCTTTTAGTATAAGTGGGAGATTATTGGAATATATACTGAAAGTCTAGCTCTTTTGTATGAACATTTTTATTTTGAAATAAGAATCACATGATCATTGTTTGCACTTTATATTTATTATATGTGTGAATATTGTCTAATACTTTACATTGTAGATAACATGGTGCTTGGTGTGGCAAAGAAGATCATGTTATCAGTCCCTTGTAGAATATAAGTAGTGGCTCACAACCAAGATGGTTTTGGACAAACCATTGGCATGGTTGTAGTGTAGCTTGGTATTGTTTTGTCTTGAACATAGAGTTACACTAGTTCACTTGGGTGTATTGAGCAGGACCGACATAGAGGTGATTTAATTTATTGCTGACTACATAATTGAATCGGACCTCGGATATTATGTTATACATGCTCTTAATCCCGATATAATAATGGGCACATGTACTTAGTATTTATTTCTTTGATTTACCAAAGGGTGAGATTTAAATAGATTAAATCAATATGCTCGGTAAGTTGGGAAATGATATTATTTACATGGTGTGCCTTTGTTTATAGGAGGAAACCGTGTCCTATATATTAGGTTGATGATGTCCCCTTGAGGAGCTCATAAGGTTCATCATGTAAACCCTACAGGTTGACTTAGTCAGCATGATGATAAGGTTGAGTGGTACTACTCGAGGATTTAGATGTTAATTGATTGATGGTCAGTAAATCAATTAATTGACGAACATTCGATATCTTAAACACGGGGAGGTGGATGTACAAATAATGTATGGAGCCCATGTTAATTTATGGGGGTTGGTGAGGTAATTCAATGATGATCCTCTAATGGAATGGAACATCATTGATGGATCAAGTTTGTGTGGTTCGGATCCATCGGGTGGCCAAGATCCAACTCCTCCTCATGGTCCTTATCGTAGCCTAATATAAACCTCATGGAGCCTAGATCCAATGATGGAAAACAAAACTCTAGATCTGACGGTGGAGATTAAATCTCTAGATCCGACGGTTGAGATTAAATCTCTAGATCCGACGGTTGAGATTAAATCCCTAGAACCGATGGTTGAGATTAAATCTCTAGATCTGACGATTGAGATTAAATCTCTAGATCTGACGGTTGAGATTAAATCCCTAGAACCGACGGTGGAGATTAAATCTCTAGATCTGACGGTTGAGATTAAATCTCTAGTTCCGACGGTTGAGATTAAATCCCTAGAACCAACGGTGGAGATTAAAACAAGACTTAAGCCTAACTCTATAAAAGGGGGCTTAAGGTGGGCGGCAAGGATGCTGTTGGTTGGTTTTTGGAGATTAGGGTTTTGCCTATCATTAGCTTGGCCGACAAGAAATCCTAGGAAGATTAGGGTTTGGTTGGGCGGCTAGGGTTTGGAAGGTGGAGTGGGCGGCAACAATAGAAGAGGTTCTCTTCTTCTTCCTAATGGGTTGCCGGCACCTATCTCTCTTTCCTCTACCTTGGTCGGGGTTCAACCTATTCCTCTTCTCCTTTTCACTCCATCTAGGGCCGGCGGCACAAAGGAGCTAGGGATTGTTCCCTTGTTTGGTTCCTTTGTTGGCCATCTTGTTCTCTCTTTTCTTGGGGCCGGCGGCATCAAACTTTTGTGGCATGGTGGTTGGCTCAAGCAAGAAGGGAAGGAGAGTTCTTCTTTCTTTTGATTGAAGAAGATGTAGGAAGCTTCAACTTTTGGAGGATCTTCGCCCACACGAAGTCTACAAGGAGGTTAGGACATACGATAGAAGATCGAGAGGTATAAAAGTTTTACAAGTTTTATTATTGATCTTTACATGTTCTTATTAATATGATTGTATGTGTTGATTATACATGTCTACATCCATATGTATTTGTATAATCATGGACCCAGAAGATAAACACAAAAATCGGCGATCCGTCCGTCGTCCATTCCGCGGCTAACCGACTAGAAGAGTATTGTTGCTTGAACAACTAGTTTGTTCAAGCGATCGCTCATGTCGTTAGCACGACGACGAATTGGTTGAGCTTAGGAAACTCATCTCATCCGGATTAGTTTTCATTAGTGAAAATTTTAATCCGGGGACATGGGAGCCGACGAGCCTCTGAGCATGCCATCAGAATCCAAGTCAAACCTATCAGACTTATTTACAAAACCTTTACTCGAAATAGAATTTAGTCTGTTTAGACATAAATTAGGTATGTGCATAATAGAGTAGGGCATAAAACTTATATTTTTTCTATACTCTGTTTACTTTTCATGAAAAATGGAACTAGCCTAGAGCTTGCCCTAGAAAGCATGCACCTATAGATTTAAGGAGCCAAAACATCTCACAACACATAGGACTAATGTGTTTGTGTACTTAGTCACGTAGATAGGCGTGAGATGTTAGGACCTTACTCCTTTTTCAAGATGTAGATCTAGTGCATCGATATGAACCATGGAGTATAATTATCTAAATTAATCAACTCTAATCATGACTTATTGATTATTCTATATCAATCAAGTCAAATGGAGTTGAACATACTTTTAGATGAGCTTATATTTAAACTATTATTTTCAAAATCTATTTGGAACATGCTTGGACTTAAACTTCATTTACGACAAAATTCTAAAAATATGTTTTCCAAAACCCCCCGCTCTTTTTGATTTATGGAAAAATGGGGAGAAAAGGCCACAGTTAAGGGATCAAAAATTAATTTTAATTTTTGATAATTTAACTTGCATCTAACTTAAAAACATCGGCCCAAGTTAAGTAAAGCTTGTTTACTTAACTTTTTTATGGTCAACCTTTTTAATGGTAAAAGAGGGAGGAAAAGGCCAAGGTTAAGAAATCAAAAGTTAACTTTTGATATCTTAACTTAAAACTTAATTTAAACTTTTAGTCCTATACTTAACTTATTAAGTAGCAACCATTAAGGGGGAGAACTAAGAACTTTTTTTAGTACTCACCAAAGGACTTGAAAAAGAGTTTTACTTTTACTCTTACTGAAGCTAACTCACTAAGTTACTCACACTAACTTATTAAGTTATGCATATTCAATATTCATTTGATTTATGCTTCATATTCATTTCATTTAATTATTTCTTTAAGTGTTACTTTTAACTTTGTGTCAGTTTGCCATAGATCAAAAAGGGGAAGATTGTTGGTGCAATAGGCACCAGATAATCGAACCTAAGTTTTGATTATGATAAAGACGCAAAATTTAAGGTTATATCATTATTTCATGAGCTAAACCAAGTGTGCAGGAATGGTTAAGCTAAGCTGAAGGTCGGTGACTATTAATAATATATGAGAGATGTCTTAAGGCAATCACCTTATGTTTGAACCATTTATATGATAAATGAAGATTTACTATTTGAGTATACATGTTTTCATGTATTTGATTAGATGTTAAACTCATTTACTGAATGTCCATGATACGATTCACAACATGAGAGAATTTGTGATTTGATCACAACTAGTGAGTATCTCTACATGTGTAATTGTGATGTATCAGAATTATCCCTAGTCGATGAATTGATGGATTTGGACACCATCAATTCTCTCAAGACTAGCACGAGGTATACTCCTTAGTGTATCCAAGCAGCTGATTCTCACTGGCTGGAGACATTGTGATGTCCGGAGTTAATCGTGGATGCTAGTTATAGTAAATAGTTCATTGGAGTGACCAACTGTAAGACTTCATATGGTTCTCTGCATATATGGATATGTTAATGAAGTTCTTACTGCAGCTTAAGTGTGATGTTCCTTTGACTTGCGGTATTCAAGTCATCTTGGTCATGAAGACTTATGCTTTGACATCTTTGTCGGGGATCGATACGGCCAGCTAGAGGGGGGTGAATAGCTCTCGTTCGTTGGATGTCGTAACTCATTCGTTCTTCTTGCGTTGCTTGTCTACGATTGTCATTAGCGCAGAGGAATAACAATAATAATGAAGCTAACAATACACAATCACACAACACAAGATATACGTGGTTCGGAACCGAATGATTCCTACTCCACGGGCGAGCTCACCGAGCTCTAGTTATGCGCACGACACTAACTATAACACTCCTCGACAACACGTCAGAGGTAGAGAAACCTCTCACAAGCAATTACAATGTAATATAGAAATACAAGAAGAAATACAAAGACAATACAAAAGAGAACTTTTACACAATTGCTTTGATCACTTTCTTGTTGCTTGCCTTGATTGGCTCTTGAAGGACTGGAATGCAGCAGCAATTCCCCTCAAATAGCTCCACAAAAACCATGGCAAAAACCTCCATCTCGAGCTCTTTTTATAACCTGCATCGAGCTATTTTCGTGCCTAGCAGTCGACTGCCAAAAGGCCCCAGTCGACTTCCCCTATAGTCATTGTCTCACAACGGCCAGATCCACGTCGGACAAGTTCCAACGGATCACTTACTAGTCGACTGATGATGCCCATCGATCGATCGGTGACCCAAGATCGATCGGCCTTGATCGCTCACGGAGCGTCGTGCTCGCGACACTCCCATCGATCATTGCCATCCCTCGGCGATCATTGCCGACTTCGATCATTGCCGATCCATGGCGATGACGCTAAGCACAAAACCCTAGCCTTACACCAGTCGAACTCTAGTCGACTTGGATTAGTCGAACCGGCACCTATGCCAGTCGACTGATGTCGGGCAAAACCTCAAACACCAAGTTGTTTGAGCATCCGACCGTCGGGTAAACCCTCAAACATCAAGTTTGAGCCTCCGACACTCAGTCTTAGCCACTTGGCCAAGTCCACCTTATCCCTCATGGAGTTCCCCACCAAAGCTCTCTTCCCTCGGCCTACGTCCCTCGGATGCGCCAAGCGCACGGCTTCGCAATGCCATCCTTCGCGTCTCATTCCCTAGAAGTATGCTTCCCTTTAGGCTCACTCCATTCGCTCCCCGTCCAGCGGTCCCTCGGATGCACCAAGCGCACGGCTTCGCAATGCCATCCTTCACCGACTCAAGGACCCGAGCCTAGTGAACTTGACAAGTTCTCAAGACTTCCCAAATGCACCAAGCGCACGGCTTCGCAATGCATTTCTCACCAAGCACCAAGCGCACGACTTCGCAATGCTTTGAATTTCCCATGCCAAGAACCAAGCGCACGGCTTCGCAATTCTTTGGACTTTCCCATGCCAAGGCTTCCCCCTTGGACTTCCACACCAAGCTCCATGCTTGGATTTTCCATGCCAACCCTATGTTGGACTTTCCCATGACAATCCCATGTCATGAGTTTTGTCTATCATCAAAATACCATCAAGGTACTGCTGGGCCGATTGCACCAACAATCTCCCCCTTTTTGATGATTGACAAAACTACCATCTCAAGTCTACCAATTCTCCCATATTGGCAATTTTCATATCCCAATGAGAATTCCAACGAACCCTAATTGGTAACTTGGTAACTTCTCCCCCTTTTTGACATTACATCAAAAAGGTCCTCCCCAAGGGTATGAATGTCTCATATCCCAATGAGATCTTACAATCTCTCCCTTGGAGGAACACATGCCTACAATCTTTCTAGTGATCCCATATCACTTAAGAGGCAACCCAATTTTCCTCCATGAGGAAATACACATCCATCTTCCATGATGGATACCTCCCCTAGAGGCTTGCTCCCCCTTGACCATTGCACCAACAATGTCCTTGGAAGTCCCTAAGCCAATAGGAACATTAACAAATCAAAATTAAGGCAAAGTTCAACAATGAACTCTCTTCACCTTAAAATTGATACTCACCCTCAGCAACTCCTAATCCATATCAGTGGATTTCCACCCTCTCTAATGCTCTCCCAAGCATATCCTAGGGTTAGGAGTGGTTAGGGACCTTAACCTAGCTGAACATGGGCCTAACCAATAAGGTTTAGAAATCGGCTTAGGCGATCATTGAAATCGTAAATCGATTGGTCACTATCGATCATTGCCAATCCATGGCGATACGATCTCGATTCGTTTTCATTCGAAATGGATTTCTGAAATCCATAAGTAAATATACGTAATTTTAAAAATCTTAAAAATACATACGTATAATACTTATCCTAAACACTATGGGTGAAAAATATTGGAAAATTATTTTACCCACTAAATTAGGAGATTGATACAAAGTTCAAAAGTTTAGAAAAGCTTCAATAAAGAGCCCTCTTTGTATCATCCCATTCAATGGTGATAGCTATCAAAAGATAAGCTTCACCAAGGTTTTTCAAAATATTTTCAAAAAGTTTTCAAAACCTTTAATTTCTTTTCCTTAAACATCTCACTTATATCTAGATGTGTAAAAACACATTCAAGGCAATTAATCTAGTGAGATGTGGGTTTTTGTTCTTTAAAATGGTCTCATGCATATTTCTAGGCAATATTATTTGATTCCCATCAAATCATGCCATAGTCCTTAACTCCATTTTAATTCATGCATGATATGATTATGGCATAGATATGATATAGATAAAAACATATGCCAATATCATGATGTCATGGCATGTGAATGAAACTTAAGCATACATGACATCTAAACATAAATCTAAACATGATCATGACATTTTATAGATAAAAATGAAGATGATGTCATGACATGGCAAGGCAAACAAAACATGGCAAGTAAAATATACTAAGGTATAGAATACCTAAGTGTGAAAATCAATTTGCCATTTTTAGGGATTAATTCTATTTTGCCTTATTGCCATTCATTTCCCTAGTGTGCCAAAAACCCAAAATGGCACACCAATACCTCTATGACCTAATTGTGCCAATTTAAATCATTTTTAACTTCTCAAACCATATTGGCACACCCTAATGTGTCAACTCTACTATGGTTAGGTTAACTACCCATCCATTTAGGGTTGACACACTCTAACACATCTAGCGTGAATCAATCACGCTTTTAGGAACCCAATATCTATTGGAGCTCCTTGGGTTAACAAGGTATTCCCTAGGGATAACTTCCCTAGATACCTTCCTAATGACCCTTTTAGGCTTTGAAGTCATAGTCTTTTGGGTCTTTCCTAGGTCAACTCTAGAGGTGACTCCTCCATTGACCTTCTTAGTGGCTACATTTGATTTCCTTGAGGTGTTAGCCACTAAACACATACTATGGCTAGACTTAGGGATGACTTCCCTATTAGCCTTGGTTTTCCTAGACCTAGATGTGGTTCCATAATTAAATGGAACATTATGGTAGGACATAGGTTTGTGACCCAAACCCTCCTTGCCCTTAGACCGTTTGTGAACCTTAGGTCTTGACTTTTGGGTATTTGACCCTAGAATTGAATTTTCTATGATTCTAAGGGTGTTCTCCATTCTCTCAAGTCTTGATCTCAAGACTTGGTTTTCTAACTCCAATTTCCTCAATTTTGAATTTTCATTTGGTTTTTGGGAGTTGGTTTTCTTCTTAGGCATATGCCTAGATTTCTTGGGATTAATACCCAAATTCTCTTCAATTCTTCTAATTGATTTCCTAGGTAGGATAGATCTAGTGTTTTGAGTCCTAGGTTTGTCCTTAGAGAAACTAACACGCTTAGCACCTAAGCAATAGACCTTATTGTTTCTCCTAGCATGCTTTTCATTTATAATTGCAAGAGAACTAAAATAATTTTTGGCATGCTTTTTGACTTTAGGAATTGAAGGTGCATTAAGTGAATTTACCTTAGGGTTAGCTTTAGGAGCTCCCCCTACATGAGTTGCACCTTCTTGCCCTTTCTTCCTCCCCCTACGGCATTGGCTTCGATAGTGTCCCTTTTGGTTGCATTTAAAGCACACAATGTGGTCTTTGCTCTTGATTTTGGGAACCCCAACATCCTTTGACTTTGGATTGACTTTTGGTGTTGATGCCTTTTCCTTTGCCAATTTAAGGCATTTACTCTTGTAATGCCCTTTCTGTTGGCATTGTGCTATACCTCGGAATGCTCATAGGCTCCCATGTCCCCGGATTAAAATTTTCACTAATGAAAACTAATCCGGATGGGATGAGTTTCCTAAGCACAACCAATTCGTCGTTGTGCTAACGACTTGAGCGATTGCTTGAACAAACTAGTTGTTCAAGCAACACAACTCTTCTAGTCGGTTAGCCGTGGAAGAGACGACGGACGGATCGCCGGTTTTTGTGTTTCTTATCGGGGTCCATGATTATACAAATACATGCAAATGCAAACTAGTATAATCAACATATACTAACATAATGAACATAAGCTAGCATATCAAATAAGAACATGAAAAGAACAATAATAAAAGTTGTGAAACTTTTATACCTCTTGATCTTCTATCGTATGTCCTAACCTCCTTGTAGACTTCGTGTGGGCGAAGATCCTCCACAAGTTGAAGCTTCCAAGATCATCTTCAATCCAAAGAATGAAGAACTCTCTTTCCCTTCTTGCTTGAGCCAACCACCAATCCACAAAGGATTGATGTCGCTGGCCCCAAGAATAGAGAGAATAATATGGAAACAACCAAGGAACCGAACTAGGGACAAACCCTAGTTTTGGTGCCGCTGGCCAAGATGGAGTGAATAGGAGAAAAGGAATATGTTGGGCCCCGGCCACGGTGGAGGGAATAGAGGAAGGAGTCGGCCACACCCTAGGAAGAAGAAGACCTCCTCTCCTATAGTTGCCGCCCAACTTCCTTGCAATCCCTAGCCGCCCAACCTAAGGAGGAAACCCTAATTAGGGTTTCTCCTTAGGCTTTCTTGCCGCCCAACCATGGTGGAGAGAAGATATCTAGAAGCTAGCCACCTCCAAGGAAGAAGACAAACTCCTCCACAAGTGGCCGCCCAACCTTCATTCCCATCCATGGCCTCCCATGCAAAGGAGCCAAAACCCTAATCAAATTAGGGTTTCTCCTTAGGCTTCCTTGCCGCCCAAGCATGGTGGAGAGAAGAGATCTAGGAGCTAGCCACCTCCATGGAAGAAGACAAGCTCCTCCATAGGTTGCCGCCCACTCTTCTTCCTCACCTTGGCCGCCCAACCCAAAAGAGCAAAACCCTAATTAGGGTTTCCTCCTAGGGTTGCATGCCGCCCAAGCAATTGGAGGCTAAACCCTAATCTCCTTAGCATCCATCATCCAACTTCTAAAACTTGTTGCCGCCCAACCCATAGCCACCCTTTTATAGAGTTAGGGTTTAGGCCTTGGTTTAATCTCCACCATCGGTTCTAGGGTTTTAATCTCAACCGTCGGATCTAGATATTTAATCTCAACCGTCGGTTCTAAGGTTTTAATCCCAACCGTCGGATCTAGAGATTTAATCTCTACCTTCGGTTCTAGGAATTTAATCCCAACCGTAGGATCTAGAGATTTAATCTCCACCGTCGGTTCTAGGAATTTAATCCCAACCGTCGGATCTAGAGATTTGTTTTCCATTATTTGATCTAGACTTCATGAGGTTTATATTAGGCTACGATAGGGACCATGAGGAGGAGTTGGGTCTTGGCCACCCGATGGATCGGAACCACACAAACTTGATCCATCAATGATGTTCCATTCCACTAGAGGATCATCATCGAACTACCTCACCAACCCCCATAAATTAATATGGGCTCCATATATTATTTGTACATCCATCTCCCCGTGTTTAAGATATCGAATGTCCGTCAATTAATTGATTTACTAACCATCAATTAATTAACATCTAACTCCTCGAGTAGTACCACTCAACCTTATCATCATGTTGACTAAGTCAACCTGCAGGGTTTACATGATGAACCTTATGAGCTCCTCAAGGGGACATCATCAACCTAATACATTGGACACGGATTCCTCCTATAATCAACGGCACACCATGTAAATAATATCATTTTCCAACTTACCGGGCATATTGATTTAATCCATAGAAATCTCACCCTCTGGTAAATCAAAGAAATAAATATTAAGTACATGTGCCCGTTATTATATCGGGATTAAGAGCATGTACAACATAATATCTGAGGTCCGATTCAATTATGCAGTCAACAATAAATTGAATCACCTCTATGTCGATCCTGCTCAATACACCTAAGTGTACTAGTGTAACTCTATGTTCAAGATAAAACAATACCAAGCTACACTACAACCATGCCAATGGTTTGTCCAAAACCATCTTGGTTGTGAGCCTCTACTTATATTCTACAAGGGACTGATAACATGATCTTCTGTGCCGCACCCAGGCACCATGTTATCTACAATGTAAAATATTAGACAATATGCACACATATAAATATAACGTGCAAACAATGATCATGTGATTCTTATTTCAAAATAAATATGTTCATACAAAAGAGCTAGGCTTTCAGTATACATCCCAACACTTTCTCCCTACACTCAAAGCATATTATGTGATTTTTATTTAAAATAATAACACTTGAGTTACCTAGGGAGGTGGTGGAGGCCTCTTCATGATCTTCACTTCTCCCGGATGTGGATGCTTCTTGTTCTTGCTCCGGGATGGATGATTGCCTTTCCTCCCCCTCAATGCTAGAGGTGGAGGTCTCCACCAAATCATCAACATCTTCAAATGTTGTGGGTGCTTCTTCTTCGGCATTCTCCTCTACTTGTGCCGATTGGAAATTTTCTTGGAATTTCATTACCTTTTTCCATAATTCCCTTGCATCCCTGTAATCACCCAATCTAGACCAAATAGTGTTAGGTAACAAATCACTAATCAACTTGATTACCTTGAGATTTGTCTTGAAGTCTTTGATTTTGTCTTGGGTCCATTTTGACTTCTCAATTGGCTTGTTGTGTTTGTCCCTAGGCATCTCAAAACCATTTTCTATAATAATCATGTAATCAAAATCGATTTCAAGATATACCTCCATCCGTTTCCTCCACCAAGCAAAATCTCCATCGAATTTCGGTGAATGGATGAAGTCGGCCATTTGTAGTGCTCTCACGGTGCTTAGTCCTTGAAGAGCGACCTCGGCTCTGATACCACTTGTAGGGGATCGATACGGCCGGCTAGAGGGGGGTGAATAGCCCTCGTTCGTTGGATGTCGTAATTCATTCGTTCTTCTTGCGTTGCTTGTCTACGATTGTCGTTAGCGCAGCAGAATAACAATAATAATGAAGCTAACAATACACAATCACACAACACAAGATATACGTGGTTCGGAACCGAATGGTTCCTACTCCACGGGCGAGCTCACCGAGCTCTAGTTATGCGCACGACACTAACTATAACACTCCTTCTTGACAACACGTCGGAGGTGGAGAAACCTCTCACAAGCAATTACAATGTAATATAGAAATACAAGAAGAAATACAAAGACAATACAAAAGAGAACTTTTACACAATTGCTTTGATCGCTTTCTTGTTGCTTGCTTTGATTGGCTCTTGAAGGACTGGAATGCAGCAGCAATTCCCTTCCAATAGCTCCACAAAAACCATGGCAAAAACCTCCATCTCAAGCTCCTTTTATAACCTGCATCGAGCTGTTTTCGTGCCTAGCGATCGCCAAAAGGCCCCAGCTTGATTACCTGTAGCCGTTGTCTCACAACGGTCGGATCCACGTTAGACAAGTTTCAACGGATCACCTACGATCGATGATGCCCATCACCGATCGGTGACCCAAGAGTCGATCGCCTACGGCTATGGAGCGCTTTATGCTCGCAACACACTCCCATCGATCGCCATCCCTCGGCGTCATTCGCCGCTGACTTGCCGATCGCATCCATGGCGATCGCGCACAAAACCCTAGCCTTACACCAGTCGAACTCTAGTCGACTTGGATCAGTCGAACCGGCACCTATGCCAGTCGACTGATGTCGGGCAAAACCTTAAACACCAAGTTGTTTGAGCATCCGACCGTCGGGTAAACCCTCAAACATCAAGTTTGAGCCTCCGACACTCAGTCTTAGCCACTTGGCCAAGTCCACCTTATCCCTCATGGAGTTCCCCACCAAATCTCTCTTCCCTCGGCCTATGTCCCTCGGATGCGCCATGCGCACGGCTTCGCAACGCCATCCTTCGCGTCTCATGCCCTAGAAGTATGCTTCCCTTTGGGCTCACTCCATTCGCTCCCCGTCCAGCGGTCCCTCGGATGCACCAAGCGCACGGCTTTGCAATGCCATCCTTCACCGACTCAAGGACCCGAGCCTAGTGAACTTGCCAAGTTCTCAAGACTTCCCAAATGCACCAAACGCACGGCTTCGCAATGCATTTCTCCCCAAGCACCAAGCGCACAGCTTCGCAATGCTTTGGATTTCCCATGCCAAGCACCAAGCGCACGGCTTCGCAATGCTTTGGACTTTCCCATGCCAAGACTTCCCCCTTGGACTTCCACACCAAGCTCCATGCTTGGATTTTCCATGCCAACCCCATGTTGGACTTTCCCATGATAATCCCATGTCATGAGTTTTGTCTATCATCAAAATACCATCAAGGTACTGCTGGGCCGATTGCACCAACAATCTTAAGCAAGCATCTCTGAGGAGATGTAGACCCAGGATGATTGGGCATAAGTCGAAGTGATCAAAGGTATTTGAATAGCCTATAAAGGATTCACCACTCCTTCTGAGGAGATGTATAACCATGGCCTCTCGTCAAATTGTTACTAAAGTCTTTGGCCAAAGCATTACATTTTTAGAGTAAGGTACTCTTGGATACATGTGGAGTAACTAGAATCCGTAGGACGAGGAAATGATACTTGGGTTAAGTGTGACGTAGTCAACCTAGTGGGGACTGACACTATAGACTATGTCCTGAACCAAGTGGGTATAAGATGTGTGAAGGGAACGAGGGCACGATTCATTGTAGCTGCTGAAGGATTTTAGAAATAGTTCTGGATCAACTGTTGATCTTTTCGGTTAATTGGGGATCATGATGTACTACTTGGTGCCACTCATGATCGTTCTATAATTAATCATTAATTATAAACAGCCAACATAAATCGAGAAACTATTTGGTCACACGCACAACTAGCGTAATCCAAAGGAATTAAAATGAGCTTGAGAATGTGATTCTCAGACCGAGAGAAACTAGGTTTGGTTGGACCAAACAAGGATCGAGCATAAAATTATTTCAGTCGCAATGGAAGTGTGGATGAGCCGTATCTTATGAAGACATGATGGATGAACCAAATTGGTTTGGTTCTAATCCAATGGTGAAGGATAAACCAAAGGGGTTTAGTTTGTTTTAAACGAATGAACCAAAGATGGTTCGGTTTGTTTTAACTTAAAATAGACCAACGCGGTTTGGTTTATTTTAACTTAAGTTAATGGAGCGGGTTAACAGGTTTTTGGTTATGAACCAATAACCATTAGGAGAATTTGTTCTCTATAAAATAGGGTTTAAGGGTTTTGTGAAAGCCTCAACCCTAATCTTGCCGCCCCCTCCCTCTCTTCTCCTTGTCTTGTCGGCGCCCAACCTCTTGCCGCCGGCCACCACCGCCCAAGCTTCTCCAACTGGCATCGAGCAGCTGCCGTCCTCCCCACTTGACGGCGTCTAGCTGCTGCCGGAGGAGCTCCGGTGATCTTCCTTGGCTCCGGCGACTAGGTGAGCATCTAGCTTTCCTTATTTGCCCGGCGCAAGTTCTCCATCAAAGCTGTCCAGTTTTCTGGACAGCTTGTTTCCTTCTTGTCGGAGCGTCATTTGGACAACGTTTGGAGCTCCGACAACGGTTACCTTGCCGGGGATTCGATCTCCAGTAATCCTCATAGGTGGATAATGAAGGATTCGTCAAACGATTGACGAATACCTCTCCGGAGAAGCGAGTTTTGGGGACTCAGTTTTGAATCCGAATTTTGATTCGAATTGTGATATTCTCTCGATCACATTGTATTCGACACGAGGCTAGTGACTCATATGAAGATGAGGCTCGTGACTCTGTGAAGTCATCCCGACGATACTCGGCGTGGATACAGATAGAGGCGATTCTAGTCAGAGTCGCTCTGGTTGATGTCTTTCCCGCTACACGTGATATGTCAGGTATACGTAGAATAATTTCCTTTGATTGCAAAATTTGAAACTACGGTTATGTCTACACATGTTGCACTATGCATGCGTGTGGTGTGTGTGATGTAATAAAATAGATTTATTGCTTTTTATTTCTTTCAATGCGCACATGTTTACAAAACATGTTCGAACACACACTCACCACTGTGCCGAAAACCCAACAGTGGTATTAGAGCCCAGTTTGTGTTTCGACATAATCGTAAAATTGTTTTGCGATAGTCATAATTGTATTTATGAAAATTTTCTACTTTTGGAAAGTTAGAAGTATTTATGGAAATTTTTTAATTTTGGAAAGTCTAGAAGTATTTATGGAAATCTTCTACTTTTGGAAAAGTTAGAAGTATTTATGGAAATTAACATTTTGTATAAATAAAATATTTGATTAGATTTGGAAATTTATTTCCTAATTTAATCATAATTTGATTTGGGAATCAAATCTTAAATATATTTTATTTACATAAATAGTTTTGATAGTTTAGGAAATTTATTTCCTATATTAAATTTGACTTTTTTTAATCAACAATTTCCATAAATAAAATATGTGATTAGATTTGAAAATTTGTTTCCTAATTTAATTATGATTAGAATCAAATCTCAAACATATTTTATTTCCATAAATAGTTATGACATATAAGAAAATTTTGTACATGTCATAATTGTATGTCATGTAATTGCATTAGATGCATATCATTATACCATGCGTGTCGTGACATGTAGATATATGTCATTACATGTAGATAATAGTTATTTGCATGCAAAGAGGATGAGATATAAAACCCTTGCTCAATATTCAAGCCTACATCTTCCATTAATATGGTTAGAACCAGAGTTCTGTTTCTTGTTTGGGTTGTTGGACTCTCTCCAAGCCCGGCTCGAACCTGAACATGTTCAAATCATGAAATAGTTTAATATTAATATGGTAAGAGTCAGAGGTCAATCGTTAGCTTTGGTTTTTGGACTCTCTCCAAGCTGGGCTAATTTGTTGAATGCGCTCTAACCATATTAAAACTATTTCCTGATTTATGGGTTGGCTTTAACCTGGAGCATCGGCTTGTTGGACTCTCTCCAAGGTCGATGTGAAGGGAGGTGAAGTTGGGTGCTATACATATGATGCATACTTGTTAATGTGTTAACAACCCGATGTATGTGTGAACATTCAATTAGTTGATAGCACATTGTGATAGTTGCATATATGTGATATGCAATCGGTATATTTGATACCTACCATCATAGTTGTGAATGACTTGTTGGACTCTCTCCAAGGTTGTTCATATCTATGTTGGATATCAGCCCATTCGAAGATGGACCTATGATCTCCCGAAGTGATTTTGGGGTTTTTAAAATTCGAAAAATGAATGGGATTTATGAATGTATATTGATGAATTTTGAATCATCTATCTCATATATGCTCGATTTGTATTTCTAGATTAATCGCTTGATCATGATGTCTTTGAATTTGTGCTCTATTTTGAATTAAAATAAATTGACTGGGTCGAACTGCAGGGAGTTGCTTAGGAGGCTCATTGGCTCCCATATCCCCAGATTAAAATTTTTACTAATGAAAGAACTAATCCGGATGGGATGAGTTTCCTTAGCACAACCAATTCGTCGTTGTGCTAACAACTTGAGTGATCGCTTGAACAAACTAGTTGTTCAAGCAACACAACTCTTCTAGTTGGTTAGCCGCGGAAAAGATGACGGACGGATCGCCGATTTTTGTGTTTGTCTTCGGGGTCCACGATTATACAAAATATATACAAATGCACACTTGTATAATCAACACATAAAAGAACATGCTAAGATCAGAAAATAAAGTTGTAAAACTTTTATACCTCACGATCTTCTACCGTATGTCCTATCCTCCTCGTGGACGACGTGTGGACGAAGATCCTCCATGACTAGAAGCCTTCTAGATCGCGTTCTTCCCTTCCTTGTTCGCTGCGAACAAAGAGAAGAACAAAACAAAACTCTTCCTTTCTAGAACCGGCCACCAATCAAAAGAGCTCGATGTAACCGCTGGCCAAGGAATGAATGGATGAAGCGCCGACCACCAATGAATGGAGAACCGCCGGCCACCTTGGAGAGAATGGAGGAATGAACGCCGGCCAACCTTGAAGAGAGGTTGCTGCCGGCCAAGGAATAAGAGAGGGAACAATGAGGATGGGCATCGGCCACAACTTGTTTGAAGAAGATGGACGCCGGCCACAACTTGTTGGAATAAGATGGGCGCCGGCCACTTTCTAAGAATTGCCGCCCAAGCCTTAGCTTCCAAACCCTAGCCGCCCAACCTAAAACCCTAACTCCAAGAGCACTTAACCTTCCTTGCTGCCCAACCTAAGCCCTCTATTTATAGAATTCGGCTTAAGCCTCCTTTAATCTCCACCGTCTGATCTAGGGATTTAATCTCCAACGTCGGATCTAGGGTTTTATCCCAATCGTCGGATCTAGGGTTTCATCCCAACCGTCAAATCTAGGATTTCATCCCAACCGTCGGATCTAGAGTTTCATCCCAACCATCGTATCTAGGGTTTCATCCCAACCATCGGATCTAGGGATTTAATCCCAACCATTGGTTCTAGGGTTTCATCCCAACCATCGGATCTTGGGATTTAATCCCAACCGTTGGTTCTAGAGTTTTGTTTTACATCCTTGGATCTAGATTTCATGAGGATTATATTAGGCTACGATAGGGACCATAAGGAGGAGTTGGATCTTGCCACCCGATGGATCGGAACCACACAAACTTGATCCATCAATGATGTTCCATTCCACTAGAGGATCATCATTGAACTACCTCACCAACCCCCATAAATTAATATGGGCTCCATATATTATTTGTACATTCATCTCCCCGTGTTTAAGATATCGAATGTCCGTCAATTAATTGATTTACTGACCATCAATTAATTAACATCTAACTCCTCGAGTAGTACCACTCAACCTTATCATCATGTTGACTAAGTCAACCAACTGGGTTTACATGATGAACCTTATGAGCTCCTCAAGGGGGCATCATCAACCTAGTATATAGGACACTGTTTCCTCCTATAATCAACGAAACACCATGTAAATAATATCATTTCCCAACTTACCCGGCATATTGATTTAATCCATCTAAATCTCACCCTCTGGTAAATCAAAGAAATAAATACTATGTACATGTTCCCGTTATTATATCGGGATTAAGAGCATGTACAACATAATATCCGAGGTTCGATTCAATTATGTAGTCAGCAATTAATTGAATCACCTCTATGTCGGTCCTGCTCAATACACCTAAGTGTACTAGTGTAACTCTATGTTCAAGACAAAACAATACCAAGCTACGCTACAACCATGCCAATGGTCTATCAAAAACCATCTTGGTTGTGAGCCTCTACTTATATTTTACAAGGGACTGATAACATGATCTTCTGTGCCACACCAAGCACCATGTTATCTACAATGTAAAATATTAGACAATATGCACACACATATAATAAACATATAAAGTGCAAACAATGATCATGTGATTCTTATTCCAAAATAAAATGTTCATACAAATAGAGCTAGGCTTTCAGTATACATTCCAACAATCTCCCACTTATACTAAAAGACTATGCCGTCATCACACTGCCATACATCCGATCCCCATGTCCTCCACATGCCTATCAAACGCTTTCGCTGGAAGGGCCTTAGTGAATGGATCCGCCAGGTTATCCTCTGATACAATCTTGGCGACAGCTACTTCTCCTCGCTTTACGATCTCTCGTATTTGGTGGTACTTGCGCTCTATGTGTTTACTCGCCTTATTGGCTCATGGTTCCTTCGAGTTTGCAACTGCACCACTGTTATCACAATAAATTGTGACAGTTCTGGGCAAACCAGGAATCACATCCAAGTCCATCAAGTAGTTCCTGAGCCATACAACTTCCTTGGCTGCCTTAGAGGCTGCCACATACTCATCTTCCATGGTAGAGTCCGCCACACATTTCTGCTTGACACTCCTCCATACTAGAAATCCGAATCCGTGTAACCCATAGGGACTAATTGATCTGCCCGGTAAACCAGCATATAATCCCTAGTCCTTCTCAGGTACTTCAATATATGTTTTACCGCAGTCCAATGTCTTTGTCCAGGATTACTCTGATATCTGCTAACCATGCCCACGGCAAAGCAGATATCCGGTCTCGTACATAGCATAGCATACATAAGGCTTCCTACTGCTGAAGCATAAGGAACCGCCTTCATGTCCTCTATCTCCTTTGATGTTTTGGGACACATCTCTTTAGATAAAGGAACTCCATGCCTAAAAGATAGAAAACCTTTCTTGGAGTTCTGCATGCTAAAACGAGCAAGGATAGTGTCAATGTATGAAGCTTGAGATAAGCACAACATCCTTTTCTTGCGATCCCTTATAACCTTGAACCCAAGGATGTGTCCCACTTTCTCCCAAGTCCTTCATGCCAAACTGTTTGGACAACCATACCCTTACATCTGATAACACTTTGATATTGTTGCCAACTAACAAAATGTCATCTACGTATAGTACAAGAAATACCACTACGTTTCCATCACATCTCTTGTATACACAAGGCTCATCCGGACTTTGAATAAATCCATATGACTGGATTACCTCATCAAAGCAGATGTTCCAAGATCTAGAAGCTTGCTTCAATCCATAAATGGACAGATTAAGCATACATACAAGATGCTCTTTGCCTTTAGCAATGAATCCCTCTGGTTGCCGCATATAGATGTTCTCCTCAAGACCTCCGTTAAGGAAAGCTGTCTTGACATCCATCTGCCAAATCTCATAATCCATATGAGCAGCTATAGATAAGAGAATCCGGATAGACTTAAGCATAGCTACTGACGAAAAGGTCTCCTCATAATCGATACCCTCTTTCTGAGTATACCCTTTCGCAACAAGCCTAGCTTTGAAGGTCTCAACCTTCCCGTCTACTCCTCTCTTTCTCTTTTAGATCCACTTGCATCCAATGACTTTTACACCATCGGGTGGCTCTACTAGCTCCCAGACCTGATTAGAATCCATAGATTCTATCACTGAATTCATCGCTCTTTGCCAAGATACCGCATCTCTATCTTGGAGTGCCTCATCATATGTACAGGGATCAGGTTCATGTTCACCAGGGACTAAGTCCGAAGACTCTCCCAAAAACATGAATTTCTCGGGTTGTCTAACAATCCTCCCACTACGACGAGGTGCCTCCTATGTATACTCTGTGACACGCGGTGCAGTGACTTGTTGCATCTCCTCTTGTACCGGTGGTACTGAAGTCGGGACTTCCCTTGTCAACTCCTCAAGAACAATCCTACTCGTGGGCCTGTGGTTCATTACATAGTCCTCCTCTAGAAATCTGGCATTCGTACTCACCATCACCTTCTGATCTCTAGGACTATAGAATAAACCACCCTTCGTTCCCTTAGGGTAGCCAACAAACAAGCGTACTTCTGTACGAGATTCCAACTTACCAGCATCTCCCTTCAGCACATGTGCTGGACTACCCCAAATCCGAATATGTCTTAGACTAGGCTTCCGCCCAATCCACAACTCTGTGGGAGTAGAGGGTACTGAATGAGATGGAACCAAGTTCAGAATGTGTGTTGCTATTTCCAGAGCAAACCCCCAGAACGAATCAGGTAACTCAGAATAACTCATCATCGATCTGTCCATCTCCATAAGAGTCCTATTCCTTCGCTCCGCCACACCATTCTGTTGGGGTGTGCCAGGTGTAGACAATTGGGATTGAATCCCAGCCTCTGATAAGTAACTCCTAAACTCTCCCAAGAGGTACTCGCCACCACGATCAGATCGCAATGTCTTGATACTTTTACCTTGACGGTTCTCCACATCAGCCTTGAATTCTTTAAACCTGTCAAAGCATTCAGACTTGCGGCACATCAAGTAAATGTATCCATATATTGAATAATCATCTATAAAAGAGATGAAATATTCAAAATCACCTCTTGCCTGGATAGACATAGGACCGCACAAATCAGAATGAACCAATTCTAACACATCTTTGGCTCTATACCCCTTGGCCTTGAAAGGCCTCTTGGTCATTTTACCTTCCAAGCAAGATTCGCAGGTTGGGAGATCCTCCACCACTAATGAACCCAAAGGTCCATCAGATATCAACCTTTGAATTCTTCTTAGGTTAATATGACCAAGCCTTAGATGCCAAAGATATGTCTGGTTCATTTGCGAAGGTTCTTTTCTCTTATTAGACTTAGAAGATGAGTTATTGACTTCTATATGCATCGTGGGAGTTTTCGGTTCAAGAGTATATAAATTGCCAACCAATGTACCAGAACAGATAATCTCCCTATTCCTTTTTATAACCACTTTGTCAATAAAAGAAACAGAATATCCATCCATAAACAATTTAGAAACTGAAATTAAATTCTTTCTAAAAGTAGGTGCATAAAGACAATTTCTCAAAACCAAAACTTTATTCCTATCAAAAGATAAATAAACGTCTCCCACTGCAATAGCCGCCACCTTTAAAGCATTGCCCATGAAGATGGTAATCTCTCCTTCAGCTAGTCGTCGGGTTTCCTGGAACCCCTGCAAAGTATTGCAGACATGATCAGTGGCTCTTGTATCTACACACCAGGCACTGGTAGATAACACCGCTAAACATGTTTCAACAACTAAACAAGAAGATATACCTTTGTTCTTTCGGCGAGGACAGTCCGCCTTCCAATGTCCAGTCTGTTTGCAAGTGAAGCACTTGCCTTTCGGCTTCTTCACTCCTGCCTGAGGTCCCACTACCACTTTCTTCGTTCCACCTTGCTTCTTCTTCTTCTTACCTTTCGGTTTAGAAGAAGAAACCTTCTGAGCAACCATGGCTTGAGTGCTTTGACGAAAAAGCCCCTCTGCCGCCTGGAGTTCTGTCAGAAGCTCCGCCAACGAATACAACCTCTTGTTCATGTTGTAGTTGAGGCGGAACTGCTCAAAACTCCTAGGCAGAGACTGGAGAATGATATCGACCTGGGTTTCCCCATCGATCTCAGCTTCGAGGACTTCCATCTCATTAAGATGAGCCATCATCTTGAGAACATGATCCCTAACGGGTGTTCCCTTGATCATGGTGGTCGTCATCAAGTTTCTCATCGCCTCCTGTCTAGACGCCCTACTCTGATGTCCAAAAAGTTCCTTGAGATTGAACATCTTGTCATAAGCTGTGGCCATGGCCTGATGCTGATGTTGTAGCACATTTGACTTAGATGCCAAAATGTAACACCGCGCCATCTCATCTGCCTTGATCCATTTCTTATAACTTTCTTTCTCCTTTTCATCAGAGTCATCGGTGGGCTTAGGAGGACAGACCTCGAAGAGTACAAATTTGTACTCCTCCGCAGTTAAGACAATATCCAAGTTTCTTTTCCAATCAATATAGTTTGATCCAGTAAGTTTATTTTCTTTTAATATCACAGCAAGTGAGTTGAAAGCCATTTGAAAAACCTAAGAATCACAATGATCAAAACATTAGATTTCAAATATTATTGATTCCTCAAAAAAATAAAATTCCGAAATCAACCAACACCTCAAAACACCGAGAATATCGCATGCCACGATAGTGTGGACGTATACGAATTCTACATTTGTAAGAGGAGGTTTTACCCATTGATTTTATTATCTTGTCAACCTTACTTTTTGACAAATAAAATTAATAGTTGGTTCATCTTTAGCCCTACAAATAAAAGCAGTGACTCCGATGGGGAGGATACTTTTTATTTGCATCTAAGTGTGCACCATTACACGATACTAAGGGAATTATTTCGGATTATGTACCTTACCGATGGGGAAGTACACACGCTCTTAAATAATTTCCTATAACGATTATTTGACCTAGTGATCCGCAAACAAACCCATCCGATGGGGAGGAAGGCACTCAGAGCCAACGCACAAGTTTGTTGCATCACACGTCAAATTGTAATGGAGGCCGCGGGAATTAATTAAAATGTCCCTCTCCCACTTAGTAAATTGACAATGAGGAATTTTCAAGCATACACAACATGCATATAAAACAAATAAGCAATAAATATGGAAAATACAGAATTTTCCCAACTATTATGGCATTGTTCTCCAATACGCATCCCGTCGTGTCGCCACCTCCTCCGCTTCACCTTTTCCCGTGCGCAAGTCACCAAAGAAATCCGAGCCGAGATATATCATTTTAATTTACATCCATCGATCCTATACTCCACGAAGCAGTGTACAAATAATCTAGATCGAAAGTAAACTAAAATGAGCGGCTAAACAATGCCGTATTTAATTACAAAAATTAAATACTAATCTAGCCTCGTCAACCCCGAGGATTCAAATAATATACATACAATCACACACAAAACAATCACATACAACCAAATAGCCATAATAGTCGGATCTTATGCCTGCAACCAAAAAGTTAGCCTACGCACATCCTACTATTATCCGGCATACTCAATATATGATATGTCCATGAAAGTAACCGAATCCAAAACACACAAAACCGGAAACCGTGGCTCTGATACCACTTGCAGGGAGTTGCTTCGGAGGCTCATTGGCTCTCATATCCCCGGATTAAAATTTTCACTAATGAAAGAACTAATCCGGATGGGATGAGTTTCCTTATCACAACCAATTCGTCATCATGCTAACAACTTGAGTGATCGCTTGAACAAACTAATTGTTCAAGCAACACAACTCTTCTAGTTGGTTAGCCGCGGAAAAGACGACGGACGGATCGCCGGTTTTTGTGTTTGTCTTCGGGGTCCATGATTATACAAAATATATACAAATGCACACTTGTATAATCAACACATAAAAGAACATGCTAAGATCAGAAAATAAAGTTGTAAAACTATTATACCTCACGATCTTCTACCGTATGTCCTATCCTCCTCGTGGACGATGTGTGGGCAAAGATCCTCCACGAGTAGAAGCCTTCTAGATTGCGTTCTTCCCTTCCTTGTTCACTGCGAACAAAGAGAAGAACAAAACAAAACTCTTCCTTTCTAGAACTAGACCAATCAAAAGAGCTCGATGTAACCGCTGGCCAAGGAATGAATGGATGAAGCGCCGGCCACCAATGAATGGAGAACCGCCAGCCACCTTGGAGAGAATGGAGGAATGAACGCCGGCCAACCTTGAAGAGAGGTTGCTGCCGGCCAAGTAATAAGAGAGGGAACAATGAGGATGGGCGCCGACCACAACTTGTTTGAAGAAGATGGACGCCGGCCAGAACTTGTTGGAAGAAGATGGGCGCCGACCACTTTCCAAGAATTACCGCCCAAGCCTTAGCTTCCAAACCCTAGCCGCCCAACCTAAAACCCTAACTCTAAGAGCACTTAACCTTACTTGCCGCCCAACCTAAGCCCTCTATTTTTAGAATTGGGCTTAAGCCTCCTTTAATCTCCACCGTCGGATCTAGGGATTTAATCTCCACCGTCGGATCTAGGGTTTTATCCCAACCGTCGGATCTAGGGTTTCATCCCAACCGTCGGATCTAGGATTTCATCCCAATCGTCGGATCTAGGGTTTCATCCCAACCGTCAAATCTAGGGTTTCATCCCAACCTTCGGATCTACGGATTCATCCCAACCGTCGGATATAGGGTTTCATCCCAACCATCGGATCTAGGGATTTAATCCCAACCGTTGGTTCTAGGGTTTCATCCCAACCATCGGATCTAGGGATTTAATCCCAACCGTTGGTTCTAGAGTTTTGTTTTACATCCTTGGATCTAGATTTCATGAGGATTATATTAGGCTACGATAGGGACCATAAGGAGGAGTTGGATCTTGGCCACCCGATGGATCGAAACCACACAAACTTGATCCATCAATGATGTTCCATTCCACTAGAGGATCATCATTGAACTACCTCACCAACCCCCATAAATTAATTTGGGCTCCATATATTATTTGTACATTCATCTCCCCGTGTTTAAGATATCGAATGTCCGTCAATTAATTGATTTACTGACCATCAATTAATTAACATCTAACTCCTCGAGTAGTACCACTCAACCTTATCATCATGTTGACTAAGTCAACCAGATGGGTTTACATGATGAACCTTATGAGCTCCTCAAGGGGACATCATCAACCTAGTATATAGGACACGGTTTCCTCCTATAATCAACGGCACACCATGTAAATAATATCATTTCCCAACTTACCGGGCATATTGATTTAATCCATCTAAATCTCACCCTCTGGTAAATCAAAGAAATAAATACTAAGTACATGTGCCCGTTATTATATCGGGATTAAGAGCATGTGCAACATAATATCCGAGGTCCGATTCAATTATGTAGTCAGCAATTAATTGAATCACCTCTATGTCGGTCCTGCTCAATACACCTAAGTGTACTAGTGTAACTCTATGTTCAAGACAAAACAATACCAAGCTACACTACAACCATGCCAATGGTTTGTCAAAAACCATCTTGGTTGTGAGCCTCTACTTATATTTTACAAGGGACTGATAACATGATCTTCTGTGTCACACCAAGCACCATGTTATCTACAATGTAAAATATTAGACAATATGCACACACATATAATAAATATTTAAAGTGCAAACAATGATCATGTGATTCTTATTCCAAAATAAAATGTTCATACAAAAAGAGCTAGGCTTTCAGTATACATTCCAACACGAACTTCTTGGACTAGCTTTTGGATTCAACCTGAGAATTATTCTCAAGGTTAAAAAGCTTGCAAATGTTCTCGAAGCGCCTCTTCCCGCTCGTCCTAGTGACAATGCAACTCCAGACCAATTGTTGGCCTATCAGAAACTTGTGATTGATTCTGAAATGGCGAGTTGCATCATGCTAGCCGTGATGATACCTGAGCTGTGGAAGCAGCATGAGCATATGGATGCTCATACCATAATCTTTCATCTTTATGAGTTGGTTGATGAGCAAATGAGATTCGAAAGGTTCGAAGTCTCCAAGCTCCTCTTCACCTCTGAGATGAAAGAAGGTTCATTTGTGGTATCAGCCAACATGTCAAGATCGTGGAGGAGCCTTCTCGTGAAAACATGATTCCTCGAAGAAAGGTTCTAAGAGGAAGTCAAAGGAAGAGTAGAAGGAGAAGAAAAAGGCTAAAAAGGCAGAACCAACACAAAAGGGTACTTGCCATCATTGTGGCAAGGAGGGCCATTGGTAAAAAAATTGAAAGATTTATCTTGAGTCCGTGAAAAAGAATAAGGCATCGGATGCATCATCTTTTTATCTTCATTATTAATTGTCATTCTATTTCCTCAAACACTTGGGTATTGGATACTGGGTGTGGCTCACATATATGTAATGACATACATAGACTAATAAATAGAAGAAGACTCGTCAAGGGAGAGTCAAACTTATGTGTTGGGAATGGAGCAAAGGTTGATGCAATCGCCATCGAAACATATTTGTTGAAATTTTCTACAGGACTTGTCTTAGAACTGGACAATTGCTTTTATGTTCCTTCGATGATAAAGAACATCATTTTTATTTCTTGTTTAAATATAAATGAGTACCATTTAACTTTTAGTAACAATTGTTGTTACATAACTTTGAATGGCATTCTTTATGAGACTGGAACTTTAAGCAATGGTATTTATACATTGGACGTATCTAGTGATATTTTCAATATCGAAGCGAGCAACAAGCATGCTCAAAAAGATAATCAATTAGACTTCTATATGTTGCATTATCGTCTTGGCCATGCAAGCAAGAAACGCATGTCCGAATTAAACCAATGTGGAATTCTAGAATCATTTGAATTGGATTCATACGATACATGTGAATCATACTTAAAAGGCAAGATGACCAAGTTACCTTTTACTGGAAAAGGTAAACGGGTGGGAGAGTTGCTAGGTCTAATACATACTGATGTATGCGGACCTATGTCAACTCAAGCTTTAGGAGGCTATAGCTACTTCATTACCTTCACCAATGATTAGGTTTGTAAACGAGCCAAGCCAAGCCAAGCTTTGTAGTGTTCAAACTTGTTTGATAAGATAACCAAGCCGAGCTGAGCCAAGCCTAAAATTAACCAAGCTACTGAAAAACCTGTTCAAGCTTGGCTTGGTATTTTTTTTTTAGCTTGATCTTGGCTTGTTTAATGGGTATCAAGCTTCTAATCAAGCTTGATTCAAGCTTGTTTAAAATTTAATTAATTTATACGTTATCAAGCTCTTAAGTCAAACTTGTTTGTTTATTTAAAATTTTACTAATTTAATCCTGATTTATAAATGAGTATAAATAAATTCAATTTTTTTTTTTAAAAGAGTATAATCATAAATCAGCTTATTAATGTTCACGAACATTGTTCACGAACACCATTCACGAATATTGTTCACGAACACTATTCACCAAAATTAACAAGCCGAACACATATGTGTTCAAGGTTGTTTATTTAATTTATCAAGCTGTTCAAACTTGTTTATTAATTGACTTTGATGCATATTGAATGAACGTAAACGAGCTCTTACCGAGTCGAACACCAAGCTTGTTCATGAACACTTGGTTCGTTTACAACCCTATGGATGATCACTCACGGTTTGAGTAAGTGTTCTTGATGAAACACAAGTCTGAAGCCTTTGAAAGGTTCAAAGAATTCAGAAATGAAGTAGAGAAACAACATGACAAGAGTATTAAAATACTTCGATCGGATCGAGGTGGTGAATACTTAAGTTAAGAGTTTCTAGATTATCTAAGAGACAATGGTATATTGTCTCAATGGACTCCGCCATATGCACCGCAGCATAATGGTGTATCTAAGAGGCGTAACCGGACCTTGTTGGACATGGTCAGATCAATGATGACTCATACAAATCTTCCCAAATCCTTTTGGGGCTATGCACTTCAGATAGTTGTTTACTTATTAAACAGAATGCCAACCAAGGTAGTCTCTACTACTTTATATGAGATATGGAATAGTAAGAAACCTCATGTATCTTACTTGAAGATATGGGGTTGTCCTGCTCATGTGAAGCAGACTGTATCAAACAAATTGGATGCTAAGTCTGATAAATGTTTATTTATTAGATACCCTAAGGAAACAAGGGGTTACCAATTCTATCATCCTGTGGAACAAAAGGTGTTTGTTTCAAGGCATGCTGTGTTTCTAGAGAAAGAGTTTCTCTTGCAAGAAAATAGTGGGAGTGTCATTGAGCTTGAGGAGGCTCGAGAGACTCAAATAGACATTGATGAGATACCTGGTGAAGCATCACAACAGATAACTCATAGTGATGAGCCATCAGCTAGACCTATTGTGACACCACATCTTTGTAGATCTGGTAGAACACGCAATATTCCTGAGAGATATGGATTTTTCGTAAGTGAATCGAATGATGTGTTAGTCATTGATGATGAGGAGCCTACCAATTATGAAGAAGTTCTGAAAAGTTCAAAAAGGGATAAGTGGCTCGAAGCCATGAAGTCAGAAATGGATTCCATGTATGAAAACTAAGTTTGGAACATAGTTGACCCACCTGATGGCATAAAGCCTATAGGGTACAAGTGGGTTTTCAAGAAGAAAACTGACATAGATGGTAATGTGATTACATATAAGGCTAGATTAGTGGCGAAAGGATATCGTCAAAAGCAAGGTGTTGATTATGACGAAACCTATTTGCCTGTAGCTATGCTTAAATCCATTCGGATGCTCCTGGCCATAGCGGCTCATTATGATTATGAGATATGACAGATGGATGTGAAAACAACTTTCCTTAATGGAAACTTACTCAAGGATGTGTATATGATACAGCCTGAGGGTTTCACATCGGTTGATAAAACTAAGGTATGCAAATTGCAGCGGTCCATATATGGACTAAAGCAAGCATCCAGGAGCTGGAATATCCGTTTTGATGAGACAATCAAAAAGTTTGATTTCTCACAAAATTCGGACGAACCTTGTGTGTACAAGAAGGTTAGTGGGAGTGCAGTCGTGTTCCTAGTATTGTATGTCGATGACATATTACTTATAGAAAATGATGTTTCTGTTTTACAGTCGGTTAAGATTTGGTTGTCCAAGACATTCTCCATGAAAGACTTGGGAGAAGCAACCTACATCCTCGGGATTAGGATCTATAGAGATAGATCGAAACGGTTGCTTGGTCTTTCGCAGTCTACATATATAGACCGAGTGCTAAAGGGGTTTAGAATGTCAGAATCCAAGAAAGGTTTCCTACCCATCAGGCATGGGATACACCTTTCAAAGTCTATGTGTCTGCGCACAGAAGACGAGAGGATTTGCATGAGTAAGATTCCCTATGCATCTACAATAGGATCTATCATGTATGCTATATTATGTACGAGGCTCGATGTATCATATGCTCTGAGTGTCATGAGTAGACACCAGTCTGATCCAGGAATGGATCATTGGGCGGTTGTTAAGACGATCCTTAAGTACTTAAGAAGAACTAAGGATGTGTTCCTAATATAAGGAGAAGGGGAGATGGTGATACGCGGGTATACGGATGCCATCTTCCAGACAAACAAGGATGATTCCAGGTCTTAGTCTAGGTACATGTTCACCTTGAATGGGGGCATAGTGAGTTGGAAAAGTTCCAAACAAGACACTGTAGCAGATTCTACCACTGAGGCAGAATACATTGCAGCTTCGGAAGCAACAAAGGAAGCGGATTGGATCAAGAAGTTCATTTATGAACTTGGTGTGGTTCCAGCCATTGTTGAGGCAATACTGGTTTACTACGATAACAATGGAGCAATTGCACAGGCGAAAGAACAAGGTCTCATCAACGATCCAAACATGTGCTTCGCCGCTATCATTTGATCAGAGAGATCATTAGTAGGAAGGAAATACAAATCGAGAAGATTCCCACTGAAAGGAACTTAGAAGATCTTTTAACTAAGGCATTACCTCAAAGTAAATTTGAGGGTCATGTTAGAGCTTATGGTATTGGATACTGTAGCGAATGACATTAGGCCAAGTGGGAGTTTGTTAGTAATATATGAGAGATGTTCTAAGGCAATCGTCTTATGTTTGAACCATTTATATGATAAATGAAGATTCACTATTTGAGTATACATATTTTCATGTATTTGATTAGATCTTAAACTCATTTACTGAATGTCCATGATACGATTCACAGCATGAGAGAATTTGTGATTGGATCACAGCTAGTGAGTATCTCTACATGTGTAATAGTGATGTATCAGAATTATCCCTAGTCGATGAATTGATGGATTTGGACACCATCAATTCTGTCGAGACTAGCATGAGGTTACTCCTTGGTGTATCCAAGTAGCTGATTCTCACTGGCTGGAGACATTGTGATGTCCGGAGTTAATCGTGGATGCTAGTTATGGTAACTAGTTCATTGGAGTGACCAGCTATAAGACTTTATATGGTTCTCTGCATATATGGATATGTCAATGAAGTTCTTACTGTAGCTTAAGTGTGATGTTCCTTTGACTTGCGGTATTCAATGTTGGGTTTCCGGCACCGCGGTGTGTGTGTGTTCGATCACGTTTCGTAAACATGAACACAGCGGAAGCAATAAAAAATAATAAATCTACATTTATTACAACACACACAACACACGCATGCATATTACAACAAGTGTAGACATAACCGTAAATTTAAATTTGCAATAAAAGGAAATTTATCTACATTATACCTTTCGTATGACGTGTAGCGGGAACGGAATCAACCGGAACGATCCTCGCTAGAATCGTCTCTATCCGTATCCACGCCGAGTTCCTCGGGATGACTTCGCTAAGCCACGAGCTTCGTCTTCGTACGGGTTACTAGCCTCGTGTTGAAGACGACGTGATCGAGAGATGATCACGATCCGAATCCAAATTCGGATCCTAATACGAGTTCTCAAAACTCGCTTCTCCGGAGAGGTATTCGTCAACCAATTGACGAATCCTTCGTCCTCCACCTCAGAGGATTACCGGAGATCGAATCCCCGGTAAGTTAGCCGCTGTCGGAGCTCTAACCGTCGTCCAAACGACGCTCCGACGAGAGGAGAACAAGCTGTCCAGAAAACTGGACAGCTTTGGTGGAGGTGATAGGCGCCGGCCAACCAAGGGAGATAGAGCTCACCTTGATGCCAAACTTGAAGGAGATCACCGGAGCACTAACCGGCAGCAGCTCGACGCTGGCGAGGGGGAAGGAAGCAGCCTTCTGGACGCCGGTTGGAGGAGCAATGGGCGGCAGTTTAGGGTTGGCGCCGAGAGCTCCCTCAATGGAGTGGGCGGCAACCTTAGGGCTAGGGGTTTATGGATTAGGGCTTAATTATCCCTTAAGCCCTCTTTTATAGAGAACTAATTCTCTTAATGGTTATTGGATCATAACCATTAGGCCCGTTAACCCACTCCATTAAGATAAGTTAAAATAAACCAAACCATGATGGTTTATTTTAAGTTAAAACGAACCGAACCAACTTTTGGTTCATTCGTTTAAAATAAACCAAACCCTTTGGTTTATTCTCGTCCATTGGATTAGAACCAAACCATTTTGGTCCATCCATTATGTCTTCATAAGACATGACCCATCCACGCTTCCATTGCGACTAAAACGATTTCATGCTCGCTCCATGTTTGGTCCGACCAAACTTAGTTTCTCTCGGTCTGAGAATCCCATTCTCAAGCTCGTTTTCAATCCTTTGGATTACGCTCATTGTGCGTGTGACCAAATAGGTTCTCGGTTTATGTTGGCCGTCTATAATTAACCATTAATTATAGAACGATCATGAGTGGCACCTAGTAGTACATCATGATCCCTAATTAACCGAAAAAATCAACGGTTGATCCAGAACTATTTCTGAAACCCTTCAGCAGCTCAAATGAATCGTGCCCCATTCCCTTCACTCATCTTATACCCACTTGGTTTAGGACATGGTCTAGAGTGTCAGTCCCCACTAGGCTGACTACGTCACACCTAGCCCAAGTATCATTTTCTCGTCCTACGGATTCTAGTTATTCCACATGTATCGAAGAGTACCTTACTCTAAACATGTAATGCTTTGGCCAAAGACTTTAGTAACAATCCGACGAGAGGCCATGGGTATACATCTCCTCGCAAGGAGTGGTGAATACTTTATAGGCTATTCAAACACCTTCGATCACTTCGACTTATACCCAATCATCCCGGGTCCACATCTCCTTAGAGATGCTTGCTTAAGATGTCAAAGCATAAGTCTCCATGATCAAGATGACTTGAATACCGCAAGTCAAAGGAACATCGCACTTAAGCCACAGTAAAAACTTCATTGACATATCTATATATGCAGAGAACCATATGAAGTCTTACGGCTGGTCACTCCAATGAACTAGTTACCATAACTAGCATCCACGATTAACTCCGGACATCACTATGTCTCCAGCCAGTGAGAATCAGCTGCTTGGATACACCAAGGAGTATACCTCATGCTAGTCTCGACGGAATTTATGGTGTCCAAATCCATCAATTCATCGACTAGGGATAATTCCAATACATCACAATTACACATGTAGAGATACTCACTAGTTGTGATCCAATCACAAATTCTCTCATGCTATGAATCGCATCGTGGATATTCAGTAAATGAGTTTAAGATCCAATCAAATACATAAAACATGTATACTCAAATAGTGAATCTTCATTTATCATATAAATGGTTCATACATAAGGCGATTGCCTTAGGACATCTCTCATATATTACTAACATTCAAGTCATCTTGGTCATGAAGACTTATGCTTTGACATCTTAAGCAAGCATCTCTGAGGAGATGTGGACGCGGGATGATTGGGCATAAGTCGAAGTGATCGAAGGTGTTTGAATAGCCTATAAAGGATTCACCACTCCTTGCAAGGAGATGTATACCCATGGCCTCTCATCGGAATGTTACTAAAGTCTTTGGCCAAAGCATTACATATTTAGAGTAAGCTACTCTTGGATACATGTGTAGTAACTAGAATCCGTAGGACGAGGAAATGATACTTGGGCTAGGTGTGACGTAGTCAACCTAGTGGGGACTGACACTATAGACCATGTCCTAAACCAAGTGGGTAAAAGATGCATGAAGGGAACGGGGCACGATTCATTGTAGCTGCTGAAGGGTTTCAGAAATAGTTCTGGATCAACCGTTGATCTTTTCGATTAATTGGGGATCATGATGTACTACTAGGTGTCACTCATGATCATTCTATAATTAATTGTTAATTATAGACAACCAACATAAATCGAGAACATATTTGGTCACACGCAAAACGAGCATAATCCGAAGGATTTAAAACGAGCTTGAGAATGAGATTCTCAGACCGAGAGAAACTATATTTGGTTGGACCAAACAAGGATCGAGCATGAAATCATTTAAGTCACAATGGAAGTGTGGATGGGTCATGTCTTATGAAGACATGATGGATTGACCAAATTGGTTTTGTTATAATCCAATGGTGAAGGATAAACCAAAGGGGTTTGGTTTATTTTAAACGAATGAACCAAAGTTGGTTCGGTTTGTTTTAACTTAAAATAGGTCAACGCAGTTTGGTTTATTTTAACTTAAGTTAATGGAGTGGGTTAATGGATTTTTGGTTATGAACCAAAAACCATTAGGAGAATTTGTTCTCTATAAAATAGGGCTTAAAGGTTTTGTGAAAGCCTCAACCCTAATCTTGCCGCCCCCTCCCTCTCTTCTCCTTGTCTTGTCGGCGCCCAACCTCTTGCCGCCGCCCACCACCGCCCAAGCTTCTCCAGCCGGCATCTAGCAGCTGCTGTCCTCCCCACTTGCCGGTGTCTAGCTGCTGTCGGAGGAGCTCCGGTGATCTTCCTTGGCTCCGGCGACAAGGTGAGCATCTAGCTATCCTTATTTGGCCGGCACAAGTTCTCCATCAAAGCTGTCCAGTTTTCTGGACAGCTTGTTTTCTTCTTGTCGGAGCGTCATTTGGACGACATTTGGAGCTCCGACAGTGGCTATCTTGTCGGGGATTCGATCTCTGATAATCCTCATAGGTGAAGAATGAAGGATTCGTCAAACGGTTGACGAATACCTCTCCGGAGAAACGAGTTTTGGGGACTCGGTTTTGAATCCGAATTTTGATTCGGATTGTGATCTTCTCTCGATCACATCGTCTTCGACACGAGGCTAGTGACTCGTACGAAGATGAGGCTCGTGACTTTGTGAAGTCATCTTGACGATACTCGGCGTGGATACAGATAGAGGTGATTCTATCGAGAGTCACTCTGGTTGATGTCTTTCCCGCTACACGTGATACGTCAGGTATACGTAGAATAATTTCCTTTTATTGCAAAATTGGAAACTATGATTATGTCTATACATGTTGTACTATGCATGTGTGTGGTGTGTGTGATGTAATAAATTAGTTTTATTATTTTTTATTTCTTCCGCTGCACACATGTTTACAAAACATGTTCGAACACACTCTCGCCGCGGTGTCGGACACCCAATAGGTCGGCGACACCTGGAGAATCTCAAATGGAGAAACCGCGGTGGTCGGGCGACACTGTAAAAACTTCATAGGGAGTTGAAGAATCCAGGTGGAGACTTGAAGCAAAGTTGCAAGTTACAAAAGGACCTAAGGTAAGCTTGTGTGTGTGAGTAAAAGCAAGGATGGGTCCTCCGTACAGGGACATCCTTAGGCGGCGATCCAATCAAGACTTCCTGTGGAAGGTCTAGATCGAGATCGGACGGTACGTGGCCGTTGAATTCACTCTTTTTACATTGATTTCGAGCTAACTCTTTGATTCAGTTGGATACCCTACTCAACAGTGGATTGCTGGTTGTTAGTAGTCGACTGTTGGTGGCATCAGTCAACTGATAGGTTTGATCAGTCGACTGACATTCAAATTCCAGCTTCGATGAGAGTCAAACTTCATCCCCTCATCTTAGGGTGAGGTGGCCTTTTTGGATAGAACTTGATCTCAATGTCTCGAGGGTTGGAAGGCTATAAAAGAAGGGGAGTTTCACCCCTTTAGGTCATCATTCAAGCTCTCCAAATGCCTTTGCAATGCTACTCTTCTACGATAACTCTACGACGACGAAGCGCTGCTGAAATACCGATGACACGAGCTCAACCTTCACCCTCTTAGTCATCGGTATCAGTTTCATATTTAGTTACTTCTAATTGATGTATTTTATTTCTTTTATCGAGATTTTATCGTAACGAGGAGAGGGGGTTTGTCTCTCTACCTCGAGATTTCTCGAAGTTTTGTAATCGTCATCTCCTGCTTCCAACGAAGAGGAGAAGCTTTAGTGAATTGCCCTCCGTACGCGGTCATAGACCACTAGGGCCTTGGATTAGTAGCTGGTAGGCAGTGAACCAAGTAAAACCAAGCCTTGTTCATTTACTTTCCACTGTGTATTTTACTCTTGCTTGTGTTTTAATCGTATCGATGAAAAGAATTCACGTGTGCTATTCACCCCCCCCTCTAGCGCTCTTTTTACGATCCAACAACAATCACTCCCTCGACCTCCCTATTTCATTATTTTTTTCGAATTGAAATCATTAGAACCAAGCATTTGTTACTTTCAAGCGCGCTATGACTTCAAATTTTTAACCAACATTCCTTCCTCGTGCAAAGGCTGGAAAGAAAATTACTTCTTTGTACATCCTCCTTCCTCCAACTTTTCTCCTACCTGCCTTAATACTTCATCCCCATCCCTCCTTGGGCCATTATTAGAATAATGATGAATATCAAATGATCACTTTATTGCTATCGGAGGAACAATTTGTTTTAAGCAAATTACTCACCAAATCAACCCTCACCCGAGTTAGAATAAGCTGCTCTCCCTCAACCTTGACTAATACCTTAGGTATTTTCCATATTGACTGTATTTTTATGAACTTATACAACTTCCACACTCTTTTTTTTAACATAATCTATTTTATTATGAGCCTCCACCAAGATCAGACCACCTCCAACCATTACTTCAACTCACCCCCATCCCTACAACATAAAATCTTCTTCCAATCTTTTCCCAAGCAATAAAACTACAATGAATTTTATTCCCCACACATTTGCATCCTGAAATGCTTCTACTTCCCCTAGATCACAAACTCCAACCAGTCCCATTCCTCAAGCTTTCCTTTATCGTCAGTAGAAGAACTACTGAGCCCCCATGTCACGCCCTGAGAGTATATATGTTCGTCAACCGGATGATACCCTCTTATGACAATATACGAGAAACTATCGATATAAGGCCCAAATAGCTACCATCACAGATACGCCATAAAATCAAAGTGAAATACACTGCCAAGTAACAAAGATACAATGACTCAAATATGCGTACCGGTATGACTTGTTAGGGCAATCAACCCAAGTATGGTCTAGTTTTGATGTGTGTGGCAAAGGGTTTAAGTTAGGTTGAATATGTGGTTTGATGTGTGCGTTTAAGTTGTGCAAGAGTTAGTAAATCAAAAACGGTTAGCTTGATGAAGCATTGGCGAGTTCACCATCTCATGGCTCGAGTCCTTGAGTCGGTGAAGGTTGGCATTGGAGAAACCGTGAACTTGGTGCATTTGAGGGACTGTCGAATGAGGAGCAAATAGAGTGAAGCCAAAGGAAGAAGACTTCAGGGCAAGATGCGAAGGATGACACTAGAGGAGCTGCAGACTTAGTGCATCCAAGGCATGTAGCCGAATGAAGATAGTTTCGGTGAGGGACTCCATGAGAGATGAGAGATTGAGCGATTGTAACCCGGGAGAGGGTAGCTCAAGTTAGGTGAACTTGGTCGAATGGCTAAGTCAAGTGTTGGATGCTCAAACTTGTGTTTGAGGTTTTACTCGACAAGTCGAATGCTCAAACTTGTATTTGAGGTTTTACCCAACAATTGAAAGTGTGTGATGCTCAAACATTGTGTTTGAGGTTTTACTTGACAGTCGGATGCTCAAACATCTTGATGTTTGAGGTTTTACTCGACAATACGTGACTGCCAAGTAATGGAAATCGACTGGTCCAAGTCGACTGCTAGTTGACCGGTTTCAACTAGGGTTTTATGGTCCAGCAGTCGACTGTCAAGGGATGGCAGTCGACTGCTATAGGTGGGAACAACCATAGAAGCGGACTGACCGACCGGCTCATCGCATGGGCATCGATCCAACCGCTAGGGATGGTAGTCGATCGTTATGGGTGAACACGTACGTAATCGCATGTCGATTGTCAAGTGAAGCCATTGGAAGTCGGTCGTTAAGTCGGCGTCGTGATAGCCGATCGATGGCATGCAACAATGATGCATGTCCAATGGAAATAAACCCTTCTTCTCTATAAAAAGAAGGGTTGGGTGCCTTAGGGAGGTTAATGCTTCCACTCCAAAGTGCTCCCCAAGTGCCCTAAATGTCTCAAACCTCCTCTTCCTTGTTCTCATCTAAATCTTATTGTAAGAGGGAGGATTTTGTGTAAGAAGGTTCCTTCTCCACCTTGGTTGAGCAAAGGAGAAGTTTAGTGCATTTGTTGAGGGAGTGATTCGCCGAACGAATCGTCCGTGGATTTGCGACAAGGGCCGTGAATAGTGTTACATCTCTTTGTTAGCATTGCCTTCTTCTTTACTTTTGTTTAGCACTTAATTGTCTTTACTTTAGCTTTATTACGATTATTTCACTGCGCTAATAATTGTATAGATGATTAAGATGAACGAAGTCCATCGAGCACATCGTAGGCTATTCAACCCACCTTTTAGCTGGGCCACGATCCTCCAACAAGTGGTATCAGAGCCAAGTTGCTTGTCAACAGATTCATTGCCACAACAAGCACAACTACAATGGACAACATGAACATCCATCCACCTAAATTCGAAGGGGACTTCACATGGTGGAAAAAGCGAATGGAGGTAATTTTCGAAAACGACTTTGAAATTATGTTGATTATGGAAAATGGTTTCGAAGTGCCAAGGGATGAAGAAGGGAGGCTATTAGAGAAATCAAAATGGACTAAGAAGGAAAGGGAGGAGCACCATGCAAATTTGAAAGCAAATCACCATCTTTTCAATGTGCTCCCTCAACAAGAGATTAACCGAATAGGAGAGTGCTCAAGCGCCAAAGAGATGTGGGAGAAGCTAGTTGAGCTTCATGAAGGCACCTCCGAAGCCAAGCTTGCAAAAAGAGACCTTCTTCACTCTCAACTTAACAACATCAAGCTAGATAAAGGGGAGAAGGTATTATCTCTACACTCAAGATTTAAAGAAATAATTAACGATTTATCAAGTGTAGGGGAGAAGCTTTCAAACCGAGACATGATAATGGAAGCAATTGATGCCTTCCCCCAGTCATCAAAGTGGAGCTCAATGGTGGATTTATTTTACATCTCAAGAAATCTAGAGGTAAGTACTCTAGAAGAATTTTTCTCTACTATAGAGCTTCATGAATCTAGACTTGAAGGGATAATAGAAGAACCAAGTACACAATGAAGGAGAGTAGCTCTAGTAGCAAACAAAGGGAAGAAGAAGAAGAGCACACCCTCCTCATCCGACGATGAATCATCATCTTCAATGGATAGCAATGAGGAGACATACATGGAAAGAAAGGTAAGGTGTACCTTAAAAAGTTTTAAATTTAACAAATCTCATGATAGGAGAAGGCCAAGGAAGGTCATTTGCTATAATTTCCAAGGAGAGGGACACATGAGGGATGAGTGTTCCCTATTAAACAAGAGCAAAGAAGAAAAGAAGAAAGGAAGAAGAAAGAAGAGAAGAAGTCAAAGGAGAAGGAAGGAAAGTCAAAAACCCGAAACCTGAAAGCCACATGGGATGACCCATCATCATCGGAGGAAGAAGAAATAGTCTCCCATTTTTTACTTATGAGAATGAATGATGTAGCCTCCACCACATCCGAAAGAGAAGAAGCAAGCACAAGTGAGGAGGAGAGCTCAAGTGTGGGGGGAGCTTCAACCTCGAAATCGGAAGAAGAGGATTGGGTAAGTGAGGTAAAGAAACTACTCTCTCATGATGTCATTTCCATGATTTCTAATTTAACTAAGGACTTGTTTAGAATGAAAAAGAAAAATAAATGCATGCGATGTGAAATTAGAACTCTAGAAGAAAAATTGAAAAATGCATGCTCACATGATAATGCTTTTTCTTCTAGTACTAATGATGCATGTATAGAAGAAAATAAGGCTTTAAGGGAAAAAATAGATTTCCTCACTAAGGCACTTGAAAATTTCACTATTGGCTCAAACACTTTGAATATGATCATTGGGAGCTAAAGGGCAAGTTTCAATAAGAAGGGCATAGGATACAAGGGATCCAAAAATGAAAAGTCATATCATTAATGTCTAATTTGATGGCATTGCTCGGAGGCTCATTGGCTCCCATGTCCCCAGATTAAAATTTTCACTAATGAAAACTAATCCGGATGGGATGAGTTTCCTAAGCTCAACCAATTCGTCGTTGTGCTAACGACTTGAGCGATCGCTTGAACAAAATAGTTGTTCAAGCAACCAAACTCTTCTAGTCGGTTAGCCGTGGAAGAGACGACGGACGGATCGCCGGTTTTTGTGTTTATCTTCGGGGTCTATGATTATACAAATACATATGGATGTAGACATGTATAATCAACACATACAATCATATTAATAAGAACATGCAAAGATCAATAATAAAACTTGTAAAACTTTTATACCTCTCGATCTTCTATCGTATGTCCTACCCTCCTTGTAGACTTCGTGTGGGCGAAGATCCTCCACAAGTTGAAGCTTCCAAGATCTTCTTCAATCAAAAGAAAGAAGAACTCTCCTTCCCTTCTTGCTTGATCCAACCACCAAGCCACAAAAGCTTGATGCCATCGGCCCCAAGAAAAGAGAGAACAAGATGGCCAACCAAGGAACTGAACAAGGGAACAATCCCTAGCTCCTTTGTGCCGCCAGCCAAGAGGAAAAGAAGAGGAGAAGAGGAATAGGTTGAGCACCGACCAAGGTAGAAAGAAGAGACGAAGGAGCCGGCCAACACCTTAGGGAGAAGACCTATTGTTGCCGCCCACTCTCCTTGCAAACCCTAGCCGGCCAACCAAGGAACCAAACCCTAATCTCCCTAGGGTTTCTTGTCGCCCAAGCCAATGAAAGGCAAAACCCTAATCTCCAAAAACATCCAACCATCATACTTGCCGCCCACCTTAAGCCCCCTTTTATAGAGTTGGGCTTAAACCTTGTTTAATCTCCACCGTCGGTTCTAGGGTTTTAATCTCAACCGTCGGATCTAGAGATTTAATCTCAACCATCGGATCTAGAGATTTAATCTCCACCATCGGATCTAGGGATTTAATCTTAACCGTCGGATCTAGAGATTTAATCTCAACCGTCGGATCTAGAGATTTAATCTCCACCGTCGGATCAAGGGATTTAATCTCCACCGTCGGATCTAGAGATTTAATCTCAACTGTCAGATCTAGAGATTTAATCTCCACCGTCGGATATAGGGATTTGTTTTCCATCATTAGATCTAGGCTTCATGAGGTTTATATTAGGCTACGATAGGGACCATGAGGAGGAGTTGGATCTTGGCCACCCGATGGATCAGAACCACACGTACTTGATCCATCAATTATGTTCCATTCCACTAGAGGATCATCATTGAATTACCTCACCAACCCCCATAAATTAATATGGGCTCCATACATTATTCGTACATCCATCTCCCCGTGTTTAAGATATCGAATGTCCGTCAATTAATTGATTTACTGACCATCAATCAATTAAAATCTAACTCCTCGAGTAGTACCACTCAACCTTATCATCATGTTGACTAAGTCAACCTGCAGGGTTTACATGATGAACCTTATGAGCTCCTCAAGGGGACATCATCAACCTAATATATAGGACACGGTTTTCTCCTATAATCAACAGCACACCAAGTAAATAATATCATTTCCCAACTTACCGGACATATTGATTTAATCCATATAAATCTCACCCTTTGGTAAATCAAAGAAATAAATACTAAGTACATGTGCCCGTTATTATATCGGGATTAAGAGCATGTACAACATAATATCCGAGGTCCGATTCAATTATGTAATCAGCAATAAATTGAATCACCTCTATGTCGGTCCTGCTCAATACACCTAAGTGTACTAGTGTAACTCTATGTTCAAGACAAAACAATACCAAGCTACACTACAACCATGCCAATGGTTTGTCCAAAACCATCTTGATTGTGAGCCTCTACTTATATTCTACAAGAGACTGATAACATGATCTTCTGTGCCACACCAAGCACCATGTTATCTACAATGTAAAGTATTAGACAATATACACACATATAATAAATATAAAGTGCAAACAATGATCATGTGATTCTTATTTCAAAATAAAAATGTTCATACAAAAGAGCTATGCTTTTAGTATACATTCCAACATAATTGCTAGGGGGCAATCAAAGACTACAATGGTAGCTAGGAAATGGATCCCTAAGGAGTACTTGGTGAACCCTATTGGAAAGAACTTATATTGGGTTCCCAAGTCAATCCTTAAAGGTTAGAGAAACCTAGGATAGTCAACCTTACTTGATTTTAATTCATATCATATTATTTGGTTAACTTATGAGCATGTTGGGTGATAATGTTTGACTTATGATCATGATTGTTGTTTATGGATGATACTTAACCTTGGGTAGAATTCCATGAAATTTTGGTTAAGTATAATTACCTTTAGTTACATCTCACATTCACCATAAGGAGAACTTGATTGAAAAACATAGCAATGGGTGAGATGCTAGGTTGATACAAGTGATGCACTAATGCTTATGGCATTTTGATGAATCATTATGTGTCATAATAGAGTAATCTGTTGGTGCAGGGCCACTAGATAATTGAACCTAGGTTTTGATTATGGTAAAGACCCAAAGTTAAGGTTATATCGTTATCTCATGAGCTGAATTAAGTGTGTAGGAAATGATTAAACTAAGCCAAAGGTCAGCGACACACGAAGAATCTCGAGTCGAGAAATTATGGTGGTTGAGCGACACCGGGAGAACTTCGTGAGAGTCAAAGAACCTAGGTGAAGACCAAAAGCAAAGCATCAGGTCATAAAAGACCAGAGGTAAGCATGAGTACAAAGAGAGATGGTAAGGTTGTGTCTTCTATATGGGGACGACCGTAGGGGGTGATTCGACTAAGACTTCCAGTGGAAGGTCTAGGTCGAAATCGGATGATAAGGAATCGTCATATTTACCATATTCCGTGCTAACTGAAGGGAAAACATTGTGTTTCTCGCTTCGGTCGCTTGTGCATGGCAATCTTATCACACGCCCCCGGATTAAAATTTTATCACCTAAAACTAATCCAAACGGAGATGGATTTCTCAAGCAACCGATTCATCATCGTGCTTCTCGATTTGAGTGGTCACTTGAATACACTTGTTGTTCAAGCAATTTAACTCTTTTCCTCGATTAGCCACGGAATAGATGATGTACGGATTGCCGATTTTTATGCTTATCATCGGGGTCCATGTTAATATACCACATACAAATTACAAACAAACAAGAATAAAAATTAAACAAGATTGTACCTATTGTTTTACCTTTTGATCTTCTATTGTATTCCTATCCTCTTCTTGGATGTCGTGTGGGTGACGATCTTCCAAGAATCGAAGCCTCCTAGATCTCGTATCTTCCCTTCCTTGCTCGCTCCGAACAAGGGAAAAAAATTCTCCCTTCTTCTCCTTGCTTGTGTTGACCACTACAACTCCAAGAGTTGGTGTCCGCCGATCCTAGGAGAGGAAGGGAGTCTTGTTGCCGCCGACCCTAGGAGAGGAAGGGAGTCTTGTTGCCGCCAACCCTAGGAGAGGGAGAGGAAGCGCAGGCAATAGGAGATGGAGAAGATGAGGGTGGCGTCGACCAAGAGAGGGAGAGGAAGGACAAAACCCTAGCCTCCTTCACTTGTGTTGCCGCTGGCCCTAAAGAAGTGGATAAACCAAAGCCCTAGCCTCCAACCTCTTGCCGCCCAACCTCTCCAACGCCAACCCTAGCACAACTCATATTTCGTCCAAGGCTCTCCACATTCTTATATTGTCACGCCTGCCCTTTTTAAAGGCAGTGCGATGCTATCATATATACATGCATTTATAGCGGAAGACTACATGCATTTACAACAGAAGACTTTAAACTTCTTTTTTTTTCTTTTTTTTAAAAACATAAAGCATGAAACATGGAGCATGCATAATCATCTCATAAGTACTTAGTTCAAGTTCATGATAATCAACTTAAAGAACACTAAGTATCAACCATTCATCATCAAGTAGAGTTCGACTCTTAACAACTAACATGCAAAACTTAAAGGGAAACATGCATAAGTCTTGGAATATAAACAGATCTCCTCCACCATGCCACTACCACACACACTTTGCCCCTCCTACTGCTCCCTTTAGCTTATCCATTCTTTACCCTTATCTGCAGTACAAGGGAACATGAAACTATAAGCACATAGGCTTAGTAAGATCCTTACCTACTCACAAAAGACATACATCAAGAATTAGACCTAGAGTAGTGGCATGATCATTTAAGAACATATAAGCATAAAATACATATAAACATTCAAGAACATATAAGCATAGCATTCATATAAACATTCAAGAACATATAAGCATAGCATTCATATAAACATTCAAGAACATATAAGCATAGCATTCATATAAACATTCAAGAGCATATAAGCATAGCATTCATATAAACATTCAAGAACATATAAGCATAGCATTCATATAAACATTCAAGAACATATAAGCATAGCATTCATATAAACATTCAAGAACATATAAGCATAGCATTCATATAAATATACAAGAACATATAAGCATAGCATTCATATAAACATACAAGAACATATAGACATGGAAAGGGGTATATGCAAGATGCTCTTTGAAAACATATATTTTATAGCTACTTGAACATAATATCAACATATTGGGACCGACATTGTACCACATTCATCATCATCATTGCACGCATCCCTAAATAGAACCGAGGTAGCTAATCCCGAACCTACTAGGTTACTAGGCCCGTACTATGTCCGTCGACCTAGGCGCAATCATAACATAGAAGCCCATCCTGTACTAGGTCCGTACTATGACCGTTGACCTAGGGGCACATAGGAGCCCATCCCTTGGACCTTGCTAGGGTCCGGTACAAGCCATACAAAAGTAAAATAGCGTATCATGTTCCTTATCATAACATATCATGTTCCTTATCAGAACATATCATATTCCTTATCATAACATATGATGTTCCTTATCATAACATATCATGTTCTTTATCATAACATATCATGCTTCTTTTCATAACATATCTTGTTCCTTTTCATAACATAAAGAGTGCTCTTAGTCCCCATTCATAGGGAAGCGTCTCTTAGGCATTTCATCATACAAACTTGTTCATCATGATGCAATGAGCATAACATAATCACACATTCATACAATTAACATGGACATAAGGTAGTGGCATAAACAAATCATGCTATCATAAAGTCTAACTATCAACATGTTAACATCATATATAGATATATCATGGCATGGAAGATCATGGGTGAGCATGAACAAGGTTTGGCCAAAACTTCCAAGGGGGATCTTAAGAATTCAAACCCTAATTCAACTTGTATAAGGTCTAACTAACATCAGGCTAACATCATGTACATATATATCATGGCATGGAAGATCATTGGTGAGCATAAACTTATCATGGCCGAAACATCCAAGGAAGGTTTGTAAGAATTCAACACCCAACCAACTTACACAAGCCTAACTAACATCATGTTAACATCTTATATACATGTAGCTTGGCATGGAATATCATAAGTAGCCCATACATGGTCTTGGCCGAAACCCTAATGGGGGTTTTAAGGATTCAAATACTCAAACAACTTAGACAAGGTCTCACTAACATCATGTTGACATTATATATACACCTAGCATGGCATGGAAGATCAATAGGAGCATAAATGGGGTCTTGGCCGAAACATCCAAGGAAGGGACTTAGGAAATCAACACCCAAAACAACTTGTACAAAGCCTATCTATCAACATGTTAACATCATATACATATAAAACATGGCAAGGGGGATCATTGGTGAGCATGAGCATGTCTTGGCCGAAACCCTAAGGAAGGGTCTTAGGAAATCTACACCCAAACAACTTGTACAAAGCCTATCTATCAACATGTTAATATCATATACATATAAAACATGGCAAGGGGAATCATTGGTGAGCATGAGCATGTCTTGGCCGAAATCCTAAGGAAGCGTCTTATGAAATCTACACCCAAACAACTTGTACAAAGCCTATCTTTCAACATGTTAACATCATATACATATAAAACATGTCAAGGGGGGAATCTTTGGTGAGCATGAACATGTCTTGGCCGAAACCCTAAGGAAGGGTCTTAGGAAATCTACACCCAAACAACTTGTACAAAGCCTATCTATCAACATGTTAACATCAAATATATATAGATCATGGTATGGATAATCATTAGTAGCCCAAACATGGTTTGGCCGAAACTCTAATGGAGGTTTTTAGGGATTCAAATGCTTAACAACTTGTACAAAGCCTAACTATCGACATGTTAACATCAAATATATATAGATCATGGCATGGAGAATCATTAGTATCCCAAACATGGTTTTGCCAAAGCTTTCAAGGAGTGGTCTTAAGAAATCAACAATCGAAACAACTTGTACTGCAGGTGAGGGGATTACTTACATCCTTTCGCTTGTTTAGTAATAGAATATACCCTAGGTTGTGATGCCAAGACTAGAGCTTTCTTTTTGCTTGGATTGTTTTTGGAAATGGAAGAAGGGAGAGCTAGGGTTTCGGTGGGGAAGAAGAAGAGAAAGAGGAGAATGCCAACTTGGGTTCTCTTGTCTCCTCATACTCCTATTTATTCACTTGAAGGTGTCCCTTAGCCTCCATTACCCTTATCTATCATTTCCCAGACCCTTTTAATAGCACAACCCTGTTGGGCTTCTGGTTATCGGATGCATCCTAAGATTTAGTTATCTACTTGGAGGTTTAGGGTTCAAACCCTGGGCCATGCATCCTTTTTGGCTCTATTTTCTTTTATTTTTGAAAGAGCCCACATAAAAGCCCATTTTGATCATACAAAAATTCTTATAAAATTTCTAGAGCTTGGGATGAAAAAGGGAGGAAGGGGAAATGAGGAATTCGGCCAAGGATGAGGAAGAAGGAGAATGAAGAAGGAAAGTGGGGTTTTACTGTTGGTGCAGGGGCACCAAATAATCGAACCTGTGTTTTGATTATGGCAAAGACACAAAGTTAAATTTACATCGTTATCTCACGAGCTAAATCGAATGTGCAGAAAAGTACTAAAGCTAGAGTTGAAGGCTAGCGACACCCGGAGGAAGCCGCGGTGGTCGGGCGACACTCGAGTGACTTCGGAGGGAGCCGAAGGAATCGAGTGGAAGGCTGGAAGCGAGAGCTACAAGGTAAGTATCGAGGAAAGCTCGTGTGAGTGAGAGATTGTAAGGTCGTGTTCTGTTTATGGGGATGACCGTAGGCGGCGATCCGACTAAGACTTCCTATGGAAGGTCTAGGTCGAGATCAGACGGTTAGAAACTGTCGCATTTATCATTTTCTGAGCTAACCTCTTACTGTAGGGAAGTGGGCAGGCTGGCAGTCAACTGATGCTCATCAGTCGACTGATGGGAGTCATCAGTCGACTGATGGCGACGAATCAACCTTTGCGCTAGGTCAAAACAGATAAGGTTTGACACGGCCACTTCGCGATAAAAATTATATAACTTCGTGATCTGTTCCAAAAAAAGAGGAGACATATTCAGAGGCCAAAATCTATAAAAGGAGGGGAAGATTCCAACTCCAAATGACATCAAGTTTATTCTCAAGTGCCCTACAATGCCAACGCTCCAACGTCATCATAATGCCGACATGACGACAAGTTCAAATCTCCTTCGTCGGCAGCAGTAGCAAGTAATTGTTTTTATTGTATTCTTTGTTTTAATCGTAATGAGGTGAGGTAGGCTTGTTGCCTCATCCTCATACTTTCGGTTTTGTGATCGTTGTCTCCTACCTCCAACGAGGAGGAGACGTTATAGTGCTTTGCCCTCCGTACGTGGTCTAGGACCGATAGGGCCTTGGAGTAGCAACCGCTGGGTTGTGAACCAAGTAAAAATAAACATGTCTCTTTATTTTCCACTGCTCTTACTCATTTAATTATCTACTCGAACGAAACGTCGAAAAGATTTACGATCGCTATTCACCCCCCCCCCTCTAGCGACGCTTCTCGATCCAACATTTACTTCCTCTCTTCTCTTAATTCTCCTCTTTAATACATAGGGAATGAACACTCTTCATCCTTTCATGGGGGGGGGGGGATGAACCAACTCCTCATCTTCCCATCTATATTATGTTGGTGCAATCGGCCCAGCAGTACCTTGATGGTATTTTGATGATAGACAAAACTCATGACATGGGATTGTCATGGGAAAGTCCAACATGGTGTTGGCATGGAAAATCCAAGCAAGGAGCTTGGTGTGGGAAAGTCCAACATGGGGTTGGCATGGAAAATCCAAGCATGGAGCTTGGTGTGGGAAAGTCCAACATGGGGTTGGCATGGAAAATCCAAGCATGGAGCTTGGTGTGGAAGTCCAAGGGGGAAGCCTTGGCATGGTAAAGTCCAAAGCATTGCGAAGTCGTGCGCTTGGTGCTTGGCATGGGAAATCCAAAGCATTGCGAAGCCGTGTGCTTGGTGCATATGGGAAGTCTTAAGGACTTCGTAAGTTCACTAGGCTCGGGGTCCTTGAGTCGGTGAAGGATGGCATTGCGAAGCCATACGCTTGGTGCATCCTAGGGACCGCCGGACGGGGAGCGAATGGAGTGAGCCCAAAGGGAAGCATACTTCTTGTTAGGGCAATCTCTTGCCGTAATATGGTTTTGATGGTGTGGCAAAGGGTTTAAGTTAGTTTGATATGTTGATTTGATATGTGCGTTGAAGTCGTGCAGGACTTAGTAATTCGCACATGGAGCCATGGCGAGTTTCACATCTCATGACTCGTGCCTTGAGTCGGTGAAGGATAGCTTTGCGGAAGCCGTGCGCTTGGAGCATTCGAGGGACCGTCGGACGAGAAGCTTGGAGCGAAGCCGGAGGAAGTAGACTTCGAGGCAAGAGATGCGAAGGAGCATTGCAGAGTCGTGCGCCTGATGCTGCCGAGGGACGTGGCCTTGAACGAAGAGAACTTCAAAGACGAGGGACTCTGAGGGATGAGAGTGAGCGATTGTAACCCGGGAAGGGTAGCTCTTAGGTGAAACTTGGCCAATTGGCCAAGTGTCGGATGAGTTTCGACACGTCATTGCCGCCATGTCATGGCAATGATCGCTCGAGTCGATGGTTCGATCGACCGGTCTAATGTCGAATCGTTTGATCGCCGACGGTCGGTGATCGATAAGTTGATCGGCCGACCGCGAGGCGGCAATGATCGATGTCACCGCAGAATGGAGTCGGAGTCGACTCGCTTGAGGACTCGATCGGTTGACATCGCCGATCGATGGGTGCCATCACGATCGATGATGCACCGCTGGATGGTATCCAACGTGGAAAGCGGTCGTTATTGGGCAACGGCTACAACACCAGTCGACTGATGGGTGCCATCAGTCGACTGATCCTGTGTCAACGGGAAGAAACCCTCTTCCTCTATAAAAAGGAAGGGGATGGCGCTTTGGGGGGTAAATGCTTGAACGGCCAACTACTCCCAAAGCGCCCTAAACGATTTCCACTCTTCTACTTGCTCTAATCTTCATTCCATTGTAGAAGAGTGATCTTTGTGTAAAAGAGGTTACCTCCACCTAGCTTTGTGCAAAGGAGAGATCTAGTGGATAGATTTCGGAGTGATTCACCGTGGACGAATCGGACCGTGGATTAGCGGCGTAGCCGTGAACCACGTTACATCTCCGTGTTTGTATTGTCTTTGTTTTATTTCTATTTGCTTGTCTTAGTTTATTTCTTCCACTTGCGCTAACGTTTTGTAGACAAGTGAATTACGACATCCAACGAACGAGGGCTATTCACCCCCCTCTAGCCGGCCAATCGATCCCCTACAAGTGGTATCAGAGCCAAGGAAAGCTTGTCGAGGACTAACCACCACAACAAGCAACTTTCAAAATGGCCGGCTCAAATATCCATCCACCGAAGTTCGATGGAGAATTCGCTTGGTGGAAAAAGCGAATGGAGGTATTCTTCGAAACCGACTTTGAAATTCTATTAATAATGGAAAACGGTTTCGAGTTGCCTAGGAACGAGGATGGGGAGCCATTGGAGAAATCGAGGTGGAGCAAAAGGCAAAGAGAAGAATACTTGGCAAATTCAAAGGCCAAGCACCACCTATACAATGTCCTCCCCCAACAAGAAGTTAATAGGATAGGGGAATGTTCTAGTGCTAAGGAGATGTGGGAGAGATTGGTTGAACATCATGAAGGCACTTCGGAAGCCAAGCTAGCGAGAAGAGATCTCCTCCGCTCCCAACTATCAAATATTAAGCTTGAAAAGGGAGAAAAGGTAACTTCCCTACATTCTAGAATTAAAGAAATATTAATTGGGCTAACGAGTGTAGGAGAGAAGCTGTCCAACCGGGATATGGTAATGAAGGCCATAGATGCTTTCCCCCGGTCCTCAAGATGGAGCTCCATGGTGGACTCATTTTACATCTCCAAGAACCTAGAGGTGAGCACCTTGGAGGAATTCTTTTCAACCATGGAGCTTCATGAGACAAGGCTTGAAGGTATACAAGAAGAGCCTAGAGTCCAAACTTCAAGGGGAGTGGCCTTGATGGCCAACAAAGGGAAAAAGAAGATGGAAATTCCCTTCTCCTCCGATGACGAAGCATCTTCCTCCTCCTCCATGGATAGCACCGAAGAAGCCTACGTGGTAAGGAAGGTAAGGCGTGCATTTAAGAATTTTAGATTTGATAAATCTCATGATAGGAATAGAAGACCAAGGGGGAAGGTCATATGCTATAATTGCCAAGGAGAAGGGCACATAAGGGACAATTGTCCCCTCCTAAACAAGAGCAAGGAAGAGAAGAAAAAGAAGGAAGAAGAAAGGGAGCAAAAGAAAGGAAGAAGAGAAGAAGGCAAAAGGAAAAGGGAAGGTCATGGCACTCAAAGCCAAGACATGGGATGACGTTGCCCCATCCTCCTCATCCGAAGAAGAAGAGCATGTCTACTCCAACCTAGCACTAATGGCTCTTCATGACTCGGATTGCTCCTCCTCCACCGAAAATGAAGAATCAAGCTCAAGTGGAGAGAGCTCAAATGAAGGGGGAGCTTCTACATCCTCATCATCCGAAGAAGAAGAAGAAGAAGAAGACATGGAAACTATGGTAACAAATGCTTCTCCTAAGAAAATAGTTTCCATAATCTCTAGTTTAACTAAGGACTTATTTGGCATGAAAAAGAAAAATAAGAGCATGCTAGATAAAATTAAGGCATTGGAAAATAAGCTAGAAAATGCATGCTTAAATGAAAATAATTCTTCTTGCCATGATGAAGCATGCTCACATGATAACTATATGCCATTTAATATTAGTGATGCATGCATGGATGAAAATAGGGCTTTAAGGGAAAAGGTAGATTATTTAACAAAAGCCCTAGAGAAATTCACTATTGGCTCCAACACATTGAACATGATCTTAGGGAGCCAAAGAGCTAGCTTCAACAAAAAGGGCCTAGGCTACAAGGAAAAGAAAAATGAAAAGGCCTACAAATGCCTTATAGCTAGGGGACAAGATAAGAAGAAAGTAATAGCTAGGAAATGGATCCCCAAGGAATACTTAGTGAACCCAATAGAAAAGAACTTATTTTGGGTTCCAAAATCCATCCTTAAGGGTTAGGAAAACCCTAGGGTAGTCAACCATATGGAATTGACCTATATCATATTTTGGTTGACTTAGGATGGCGGGACAACATTTTTAAAATAGTGTTGGGTGATGATAACGTGCCCATAAATAGATAATTATGCTTAAATCATGATGATTGATGTAATTCCTATGTATATTTGCAATCATGATTTATGTTTTTGAAATTTGGCACGTTATCATGAGAAATAGGTTTGAATCATGCACTAGGTGATACTTTGTTTATTATCATCATATAATACCTAAGGCATGACTTTTATTTGATGAATACATGAATTTCATGATCATAATGTAGAATTCATTCATATATGCCTTTATGATCATGAGGATTATTAGGTTGATACTTAACCTTGATAGAATTGCATGAATATATTGGTTAAGTATACACAAATACCCCCTAGGATGCATCTCACACTCACTATAGGCTAACTTGATTGAAAACTTAGCATGAGTGAGATGTTAGGATGATACAAATGTCCACTAATGCCTATGGCATTTAGATGGTCATTTAAAGTATCAAAATAGCAATAATAGACCAATCATGGGGAAGACTTATTTTTAATTCATAGACATATTGCCCAAAGATCATGGTTGGATATTTCATATGTTTTCAAAACAATTTCTTACTTTAAAATACATGTATTCATGTTTTGAAACAATTGGATGCAAGACTAGGTGTTAAAATGGATACTCTTATGATAAAAAACCTAGTAGTTTTTAAAGCTTTTAGATTTTTGGCAAATACGTGGAAATATAATGATTTTTCATAAAAACCTATTTTTCACTGATAGATATACTTAAAAGAAATGTGTTCCCCAAATTTCATGATTTTTTGAATTTTTTGGAATTTTTAAATGCATTTCTGAAATTGGTTCAAAATCAAAATCTCGAAATCACGTGGGTCAGACCGTATCCGAACTAATGATCGATGGCCTGAATATCAGACCAGTAAAAGCTGAATTTCGATTTTAAATCAACTTATGGTATTTTCTTTCTATTAGACTTGATGTCATGTGTTTTTAACTTAGTAATAATCTTTTTGATGGTGTCAAAGGGGGAGAAATGATTATGTTTAAGTTAATTATGATAGGGGGAGAAATTAAGGGAGAAAATTTGCATGGGGAGTTTCATGGATTAAGGGGGAGTTGCATGTTGTTATATCATGATTATGTTTACATGCTTTCTTTCCTTTAAAAATTTATATCAAATGTTTTTACCTAACTTAAACGGATTGCCACACATCAAAAAGGGGGAGATTGTTAGGGCAATCTCTTGCCGTAATATGGTTTTGATGGTGTGGCAAAGGGTTTAAGTTAGTTTGATATGTTGATTTGATATGTGCGTTGAAGTCGTGCAGGACTTAGTAATTCGCACATGGAGCCATGGCGAGTTTCACATCTCATGACTCGTGCCTTGAGTCGGTGAAGGATAGCTTTGCGGAAGCCGTGCGCTTGGAGCATCCGAGGGACCGCCGGACGAGGAGCTTGGAGTGAAGCCGAAGGAAGTAGACTTCGAGGCAAGAGACGCGAAGGAGCATTGCAGAGCCGTGCGCCTGATGCTGCCGAGGGACGTGGCCGCGAACGAAGAGAACTTCAAAGGCGAGGGACTCCGAGGGATGAGAGTGAGCGATTGTAACCCGGGAAGGGTAGCTCTTAGGTGAAACTTGGCCATTTGGCCAAGTGTCGAATGAGTTTTCCCGACACTAGTCGACTGCCATGTCATGGCATCGCCGCCCCGAGTCGATGGTTCGATCGATCCGGGTCTAATGTGGCTGACAAGTTGATCACCGATCGCCAGATGGCGGGCCGATCGATGTTGATCACCGATCCGAAGGGACGGCAATGATCGATGTCACCGCACGGGCACGTATCGGAGTCGACCGCTGAGGACTCGATCGCTGACATCATCAATCGATGGGTGCCATCACCGATCGATGCATCCGCTGGATGGTATCCAACGTGGAAAGCGGTGGTTATTGGGCAACGGCTACAGCACCAGTCGACTGATGGGTGCCATCAGTCGACTGATCCTTTGTCAACGGGAAGAAACCCTCTTCCTCTATAAAAAGGAAGGGGATGGGGCTTTGGGGGGTAAATGCTTGAATGCCCAACTACTCCCAAAGCGCCCTAAACGATTTCCACTCTTCTACTTACTCTAATCTTCATTCCATTGTAGAAGAGTGATCTTTGTGTAAAAGAGGTTACCTCCACCTAGCTTTGTGCAAAGAAGAGATCTAGTGGATAGATTTCGGAGTGATTCACCGTGGACGAATCGGACCGTGGATTAGCGGCGTAGCCGTGAACCACATTACATCTCCGTGTTTGTATTGTCTTTGTTTTATTTCTATTTGCTTGTCTTAGTTTATTACTTCCGTTTGCGCTAACGTTTTGTAGACAAGTGAATTACGACATCCAACGAACGAGGGCTATTCACCCCCCTCTAGCCGGCCAATCGATCCCCTACACTTCTAGGGCATGAGACGCGAAGGATGGCATTGCGAAGCCGTGCGCTTGGCGCATCCGAGGGACGTAGGCCGAGGGAAGAGAGCTTTGGTGGGGAACTCCATGAGGGATAAGGTGGACTTGGTCAAGTGGCTAAAACTGAGTGTCAGAGGCTCAAACTTGATGTTTGAGGGTTTACCCGACGGTCGGATGCTCAAACATCTTGGTGTTTGAGGTTTTGCCCGACATCAGTCGACTGACATAGGTGCCGGTTTGACTGGTCCAAGTTGACTAGAGTTCGACTGGTGTAAGGCTAGGGTTTTATGCTTGGCAGTCGACTGAAGTCGACAGCAGTCGACTGATGGGAGTGTCGCGAGCACAGAACGCTCCGTAGCCGACTGGGCATTCGACTACTGGGTCACCAGTCGACTGATGGGCATCATCAGTCGACTGGTAGGTGATCCGTTGGAACTTGTCCATGGATCTCGCCGCGTTGTGAGACAAACGGCTCATGTGGGCAATGATCGATGAAGGTTATAAAAGGAGCTCGAGATGGAGGTTTTTGCAATGGTTTTTGTGGAGCTATTGGAGGGGAATTGCTGCTGCATTCCAGTCCTTCAAGAGCCAATCAAAGCAAGCAACAAGCAAAGCGATCAAAGCAATCGGTGAAAGTTTTCTTGTGTATTGTGTTTGTGTATTTGCTTGTATTTCTATATTACATTGTAATTGCTTGTGAGAGGTTTCTCCACCTCCGACGTGTTGTCGAGAAGGAGTGTTATAGTTAGTGTCGTGGGCATAACTAGAGCTCGGTGAGCTCGCCCGTGGAGTAGGAACCATTCGGTTCCGAACCACATATATCTTGTGTTGTGTGATTGTATATTGTTGTTAGTTTCATTATTATTGTTATTCCGCTGCGCTAACGACAATCGTAGACAAGCAATGCAAGAAGAACGAACGAATTACAACATCCAACGAACGAGGGCTATTCCCCCCCCTCTAGCCGGCCGTAATCGATCCCCTACAAGTGGTATCAGAGCCGAGGTCGCTCTTCAAGGACTAACCGCCGTGAGAGCACTACAAATGGTCGGCTTCATCCATCCACCGAAATTCGATGGAGATTTTGCTTGGTGGAGGAAACGGATGGAGGTATATCTAGAAACCGATTTTGATTTTATGATTATTATAGAAAACGGTTTTGAAATGCCTAGGGACAAGTACAACAAGCCAATTGAGAAGTCAAAATGGACCCAAGACCAAATCAAAGACTTCAAGACAAATCTCAAGGTAATCAAGTTGATTAGTGATTTGTTGCCTAACACTATTTGGTCTAGATTGTGTGATTATAGGGATGCAAGGGAATTATGGAATAAGGTAATGAAATTCCAAGAAAATTCCCAATCGGCACAAGTAGAGGAGAATGCCAAAGAAGAAGCACCCACAACATTTGAAGATGTTGATGATTTGGTGGAGACCTCCACCTCTAGCATTGAGGGGGAGGAAAGGCAATCTTCCATCCCGGAGCAAGAATAAGAAGCATCCACATCCAGGAGAAGTAAAGATCATGAAGAGGCCTCCACCACCTCCCTAGGTAACTCAAGTGTTATTATTTTAAATAAAAATCACATAATATGCTTTGAGTGTAGGGAGAAAGGGCATTATAAGAGAAAATGCCCTAAATTGGCTAAGGGAAGGGCATCAACACCAAAAGTCAATCCAAAGTCAAAGGATGCCAGTGTTCCCAAAATCAAGAGCAAAGAGCACATTGTGTGCTTTAAATGCAACCAAAAGGGACACTATCGAAGCCAATGCCCTAGGGGGAGGAAGAAAGGGCAAGAAGGTGCAACTCATGTAGGGGGAGCTCCTAAAGCTAACCCTAATGTAAATTTACTTAATGCACCTTCAATTCCTAAAGTCAAAAAGCATGCCAAAAATTATTTTAGTTCTCTTGCCATTATTAATGAAAAGCATGCTAGGAGAAACAATAAGGTTTATTGCTTAGGTGCCAAGCATGTTCATATGACTAAAGACAAACCTAGGACTCAAAATTCTAGAAATATCTTGCCTAGGGAGTCAATTAGAAGAATAGAAGAAAATTTGGGTATTAATCCCAAAAAGTCTAGGCACATGTCTAAGAAGAAGAGGTTTTCCCAAAAACCTAATGAAAATTCAAAAATGGGAAAATTTGAGCTAGAGAACCAAGTCTTGAGGTCAAGACTTGAGAGAATGGAGAAAGCCCTTAGAATCATAGAAAATTCAATTCTAGGGTCAAATGTCCAAAAGTCAAGACCTAAGGTTCAAAAACGGTCTAAGGGCAAGGAAGGTTTGGGTGACAAACCTAAGCCCAAGAAGACTTATCATAATGTTCCATTTAATTATGGAACTATTTCTAGGTCTAGGAAAACCAAGGCTAATAGGGAAGTCATCCCTAAGTCTAGCCATGGTATGTGTTTAGTGGCTAACACCTCAAAGAAATCAAATGTAGCCACTAAGAAGGTCAATGGAGGGGTCACCTCTAGAGTTGACCTAGGAAAGACCCAAAAGACTATGGCTTCAAAGCCTAAAAGGGTCATTAGGAAGGTATCTAGGGAAGTTATCCCTAGGGAATACCTTGTTAACCCAAGGAGCTCCAATAGGTATTGGGTTCCTAAAAGCGTGATCGATTCATGCTAAATGGGTTAGGGTGTGTCAACCCTAAGTGGATGGGTAGTTAACCTAACCATAGTAGAGTTGACACATTAGGGTGTGCCAATATGCTTGAGAAGTCAAAAATAATTAAATTGGCACAATTAGGTCTTAGAGATATTGGTGTGCCATTTTGGGTTTTTGGCACACTAGGAAATGAATGACATTAAGGCAAAATTGAATTAATCTCTAGAAATGGCAAATTGATTCTAACACTTAGGTATTCTATACCTTAGTATACTTTACTTGCCATGATTTGTTTGCCTTGCCATGTCATGACATCATTCTCATTTTTATTTATAAAAATGTCATGATAATGTTTAGACTTATGTTTGTATGTCATGTATGCTTAATTTTCATTCACATGCCATGACATCATGATTTTGGCATATGTCTTTATCTATATCATAATTATGCCATAATCATCATCATGCATAAATTAAAATGAAATTAAGGACTATGGCATGATTTGATGGGAATAAAATAATATTGCCTTAGAAATATGCATGAGAATTTAAAAGAACAAAAACCCACATCTCACTAGATTAATTGCCTTGAATGTGTTTTACACATCTAGATATTTGTGAGATGTTTAGGAATATGAAAATAAAGGTTTTGAAAATATTTTGAAAAGATTTTGAAAAACCTTGGTGAAGCCTATCTTGTGATAGCTATCACCATTGAATAGGATGATACAAAGAAGGCTTATTATTGAAGCTTTTTTAAAATTTTGAACTTTGTATCAATCTCCTAATTTAATGGGTAAAATAATTTTCCAATATTTTTCACCCATAATGTTTAGGATAAGTAATATGCATATGAAATTTCACAAATTTTAAACTTATATATATTTACTTATGGATCTCGGAAATCCATTTCTGAAATGTCAAAATCAGATTATCGATCAGCGCCATGGATGGCGGTCGATCGATGAAATTAGGCGGCAAAGATTTACGATTTGTTGGTTAGGCCCATGTTCAGCTATGTTTTGGTTGCCTAACCACTTCTAACCCTAGGATATGCTTGGGAGAGCATTAGAGAGGGTGGAAATCCATTGGATATGGATTAGGAGTTGGATTGAGGGTGAGTATCAATTTTAAGGTGGAAGAGAGTTCATTGTTGAACTTTGCCTTAATTTTGATTTGGTTAATGTTCCTATTGGCTTAGGGACTCTCCAAGGACATTGTTAGTGCAATGGTCAAGGGGGAGCAAGCCTCTAGGGGGAGGTATCCATCATGGGAAGATGGATGTGTATTTCCTCATGGGAGGAAAATTGGGTTGCCTCTCTTTAAGTGATATGGGATCACTAGAAAGATTGTAGGCATGTGTTCCTCCAAGGGAGAGATTGTAAGATCTCATTGGGATATGAGACATTCATACCCTTGGGGAGGACCTTTTTGATGTAATGTCAAAAAGGGGGAGAAGTTACCAAGTTACCAATTAGGGTTCGTTGGAATTCTCATTGGGATATGAGAATTGCCAATATGGGAGAATTGGTAGACTTGAGATGGTAGTTTTGTCAATCATCAAAAAGGGGGAGATTGTTGGTGCAATCGGCCCAGCAGTACCTTGATGGTATTTTGATGATAGACAAAACTCATGACATGGAATTGTCATGGGAAAGTCCAACATGGTGTTGGCATGGAAAATCCAAGCATGGAGCTTGGTGTGGGAAATTCCAACATGGGGTTGGCATGGAAAATACAAGCATGGAGCTTGGTGTGGAAGTCCAAGGGGGAAGCCTTGGCATGGTAAAGTCCAAAGCATTGCGAAGCCGTGCGCTTGGTTCTTGGCATGGGAAATCCAAAGCATTGCGAAGCCGTGCGCTTGGTGCTTGGTGAGAAATGCATTGTGAAGCCGTGAGCTTGGTGCATATGGGAAGTCTTAAGGACTTGGTAAGTTCACTAGGCTCGGGGTCCTTGAGTCGGTGAAGGATGGCATTGCGAAGCCGTGCGCTTGGTGCATCCGAGGGACCGCCGGACGGGGAGCGAATGGAGTGAGCCCAAAGGGAAGCATACTTCTAGGGCATGAGACGTGAAGGATGGCGTTGCGAAGCCGTGCGCTTGGCGCATCCGAGGGACGTAGGCCGAGGGAAGAGAGCTTTGGTGGGGAACTCCATGAGGGATAAGGTGGACTTGGCCAAGTGGCTAAGACTGAGTGTCGGAGGCTCAAACTTGATGTTTGAGGGTTTACCCGACGGTCGATGCACAAACAACTTGGTGTTTGAGGTTTTGCCCGACATCAGTCGACTGGCATAGGTGCCGGTTCGACTGATCCAAGTCGACTAGAGTTCGACTGGTGTAAGGCTAGGGTTTTGTGCTTGGCAGTCGACTGCCATGGACATGGCAGTCGACTGAAGTCGACAGCAGTCGACTGCCGAGGGATGGCAGTCGACTGATGGGAGTGTCGCGAGCACAGAACGCTCCGTAGCCGACTGGGCAGTCGACTACTGGGTCACCAGTCGACTGATGGGCATCATCAGTCGACTGGTAGGTGATCCGTTGGAACTTGTCCGACGTGGATCTGGCCGTTGTGAGACAACGGCTACAGGGGCAGTCGACTGGGGCCTTTTGGCAGTCGACTGCTAGGCGCGAAAATAGCTCGATGCAGGTTATAAAAGGAGCTCGAGATGGAGGTTTTTGCAATGGTTTTTGTGGAGCTATTGGAGGGGAATTGCTGCTGCATTCCAGTCCTTCAAGAGCCAATCAAAGCAAGCAACAAGCAAAGCGATCAAAGCAATCGGTGAAAGTTTTCTTGTGTATTGTATTTGTGTATTTGCTTGTATTTCTATATTACATTGTAATTGCTTGTGAGAGGTTTCTCCACCTCCGACGTGTTGTCGAGAAGGAGTGTTATAGTTAGTGTCGTGCGCATAACTAGAGCTCGGTGAGCTCGCCCATGGAGTAGGAACCATTCGGTTCCGAACCACGTATATCTTGTGTTGTGTGATTGTGTATTGTTGTTAGTTTCATTATTATTGTTATTCCGCTGCGCTAACGACAATCGTAGACAAGCAACGCAAGAAGAACGAACAAATTACGACATCCAACGAACGAGGGCTATTCACCCCCCTCTAGCCGGCCGTAATCGATCCCCTACATATTCTTTGTATATTCTTTATATATCTTATCCATGAATCATCCTATGGTCTTGTACATTCTTTATATATCGTATCCATGAATTATCCTAGGGTCTAGTGGTGTCAAGGCTACCTCCCTATTAGGAGGTTCATGGTTCAAATCCTACCTATAACCATCTTTTATTTTATTTTATTTTAAACCTTTTATGGCATTAAAACCCATATAATTACTTTGCATAGTTTAGAATTTTACGGGCGTTACAATCCTTCATACCTATAAAAGTTTCGTCCTCGAAACTTAGAACAACTCCGAATACTTTTGTTTCATGTCATCCTCGCGTTCCTTAGTTGCTTCTTCAAACTTTTAATTTTGCCATATGACTTTCACTAAGGGTACTTCTTTGGTTCTCTATTTCTTGATTTCTCGATCTATTATCTGAATAGGTCGACTTTCATAACTTAAATCTTCTTGAACTTGTACCGTTTGTGGCTCAATCACATGGTCTTAGGAAATCTATGCAATTTGATCACCTCCTCAAAATACAACTGGGCTAGTTGTTCCATTGAGTACGATACTTGATTGCCAGAAAATGGGCAGATTTTGTCAATCTTTCAACAATCACCTAAATAGCTTCATAACCATTAGTTGTTTTGGGTAGTCCTACTATGAAATCCATAGCTATATCTTCCCACTTCCATTCTGGGATTTGAATAGGCTACAGAACTCTTGTAGCTATCCCTGGAGTTCCGTAACCACATGCATAAGATCAGGTGGGGGTACTGTCTCATCGACTCTATTACTGCGTCTTCCAGCCATGCTTATCTTCATATATTATAATAAGGCCAGCATAAGATTATCATACATATATTCATGCATATTTAAACTAAAAACATTCCTTATCATACACTTATCTTCATATATTATCATAAGGCTAGCATAAGATTATCATACATATATTCATGCATATCTAAACTAAAAACATTCCTTATCATACACTTATCTTCATATATTATAATAAGGCTAGCATAAGATTATCATACATATATTCATGCATATTTAAACTAAAAGCATTCCTTATCATACATAAGCATAAGATTATCATACCTATATTCATGCATATTTAAGCTAAAAGCATTTCTTATCATACATGAAAGAAATAGAGTAGACATATAATTTCTTACTTGGAGCAGCAGGATAGGAGCTTGACTTGTGTGTAGTGGAAAGGCAAATATGCTCTGATACTAACCTGTCACACCCGCCCTTTTTAAAGGTGGCGTGACGCGATCATACATACATGCATTTAAAAAAGAAGACTTTAAACTTCTTTTTTTTCTTCTTTTTAAAAACATATAGCATGAAACATGGAGCATGCATAATCATCTCATAAGTACTTAGTTCAAGTTCATGATAATCAACTTAAAGAACACTAAGTAGCAACCATTCATCATCAAGTAGAGTTCGACTCTTAACAACTAACATGCAAAACATAAAGGGAAACATGCATAAGTCTTGGAATATAAACAGATATCCTCCACCATGCCACTACCACACACACTTTGCCCCTCCTGCTGCTCCCTTTAGCTTAGCAATTCTATACCCTTATCTGCAGTACAAGGGAACATGAAACTATAAGCATATAGGCTTAGTAAGATCCTTTCCTACTCACAAAAGCCATACATCAAGAATTAGAAATAGAGTAGTGGCATGATCATTTAAGAACATATAAGCATAGCATACATATAAATATTCAAGAACATATAAGCATAGCATTCATATAAACATTCAAGAACATATAAGCATAGCATTCATATAATCATTCAAGAGCATATAAGCATAGCATTCATATAAACATTCAAGAACATATAAGCATAGCATTCATATAAACATTCAAGAACATACATATAAGCATAGCATTCATATAAACATACAAGAACATATAGACATGGAAAGGGGTATATGCAAGATGCTCTTTGAAAACATATATTTTATAGGTACTTAAACATAATCTCAACATATTGGGCCCAACATTGTACCACATTCATCATCATCATTGCACGCATCCCTAAATAGACCCGAGGTAGCTAATCCCGAACCTACTAGGTTACTAGGCCCGTACTATGTCCGTCGACCTAGGGGCAATCATAACATAGAAGCCCATTCTATACTAGGTTCGTACTATGACCGTCGACCTAGGGGCACGTAGGAGCCCATCCCGTGGACCTTGCTAGGGTCCGGTACAAGCCATACAAAAGTAAAATAGCATATCATGTTCCTTATCATAACATATCATATTCCTTATCATAACATATCATGTTCCTTATCATAACATATCATATTCCTTTTCATAACATATCATGTTCCTTTTCATAACATAAAGAGTGCTATTAGTCCCCATTCATAGGGAAGCGTCTCTTAGGCATTTCATCATACATACTTGTTCATCATGATGCAATGAGCATAACATAATCATACATTCATACAATTAACATGGACATAAGGTAGTGGCTTAAACAAATCATGCTATCATAAAGTCTAACTATCAACCTGTTAACATCATATATAGATATATCATGGCATGGAAGATCATGGGTGAGCATGAACAAGGTTTGGCCGAAACTTCCAAGGGGGATCTTAAGAATTCAAACCCTAATTCAACTTGTACAAGGTCTAACTAACATCATGTACATATATATCATGGCATGGAAGATCATTGGTGAGCATAAACTTATCATGGCCGAAACATCCAAGGAAGGTTTGTAAGAATTCAACACCCAACCAACTTAAACAAGCCTAACTAACATCATGTTAATATCTTATATACATGTAGCTTGGCAAGGAATATTTTTAGTAGCCCATACATGGTCTTGGCTGAAACCCTAATGGGGGTTTCAAGGAATCAAATACTCAAACAACTTAGACAAGGTCTCACTAACATCATGTTGACATTATATATACACCTAGCATGGCATGGAAGATCATTAGAAGCATAAATGGGGTCTTATCCGAAACATCCAAGGAAGGGACTTGGGAAATCAACACCCAAAACAACTTGTACAAAGCCTATCTATCATCATGTTAACATCATATGCATATAAAACATGGCAAAGGGGATCATTGGTGAGCATGAGCATGTCTTGGCCGAAACCCTAAGGAAGGGTCTTAGGAAATCTACACCCAAACAACTTGTACAAAGCCTATCTATCAACATGTTAACATCATATACATATAAAACATGGCAAGGGGAATCATTGGTGAGCATGAGCATGTCTTGGCCGAAACCCTAAGGAAGCGTCTTAGGAAATCTACACCCAAACAACTTGTACAAAACCTATCTATCAACATGTTAACATCAAATACATATAAAACATGGCAAGGGGAATCATTGGTGAGCATGAACATGTCTTGGCCGAAACCCTAAGGAAGAGTCTTAGGAAATCTACACCCAAACAACTTGTACAAAGTGATGTGTTATTTTCCGCAAGTGCACGGTTGTCGTCAAGTAATAAAAATATCGATCCCACAGGGATTGGGACAATTACCGAATGATCATGATACCAAGTTATCTAGTCAATCAATTTGTGGATTAAGTAAAGAAACTGAGCAGTCAAGAACAACGAATGAGAAGAACAAGCTAAAAGTCAATAGTTGAGGAGAATCTCAGGATATGGGTTTCACCACGTCGACTATTTATAAGGTGATTTAATTCTTTCCTACCCCTATTAGAGTTGTTTTGATTGAACCTATCCTAAGGTAAATCAACGGCCCCTTTCGAGGTCTACGCTAACTGTACCTATCAAACTCAATTTACCTGTCACGGTATTCGAGCGTAGGGGTTCATAATCAGCTAAGGGGACTTGTCACGAGACCCCCGCAAACCTCCCTAGTCTTACCTCTATTACTTGGTAAAAAATGGGATTTGATAGATCCATTAAGTCCATAAGAGTTCCTTTAGAGTCTAAATTTCCTTTTCACGATAGGTTTGGACACGGGACCATAATCAGCTAAGGGGACCTATCACGAGACCCCCGCAAGCCCTCATAGATACACTACCGCTACTTGACAAGAGTTTATCCCTAGTTGGTTCTGGGTTTCGGGAACTTGGGTTCACTGTTAGGTACTTCCCCTTAGCTCCTTAGGTTTATCAATAAGAATCCAAAAACAGATCAAAACAAACAATAATTCAAGTAGTATAGATTACATCATCCATCATAAATCGTCAAGGGCTACTCCCCCATCCTAAGATTATAAGACACTACTCCATGGTCGAACAAGAATTGCTAGAGAAAGAAATTACGATACTTAGTGCCATCTGTGTTCCTCTGTCGTCGACTCCTTCCTTCTTTTGTCGTCCTTTTGACCCTCCGCCGTCCTCCCGAAGGGTTAGAATATCTCCTCTTTTATAGCCTTGGCCTCCTCTTTAATTAAGGCAAAAGATTTTCCTTTAATTGAGACGAAGATCGTGGCTTCATTGAGTTTCTCGCAGAAAAGGAAATCTGGAATCAGGACAACACGCCCATGCCAAATGAGGGCACAGGTGTGTCGCGCATTTCCCACCGACCGTGTTGTCCTTGAACGGGGCAAGTCGAAGGCTGAACTGGGGTGTGTTGAGCACTGGAACTCCTGACATGGACGTGTCACTGATAACATGCCTATGTTGTTTTAATACGCCGGTCATGTCAGCGCTTTGAACGGGGCATGTCGAAGGCTGAACTAGGGCATGTTGAGCGTTGGAACTCCTGACACGGACGTGTCACTGATAACACGCCTGTGTTGTTTTGATACGCCTGCTTCTTCGCCTTGTTAACATAAAAAACACCCAAAAGCAGTCTCTTCGTCCAAAATATGCCAAACTTAACTAAATCATGATAAAATACATACCTAGGACATGAAATGAGATAAAATGCATGCATATGGAGTAGTGAAAATATAGCATGATTTACACACATCAAAATTTCCTAGTCCTAAACTTTTGCTTGTCCTCGAGCAAAAAAAACTCAAAAGACAACTTAATTGTGGAAATGCTAGACACCATCCAGAGGTATACAATCTGATCTTAATCTTTTCAAATCATTCCTAGTTGCCAAGCTTGAAAGATCCCTATATAGTGCACGTGAAAAGTTGGACTAAAGTCATTGGACACCAATCCAGATTTGACATCCCTTCTATCGTAGAACATTCTTATTTCTGGCATAGAGGCACTTACCTGCCTTAATGCATGGATCATCCTTACATATCAACAAAAGGTCTCAAGGAGCACTTTCTAAGAAGAAAGAAGGGAAGAAATTTATAGAGAGCATTTCCCCAGTAACTAGTTAGTCTCAAAGGGGCACCTTTTAAGTGTTTCCCCAGTAACTACTTGGTCTCAAAGGGGTGCTTGAAAACAATTCCAGTTTTTTTTTTCAATAATACTTCTAGTGAAAGTGTTTCTCTAGTAACCAAGTTGCGCAGGCAAGTCTCCAATGGAAAATCGAGTACTCGTCCGATATGGGGGATTTAAATCTTTTTTTGGATACCTCAGACCTATAGACCGTGTTAGAAGTGAAATAGGGTCCTTATCAAATAGGCACAAAGGAATATCATGATCCGACCAATGTTCAGTTGTATTACGCTAGATGATATAAAAATGCAATGTTATGATATATGAAAAGATGCAAACAAAATAGCACTTACCAAACTAAAAATCTAAGTAGAGACAGCATAAACAGTAAAGGATGTGCATCGAAACTCACAAAATAGTTCAAGGTGGTCAATGGTCATCATCTTCGCTACTAGCATCCTCCTCTGCCCACCTACATCGCTGCTCCTGGTAAAACTCCCAGGACTCCTGTCGAAATCTATCATCATCTTCCCTCCGGGCGGACTCAGTAGTGAAAAACTCATCAGCTCTCCTGTAAAAATCAGTTATCCTATCCAAATGCTGTGTCACCATATGATGGTGCTCCTCTGTAGCATGGGCATACCGATCCCACACACCTATGTGCGAGGTATGCTCGACCCTGAAAGCTTCGAATGATGATCGAGATCCTGAAAAATCAAAAGAAGAGTACCCTGCAGAAACATTGTCAGTAGGAAACTGTGGGGGTTCAGGAGTCGAATGTGATGGCTCAAGGGCTATGTGAGATGGATCCCTAGGAGAGGGTGATGGAGCATGGGCAGTGGGGGTAGGAAAGGGTCCCTGGACATCTCTAAAAAGCCAATTGGATGAATTATGTACAGTCATCCGCTCAGGGTTTGGAAGAGGGATTTAAATTCCATTTCTTAACACCAAACGATACCCCTCGTCACATGCCTCAATCATCTTCATATTTATACAAGCATCCAAATCCAATATAGGGCTAGCAGGACAATATTCAAGGTCATCCAATTCACATCCTAAGGCCACAACAATCCTAGTGATGATACCACCTATGACTATGACCCCAGATGGGCTATTACTAACCTTAACTAAATGTCTAACCATATGGGTTCCAGAATCAATATTAACTTCATTTAGCATGGCCCATAAAAATTGTAACTCACTCTGCCTAGCCACCCCTGCACTATCATATCTTTCAGAGATTGTATTAGCCATAAACCTAAGGAGATAACGAAAAGTAGGATTAGGGATGTTAAATGATTTAGACATAGATGCATCATAAGGGCGAGGGTCATCAGAAATTAATCTCCAAAATTGATGATCAATAAAATGTCTATGAATTTGCCTCTCCCCTCCACAAGGAAAATCAAATATCGTATTAAAATCACTTAAAGAAAGGGTAAACTCATGGTTCATTAATCTAAATTTGATTTTTCCTTCCTCACAATCCTTTCCTTGATTTTTTAGCGATGTGAGCTAAGCAATTCAAGAGTGATACTAGGGTAAGTAAGATGATGATGCGTGATAAATTCGGTCCACCTATCCTATTGGTCAACCAAGTTATGTCATCTCTTAACCTAGGGTGGTCAACGGTAGAAGTCTATAGTTCTTGTAGATACTAACTTCCTTTTTCAAGCCATCAATTTAGACTTCATAACCTCATCCCTAAAAACAATTCCATATGGATGGCAGGAGGTCGGAGGAGGATCGTTACCCAAATCTTGAGCTTTTCTCTTTCCCTTGTCCCTTGCCGAGGTGGAAGAAGCTCCTCCTCTAGTCTTCACTCGCTTACTCATGGTGATTGGGGAGGGAGAGACAGCAGGTTAGCTCCTCGACTGCTCGAGAGAGACCGGCGGCAGCTGCTTCAAGCTTGTATCGCAAGTGGAAAATTAGGGCGTGCTCGGGCCGGCTTTAGAGGGCTATCCGCAACATAGGCATGTCAGGCATCCTCTTACGCAAATACCCGACCCGTTTAAGCGTGACATAGGCGTGCTTCCGTCCGGCCTAGGAGTGCTTCCGTCCGGCCCAGGCATGTCGCAGGTGAGAAAGGTGCGACACGGGCGTGCTCAGCAGCACACTCGACTTGTTAGTAATATATGAGAGATGTCCTAAGGCAATCGCCTTATGTATGAACCATTTATATGATAAATGAAGATTCACTATTTGAGTATACATGTTTCATGTATTTGATTGGATCTTAAACTCATTTACTGGATGTCCACGATACGATTCACAGCATGAGAGAATTTGTGATTGGATCACAACTAGTGAGTATCTCTACATGTGTAATTGTGATGTATCGGAATTATCCCTAGTCGATGAATTGATGGATTTGGACACCATCAATTCTGTCGAGACTAGCACGAGGTATACTCCTTGGTGTATCCAAGCAGCTGATTCTCATTGGCTGGAGAAATTGTGATGTCCGGAGTTAATCGTGGATGCTAGTTATGGTAACTAGTTCATTGGAGTGACCAGCCGTAAGACTTCATATGGTTCTCTGCATATATAGATATGTCAATGAAGTTCTTACTGTGGCTTAAGTGCGATGTTCCTTTGACTTGCGGTATTCAAGTCATCTTGATCATGGAGACTTATGCTTTGACATCTTAAGCAAACATCTCCGAGGAGATGTGGACCCGGGATGATTGGGTATAAGTCGAAGTGATCGAAGGTGTTTGAATAGCCTATAAAGGATTCACCACTCCTTGCGAGGAGATGTATACCCATGGCCTCTCGTCGGATTGTTACTAAAGTCTTTGGCCAAAGCATTACATGTTTAGAGTAAAGTACTCTTCGATACATGTGGAGTAACTAGAATCCGTAGGACGAGGAAATGATACTTGGGCTAGGTGTGACGTAGTCAGCCTAGTGGGGACTGACACAATAGACCATGTCCTGAACCAAGTGGGTATAAGATGAGTGAAGGGAATGGGGCACGATTCATTCGAGCTGTTGAAGGGTTTCAGAAATAGTTCTGGATCAACTGTTGATCTTTTCGGTTAATTGGGGATCATGATGTACTACTAGGTGCCACTCATGATCGTTCTATAATTAATGGTTAATTATAGACGGCCATCATAAACCGAGAACCTATTTGGTCACACGCACAACGAGTGTAATCCAAAGGATTTAAAACGAGCTTGAGAATGAGATTCTCAGACCGAGAGAAACTATGTTTGGTTGGACCAAACATAAAGCGAGCATGAAATTGTTCCAATCGCAATCGAAGCGTGGATGGGCCTTGTCTTATGAAGACATAATGGATGGACCAAAATGGTTTGGTTCTAATCCAATGGATAAGAATAAACCAAAGGGTTTGGTTTATTTTAAACGAATGAACCAAAAGTTGGTTCGGTTCGTTTTAACTTAAAATAAACCATCATGGTTTGATTTATTTTAACTTATCTTAATGGAGCGGGTTAACGGGCTTTATGGATATGATCCATTAACCATTAAGAGAATTAGTTCTCTATAAAATAGGGCTTAAACCCTAACCCTAATGAAAATCAAGTTTTAGCTGCCCAAACCCCCTCCTTCTCCTATTCGGCGCCAATACCTTCATTGCCGCCGCCCAGCTTTTGTGCCGCCGTCCAAGTCCTTGCCGGCGACCAAGCTACAGCCGGTGAACCCTCCGGCGATCCTCCGGTGATCCCCTATAGGTTTGGCATCAAGGTGAGCCTTTTCTTTCCTTGGTTGGCCGGCGCCTATATCCTCCACCAAGCTGTCCAGTTTTCTGGACAGCTTCTCCTCCTCTCGTCGGAGCGTCGTTTGGACGACGGTTAGTGCTCCGACAGCGGCTAACTTACCGGGGATTTGATCTCCGGTAATCCTCTGAGGTGGGGGACGAAGGATTCGTCAAACAGTTGACAAATACCTCTCCGGAGAATCGAGTTTTGAGGACTCAGTTTTGGATCCGAATTTGGATTCGGATCGTGATCATCTCTCGATCACGTTGTCTTCAACACGAGGCTAGTAACCCGTACGAAGATGAAGCTCGTGGCTTAGCGAAGTCATCCCGAGGAGCTCAGCGTGGATACGGATAGAGACGATTCTTACAAGGATCGTTCCGGTTGATGTCGTTCCCGTTACACGTCATATGAAAGATATAACGTAGATAAATTTCTTTTTATTGCAAATTTTAATTTACGGTTATGTCTACACTTGTTGTAATAAGCATGTGTATGTTGTGTGTGTTGTAATAAATAGGAGTATTTATTATTTTTATTGCTTTCGCTGTGTTCATGTTTACGAAACATGATCGAACACACACACGCCGTGGTGCCGGAAACCCAACAGTGGTATCAGAGCCCAGGTTGTGTTTCGACATAATCGTAAAAATGGTTTTGCGATAGTCATAATGTATTTCTGGAAATTTTCTAAATTTTGGAAATTTAGAAGTATTTATGGAAATATTTCAATTTTGGAAAGTCTAGAAGTATTTATGGAAATCTTTCACTTTTGGAAAGTTGGAAGTATTTATGGAAATTGATATTTTCCATAAATAAAATATTTGATTAGATTCTGGAAATTTGTTTCCTAATTTAATCATGATTTGATTTGGGAAATCAAATCTTAAAATATTTAATTTCCATAAGTAGTTTTAATGATTTAGGAAATTGGTTTCCTAAATAGATTTTCCTTAATCAAATAATTCCATGAATAAAATATGTGATTAGATTTTGAAATTTGTTTCCTAATTTAATTATGATTTGATTTGGAGAATCAAATCTTAAACATATTTTATTTCCATAAATAGTTATGACATATAAGGAAATTATATACATGACATAATTGTATGCCATGTAATTGCATTAGATGCATAACATTATGCCATGCGTGTCGTGACATGTAGATGTATGCCATGTATGCCATGCCATGTAGATAATAGTTATTTGCATGCAAAGAGGATGAGACATAAAAACCCTTAATCAATATTAAAGCCTACACCTTCCATTAATATGGTTAGAACCAGAGTTCTGTTTCTTGTTTGGGTTGTTGGACTCTCTCCAAGCCCGGCTCGAACCTGAATATGTTCAAACCATGGAATAGTTTAATACTAATATGGTAAGAGTCAGAGGTCAATTGTAGCTTTGGTTGTTGGACTCTCTCCAAGCTGGGCTAATTGGTTGAATGCGCTCTAACCATATTAAAACTATTTCGCGATTAATGGGTCGGCTTTAACTTGGAGCATCGATTTGTTGGACTCACTCCAAGGTCGATGTGAAGAGAGGTGCAGTTGGGTGCTATGCATATGATGCATACTTGTTAATGTGTTAACAACCCGATGTATGTGTGAACATTCAATTAGTTGATAGCACATTGTGATAGTTGCATATACGGGATATGCAATCGGTATAGATGATACCTACCGTCGTAGTTATGAATGGCTTGTTGGACTCTCTCCAAGGTTGTTCATAACTATGATGGATATCAGCCCATTCGGAGATGGACCTACAATCTCCCGAAGTGATTTTGGGGTTTTTGAAATTCAAAAAATGAATGGGATTTATAAATGTATATTGATGCATTTTAAAAATCATCTTTCTCATATATGCTCGTTTTGTATTTCTAAGTTAATATATTGATCATGTTGTCTTTTAATTTGCGTTCCATTTTGGATTCGAATAAATTGACTGGGCCGAGCTTCTTGGACTGGCTTAGAAGCTTGAGAATTGTTCTCAAGGTTGAAAAGCTTGCAAATGTCCTCGAAGCGCCTCTTCCCGCCCGTCCTAGTGACGATGCAACTCTGGACCAATTGTTGGCCTATCAGAAACATGTGAGTGATTCTGAACAAATGAGTTGCATCATGCTAGCCACGATGGAACCCAAGCTACGAAAGCAGCATGAGCATATGGATGCTCATATCGTAGTCCTTCATCTTTGTGAGTTGGTTGATGAGCAAGTGAGATTCGAAAGGTTCGAAGTCTCAAAGCTCCTCTTCACCTCTAAGATGCTAGAAGGTTCATCTGTGGTACTGCTCAATATGCTGAAGACTGTGGAGTCTTCTGAGAAGCATGAGCAGGGGACGGTGCTGTTAGTTGATTCCTCGAAGAAAGGTTCTAAGAGGAAGTCAAAGGAACAGCAGAAGGGAAAGAAGAGAAGGGCTAAGAAGGTAGAACTAGCACAAAAGGAAACTTGCCATCATTATGGCAAGGAGAGCCATTTGCGAAGAAAGTGCAAGATTTATCTTGAGTCTGTGAAGAAGAATAAGGCATCGGATGCCCCATCTTCTTCAGATATCTTCGTTATTGATTGTCATTCTATTTCCTCAGACACTTGGGTATTTGATACTGGGTGTGGCTCACATATATGTAATGAGATACATGGGCTAAGGAATAGAAGAAGACTCATCAAGGGAGAGTCAAATTTACGTGTTGGGAATGGAGCAACGGTTGCTGCACTCGCCATCGGAACGTATTTGTTGGAACTCCCTGTAGGACTTGTCTTAGAACTGGACAATTGCTTTTATGTTCCTTCGTTGATAAAGAACATCATTTCTATTTCTTGTTTAAATAGAAATGGGTACCATTTGACTTTTAGTAACAATTGTTGTTACATAACTTTGAATGGAGTTCTTTAAGGGACTGGAACTTTAAGCAATGGTGTTTATACGTTGGACGTATCCAGTGATATTTTCAATATCGAAGCGAGCAACAAGCGTGCTCGAAAGGATAATCACATAGACTCCTATATGTGGCATTGTCGTCTTGGCCATATAAGCAAGAAACGCATGTCCGAATTACACCGATGTGGAATTCTGGAATCGTTTGAATTGGATTCATACGATACATGCGAATCATGCTTAAAAGGCAAGATGACTAAGTTACCTTTTGGAAAAGGTGAGCAGTGGGAGAGTTACTAGGTCTAGTACATTCTGATGTATGTGGACCTATGTCAACTCAAGCATTAGGAGGCTATAGCTACTTCATTACCTTCACCGATGATCACTCACGGTTTGGGTATGTGTTCTTGATGAAACACAAGTCTGAAGCCTTTGAAAGGTTCAAAGAATTCAGAAATGAAGTAGAGAAACAACATGACAAAAGTATTAAAATACTTCGATCGGATCGAGGTGGTGAATACTTAAGTCAAGAGTTTCTTGATTATCTGAGAGACAATGGCATATTGTCTCAATGGACTCCGCCCTATACACCACAACATAATGGTGTATCTGAGAGGCGTAACCGGACCTTGTTGGACATGGTCAGGTCAATGATGAATCATGTGACTCTTCCCAAGTCCTTTTGGGGCTATGCACTTGACATACCGCTTACTTGTTAAATGTAATGCCTACCAAGGTAGTCTCAACTACTCCATATGAGATATGGAATGGTAAGAAACCTCATGTATCTTACTTGAAGATATGGGGTTGTCCTGCTTATGTGAAGCGGACTGTATCAGACAAATTGGATGCTATGTCTGATAAATGTCTATTTATTGGATACCCTAAGGAAACAAGGGGTTACCAATTCTATCATCCTGTGGAACAAAAGGTGTTTGTTTAAAGGCATGCTGTGTTTCTAGAGAAAGAGTTTCTCTTGCAAGAAAACAGTGGGAGTGTCGTCGAGCTTGAGGAGGCTCGAGAGACTCAAATAGACATTGATGAGATACCTGGTGAAGCACAACAGCCAACAACTCATAGTGATGAGCAATCGGCTGGACCTATTGTAACACCACATCTTCGTAGATCTGGTAGAACACGTAACATTCCTAAGAGATATGGATTTCTCGTAAGTGAAACGAACGACGTGTTACTCATTGATGATGAGGAGCCTACCAGTTATGAAGAAGTGCTGACAAGTTCAGAAAGGGATAAGTGGCTTGATGCCATGAAGTCGGAAATGGATTCCATGTATGAAAACCAAGTTTGGAACTTGGTTGACCCACCTGAAGGCATAAAGCCTATAGGGTGCAAGTGGGTTTTCAAGAAGAAAACAGACATGGATGGTAATGTGATTACCTATAAGGCTAGATTGGTGGCGAAAGGATATCGTCAAAAACAAGGTGTTGATTATGACTAAACCTATTCGCCTGTAGCTATACTTAAATCCATTCGGATGCTCCTGGCCATAGCGGCTCATTATGATTATGAGATATGGCAGATGGATGTGAAAACAGCTTTCCTTAATGGAAACCTGCTCGAGGACGTGTATATGATACAGCCTGAGGGTTTCACATCGGTTGATAAAACCAAGGTATGCAAATTGCGACGATCCATTTATGGATTGAAGAAAGCATCCAGGAGCTGGAATATCCGTTTTGATGAGACGATCAAAAAGTTTGATTTCTCACAAAATCCAGACGAACCTTGTGTGTACAAGAAGGTTAGTGGGAGTGCAGTCGTGTTCCTAGTATTGTATGTCGATGACATATTACTTATAAGAAACGATGTGTCAATCTTACAGTCAGTTAAGGTTTGGTTATCCAAGACATTCTCCATGAAAGACCTGGGAGAAGCAACCTACATCCTTGGGATTAAGATCTATAGAGATAGATCGAAACGGTTGCTTGGTCTTTCGCAGTCTACATATATAGACCGAATGCTAAAGAGGTTTAGCATGTCGGAATCCAAGAAAGGTTATCTGCCCATCAGGCATGGGGTACACCTTTCGAAGTCTATGTGTCCGCGCACAGAAGACGAGAGGATTTGCATGAGTAAGATTCCCTATGCATCCGCAATAGGATCTATCATGTATGCTATGTTATGTACGAGGCCCGATGTATAAATGCGCTCACGAGTGTCACGGCGGATACCAATCCGATCGAGAATGGATCATTGGCGGTATTAGACGATCCTTAAGTACTTGAGAAGAACTAAGGATGTGTTCCTAATATATGGAGAAGGGGACATGGTGATACGCGGGTATACGGATGCCAGCTTCCAGACAGACAAGGATGATTCCAGGTCTCAGTCTGGATACGTGTTCACCTTGAATGGGGGCGCAGTGAGTTGGAAAAGTTCCAAACAAGAGACTGTAGCGGATTCTACCACTGAGGCAGAATATATTGCAGCTTCGGAAGCAGCAAAGGAAGCGGTTTGGATCAAGAAATTCGTTCATGAACTTGGTGTGATTCCGGCCATTGTTGAAGCAATACCGGTCTACTGCGACAACAATGGAGCAATTGCACAGGCGAAAGAGCCAAGGTCTCATCAACGATCCAAACATGTGCTTCGCCGCTATCATCTTATTAGAGAGATCATCAGTAGGAACGAAATACAAATCGAGAAAATTCCCACTGAAAGGAACTTAGCGGATCCCTTGACTAAGGCATTACCTCAAAATAAGTTTGAGGGTCATGTTCGAGCTTATGGTATTGGATACCGTAGCGATTGGCATTAGGCCAAGTGGGAGTCTGTTAGTAATATATGAGAGATGTCCTAAGGCAATCGCCTTATGTATGAACCATTTATATGATAAATGAAGATTCACTATTTGAGTATACATGTTTCATGTATTTGATTGGATCTTAAACTCATTTACTGGATGTCCACGATATGATTCACAGCATGAGAGAATTTGTGATTTGATCACAACTAGTGAGTATCTCTACACGTGTAATTGTGATGTATCGGAATTATCCCTAGTCGATGAATTGATGGATTTGGACACCATCAATTCTGTCGAGACTAGCACGAGGTATACTCCTTGGTGTATCCAAGCAGCTGATTCTCACTGGCTGGAGAAATTGTGATGTCCGGAGTTAATCGTGGATGCTAGTTATGGTAACTAGTTCATTGGAGTGACCAGCCGTAAGACTTCATATGGTTCTCTGCATATATAGATATGTCAATGAAGTTCTTACTGTGGCTTAAGTGCGATGTTCCTTTGACTTGCGGTATTCAAGTCATCTTGATCATGGAGACATATGCTTTGACATCTTAAGCAAACATCTCTAAGGAGATGTGGACCCGGGATGATTGGGTATAAGTCGAAGTGATCGAAGGTGTTTGAATAGCCTATAAAGGATTCACCACTCCTTGCGAGGAGATGTATACCCATGGCCTCTCGTCGGATTGTTACTAAAGTCTTTGGCCAAAGCATTACATGTTTAGAGTAAGGTACTCTTCGATACATGTGGAGTAACTAGAATCCGTAGGACGAGGAAATGATACTTGGGCTAGGTGTGACATAGTCAGCCTAGTGGGGACTGACACAATAGACCATGTCCTGAACCAAGTGGGTATAAGATGAGTGAAGGGAATGGGGCACGATTCATTCGAGCTACTGAAGGGTTTCAGAAATAGTTCTGGATCAACCGTTGATCTTTTCGGTTAATTGGGGATCATGATGTACTACTAGGTGCCACTCATGATCGTTCTATAATTAATGGTTAATTATAGACGGCCAACATAAACCGAGAACCTATTTGGTCACACGCACAACGAGTGTAATCCAAAGGATTTAAAACGAGCTTGAGAATGGGATTCTCAGACCGAGAGAAACTATGTTTGGTTGGACCAAACATAAAGCGAGCTTGAAATTGTTCTAGTCGCAATCGAAGCATGGATGGGCCTTGTCTTATGAAGACATAATGGATGGACTAAAATGGTTTGGTTCTAATCCAATGGATAAGAATAAACCAAAGGGTTTGGTTTATTTTAAACGAATGAACCAAAAGTTGGTTCGGTTCGTTTTAACTTAAAATAAACCATCATGGTTTGGTTTATTTTAACTTATCTTAATGGAGCGGGTTAACGGGCTTTATGGATATGATCCATTAACCATTAAGAGAATTAGTTCTCTATAAAATAGGGCTTAAACCCTAACCCTAATGAAAATCAAGTTTTGGCCGCCCAAACCCCCTCCTTCTCCTATTCGGCGCCAACACCTTCATTGCCGCCGCCCAGCTTTTGTGCCGCCGTCCAAGTCCTTGCCGGCGACCAAGCTACAGCCGGTGAACCCTCAGGCGATCCTCCGGTGATCCCCTATAGGTTTGGCATCAAGGTGAGCCTTTTCTTTCCTTGGTTGGCCGGCGCCTATATCCTCCACCAAGCTGTCCAGTTTTCTGGACAGCTTCTCCTCCTCTCGTCGGAGCGTCGTTTGGACGACGGTTAGTGCTCCGACAGCGGCTAACTTACCGGGGATTTGATCTCCGGTAATCCTCTGAGGTGGGGGACGAAGGATTCGTCAAACGGTTGACGAATACCTCTCCAGAGAATCGAGTTTTGAGGACTCGGTTTTGGATCCGAATTTGGATTCGGATCGTGATCATCTCTCGATCACGTTGTCTTCAACACGAGGCTAGTAACCCGTACGAAGACGAAGCTCGTGGCTTAGCGAAGTCATCCCGAGGAGCTCAGCGTGGATACGGATAGAGACGATTCTTACAAGGATCGTTCCGGTTGATGCCGTTCCCGTTACACGTCATACGAAAGGTATAATGTAGATAAATTTCTTTTTATTGCAAATTTTAATTTACGGTTATGTCTACACTTATTGTAATAAGCATGCATATGTTGTGTATGTTGTAATAAATAGGAGTATTTATTATTTTTATTGCTTCCGCTGTGTTCATGTTTACGAAACATGATCGAACACACACACGCCGCGGTGCCGGAAACCCAACACGACTTGTGTTGTCTTCGGGTAACCTCAACACGCCTGTGTCGTTCGGCATAGGCGGGTCGTGTCAATATGGCACGCAGTGGCACGTTTAACATGTCGTGTCCTGTAAACCTGAAAAAAATATAAAACTCAAAATAAAATAAAATAAAATGACTAAAAAAAATGAAAATAGCTTGGGTTGCCTCCCAAGAAGCGCTTGTTTAAGGTCATTAGCTTGACCCCTCAGTTACTCCCTAGTTTTGGGGATATGGCTCGAGGAGTGTGCTCTGCCCCTCTTCCTCCCCAATCAGCTCAGTAGAATTGTTTGCGAAGTATCTCTTAAGTCTTTGACCATTTACTTTGAAAATTCCTGTAGACTCACTAGATATATCAATAGCTCCATGAGGATAAACCTTTTCAACTCCATATGGCCACGACCATCTGGATTTCAGCTTCCCAGGAAAGAGTTTCAATCTTGAGTTGAATAGTAATACCAAGTCTCCTTGATGGAATTCTCTGCGCATGATATTCTTGTCATGCCACCTCTTCGTTTTCTCCTTGTAAGACCTTGCATGTTCATAAGCATCAAGGCGTAGTTCTTCAAGTTCATTTAGCTGTTGTTTTCTTTTCTCTCCGGCTTTCTTTAGGTCAAAATTAAGCCATTTAATTGCCCAATATGCCCTGTGCTCTATTTCAACTGGAAGATGACATGGTTTTCCATAAACTAATCGAAACGGAGTCATTCCAATGGGTGTCTTGTAAGCAGTTCGATAGGCCCATAGAGCATTGTCAAGTCTTAAAGACCAATCCTTCCTTGATCTTGATACTGTTTTCTCCAATATAGTCTTGATTTCCCTATTTGAAACTTCTACTTGCCCGCTCGTTTGTGGATGATATGGTGAGGCTAGTTTATGGGTTACTCCATACTTCTTGAGAAGGCTTTCAAATTGTCTTTCGATAAAGTGTGAGCCTCCATCACTTATTACTGCTCTCGGTATTCCAAATCTTGGAAATATTATACTTTTAAAGAGCTTTATGACTGTTTTTGCATCACAAGAGGGGGATGGTAGAGCCTCAACTAATTTAGACACATAGTCCACTGCCACCAGTATATAGGTATTTTTATAGGAAGTAGGGAAGGGTCCCATATAGTCAATTCCCCAGACATCGAACAATTCGACTTCCAATATTTAATTTTGAGGCATCTCATGTCTCCTTGATACGTTCCCAGTCCTTTGACAGCGGTCACAAGTCATCACATAATTCCGAGAGTCTCTAAAAATATGAGGCCAATAAAATCCTGCTTGCAAAATCTTTGCCGCAGTCTTGTCTGTGCTCGTGTTACCCCCATATGCTGAAGAATGACAGTGATACAATATGTCCTCAATCTCTTCTTCGGATATACATCTTCGATATATAACATCCGCCCCTTGCTTGAACAGGAATGGTTCATCCCACACATAATGCTTTACATCCGAAAGAAACTTCTTCCTCTGATGATAACTCATGTGAGAAGGTATTATCCCGCAAGCTAGGTAGTTGGCAAAATCAGCATACCACGGAGCCTTGATTGTCCTGACCGCTAGTAGCTGCTCATCCGGGAAGAAATCATTTATAGCAAGATCATCGGCTCTTCCCGCATTTGATTCTTGATGAAGCCTCGATAGATGGTCTGCAACTACATTCTCCGTTCCTTGCTTATCTCGGATTTCCAAATCAAACTCTTGTAGAAGAAGTATCCACCGGATAAGTCTTGGCTTAGATTCCTTTTTACTCAGCAAGTATCTAATGGCTGCATGATCTGTGTAAACTATCACCTTGGTCCCTATGATATAAGATCTGAACTTGTCGAAAGCAAATACTATAGCCAAGAGTTCCTTCTCTGTGGTAGCATAATTCATTTGTGCTTCATCCAATGTTTTACTGGCGTAGTAGATTGCATACACCTTGCGATCCTTCCTTTGTCCCAACACTGCGGCCACAGCAAAATCACTTGAATCACACATAATTTCAAAAGGGAGACTCCAATCTGAAGGTTGCATTATTGGGGCGGTTGTTAATGCTTCCTTTAACCTGGAAAATGCATCAAGACAAGGATTATCAAAGTGAAACACAGCATCTTTAGCAAGCAAATTAGTTAATGGCTTTGAAATTTTTGAGAAGTCCTTGATGAACCGTCGGTAGAACCCTGCATGTCCTAGGAAACTACGCACTCCCTTGACATCAGTTGGAGGAGGCAACTTCTTTATCACTTTAGTTTTAGCAATGTCCACCTCGATACCACGGTGTGAAACTAGGTGCCCAAGTACTATACCTTCTCGCACCATGAAGTGGCACTTCTCCCAATTAAGCATTAAATTCATTTCCTCACATCTCTGCAAGACCTTGACCAAATTAGATAAACACATATCAAAATCTGCACCATATACAGAAAAATCATCCATGAATACTTCCATTATATTCTCGATCATATGAGAAAAAATTGAAGTCATACACCTCTGAAAAGTGGCGGGTGTATTGCATAGTCCAAAAAGCATTATCCTGAAAGCAAAAGTACCATATGGGCAGGTGAAAGTTGTTTTCTCTTGGTCATTAGGATAAATAGGGATTTGATAGAAACCGGAGTATCCATCTAAGTAATAGAAATGCGAGTGGTTTGCCAACCGGTCTAGCATTTGGTCAATAAATGGGATGGGAAAGTGGTCCTTTCTAGTTTCCTTATTCAATTTCCTATAATCAATACACATTCTCCATCCCGTAACCGCTCTCATGGTGATTAACTCATTCATAGCATTCCTTATTACCGTTATCCCCCCTTTCTTTGGCACAACATGGACAGGACTTACCCATTCGCTATCGGATATTGGGTAGATAATTCCTGCATCTAGCAATTTCATGACCTCTTTCTTAACTATCTCTTTCATGGCTGGGTTCAGCCTTCTTTGATGCTCTATAGAGGTTTTAAAATTTTCTTCTAGTAGAATTCTGTGCATGCAAACCGATGGACTAATTCCCCTAATGTCATCAATCTTGTATCCAATGACGTTCTTGTGTGTTTTCAATACCTCAATCAGTTTTTCGGTCTCTACATCGTTCAGATTAGCATTAATGATCACAGGATAAGTAGAGTTTTCGCCAAGAAATTCATACCTGAGTGTTGATGGAAGAGGCTTAAGTTCTACCTGTGGTGTGAGGTTGGGGTCGGAAATCTCCAGCTCTTTATCCTCAAAATCCCCTTCGAGCTTATTAAGATAAGTTTGTTCTGGTGCTCCTTCTAGTGCTATTGACTGGAAACTGTCAATCCTACAACAAACATAAAAAATAGAAGGTTGTTTAACAGCTTTTGAAAGGTCGAATTCAATTTTGTCATTTCCAAATGCAAGTGAGAGTTTGTGGTTCTTGACATCTATCATTGCCCCTGCAGTAACCAAGAAAGGTCTCCCCAAAATGAGTGGAATGCATGGGTCTTCATCCATGTCAAGCACTACAAAATCGACATGAATAATAAAATTTCCCACCTGCACTTGTACATCTTCTAAGATTCCCAAAGGATATCTAATGGAGCGATCGGCTAACTGCAACGCCATAGTAGTTAGTTTCATTTCTCCCAAATCCAATTTCTTGCATATGGAAAGAGGTATCAGATTGACACTGGCGCCCAAATCGCAAAAAGCCTTATCAAAATTTGAGTCATTAATTATGCAAGGGATAGAAAAGCTACCCGGATCATTTAGTTTGGGAGGTACCATGTTCTTAATTAAAGCACTGCACTCCTCAGTAAGAGCCACTATTACATGCTCCTCGACTTTTCTTTTATTGGTTAAGATATCCTTCAAGAACTTGGAGTATGTAGGCATTTGTTGAAGATCTTCTATAAAAGGTATATTGATATATAGCTTCCTAATTACCTCAAGGAACTTACCAAATTGTTCATCCAATTTTTCCTTAATCAGCCTCTGAGGGAACGGGATAGGGGGCTTATACATTCTTGGTTCCTTATTCGGCATGCCTATGTCGTTTCAAGATAGGCCTGGCCATGTTGGTCAGCCGAGTGACCCGACACGGGTGTGTGTCGTGACACGCCGTGGGCATTCTCTTCCCAGCGTCTTCTTGTCTTCTTCCAAGTCTGACACGCTCGTGTCTTTTAGCACAGGGGCCGCTTGTTGAGCTCTGTCTCCTTCTAAAATCCTTCCACTTCTCAAACTTATGGAATTACAATGCTCACCGGGTTTACAATTTCCGTAAAATCAAGGCGTCCTTGATGCTGAGCTGGCAATTTGGGAAATTTGATTTTCCAACATTCTTGTGTGATTAGTCAAATTATCAACCTTGCCTCTCAATTACTTGATTGCCTTGGTATTATTTTGATGTTGCTGATTTGATTCTACAATATGCTATCGAAATTCATCATTTATCTTCCCCTGAGACGTAATAAAATTATCCATCATCTTTTCTAAGCTCGACTTGGGTCCTGGCTGAAATCCCGAAGGTGCTCCAAAATTGTTCTGTCCAGAAGAATTTTGGTTGGCTCTATACGAAAAGTTGGGATGATTCCTCCAACCGGGATTGTACGTGTTCGAATAAGGGTTGCCACCATTAGGCTTCTGATTAAAATTATTTAGCGCATCTACTTGCTCAATCCCAGCTCCCGATGATGGTGCATGTAGGATTTGGCAATTCATCGCTACATGTCCTGTTACACCACAGATCTCGCAAGTGACATTAGATGAGTTTACAGATGACACATTAAAATGTTCGAGCTTTTGAGTTAACGCATCGACTTTTTCACTAAGTAGATCAAGGGTACTTACCTCAAACTTACCTGGCACTTTAGTTTGATATCCTCGTTCTGTAGCCCATTGGTGAGAATTCATTGCCACATTCTCGATGATCTCAAATGCTTCATCCAACGTTTTGTTTATAAGAGCTCCTCCTGCAGCAGAATCAAGAGAAACTTTAGTAGCATACGAGATTCCATTGTAGAAAGTATGAACAATGAGTCACTTCTCCAGCCTATGATGAGGGCATTATTGTAGTAATCCCTTAAATCTGTCCCAGGCTTCAAATAATGTTTCTCCATCCTTTTGCGCAAAATTAGTGATTTGATGATGAAGACTTGCAGTTTTGCTGGGTGGAAAATACTTGTCTAAAAATCTTTGCTCCAGCTGATCCCAGGTAGTTATGTAATCTGCTGGAAGAGAGTGTAGCCAAGCTCTAGCTTTGTCCCGCAATGAGAAAGAAAACAAGCGCAATCTAATAGCATCAGCTGAGGCTCCATTCAATTTTAAAGTTTCACAAAATTCCAAAAATACTTCCAAGTGCAGATTTGGATCTTCAATGGGTGCTCCTCCGAATTGATGCTGTTAGACCATGTATAGTAGAGCCGGTTTCAATTCAAAATTGTTCGCTTCAATAGGGGGTCTTCTAATACTCGATCTCAATCCCCTTGTACTAGGTGCTGCATAATCCCTTAAAGGTTTATTCTCGTTTTGGTCAGCCATGTCGGAGGTCAGATTGTCTTCCTGACGTTGCTGAAATCGTCTTCTAGCAAGGAACGTTCTCTCTATCTCAATATCAATATTGAGAATTTCCCTATTAAGTCTGTGCATGCAACAACAAGAGAGGCTCCCAAAACAAGAGTTCAGAATAGACACAAAGAATAGGAACAAAAACAGAAATCTAGATTAACTAAATCACGCTCAATTCAATATTGAGTGTCAATCCCCGGCAACTGCGGCAAAAACTTGATGTGTTATTTTCCATAAGTGCACGGTTGTCGTCAAGTAATAAAAATATCGATCCCATAGGGATTGGGACAATTACCGAATGATCATGATACCAAGTTATCTAGTCAATCAATTTGTGGATTAAGCAAAGAAACTGAGCAGTCAAGAACAATGAATGAGAAGAACGAGCTAAAAGTCAATAGTTGAGGAGAATCTCAGGATATGGGTTTCACCACGTCGACGATTTATAAGGTGATTTAATTCTTTCCTACCCCTATTAGAGTTGTTTTGATGGAACCTATCCTAAGGTAAATCAATGACCCCTTTCGAGGTCTACGCTAACTGTACCTATCAAACTCAATTTACCTGTCATGGTATTCGAGCGTAGGGGATCATAATCAGCTAAGGGGACCTGTCACGAGACCCCCACAAACCTCCCTAGTCTTACCTCCGTTACTTGGTAAAAACTGGATTTGATAGATCCATTAAGTCCATAAGAGTTCCTTTAGAGTCTAAATTTCCTTTTCAAGATAGGTTTGCACACGGGACCATAATCAGCTAAGGGGACCTGTCACAAGACCCCCGCAAACCCTCATAGATACACTACCACTACTTCACAGGAGTTTATCCCTAGTTGGTTCTGGGTTTCGGGAACTTGGGTTCACTGTTAGGTACTTCCCCTTAGCTCCTTAGGTTTATCAATAAGAATCCAAAAATAGATCAAAACAAACAATAATTCAAGTAGTATAGATTACATCATCCATCATAAATCGTCAAGGGCTACTCCCCCATCCTAAGATTACAAGACACTACTCCATGGTCGAACAAGAATTGCTAGAGAAAGAAATTACGATACTTAGTGCCATCTGTGTTCCTCTGTCATCGACTCCTTCCTTCTTCTGTCGTTCTTTTGACCCTCCGCCGTCCTCCCCTAGGGTTAGAATATCTCCTCTTTTATAGCCTTGGCCTCCTCTTTAATTAAGGCAAAAGATTTTCCTTTAATTGAGACGAAGATCGCGGCTTCGTCGAGTTGCTCGCAAAAAAGGAAATCTGGAATCAGAACAACACGCCCATGCCAAATGAGGGCACAGGCGTGTCGCGCATTTCCCACCGACCGTGTTGTGCTTGAACGGGGTGTGTCGAAGGCTGAACTGGGGCGTGTTGAGCGCTGGAACTCCTGACACGGATGTGTCACTGATAACACGCCTGTGTTGTTTTGATACGTCGGCTGTGTCAGTGCTTTGAACGGGGCGTGTCGAAGGCTGAACTGGGGCGTGTTGAGCGCTGGAACTCCTGACACGGACGTGTCACTGATAACACGCCTGTGTTATTTTGATACGCCTGCTTCTTCGCCCTGTTAACATAAAAAACACCCAAAAGCAGTCTCTTCGTCCAAAATATGCTAAACTTAACTAAATCATGATAAAATACATGCCTAGGACATGAAATGAGATAAAATACATGCATATGGAGTAGTGAAAATATAGCATGATTTACACACATCACAAAGCCTATCTATCAACATGTTAACATTAAATATATATAGATCAAGGCATGGATAATCATTAGTAGCCCAAACATGGTTTGGCCGAAACCCTAATGGAGGCTTTTAGGGATTCAAATTCTCAACAACTTGTACAAAGCCTAACTATCAACATGTTAACATCAAATATATATAGATCATGGCATGGAGAATCATTAGTAGGCCAAACATAGTTTGGCTGAAACTTTCAAGGAGTGGTCTTAAGCAATCAACAATCGAAACAACTTGTACTGCAGGTGAGAGAATTACTTACATCCTTTCGCTTGTTTAGTAATAGAATATACCCTAGGTTGTGATGCCAAGACTAGAGCTTTCTTCTTGCTTGGTTGGTTTTCGAAAATGGAAGAAGGGAGAGCTAGGGTTTCGGTGGGAAAGAAGAAGAGAAAGAGGAGAATGCCAACTTGGGTACTCTTGTATCCTCATACTCCTATTTATTCACTTGAAGGTGTCCCTTAGCCTCCCTTACCCTTATCTATCATTTCCCATACCCTTATAATAGCACAACCCTGCTGGGCTTCTGGTTATCGGATGCATCCTAAGGCTTAGTTATCTACTTGGAGCTTTAGGGTTCAAACCCTCGGCCATGCATCCTTTTGGCTCTATTTTCTTTTATTTTTGAAAGAGCACACATAAAAGCCCATTTTGATCATACAAAAATTCTTATAAAATTTCTAAAGCTTGGGATGAAAAAGGGTGGAAGGGGAAATGAGGAATTCGGCCAAGGATGAGGAAGAAGAAGAATGAAGAAGGAAAGTGGGGTTTTACTAGAAGATTTGACGCCGCTAGAGGGGGGGTGAATAGCGTTTGACCGTTCGTAGATGGAATTTGTTCGTGATCGTGTCTACAAGTTTCGTTAGTACAGCAGAATATATATATAATGACAATAACGAAACACAATCACAAACACAAAGACACGAAGATTTAACGTGGTTCGGAACCGCACGGTTCCTACTCCACGGATCGGGTTCGTATGAACCCTAGCGATGCCAATCACACACCACTATAATAATAACTCCTCGGAACAATCCGGAGGCGGAGAAACCTCGTACAATATGATTACAACAATAATCAAGTAGATACAAGCAAATAAAATATGAAATACAAATGCAAGTAAAAAAAAAACTGTACAAGAGCTTTGGATTGCTTGATCTTTGATTGCCTTGAACTAGTTTTGAAGGACTGGAAAGCACCAACTTCCCCCTTCAATTTCACTCAAGAAAATCGCTATCTTTTCTTCTATCATGAGCTCCTTATATAGCTTCAACTTGTGCTGGAAAAGGTCGATCAGTCGACTGATCGGGACCATCAGTCGACTGATGCCACTGTTGTCGTGAGACAACGGCTAGATCCACGTTGGATAAGTCCAACGGATCTACCATCAGTCGACTGATCATACCCATCAGTCGACTGATGGAGTCCTCACTCGACCAGTCGAGTCTCGACTCCATACGTGGCGATTTCTCGAGCACCGGTCGACCGATCACACGATCCCGATCGCTCGGCCATCACCGATCCGCCCACCTCGCGATCGCTAGGCCATAACCCGCAGTCAAACCCTAGTTGACTCGGTCCAGTCGACTGCCACATGGCACCAGTCGACTGGCACACCTCAAACATGAGGTTTTAACCCAAGTATGGTTCTCCCATACTTGCTATATCACCCTTAGCCTAGACCTAAGCCTTCTAGCCACCTCCATCAGCCTCACGCCTCTCGGATCCCTCCAAGTCATCCATGACTTGTTCATCCATCGCGCTAGCCTTCAGGTGCTTCCATCGGCTATGTCATGCTAACGGTGTCTACACCGCCAAGGCACATTGGACTTACGCCGCCAAGACTCCACTTGAACTTTATGCCGCCAACCATTGGACTTATGCTGCCAAGACTCCCGCTTGGACTTTACGCCGCCAACCATTGGACTTATGCTGCCAAGACTCCCGCTTAGACTTTACGCCGCCAATATCAAACCCCTTGGACTTCTCATGCAAATGCCAAGTGTTCAACTTGGACTTCCCATGACAAGTACTCAAGACTTGGACTTTCCTATGACAATTACATTGTCATATGTTTTTGTCGAACATCAAAACATCACTCGAGTCAAACTCGAGTCCTGGTCAATCGTGACCTGGGCAGATTGCACCAACAATCTCCCCCTTTTTGATGTTTGACAAAAACCAAACAAATTATTGAGTTAGAACACTAACTCAAATCCCTTACCAATTATCCCAAATTGGTAAATACTCTCCAAATGTTCTCCCCCAAGCATTCTCCCCCTTTTTGACTAACATCAAAAAGGTTTCCTCTCCAAGGAGGTCAATGTCTTATGTCCCAATGAGATCTTACAATCTCCCCCTTGGTCCAAAAATACTTAGGATGCCTACCATCTTCCTAGTGATAAGTCCAATATCACTCAAGAGAGGCAATCCCATTTACTCTCCCAATTTCCAAATTGGGTCTCTCAAAAGTCCCATCAATTTCCCAATTGATGTCATATTCTCCCAATAACTTCTCCTCTTCAAGGAGAAAAACACATCCATCATCCCAAGATGGATACCTCCCCCTAAAGGCTTGCTCCCCCTTGACCATTGCACCAACAATGTCCTTGGGAAGTCCCTAAGCCAATAAAAACTCTAAACCATCAAAATTAAGGTTAGAAATTCAATATTGAACTTTTCAACACCTTAAAATTGATAGAAACCCTAAACACTTCTCCTAATCCATATCCAATGGATTTTCACCCTTTATAATGCTACCCAAAGCATATCCTAGGGTTAGGAGTGATTAGGGACCATAACCATAGCTGAAATCGGGTTAAACAACCTTGTTTACGAATCGAACAAATGAGTGATTCGAAATCAGATTGGCACTCTATCATCAGTCGACTGCCACCAATGGCAGTCGACTGATAACTGAAATTTCTGAATTTCAGTTATCAGAGTTGAATTTCAGAAAATCATAAATAATTATACGTATATCAAAAAATCACGAAATTTGATACGTATAATACTTATGACCAATACAATAGGTGAAAAATTTTGGAAAAATATTTTTACCATTGAAATAGGAGATTGGTACAAAGTTCAAAACTATTAAAAACTTTAAAGTTTTTGATCCACTTTGTATCAACTTCTACAATGATGATGGCTATCAAAAGATAGAGTTCACCAAGGTTTTCCAAATTGATTTTAAAATGTTTTTGAAAGCCTATTTTGAACCATAATTTATTGGCTAAATATACATAGCTTGTATATTAGCTTTCCTTATGATTCTTGGTGATAATTAAAATAAGTTTGAGTTCATCTAGATGCACTACCCATGCATCTTGAACCTAACTTATTATCCTAGCATCTCACATATATCTAGGGTGTATAAATACACATACATGTCAATGTGATGTGAGATGTGGGTTTTGATTCACTTTATCTAGGGTTTCATGCATTTCCTAGGCAACCCTACTTGATTCCCTTATAAGTGAGACTTCAAGTCATGCCATTTTCCTTAAATCAATGTTCAATCAAATTAATGCATGAAATGATCATGGCATAGTGATGGCAAAATAAAAACATGACCAATGATCATGATGTCATGACATATGATGAACTTTAAGAACACATGACATCTAAAATAATCCTAAACAATGACATGACATGGTATATGATAGGATGCAATTTCATGTCATGATATATCAACTTTCATAAGCAATACAATAATACAAATACTCATCCAAACACACAAGATTTTCACAAACAAAAATTTCATTTAACTTAAAAAATTTTAGTCTTTTACATTCAAAATGGAGATTGGCTATGCTCAATCTCACTACAAAAACTGACAACCACAGAAAATCTAACATCCTCAATATCTAATCGTCTGCAGGAGGTGGCGGTGGAGGAGGCTGCTGACTCAAGGTCCAGGCCCGCATCATCTCTAACATATCGAGCTGACGCTGCTCGATGCGGCTCTGGGACTCCTCCATCCGATCAAGACGTGCGCCGAAGGATGCTTGGCCTGCCAATATCTCTGACAGCCTAGAGTCAATCGACTGCTGATAGTCCTGAAATCTGGACTCTAGCTGGCCACGACGATCTGATTGACCCGCCGCTGATGCATCTGCCAGCATCTGATCATCCTCATCAGCAGCGTCTACATCCTCGTAGTCCTCTGTCGCCTCTCTGGGTACCGGAGGAGGCTCTCTGCGTGTCCTGGGTGGTGGTCGAGGTGCCAACTCCATCTGTCCAGGCTCCATCCGTAGCTTTGCTAACGAGAAGTTATGAACTGATATACAGTCATACACCTCAGATAGCGCTCTCAGAGAACCCCTGTGGATGTTAACGCCTACGGACTCTAGCCATGCTGTGATGATATGACCATATGGCATATGCACTTTCCCTTGTACAGGGGAAATGAAATGCACAATGCAGTGAAACATGTTTAATGCAAAGTTTATGTCTAACTTATGACGCATGGCGTATAGAAGAAAAAGATGGGGAGGCCGAATCTTGGCCAGACCCCGAGTGACGATGGGAAGAAAACACCCAACAATGACCTTGTAAAGTACATTATCAGGTGCAGATAACTCAGTGATAGGGAATAAATTCTGGGCCGGTGGACGAGGATAACCAAAGATATGCTCATGCATGGACTCCATAGAGATATGGTCAAAGGGCTCGGGTAAAGGGAAATCCATGGTAGGGTAAAAAATAAAGGTGTCATCCGAGGGCTTACACTCGAGAAACTCCTGCAGTATCGCAGGAGTGAACTCTAACTCGCGTTTTGCAATGCGAGTAGTGTAGGTAGGGCCATCGTCTACCTTTTTCAGGTTCTGATAAAACTCCTTAAGGAGGTCATCATTAATGGGATGCGTGCATAAGACAATTTTCATGAGATTATAGTATGCAAATAATTCCATGACATCACTACAATGGCGATTGAAAAAGTCCCTATCGATGTACCTAACCAACATAGGTTGGTACAATCGAGATTCACCCTCGGGTGGATCATTCCTACGGGCTCTCCTATTATGAATGCAATGTAATGATATGACATGCAAGGACAATAATACATGATTAGATAAAACTAAATTATAATGGAAAGGCAAATTAGGGCTTGGGTAAGAAGAATATTACTTAGGCACCATTTGGAGATGCGGCGATGGGATGCTCAGATATCGCTGAAGGAGTTGCCGGAAAGTTCGCCGGAGGACTCAAACGCCGGAACCCTAATCGGAAACAAGGAACCAAACCCTAGAACGAGTGAACTAAGGCTTGAAATAAGTGAAAAATGCAAGAAAAGGGGCTTATCTATCAAACCTAAAAGCTTGGGCCACGTCCGAAGGGTCGGTCGGAGAAGGAGATGGCGATCGGAGAGGAGGAACCCTATCCATTAGAATGATCGATCCGGAATCGATCAACCTTCTACGCGTACATTAACATCCCGATCGATGTCGTTTGATCACCGATCGATGTGCACATCACTCGATCGCTGCCGAGCACTCGATCGATGACCCTCATCTGGAATAAGATTCATCACGATCGATGTATCCCATCACCGATCGATGTTCACCGATGATCATGAGTGAAGCTAGCATCGATCGATGACCGATCGTATCGCGTTATGCATTACCGATCGATATATCGACACGATCGATATCTCGATTTCATTCAAATTCTGAAAATCTCGATTTCTTCATTAATTTATTCCATTTTATCATGTTTATTCTTGTATATCGAACATATTGATGTTATAATTATATTCATGTATTCGTTAATGTATTTTAATGTTTTATTTCATTTTTGCAAACATTAACATTCAATGATTTCCAAATCCTAACATCTCACCCTTTCTAAGTGTTAAAATACACAATCAAGGTAAAAGACTTGTTTTGTGAGATGCAATCCATCCTAGACATTCCTTCCATGCAAACATATGGCAAAACATATGAAGCATGGTGAGTACAAGACATCAAGTTGTGTGACACTTGAGTATCACTCTTGATGTTACTTTTACATGAACTTTTAAAGTGTGCCAACAATCAAAGTTACACACTATGATCTCTAAATCTAGATTGTACCAATTTTATTGATTTTCATGTTTTTCAAAAACTATATTGGCACATCCTAAAACCCTTTAGGATTAAAACTCAAATGTTTTTCCAAGGCACCCATAACCTTGAAAATAACCTAAAGTGCCACCTTTACCATGGTTGAGTTACCTACTCATCCAATCATGGTTGGCACATTCTAATCCATTTAACGTGAATCAATCACGCTCTTTGGAACCCAAAATCTATTTGAGCTCATTGAATTAATTAGGTATTCCTTAGGGATAACCTCCCTAGATACCTTCCTAATGACCCTCCTAGGCTTGTTAGCCTTGGTCATTGTGGTCTTACCTAGGTTGACTCTAGAGGTAACTCCCCTTGCAACCTTGGTCTTCCTAGACCTAGTTTGTGTTCCATAGTCAAATGGAACACAATGATAAGTCACCTTAGGCTTAGGTTTGTGACCCAAACCTTTTTTTCCCTAGGTTGACTTTTGTCTTTTGGGTCCTAAATGTTGACTTTGAGATCTTGACCGTTGACTTTGACCATTAGACCTTTGAAATTGATTTTGTAGCTTATTTAGGGTCTTTTCTAGTTTTTCAAGCCTTGACCTTAAAGCTTGGTTCTCTAATTCTAATTGCCCAAATGATTTTTGATTAGGTTTTTGGGAATTATCATTTGCCTTAGACATATGTTTACTCTTATTGGAATTGATACCTAAATGATTTTCGATTTTCTTAATTACTTTCTTAGGAATGATATTTCTAGGGACATTAGTCCAAAATTTCTCCTTCTTTGAAATAGGCCTAGATTTATCATTCCTAGAATGCTTCGATTCATGAGTAATAGCAACATTATTTGAATTAACTCTAGCATGCTTTTGCTTAGAATTTAAGGAATGAGCATTATGAAAATATACCTTAGGGTTTGCCTTAGTAGCTCCCCCTACTTGTGATACTCCTTCTTGGATCTTCTTGCTCCCCCTAGGACATTGATTTCGGTAATGTCCCGGTTGTCGACATTTGAAGCAAATGATATGCTCCTTGTTTTTAGATGATGGGGAACCGGCATCCTTTGACTTTTGTTGACTTTTAGGCACCGGAGGAGTCTTCTTAATCTTCTTTGGGCACTTTCTCTTGTAGTGCCCATACTCCCTACACTCAAAACACAATATATGGATTTTATTTGAAATTTGAGTGTTTGAGTTACCTAGTTCAGTGGTGAAGATCTCTTGAGCTTGTTCTTCCTCTTCACCGGATGTAGATGTTACTTCTTGTTGCTCCGGTGTTGAGGATGCTCTAATCTCCTCAATCCTAGAAGTGGATACTTCTTCCACTTCTTCCACCTCTTCTTTCTCCGATCCGAAGGTTGACTCCTCACTTTCTTGTGAGGATGATGAATTAGCCTCTTCGGTCTCTTCCTCTTGGATCGGTTGTGAGCCTTCATGATATTTTGTCACTTGACTCCAAAGCTCTTTGGCATCCTTGTATTCACCTAACTCACACATAATTTTATTAGGAATCAAATCAACCAAGAATTTAATTACCTTTGTATTCTTTTTGAACTCTTGGATTTGTTCCTCGGTCCACTTCTTCATCTTGAGAATTCCTCCCTTGGGCCCTTTTGGATATTGAAATCCCTCCATCAAAATGCCCCACACTTCAAAGTCCTTCATCATCAAGAATTCTTCAATCCTCACCTTCCATTGATTGAATCCTTCTTGTCCATAGAAGGTATAAGGGATAGGTGTGTTGATATCCCATCCAAGCTTGTCTTGGAATTCCATCTTCACTCTCTAGCGTCTTGCTCCCGGTTGTTAATCCGTCGAAGAGCCACCAGGCTCTGATACCAATTGTAGAAGATTTGACGCCGCTAGAGGGGGGGGGTGAATAGCGTTTGACTATTCGTAGATGGAATTTGTTCGTGATCGTGTCTACAAGTTTCGTTAGCACAGCGGAATATATATATAATGACAAAAACGAAACACAATCACAAACACAAAGACACGAAGATTTAACGTGGTTCGGAACTGCACGGTTCCTACTCCACGGATCGGGTTCGTACGAACCCTAGCGATGCCAGTCACACACCACTATAATAATAACTCCTTCTCGGAACAATCCGGAGGTGGAGAAACCTCGTACAATATGATTACAACAATAATCAAGTAGATACAAGCAAATACAATATGAAATACAAATGCAAGTAAAAAAAAACTTTACAAGAGCTTTGGATTGCTTGATCTTTGATTGCCTTGAACTAGCTTTGAAGGACTGGAAAGCACCAACTTCCCCCTTCAATTTCGCTCAAGAAAATCGCTATCTTTTCTTCCATCACGAGCTCCTTATATAGCTTCAACCTATACTGGAAAAGGTCGATCAGTCGACTGATCGGGACCATCAGTCGACTGATGCCACTGTTGTCGTGAGACAACGGCTAGATCCACGTTGGATAAGTCCAACGGATCTACCATCAGTCGACTGATCATAACAATCAGTCGACTGATGGAGTCCTCACTCAACCAGTCGAGTCTCGACTCCATTCTGTGGCCGATTTCTCGAGCACCGATCGATCGATCACGCGATCGATCGCTCGAGCCATCGATCGACTACCCACCTCGGCGATCATCGCTAGGCCATAACCCGCAGTCAAACCCTAGTTGACTCGGTCCAGTCGACTGCCACATGGCACCAGTCAACTGGCACACCTCAAACATGAGGTTTTAACCCAAGTATGGTTTCCCCATACTTGCTAGACCACCCTTAGCCTAGACCTAAGCCTTCTAGCAACCTCCATCAGCCTCACGCCTCTCGGATCCCTCCAAGTCATCCATGACTTGTTCATCCATCGCGCTAGTCTTCAGGTGCTTCCATCGGCTATGTCATGCTAACGGTGTCTACACCGCCAAGGCACATTGGACTTACGCCGCCAAGATTCCTCTTGGACTTTACGCCGCCAACCATTGGACTTATGCTGCCAAGACTCCCGCTTGGACTTCACGCTGCCAACCATTGGACTTATGCTGCCAAGACTCCCGCTTGGACTTTATGCTGCCAATATCAAACCCCTTAGATTTCTCATGCAAATGCCAAGTGTTCATCTTAGACTTCCCATGCCAAGTACTCAAGACTTGGACTTCCCTATGACAATTACATTGTCATATGTTTTTGTCGAACATCAAAACATCACTCGATTCAAACTCGAGTCCTAGTCAATCGTGACCTGGGCCGATTGCACCAACACCTTATAATAGCACAACCATGCTGGGCTTTTGGTTATCGGATGCATCCTAAGGCTTAGTTATCTACTTGGAGCTTTAGGGTTCAAACCCTCGGCCATGCATCCTTTTGGCTCTATTTTCTTTTATTTTTGAAAGAGCACACATAAAAGCCCATTTTGATCATACAAAAATTCTTATAAAATTTCTAGAGCTTGGGATGAAAAAGGGTTGAAGGGGAAATGAGGAATTCGGCCAAGGATGAGGAAGAAGAAGAATGAAGAAGGAAAGTGGGGTTTTACTTCCTCTCTTCTCTTAATTCTCCTCTTTAATACCTAGGGAATGAACACTCTTCATCCTTTCATGGGGGGGGGGGGGGGGGGTGGGGTGGGGGATGATCCAACTCCTCATTTTCTCATCTATATTCTTTGTATATTCTTTATATATCTTATCCATGAATCATCCTATGGTCTTGTACATTCTTTATATATCTTATCCATGAATTATCCTAGGGTCTAGTAGTGTCAAGGCTACCTCCCTATTAGGAGGTTCTTTGTTCAAATCCAACCTATAACCATCTTTTATTTTATTTTATTTTAAACCTTTGATGGCGTTAAAACCCATATAATTACTTTGCATAATTTAGAATTTTACGGGCGTTACATATATAGATCAAGGCTTCATGATATATTTATAATAGGCTACAATAGGAACTATGAGGAGGAGTTAGATCTTGGCCACCCAATGGATCTGAACCACATATAACCCGATCCATTAATGATGATCCATTCAACTAGAGGATCATCATTGATCTACCTCACCAACCCCCATAATTAAATATTGGCTCCACATATTATTTGTACAAAATATCTCCCCCTTTTTAAGATATCGAATGTCCATTAATTAATTAAATTATTGACAATTTAATTAATTAATATCTAACTCCATGAGTAGTACCACTCATCCTTATTATCATGTTGGACCAAGTCCACCTGCAAGATTTACATGATGAATTTTATGAGCTCCTCAAGGGGACATCATCATCCTAATATATAGGACACGATTTCCTCCTATAATCAACGACACACCATGTAAATAATATTATTTCCCAACTTACCAGGCCTATCTATTTAACACATAAATCTCACCCAATGGTAAATTAAAGAAATAAATACTAAGTACATGTGCCCATTATTACATCAGGATTAAGAGCATGTATACCATAATATATGAGGTCTGATTCAATTATATAGTCAGTATAAATTGAATCACCTCTAAATCAGTCTTTCTCAATACACACAAAGTGTACTAGTATAATTCTATGGTCAAGATAAACCAATACCAAATCACACAACAACCATGCAAATGGTTTGTCCAAAACCATCTTGGTTGTGAGCCTCTGTTTATACTCTACAAGTAACTCATAACATGATCTTCTGTGCGACACCACACACTATGTTATCTACAATGTAAAGTATCAGACAATATGCATAAATATAAAATGCAAACAATGATCATGTGATTCTTATTTCAAAATGAAGATGTTCATACAAAGGCTAGACTTTCAGTATACATCCCAACAATCTCCCACTTATACTAAAAGACTATGCTGCCATTAAACTGTCACACATTTGATTCTCATTCCCTCCAGATGCCTATCAAAAGCTCTCGTTGGAAGGGCCTTAGTGAAAGGATCTGCTAGGTTATCCTCTGATGCAATCTTGGCGACATCAACTTCTCCTCGCTTTACAATCTCTCGTATCTGGTGGTACTTGCGCTCTATGTGTTTACTTGCCTTATAGGCTCGTGGTTCCTTCGAGTTTGCAACTGTACCACTGTTATCACAATAGATTGTGATAGTTCTGAGCAATCCAGGAATCACATCCAAGTCCATCAAGAAGTTCCTGAGTCATACAACTTCTTTGGCTGCCTCAGAGGTTACCACATACTCAGCTTCCATGGTAGAGTCCGCCACGCATTTCTACTTGACACTCCTCCATATAATGGCTCCACCTCTCAAAGTAAACACAAAACCCGAGGTAGACTTACTATTATCCCTATCTGATTGGAAGTCAGAATCTGTGTAACCCACAGAGAGTAATTGATCATCCTGGTATATCACCATATAATCCCTAGTCCTTCTCAGGTACTTCAATATATGCTTTACCGCAGTCCAATGTCCCTATCATGGATTACTCTAATATCTACTAACCATGCCCACAACAAAGCAGATATCCGACCTCATATATAACATAACATACATGAGGCTTCCTACTGCTGAAGCATAAGGAACTGCCTTCCTCTCCTCTATCTCCTTTGATGTTCTAGGACACATCTCTTTAGATATAGGTACTCCATGCCGAAAAGGTAGAAAACCTTTTTTGGAGTTTTTCATGCTAAAATGAGCTAAAATAGTGTCTATGTATGAAGCTTGAGATAAGCACAACATCCTTTTCTTGCGATCCATTATAACCTTGATCCCAAGGATGTGTCCCACTTCTCCCAAGTCCTTCATATCAAATTGTTTGGACAACCATACCCTTACATCTGATAACACTTTGACATTATTGCCAATGAGCAAAATGTCATCTACGTATAGTACAAGAAATACCACTATATTTCCGTCACATCTCTTGTATACACAAAACTCATCCGGACTTTGAATAAATCCATATGACTGGATTACCTCATCAAAGCAGATGTTCCAAGATCTCGAAACTTGCTTCAATCCATAAATGGACCGATTAGGCTTGTACACAAGATGCTCTTTTCCCTTTGCAATGAATCCCTCTAGTTGCTCCATATAGATGTTTTCCTCAAGACTTCCATTAAGGAAAGTTGTCTTGACATCCATCTGCCAAACCTCATAATCCGTATGAGCAGCAATAGACAAGAGAATCTAGATAGACTTAAGCATGACTACCGGTGAAAAAGTCTCGTCATAATCGATACCCTCTTTATGAGTATACCCTTTCACAATAAGCCTTGCTTTGAAGGTCTCTACCTTCCCGTCCGATCCTCTCTCTCTTTTATAGATCCATTTGCATCCAATGACTTTTACAGCATTGGGTGGTTCTACTAGCTCCCAGACCTGATTTGAATCCATAGATTCTATCTTAGAATTCATCACCCTTTGCCAAGATACCGCATCTTTATCTTGGATTGCCTCGTCATATATCCAGGGATTAGTTTTATGTTTGCTAGGGACCAAATCATAAGATTCTCCAAAGAACATAAATCTATCAGGTTGTCTAATAACCCTCCCACTATGACGAGGTATCACCTGTGTATCCTCTGTGACACGCGGTGTAGTCACTTGTGGTATGTCCTCTTTTACTGTTGGTACTGAAGTAGTGACTTCCCCTCTTAATTCCTCTAGAATAATATTGCTCATGGGCTTGTGGTTCATCACATAGTTTTCTTCTAAAAATCGAGCATTCATGCTAACGATCACTCCCTGATCTCTAGGACTATAGAATAAACCACCTTTCGTTCCTCTAAGATAGCCTATGAACAGGCACACTTCTGTACGAGGTTCCAACTTACCAGCATCTTCCTTCAGCACATGTGCTAGACTACCCCAAATCCAAATATGTCTCAGACTAGGCTTTTGCCCAGTCCACAATTCTGTGGGAGTAGAAGGTACTAATTTAGATGGTACCAAGTTCAGAATATACACTACCATTTCCAGAGCATATCCCCAGAAGGAATCTGGCAACTCAGAATAACTCATCGTCGATCTAACCATCTCCATAAAAGTCCTATTCCTTCGCTCCGCCACACCATTCTGCTGGGGTGTACCAGGTGCAGACAGTTGGGATTGAACCCTAGCCTTTGATAAGTAACTCCTAAACTCTCCCAAGAGGTACTCTCCACCACGATCAGATCGTAGTGTCTTGATACTTTTACCTTGACGTTTCTCCACATCAGCCTTGAATTCATTGAACCTGTCAAAGCATTCAGACTTGCGGCACATCAAGTAAATGTATTCATATCTTGAATAATCGTCTATAAAAGAGATGAAATATTCAAAAACCACCTCTAGCCTGGATAGACATAGGACTACAAATCAAAATGAACCAATTCCAACACATCTTTGGCTCTATACCCCTTGGCCTTAAAAGGCTTCTTGGTCATTTTACCTTCCAAGAAAGATTCGCAGGTTGGGAAATCTTCCACCACTAATGAACCCAAAGTTCCATCAGCTATCAACCTTTGAATTCTACTCAGGTTAATATGACCTAACCTTAGATGCCAAAGATATGTTTGGTTCATTTTCGAAGGTTCTTTTCTCTTATTAGATTTAGAAGATGAGTTATTTATTTCTATTTGCATCGTGAGAGCTTTTGGTTCAAGAGTGTATAAATTTCCTACCAATGCACCAAAATAGATAATCTCCCTATTCCTTTTTATAACAACTCTGTCATTAAAAGAAATAGAATATCCATCCAAAAATAATTTAGAAACTAAAATCAAATTCTTTCTAAATGTAGGTGCATAAAGGCAATTTCTCAGAACCAAAGTTTTATTCCTATCAAAAGATAAATAAACATCTCCCATTGCAATAGCGGCTACCTTCGTAGCATTGCCCATGTAGACGGTAATCTCTCCCTCAGCTAGTCGTTTGGTTTCCTGGAAGCCCTACAAAGAATTGCAGACGTGATCAATAGCTCCCGTATCTACACACAAGGTACTGGTAGATAACACCGCTAAATATGTTTCAATGACTAAACTAAAAGATATACCTTTGTTCTGTTTGCGGTTAGGGCAATCCGCCTTCTAATGTCCAGTCTCCTTGCAAGTGAAGCACTTGCCTTTCGGCTTCTTCACTCCTGCTTGAGGTCCTGCCGCCATCTTTGCTACACCTTGTTTATTCTTCTTCTTGCCTTTCGGCTTAGAAATAGAAACCTTCTGAGAAATCATAGCCTAAGTATTCTGACTAAAAAGCCCCTCTGCCGCCTGAAGTTCTGTCAGAAGCTCTGCCAATGAATACAACCTCTTATTCATGTTGTAATTCAGGTGGAACTACTCAAAACTTCTAAGTAGAGATTAGAGAATGATATCAACCTAGGTTTCCCCATCAATCTCTGCTCCAAGGACTTCCAGCTCATCCAAATGAGCCCTCATCTTGAGAACATGATCCCTTACGGGTGTTCCCTCAGTCATGGTGGTCATCATCAAGTTTCTCATAGCTTCCTTCCTAACAACCCGATTATGGTATTTGAAAAGTTCCTTGAGATTGAGCATCATGTCATAGGCAGTATTCATGGCTTGATGTTGATGTTGCAATACATTTGACATAGAAGCCAAAATGTAACACCGTGCCATCTCATTAGCCTTGATCCACTTCCTATAACTCTCTTTCTTCTTTTCTCCAGAATCATCCATAGGCTTAGGAGGACACTCTTCGAAGAGTACATATTTGTACTCCTCAGCAGTCAAGATAATATCCAGATTTCGTTTCCAATCAACATAATTAGGTCCAGTAAGTTTATTTTCTTTCAGAATCACAGCAAGTGGGTTGAAATCCATTTTGAAAAAACCTAAGAATCACAGTGATCAAAACATTAGATTTCAAAATTTATTGATTCCTCAAACAATAAAATTTTAAAATCAACCAACACATCAAAACATCGAGAATATCGTATGCCACGATAGTGTGACATATACGAATTCTACATTTATAAGAGGAGGGTTTACCCATTAATTTTATTATCCTGTCAACCTTACTTTTTGACAAATAAAATTAATAGTTGGTTCCTCTTCGGCCCTACAAATAAAAGCAGTGACTCCGATGGAGAAGATACTTTTATTTGCATCTAAGTGTTTACCATTACCTGATACTAAGGCAATTACCTCAGATTATGTGTCTTCCGATGGAGAAGTACACACGCTCCTAAATAATTTCTTATAACAATATTTGACCTAGTGATCTGCAAAACAAACTCATCCGATATGGAGGAAGGCACTCAGAGCCAACGCGCAAGTTTGTTCGCATCACATGTCAAATTGTAATGGAGGGCGCGGGAATTTAAAAATATCCCTCTCCGACTTAGTAATTTAAAATTAAGGAATTTTCACACAACATGCATATCAAACAATAAACAATAAATATGAAAAAATCTTTCCAACTATTATGGCTTTTGTTTTCCAATATGCTTCCCGTCGTGTCACCACCTCGTCCGCTCCTCCCTTTACCATGTGAAAGCCACAAAAAGGATCCAAGCCGAGATAAACTATTTTAATTTACATCAATCGATTCTATACTTCATGAAGGAGTGTACAACATAACTAGATCGAAAGTAAATTAAAATGAGCAACTAAACAGTGCCGTATTTAATTATAAAAATTAAATACTAATTAGCCTCGTCAACCCCGAGGATTCAAATAATTAGTTAGAATCACACACACACAATCACATACATCCAAATAGCCATAATAGTTGGATCTTATGCCTGCAAACAAAAAATTAGCCTATGCACATCCTACTATTATCCAACATATACAATATATGATAAATGCATGAAAGTAACCGAATCCAAACACAAAATTGGAAACCGTGGCTCTGATACCACTTGAAGGGAAAACGATGTGTTTCCCACTTCATCACTTCGGTCGCTTGTGCATGGCAATCCTATCACACGTCCCCGGATTAAAATTTTATCAACTAAAACTATTCCAGACAGAGATGGATTTACCAAGCAACCGATTCATCGTCATGCTTCTCGATTTGAGTAGTCGCTTGAACAAACTTGTTGTTCAAGCAACCTAACACTTTTCCTCGATTAGCCGACGAATAGATGATGTACAGATCGCCGATTTTTGTGCTTATCATCGGGGTCCATGTCAATAAACCACATACAAAATACAAACAAATAAGAATCAAAATTAAACAAGATTATACCTCTTGTTTTATCTCATGATCTTCTATTGTATTCCTATCCTCTTCTTGGACATCGTGTGGGCGATGATCTTCCAAGAATCGAAGCCTCCTAGATCTCGTATCTTCCCTTCTTTGCTCGCTCCGAACAAGGGAAGAAAATTCTCCCTTCTTCTCCTTGCTTGTGCCGACCACCAAGCACTCTCTTCTCCTTGCTTGTGCCAACCACCACAACTCCATGAGTTGGTGTCCGCCGACCCTAGGAGAGGAAGTGTAACGCCTCGAGAGTATACCGTGTCGAAAATTAAACGGACGACATCTCCCCTGTACGTGGCAACATTTCGGGTTAATACAAGGCCTGTAGGCCCACAACAACGACATAATATAACATAATAACAACAGCGGAAATGAAAAACCACATACCCACAACATACATAACAAAACATACAGGTGTACACCACCGGACAAGTCCACAGTTATAAAATCGTAAATAAAACAACGACTACCCAAATAAAGTCCCTGACATCACGATAAAGTCCATAATAAACTAGGGTTCATGACATAGGACCAAAATCCATAACACATAAACAAAGTCCAAGCCATAAGAAAAATGAACTCCTCGGGAGACTCGGAAAACGGAGATGGGATGGATCGATCGGCGCAGCTCCAAGTTGTCACAAAGGCGTCTACCTGTTACCTGGGCGACAGAAAAACCCAGGGTCGGTGGTGGTGAGTAAAACTCAGTAGGTAATAAGAGAAAACATGTAAATATATGTATCAATATTACATGTCATTCAACAGTTTAAATCTACTCGAACAACGGGTATACATCAGCATAACAGGTATATATGCATGCATACACTAAATAAACTGAACAACAATGATGCTGACATACCTGACAGTTAGCTACTCTATCCTGATCCAACCTGGGCATATAACCAAATCATAGGGTATAAAAGAATAGTACTAAATCACACAATATCCTGAATATGATCCAAGGGTATCACCGTGAATAACCAACAGGTATACAAGTACCGGCCTACTACCATATAGGAAATGCAGTAGCATGTATGAATATGTACAAACAAATGCAACAAGCATAGCACATACAAATGTATCATCAAAGTGAGTATACATATAGACTGTATCTGTATGCATACTAATCACCATCATCCATGTATATATATATATATATATATACAAGCAAGTATGCATGCAATGACATGAGGGTACTGTCTCTCAACATCAAGGGGAGACGATGTCGTCAGTATGCATGCAATGACATGAGGGTACTGTCTCACATACAGACATCTACCATAGACTCTCTATTCAACAAAGAGTCACACCCAATTGATCAGTACACTCTCTATCCTGTAGAGAGTCATACTCATCTGATAATGACAAGCTAGGACCATCTGGCCATAGCGATACACTGTCCACGACTCACCTGACCATTTACACAACCCGTGGTTGGTAAATAAATGTCCAACATACAGGTATGGAATGAGTCATACATTTAGGGCCATACTTATCCACAGAGGACCTTTTTGCCAAATTTACAATTTAGGTCATCCTCCGTACCCTAACATCTACACCCTACTAAATAGTTAGACCTACTTACATCACATCTGTAACTAAATGCGCGTAGTAATAAACTCCTCACGGCCGTGGACCCGTCTCGTATCCACATCCTGCAAATATCACCAATTATCATTCAATGAAAGCATACAACAATAATATAACTAGCTACTACGTTATCCACATATCTGTATCCCTTATCGAATACGATTTAGACCCCAATTAGCCAGACATGACCATTTATTTTACATCCATCGGTTTCAATTAGCAAAAGTGCTAACTCCCTCAAACAATTCTATATTCGACTTAACAAAGTTAATCTCATAAAGATTTAACCTTTTTCCCCCAACCTATTGTAATAGTATCACCAATAGAATCAGTTATAAATCTAATTTATAAACACAACCCTTAAATCACAGTTGCCCCCTACTACAATTAATTCTATAATTACCTTCATCACTCTCAGTTAACAAGTATGCTAACCTACAACTATTTACAGCCATTTCAATTGGGGATTTAAACATAGCCGGCTCAATCCATCGACCAACAACCCTCCCACCATCCTCTTCCATAGCCTCCCAAAATTAGTTTACATTCCTTACAACCATACAACTGCCTTCCCACTATTCAATACTCTAGGCATGCAACAATTTACGCAACGACAATTTAAAAAGGGATGATCAACAGCTATACCTGCACTTGGATCCAGCTGCAATGTTTTCCCCCAACCAGCCCTGTTCGCCGGCCAAAAACCGTCGTTGCCCTAGCTTTGGCAATCAAACTAATCCTACAGTGACAGCATCCAATAGATAACACCTCAAGAAATTTCTACCAACAAGGAATTCAAAGACAACAAGAATTGATCTTTCTTACCTGGTGTTGAATCCCGTCGGCAGCAAACTCCCTTGTTTGTCGACCCACCTCTTGTTGGGTTTCCGGCACCGTGGCGTGTGTGTGTTCGATCATGTTTCGTAAACATGAGCACAGCGGAAGCAATTAAAAATAATAAATCTATATTTATTACAACACACACAACACACGCATGCTATTACAACAAGTGTAGACATAACCGTAAATTAAAATTTGCAATAAAAGGAAATTAAACTACGTTATACCTTCCGTATGACGTGTAGCGGGAACGACATCAACCGGAACGATCCTCGTAAGAATCGTCTCTATCCGTATCCACGCCGAGCTCCTCGGGATGACTTCGCTAAGTCATGAGCTTCGTCTTCGTACGGGTTACTAGCCTCGTGTTGAAGACGACGTGATCGAGAGATGATCACGATCCAAATCCAAATTCGGATCCTAAAATGAGTTCTCAAAACTTGCTTCTCCGGAGAGGTATTCGTCAACCGTTTGACGAATCCTTCGTCCTCCACCTCAGAGGATTACCGGAGATCAAATCCCCGGTAAGTTAGCCGCTGTCGGATCACTAACCGTCGTCCAAACGACGCTCCGACGAGAGGAGGAGAAGCTGTCCAGAAAACTGGACAGCTTGGTGGAGGAGTAGGCGCCGGCCAAAACAAGGAGAGAAAAGCCTCACCTTGATGCCAAACCTATAGGAGATCACCGGAGGGTCGCCGGAGGTTCACCGGCTGGAGCTTGGACGCCGGCAAGGGTCTTGGACGGCGGCACAAAGCTGGGCGGCGGCAGCTTGTAGTTGGGCGCCGAAATCACCAACAAGGGGTGGGCGGCAACTAGGTTGGGCGGCCAAGGTTGATTAGCCTTAGGGTTAGGGTTTAAGCCCTATTTTATAGAGAACTAATTCTCTTAATGGTTAATGGATCATATCCATAAAGCCCGTTAACCCGCTCCATTAAGATAAGTTAAAATAAACCAAACCATGATGGTTTATTTTAGGTTAAAACGAACCGAACCAACCTTTGGTTCATTCGTTTAATATAAACCAAACCCTTTGGTTTATTCTCATCCATTGGATTAGAACCAAACCATTTTGGTCCATCCATTATGTCTTCATAAGACACTGCCCATCCACGCTTCCATTGCGACTGAAACAATTTCATGCTCGCTTTATGTTTGGTCCAACCAAACATAGTTTCTCTCTGTCTGAGAATCACATTCTCAAGCTCATTTTAAATCCTTTGGATTACACTCGTTGTGCGTGTGACCAAATAGGTTCTCGGTTTATGTTGGCCGTCTATAATTAACCATTAATTATAGAACGATCATGAGTGGCACCTAGTAGTACATCATGATCCCCAATTAACCGAAAAGATCAACGGTTGATCCAGAACTATTTCTGAAACCCTTCAGTAGCTCGAATGAATGGTGCCCCATTCCCTTCACTCCTCTTATACCCACTTGGTTCAGGACATGGTCTATTGTGTCAGTCCCCACTAGGCTGACTACGTCACACCTAGCCCAAGTATCATTTCCTCGTCCTACGGATTCTAGTTACTCCACATGTATCGAAGAGTACCTTACTCTAAACATGTAATGCTTTGGCCAAAGACTTTAGTAACAATCCGACGAGAGGCCATGGGTATACATCTCCTCTCAAGGAGTGGTGAATCCTTTATAGGCTATTCAAACACCTTCGATCACTTCGACTTATACCCAATCATCCCGGGTCCACATCTCCTTAGAGATGTTTGCTTAAGATGTCAAAGCATAAGTCTCCATGATCAAGATGACTTGAATACCGCAAGTCAAAGGAACATCGCACTTAAGCCACAGTAAGAACTTCATTGACATATCTATATATGCAGAGAACCATATGAAGTCTTACGGCTGGTCAGTCCAATGAACTAGTTACCATAACTAGCATCCACGATTAACTCCGGACATCACTATGTCTCCAGCCAGTGAGAATCAGCTGCTTGGTTACACCAAGGAGTATACCTCGTGCTACTCTCGACAGAATTGATGGTGTCCAAATCCATCAATTCATCGACTAGGGATAATTCTGATACATCACAATTACACATGTAGAGATACTCACTAGTTGTGATCCAATCACAAATTCTCTCATGCTGTGAATCGTATCGTGGACATTCAGTAAATGAGTTTAAGATCCAATCAAATACATTAAACATGTATACTCAAATAGTGAATCTTCATTTATCCTATAAATGGTTCATACATAAGGCGATTGCCTTAGGATATCTCTCATATATTACTAACAGACTCCCACTTGGCCTAATGCCAATCGCTACGGTATCCAATACCATAAGCTCTAACATGACCCTCAAACTTACTTTGAGGTAATGCTTTAGTCAAAGGATCCGCTAAGTTCCTTTCAAAGGGGAATTTTCTCGATTTGTATTTCGTTCCTACTTATGATCTCTCGATAAGATGATAGCGCAAAGCACATGTTTGGATCATTGATGAGACCTTGGCTCTTTCGCAGTGCAATTGCTCCATTGTTGTCGCAGTAGACCGGTATTGCTTCAACAATGGCCGGAATCACACCAAGTTCATGAATGAACTTCTTGATCCAAACCGCTTCTTGCCGCCCGCCGCAATATATTCTCGCCTTGGTAGAATCCGCCACGCCTCTTGTTTGGAACTTTTCCAACTCATCGCGCCATTCAAGGTGAACACGATATCCGCATCGAGACCGAATCATCCTTGTTCTGTCTCGAAGCCGCATCCGATACCAGATCACCATGTCCCTTCTCCATATATTAGGAACACATCCTTAGTTCTTCTCAAGTACTTAAGGATCGTCTTAACATCCGCCCAATGATCCATTCCTGGATCAGACTGGTATCTGCTCGTGACACTCAGAGCATACGATACATCGGGCCTCGTACATAACATAGCATACATTATAGATCCTATTGCGGATGCATAGGGAATCTTACTCATGCAAATCCTCTCGTCTTCTGTGCGCGGACACATAGACTTCGAAAGGTGTTCCCCATGCTTGATGGGTAGATATCCTTTCTTTGATTCCGACATGCTAAACCTCTTTAGCACTCGGTCTATATATGTAGACTGCGAAAGACCAAGCAACCGTTTCGATCTATCTCTATAGATCTTAATCCCAAGGATGTAGGTTGCTTCTCCCAGGTCTTTCATGGAGAATGTCTTGGATAACCAAACCTTAACTGACTGTAAGATTGACACATCGTTTCCTATAAGTAATATGTCATCGACATACAATACTAGGAACACGTCTGCACTCCCACTAACCTTCTTGTACACACAAGGTTCGTCTAGATTTTGTCTCATCAAAACGGATATTCCAGCTCCTGGATGCTTGCTTCAATCCATAAATGGATCGTCGCAATTTGCATACCTTGGTTTTGTCAACCGATGTGAAACCCTCAGGCTGTATCATATACACGTCCTCGAGCAGGTTTCCATTAAGGAAAGCTGTTTTCACATCCATCTGCCATATCTCATAATCATAATGAGCTGCTATGGCCAGGAGCATCCGAATGGATTTAAGCATAGCTACAGGCGAATAGGTTTCGTCATAATCAACACCTTGTTTTTGACGATATCCTTTCGCCACCAATCTAGCCTTATAGGTAATCACATTACCATCCATGTCGGTTTTCTTCTTGAAAACCCATTTGCACCCTATAGGCTTTATTCCTTCAGGTGGGTCAACCAAGTTCCAAACTTGGTTTTCGTACATGGAATCCATTTCCGACTTCATGGCACCAAGCCACTTATCCCTTTCTGAACTTGTCAGCACTTCTTCATAACTGGTAGGCTCCTCATCATCAATGAGTAACACGTCGTTCAATTCGCTTACGAGAAATCCATATCTCTCAGGAATATTGCGTGTTCTACCAGATCTACGAAGATGTGGTGTTACAATAGGTCCAGTCGATTGCTCATCAATATGAGTTGTCGACTGTTGTGCTTCACCAGGTATCTCATCAATGTCTATTTGAGTCTCTCGAGCCTCCTCAAGCTCGACGACACTCCCACTATTTTCTTGCAAGAGAAACTCTTTCTCTAGAAACACAGCATGCCTTGAAACAAACACCTTTTGTTCCACAGGATGATAGAATTGGTAACCCCTTGTTTCCTTAGGGTATCCAATAAATAGACATTTATCAGACTTAGCAGTCCGCTTCACATAAGCAGGACAACCCCATATCTTCAAGTAAGATACATGAGGTTTCTTACTAGCCCATATCTCATATGGAGTAGTAGAGACTACCTTGGTAGGCATTCTGTTCAACAAGTAAACAGCTGTCTGAAGTGCATAACCCCAAAAGGACTTGGGAAGAGTCGCATGATTCATCATTGACCTGACCATGTCCAACAAGGTCCGGTTACGCCTCTCAGATACACCATTATGCTGTGGTGTATAGGGCGGAGTCCATTGAGACAATATGCCATTGTCTCTTAGATAATCAAGAAACTCTTGACTTAAGTATTCACCACCTCGATCCGATCGAAGTATTTTAATACTTTTGTCATGTTGTTTCTCTACTTCATTTCTGAATTCTTTGAACCTTTCAAAGGCTTCAGACTTGTGTTTCATCAAGAACACATACCCAAACCGTGAGTGATCATCGGTGAAGGTAATGAAGTAGCTATAGCCTACTAAAGCTTGAGTTGACATAGGTCCACATACATCAGTATGTATTAGACCTAGTAACTCTCCCACTCGTTCACCTTTTCCAGTAAAAGGTAACTTAGTCATCTTGCCTTTTAAGCATGATTCGCATGTATCGTATGAATCCAATTCAACGATTCCGCAATTCCACACATCGTGTAATTCGACATGCGCTTCTTGCTTACATGGCCAAGACGACAATGCCACATGTAGGAGTCTATTTGATTATCCTTTCGAGCACTGCTTGTTGCTCGCCTCGATATTGCAAATGTCACCGGATACGCCCAACGATAAACACCATTGCTTAAAGTTCCAAACCCCATAAAGAACCCCATTCAAAGTTATGTAACAACAATTGTTACTAAACGTCAATGGAAACCATTTCTATTTAAACAAGAAATAGAAATGATGTTCTTTATCAACAAAGGAATATAAAAGCAATTGTCCAGCTTCTAAGACAAGTCCCGCAGGAGGAGTTTCAACAAATACGCTCCGATGGCGAGTGCAAAGAACCTTTGCTTCATTCCCAACACGTAAATTTGACTCTCCTCGACGAGTCTTCTTCTATTCCTTAGCCCATGTATGTCATTACATATATGTGAGCCACACCCAAGATCCAATACCCAAGTGTCTAAGGAAATAGAATGACAATCAATAAAGAAGATTTCAAGAAGATGGGGCATCCGATGCCTTATCCTTCTTCACTGGACTCAAGATAAACCTTGCACTTTCTTCGAATGGCCTCCTTGCCATAATGATGGCAAGTGCCCTTTGAGCAGTTCTACCTTTTTAGCCTTTTTCTTCTTCCCTTCACTGTTCCTTTGACTCTCTCTAGAACCTTTCTTCGAGGAATCAACTAACAAACACTGGCCCCTACTCATGCTTCTCGTAAGGCTCCACGCCTTCAAGATGTTGAGCAAGACTACAGATGAACCTCCTTGCATCTCAGAGGTGAAGAGGAGCTTGGAGACTTCGAACCTTCAATCTCACTTGCTCATCAACCAACTCACAAAGATGAAGGACTACGATATGAGCATCCATATGCTCATGCCGCCAGTAGCTTGGGTTCCATCGCTGGCTAGCATGATGCAACTCATTTGTTCAGAATCACTCACATGTTTCTGATAGGCCAACAATTGGTCCAAAGTTGCATCGTCACTAGGATGGGCGGGAAGAGGCGCTTCGAGGACATACACAAGCTTTTCACCTTGAGAACAATTCTCAAGTTTCTAAGCCACCAAGAAGTTCTACTACCAATTTATTCAATCCAAAATGGAACGCAAATTCAAACACATCATGATCAATATATTAACTTAGAAATACAAAACGAGCATATATGAGAAAGATGATTTTAAAATGCATCAATATACATTTATAAATCCCATTCATTTTTCGAATTCAAAACCCCAAAATCACTTCGGGAGATCGTAGGTCCATCTCCGAATGGGCTGATATCCATCATAGATAAGAACAACCTTGGAGTGAGTCCAACAAGCCATTCTTAGCTATGATGGTGGGTATCAAGTATACCAATTACATATCATGTATATGTAACTATCACAATGTGCTATCAACTAATTGAATGTTCACACATACATCGGGTTGTTAACACATTAACAAGTATGCATCATATGCATAGCACCCAACTTCACCTCCCTTTACATCGACCTTGGAGAGAGTCCAACAAATCGATGCTCCAAGTTAAAGCCAACCCATTAATCGCGAAATAGTTTTAATATGGTTAGAGCGCATTCAACCAATTAGCCAGCTTGGAGAGAGTCCAACAACCAAAGCTAACGATTGACCTCCGACTCTTACCATATTAGTATTAAACTATTCCAATGATTTGAACATGTTCGGTTCGAGCCGCTCGAGAGAGTCCAACAACCCAAACAAGAAATGTAACTCGTTCTAACCATATTAATGGAAGGTGTAGGCTTTAATATTGATTAAGGGTTTTTATGTCTCATCCTCTTTGCATGCAAATAACTATTATCTACATGGCATGGCATACATGGCATACATCTACATGTCACGACACGCATGGTATAATGTTATGCATCTAATGCAATTACATGGCATACAATTATGTCATGTATATATTTCCTTATATGTCATAACTATTTATGAAAATAAAATATGTTTAAGATTTGATTCTCCAAATCAAATCATAATTAAATTAGAAAACAAATTTCCAAATCTAATCACATATTTTATTCATGGAATTATTTGATTAAGGAAAATCTATTTAGGAAACCAATTTCCTAAATCTTTAAAACTACTTATGGAAATAAAATATTTTAAGATTTGATTTCCCAAATCAAATCATGATTAAATTAGGAAACAAATTTCCAGAATCTAATCAAATATTTTATTTATGGAAAATATCAATTTCCATAAATACTTCAACTTTCCAAAAGTGGAAGATTTCCATAAATACTTCTAGACTTTCCAAAATTGAAAAATTTCCATAAATACTTCTAAATTTCCAAAATTAGAAAATTTCCAGAAATACATTATGACTATCGCAAAACCATTTTACGATTATGTCGAAACACAACTGGGCTCGATACCCTTTGTTGGGTTTCCGATCACAAGGCGTGTGTGTGTTCGATCATGTTTCGTAAACATGAGCACTGCGGAAGCAATAAAAATAATAAATACTCCTATTTATTACAACACACACAACACACGCATGCTATTACAACAAGTGTAGACATAACCGTAAATTAAAATTTGCAATAAAGGAAATTAAACTACGTTATACCTTCCGTATGGCGTGTAGCGGCGAAACGGCATCAACCGGAACGATCCTCGTAAGAATCGTCTCTATCCGTATCCACGCCGAGCTCCTCGGGATGACTTCGCTAAGTCACGAGCTTCGTCTTCGTATGGGTTACTAGCCTCGTGTTGAAGACTACGTGATTGAGAGATGATCACGATCCGAATCCAAATTCGGATCCTAAAATGAGTTCTCAAAACTCGCTTCTCCGGAGAGGTATTCGTCAACCGTTTGATGAATCCTTCGTCCTCCACCTCAGAGGATTACCGGAGATCAAATCCCCGGTAAGTTAGCCGCTGTCGGATCACTAACCGTCGTCCAAACGACGCTCCGACGAGAGGAGGAGAAGCTGTCCAGAAAACTGGACAGCTTGGTGGAGGAGTAGGCGCCGGCCAAAAACAAGGAGAGAAAAAGCCCACCTTGATGCTGAACCTATAGGAGATCACCGGAGGGTCGCCGAAGGTTCACCGGCTGGAGCTTGGATGCCGGCAAGGGTCTTGGACGGCGGCACAAAGCTGGGCAGCGGCAGCTTGTAGTTGGGCGCCGAAATCACCAACAAGGGGTGGGCGGCAACTAGGTTGGGCGGCCAAGGTTGATTAGCCTTAGGGTTAGGGTTTAAGCCCTATTTTATAGAGAACTAATTCTTTTAATGGTTAATGGATCATATCCATAAAGCCCGTTAACCCGCTCCATTAAGATAAGTTAAAATAAACCAAACCATGATGGTTTATTTTAAGTTAAAACGAACCGAACCAACCTTTGGTTCATTCGTTTAATATAAACCAAACCCTTTGGTTTATTCTCATCCATTAGATTAGAACCAAACCATTTTGGTCCATCCATTATGTCTTCATAAGACACTGCCCATCCACGCTTCCATTGCGACTGAAACAATTTCATGCTCGCTTTATGTTTGGTCCAACCAAACATAGTTTCTCTCGGTCTGAGAATCCCATTCTCAAGCTCGTTTTAAATCCTTTGGATTACACTCGTTGTGCGTGTGACCAAATAGGTTCTCGGTTTATGTTGGCCGTCTATAATTAACCATTAATTATAGAACGATTATGAGTGGCACCTAGTAGTACATCATGATCCCCAATTAACCGAAAAGATCAACGGTTGATCCAGAACTATTTCTGAAACCCTTCAGTAGCTCGAATGAATCGTGCCCCATTCCCTTCACTCATCTTATACCCACTTGGTTGAGGACATGGTCTATTGTGTCAGTCCCCACTAGGCTGACTACGTCACACCTAGCCCAAGTATCATTTCCTCGTCCTACGGATTCTAGTTACTCCACATGTATCGAAGAGTACTTTACTCTAAACATGTAATGCTTTGGCCAAAGACTTTAGTAACAATCCGACGAGAGGCCATGGGTATACATCTCCTCGCAAGGAGTGGTGAATCCTTTATAGGCTATTCAAACACCTTCGATCACTTCGACTTATACCCAATCATCCCGGGTCCACATCTCCTCGGAGATGTTTGCTTAAGATGTCAAAGCATAAGTCTCCATGATCAAGATGACTTGAATACCGCAAGTCAAAGGAACATCGCACTTAAGCCACAGTAAGAACTTCATTGACATATCTATATATGCAGAGAACCATATGAAGTCTTACGGCTGGTCACTCCAATGAACTAGTTACCATAACTAGCATCCACGATTAACTCCGGACATCACAATGTCTCCAGCCAGTGAGAATCAGCTGCTTGGATACACCAAGGAGTATACCTCGTGCTAGTCTCGACAGAATTGATGGTGTCCAAATCCATCAATTCATCAACTAGGGATAATTCCGATACATCACAATTACACATGTAGAGATACTCACTAGTTGTGATCCAATCACAAATTCTCTCATGCTGTGAATCATATCGTGGACATTCAGTAAATGAGTTTAAGATCCAATCAAATACATTAAACATGTATACTCAAATAGTGAATCTTCATTTATCATATAAATGGTTCATACATAAGGCGATTGCCTTAGGACATCTCTCATATATTACTAACACCTCTTGCCCAAATCCAACCTAATTAATGAACGACCACCACCCCTCAGAACTATCATGAAAACAGATCAGTGATGAAGGATGGCTTTGACCTACCCAATTTACGGCAGATCTCACATTAACAAGCGAACTCGGCTTCAGAGGCCGCCTACCTTCTGCTGGAACTCCCGGCTCCGACAGAAAAGTCGACGATTCTTCCTTCCCGAGCAAAGTGTCGTCGCCGTTGACCCCAAACCTCCCAAATCAAGAGCCTCCTTCGTCACTCTGGTATGTCCGCGAGCATCGTCGCCTGCCGCCTTCCACGCGAGCAGAGGAGCCGATGAACTCCAGCCAGCAGGGGTCACAGAAGTCGCGCGGAGAAGAGAAAGCGATTGAAGAGGGGACTGCTCATGCGGAGAGAAATGTCAACTGGTGTCGTGGTCGCGGAAGGGATAAGGAGAGCGCGCTCGGGAAATGCTCGTCGAAAAATAAAGTCAGCGGCATCGAACGGAAAGAAAATCGAAACATCAAGGCTTAGCGGGTCGGATTTCAGCTAAACGGGTCGAATTTCAGACCCGTTAAGCCCACTAACTATTAATCAAAAAGCTTCTTAGAAATCCCCATTCAAGTCCAGAAAAATTCCTAAAAATTTCTTGAAAATTTTTATTGGTTATTCTCCTAATTACCTAACATTTATTATTATTATTATTATTATTGTGGTATTTTACATTCTCCCCCACTTATCAAAATTTGGTCTCCAAATTTCGTACTTATATGCAAAAATTAATTCAAGGATATTCTGAAATAACCACATACCTCAGGTAAACAGATGAGGGTATCGAGCTCGGATAGTATCCTCCAGCTCCCATGTAGCCTCCTCATCCGTATGATGCTGCCATCCCACCTTTACGAGTCGGATGGTTTTGTTCCGCAACTGTCGCTCCTTGCGATAAAGAATTCGCACCGGAGTCTCCTCATAAGTTGCATTCGCCTGGAGTGGAATCGGAACTTCTTTCAAAACATGGTCAGATCGCGGCACGTATTTCCTCAGCATAGATACATGGAATACGTTGTGAACACCTGCAAGTGTCGAAGGTAAAGCCAACCGATAAGCTACACCTCCAATCCGCTCTAATATCTCAAATGGACCAATGTAACGTGGAGCTAATTTCCCTTTTAACCCAAATCTCTTGACTCCTTTGGTGGGTGACACTCATAAGAATACATGGTCCCCGACTGAAAATTCCAAAGGCCTTCGCCTCCGGTCCGCATAACTCTTCTGTCTATCTTGTGCCTCAGATAACCGTCGTCTGATCACTCATACCAACTCTGCATCATGCTGGATACTCTGAGGCTCCAATATATGTCGTTCCCCAACTTCCTCCCATAACACAGGAGATCTACAGGGTCTGCTGTATAATGCCTCGAAAGGAGCCATCTGGATAGAAGAGTGGTAGCTGTTGTTGTAGGCAAACTCCACTAAAGGAATGTGATCCTCCCAACTGCCACCGAAATCCATGACACAAGATCTCAATAGATCCTCCAGAGTTTGAATGGTACGTTTGGATCGATGCATGCGTGGATGAAAGGCTATCTTGAGTCGAGCTCGTGCCCATGGCTCGCGGACTCTGCGAATCGTGAAGTAAATCGCGGATCTCTATCAGATATGATACTCAATGGTACACTATGTAATATGATGATCTCTCGATAGTACAATTCTGTTAGACGATCCAATGAGTTTGTCTCACCTATCGGAAGGAAGTGAGCGGATTTGGCTAATCGATCCACGATCACCCAAATCGCAGTATGTCCTTTACGGGTTCTTGGTAATCTCGTAACAAAATCCATCGTAATATTTTCCCATTTCCATTATGGGATCGGAATTTCCTGAAGTAAGCCAGCAGGTTTCTGATGTTCGTCCTTCACTTGCTGGCATACTAGACATCGTGCAACAAAGTCTGCGACATCTCGTTTCATACCGTTCCACCAGTATAAGCGCTTCAAATCTCGGTACATCCGAGTACCACCAGGATGTATAGCAAATCTCGACTGATGTGCTTCCTGTAGCAATTCTTCCTTAACTGGGTGTGTGTCCCGAACACATAGTCATCCTCGAAAACGAAGTACACTACTCTCATCACTCGAGAAATCTGTCTGATGCTCTGAGTCTATCGTGCTGCTCAAGAACTGCATATGCTAGTCACTAACTTGTGCTTCCTTAATCCTCTCAACAATGGTGGACTGGGCAACAATAGATACCAATACTCCCCGGGATGTTTGACCATGTTCAGACAATCCCAACTCTGAGAACTGTCGAACTAGATCGAATTACCGCTGACGATGGCGAACCCTCGAGACTTTTTCGCGCCATACCGGATGATACTGGATGGTGCAGTCGTAATCCTTCTTATATTCCATCCATCGTCTCTGTCTCAGATTCAGCTCTTTCTGTGTGAATAAATATTTCAGAATTTTATGGTCTGTGTAGATCTCAAACGTAATCCCATACAAGTAGTGCCTCCATATCTTCAATGTGAAAATAATGGCGGCTAACTTCAGATCGTGCACTGGGTAATTTCTCTCGTGATCTTTTAGTTGACGGGAGGCATAAGATACCACAGTTTGGGATCAGGCATCAATCGCCTCCCAACCCTTGGATAGAAGCATCCGTATAGAGAACCATCCCATCAACACCAGAAGGAATCACTAAGATAGGTGCAGAAACTAGCCGTCGCTTAAGCTCCTAGAAGCTAGTTTCACAGGCCTCTGACCAGGTGAACTTGACCCCTTTCCGAGTCAGGCGAGTGAGTGGCATGGCGATACTCGAGAATCCCTCCATGAATCTCCGATAATACCCGGCCAGACCAAGGAAACTACGAACCTCCTGCACTCATTTTGGCTGCTCCCAACTGGTAATCGCCTCAATCTTCTGGGGATCTATAGAAATACCTCTGTTGGACAACACATGTCCAAGAAAACCCACTGAGGATAACCAGAATGCACACTTGCTAAATTTGGCATACAACTATTCCTGTCGCAATGTCTCTAATACTATCCGCAGATGTTGTTCATGCTCCTGCTCTGATCGAGAATAAATCAATATGTCATTGATGAACACTATCATGAACTGGTCTATATACCTCAGGAATACCCGGTTCATTAAATCCATAAATGCAATTTGGGGCATTCATTGAGGACGAGCGGCATCACTAGAAACTCGTAATGCCCATAACGGGTGCGGAAAGCTATTTTATGAACATCCTCATCTCTTATTCAAAGCTGATGATATCCTGAGCGCAGATCAATTTTAGAATACACACATGTATCCTTAAGCTGATCGAACAAATCTTCTATACTCGACAGTGGATATTTGTTCTTAACTGTGACTGCATTCAGTTGCCGATAGTCAATACATAACCGCAACGATCCATCCTTCTTCTTGACAAAGAGTACCGGTGCTCCCCATGGTGAAACATTAGGTCGGATGAATCCATTATCCAACAACTCTTGCAGTTGAACTTTAAGTTCATTCAGCTCCTTTGGCGCCATCCGATAAGGAGGTTTCGATATAGGCGCAGTTCCTGGAATCACCTCTATCGCAAATTCAACTTGCCCAGGAGGTGGCAAGCCTGGAAGTTCATCTGGAAATACATCTGGATATTCTCGGACTACTCGCACATCAGAGAGAGGTGGTAGTCCTTCGTTCTCAACTTTGATCAGAGATAGCAAATAACCCTGACAACCCTGGGCCAATAGCTTCTGAGCCTGTAAAGCCGATATAATAGATAATCCATCGTCTCTAGTACCAACAAATTCCCAAGTTGGTTGATCTGGTGGTCGGAAAGTCACCACTCCTGCTCTCTGATCCCTTTGTAGCGTGATAAGCGGCCAACTAGTCCATCTGAGAATAATATCGAACTCTATCATTTCCAACACGAAGGTCCCTTTGTAAGGATATGCCGTCAAGTCTAATGGGCACCCTTGATTTCTTGGTGGCTAGTCGGCACCTCTCCGATGGCAAGGATCTGCTAACCCACAGAGCAGAACCCTTGGGATTCTTCGACTCTACTCGAAATACTCTGAATACGAATGAATGGGAACTACGGTATCAATCAGCGTATCGGCATATATAGAATAAAGCGAAACCATACGCGTATGGTGATCCCTCGACCCTTGTGCCTCATCTCTAGTGATGGGAAAAACTCGTCCAGTCTCGATATTCGTCGGCTGCATCCCTGACGAAGTAGTAGTGTGCCTCCACTCGCTTTGGATCGACTACGTGATGCTTGGAAATTTGAGAGTAAATTTGGTGTCGACATAAGATATCCACGAGAGTTGGTAGAGGCATTTGCGGTCGCGGATACTCTGGATAGTAGATCACAGGAGATCACGAGGATCTTTGGATCGCTGTCGGCATCACTGTATGGGCACCCCCTGCATCTGGTACAACTGAGCTGGTGGAGGTACTGGCGGCCTCTGTCCATATGTCTGAGTCATGGTCTTTGTCCTCGATTCTTGGGTAGACTTCTTCCCCTTGTTGGGCTATCGAAACTCCATTTGTGCTTTTCGATGTACAATCACGACTAGTATGACCCGGTTGTTTGCAATAATAGCAAATCGGCTGCTCCAAAGGATGCTCTGATACCAATAAAGTTGTCACGCCCCGAGGGTATACCGTGCCAAAAATCAAACGGATGACATCTCCCCTGTACGTGGCAACATTTCGGGTTAATACAAGGCTCGTATGCCCACAACAACGACATAATATAACATAATAACAACAGCGGAAATGAAAAACCACATACCCATAACATACATAACAAAACATACAGGTGTACAACACCTGACAAGTCCATAGTGATAAAATCGTAAATAAAACAACGACTACCCAAATAAAGTCCCCGACATCACGATAAAGTCAATAATAAACTAGGGTCCATGACATAGGACCAAAATTCATAACACATAAACAAAGTGCAAGCCATAAGAAAAATGAACTCCTCGGGAGACTCGAAAAATGGAGATGGGATGGATCGGTCGGCATAGCTCCAAGTCATCACAAAGGCGTCTACCTATTACCTGGGCTACAGAAAAACCCAGGGTCGGTGGTGGTGATTAAAACTCAGCAGGTAATAAGAGAAAACATGTAAATATATGTATTAATATTACATGTCATTCAACAGTTTAAATCTACTCGAACAACGGGTATACATCAGCATAATAGGTATATATGCATGCATACACTAAATAAACTGAACAACAATGATGTTGACATACCTGACAGTCAGCTACTCTATCCTGATCCAACCTGGGCATATAACCACATCATAGGGTATAAAAGAATAGTACTAAATCACACAATATCCTGAATATGATCCAAGGGTATCACCGTGAATAACCAACAGGTATACAAGTACCGGCCTACTACCATATAGGAAATGCAGTAGCATGTATGAATATGTACAAACAAATGCAACAAGCATAACACATACAAATGCATCATCAAAGTGAGTATACATATAGACTGTATCTGTATGCATACTAATCACCATCATCCATGTATATATATATATATATATATATACAAGCAAGTATGTATATATATATATAACCATATGCAAAGCACCGTATGATACGGTAATGCAGCATGCATGGTCATGCCTGCTCACCCCTACTCGCTACCACGACCCCAGTGTGGCCTAGGTGGCACGACATGACAATTGTCCCAACTCACACCAACCACTACTATAGAGTGGCCGAGTGGGCAGTATGATCAAGTAGCATATGAGCGTAAAGAGCTCGCTATGCAACGGGGGTCCCTGCTGCTGGCTACTCCGACTGACACTACAAATGAGTGGTCGAGTGCCACGCACCCAGGACATCTGCATGCAACTCCAACTACCATCGTCTATAATGGTAGAGTGTGGCACAACAAATGCTATGCCCTCACACCAGTTACTCCTCTGGGAGTAACCTGGGAGGCAGGATGACTGACAACTCTCTCTCAACCCTAAGGGGAGACGATGTCGTCAGTATGCATGCAATGACATGAGGGTACTGTCTCACATACAGACATCTACCATAGACTCTCTGTTCAACAGAGAGTCACACCCAATTGATCATTACACTCTCTATCCTGTAGAGAGTCATACTCATCTGATCATGACAAGCTAGGACCATCGGTCCGTAGCAACACACTGTCCACGACTCACCTAACCATTTACACAACCCGTGGTTGATAAATAAATGTGCAACATACAGGTATGTAATGAGTCTTATATTTAGGGCCATACTTATCCACAGAGGACCTTTTTGCCAAATTTACAATTTAGGTCATCCTCCGTACTCTAACATCTACACCCTACTAAACAGTTAGACCTACTTATATCACATCTGTAACTCCTAGATCATGATAGGGAATATGCGATATCAATAATCGAACACATATATATCAACGATAAGTTCAAGCATACGATAAACAGAGCAGGATCAAGATAATAAGAACACCTAGCATGCTCATATCTATGTCAAAATCTGAAAGTCATTACATCTACCCGACCGGTAGGAAATTACCTACCTACTGTCAATGCGCGTAGTAATAAACTCCTCATGGCCGCAGACCCGTCTCGTATCCACGTCCTGCAAATATCACCAATTATCATTCATTGAAAGCATACAACAATAATATGACTAGCTACTACGTTATCCACATATCTGTATCTCTTATCGAATACCATTTAGAAACCCTAATTTGACAGACTTGACCATTTATTTTACATCCATCGGTTTCAATTAGCAAAAGTGATAACTCCCTCATACAATTCTATATTCGACTTAACAAAGTTAATCTCATAAAGATTTAACCTTTTTCCCCTAACCTATTGTAATAGTATCACCAATAGAATCAGTTATAAATCTAATTCATAAACACAACCCTTAAATCACAGTTGCCCCCTACTACAATTAATTCTATAATTACCTCCATCACTCTCGGTTAACAAGTATGCTAACCTACAACCGTTTACAGCCATTTCAATTGGGGATTTAAACACAACCGACTCAATCCATCGACCGACAACCCTCCCACCATCCTCTTCCATAGCCTCCCAAAATTAGTTTACATTCCTTACAACCATACAACTGCCTTCCCACTGTTCAATACTCTAGGCAGGCAACAATTTATGCAATGAAAATTGAAAGAGGGATGATCAACAGCTATACCTGCACTTGGATCCAACTGCAATGTTTTCCCCCAACCAGCCCTGTTTACCGGCACAAAACCACCGTTGCCCTAGATTCGACAATCAAACTAATCCAACAGCGACATCATCTAATAGATAACACCTCAAGCAATTTCTACCAACAAGGAATTCACAGACAATAAGAATTGATCTTGCTTACCTGGTGTTGAATCCCGTCGGCAGCAAACTCCCTTGTTTGCCGACCCACCTCTTGCCCAAATCCAACCTAATTAAGGAACGACCACCACCCCTCAGAATTATCACGAAAACAGATCAGTGATGAAGGATGGCTTTGACCTACCCAATTCCGACGACGATCCCCCTGTTCCCCGGCGAACTCAGCACCCACCCGAGGCACAACCCTTCCTTCCGCTGGAACTCCCGGCTCCGGCAGAAAAGTCACCGATTCTTCCTTCCCGAGCAAAGTGTCATCGTCGTTGACCCCAAACCTCCCAAAACAAGAGCCTCCTTCATTGCTCTGGTCTATCCGCGAGCACCGTCGCCTGCCGCCTTCCATGCGAGCAGAGGAGCCGACGAACTCTGGCCAGCAGGGGTCGCAGAAGTCGCGCGGAGGAGAGAAAGCGAGAGAAGAGGGGACTGCTCGTGCCGAGAGAAATGTCAACCGACACCGTGGTCGTGGAAGGGATAAGGAGAGCACGCTCGGGAAACGCTCGCCGAAAAATAAAGTCAGCAGCGTCGAACGGAAAGAAAATCGAAACGTCAAGGCTTAGTGAGTCAGATTTCAGCTAAACGGGTCGAATTTCAGACCCGTTAAGCCCACTAACTATTAATCAAAAAGGTTCTTAGAAATCCTCATTCGAGTCCAAAAAAATTCCTAAAAATTTCTGGAAAATTTTTGTCGATTATTCTCCTAATTACCCAACATTTATTATTATTATTTTTTTGTTGTGGTATTTTACAGGAAGGGAGTCTTGTTGTCGCCGACCCTAGGAGAGGGAGAGGAAGCGCCGGTTTTAGGAGATGGAGAAGATGAGGGTGGCATCGGCCATGTGAAGGAGAGGAAGAACAAAACCCTAGCCTCCTTCACTTGCATTGCCATCGGCCCTAAGGAATTGGACAAACCAAAGCCCTAGCCTCCAACTTGTTGTCGCCCAACCTCTCCAATGCCAACCCTAGCACAACTCGTATTTGGCCCAAGGCTCTCCACATTCTTATATAGATCTTGGCTTCATGAGGTATTTATAATAGGCTACAATAGGGACCATGAGGAGGAGTTGGATCTTGGCCACCCAATGGATCCGAACCATATATAACCCGATCCATTAATGATGATCCATTCCACTAGAGGATCATCATTGATCTACCTCACCAACCCCCATAATTAAATATGTGCTCAACATATTATTTGTACAAAATATCTTCTCGTGTTTAAGAAATCGAATATCCATTAATTAATTAAATTACTGACAATTTAATTAATTAATATCTAATTCCATGAGTAGTACCACTCATTCTTATCATCATGTTGGACCAAGTCCACCTGCAGAATTTACATGGTGAACTTTATGAGCTCCTCAAGGGAACATCATCATCTTAATATATAGGACATGGTTTCCTCCTATAATCAACGACACACCAAGTAAATAATATTATTTCCCAACTTACCAGGCCTATCAATTTAACACATAAATCTCGCCCATTGGAAAATCAAAGAAATAAATACTAAGTACATGTGTCCATTATTATATCGGGATTAAAAATATATACACCATAATATCTGAGGTATGATTCAATTATATAGTCAGTATAAATTGAATCACTTCTAAATCGGTCTTGCTCAATACACACAAAGTGTACTAGTGTAATTCTATTGTCAAGATAAATCAATACCAAATCACACTACAACCATGCCAATGGTTTATCCAAAACCATCTTAGTTGTGAGCCTCTACTTATACTCTACAAGTAACTGATAACATGATCTTCTGTTCGACACCACACACCATGTTATCTATAATGTAAAGTATCAGACAATATGCATAAATATAAAATGCAAACAATGATCATGTGATTCTTATTTCAAAATGAAGATGTTCATACAAAGGCTTTCAGTATACATATCAACACTCACCTCTTATTGTGGGGAAGTGACCAGGTTGGCAGTCGATTGATGTCAGTCGACTGATGAAGGGCATCAGTCGACTGATGGCGATGAATCAACCTAATATGCAAGGTCAAAAAAGATAATGTTTGATGCCGCCACTTCGCAATAAGATAAGGTGCCACCTCTTGATAAGATCCACAAGTTGAGGATCTTGATATGGACTTATTCAAAGGCACAAGTCTATAAAAGGAGGGGAGGACTCGATCCCTAAGATCATCAAGATTGCTCTCATAGTTCTTCCACAATGCCAAAGCTCTAACGCCGTAATGCCATCATAAAGCCGACACATCGCCAAGCTTACAACCTGTTTATCGGCAGTAGCAAGTTTGTTTTCTTTATTGTATTTGTTGTTTTAATCATAACGAGGTGAGGTAGGTTTATTGCCTCATCCTCAAGCTTTCATTTTTGTGATCGTTGTCTCCTACCTCCAACGAGGAGGAGACTCTAAAGTGGATTGCCTCTTTATACTCGGTCAAGGATTGCGGGGCCTTGGAGTAGCAATCGCTGGGTTGTCAACCAAGTAAAAATAAATTGTCTTATTTATTTTTCCACTGCATTACTCATATTCTTAATCGAACGAACAAAAATAAATGAAGTTTTAAGCTCTCTATTCACCCCGCTCTAGCGACGCTTTTACTATCCAACAATTGGTATCGGAGCGGGGGTACTACAATTTGGTGAAACCACTAATCTAGAATTTTGTTTTAAGTTTCTTTTCCTTTTGGTTTTTGATTCACAAGTTTTAAGCTTTTCGTCAAGTTCTCTTTTCTCCCGCACTACTAATCCAAGACGAAAGTCTTGAAAACTTTTTTTTGCTTGTCGTCTTTTTGTGTGCAAGGATTTCTTTTCTTAAATGGCCCACATTGAGAAGTAAAACACCACCCAATCTTCGTTCTTTAACGGAGATTATTTTCGTTACTGGAAAGGTCAGATAGAGTGTTTTCTAAAAACACAAGTCGAGACTTGGATAATCATCCAAATCGGCTTTGCTCTACCCACCAATGATAGAGGCGAGCTTATGGACTTCGATAAGTGGACCAACGTAACTAAAAGACAAATCGAAGCTGATGTAAAAGAAACTCAAATGTTGCAGTGCGACTTGTCCAAGGAGGAGCTCAACTGCATCGGCCCCTTTATCAGCGCGAAGGATCTTTGGAACAAGCTCATCGAGCATCACAAAGGAACTGACGATGCTAAAGTATGAAAAAGAGAGTTATTATTAAATAAATTGTATAATATAAAAATGTAGGTTCATGAGATCGCCACCCAACTACATGCATAGATCCAAGACATCGTCAACGGTCTCCAATTGATCGGGCAAGCCATCGACAATCGAGACCTAATAAGGTACGCACTCAACGACTTCCCTAGGACCACCTTGTGGGCATCCATGGTCAACGCCTACAAGATTTCTAAGGATCTATCAAAAATTAGATTAGACGATCTTTTCTCTGAATTTGAACTTCACGAACAAACTAACACGGTCCAGGCCAAGAGAGGTATTGCTTTGCTTGTAGGTCAGAGAAGAAAGGAGAAGAGCAAACCACCTCTCGAGCAAGAAGAAGGATCCAAACCCGAGGGCGAATGTGAGTTCGAATTGGAAGAAGAGGCTGAGATAGTAAACATGGTATGGAAGATAATCCGAAAATAAAGGGAGTTGTCGAAGAACAAGAAGAAGGGGCACTTCAAATAAAAAATGAAACTAAAGAAAAAGGGATCAAAGAAGGCCTTTCAAGCAACTTGGGACTATGAAGAAGAAGGTGTCAGCATAGCATTCATGGCAAGACTGATAGAGTTCGAGTCAGAGTTCGAAGCCGAATACAAATCCAACTCTGACTCTGACTCTGAGGATGACTTCGAGAAGAGACTCAAAGCCGGGTCAAAAGACAAAAATCAAGGTAAGTCGTTCATTAATAGCCAACTTATATCATGCAATTAAGTTGTTAAATAAAATATTAACTAAGTCCGAGTCTAGAATCGAATCGTTGCTCGAGGAGGTTGAAATCCTCAAGCAAGAGGCTAATCTAACCTCTTCAACTAGTCAAGTTCAAGAGGGAAACTCAACTTAAGTTGAAAAGCTTGAGGAGGAGAATTCTCTCTTGAAAGGATGAGTTCAAGAGCTCGAGGCTAGGTTGGAAAGATTCACGTTGGGATCTAAGAATTTTAACCGACTTCTTGGAACCCAAAGAGCCGTGTACAACAAAGTCGGACTCAGATTTAGTTCAAGGACTACGAATAGATCTTATATGTCTATCGTAAATCGTAATCATCAACGAGTCCAAGCATGGGTCTCAAAGGTTTTGTTAAACTCACATATAAGGACCAATAAGTGTTGGATTCTCCAGGATCAAGTTCACTTTGTGGATAGACCATATTGGTTCAATGGTCCAGGGGGAGCTAACACTAAAATAGTATACCCACTTCCTTAGCAAAATCATTGCATGATTAGCTATTTTGTTTTACTTTTTAGAATTTCTAGATAGAACAAATAGTTAGTCAACTTTGATAACATAGTATCAGGACCCGGCGAGATGATAGTACATTAGGAAAACAACGTCTCGTATATTCAAGCTAGATAAGATGTATCTATCTTGGTGCACTTGGATGAGTTGAACTAGCTAAAGCTACCTCGCCGTATCCTAAACTAGTTACACCAGAAAGTAATCATAAGTGGCTCAAGTAATTAATTTCTTGAATTTGGCTTTGTCTAAGGAAGTGGTCGTTGTTCCGATCAAAGAAGGCCCCTATGCCTCGCCACGACCTGGAAGCCAAGTTCTTAAAAAGTTTACTTAACTTGACGAACTAAGGGTTAAATCTAAATCTAACCCAAGGTTGACTAACTTTAATCAAGTTAAAATCATTTCACAAAACATATAAGGCGAATGCATTTTTGAGACACATAGAATGGGTGAGATGTTAAGGAATAATTATAATATACACAAAACATAACCTTTTCAAAATGCTACCTATTTTCTCAACTATTGCACTTAACGAATAATTATAACTTCGATTGGCCAATACTAAGTATACAACTCTCTAGGCCAAAGTTTAGCGCCCCCTAAATCTCTTATACTTGACTAAGGGGGAGAGCAAAGTAACCCTAAGGGTTATATTACAAACCTTTGAAGTTCTTTTTGAAAATAAACTTATACGTATTTTGAAAATCAAAATTATGTTTCAAAAACTTATTAAATTGTTGGTGCAGAGGGATATGCCTCGAACTAATCTATCTAATGCTTGGACTCATAGTTGATTTATCCTTAATAATTCTAGACGCATGTTTATACAATGATATTTTTAAACCACTATTTTATATAAACACCCCGATTTTTTTTATTTATGGAAAAAGGGTGAGAAGAGCGAAAGTTAAGGGAGAGTAACACAGAATTTAATTTTAAAAATTAAAGTATCTTTATTAAAACTCACCTAGGGTTAAGGGGGAGTTTTTGAAAAGGGGTTTATCGTTTACTTCATTTATTTTATGCTTTAATTCTCCCTTAACTTTGTGTTGGTTTGTCATAGATCAAAAAGGGGGAGATTGTTGGTGCAGGGGCACCAGATAATCGAACCTAGGTTTTGATTATGGAAAAGATCCAAAGTTAAGGTTATATCGTTATCTCATGAGCTGAATTAGGTGTGCAAGAAATGGTCAAGCTAAGTCGAAGGTCAGCGACACCCGGAGAATCTCGAGTCGAGAAACCATGGTGGTCGGGTGACACTGGAAGAACTTCGTGGGAGTCGAAGAACTCAGGTGAAGACAGGAAGCAAAGCAACAGGTCATAAAGGACCAAAGGTAAGCACAAGTGCAAAGAGAGATGGTAAGGTCGTGTCCTCTGTATGGGGACGACCGTTGGAGGCGATCCGACTAAGACTTCCATTGGAAGGTCTAGGTCGAGATTGGATGGTAAGGAACCGTCATATTTACCATATTCCATGCTAACCTCTTATTGCAGGGAAGTGACTAGGCTAGCAGTTGACTGATGTCAGTCTACTGATGGCGACGAATCAACCAAATATGCAAGGTAAAAAAAGATAACGTTTGACGGCGCCACTTCGCGATAAGATAAGGTGCCACCTCGTGTTAAGATCCATAAGTTGAGGATATGGATCTGGACTTATTCCAAGGCACAAGTCTATAAAAGGAGTGGAGGACTTGAACCCTAAGATAACCAAGATTGCTCTCAAAGTGCTTCCACAACGCCAAAACTCTAACTCCATAATGCCGTCATAACACGGATGCAACGCCATGCTTACAACCTCTTCGTCGGCAGTAGCAAGTTTGTTTTATTTATTGTTTTTGTGGTTTTAATCATAATGAGGTAAGGTAGGTTTGTTGCCTCATCCTCGAGCTTTCGTTTTTTTATCGTTGTCTCCTACCTCCTACGAGGAGGAGACTCTATAGTGGATTGCCCTTTCGTACGCTGTCAATGATCGCAGGGCCTTGGAGTAGCAATCGTTGGGTTGTGAACCAAGTAAAACTAAATTATTTTATTTATTTTTCCATGCATTACTCATATTCTTAATCGAACGAATGAAAAGAAATGAAGTTTTACGCTCGCTATTCACCCCCCCTCTAGTCACGCTTTTACGATCCAACATAATCATAGACCAACTATGAGGAAAGCATATGTTTAATTGATGAACATATTGCCCAAATATCATGGTTGGATATTTTTAATTATTTAAAAGCATTTCATGTTTTGAAAACTATAAGTTTATGTTTTGAAACATTCTAAGGCAAAACTAGGTTTCAAAATTGATACAATGTTTGAAAATTTTAAAGCTTTTGAGTTTTTGCCAAATGTTTGAAAATTTAATGAATTTTCATGAAAAAAATTCATTTTTCCTTGATAAAGGAACTCATAATAAATGTGTTCCCCAAATTTTGTGATTTTTCAAATTTTCTTGATTTTTTAATGCATTTCTGAAGTTGACTTCAGAAATCTGAATTCAGAACTTTCATCTACCAGTCGACTGATGAAGAATGTCAGTCAACTGCTACATGCAAAAACTAGGTTTTTGGGTTTTCAAATCTGATTTTTGATAGTTTTATTCCTTTAGATATTGATGTCATGCTGTATAATATCTGTATGATGTTTTTGATAGTGTCAAAGGGGGAGAAATGTTGAAGTTTAAGTTAATCAAGCTAGGGAGAATTAGCATGTGTTGAGGGGGAGTTTGCATGTATTAAGGGGGAGTTTGATTTCCATGTTTGATTTACATGCTTACTTTCCTTATGTATTTTGTTAATGTTTTACCTAACTTAATCATGTTGCCATACATCAAAAAGGGGGAGATTGTTAGGGCAATCAACCCAAGTATGGTTTGGTTTTGATGTGTGTAGAAAAGGGTTTAAGTTAGGTTTTGATTGTGTGTGGTAAAGGATTAAAGTAGGTTGGCCTTATTATGGTTTAGTTTTGATATGGTTTTGATTATGGTTTGGTAATGGCGAGTTCTTATTATGGTTGGCCTTATTATGGTTTAGTTTTGATATGGTTTTGATTATGGTTTGGTATTGGCGAGTTCTTATTATGGTTGGCCTTATTATGGTTTGGCCTTGGTCTGAGTCGACTACTAGTTGACCAGTGCAAACTAGGGTTTTGCGGCCCAGCAGTCGACTACCAAGGGATGGTAGTCGACTGCTATAGGTGGAAACGACCACAGAAGCAAGGCAGCTCGACCAGCGGCTCAACTGCACGAGCATCAGTCGACTGCTAGGGGATGGCAATCGACTGCTATGGGTGAATGTAGGCACAGAACTGCTCGTAGCCGACTGATCAGTCGGCTATGCAGGCAGCAATCGACTGCTGATAAAAGTAGTTGACTGCTAAGGGTACCATTGGATGGGGACGACGACAAGTTAGAAGCCATTGAAAATCGACCGTTAGAGCGATAGTCGACTGATGGCATGCAACAGTCGACTGCTGCATGCCAAAGGGGAAGAAACCCTTCATCTCTATAAAACGAAGGGTTGGGTGTTGGTGCAGTAGGAACTTGAATCGAACCTGAGTTTTGATTATAGAAAATACACAAGGTTAAGTTCACTTTATTATCTCACAAGATGAATCAAGTGTGTATAATTGCTAAGCTAAGACGAAGGTCAGCGACACCCAGAGGGAATCGTGGTGGTCGGGCAACACTTGGAGGACTTTGGAGGGAGATGAAGAACTCAGGTGAAGACTGGAAGCGAAGCTTCAAAGGTAAAGGTTGAGGTAAGCTCATGTGAGTGAGTGTATGTAAGGTCGTGTCCTCCGTACGGGGATGTCCTTAGGCGACAATCCGACCAAGACTTCCCATGGAAGGTCTAAGTCGAGATTGGATGGTAAACAACCATCAAACTTACTTATATTAACTGCATTTTCGAGCTAACTCTTCATTGCAGCTGGAAACCCTGCCATCATTTGACTGATGGTTTGTATCAGTCGACTGATGCCTCCAACAGTCGATTGGTAAGGGTAGTAGTTGACTGATGGTCAAGGATCATCCTCGAGAAGAGTTAAAACTTATCTCCATTTCTCAAGAGCTAGGTGGCATCACCTCATGAAACTTCATCTCCACGATTAGGGTTTCACAAGGCTATAAAAGTAGGGGTTCTCCACCCCTTTTCCATCATTCAAAGAGCCTCCAAAGTGCTTCCAATACACTACAACTCTCCTTCACTCCTATGACGAAGCACTACCGAAACAACGACGACAAGAGATCAATCTTCTCATCTACAAGTCGTCGGTAAAAGTTTCATTTTAAGTCTATTCCTAAGTTTGTAATTTCTTTTTGGAGCTTTAATCACAACGAGAAGAGGGGGAGTGTCCCTCTATCTCTAGTTCTTGATTTGTGCTTTTGTAATCGATTACTCCTACATCTAACGAGGAGTGTTTTTAGTGATTTGCCCTCCCCGAGTGCTCTAGGACCACTAGGGCCTTGGATTAGCAGTCAGAAGGCTATGAACCAAGTAAAATTTATTTTGTCTTATTTCTTTTTCTTCTGCATTTACTCTTATTGCTTAACGAATCGACGAACGAACGAAAAAATTGTTTTGCACTATTCACCCCCTTCCCTCTAGCGCTCAAATCGATCCAACAATTAGTATCAAAGCCAAGGGCGCTCTAATTTGGTGAAACCACCAATCTAGCAATTTTTACAGATTTTTTTTTTCAATTTATTTTTGTTTTACGAGTTTTTCATTTCATTTAAATTCTTTCTTCCGCACTACTAATCCAAGACAAAAGTCTTGGTACATTTCGATTATTTTTGTTTTGTGAGGTGCTAGTTTTCCTTATTTTATCTAAATGACCCATCTCGAAGGGTTTAACACCGTCTGAGCTCCATTTTACAATGGAGATGACTTCCATTATTGGAAGGGTCGAATGGAGTGCTTCCTTAAGACCCAGATCGAGATGTGGATCGTAATCCAAACCGAATTTACGTTTCCTACTAATGAAGTGGGTGAATCCTTGGATTACGATCAGTGGACTAATGCCATGAAAAGACAAGTGGAAGTCGATGCAAAGGCTACCCAAATCCTTCAATGCGGCTTGTCCAAAGAGGAGCTAAACTGCGTCATCCCCTTCATAAGTGCGAAGAACTTGTGGACTAAACTCGTTGAGTTACACGAAGGAACCGACGATGCAAAGGTTTGTAAACAAGACCTTTTATTCAATAAATTGTATAACTTAAAAATGCAAGAACACAAGATGGCGACACAACTACACGCCCGTATTTAAGAAATCGTCAATAGCTTGCACGCCATTGGACAAAAGGTCGAGAATTGAGACCTTATAAGGTATGCTTTAATTGCTTTCCCTAGGACTACCTTGTGGGCATCCATGGTCGATGCCTACAAGGATTCTAAGAACCTTTTAAAAATTAGATTAGATGAGTTATTTTCTGAATTTGAACTCCATGAATAGTCTAATTCAGTTCCCAAGAAAAGTATTGCCTTACTTGCAGGTTCGAAGAAGAAGGCCACAAACAAACCACCCCCCAAGGAAGAGGGCTAGTATGAGTACGAGTCGGAGGTAGACCCCGAGATGGAAACCAAACTAGTCAATCTAGTTCGAAAGATGATCAAGAGCCAAAGATGACCCATCAATCAAGGTAAACCTAAGTCTAATTCGAATTTGAGATGTTTTGAATGCAACAGGTTCAGACACATCAAGTCGGAGTGTCCGAAACTAAAGAACAAAGCACCCAAGTCCAAGAAAGCACTTAATGCTACTTGAGAAGAATCGTCAGAAGAGGAAGACGATGATCTCTTCCTTATGGCCAAACCGACCGAACCCGATCAAGAGTCCAAATTCGAGGAAGAGTCCGAGTCCGGATCCGATGACGAGTCGCTATTCAAGACAAGCCACGGATACACATCCGATTCAAAAGAGTCACTTAAGGTAAGTCGATCTTTGCTTAGCACTTTATACAATGCAATTAAATTCTTAACTAGAAATTTAGCTAAGTCCGAGTTCAAGGTTGAGACCTTAGTTGAGGAGGTTAAACTCCTTAAACACAAAGTCTCCCTAACCTCTTCCGCAAGTCAAGTTCAAGAGGAGGACTCAACTCGAGTTGAAAAACATGAAGTTGAGAACTCACTTTTAAAAATTCAAGTCGAAGACCTGAGGCATACATTGGAATGGTTCACTTTGGGATCAAAGGGACTTACCCTTTTACTTGGATCACAAAGAGCCGTGTACAACAAGTCCGGGCTTGGGTTTATCTCAAATATGACTAACAAGTCATATATGTCAATTGTAAGTCAAAATAGAAAACATGTCCAAGCATGGGTCCCTAAGACCACTTTAATTTCTCAACTAGGATCTAACTAGTACTAGGTTCCCAAGGACCAAATCCACTACATGGAAAGACCGAACCAATTCAATTGTCCAAGGGGAGCTAGTACAAAATTTGTTTATGCTATTACTTAGAATTTACATGCTTAGGTTTTTTTCTTTTTGTTTTTAGAACGGTTAGATAGGAACTATAACTCATCAACACTTGACAACATAGTACTAGGATGCGGCGAGATGATTGTACGCTAGGAAAACAAAGTCTTGTGTGTCCGAGTTAGATAAGGCGTATCTAGCTAGGTGCACTCGACTAAGTGGAACTAGCTGAAGCTACCTCGCCGTATCCTTAACTAGTTAGACTAGGAAGTGATCTTAGGTGAATCAAGTTATTATTTTCTTGAACTTGACTTTGTCTAAGGAAGTGGTCATTATTCCTATCAAAGAAGACCTCTGTGCCTCGCCACGACCTGGAAGCCAATTTATTGAAAAGGTGACTTGGTGAGCTTAGGGTTAAATCCAAATCTAACCCAAGGTTGACTAGTTTCAATTCATTAAAATTAATCAAGTAAAATTGAAGTCATCTCACAAGAACATATAAGGATAATGTGTTTGATCATGTAGAAATGGGAGAGATGATCTAGGACTAATAATCTTCAACCAACATTTAAATTCCAATATCCGATCCAACTACCTTGTGTGTAGGATCAATGGATGTTGGACAGTGGGTGCTCCTGACATATGACCGGAGACCAACTTAAATTTTTGAAGCTTAGATTCAAACGACAAGGATCGGTAGCTTTCGGAAACAACGCAAGCTCAAAATCATCGGATTAGGTGATATTGAGCTAAATTCTAATTTCACGATTTACAATGTTTTATTAGTTGAAGATTTTCAATATAATTTACTTAGTGTAAATCAATTGTGTGATAACAACTATAAGATTATATTCTTAGAAAATGAATGCTTAATTAAAACAAGTGAAACCTTTAAAACAATACTTAAAGGAACTAGGAATAGCAACATCTACACAATTAACTTACCCAACTCCTCAACCAAGTGTCTTATGACAGCAAGAGGAATCTTAGTTGTGGCACCGATGACTTGGTCACTCGCACCCAAGACTCGTTCACAAGATGAGTCAAAGTGGCTTAGTCAGAGGTTTGCCAAACCTTAACAACTTAGACAATAAAATTTGTAATGCTTGTCAACAAGGTAAACAACCTAGGACACTGAAGGGAGTTGCTTCGGAGGCTCATTGGCTCCCATGTCCCCGGATTAAAATTTTCACTAATGAAAGAACTAATCCGGATAGGATGAGTTTCCTTAGCACAACCAATTCATCGTCGTGCTAACAACTTGAGTGATCGCTTGAACAAACTAGTTGTTCAAGCAACACAACTCTTCTAGTTGGTTAGCCGCGGAAGAGACGATGGACGGATCGTCGGTTTTTGTGTTTGTCTTCGGGGTCCATGATTATACAAAATATATACAAATGCACACTTGTATAATCAACACATAAAAGAACATGCTAAGATCAGAAAATAAAGTTGTAAAACTTTTATACCTCATGATCTTCTACCGTATGTCCTATCCTCCTCGTGGACGTCGTGTGGGCGAAGATCCTCCACGAGTAGAAGCCTCCTAGATCGCGTTCTTCCCTTCCTTGTTCGCTGCAAACAAAGAGAAGAACCAAGCAAAACTCCTTCTCCTTTCTAGAACCGGCCACCAAGCCAAGGAGCTCGATGTAACCGTCGGCCAAGGAGTGAATGGTTGAGCGCCGGCCAACCTTGTGACAATGTTGCCGCCGGCCACCTAGAAGTTGGAGAAGCGCCGGCCACCAAGAAGTTGGAGAACCTCCGGCCACCAAGGAGCAAAGGAGGAGGAAGAGGGCCGGCCAAAGCATGGAAGAAGAGGGAGTGAGCGCCGGCCACCAAGGAGAAAAGAAGGAAACCCTAATCTCCTTTCTTGTTGCCGCCCAAACCACTTCCAAAACCCTAGCCGCCTAAAACACTTGAGAGGAAAAACCCTAATCCAAGAGAACCATCATTTCCGCCCAAGCCTTAGTCCTCTATTTATAGAATTGGGCTTAAGCCTCCTTTAATCTCCACCGTCGGATCTAGGGATTTAATCTCCACCTTCGGATCTAGGGTTTTATCCCAACCGTCGGATCTAGGGTTTCATCCCAACCGTCGGATCTAGGGTTTCATCCCAATCGTCGGATCTAGGGTTTCATCCCAACCGTCGGATCTAGGGTTTCATCCCAACCATCGGATCTAGGGTTTCATCCCAACCGTCGGATCTAGGGTTTCATCCCAACCGTCGGATCTAGGGTTTCATCCCAACCGTTGGTTTTAGAGTTTTGTTTTACATCCTTGGATCTAGGCTTCTTGAGGATTATATTAGGCTACGATAGGGACCATAAGGAGGAGTTGGATCTTTGCCACCCGATGGATCCGAACCACACAAACTTGATCCATCAATGATGTTCCATTCCACTAGAGGATCATCATTGAACTACCTCACTAACCCCCATAAATCAATATGGGCTCCATATATTATTTGTACATCCATCTCCCCGTGTTTAAGATATTGAATGTTCGTCAATTAATTGATTTACTAACCATCAATTAATTAACATCTAACTCCTCGAGTAGTATCACTCAACCTTATCATCATGTTGACCAAGTCAACCAGCTGGGTTTACATGATGAACCTTATGAGCTCCTCAAGGGGACATCATCAACCTAATATATAGGACACAGTTTCCTCCTATAATCAATGGCACACCATGTAAATAATATCATTTCCCAACTTACCGGGCATATTGATTTAATCCATTTAAATCTCACCCTTTGGTAAATCAAAGAAATAAATACTAAGTACATGTGCCCGTTATTATATCGGGATTAAGAGCATGTACAACATAATATCCGAGGTCCGATTCAATTATGTAGTCAGCAATAAATTGAATCACCTCTATGTCGGTCCTGCTCAATACACCTATGTGTACTAGTGTAACTCTATGTTCAAGATAAAACAATACCAAGCTACACAACAACCATGCCAATGGTTTGTCCAAAACCATCTTGGTTGTGAGCCTCTACTTATATTCTACAAGATACTGATAACATGATCTTCTGTGCCACACCAAGCACCATGTTATCTACAATGTAAAATATTAGACAATATGCACACATATAATAAATATATAAAGTGAAAACAATGATCATGTGATTCTTGTTTCAAAATAAAAATGTTCATAGAAAAAGAGCTAGGCTTTCAGTATACATTCCAACAATCTCCCACTTATACTAAAAGACTATGTTGTCATCACACTGCCATACATCTGATCCCCATGTCCTCCACATGCCTATCAAACGCTTTCGCTGGAAGGGCCTTAGTGAATGGATCCGCCAGGTTATCCTCTGATGCAATCTTGACGACAGCTACTTCTCCTCGCTTTACGATCTCTCTTATCAGGTGGTACTTGCGCTCTATGTGTTTACTCGCCTTATGGGCACGTGGTTCCTTCGAGTTTGCAATTGCACCACTGTTATCACAATAAATTGTGATAGTTCTGGGCAAACCAGGAATCACATCCAAGTCCATCAAAAAGTTCCTGAGCCATACAGCTTCCTTGCCTGCCTCAGAGGCTGCCACATACTCAGCTTCCATGGTAGAGTCCGCCACGCATTTCTGCTTGACACTCCTCCATACTATGGCTCCACCTCCAAAAGTAAACACAAACCCCGAGGTAGACTTACTCTTGTCCCTATCTGATTGGAAATCCGAATTCGTGTAACCCACAGGGACTAATTGATGTGCCCGGTAAACCAGCATATAATCCCTAGTCCTTCTCAGGTACTTCAATATATGCTTTATCGCAATCCAATGTCCCTGTCCAGGATTACTCTGATATCTGCTAACCATGCCCACGACAAAGCAGATATCTGGTCTCGTACATAGCATAGCATACATGAGGCTTCCTACTGCCGAAGCATAAGGGACCGCCTTCATGTCCTCTATCTCCTTTGATGTTTTGGGACACATCTCTTTAGATAAAGGTACTCCATGCCTAAAAGGTATAAAACCTTTCTTGGAGTTCTGCATGCTAAAACGAGCAAGGATAGTGTCAATGTATGAAGCTTGAGATAAGCACAACATCCTTTTCTTGCGATCCCTTATAACTTTGATCCCAAGGGTGTGTCCCACTTCTCCCAAGTCCTTCATGTCAAACTGTTTGGACAACCATACCCTTACGTTTGATAACACTTTGATATTGTTGCCAACTAACAAAATGTCATCTACGTATAGTACAAGAAACACCACTACGTTTCTGTCACATCTCTTGTATACACAAGGCTCATCCGAACTTTGAATAAATCCATATGACTGGATTACCTCATCAAAGCAGATGTTCCAAGATCTAGAAGCTTGCTTCAATCCATAAATGGACCGATTAAGCTTACATACAAGATGCTCTTTGCCTTTAGCAATGAATCCCTCTGGTTGCCGCATATAGATGTTCTCCTCAAGACTTCTGTTAAGGAAAGCTGTCTTGTCATCCATTTGCCAAATCTCATAATCCATATGATCAGCTATAGATAAGAGAATCCGGATAGACTTAAGCATAGCTACCGGCAAAAAGGTCTCCTCATAATCGATGCCCTCTTTCTGAGTATACCCTTTCGCAACAAGCCTAGCTTTGAAGGTCTCAACCTTCCCGTCTACCCCTCTCTTTCTCTTGTAGATCCACTTGCATCAAATGGCTTTTACACCATCGGGTGGCTCTACTAGCTCCCAGACCTGATTAGAATCCATAGATTCTATCTCTGAATTCATCGCTCTTTGCCAAGATACCGCATCTCTATCTTGGAGTGCCTCGTCGTATGTCTAGGGATCAGGTTCATGTTCACCAGGGACTAAGTCCGAAGACTCTCCCAAAAACATGAATCTCTCGGGTTGTCTAACAACCCTCCCACTACGACAAGGTGCCTCCTGTGTATGCTCTGTGACACGCGGTGCAGTGACTTGTGGTATCTCCTCTTGTACCGGTGGTACTAAAGTCGGGACTTCCCCTATCAACTCCTCAAGAATAATCCTACTCTTGGGCTTGTGGTTCATTACATAATCCTCCTCTAGAAATCTGGCGTTCGTGCTAACGATCACCCTCTGATCACTAGGATTATAAAACAAACCACCTTTCGTTCCCTTAGGGTAGCCAACAAACATGCACACTTCTGTACGAGGTTCCAACTTACTAGCATCAGCCTTCAGCACATGTGCTGGACTCCCCCATATCCGAATATGTCTCAGACTAGGCTTTCGCTCAGTCCACAATTCTACAGGGGTAGAAGGTACTGATTTAAATGGAACCAAGTTCAGAGTATACATTGCCGTATCCAGTGCATACCCCAAGAACGAAATAGGTAATTCAGAATAACTCATCATCGATCTGACCATCTCCATAAGAGTCCTATTCCTTCGCTCCGCTACACCATTCTGCTGGGGTGTGCCAGATGCAGACAATTGGGATTGAATCCCAGCCTCTGATAAGTAATTCCTAAACACTCCCAAGAGGTACTCTCCACCACGATCAGATCATAGGGTCTTGATACTCTTACCTTGACGGTTCTCCACATCAGCCTTGAATTCTTTGAACCTGTCAAAGCATTCAGACTTGCGGTGCATCAAGTAAATGTATCCATATCTTGAATAATCGTCTATAAAAGAGATGAAATATTCAAAACCACCTCTTGCCTGGATAGACATAGGACCGCACAAATCAGAATGAACCAATTCTAACACATCTTTGGCTCTATACCCCTTTGCCTTGAAAGGCCTCTTGGTCATTTTACCTTCCAAGCAAGATTCGCAGGTTGGGAGATCCTCCACCACTAATGAACCCAAAGGTCCATCAGCTATCAACCTTTGAATTCTACTTAGGTTAATATGACCAAGCCTTAGATGCCAAAGTTATGTCTGGTTCATTTGCGAAGGTTCTTTTCTCTTATTAGACTTAGAAGATGAGTTATTGACTTCTATATGCCTCGTGGGAGTTTTCAGTTCAAGAGTATATAAATTGCCAACCAATGTACCAGAACAGATAATCTCCCTATTCCTTTTTATAACCACTTTGTCATTAAAAGAAATAGAATATCCATCCATAAACAATTTAGAAACTGAAATTAAATTCTTTCTAAAAGTAGGTACATAAAGACAATTTCTCAAAACCAAAACTTTATTCCTATCAAAAGATAAATAAACGTCTCCCCATCGCAATAGCCGCCACCTTCAAGCATTGCCCATGAAGATGGTAATCTCTCCTCGCCTAGTCGTCGGGTTTCTGGAACCTCGCAAAGTATTGCAGACATGATCGCTGGCTCGTGATCTACACACCGAATCGTAGATAACACCGCTAAACATGTTTCAACAACTAAACAAGAAGATATACCTTTGTTCTTTCGGTGAGGACAGCCTTCTAATGTCCATCTTGCAAGTGAAGCACTTGCCTTTCGGCTTCTTCACTCCTGCCTGAGGTCCCACTGCCACTTTCTTCGCTCCACCTTGCTTCTTCTTCTTCTTACCTTTCGGTTTAGAGGAAGAAACCTTTTGAGCGACCATGGCTTGAGCGCTTTGACGAAAAAGCCCCTCTGCCGCCTGGAGTTCTGTCAGAAGCTCCGCCAATGAATACAACCTCTTGTTCATGTTGTAGTTGAGGCGAATCGCCAAAACTCCTAGTAGAGATCAAGAATGATATCGACCTGGGTTTCCCCATCGATCTCATCTCCGAGGACTTCCATCTCATTAAGATGAGCCATCATCTTGAGAACATGATCCCTAACGGGTGTTCCCTCGATCATGGTGGTCGTCATCAAGTTTCTCATCGCCTCCTGTCTAGCCGCCCTACTCTGATGTCCGAAAAGTTCCTTGAGATTGAACATCATGGCATGATGCTTTGATGTCATGGCAAAGACATTTGACATAGATGGCAAAATATAACACCGCGCCATCTCATCTGCCATGATCCATTTCTTATAACTTTCTTTCTCCTTTTCATCAGAGTCATCGGTGGGCTTAGGAGGACAGACCTCGAAGAGTACAAATTTGTACTCCTCCGCAGTTAAGACAATATCCAGATTTCTTTTCCAATCAATGTAGTTTGTTCCAGTAAGTTTATTTTCTTTTAATATGACAACAAGTGGGTTGAAAGCCATTTGAAAAACCTAAGAATCACAATGATCAAAACATTAGATTTTAAATATTATTGATTCCTCAAAACAATAAAATTCCGAAATCAACCAACACCTCAAATCACCGATGTCACGCGGTGGACGATATCTAATTCTACATTTGTAAGAGGAGGTTTTACCCATTAATTTTATTATGTTGTCAACCTTACTTTTTGACAAATAAAATTAATAGTTGGTTCCTCTTTGGCCCTACAAATAAAAGCAATGACTCCGATGGGGAGGATACTTTTATTTGCATCTAAGTGTGCACCATTACACGATACTAAGGGAATTATTTCGGATTATGTGCCTTACCGCTGTGGAAGTACACATGCTCCTAGATAATTTCCTATAACCATTATTCGACCAAGTGATCCGCAAACAAACCCGTCCGCAGGGAGGAAGACACTCAGAGCCGACACACAAGTTTGTTGCATCACACGTCAAATTGTAATGGAGGCAACGGGAATTAATTAAAATATCCCTCTCCCACTTAGTAAATTGAAAATGAGGAATTTTAAAGCATACACAACATGCATATAAAACAAATAAGCAATAAATATGGAAAAATTAGAATTTTTTCAACTATTATGGCATTGTTCACCAATACGCATCCCGTCGTGTCGCCACCTCGTCCGCTCCATCTTTTCCCGTGCGCAAGTCACCAAAGAGATCCGAGTCGAGATATATCATTTTAATTTACATCCATCGATCCTATACTCCACGAAGGAGTGTACAAATAATCTAGATCGAAAGTAAACTAAAATGAGCGGCTAAACAATGCCGTATTTAATTACAAAAATTAAATACTAATCTAGCCTCGTCAACCCCGAGGATTCAAATAATATACATACAATCACACACAAAACAATCACATACAACCAAATAGCCATAATAGTCGGATCTTATGCCTGCAACCAAAAAGTTATCCTACGCACATCCTACTATTATTCGGCATACTCAATATATGATATGTGCATGAAAGTAATCGAATCCAAAACACACAAAACCGAAAACCTGGCTCTGATACCACTTGAAGGGAGTTGCTTCGGAGGCTCATTGGATCCCATGTCCCCGGATTAAAATTTTCACTAATGAAAGAACTAATCCGGATGGGATGAGTTTCCTTAGCACAACCAATTCGTCGTTGTGCTAACAACTTGAGTGATCGCTTGAACAAACTAGTTGTTCAAGCAACACAACTCTTCTAGTTGGTTAGCTGCGGAAGAGACGACGGACAGATCGCCGGTTTTTGTGTTTGTCTTCAGGGTCCATAATTATACAAAATATATACAAATGCACACTTGTATAATCAACACATAAAAGAACATGCTAAGATCAGAAAATAAAGTTGTAAAACTTTTATACCTCACGATCTTCTACCGTATGTCCTATCCTCCTCGTGGACGTCGTGTGGGCGAAGATCCTCCATGAGTAGAAGCCTCCTAGATCGCGTTCTTCCCTTCCTTGTTCGCTGCGAACAAAGAGAAGAACCAAGCAAAACTCCTTCTCCTTTCTAGAACCGTCCACCAAGCCAAGGAGCTCGATGTAACCACCGGCCAAGGAGTGAATGGTTGAGCGCCGGCCAACCTTGTGACAATGTTGCCGCCTGCCACCTAGAAGTTGGAGAAGCGCCGGCCACCAAGAAGTTGGAGAACCGCCAGCCACCAAGGAGCAAAGGAGGAGGAAGAGGGCCGACCAAAGCAAGGAAGAAGAGGGAGTGAGCGTCGGCCACCAAGGAGAAAAGAAGTTGTTGGGGTCGGATCGGTACGAATGGCCGGCTAGAGGGGGGTGAATAGCCGTCGTTCGTTGGATGTCGTAATTCGCTCGTCTACAAAACATTAGCGCAAGCGGAAGAAATAGACTAAGACAAGCAAATAGAAATAAAACACAGACAATACAAACACGGAGATGTAACGTGGTTCACGGCTACGCCGCTAATCCACGGTCCGATTCGTCCACGGTGAATCACTCCGCAATCTATCCACTAGATCTCTCCTTTGCACAACGCTAGGTGGAGGTAACCTCTTTACAACAACACTCCTCTTACAAATATAATGAAAATAAGCTTGGGTAAGAGGATGGAAAGCTTTAGGGATCTTTGGGAGAGTGTTAGAGTGTAAGCATTAGCCTCCCAAACCCTTACCCCCTTCCTTTTTATAGAGGAAGAGAGTTTCTTCATCGATGGCACCCAGAGTCTTGCCGATTGCTCAATAACGGCCGCTTTCCACGTTGGATACTATCCAATCCAGATCGACATCACGATCGATGGCACCCATCGATCGTGATGTCAACCGGTCGAGTCCTCAACGAGGCTTGGCGCGATCGATATCAAGCCATCATCGATCGCCCATACCGCGATCCGGCAATGATCAGATCAACATGATTCAGCCATATTAGACCAGTCGATCGAACCATCGACTCAGAGCAGTCGACTGTCGTGACATGGTATGTTGGGTTTTTCCGAGCCGCAAAAACCGCTTTTTGCGTTGCGGAAACCTCGGAAGCCCCGGCCACGGATCCGTGCGAAGATGTATTAAAAACAAAACATGTATGTGCTTACTAAAAACCCTAGATCTACCTTAGATCTAAGAGGTGAGATCATTACCCTCGATGCGACGCCCTTCGCTTATCCCGCTCGTCCAAAAGGTTCGCCGGAACTCGAGAGTGTCAAGTGTACACTCCTCTATCGGTATCCACACAAGCAATAGGTGGAGAAAAGCATCCTAGAGTGTGCTAGCACCCCTTGGACGTTCATGGATAGATGAGGAAGAGAGAGCTTGAGGGAAGAGAGGAGGAAGAAGATGAAGTTACACAACTTCACTTCACATCATCCATAACCCACTATAAGGGGGTTACATGCATGCATGTAACTCCAAGAGCCAATGGCTCTGGACCACATACATCACTATGTATAAGTCCTAACAAATCTGTTGCTCTTTCGCTATGTCCACTAAAGGGAGTCTTGGTCATCTTGCCTAAAAGGCAAGACTCGCATGTCTCATATGATTCAAAATCAAATGAGTCTAGCAGCCCATCCTTATGGAGCTGAGATAAGCGACTCTCATTTATGTGACCTAAGCGACAATGCCAGAGATAGGTTTGGTTCAACTCATTTGACTTGAACCTCTTGGTACTTATGTTATAGATAGGGCTCTCTAAGTCTAGAAAGTAGAGTCCGTTCATTAGAGGTGCACTACAATAGAACATATCATTTAAATAAACTGAACAACATTTGTTCTTTATTATAAATGAAAATCCTTTCTTGTCCAAACAAGAAACTGAAATGATGTTCTTAGTTAAGGCAGGCACATAACAACATTCATCTAATTCTAGTACAAGCCCAGAGGGCAGAGATAGATCATAAGTTCGAGAAGAACCCTTGCTCCATTGCCTACTCGTGAGGTCCACCTCGCCTTTGTCAATGCCTTGCTATTTCTCACCGCACATTGGTACAAATGTGAGATGCACATCCTATCTAATACCCATGATGAAGAAATAGATAGATTGACTTCTATAACATTTATACCAAGTAGAAGTCTCACTTCTTCTTCTTAAGATCTGGTATGCTCGATTCACGCTTCCAGTGTCCTGCTTCCTTGCAGAAGAAGCAAGCCCCTTCCTTGGCTACCCCTCCTTTGGGTTTAAGTTCTTTGCCTTTGCCCTTGGCTTGGGACTTTCCCTTACCTTTAGGCTTGCCCTTGCCTTTCTTCTTTTGCACCATCAAAATGGTGTCAGTTTTACCCTTCTTAAGGTTAAGCTCAGCAGTTCTCAACATGCTGAGCATTTCAGGCAATGACTTATCAATTTCATTCATGTTATAATTCATGACAAATTGATTGAAGGCTTGTGGCAAAGATTGCAAGATTAGGTCAGTGGCCAGCTCTTGGCCAAGTGGGAATCCCAGCCTTTGTAGGTTTTCTACGTACCCAATCATTTTGAGTACATATGTACCTACGGGAGTCCCTTCTTGCATCTTGGACCCAAATAATGCCTTAGAGACTTCATATCTCTCATGCCTAGCTTGTCCTTGATATAGTTGACGAAGATGTCCAACCATATCATAAGCATTCATGAACTCATGTTGCTTCTGAAGCTCAGAGTTCATGGTCGCGAGCATTAGACATGACACATCTAATGCATCATCTTGATGCTTCTTGTAAGCATCTTTGTCAGCTCGCAAGGCATTGGCAGGAGGTGCCTCCGGAATGGGCTGCTCCAGGACGCTGACTTCCTTTCTTGGGTGAGAACAATTCTCGTGTTCTGTACGATCAGAAATTTGCTCCATTGAGCTTGTCCTTCTGGACGATCAGGAGAGAGAGTGTTCGTGTTTGTCGACATAGTTATCTACAACATATAATGCAGAGAATTAATATCATATTCCTTTTATCATTTAATTAGGCCTTTAATCAAATGATGCTCCCACTAAATTATAGGAATTTTGTAGAATCGAGTTATGGATGTGGTCAAACCACTTTTACTAGATTCATACAAACTAGCTATAATTCTTGTGGGACAAGATCCACATCATACTAAGCCTTGAGTTAGCTTTGGCTAAATCGCCCAAGACTTAGTACGATCGGTGGGTAACACATTACCGATTACATCTCTATGCAACTCTTGTTTATAGGATTAAGACCCACATTTACAAAAGACCTTGAGTTAGCTTTGGCTAAATCGCCCAAGATTTAGTGTAAATGTGATCTTAACCTATCTTTCCAACGATTGGAATATGCCTATAGTTCTACTCGATCCAATTGAGTTAACTAGTTTTGCTCAATCTAATTGAGCTTACTCTAACCCGAGTCGTGATAGGCGGGACCAAGATTGTCCCTCCGCACCCTACCAAGATAATATGCGTTGCTCTGCTTTGGCAGATTCAACAACAACAAATGATCGAGGTAGTGATGGGTATCAAGGCTCGGTAGGCATTTTTCGAGTTGATTCGATTATGATCTAATCTAATCGTTATGTGTATCTTATACGCATTTAGGCCTTTATTATCCTATATTAGCATGCATCATATACATACATGCTTCGCACGTGGCTCTGATACCACTGTTGGGTTTTTCCGAGCCGCAAAAACCGCTTTTTGCGTTGCGGAAACCTCGGAAGCCCCGGCCACGGATCCGTCCGAAGATGTATTAAAAACAAAACATGTATGTGCTTACTAAAAACCCTAGATCTACCTTAGATCTAAGAGGTGAGATCATTACCCTTGATGCGACGCCCTTCGCTTATCCCGCTCGTCCAAAAGGTTCGCCGGAACTCGAGAGTGTCAAGTGTACACTCCTCTATCAGTATCCACACAAGCAATAGGTGGAGAAAAGCATCCTAGAGTGTGCTAGCACCCCTTGGACGTTCATGGATAGATGAGGAAGAGAGAGCTTGAGGGAAGAGAGGAGGAAGAAGATGAAGTTACACAACTTCACTTCACATCATCCATAACCCACTATAAGGGGGTTACATGCATGCATGTAACTCTATTGGCTCTTGGTCTCCCTCATGAGGTGGCACCCCATGATGTGTCCATGATGATGTGGAACATCATCATTGGCCGGCCATGCCAAGTCATCATCATGACATGGCATTTAGTCAAGTCAAACTTGACCTTTCATCTTCCCTCTCAAGTCAAGTCAAACTTGACCTCATATCTCCCATGGTTGATCAAATCCAACCATTTGATTCAAGTCAATTTAATTTAATGAATCTCTATTCATTTAATTTAAATTGATTTGATGAATCAAATCTAAATTAGACTCATTCAACACTTGAATCAACTTGAGTCTAACTCAATTAGTCTAATTTGGATTACTCTTAATCCAATTTGGTTCATCCCATGAAGCTAATCCTCATGGTTCATCATATGAACCTAATCTCCATCTAATTGCCCTTATGTGTGTGACCCTCTAGGTTCTTGTAACGTTGGCAATGTCCCTAAACCGATTTAGGAACATAAGCAATGAGCGGTATCTAGCAACACATCATTGCTACCCAAGTTACAAGAATGTTGAGCTCCAACATCACCTTTGTGACTAATAATTGTGACTCTCACAATATGTGACAATGTCCCTCTATCCTTGACATCTAGATTGACCAATTGAGGCATAGACCGTGTCATCCTCGGTACAATCTAAATCTTGAACCCCAAGTAGACTCACTCTAATCAAATGAGCTCAATATCTCATATTGACTCATTTGGGCATGGCCATGCACTTCGTGGTCTCACTCTATCAAGAATATCGATGTCACCCCTATCATATAGGAGGGATAGATCCCATCTACATCACTCACATCCCTCCGCATAATTTATTACATACCCAGTAATCGCCTTTATAGTCCACCCATTTACGGGTGACATTTGACGAAGCCAAAGTATGCAACTCCTTATGTAGGGAACCATGGTGACTTCAGGTCTAAGGACTAATAGTCATACTAATAGCCACATGAGAAAGTATATGATACTCATATAACGATCCATGATACTTTCTCATGGCGGGTCATTCAGTATACATTCTCCAATGCATACCCATGTGTCAACTTGATATCTCATATCCATGACTTGTAAGATCAAGTCATCTTGTTGACCTACATGCTAGTCTCTACGCATTAACATTGTCCCTGAATGTTAATACTCGACTAGGAATGATTAAGAGTAGTGTTCTCTATATCATCTCATTATCGATTCAACCAATCGATTTATATAGATAAGAACCTACTACTCAAGGACATTATTATATTTAGTTATTTGGCACCAATACAAGTAAATATAATAACCATGCCTTTATAAATAGGAATATGATACAATAAAGTCCATACAATAATCATCACATGATTGACTCTAGGGCTTTCACTAACATGGTAGTCGACTGGTGTCGGAAAAACTCATCCGACACTTGGCCAAATGGCCAAGTTTCACCTAAGAGCTACCCTTCCCGGGTTACAATCGCTCACTCTCATCCCTTGGAGTCCCTCGCCCTCGAAGTTCTCTTCGTTTGCGGCCACGTCCCTCGGCAGCATCAGGCGCACGGCTCTGCAATGCTCCTTCGCGTCTCTTGCCTCGAAGTCTACTTCCTCCGACTTCACTCCAAGCTCCTCGTCTGGCGTTCCCTCGGATGCTCCAAGCGCACGGCTTCCGCAAAGCTATCCTTCACCGACTCAAGGCACGAGTCATGAGATGTGAACCTCGCCATGGCTCCATGTGCGAATTACTAAGTCCTGCACGACTTCAACACACATATCAAATCAACATATCAAACTAACTTAAACCCTTTGCCACACCATCAAAACCATATTACGGCAAGAGATTGCCCTAACAATCTCCCCCTTTTTGATGTGTGGCAATCCGTTTAAGTTAGGTAAAAACATTTGATATAAACTTTAAAGGAAAGAAAGCATGTAAACACATAATCATGATATAGCAACATGCAACTCCCCCTTAATCCATGAAATTCCCCCTTAATTTCTCCCTATCATAAATTTCTCCCCCTTTTATAATTAACTTAAACATAATATTTTCTCCCCCTTTGACACCATCAAAAAGATTATCACTAAGTTAAAAAAGCAATACGTAAACTGGAACGAGAAAGAAAATACCACAAGTTGATTTAAAATTTGGAATTCAGCCTTTACTTCTGATATTCAGGCCATCACGATCGTTCATTGGATACGATCGGCACGTGAATTTCGGGGTTTTCTGATTTTTAGACAGAATTTCAGAAATACATTAAAAATTCCAAAAAATTCAAAAAATCATGAAATTTAGGGAACACATTTCTTTTAAGTATATCTATCAGTGAAAAATATGTTTTCATGAAAAATCATTATATTTTCACGTATTTGCCAAAAATCCAAAAGCTATAAAAACTACTAGGTTTTTTATCATAAGAGTATCCATTTTAACACCTAGTCTTGCATCCAATTGTTTCAAAACATGAATACATATATTTTAAAGTAAGAAATTGTTTTGAAAACATATGAAATATCCAACCTTGATCTTTGGGCAATATGTCTATGAATTAAACATAAGCCTTCCTCATGATTGGTCTATTTTGCTATTTTGATACTTTAAATTACCATCTAAATGCCATAGGCATTAGTGGACATTTGTATCATCCTAACATCTCACTCATGCTAAGTTTTCAATCAAGGTAGCCTATGGTGAGTGTGAGATGCATCCTAGGGGGTATTTGTATATACTTAACCAATATATTCATGCAATTCTATCATGGTTAAGTATCAACCTAACAATTAACATGATCATAATGACATATATGAATCAATTTCACATAATGATCATGAAATACATGTTTTCATCAACTAATAATCATGCATTAGGTATTATATGATGATAATAACCAAAGCATCACCTAAAGCATGATTCAAACCTATTTCTCATGATAACGTGCCAAATTTCAAAAACATAAATCATGATTGCAAACATACATAGGAATTACATCAATCATCATGATTTAAGCAATATTATCTATTTATGGGTATGTTATCATCACCCAACACTATCTAAAAAAATGTTGTCCCGTCATTCTAAGTCAACCAAAATATGATATAGGTCAATTCCATATGGTTGACTACCCTAGGGGTTTTCTAACCCTTAAGGATGGATTTTGGAACCCAAAATAAGTTCTTTCCTATTGGGTTCACTAAGTATTCCTTGGGGATCCATTTCCTAGCTATTACTTTCTTCTTATCTTGTCCCCTAGCTATAAGGCATTTGTAGGCCTTTTCATTTTTCTTTTCCTTATATCCTAGGCCTTTTTTTGTTAAAACTTGCTCTTTGGCTCCCTATGATCATATTTAATGTGTTGGAGCCAATTGTGAATTTCTCTAGGGCTTTGGTTAAATAATCTACCATTTCCCTTAAAGCCCTATTTTCCTCTATGCATGCATCACTAACATCTAATGGCACATAATTATCATGTGAGCATGCATCATCATTTAAGCTAGAAGAACTATTATCAATTAATCATGCATTTTCTAGCTTTTGTTCTAATGCCTTGATTTTATCTAGCATGTTCTTATTTTTCTTTTTCATGCCAAATAAGTCCTTAGTTAAACTAGAGATTATGGAAACTATTTTCTTAGGAGAAGCATTTGTTACCATAGTTTCCATGTCTTCTTCTTCTTCGGATGATGAGGATGTAGAAGCTCCCCCTTCATTTGAGCTCTCTCCACTTGAGCTTGATTCTTCATTTTCGGTGGAGGAGGAGCAATCCGAGTCATGAAGAGCCATTAATGCTAGGTTGGAGTAGACATGCTCTTCTTCTTCGGATGAGGAGGATGGGGCAACATCATCCCAAGTCTTGGCTTTGAGTGCCATGGCCTTCCCTTTTCCTTTTGCCTTCTTTTCTTCTTCCTTTCTCTTGCTCCCCTTCTTCTTCCTCTTTTCTTCTTTCTTTTTCTTATCTTCCTTGCTCTTGTTTAGGAGGGGACAATTATCCCTTATGTGCCCCTCTCCTTGGCAATTGTAGCATATGACCTTCCCCCTTAGTCTTCTATTCCTATCATGAGATTTATCAAATCTAAGATTCTTAAATGCACGCCTTACCTTCCTTACCATGTAGGCTTCTTCCGTGCTATCCATGGAGGAGGTAGAGGCTTCATCGGATGAGGAGGAGGGAACTTCCATCTTCTTCTTCCCCTTATTTGCCAACAAGGCTACTCCCCTTGAATTTTGGACTCTAGGCTCTTCTTGTATACCTTCAAGCCTTGTCTCATGAAGCTCCATGGTTGAAAAGAATTCTTCCAAGGTGCTCACTTCTAGATTCTTGGAGATGTAAAATGAGTCCACCATGGAGCTCCATTTTGAGGACCGGGGAAAGGCATCTATGGCCTTCATTACCATATCCCGGTTAAAGAGTTTTTCACCTACACTTGTTAAACCGGTTAGTATTTCCTTAAATCTAGAGTGTAGGGATTTTACCTTTTCTCCCTTTTCAAGTTTGATATTGGACAATTGGGAGCGAAAAATGTCTCTCCTTGCTAGCTTTGCCTCGGATGTGCCTTCATGGATTTCTATTAGTTTCTCCCACATCTCCTTGGCGCTAGCACATTCTCCTATCCTATTGACTTCTTGTTGGGGGAGGACATTGTATAAGTGGTGCTTGGCCTTTGAATTTGCCAAATATTCTTCTCTTTGCCTTTTGCTCCACCTTGATTTTTCCAATGGCTCCCCATCTTCGTTCCTAGGCAACTCGAAACCGTTTTCCATAATTAACAATATTTCAAAGTCGGTTTCGAAGAATACCTCCATTCTCTTTTTCCACCAAGAGAATTCGCCGTCGAACTTCGATGGGTGGATGTTTGAGCCGGCCATTTTTGATGTAGAGCTTGTTGCGGCGGTTAGTCCGGTGATAAGCAACCTGGCTCTGATACCACTTGTTGGGGTCGGATCGGTACGAATGGCCGGCTAGTGGGGGGTGAATAGCCGTCGTTCGTTGGATGTCGTAATTTGCTCATCTACAAAACGTTAGCGCAAGCGGAAGCAATAGACTAAGACAATCAAATAGAAATAAAACACAGACAATACAAACACGGAGATGTAACGTGGTTCACGGCTACGCCGCTAATCCATGGTCCGATTCGTCCACGGTGAATCACTCCTCAATCTATCCACTAGATCTCTCCTTTGCACAACGCTAGGTGGAGGTAACCTCTTTACAACAACACTCCTCTTACAAATATAATGAAAATAAGCTTGGGTAAGAGGATGGAAAGCTTTAGGGAACTTTGGGAGAGTGTTAGAGTGTAAGCATTAGCCTCCCAAACCCTTACCCCCTTCCTTTTTATAGAGGAAGAGGGTTTCTTCCCATTAATCACCGACCGATGACACCCATCACCGACCGCGCCGTAGTCGCTGCTCAATAACGCCGCTTCCACGCTGGATACTATCCAATCCAGATCGACATCACCGACCGATGGCACCCATCACCGATCGATGTCAACCAACAGTCCTCAACGAGGTCGACTCCATTCTGCGCCCGCACGCGACATCAATCGACCGCCGCCCTTATAGCCGATCGATTAGCCATCACCGACTACCCATACCGGGCAATGATCGATCAACTTGATTCAAATGATATATTAGACCAATGATCGAACCATCGATCAGAGCCGATCCGTGACATGGCAATGATCGCGTCGAAAACTCATCCGACACTTGGCCAAATGGCCAAGTTTCACCTAAGAGCTACCCTTCCCGGGTTACAATCGCTCACTCTCATCTCTTGGAGTCCCTCGCCCTCGAAGTTCTCTTCGTTTGTGGCCACGTCTCTCGGCAGCATCAGGCGCACGGCTCTGCAATGCTCCTTCGCATCTCTTGCCTCGAAGTCTACTTCCTCCGGCTTCACTCCAAGCTCCTCGTCCGGCGGTCCCTCGGATGCTCCAAGCGCACGGCTTCCGCAAAGCTATCCTTCACCGACTCAAGGCACGAGTCATGAGATGTGAACCTCGCCATGGCTCCATGTGCGAATTACTAAGTCCTGCACGACTTCAACGCACATATCAAATCAACATATCAAACTAACTTAAACCCTTTGCCACACCATCAAAACCATATTACGACAAGAGATTGCCCTAACAGAAGTAAACCCTAATCTCCTTTCTTGTTGCCGCCCAAACCACTTCCAAAACCCTAGCCGCCTAAAACACTTGAGAGGCAAAACCCTAATCCAAGAGAACCATCATTGCAAGTCAAGCCTTAGCCCTTTATTTATAGAATTGGGCTTAAGCCTCCTTTAATCTCCACCGTCGGATCTAGGGATTTAATCTCCACCGTCGGATCTAGGGTTTTATCCCAACCGTCGGATCTAGGGTTTCATCCCAACCGTCGGATCTAGGGTTTCATCCCAACCGTGGGATCTAGGGTTTCATCCCAACTGTCGGATCTAGGGTTTCATCCCAACCGTCGGATGTAGGGTTTCATCCCAACCATCGGATCTAGGGTTTCATCCCAACCGTCGGATCTAGGGTTTCATCCCAACCGTCGGATCTAGGGTTTCATCCCAACCATTGGTTTTAGAGTTTTGTTTTACATTCTTGGATCTAGGCTTCTTGAGGATTATATTAGGCTACGATAGGGACCATAAGGAGGAGTTGGATCTTGGCCACCCGATGGATCGGAACCACACAAACTTGATCCATCAATGATGTTCCATTCCACTAGAGGATTATCATTGAACTACCTCACCAAGCCCCATAAATCAATATGGGCTCCATATATTATTTGTACATCCATCTCCCCATGTTTAAGATATATTATTTGTACATCCATCTCCCCATCAACTCCTCGAGTAGTACCACTCAACCATATCATCATGTTGACTAAGTCAACCAGCTGGGTTTACATGAAGAACCTTATGAGCTCCTCAAGGGGACATCATCAACCTAATATATAGGATATGGTTTCCTTCTATAATCAACAACACACCATGTAAATAATATCATTTCCCAACTTACCAGGCATATTGATTTAATCCATTTAAATCTCACCCTTTGGTAAATCAAAGAAATAAATACTAAGTACATGTGCCCGTTATTATATCGGGATTAAGAGCATGTACAACATAATATCCGAGGTCCGATTCAATTATGTAGTCAGCAATAAATTGAATCACCTCTATGTCGGTCCTGCTCAATACACCTAAGTGTACTAGTGTAACTCTATGTCCAAGACAAAACAATACCAAGCTACACTACAACCATGCCAATGGTTTGTCCAAAACCATCTTGGTTGTGAGCCTCTACTTATATTCTACAAGATACTGATAACATGATCTTCTGTGCCACACCAAGCACCATGTTATCTACAATGTAAAATATTAGACAATATGCACACATATAATAAATATATAAAGTGCAAACAATGATCATGTGATTCTTTTTTCAAAATAAAAATGTTCATACAAAAAGAGCTAGGCTTTCAGTATACATTTCAACAGACACAACATCAACTAACTAACCAAGAACGAACAAAAAGTGTGCTTGAGCTCATTCATTTGGATCTATTCGATTCACATGGAGCCAAGTCACTTAATGGAAGTCAATTTTGCTTAGTCATAATTGACGACTATTCTAGGTTTACCTGGGTTAGGTTTCTTAAACACAAAAGTGATACCTTAGACCAACTCATCAACTTGTTTAAATTAATCGAAAATCAAAAGAACCTTAAAATTAAAAGACTTAGAAGCAATCATGGTGGTGAATTCGAAAACCACATGTTCACAGATTTCTGTAACCTAAATGGATAACACCATGAATTCTCGTGTCCTAGAACCCCACAACAAAATGGCCTAGTCGAGCAAAAAAATAGAACCCTACAAGAAGTCGCTAGGACCATGTTGAACGAATACAACCTACCCGATAGGTTTTGGGCATAAGCCGTTAGTACGACTTGTTATGTCCAAAATTGAATTCTTATGGTAAAGAAGCACCTTAAGACCTCATACAAAATCTGTTGGTGCAGTAGGCACCTAAGTCGAACCTGAGTTTTGATTATAGCAAATGATACAAAGTTAAGCTCATATCGTTATCTCACGAGATAAATCGAGTGTGAAGAAAAGTGCCAATGCTGGAGCTAAAGGCCAGCGACACCCGGAGGAAGTCGCGGTGGTCGAGTGACACTCGAGTGATTTCGAAGGAAGCCGAAGGAATCGAGTGAAAGGTCGGAAGTGAAAGCGACACAGTAAGTATCGAGGTAAGCTTGTGAGTGCGAGCATAAGTGAGGTCGTATCTTCCTTACGGGGATAGTCTTAAGCGTAGATCCGACCCAAGACATCTCATCGCTGGTCTAGGTCGAGATCGGATGGTCGGAGGCCGTCGAAATAATATTTTTATTTAGCTAACTTTTGATTTCAGCTAGCATCAGTCGACTGCCAGCTTGGAGGACTCGACTGCTGTCCAACAGTCGACTATCTATGGTCAGCATTCGACTGATGTTGCCATCAGTCAACTGATGATGGCCATCAGTCGATTGATGGTCAAGGATCAGCTTCGAGGAGTCAAGGCTTATCATCTCATTTCAAGGGTGGTGGTGGTCAAATCTTATTGGCTGAAGTTCCTCTCGAGAAAGGGCTCAAAGGTTATAAAAGGAGGGTTTCTCCTAGTGTTTTCTCATCAATTCTAAGCTTCCAAAATCCTCCGCAAAGCTACTACTCTCCGACAACGAAGTGTTACCTCTCCGACGCTCTAGGTTTAATTGTTTGTATTTTTTTCCGTCGGTATAAGCTTCATGATAGTTTATTTATTTATTGTCTCAGAGTTTTTATCGTAACGAGGAGAGGGGGATTGTCCCTCTACCTCAACCTTTTGGTGTTTTCTTGTATTCGATTAACTCCTACCTCCAACGAGGCGGAGTTCTTTAGTGATTTGCCCTCCGTGCGTGATCAAGGATCACTAGGGCCTTGGAGTAGTAGCCGAAGGCTACGAACCAAGTAAAAAACCATTTTTCTCTTTTTATTTGTCATTTTTCTTTCCGCTGTAATTAATTGTCTACTCGGGTTTTAACGAACGAAATGAAAGAAAAGTTTTTATCGCTATTCACCCCCCACCTTTAGCGATCCGCTCGATCCAACAATTGGTATCAGAGCCGGGGGTACTAAGATTTGGTGAAACAACCAATCTAGCTTTTTTATAGATTTTTTTTCTTTTTTTCTGTTTATTTCAAATTTATTTCATTCGATTAGTTTTTTTCTCCCGCACTACTAATCCAAGACGCGAGTCTTGGTACATTTCGATTATTTTTGTTGTTGTTAGGTTTTTCGTCTTAATTCTCTTCTTTGTTTTTGTATCAATGACCCATCTCGAGGGTTTTAGCACCGTTCGACCTCCGTTTTACAATGGAGATGACTTCCGTTATTGGAAGGGTCAGATGGAGTGCTTTCTTAAGACCCAAATCGAGATGTGGATCATAATCCAAACGGGATTCACACTTCTGACTAACGAAGTGGGTGAATCTTTGGATTATGACCAATGGACCAATGCTACAAAAAGACAAGTCGAAGCCGACGCCAAGGTAACTCAAATCCTCCAATGCGGCTTGTCCAAGGAGGAGCTTAATCGCGTCGGCCCCATCATCAGCGCAAAGGATCTTTGGACAAAATTAGTGGAGCTACACAAAGGGACTGATGAATCTAAGGTATGTAAGCGCGATCTTTTTTTAAATAAATTATATAATCTAAAAATGCAGGAACACGAAATGACGATGCAACTTCACGCTCGCGATCAAGACATAGTCAATAACCTACACGCGATCGGGCAAAAGGTCAAAAACTGTGACATTATTAGGTATGTTCTTAACTCTTTTCCTAGGACTACCTTGTGGGCATCCATGGTTGATGCCTATAAGGTATTCAAGGATCTTTCAAAACTTAGGTTAGATGAGTTATTTTCCAATTTTGAACTTCATGAGCAGTCTAACTCGGAACCCGAGAAGGGTATAACACTTTTTGCAGGTTCAAGGAAGAAAACCGCGAGCAAGCCACCCCCGAAGGAAGAAGAAGATGAGTCTGATTCGGAGGTCGACCCGGAAATGGAGGCCGAACTAATCAACCTAGTTCGGAGGATAGTCAAGGATCGAAAGCAAACCGCCACTCGACCCAACGAAGGTAAGCCTAAAAGTTCTAATATTAGGTGTTCCGAATGCAACAAGTTTGGACACATCAAGTCCGAATGCCCAAAACTCAAGAGCAAAGCACCAAAACACAAAAAGGCACTCAACGCTACATGGGAAGAAGCATCCAAGGAGGAAGATGATGATCGCGTCCTCATGGCTAAATCGGTTGAAATGGAGATAGAGTCGGAACCGAAACATGAATCTGAAACCGAAGACGAGTCGGACTGCGAAGCGCTATTCAAGACAAGCCACGGATACGCATCCGGTTCAAAAGATACACTCAAGTTAAGTCGATCCCTTATTAGCACACTTTATAATGCAATTATGTTCTTAACCAGGAAATTAGCTAAGTCCGAGTCCAAGGTCGAGATCCTGGTTGAGGAAGTTAAACTCCTCAAACACAAGGTCTCCCTAACCTCTTCGACTAGTTGAGTTCGAGAGGATGACTCAACTCTGGTTGAAAAGCTCGAAGTTGAGAACTCACTCTTGAAGAGTCAAGTCGAAGATCTTAGGAACACATTGGAAAGGTTTACTTTGGGATCCAAAGGACTTGACCTCCTACTTGGATCGCAAAGGGTCATGTACAACAAGGCTGGACTAGGGTTTAGCTCAAATACGACCAACAAGTCGTATATGTCGATTGTAAGTCGACATAAAAAATGTGTCCAAGCATGGGTCCCTAAGACCACCATGATTTCAAACTTAGGATCGAACCAGTACTGGGTTCCCAAGGACCAAATCCACTATGTGGAGAGACCGAACCGATTCAACGGTCCAGGGGGATCCAGTACAAAACTTGTTTGTATTTTAACTTAGAAATTGCATGCTTAGGTTCTTTATTTAGTTTGATTTTTCTTTTTAGAATGGTTTGATAGGACTATAACTCGTGAATACTTGATAACATAGTATCAGGACGCGGCGAGATGATAGTATGCTAGGAAAGCAAAGTCTTGTGTATTCATGCTATATAAGGTGTATCTAGTTCGGTGCACTTGACCGAGTGGAACTAGCTGAAGCTACCTCGCCGTATCCTATACTAGTTAGACCAGGAAGTGGGTTTAGGTAAGTCAAGTCTCTATTTTCTTGAAAATGGCTTTGTCTAAGGAAGTGGTCGTTGTTCCGATCAAAGAAGGCATCTGTGCCTCGCCACGACCTAGAAGCCATGATCTTGAAAAGGTGACTTGATGAGCCTAAGGTCAAATCTAAATCTAACGCAAGGTTGACAAGTGTTCAAATCATTAAATTTAAATCAAGTAAAATTGGAAGTCATCTCACAAGAACATATAGGGTTAACATGTTTAATCATGTAGACATGGGTGAGATGATTTAGGTTAATAATCTTCAACCAATCTTTAATAAATCCAATATCCAATCCAACTACCTTGCGTGTAGGATCAATGGATGTTGGACAGTGGTTGCTCTCGACACATGACCGGGGATCAACTCAAGTTTTCGAAGCTTCGATTCAAACGACAAGGATCGGTAGCCTTCAGAAACAATGGCAAGCTCAAAATCATCGGATCAGGTGATATTGAGCTCAACTCTAACTTTATTATTCAAAATGTCTTATTGGTAGAAAATTTTCAATATAATTTACTTAGTGTACGCCAATTGTGTGATAATAACTATAAGGTCATATTTCTAGAAAATGAATGCATAGTTAATACAAATGAAACTTCTAAAACAATCCTTAAGGGAACCATAAATAACAATATTTACAAAATTAATCTAACTAACTCCTCAACCAAGTGTCTTATAACACGGCAAGAGGAATCATGCTTGTGGCACCGACGAGTCAGTCACTCACACCCAAGACTCATCCACAAGATGAGTTAGAGTGACTTAGTCAAAGGTTTGCCTAACCTCAATAACTTGAACAATAAAATATGTAATGCTTGTCAACAAGGTAAAAAATTTAGGACACAACATCAACTAACTAATCAAAAACAAACCAAAAGTGTTCTTGAGCTCCTACACATGGATCTATTTGATTCACACGGAGCTAAGTCACTTAATGGGAGTAAATTCTGCTTAGTCATAATTGATGACTATTCTAGATTTACTTGGGTTAGGTTCATCAAACACAAAAGTGATACCCTAGATCAATTAATCAACTTATTTAAACTAATAGAAAATCAACAAAACCTTAACATCAAAAGACTTAGGACTGATCATGGTGGTGAATTCGAGAACCATAGGTTTACAGAATTCTGTAACATAAATGGATACCACCATGAGTTCTCTTGCCCTAGAACCCCACAACAGAATGGACTAGTAAAACGTAAAAATAGAACCCTACAAGAAGCCGCTAGGACAATATTAAACGAGTATAACCTACCCGATAGGTTTTGGGCGGAAGCCGTAAGTAGAGCATGCTATGTCCAAAATATGATCCTTTTGGTAAAGAGGCACCTTAAGACCTCATACGAGTTTTATCACGATAAAATACCTAACATCAAGTACTTTAGGGTATTTGGGTGTAAGGTACATATCCTAAACATTAAGGATTACCTATGGAAATTTACATCCAAAACCTCGACCGGAATCTTTCTAGGATACTCGACTATAAGTAGAGCTTATAGAGTATATAACCATGACACCCTTAGAGTCGATGAGACTATCAATGTAGTGTTTGATGAAGGACACGAACCTACAAAACCCCCGGCAACCCCAATTAGCAAGCCAAGTCATACCAGACCTAACTCTAATCCGGATATCAAGTCTAGTATTAATCCTAACCTAAGTCAACCAAATCATTCTATCGACCAAGTGGTAGAAGACTCTAGTCAAACTAGGACTCAAACGAGTCATCCTATTGACCAAGTGGTAGATGACCCAAACCCAAATTAAACTAGGACTCAAACCAATCATCCTATCGACCAAGTGATTGGTGATCCAAGTCTAGGAGTTCGAGCTAGAGCCTCATATAGAAACCTTAGTCAAATCTCCTTGATTTCCAAAATTGAACCCAAAACTATTGACCAAGCTCTTCTTGATCCCGATTGGATTATTGCAATGCAAGAAGAGCTGGCTCAATTCACTAGGAACGAAGTATGGGAATTAGTACCACCACCTAAAGATAAAACAATTGTTGGAACAAGGTGGGTGTTTAGAAATAAACTTGATGATAAAGGTGAAGTAGTTAGAAATAAAGCTAGACTAGTTGCTAAAGGGTTTAGTCAAGTCGAAGGTTTAAATTACGACGAGACCTATGCTTCAGTAGCTAGGTTAGAGCCCATTCGAATGTTATTAGCATACGTAGCACATCGAGGATTCAAGTTGTTTCAAATGGATGTAAAGTCAGCATTCTTGAATGGATACATTAAAGAAGAGGTTTATGTTAGTCAACCCTCCGGTTTCGAAAGTCTGAATAAACCTGACCATGTTCTTAGGTTAAAGAAAGCTCTCTATGGACTTAAACAAGCTCCTCGATCTTGGTATGAGAGGCTTTCGATTTATCTTAAGTCCAAAGGATTTAACCAAGGTGTAGTTGACCCAACTCTTTTCGTAAAAACCATAGGTAAAGACATATTCATAGCCTAAATCTACGTAGATGGTATTATTTTCGGAACCACCAACTTGATCCTACTGAATGAATTCATTTCACTTATGGAAAGTGAATTTGAAATGAATTTAGTAGGTGAGTTAAGTTTCTTCTTAGGTCTACAAATTAAACAAACTAAAGATGGAATATACCTACATCAACGCAAATATACTAGGGAATTAATTAAACGCTTTGGAATGCAAGATGCTAAAATTATTAATACCCCAATGACAACTAATGTGAATATAGAAGAAGATGTAATCGAAAATTCAATTGATTTAAAATACTATAGGAGCATAATAGGGAGTCTCCTTTACTTAACTGCAAGCCGATCTAATATCCTATTTGCAGTAAGTATGTGCGCAAGGTTCCAAACCTGTGCCAAGGAGTCTCACATAACTCTAGTCAAGCGTATTCTTAGATATCTAAAGGGTACACTTAATGTCGATATTTGGTACCCTAGATCTACCGAGTTTGAACTAACCGGCTACTCCGATTCAGACTATGTTGGTAGTAAGCTCAATAGAAAGAGTACGAGTGGTTGTTGCCAACTTCTCAGCTTGAGTCTAGTAAGTTGGTGAAGTAGGAAGCAACACTTTGTTGCCTTATCTACCACCGAAGCCAAATACATCACGATAGGTGAGTGTGTTACTCAGCTTCTTTGGATGAAGCACACTCTCTGAGACTTTAAGTTAGATTTTATAAACACTAAACTTCACATAGATAACATTAGCTCAATTAACCTAACGAAGAATCCAATATGTCATTCTAGGACCAAACATATAGAGTTCAAACATCATTTCATTAGAGAACATGTGGCCAACGGAGTGATACAACTCGAATACGTCGAATCGAAGTTCAACTTGGCAGACCTATTTACTAAACCCCTACCCGAAGCCGAATTCAGTCTATTAAGATGAAAATTGGACATGTGCGTAATAGAATAGGAACTTGCAGATTATATTTTCTTACTACTATTTCTTAATTTTCATTTTCATGGAACTAGCATAGGACATACCTTAGATATCATGCACCTATGGATTTAAGGAGCCAATACATCTCACAACACATAGGACTAATGTGTTTGTGTACTTAGCCACGTAGATGGGCGTGAGATGTTAGGACCTTACTCCTGGTTCTAGATGTAGAGCTAGTGCATCGCCATGAACCACGGAGTATAATCATACATATTAACTGACTCTTACGAGTACTGGTTGATCTCTCATATCAATCAAGTCAAATATGAGTCGAACATTTTATAGATGAGGTTATTTTCAGTATATTATTTTCAAAATAATATGGAACATGCTTGGACTTTAAAATAAATATCTATATTTGTTTTTCACACACCCCCACTCTTTTTGATATATGGCAAAAGGGGGAGAAAAAGACCAAAAGTTAAGGGATCAAATTTTTTGAAAAAGCTCAAAAGTTAAGGGATCAAAATTTTTGATAACTTAACTGATCAAAATTTTTGATAACTTAACTCACTTCATATTTATTCACATGGCCAAAAGTTAAGTAAATGTTCACTTAACTTTAAGTTTTGAAAATTTACTTAACTTGTTTTTGTTAACAAAAAGGAAGTAAAGGCCAAGTTAAGAGAATTCTTAACTTAAACTTATTTTTAAACACTATGGCCACATGTTAATGCTTTACTTAAGAAAGGGGGAGAAAGGGCCAAGTTAAGAAGTCTTCTTAACTTAAACATTTTACTAAGGCTAACTTTAAGTAATGTTAATTACTTAAACTCTTCCTAAATAGAAATCATCAAGGAGGAGGATTAAGGTCTTCTTTCAAGACTCACCCTCGGTCAAGGGGGAGGTTTCCCCAAGGGGGAGTACTTGAAGAAAATCCTTACTACTCCTACTTAATCCTTTTATTATTGTTTCTCATGCACATTATTATTCATTCATTCTATTTTCTTAACTTTGTATGTGGGTTTGCCATAGATCAAAAAGGGGGAGATTGTTGGTGCAGTAGGCACCTAAGTCGAATCTGAGTTTAGATTATAACAAACGATACAAAGTTAAGCTCATATCGTTATCTCACGAGCAAAATCGAGTGTGCAGAAAAGTACCAACACTAAAGATGAAGGCCAGTGACACCCAGAGGAAGCCGCGGTGGTCGGGTGACACTCGAGTGATTTTGGAGGAAGCTGAAGGAATCGAGTGGAAGGCTAGAAGCGAAAGTGACACAGTAAGTATCGAGGTAAGCTCGTGTGTGCGAGCGTAAGTGAAGTCGTATCCTCCTTACGGGGATAGTCTTAAGCGTAGATCCGACACAAGACATCTCATCGGTGGTCTAGGTCGAGATCGGACGGTCGGAGGTCGTCGAAATAATGTTTTTGTTTAGCAAACTTTTGATTTCAGCTAGCATCAGTCTACTATCATCTTGGAGGACTCGACTGCTGTCCATCAGTCGACTATCTGCGGTCAACATTCGACTGATGCTGCCATCTGTCGACTGATGATGGTCATCAGTCGACTGATGGTCAAGGATCAGCTTCGAGGAGTTAAGGCTTATCACCTCATTTCAAGGGTGGTGGTGATCAAATCTTATTGGCTGAAGTTCCTCTCGAGAAGGAGCTCAAAGGCTATAAAAGGAGGGCCACTCCTAGGTTTTTCTCATCAAATCTAAGCTTCCAAAAGCCTCCGCAAAGCTACAACTCTCCGACAATGAAGTGCTACCTCTCCGACGCTCTAGGTTTAATTGTTTATATTTTGTTCCATCGGTATAAGCTTCATGTCAGTTTATTTCTTTATTGTCTCGGAGTTTTTATCGTAACGAGGAGAGGGGGATGTTGGGATGTATACCGAAAAGTCTATCTTTCATATGAACATCTTTATTTTGAAATAAGAATCACATGATCATTGTTTTCATATTTATGGTTATGCATATTGTCTAATACATTACATTGTAGATAACATAGTGTGTGGTGTCACACGGGAGATCATGTTATCAACTCCTTGTAAAGTATAAGTAAAGGCTCACAACCGAGATGGCATTGGACAAACCATTGGTATGGTTGTAGTGTGATTTGGTATTGGTTTGTCTTGATCATAGAATAACACTAGTACACTTTGTGTGTATTGAGCAGGACCGACTTAGAGGTGATTCGATTTATTGCTGACTACATAATTGAATCAGACCTCACATATGTACATGCTCTTAATCCCGACATAATAACGGGCACATATACTTAGTATTCAATTTTTTGATTTACCAATGGGCGAGATTTATAGATTAAATCGATAGGCTCGGTAAGTTGGAAAATGATATTATTTATATGGTGTGCCATTGATTATAGGAGGAAACCGTGTCCTATATATTAGGATGATGATGTCCCCTTGAGGAGCTCATAGGGTTCATCATGTAAACCCTGCACGTGGACTTGGTCCGGCATGATGATAAGGATGAGTGGTACTACTCATGGAGTTAGATGTGGATTAATTAATGGTCAGTAAATTAATTAATCGACGGACATTCGAGATTTTAAACACGGGGAGATAAATGTACAAATATTATATAGAGCCCATATTAACTTATGAGGGTTGGTGAGGATCAATGATAATCCTTTAGTGGATTGGATTATCATTAATGGATTGGACTTTATGTGGGTTTGATCCATTGGGTGGCCAAGATCCAACTCCTCCTCATGGTCCCTATTGTAGCCTATTAAAACCTCATGAAGCCTAGATCCAATGGATGAAAACAAAACTCTAGATCCAACGGTAGAGATTAAATCTCTAGATCTGACGGTTGAGATTAAATCTCTAGATCCGACGGTTGAGATTAAATCCCTAGAACCAATGGTGGAGATTAAAACAAGGCTTATCCCTAACTCTATAAAAGGAGAGGCTAGGGTGGGCGGCAAGAAGAATTAGAAACAAGATAGGATTAGGGTTGGGCGGCAAGGAGCTTGGAGGCTAGGGTTTTGGAGTTTGGTTTGGGCGGCCACAAATAAGGAATTTGTTTCCTTTCTTCTTCTTCTTCCTTAGGTGGTCGGCGCCCTTCCTTCTTCTTCTCCCCTTGGTTTGGCCGATGTCCAACCTTCTCCCCTTAATTTTTGGCCGGAGCTTAGGGTCTTCCCCTTGTAGCTTTTGGCCGGCCCTCTTCTTCATCTCCTTGTTCTCCTTCTTGGCCGACGGCAAGCACCAAGCTTGGAGCAGTGTGGTTGGTTGAAAGAAGGAGAAGTGCTTTGTTTCTATACTTCCTCTTGTTCAGAGTGAGCAAGGAAGGAAGATTGGTGATCTAGGAGCTTCGACTTTTACAAGATCATCGCCCACACGACGTCCAAAAGGAGGAAGGACATACAATAGAAGATCAAGAGGTATAACGTTTGTTTATATTCTTTTGTAACATGTCTATATTTGTTCTTCAATCATATGTATGTTATATATTCTGTTTTGTGGATAAAATAACTTGGACCCCGAATATAGACACAAAAGTCGGTGATCCGTACATCGTGTATTCCACGGGTATTCGTAGAATAGAGGTTGGTGGCTTGAACAACAAGTTTGTTCAAGTGACCACTCTAATCGAATAGCACGACAATGAAACGGCTGTTTGGGTGATCCCTTTTGTCTAGGATTAATTTTTTTTAATCCGGGGATGTCGATGGGATCACCATGAACAAGTGACCAAGTTGAAGTGGGAAGCGAAGTTTCCTACCTTCAAGTGGTATCAGAGTTTCGGTTCTGGGGTAAAACCCTTCAAGTGGTATCAGAGCCACGGTTTCCGGTTTTGTGTGTTTAGGATTTGGTTACTTTTATGCACTTTTCATATAATATATGTGCCGGATAATAGTAGGATATGCGTAGGTTAACTTTTTGGTTGCAGGCATTGGATCCAACTATTATGGTCATATGTGTGTATGTGATTGTATGTGTGTAATTGTATATTTGTTGAATCCTCGGGGTTGACGAGGCTAGTATTTAATTTTTGTAATTAGATACGGCATTGTTTAGCCACTCTTTTTATTTTAGTTTACTTTCAATCTAGATTTCATGTACACTCCCTCGTGGAGTATAGGATCGATGGATGTAAATTAAAATATTTTTTTCGGCTCGGATCTCCAGATGGATTGTACATGGCATAGGGAGGAGCGGACGAGATGGCGATACGACAGAAGACATATTGAAGACAAAATCCATAATAGTTGGAAATTTTTTTATTTTTCATATTTATTGCTTATTGTTTGATATGCATGTCGTAGGCTAGAAAATTCCACAATTTCAAATTACTAAGTGGGAGAGGGATATTTTTATAAATTCCCACGTCCTCCATTACGATTTGACATGTGATGCAAACAAACTTGCGCGTCGGCTCTGAGTGCCTTCCTCGCCATCGGATGAGTTTGTTTGCGGATCACAAGGTCGAATATGGTTATAGGAAATTATTAAGGAGCGTGTGTACTTCCCCATCGGAAGGCACATAACCTGAGATAATTACCTTGGTACCGAGTAATGGTGAACACTTAGATACAAATATAAGTATCCTCCCCATCGGAGTCACTGCTTTTATTTGTAGGGCTGAAGAGGAACCAACTATTAATTTTACTTGTCAAAAGGTTAGGTTGACAAGATAGTAAAATTAATGGATAAAACCTCCTCTTACAAATGTAGAATTTGTATACGTCCACACTATCGTGGCATACGATATTCTCAGTGTTTTGAGGTGTTAGTTGATTTTAAAATTTTATTGTTTGAGGAATCAATAATTTTTTGAAATCTAATGTTTTGATCTATGTGATTCTTAGGTTTTCTTTCAAAATGACTTTCAACCCGCTTGCTGTGATACTGAAAGAAAATAAACTTACTGGATCCAACTATGTTGATTGGAAAAGGAATCTAGATATTGTCTTAACTGCTATGGAGTACAAGTATGTACACTTCAAAGAGTGTCCTCCTAAGCCTGTGAATGAGCTATAAGTCCTTGGAGTTAAGATCGATGGGGAAACCTAGGTCGATATCATTCTTCAGTCGATAGAAAAGCTTGCTCAGGCTCAGGCCATGGTTGCTCAGTGAAGGGTTTTGCTTATCGAGTCCGTGAGGGGAAACTTCGCTTCCCACTTCACCTTGGTAGCTTGTCCATGGCAATCCCTTCGATGTCTCCAGATTAAAAATTTAATCCTAGACAAAAGTGATTGCCCAAACCACCAAGTCATCATCGTGCTATTCGTTTAGAGAGGTCACTTGAACAAACTAGTTGTTCAAGCGACCATCCTCTATTCTACAAGTAGCCGCGAAATAGACGATGTCCGGATCGCCGATTTTCGTGTTTATGCTCGGGATCCAAGTATTATTTATCCATTTACAGATTTATAACATGCTTATAATTGAAAAACAAAAACAAGCAACAACCAAAAGAGAAAAGAGAATAGATATACCTCCTGATCTTATAATGTATGTCCTTCCTCCTTTTGGATGTCGTGTGGGCGACGATCTACCAAAAGTCGAAGCTCCAAGACCACAAATCTTCCTTCCTTGCTTTTCTAAAGAAAGAGGAAGAATAGAAACAAGGTTCTTCTCCTCCCTAAAACCAACCAACAAGGAGCAAACAAAATCCTTGCCGCCGGCCACAAAAGAGAAGAAGATGATGATGGAAAACAATCAAGACACCAAGGGAAGCCCTATATCTTGTTTCCACCACCTAAGGAGAGGGAGAAGAGAAGCTTTGGCCACCGGCCAAGGTTGGAAGAGGGCTGGGAGAGCTGCTGGATGCTGGCCAATGAAGCAAGAAGAAGGAAGAAGAACCTTCCTTATTTTGTGCCGCCCAAGGCTTCAAACCCTAACCCTAATCCTATCTCAACTAGGATTCCTTCTCTTGCTGCCAAAACCCTAGCTCTCTTGATTATCTCCACGCCAACTCCCATGCCCTCCTTTTATAGAGTTAGGGATAAGTCATCAATTAATCTCCTCTATTGCTTCTAGGGATTTAATCTCAACCGTCAGATCTAGAGATTTAATCTCAACCGTCGGACCTTAGAGATTTAATATCTACCTATGGATCTTAGAATTTTGTTTCTATCATTTGGATCTAAGCTTCATGAGGTGTTAATAGGCTACATTAGGGACCATGAGGAGGAGTTGGATCTTGGTCACCCATGGATCAAGCCCACATAAAGTCTGATCCACTAATGATGATCCAATCCACTAAAGGATCATCATTGATCTACCTCACCAATCCCCATATGATAATAAGGGCTCCATATATTATTTGTACATTTTCTCCCCGTGTTTAAGATCTCGAATGTCCGTCGATTAATTAATTTACTAACCATTAATTAATCAACATCTAACTCCTTGAGTAGTACCACTCAACCTTTTCATCATACCGGACCAAGTCCACCTGCAGGGTTTACATGATGAACCTTATGAGCTCCTCAAGGAGACATCATCATTCTAATATATAGGACACGTTTTCCTCCTATAATCAACGACACACCATATAAATAATATCATCTCCCAACTTACCGAGCCTATCGATTTAATCTATAAATCTCGCCCATTGGTAAATCAAAGAGATGACTACTAAGTATATGTGCCCGTTATTATATCGGGATTAAGAGCAAGTACATAATAATATCTAAGGTCCGATTCGATTATGTAGCCAACAATAAATTGAATCACCTCTAAGTTGGTCCTGCTCAATACACACAAAGTGCACTAGTGTGATTCTATGGTCAAGACAAACCAATACCAAATCACACTACAACCATTCCGATGGTTTGTCCAAAGGCATCTTTGTTGTGAGCCTTTACTTATACTTTACAAGGAGTCGATAACATGATTTCCCGTGTGACACCACACACCATGTTATCTACAATGTAATGTATTAGACAATATTGCATAACCATATAAATATGCAAACAATGATCATGTGAATCTTATTTCAAAAATAAAGATGTTTATACAAAAGATAGACTTTTCAGTATACATCTCTACAATCTCCCACTTATACTAAAAGACTATGCTGTCCTCAAACTGCCATACATCTGATCCCCATTCCCTCCACATGCCTATCAAAAGCTCTCACCGGAAGGGCCTTAGTGAAAGGATCTGCCAGGTTATCCTCTGATGCAATCTTGGCCACAGCAACTTCACCTCTCTTTACGATTTCTCGTATCAGGTGGTACTTGCGCTCTATGTGCTTACTTGCCTTATGGGCTCGTGGTTCCTTCGAGTTTTCAACTGCACCACTATTATCACAATAAATTATGATAGTTCTGGGCAAATTAGGAATCACATCCAAGTCCATCAGGAAGTTCCTGAGCCATACAGCTTCTTTGGCCACCTCAGAGGCCGCCACATACTCAGCTTCAATGGTGGAGTCCACCACGCACTTCTGCTTGACACTCCTCCATACAATGGCTCCACCTCCCAAAGTAAACACAAAACCTGAGGTAGAATTACTGTTATCCCTATCAGATTGAAAGTCGGAATCCGTATAACCCACAGGGAGTAATTGGTCTGCCCAGGAAATTAGCATATAATCCTTAGACCTTCTCAGGAACTTCAATATATGCTTTACCGCAGTCCAATGTCCCTATCCTGGATTACTCTGATATCTGCTGACCATGCCCATGGCAAAGAAGATATCTGGTCTCGTACAGAGCATCGGATACATGAGGCTTCCTACTGCCGAAGCATAAGGAACCGCCTTCATCTCCTCTATCTCCTCAGATGATCTAGGACACATCTCCTTAGATAAAGGAACTCCATGCCTGAAATGTAGAAAACCTTTCTTGGAGTTCTGCATGCTAAAATGCTCCATAATCGTGTCTATGTATGAAGCTTGGGATAAGAACAACATCCTTTTCTTGCGATCCCTTATAACCTTGATCCCAAGGATGTGTCCCACCTCTCCCAAGTCCTTCATATCAAACTGTTTGGACAACCATACCCTTACGTCCGATAACACTTTGATATTGTTGCCAATCACCAAAATATTATCTATGTATAGTGCAATAAATACCACTACGTTTTCGTCACATCTCTTGTATACACAAGACTCATCCGAACTTTGAATAAATCCATAAGACTGGATTACCTCATCAAAGCGGATGTTCCAAGACCTTGAAGCTTGTTTCAATCCATAAATGGACCAATTAAGCTTACATACAAGATGCACTTTGCCCTTAGCAATGAATCCCTCTGGTTGCTTCATGTAGATGTTTTCCTCAAGACTTCCATTAAGGAAAGCTGTCTTGACATCCATCTACCACACCTCATAATCCATATGAGTTGCTATGCATAAAAGAATCCGGATAGACTTAAGCATGGCTACCGGCGAAAAGGTCTCCTCATAAGCGATACCCTCTTTCTGAGTATACCCCTTCGCAACAAGCCTCGCTTTGAAGGTCTCAACCTTCCCATCTATTCCTCTCTTTTTCTTGTAGATTCACTTGTATCCCATGGTTTTTACACCATCGGGTGGTTCTACTAGCTCCCAGACCTGATTTGAATCCATAGATTCAATCTCAGCATTCATTACACTTTGCCAAGATACTGCATCTTTATCTTGGATTGCCTCGTCATATGTCCAGGGATGAGGTTCATGTTCGTCAGGGACCAAATCAGAAGATTCTCCCAAGAACATGAATCTATTAAGCTGTCTCACAACCCTCCCACTACGACAAGGTATCACTTATGTATCCTCTGTGACACGCGGTGCAGTGACATGTGGTATATCCTCTTGTACCAGTGGTACTAAAGAAGTGACTTCCCCTTTTAACTCCTCCAGAACAATTTTACTCTTGGGCTTGTGGCTCATCGCATAGTCTTCCTCTAGAAATCTGGCGTTCGTGCTAACGATCATCCTCTGATCTCTAGGACTATAAAACAATCCACCTTTCGTTCCCCTAGGATAGCCAACGAACAAGCGTACTTCTGTATGAGGTTCCAACTTACCAGCATCTGCCTTCAGCACATGTGTTGGACTCCCCCATATCCGAATATGTCTTAGACTAGGCTTTCGCCCAGTCCACAATTCTGTGAGATTAGAAGGCACTGATTTAAATGGAACCAAGTTCAGAATGTACACTGCCGTATCTAGAGCATATCCCCAGAACGAATCTGGCAAGTCAGAATAACTCATCATTGATCTAACCATCTCCATAAGAGTCCTATTCCTTCATTTTTCTACACCGTTCTGCTAGGGTGTGCCAGGTGCAGTCAATTGGGATTGAATCCCAGCCTCTGATAAGTAGTTCTTAAACTCTCCCAAGAGGTACTCACCACCACGATCAGATCATAGTGTCTTGATACTTTTACCTTGACGTTTCTCCACATCAGCCTTGAATTCTTTGAACTTGTCAAAGCATTCAGACTTGCGGCGCATCAGGTAAATGTATCCATATCTTGAGTAATCGTCTATAAAAGAGACGAAATACTCAAAACAACCTTTAGCCTGGATAGACATAGAACCACACAAATCAGAATGAACCAATTCTAACACATCTTTGGCTCTATACCCCTTGGCCTTAAAAGGCCTCTTGGTCATCTTACCCTCCAAGCAAGATTCACAGGTTGGGAGATCCTCCACCACTAATGAACCTAAAGGTCCATCAACTATCAACCTTTGAATTCTACTTAGGTTAATGTGACCAAGCCTAAGATGCCAAAGATATGTTTGGTTCATCTTTGAAGGTTCTTTTCTCTTATTGGAATTAGAAGATGAGTTATTAACTTCAATTTGCATCGTGGGAGGTTTTGGTTCAAGCGTGTACAAATTTCCTATCAATGCACCCGAACAGATAATGTCCCTATTCCTTCTTATAACAACTCTATCATTAAAAGAAATAGAATATCCATCCATAAATAATTTAGAAACCGAAATTAAATTCTTTCTAAATAAGGGTACATAAAGGCAATTCTTAAGAATCAAAAGTTTATTTTTCTCAAAAGATAAATGAACATCTCCCATTACAACAGCCGCCACCTTCATGGCATCGCCCAAGTACACAGTAATCTCCCCCTCAGCCAGTCGGCTGGTTTCTTGGAACCCCTGCAAAGTATTGCAGACATGATCAGTGGCTCCTGTATCTACACACCAGGTGCTGGTAGATAACACCGCTAAACATGTTTCAATGACTAGACCAAAAGATATACCTTTGTTCTTGCGGTTGGGGCAGTTCTTCTTCCAGTGTCCAGTCTGCTTACAAGTGAAGCACTTGCCTTTTGTTTTCTTCACTCCTCCCTGAGTACCTCCCACCGCCTTCGCCCCAGTTTGTTTCTTCTTCTTCTTGCCTTTCAGCTTAGAAGTAGAAACCTTTTGGGTCACCACGGCATGTGCCTGAGAACTCTGACGAAATAGTCCCTCTGCCGCCTGGAGTTCTGTCAGAAGTTCCGCCAACGAATACTGTTGGGTTTCCGGCACCGCGGTGTGTGTGTGTTCGATCACGTTTCGTAAACATGAACACAGCGGAAGCAATAAAAATAATAAATCTACATTTATTACAACACACACAATACACGCATGCATATTACAACAAGTGTAGACATAACCGTAAATTTAAATTTTCAATAAAAGGAAATTTATCTATGTTATACCTTTCGTATGACGTGTAGCGGGAACGGCATCAACCGGAACAATCCTCGCTAGAATCGTCTCTATCCATATCCACGCCAAGTTCCTCAGGATGACTTCGCTAATCCACGAGCTTCGTCTTCGTATGGGTTACTAGCCTCGTGTTGAAGACGACGTGATCGAGAGATGATCACGATCCGAATCCAAATTCGGATCCTAATACGAGTTCTCAAAACTCGCTTCTCCGGAGAGGTATTCGTCAACCAATTGACGAATCCTTCGTCCTCCACCTCAGAGGATTACCGGAGATCGAATCCCCGGTAAGTTAGCCGCTGTCGGAGCTCTAACCGTCGTCCAAACGACGCTCCAACGAGAGGAGAACAAGCTGTCCAGAAAACTGGACAGCTTTGGTGGAGGTGATAGGCGCCGGCCAACCAAGGGAGATAGAGCTCACCTTGATGCCAAACTTGAAGGAGATCACCGGAGCACTAACCGGCAGCAGCTCGACGCCGGCGAGGGGGAAGGAAGCAGCCTTCTGGACGCCGGTTGGAGGAGCTTTGGGCGGCGGCAATAGGTTGGCGCCGAGAGCTCCAAGGAGGAGGTGGGCGGCAACCTTAGGGCTAGGGGTTTTTGGATTAGGGCTTAAACCATCCCTTAAGCCCTCTTTTATAGAGAACTAATTCTCTTAATGGTTATTGGATCATAATCATTAGGCCTGTTAACCCGCTCCATTAAGATAAGTTAAAATAAACCAAACCATGATGGTTTATTTTAAGTTAAAACGAACCAAACCAACTTTTGGTTCATTCGTTTAAAATAAACCAAACCCTTTGGTTTATTCTCCTCCATTGGATCAGAACCAAACCATTTTGGTTCATCCATTACGTCTTCATAAGACTCGGCCCATCCACGCTTCCATTGCGACTGAAACAATTTCATGCTCGCTTTATGTTTGGTCCAACCAAACCTTGTTTCTCTCGGTCTGAGAATCTCATTCTTAAGCTCGTTTTAAATCCTTTGGATTTCGCTCGTTGTGCGTGTGACCAAATAGGTTCTCGGTTTATGTTGGCCGTCTATAATTAACCATTAATTATAGAACGATCATGAGTGGCACCTAGTAGTACATCATGATCCCCAATTAACCGAAAAGATCAACGGTTGATCCAGAACTATTTCTGAAACCCTTCAGCAGCTCGAATGATTCATGCCCCATTCCCTTCACTCATCTTATACCCACTTGGTTCAGGACATGGTCTATTGTGTCAGTCCCCACTAGGCTGACTACGTCACACCTAGCCCAAGTATCATTTCCTCGTCCTACGGATTCTAGTTACTCCACATGTATCGAAGGGTACCTTACTCTAAACATGTAATGCTTTGGCCAAAGACTTTAGTAACAATCCGACAAGAGGCCTTGGGTATACATCTCCTCGCAAGGAGTGGTGAATCCTTTATAGGCTATTCAAACACCTTCGATCATTTTGACTTATACCCAATCATCCCGGGTCCACATCTCCTTAGAGATGTTTGCTTAAGATGTCAAAGAATAAGTCTCCATGATCAAGATGACTTGAATACCGCAAGTCAAAGGAACATCGCACTTAAGCTACAGTAAGAACTTCATTGACATATCTATATATGCAGAGAACCATATGAAGTCTTATGGCTGGTCACTCCAATGAACTAGTTACCATAACTAGCATCCACGATTAACTCCGAACATCACAATGTCTCCAGCCAGTGAGAATCAGCTGCTTGGATACACCAAGGAGTATACCTCGTGCTAGTCTCGACAGAATTGATGGTGTCCAAATCCATCAATTCATCGACTAGGGATAATTCCGATACATCACAATTACACATGTAGAGATACTCACTAGTTGTGATCCAATCACAAATTCTCTCATGCTGTGAATCGTATTGTGGACATTCAGTAAATGAGTTTAAGATCCAATCAAATACATGAAACATGCATACTCAAATAGTGAATCTTCATTTATCATATAAATGGTTCATACATAAGGCGATTGTCTTAGGACATCTCTCATTTATTACTAACAAATACAACCTCTTGTTCATGTTGTAGTTCAGGCGAAACTGCTCAAAACTCCTAGGTAGAGACTGGAGTATGATATCGACCTGGGTTTCCCCATCGATGTCAGCTCCAAGGACCTCTAGCTCATTCAAATGAGCCATCATCTTTAGAACATGATCCCTCACGGGTGTTCCCTCAATCATGGTGGTCGTCATCAAGTTTCTCATGGCCTCTTACCTCGCAGCCTGATTCTGGTGTCTGAAAAACTCCTTGAGATTGAGCATCATATCATAAGTAGTGGGCATGGCTTGATACTGATGTTGGAGTACATTTAACATAGATGCCAAAATGTAACACCATGTCATCTCATCGGCCTTGATCCACTTCCTATAGCTCTCTCTCTCCTTTTCCCCAGAATCATCTGCAGGCTTGGGAGGGCACTCTTCAAGAAGTACATATTTGTATTCTTCAACGGTCAAGACAATGTCTAGATTCCTCTTCTAATCTACATAGTTGGGTCCAGTAAGTTTGTTTTCTTTCAGTATCATAGCAAGTGGGTTGAAAGTCATTTTGAAAGAAAACCTAAGAATCACATAAATCAAAACATTAGATTTAAAAAAATTATTGATTCCTCAAATAATAAAATTTTAAAATCAACCAACACCTCAAAACACCGAGAATATCGTATGCCACGATAGTGTGGACGTATACGAATTCTACTTTTGTAAGAGGAGGTTTTACCCATTAATTTTACTATCTTGTCAACCTAACTTTTTGACAAGTAAAATTAATAGTTGGTTCCTCTTTGGCCTTACAAATAAAAGCAGTGATTCCGATGGGGAGGATACTTATATTTGTATCTAAGTGTTCACCATTACTCGGTACCAAGGTAATTATCTCGGGTTATGTGCCTTACGATGGGCAAGTACACACGCTCCTTAATAATTTCCTATAACCATATTCGACCTTGTGATCCGCAAACAAACCCATCCGATGTGGAGGAAGGCACTCAGAGCCGACGCACAAGTTTGTTTACATCACTTGTCAAATCGAAATGGAGGCCATGGGAATTTTAAAAAATTTCCCTCTCCCACTTAGTAATTTAAAAATGAGGAATTTTCTAGGCTACGACATGCATATCAAACAAAAAGCAATAAATATGAAAAAAAAAATATTTTCCAACTATTATGACTTTTGTCTTCAATATGACTCCTGTCGCATCGCCATCTCGTACGCTCCTCCTACGCCATGTACGAGCCATCCGGAGATCCGAGCCGAGACTAAAACCTATTTTAATTTACATCCATCGATCCTATACTCCACGAGGGAGTGTACATGAAATCTAGATCGAAAGTAAAATAAAATAAAGAGTGGCTAAACAATGTCGTATTTAATTTACAAAAACTAAATATTAGCCTCGTCAACCCCGAGGATTCAACAAAATAAATATTTACACACATACAATCACATACACACATATGGCCATAATAGTCAGATCTTATGCCTGCAACCAAAGAGTTAAACTACGCATATCATACTATTATCCGGCATATATAATATATGAAAAAATACATAAAAATTAACCGAATCCTAAACACAAAATCGGAAACCTTGGCTCTGATACCAATTGAAGGGTTTTGCTTATCGAGTCCGTGAGGGGAAACTTCGCTTCCCACTTCACCTCGGTATCTTGTCCATGGCAATCCCTTCGATGTCCCCGGATTAAAAATTTAATCCTAGATAAAAGTGATTGCCCAAACCACCAAGTCATCGTCATGCTATTCGTTTAGAGAGGTCCCTTGAACAAACTAGTTGTTCAAGCGACCATCCTCTATTCTACGAGTAGCCGCGGAATAGACGATGTCCGGATCGCCGGTTTTCGTGTTTATGCTCGGGATCCAAGTATTATTTATCCATTTACAGATTTATAACATGCTTATAATTGAAAAACAAAAACAAGCAACAACCAAAAGAGAAAAGAGAATAGATATACCTCCTGATCTTATAATGTATGTCCTTCCTCCTTTTGGATGTCGTGTGGGCGACGATCTACCAAAAGTCGAAGCTCCAAGACCACAAATCTTCCTTCCTTGCTTTTCTAAAGAAAGAGGAAGAATAGAAACAAGGTTCTTCTCCTCCCTAAAACCAACGAACAAGGAGCAAACAAAATCCTTTCCGCCGGCCACAAAAGAGAAGAAGATGATGATGGAAAACAACCGAGACACCAAGGAAAGCCCTATATCTTGTTTCCACCACCTAAGGAGAGGAAGAAGAGAAGCTTTGCCCGCCGGCCAAGGTTGGAAGAGGGCTGGGAGAGCTGCTGGACGCCGGCCAATGAAGTAAGAAGAAGGAAGAAGAACCTTCCTTATTTGGTGCCGCCCAAGCCTCCAAACCCTAACCCTAATCCTATCTCAACTAGGATTCCTTCTCTTGCCGCCCAAACCCTAGCTCTCTTGATTATCTCCACGCCAACTCCAATGCCCTCCTTTTATAGAATTAGGGATAAGTCATGAATTAATCTCCTCCATTGGTTCTAGGGATTTAATCTCAACTGTCGGATCTAGAGATTTGATTTAATCTCTACCTATGGATCTTAGAATTTTGTTTCTATCAATTGGATCTAAGCTTAATGAGGTGTTAATAGGCTACATTAGGGACCATGAGGAGGAGTTGGATCTTGGCCACCCATGGATCAAGCCCACATAAAGTCCAATCCACTAATGATGATCCAATCCACTAAAGGATCATCATTGATCTACCTCACCAACCCCCATATGATAATATGGGCTTCATATATTATTTGTACATTTTCTCCCCGTGTTTAATATCTTGAATGTCCATCGATTAATTAATTTACTGACCATTAATTAATCAACATCTAACTCCTTGAGTAGTACCACTCAACCTTTTCATCATGCCAGACCAAGTCCACCTGCAGGGTTTACATGATGAACCTTATGAGCTCTTCAAGGGGTCATCATCATCCTAATATATAGGACACGATTTCCTCCAATAATCAATGGCACATCATATAAATAATATCATCTCCCAACTTACCGAGCCTATCGATTTAATCTATAAATCTCGCACATTGGTAAATCAAAGAGATGACTACTAAGTATATGTGCCCGTTATTATATCGGGATTAAGAGAATGTACATAATAATATCTGAGGTCCGATTCGATTATATAGTCAGCAATAAATCGAATCACCTCTAAGTCGGTCCTGCTCAATACACACAAAGTGCACTAGTGTGATTCTATGGTCAAGACAAACCATTACCAAATCACACTACAACCATTCTGATGGTTTGTCCAAATCCATCTTGGTTGTGAGCCTTTACTTATACTTTACAAGGAGCCGATAACATGATCTCCCGTGTGACACCACACACCATGTTATCTACAATGTAATGTATTAGACAATATTGCATAACCATATAAATATGCAAACAATGATCATGTGATTGTTATTTCAAAAATAAAGATGTTTATCCAAAAGATAGACTTTTCAATATACATCCCTACACTCAGAAGGTTTCTACTTCTAAGCCGAAAGGTAAGAAGAAGAAGAAACAAGGTGGAGCAAAGATTGTGGGAGGATCTCAGGGAGGAGTGAAGAAGTCGAAAGGTAAGTGCTTCACTTGCAAGCAGGATGGACATTGGAAGAAGGACTATCCCAATCCGTAGCAGAACAAAGGTATATTTTTTGGTCTAGTCGTTGAAACATGCTTAGCGTTGTGATCTACCGGCACCTGGTGTGTAGATACGGGAGCCACTAATCATGTCTGCAATACTTTGTAGGGGTTCCAAAAAACCCAACGACTAGCTGAAGGGGTGATTACCGTTTACTTGGGTGATGCCACGAAGGTGGTGGCTGTTGCAGTGGGAGATGTTTATTTATCTTTTGAGAAAAATAAAGTTTTGGTTCTTAAGAATTGCCTTTATGTACCTTTATTTAGAAAGAATTTAATTTCGGTTTCAAAATTGTTTATGGATGGATATTCTATTTCTTTTAATGACAGAGTTGTTATAAAAAGGATTAGGGAGATTATCTGTTCTGGTGCATTGATAGAAAATTTGTACGCACTTGAATCAAAAGCTCCCACGATACAAATAGAAGTTAATAACTCATCTTATAATTCCAATAAGAGAAAAGAACCTTCGAAGATGAACAAAATATATCTTTGGCATCTAAGACTTGGTCATATATACCTAAGCAGAATTTAAAGGTTGATAGCTGATGGACCTTTGGGCTCATTAGTGGTGGAAGATTTCCCAACCTGCGAATCTTGCTTGGAGGGTAAAATGACCAAGAGGCCTTTTAAGGTCAAGGGGTATAGAGCCAAAGATGTGTTAGAATTGGTTCATTCTGATTTGTGTGGTCCTATGTCTATCCAGGCTATAGGTGGTTTTGAGTATTTCATCTCTTTTATAGACGATTATTCGAGATATGGATACATTTACTCGATGTGCTGCAAGTCTGAATGCTTTGACAAGTTCAAAGAATTCAAGGCTGATGCGGAGAAACATCAAGGTAAAAGTTGTAACGCCCGTAAAATTCCTAGCAATTTTACAAGAATTTTTAGCTTGATGATCATGGGCTTTATGTGGGCCTTTTCAAAAATAAAAGGAAATAAGCCAAAAAGGGGGTGCAAGGCCTAGGAATTGAACCCCAAACCTCTAGAGAAAGCCAAGCCTTATAGATGCACCCACTAACCAGAAGCCCAATAGGATTATATGATTAAGGAAGAGGGGGAAACTATAGATAAGTGGGACTAGGAGTAAATGAAGAGGCATGGAAAAGAAAAGAGGAACTTCTCTTCCTCCCCCCTTTATAAAGAAGAGGGAAGGTTGAATTTGGTCACTTCCTCTCTTCTTCTTCCTCTTCTCACCGAAAATCTTGAGCTCCCTCTCCATTTCCTCCATTGGCCGAACCTCCTTCAAGCAAGAAGCAAGGGCTAGGGTTGGTTCTTAGGTCATCTTCTCCACCCAAAACAAAGCGAAGGAAGTAAGTATCCCTCACCTGCATACGAGTAGTTGCGATTGAATGTTTGAACAACTGTATGTTATATTCGCCAAGCATGTTTTAGTTTACCAATGAAGTTGAAATCTATGTTTAGGAAGGATATGATGATGCTAAGATGGGAAAAGAGGGTTGGTTAAAAAGCTAACCCTAGTTGAGCCCTTATGTGTTTCGGCCACCCTAGGAAATTAGGGTTAGGGTTTCATGAATGCCATGTTTTAATTGCTATATGATGTAGTTAGGGTTTAAAAAGGGATTAGGTCAAAAGTTAACCCTAGGAAACCCTATGGACCATTCGGCCAACATGGGTTTTTGGTGTTTTTGTTGAAGTTTATATGTTGTTTTACTTGAAAAAGATGATGATAGCATGTAAGAGGATTAGGATAAAGATCTAACCCCAAAGGTCTCCATGAACTATTCGGCCAAGTCATGGACTAGGGTCTAAATGAAGCTCCATGTTATGTTTATGCTATGTTCTATAACTAGATGATGATGTTAGGGTTTTAAAGTGGATTAGGACAAAAGCTAACCCTAATGAACCCTAAGAACCATTCGGCCAATATGGATCTTGGTGTTTTATTGAAGTTTTATAGCTTGTTTTACTTGTAAGTAATGATGTTAACATGTTAGGGGGGGTTGAGGTTAAAGATCTAAACCCTAAAAAGCCTATAAGGGCCATTCGGCCACCTTTGGTCTTTTAGGTTACAATGAAGTTCACACCATGAATTTTATGGAATTTGTATGCCTATGTATGTTACTTGAATTAGGTTAAAGGTCTAAACCCTAAAAAGCCTATAAGGGCCATTCGGCCACCTTTGATCTCCTTAGGTTACAATGAAGTTCATACCATGAAGTATGCTATGCTATGTTAATGAAATGAAGCATGATGTGTATGAAATGAAGTATGCTATGCTATGTTAAAGAAATAAGCTATGTTGTAAAATAAGCATATAAGTATTTTACTTTCTGCATGGCTTGTACCAAGACCTTAACAAGGTCCAAAGAAGGGATGGGCTCCTAAGATGCCCTAGGTCGATGGAATAAGACTCGGGCCTAGGATGGGCTTCTATGTATGATTGCCCCTAGGTCGATGGAATAAGATTCGGGCCTAGTACGGGATGGGCTCCAAGATGCCTTAGGTCGATGGAGTAAGACTCGGGCCTAGGATGGGCTTCTACGCTATGACGATTGCCCCTAGGTCGATGGAATAAGACTCGGGCCTAGGAACCTATTAGGTTCGAGACTTGCTACCTCGGGCCTATTTAGGGATGCGCGCTATGATAATGAAGAAGTGGTACAATGTCGGGCCCAAATATGTTGAGATCTATATTTACGTACCTAACATATATGTTTTCAAAAGCATCTTGCATATGTATGCCATGATTGTTTACGTTACAAGTTATGTTAGATGATATGCCATAATGTTAAGTTACATGTTATGTTAGATGATATGCCATAATGTTAAGTTACATGTTATGTTAGATGATATGCCATAATGTTAAGTTACAAGTTATGTTAGATGATATGCCATGATGTTAAGTTACATGTTATGTTAGATGATATGCCATGATTGTTTACGTTACATGTTATGTTAGATGATATGCCATAATGTTTAAGTTACCTGTTATGCTAGATGATATGCCATAATGTTTAATGTTTAATGTTTAAGTTACCTGTTATGTTAGATGATATGTCATGATGTATAAGTTACATGTTATGTTCGATGGCACGCTATGATGTTAGGTTACTAAGTTACATATGATGCCATGTATGTTATGTTTATGTTACTTAAGCTACAAGTTAAGTTGATGATGCCATGTATGTTACATGATATATTGATTATATGTTATAAATGCTACAAGTCATGATTAATGATGATGCATGGTTTTTGTGAGTAGGACAGGATCTTACTAAGCCTATGTGCTTATAGTTTATTTTCCCTCGTACTGCAGATAAGGGTAAGGGATGGATAAACTAAAGGGAGCAGCAGGAGGGGTCAATGTGTGTGGTAGTGGCATGGTGGAGAAGATCCGTTAAGTCTACTTATACATGTATTACCTATAATGATGATGTCTATGGATGTCTTTACTTATGTCTCCCTATGACGATGATGTTATGAACCTACTAAGCCTTAAGTATCTATGTATATATATGATGCATGCTTTATGTTGATAAGAAGAAGTAAAGAAGAAGTAAGAAGAAGTATCTATGCATGCTATGCTATGAAACATACTCTATGTTAAAAAGAAGTGTTAATGCATATTTATGTTTAAAAGAAAAAAAAAAAGAAAAAGGTATTTAGGTCTCAAGTCTTCCGCTGTAAGAAATAAGAAGTACATATATATAAAGTCTTCCGCTGTATGAAATGTATAGTCCGCGCCGCCTCTCCGGACATTTAGGGTCCCGGAAGGGCGGGCGTGACAGGTTGGTATCAGAGCGGATCTGCCTTTCCACTACACACACATCAAGCTCCAAATCCTGCTGCTCCAAGTAAGAACTCTATGTCTATACTCTAAATTTTGTTAATTTTGATCATGCATGATATGAAATATCTTTAGATTATTTAGTTCATGTATAATATAAAATGCCTCTAGCTTATTTATAAAATGCCTCTCCCTTATGCTTGATTCCTGTATGATAGGAAATGCTTCTAGCTTAAACATGCACGAAAATATGTATGATACCCTTATGATTGTTCATGTATGATATAAAATACCCTAAGCTTAAACTATGCATGAGAACATGAGTGATGCCTTAAGCTTAAAATGACTTTATGTTAGTCTAAGTATGCGTAGGACAACGAACGGGAACTTATACTAGTTTTACCTTAATGTATGAAGATAAACATGTCTGGAAGACGCAGTAGTAGAACTGATGAGCTAGCACCCCCGCATGACCTTACACACATAGTCACAGAACTCCAACGACAAGTTACAGAACAACAACAAGTAATAACTACCCTAATGAATCAGCGAGGAAACCCTACTGCCCCACCAACGGGCCCCGGCCCGATGGTTCGACAGGAAGCTTACCTGATCCAGTGGCAGAGACTAAAGCCGGAAAATTTCTCTGGTACTGGTGAACCATGGGATGCCCAAGCCTGGTTCAAGACGGTGGAAAGCATCGTGGAGCTCTTGGATCGCCCGAATGCGAGAAGATTATGTGTGTATCATTCTGCTTGTCGAGAGATGCTCGTATGTGGTGTGAACGTGTTAAAACCAAGAGACAATTAAATCATATGAGATGGGCAGATTTCTTGTACGAATTCTTCGAAGAATTCTTCCACATGAGGGTGACCAACAAGCATTACGACGAGTTCATCGGTTTGAACAAGGTGACCTATCGGACCGTGGCCGTGAAGAGATTCAACCGACTACTTGCGCTGTGCCCGAGTTGGTCAAAGACGGAAGAGAAAGGGTCGGACTCATGCTGAAGATGCTCACCAGAAATAGCTCGAATGTGGCGGCGGAGTTCATAGACCGCAGATCGCGAGGAGCCGCTCAAGAGTGCCTTAATTACACGAGCATTACGAACAACATTAGTCGTGAAGAAAGCTCTGAGTGAAGGCAGGGGGCAGGCCCAGTCAGGAGGTCAGAGGAACCATAGTGCTTGGAAAGGAAACCCACCGCAAGAGAAGACAATGGGAGAATCCTAAAGGAGGTCCAGAAACAAGAAGCCCTGTGTTCCTCTCAGGTGCTACTGCGGAAGATACATCCCGGAGTATGCTACCAAGGCACAAATCGATGTTATAGCGTGGGCGACAGGGCATAGAATCAAGGACTGTCCTATCCAGACTCAAGCACCTCCTCAGCCGTATGCTCAGCCCAGGGGTGCCCCTTCACAGTTACATCAGATGCAGGCCGCAATAGAAGGGACCCCAATCCACCAAGGGAGACTAGAAGCCCCACCAGCTATGACAGATGCTAGGGTATTCTCTCTCACCCAAGAAGACGTGGCAAACGCCTCCACAGTTGTCACAGGTCAGATATTTATTTTACAAAGATGCCATCGCATTATTTGATACTGGGGCAACACATTCGTTTGTTTCTACACACTTTACCGGAAACATAGACATACCACCACAAGCCCTAGATCACGAGTTCTTAACTACCCTGCCCTCGGGAGAGGTAATGCCCTCCACTCATATGCTGCGAGCCGCACCCATCAGAATTGCAGATAGAGAACTCTACTGCGATCTGATAGTGCTCGACATGCAGGATTATGACATTATCTTGGGCATGGATTTCCTAAGCAAGTATGGTGCTTCGATCGAGTGCCGAAAAAGGAAAGTGGTATTCCAGCCGGAGGCGGAGCCTAAGTTCGAATTCATCGGAGAACCGAGAAGAAGAGTCAATAAGATTTTATCAGCCCTACAGGCACGTAAGATGTTAGACAGAGGGTGCACTGGGTTTTTTGGCACACGTGGTTGATACAAGCCAAGATGAGGACCAGAAGCTAGAGAATGTCAGAGTGGTATGCGACTACCCAGAGGTATTTCCAGATGAGCTACCAGGGTTAGCCCCAGATAGAGAAGTAGAATTTGAGATCGAGTTGATTCCTGGTACTAACCCAATCTCTAAAGCACCTTACCGTGTATGGCGCCTTGAATTAAAGGAACTTAGGTGACTCACAGGAGTTACTCGACAAGGACTTATTCCCAAGTCGCTCTCCATGGGAGCTCAAAGGTCTTTGTTGGTGAAGAAGAAAGATGGGTCTATGCGCATGTGCATAGACTACCGAGCGTTGAACATTGTGACGATCAAGAACCGGTATCCTTTACCGCGGATTGATGACCTGTTCGACCAACTAAAAGGTGTCGCCGTCTTCTCAAAGATTGACCTGAGGTCCGGCTATCATCAAGTAAAAGTAAAACCAGATGATATACCAAAGACGGCCTTCCGGACAAGGTATGGACATTACGAGTTCGTAGTTATGCCCTTCGGAGTAACGAATGCACCTGCCCTGTTCATGGATTTGATGAATCGGGTATTCTCGGCATTCCTCGACAAGTTTGTGATCGTCTTCATAGACGACATACTAATATATTCGAGAACCCCCGAGGAGCATGCAGAACACCTGAATGTGGTATTGCAGATTCTTCGGGAAAAACAGCTATTCGCAAAGTTCTCCAAATGCGAGTTCTGGCTTGAACAAGTATCATTTTTGGGTCACGTAATATCCAAGCACGGAGTGATGGTAGACCCAATAAAGATTGAAGCCGTGAGTAACTGGAACCGACCAAAGAATGCCAGCGAAATCAGAAGTTTTCTTGGGCTAGCAAGCTACTACCGGAAGTTTGTAGAGAACTTCTCCAGGATTGCCGCCCCTATGACAGTCCTCACCAGAAAGGACAAGAAATATGAGTGGACGGACACCTGCGAGAGGAGTTTCACAGAGTTAAAAAGGAGACTGACCAGCGCTCCAATTCTTGCTCTTCCGGACAGTAACGAAGGCTTCGACATGTACAGTGACGCTTCCAAGTTGGGACTCGGAGCTGTACTTATGCAGAATGGCAAGGTCATTGCCTACGCCTCTAGGCAACTCAAGGAACACGAAAGGAATTATCCCACCCACGATTTAGAGCTAGCAGCCGTGGTCTTTGCTCTCAAAACATGGAGGCATTATCTCTATGGAGCTCAGTGTAGGATCTATACAGACCACCAGAGTCTGAAATATTTCTTCACACAGAAGGACCTGAACATGAGACAGCGCAGATGGCTCGAGCTCATCAAGGATTATGACTGCGAGATTCTTTACCATCCGGGGAAAGCTAACAAGGTGGCTGATGCACTCAGCAGGAAGTCCTGCGCCACCTTGATGTCCCTCTCGATGCTATCTCAACCCTTAGAAAAAGAGATTATGCGTTACGGGGTTGAAATCATCTCCGGACAGCTCTCGACCCTGACGATAGCGCCGACATTGTTCGATGATATACTGGAAAAGCAAGCACGTGACCCAAGCCTTCAGAGGATCAAACAAGAGGTCCTAGAGGGAAAGGACGACGGGTTTTGGATCTCTGATAGTGGAGTACTCTACCTCAGTGATCGCTTATGTATTCCCGACGAACCAGAATTACGAAAGGAGATACTTGAGGAAGCTCACAGGACTCCCTATGCGATGCATCCTGGAACCACCAAGATGTACCAAGACAAACGAAAGTTTTGGTGGTTTGGAATGAAAAGAGATGTGGCTCGAAGATGTCGATTCTTGCGACCGCCAAAGGGTTAAGGCGAGCACCAAAGACACGGAGGAACACTGCGGTAGATCCAGATTCGAAATGGAAATGGGAGGACATTTCTATGGATTTCATCTCGGGATTGCCCAAGGCGACAAGCGATTTACGATGCTATATGGGTGATTGTAGACAGATTGACTAAGTCCGCCCATTTCTTAGCAATCAAGATGACCTATTCGACCAGCAACTGCTCGCTTATATGCTAGGAAATTATCGAGACTACATGGAATTCCTAAGACCATCATTTACAGCAGAGATGGTCGCTTATCTCCCATTTCGGGAATGCGTTGAAGGCCTTAGGCACGGCTATTGTTCAAGATCTTGCCTTCCATCCCAGACATGACAGACGAGAGAGTAAATCAAGTACTGGAGGATATGTTAAGAGCCTGTGCCCTGGATTTCAAAGGTAGCTGGTGTCAATACTTATGTCTGGCAGAATTCGCCTACAATAATAGCTACCAAGCTACCATTGGAATGACACCCTACGAAGCCCTATACGGGAGGAAATGTAGATCTCCCATATGCTGGCACGAAGGTGGTGAAAAGAAGAGGTTGGAACTCCAGACGGATTTCATCGACGACACCACCAAAGCTATACGAAATATCCGCCAAAGAATTGAAACTGCTCAGAGCCGGCAAAAGAGCTATGCGGATAAGAGGCGTAGACCGTTAGAATTCGAAGTTGGGGACCTAGTATTCCTCAAAGTAGCTCCCATGAAGGGAGTAATGAGGTTCGGAAGGAAGGGTAAACTGAGTCCACGTTACGTGGGACCGTATCCGATATCGCAGAGGATTGGCAAGGTAGCTTACAAGCTAGAGCTGCCTCAAGAGATGTCGGCTATTCACAACGTGTTTCATGTCTCTGTGCTCAAGAAATGCATTTCCAGTACGGACCAAGTGATCGAGCCACAAACAGTACAAGTTCAAGAGGACCTGAGTATTGAAAGTCAGCCAATCCAAATATTAGACCGAGAAGTCAAGAGGCTAAGGAACAAAGAGGTGCCCTTAGTAAAGGTCCTGTGGCAGAATCAACGGTACGAGGAAGCAGAAGTACCCACAATTTTTCTAAGTTTCGAGGACGAAACTTTTTAAAGGTATGAAGGATTGTAACGCCCGTAAAATTCCTAGCAATTTTACAAGAATTTTTAGCTTGATGATCATGGGCTTTATGTGGGCCTTTTCAAAAATAAAAGGAAATAAGCCAAAAAGGGGGTGCAAGGCCTAGGAATTGAACCCCAAACCTCTAGAGAAAGCCAAGCCTTATAGATGCACCCACTAACCAGAAGCCCAATAGGATTATATGATTAAGGAAGAGGGGGAAACTATAGATAAGTGGGACTAGGAGTAAATGAAGAGGCATGGAAAATAAAAGAGGAACTTCTCTTCCTCCCCCCTTTATAAAGAAGAGGGAAGGTTGAATTTGGTCACTTCCTCTCTTCTTCTTCCTCTTCTCACCGAAAATCTTGAGCTCCCTCTCCATTTCCTCCATTGGCCGAACCTCCTTCAAGCAAGAAGCAAGGGCTAGGGTTGGTTCTTAGGTCATCTTCTCCACCCAAAACAAAGCGAAGGAAGTAAGTATCCCTCACCTGCATACGAGTAGTTGCGATTGAATGTTTGAACAACCTGTATGTTATATTCGGCCAAGCATGTTTTAGTTTACCAATGAAGTTGAAATCTATGTTTAGGAAGGATATGATGATGCTAAGATGGGAAAAGAGGGTTGGTTAAAAAGCTAACCCTAGTTGAGCCCTTATGTGTTTCGGCCACCCTAGGAAATTAGGGTTAGGGTTTCATGAATGCCATGTTTTAATTGCTATATGATGTAGTTAGGGTTTAAAAAGGGATTAGGTCAAAAGTTAACCCTAGGAAACCCTATGGACCATTCGGCCAACATGGGTTTTTGGTGTTTTTGTTGAAGTTTATATCTTGCTTTACTTGCAAATGATGATGATAGCATGTTAGAGGGATTAGGATAAAGATCTAACCCCAAAGGTCTCCATGAACTATTCGGCCAAGTCATGGACTAGGGTCTAAATGAAGCTCCATGTTATGTTTATGCTATGTTCTATAACTAGATGATGATGTTAGGGTTTTAAAGTGGATTAGGACAAAAGCTAACCCTAATGAACCCTAAGAACCATTCGGCCAATATGGATCTTGGTGTTTTATTGAAGTTTTATAGCTTGTTTTACTTGTAAGTAATGATGTTAACATGTTAGGGGGGTTGAGGTTAAAGATCTAAACCCTAAAAAGCCTATAAGGGTCATTCGGCCACCTTTGGTCTTTTAGGTTACAATGAAGTTCACACCATGAATTTTATGGAATTTGTATGCCTATGTATGTTACTTGAATTAGGTTAAAGGTCTAAACCCTAAAAAGCCTATAAGGGCCATTCGGCCACCTTTGATCTCCTTAGGTTACAATGAAGTTCATACCATGAAGTATGCTATGCTATGTTAATGAAATAAGCTATGTTGTTATGAAATGAAGTATGCTATGCTATGTTAATGAAATGAAGCATGATGTGTATGAAATGAAGTATGCTATGCTATGTTAATGAAATAAGCTATGTTGTTATGAAATGAAGTATGCTATGCTATGTGAATGAAATGAAGCATGATGTGTTATGAAATGAATTATGCTATGCTATGTTAAAGAAATAAGCTATGTTGTAAAATAAGCATATAAGTATTTTACTTTCTGCATGGCTTGTACCAAGACCTTAAAAAGGTCCAAAGAAGGGATGGGCTCCTAAGATGCCCTAGGTCGATGGAATAAGACTCGGGCCTAGGATGGGCTTCTATGTATGATTGCCCCTAGGTCGATGGAATAAGATTCGGGCCTAGTACGGGATGGGCTCCAAGATGCCTTAGGTCGATGGAGTAAGACTCGGGCCTAGGATGGGCTTCTACGCTATGACGATTGCTCCTAGGTCGATGGAATAAGACTCGGGCCTAGGAACCTATTAGGTTCGAGACTTGCTACCTCGGGCCTATTTAGGGATGCGCGCTATGATAATGAAGAAGTGGTACAATGCCGGGCCCAAATATATTGAGATCTATATTTACGTACCTAACATATATGTTTTCAAAAGCATCTTGCATATGTATGCCATGATTGTTTACGTTACAAGTTATGTTAGATGATATGCCATAATGTTAAGTTACATGTTATGTTAGATGATATGCCATAATGTTAAGTTACATGTTATGTTAGATGATATGCCATAATGTTAAGTTACAAGTTATGTTAGATGATATGCCATGATGTTAAGTTACATGTTATGTTAGATGATATGCCATGATTGTTTACGTTACATGTTATGTTAGATGATATGCCATAATGTTTAAGTTACCTGTTATGCTAGATGATATGCCATAATGTTTAATGTTTAAGTTACCTGTTATGTTAGATGATATGTCATGATGTATAAGTTACATGTTATGTGATGGCACGCTATGATGTTAGGTTACTAAGTTACATATGATGCCATGTATGTTATGTTTATGTTACTTAAGCTACAAGTTAAGTTGATGATGCCATGTATGTTACATGATATATTGATTATATGTTATAAATGCTACAAGTCATGATTAATGATGATGCATGGTTTTTGTGAGTAGGACAGGATCTTACTAAGCCTATGTGCTTATAGTTTATTTTCCTCGATCACAGATAAGGGTAAGGGATGGATAAACTAAAAGAAGCAGCAGGAGGGGTCAATGTGTGTGGTAGTGGCATGGTGGAGAAGATCCGTTAAGTCTACTTATACATGTATTACCTATAATGATGATGTCTATGGATGTCTTTACTTATGTCTCCCTATGACGATGATGTTATGAACCTACTAAGCCTTAAGTATCTATGTATATATATGATGCATGCTTTATGTTGATAAGAAGAAGTAAAGAAGAAGTAAGAAGAAGTATCTATGCATGCTATGCTATGAAACATACTCTATGTTAAGAAGAAGTGTTAATGCATATTTATGTTTAAAAGAAAAAAAAAAGGTATTTAGGTCTCAAGTCTTCCGCTGTAAGAAATAAGAAGTACATATATATAAAGTCTTCCGCTGTATGAAATGTATGTACGGTCGCGTCACGCGCCGCCTCTCCGGACATTTAGGGTCCCGGAAGGGCGGGCGTGACAAAAGTATCAAGACACTACGATCTGATCGTGGTGGTGAGTACCTCTTGGGATAGTTTAGGAATTACTTATCAGAGGCTGGGATTCAATCCCAATTGTCTGCACTTAGCACACCCCAGCAAAATGGTGTAGCTATGCGAAGGAATAGGACTCTTATGGAGATGGTTAGATCGATGATGAGTTATTCTGAGTTGCCAGATTCGTTCTGGGGATATGCTCTAGATACGGAAGTGTATATTCTGAACTTGCTCCCATCTAAATCAGTGCCTTCTACTCTCATAAAATTGTGGACTGGGCGAAAGCCTAGTCTAAGACATATTCAAATTTGGGGGAGTCCAGCACATGTGCTGAAGGCAAATGCTGGTAAGTTTGAACCTCGTACAGAAGTTCGCATGTTCGTTGGCTATCCTAGAGGAATGAAAGGTGGTTTGTTTTATAGTCCTAGAGATCAGAGTGTGATCGTTAGCACGAATGCTAGATTTCTAGAGGAAGACTATGTGATGAACCATAAGCCTATGAATAAGATTGTTTTGGAGGAATTGAAAGGGGAAATCACTTCTTCAGTACCACCGATACAAGAGGATATACCACAAGTCACTACACCGCGTGTCACAGAGGATACACAGGTGATACCTAGTCGTAGTGGGAGGGTTGTTAGACAACCTGATAGATTCATGTTCTTGGGAGAATCTTCTGATTTGGTCATTGGCGAACATGAACCTGATCCCTGAACATATGATGAGGCAATCCAAGATAAAGATGTAGTATCTTGGCAAAGTGCAATGAATGCTGAGATTGTATCTATGGATTCAAATCAGGTCTGGGAGCTAGTAAAACCACCCAATGGTGTAAAAACCATTGGATGCAAGTGGATCTACAAAAGAAAAAGAAAAATAGACGGGAAGGTTGAGACCTTCAAAGCAAGGCTTGTTGAGAAGGGGTATACTCAGAAAGAGGGTATCAATTATGAGGAGACCTTTTCGCCGGTAGCCATGCTTAAGTCTATCCGAATTCTCTTATGTATTGCTGCTCATATGGATTATGAGGTATGGCAGATGGATGTCAAGACAGCTTTCCTTAATGGAAGTCTTGAAAAAAACATCTATATGAAGCAACCAGAGGGATTCATTGCAAAGGGCAAAGAGCATCTTGTGTGTAAGCTTAATCGGTCCATTTATGGATTGAAGCAAGCTTCGAGGTCTTGGAACATCCACTTTGATGAGGTAATCCAGTCTTATGGATTTATTCAAAGTTCGGATGAGTCTTGTATATACAAGAGATGTGATGGAAACGTAGTGGTATTTCTTGTACTATATATAGATGAAATTATGTTAATTGGCAACAATGTCAAGGTGTTATCAGATGTAAGGGTATGGTTGTCCAAACAGTTTGATATGAAGGACTTGGGAGAAGTGGGACAGATCCTTGGGATCAAGGTTATAAGGGATCACAAAAAAGGATGTTGTGCTTATCTCAAGCTTCATACATAGACACCATTATGGATCGTTTTAGTAGGCAGAACTCCAAGAAGGGTTTTCTACCTTTCAGGCATGGAGTTCCTTTACCTAAGGAGATGTGTCCTAGAACATCTGAGGAGATAAAGGAGATGAAGGCAGTTCCTTATGCTTCGGCAGTAGGAAGCCTCATGTATACGATGCTATATACGAGACCAGATATATGCTTTGTCGTGGGCATGGTCAGCAGATATCAGAGTAATCCAGGACAGGGAGATTGGACTGCAATAAAACATATATTGAAGTACCTAAGAAGGACTAGGGATTATATGCTAGTTTACCAGGTAGACAAATTACCCCCTGTGGGTTACACAGATTCTGACTTCCAATCAGACAGGGATAACAGTAAGTCTACCTCAGGTTTTGTGTTTACTTTGGGAGGTGGAGCCATTGTATGGAAGAGTGTCAAGCCGAAAAGTGTGGCGGACTCTACCATGAAAGATGAGTATGTGGCGGCCTCTGAGGCGGCTAAAGAAGCTGTGTGGCTCAGGAACTCTATAATGGTGGAGATTAAATCCCTAGAACCAATGGTGGAGATTAAAACAAGGCTTATCCCTAACTCTATAAAAGGAGAGGCTAGGGTGGGCGGCAAGAAAAATTAGAAACAACATAGGATTAGGGTTGGGCGGCAAGGAGCTTGGAGGCTAGGGTTTTGGAGTTTGGTTTGGGCAGCCACAAATAAGGAATTTGTTTCCTTTCTTCTTCTTCTTCCTTAGGTGGCCGGTGACCTTCCTTCTTCTTCTCCCCTTGGTTTGGCCGGCATCCAACCTTCTACCCTTCATCTTTGGTTAGAGCTTAGGGTCTTCCCCTTGTAGCTTTTGGCCAGCCCTCTTCTTCATCTCCTTGTTCTCCTTCTTGGCCGGCGACAAGCACCAAGCTTGGAGCTTGGTGGTTGGTTGAAAGAAGGAGAAGTGCTTTGTTTCTATACTTCCTCTTGTTCGGAGTGAGCAAGGAAGGAAGATTGGTGATCTAGGAGCTTCGACTTTTGGAAGATCGTCGCCCACACGACGTCCAAAAGGAGAAAGGACGTACAATAGAAGATCAAGAGGTATAATGTTTGTTTATATTCTTTTGTAACATGTCTATATTTGTTCTTCAATCATATGTATGTTATATATTCTGTTTTGTGGCTAAAATAACTTGGACCCCGAATATAGATACAAAAGTCGATGATACGTACATCGTCTATTCCGCAGCTATTCGTAGAATAGAGGTTGGTGGCTTGAACAACAAGTTTGTTCAAGTGACCACTCTAATCGAATAGCACGACGATGAAACAGTTGCTTGGGAGATCCCTTTTGTCTAGGATTAAATTTTTTTAATCCGGGGACGTCGATGGGATCGCCATGAACAAGCGACCGTGTTGAAGTGGGAAGCATAGTTTCCTACCTTCAGGAGAGTGTCCCTCTACCTCAAGCTTTTTGTGTTTTCTTGTATTCGATTAACTCCTACCTCCAACGAGGAGGAGTTCTTTAGTGATTTGTCCTCTGTGCATGATCAAGGATCACTAGGGCCTTGGAGTAGTAGCCGAAGGCTACGAACCAAGTAAAAAACCATTTGTCACTTTTTATTTGTCATTTATCTTTCCGCTGCAATTAATTGTCTACTCGGGTTTTAACGAAAGAAACGAAAGAAAAGTTTTTATCACTATTCACCCCCCCCCTCTAACGATCCACTTGATCCAACAAAATCTACCATGACAAAGTATGTAACATTAAATACTTTAGAGTATTTGGATGTAAGGTACATATCCTAAATGTTGGGTTTCCGGCACCGCGGCGTGTGTATGTTCGATCATGTTTCGTAAACATGAACACAGTGGAAGCAATTAAAAAATAATAAATACTCCTATTTATTACAACACACACAACACACGCATGCATTTTACAACAAGTGTAGACATAACCGTAAATTAAAATTTGCAATAAAAGAAATTATCTATGTTATACCTTTCGTATGACGTGTAGCGGGAACGGCATCAACCGGAACGATCCTCGTAAGAATCGTCTCTATCCGTATCCACGCCGAGCTCCTCGGGATGACTTCGCTAAGTCACGAGCTTCGTCTTCGTACGAATTACTAGCCTCGTGTTGAAGACGACGTGATCGAGAGATGATCACGATCCGAATCCAAATTCGGATCCTAAAACGAGTTCTCAAAACTCGCTTCTCCGGAGAGGTATTCGTCAACCAATTGACGAATTCTTCGTCCTCCACCTCAGAGGATTACCGGAGATCAAATCCCCGGTAAGTTAGCCACTGTCGGAGCACTAACCGTCATCCAAACGACGCTCTGACGAGAGGAGAAGAAGCTGTCCAGAAAACTGGACAGCTTGGTGGAGGAGATAGGCGCCGGCCAACAAAGGAAGCCAAGTGCTCACCTTGATGCCAAACCTAAGGAGGATCGCCGGAACTCTTCCGGCAGCAGCTCGACGCCGGCGAGGAGGAAGGAAGCAGCCTTCTGGACGCCGGTTGGAGGAGCTATGGGCTGGGTGGCAAGAAAAGTTGGCGCCAACTCAAAAGGGGAGATGAGGTGGGCGGCCAAACTAGGGTTGCCTCTTCATTAGGGCTTAACAAACCCTAAAACCCTTTTTTTTTATAGAGAACTAATTCTCTTAATGGTTATTGGATCATAACCATTAGGCCCGTTAACCCGCTCCATTAAGATAAGTTAAAATAAACCAAACCATGATGGTTTATTTTAAGTTAAAACGAACCGAACCAACCTTTGGTTCATTCGTTTAATATAAACCAAACCCTTTGGTTTATTCTCATCCATTGGATTAGAACCAAACCATTTTGGTCCATCCATTATGTCTTCATAAGACACGGCCCATCCACGCTTCCATTGCGACTGAAACAATTTCATGCTCGCTTTATGTTTGGTCCAACTAAACATAGTTTCTCTCGGTCTGAGAATCCCATTCTCAAGCTCGTTTTAAATCCTTTGGATTACACTCGTTGTGCGTGTGACCAAATAGGTTCTCGGTTTATGTTGGCCGTCTATAATTAACCATTAATTATAGAACGATCATGAGTGGCACCTAGTAGTACATCATGATCTCCAATTAACCGAAAAGATCAACGGTTGATCCAGAACTATTTCTGAAACCCTTCAGTAGCTCGAATGAATCGTGCCCCATTCCCTTCACTCATCTTATACCCACTTGGTTCAGGACATGGTCTATTGTATCAGTCCCCACTAGGCTGACTACGTCACACCTAGCCCAAGTATCATTTCCTCGTCCTACGGATTCTAGTTACTCCACATGTATCGAAGAGTACCTTACTCTAAACATGTAATGCTTTGGCCAAAGACTTTAGTAACAATCCGACGAGGCCATGGGTATACATCTCCTCGCAAGGAGTGGTGAATCCTTTATAGGCTATTCAAACACCTTCGATCACTGACTTATACCCAATCATCTCGGGTCCACATCTCCTTAGAGATGTTTGCTTAAGATGTCAAAGCATAAGTCTCCATGATCAAGATGACTTGAATACCGCAAGTCAAAGGAACATCGCACTTAAGCCACAGTAAGAACTTCATTGACATATCTATATATGCAGAGAACCATATGAAGTCTTACGGCTGGTCACTCCAATGAACTAGTTACCATAACTAGCATCCACGATTAACTCCGGACATCACTATGTCTCCACCGGTGAGAATCACCGCTTGGATACACCAAGGAGTATACCTCGTATAGTTCTCGGTAATCGATGGTGTCCAAATCCATCAATTCATCGACTAGGGATAATTCCGATACATCACAATTACACATGTAGATACTCACTAGTTGTGATCCAATCACAAATTCTCTCATGCTGTGAATCGTATCGTGGACATTCAGTAAATGAGTTTAAGATCCAATCAAATACATAAAACATGTATACTCAAATAGTGAATCTTCATTTATCATATAAATGGTTCATACATAAGGCGATTGTCTTTGGACATCTCTCATATATTACTAACAGACTCCCACTTGGCCTAATGCCAATCGCTACGGTATCCAATACCATAAGCTCTAACATGACCCTCAAACTTACTTTGAGGTAATGCTTTAGTCAACGGATCCGCTAAGTTCCTTTCAGTGGGAATTTTCTCGATTTGTATTTCGTTCCTACTGATGATCTCTCTGATAAGATGATAGCGGCGAAGTACATGTTTGGATCGTTGATGAGACCTTGGCTCTTTCGCCTGTGTAATTGCTCCATTGTTGTCGCAGTAGACCGGTATTGCTTCAACAATGGCCGGAATCACACCAAGTTCATGAACGAACTTCTTGATCCAAACCGCTTCCTTCGCCCGCCGCAATATATCGCCTCGTGGTAGAATCCACTACGATCCTCTTGTTTGGAACTTTTCCAACTCATCGCCCCATTCAAGGTGAACACGATCGGTCGAGACACGGAATCATCCTTGTGCTGCCGAAGCCGCATCCGTATACCCGCGTATCACCATGTCCCCTTCTCCATATATTAGGAACACATCCTTAGTTCTTCTCAAGTACTTAAGGATCGTCTTAACAGCCGCCCAATGATCCATTCCTGGATCGGATTGGTATATGCTCGTGACACTCAGAGCGTACGATACATCGGGCCTCGTACATAACATAGCATACATGATAGATCCTATTGCGGATGCATAGGGAATCTTACTCATGCAAATCCTCTCGTCTTCTGTGCGCGGACACATAGACTTCGAAAGGTGTACCCCATGCCTGATGGGTAGGAAACCTTTCTTGGATTCCGACATGCTAAACCTCTTTAGCACTTTCGGCCTATATATCGACCGCGAAAGACCAGCAACTTTCGATCTATCTCTATAGATCTTAATCCCAAGGATGTAGGTTGCTTCTCCCAGGTCTTTCATGGAGAATGTCTTGGATAACCAAACCTTAACTGACTGTAAGATTGAAACATCGTTTCCTATAAGTAATATGTCATCAACATATAATACTAGGAACACGACTGCACTCCCACTAACCTTCTTGTACACACAAGGTTCGTCTGGATTTTGTGAGAAATCAAACTTTTTGATCGTCTCATCAAAACGGATATTCCAGCTCCTGGATGCTTGCTTCAATCCATAAATGGACCGTCGCAATTTGCATACCTTGGTTTTATCAACCGATGTGAAACCCTCAGGCTGTATCATATACACGTCCTCGAGCAGGTTTCCATTAAGGAAAGCTGTTTTCACATCCATCTGTCATATCTTATAATCATAATGAGCCGCTATGGCCAGGAGCATCCGAATGGATTTAAGCATAGCTACAGGCGAATAGGTTTCGTCATAATCAACACCTTGCTTTTGACGATATCCTTTCGCCACCAATCTAGCCTTATAGGTAATCACATTACCATCCATGTCGATTTTCTTCTTGAAAACCCACTTGCACCCTATAGGCTTTATGCCTTCAGGTGGGTCAACCAAGTTCCAAACTTGGTTTTCATACATGGAATCCATTTCCAACTTCATGGCATCAAGCCACTTATCCCTTTCTGAACTTGTCAGCACTTCTTCATAACTAGTAGGCTCCTCATCATCAATGAGTAACACGTCGTTCGATTCACATACGAGAAATCCATATCTCTCGGGAATATTGCGTGCTCTACTAGATCTACGAAGATGTGGTGCCTCAATAGGTCCAGCCGATGGCTCATCACTATGAGTCATCGGTCGAGGTGCTTGACCAGGTATCTCTTCAATGTCTACTGAAGTCTCTTGAACCTCCTCAAGTTCAACGACACTCCCACTGTTTTCTTGTAAGAGAAACTCTTTCTCTAGAAACACAGCATTCCTTGAAACAAACACCTTTTGTTCCAAGGGATGATAGAATTGGTAACCCCTCGTTTCCTTAGGGTATCCAATAAATAGACATTTATCAGACTTAGCATCCAATTTGTCTGACACAGTCCGCTTCACATAAGCAGGACAACCCCATATCTTCAAGTAAGATAAATGAGGTTTCTTACTAGCCCATATCTCATATGGAGTAGTAGAGACTACCTTGGTCGGGACTCTGTTTAACAAGTAAACAGCTGTCTGAAGTGCATAGCCCCAAAAGGACTTGGGAAGATTCGCGTGATTCATCATTGACCTGACCATGTCCAACAAGGTCCGGTTACGCCTCTCAGATACACCATTATGCTATGGTGTATATGGCGGAGTCCATTGAGACAATATACCATTGTCTCTCAGATAATCTAGAAACTCTTGACTCAAGTATTCACCACCTCGATCCGATCGAAGTATTTTAATACTCTTGCCAAGTTGTTTCTCTACTTCATTTCTGAATTCTTTGAACCTTTCAAAGGCTTCAGACTTGTGTTTCATCAAGAACACATACCCAAACCGTGAGTGATCATCGGTGAAGGTGATGAAGTAGCTATAGCCTCCTAAAGCTTGAGTTGACATGGGTCCACATACATCAGTATGTATTAGACCTAGCAACTCTTCCACTTGTTCACCCTTTCCATTAAAAGGTAACTTAGTCATCTTACCTTTTAAGCATGATTCACATGTATCGTATGAATCCAATTCAAACGATTCCAGAATTCCACATCGGTGTAATTCGGACATGCGTTTCTTACTTGCATGGCCAAGACGACAATGCCACATATAGGAGTCTAATTGATTATCTTTTCGAGCACGCTTGTTGCTCGCTTCTATATTGAAAATGTCACTGGATACGTCCAACGTATAAATACCATTGCTTAAAGTTCCAGTCCCATAAAGAACTCCATTCAAAGTTATGTAACAACAATTGTTACTAAAAGTCAAATGGTACCCATTTCTATTTAAACAAGAAATAGAAATGATATTCTTTATCAACGAAGGAACATAAAAGCAATTGTCCAGTTCTAAGACAAGTCCTGTAGGGAGTCTCAACAAATACATTCCGATGGCGAGTGCAGCAACCTTTTCTCCATTCCCAACACATAAATTTGACTCTCCCTTGACAAGTCTTCTTCTATTTCTTAGCCCATGTATGTCTTTACATATATGTGAGCCACACCCAGTATCCAATACCCAAGTGTCTGAGGAAATAGAATGACAATCAATAACGAAGATTTCTGAAGAAGATGGGGCATCTGATGCCTTATTCTTCTTCACAGACTCAAGATAAATCTCGCACTTTCTTCGCCAATGGCTCTCCTTGCCATCATGATGGCAAGTTTCCTGCTAGTTCTACCTTCTTAGCCCTTCTCTCTTTCCCTTTGTCGTTCCTTTGACTTCCTCTTAGAACCTTTCTTCGAGGAATCAACTAAGAACTCCCCCGCTCATGCTTTTGAAGGCTCCACAGCCTTCAAAGATGTTGAGCAAGACTCACGATGAACCTTCTTGCATCTCGAGGTGAAGAGAAGCTTGAGACTTCAACCTTCAATCTCACTTGCTCATCAAACAACTCATAAAGATGAAGGACTATGGTATGAGCATCCATATGCTCATGCCGCTTCAGCTTGGGTTCCATCGCCCTAGCATGATGTAACTCACTTGCTCGTAATCACTCACATGTTTCTCGATGGGCCAACAATTGGTCCGGTTGCATCATCACTAGGATGGGGGAAGAGACGCCGAGGACATACTCAAGCTTTTCTCGCCTTTGAGAACAATTCTCAAGTTTCTAAGCCACCCAAGAAGTTCCCACCAATTTATTCGAATTCAAAATAGAGCGCAAATTCAAAGACATCAAGATCAAGAGATTAACCTAGAAATACAAAACAAGCATATATGAGAAAGATGATTTAAAATGCATCCACATACATTTACAAAATCCCATTCATTTTTCGAATTTAAAAACCCTTAAAATCACTTCGGGAGATCGTAGGTCCATCTCCGAATGGGCTGATATCCATCATAGATAAGAACAACCTTGGAGTGAGTCCAACAAGCCATTCTTAGCTATGATGGTGGGTATCAAGTATACCGATTACATATCATGTATATGTAACTATCACAATGTGCTATCAACTAATTGAATGTTTACACATACATTGGGTTGTTAACACATTAACAAGTATGCATCATATGCATAGCACCCAACTTCACCTCTCTTCACATCGACCTTGGAGTGAGTCCAACAAATCGATGCTCCAAGTTAAAGCCGACCCATTAATCGCGAAATAGTTTTAATATGGTTAGAGCGCATTCAACCAATTAGCCAGGCTTGGAGTGAGTCCAACAACCCAAACTAACGATTGACCTCTGACTCTTACCATATTAGAGTTAAACTATTCCAATGATTTGAACATGTTCAGGTTCGAGCCGGGCTTGGAGTGAGTCTAACAACCCAAACAAGAAACAGAACTCTGGTTCTAACCATATTAATGGAAGGTGTAGGCTTTAATATTGAGTTAGGGTTTTATGACTCATCCTCTTTGCATGCAAATAACTATTATCTACATGGCATGACATACATGGCATACATCTACATGTCACGACACGCATGTCATAATGTTATGCATCTAATGCAATTACATGGCATACAATTATGTCATGTATATAATTTCCTTATATGTCATAACTATTTATGGAAATAAAATATGTTTAAGATTTGATTCTCCAAATCAAATCATAATTAAATTAGGAAACAAATTTCAAAATCTAATCACATATTTTATTCATGGAATTATTTGATTAAGGAAAATCTATTTAAGAAACCAATTTCCTAAATCATTAAAACTACTTATGGAAATAAAATATTTTAAGATTTGATTTCCCAAATCAAATCATGATTAAATTAGGAAACAAATTTCCAGAATCTAATCAAATATTTTATTTATGGAAAATATCAATTTCCATAAATACTTCCAACTTTCCAAAAGTGGAAGATTTCCATAAATACTTCTAGACTTTCCAAAATTGAAAAATTTCCATAAATACTTCTAAATTTCCAAAATTTAGAAAATTTCAAGAAATACATTATGACTATCGCAAAACCATTTTTACGATTATGTCGAAACACAACCTGGGCTCTGATACCACTGTTGGGTTTCCGGCACCGCGGCGTGTGTGTGTTCGATCATGTTTCGTAAACATGAACACAGCGGAAGCAATTAAAAAATAATAAATACTCCTATTTATTACAACACACACAACACACACATGCATTTTACAACAAGTGTAGACATAACCGTAAATTAAAATTTACAATAAAAGAAATTATCTACGTTATACCTTTCGTATGACGTGTAGCGGGAACGGCATCAACCGGAATGATCCTCGTAAGAATCGTCTCTATCCGTATCCACGCCGAGCTCCTCGGGATGACTTCGCTAAGTCACGAGCTTCGTCTTCGTACGGGTTACTAGCCTCGTGTTGAAGACGACGTGATCGAGAGATGATCACGATCCGAATCCAAATTCGGATCCTAAAACAAGTTCTCAAAACTCGCTTCTCCGGAGAGGTATTCGTCAACCAATTGACGAATCCTTCGTCCTCCACCTCAGAGGATTACCGGAGATCAAATCCCCGGTAAGTTAGCCGCTGTCGGAGCACTAACCGTCGTCCAAACGACGCTCCGACGAGAGGAGAAGAAGCTGTCCAGAAAACTGGACAGCTTGGTGGAGGAGATAGGCGCCGGCCAACAAAGGAAGCCAAGTGCTCACCTTGATGCCAAACCTAAGGAGGATCGCCGGAACTCTTCCAGCAGCAGCTCGACGCCGGCGAGGAGGAAGGAAGCAGCCTTCTGGACGCCGGTTGGAGGAGCTATGGGCTGGGCGGCAAGAAAAGTTGGCGCCAACTCAAAAGGGGAGATGAGGTGGGCGGCCAAACTAGGGTTGCCTCTTCATTAGGGCTTAACAAACCCTAAAACCCTTTTTTTTTATAGAGAACTAATTCTCTTAATGGTTATTGGATCATAACCATTAGGCCCGTTAACCCGCTCCATTAAGATAAGTTAAAATAAACCAAACCATGATGGTTTATTTTAAGTTAAAACGAACCGAACCAACCTTTGGTTCATTCGTTTAAAATAAACCAAACCCTTTGGTTTATTCTCATCCATTGGATTAGAACCAAACCATTTTGGTCCATCCATTATGTCTTCATAAGACACGGCCCATCCACGCTTCCATTGCGACTGAAACAATTTCATGCTCGCTTTATGTTTAGTCCAACCAAACATAGTTTCTCTCGGTCTGAGAATCCCATTCTCAAGCTCGTTTTAAATCCTTTGGATTACACTCGTTGTGCGTGTGACCAAATAAGTTCTCGGTTTATGTTGGCCGTCTATAATTAACCATTAATTATAGAACGATCATGAGTGGCACCTAGTAGTACATCATGATCCCCAATTAGAAAAGATCAACGGTTGATCGAGAACTATTTACGAAACCCTTGATGGCTCGAATGAATCGTGCCCCATTCCCTTCACTCATCTTATACCCACTTGGTTCGGGACATGGTCTATTGTGTCACCCCCACTAGGTAACTACGTCACACCTAGCCCAAGTATCATTTCCTCGTCCTACAGTTCTAGTTACTCCACATGTATCGAAGAGTACCTTACTCTAAACATGTAATGCTTTGGCCAAAGACTTTAGTAACAATCCGACGAGAGGCCATGGGTATACATCTCCTCGCAAGGAGTGGTGAATCCTTTATAGGCTATTCAAACACCTTCGATCACTTCGACTTATACCCAATCATCCCGGGTCCACATCTCCTCAGAGATGTTTGCTTAAGATGTCAAAGCATAAGTCTCCATGATCAAGATGACTTGAATACCGCAAGTCAAAGGAACATCGCACTTAAGCCACAGTAAGAACTTCATTGACATATCTATATATGCAGAGAACCATATGAAGTCTTACGGCTGGTCACTCCAATGAACTAGTTACCATAACTAGCATCCACGATTAACTCCGGACATCACTATGTCTCCAGCCAGTGAGAATCAGCTGCTTGGATACACCAAGGAGTATACCTCGTGCTAGCCTCGACAGAATTGATGGTGTCCAAATCCATCAATTCATCGACTAGGGATAATTCCGATACATCACAATTGCACATGTAGAGATACTCACTAGTTGTGATCCAATCACAAATTCTCTCATGCTGTGAATCGTATCGTGGACATTCAGTAAATGAGTTTAAGATCCAATCATATACATAAAACATGTATACTCAAATAGTGAATCTTCATTTATCATATAAATGGTTCATACATAAGGCGATTGCCTTAGGACATCTCTCATATATTACTAACACTAAACACTTAGGACTACCTAGGAAAGTTCACATCCAAAACCTCCATCGGTATCTTCCTAGGATACTCAACTACAAGTAGTGCCTATAGGGTATATAACAATGACACCCTTAAAATTGAGGAAACCATTAATGTAGTATTCAACGAAGGACGTGAACCTACAAACCCCATAGCAAAACCAACTAGCGAACCAATTCTTACCAGACTTGACTCTGACATTGAAATCGAGTCTAGTATTAATCTTAATCCGAGCCAGTCTAGGATTCAATCGAGTCATCCTATCGACCATGTGATAGGTGACCCTCACCCAAGTCATTCTAGGATTCAATCAAGTCATCCTATCAATCAAGTGATAGATGATCCTAGCCTAGGGGTTCGAACTAGATCATCATATAGAAATCTTAGTCAAATCTCCTTGATTTCGAAAATTGAACCCAAAACCATTGAACAAGATCTTCTTGATCCCAATTGGATTATTGCAATGCAAGAAGAGCTAGCTCAATTTACTAGGAACAAAGTTTGAGAATTAGTTGAAGGTTTTGTGGAACCGAAGCTCTGATACCGGTTGAAGGATTTGTGGAACCGAAGCTCTAATACCACTTGAAGGTAGGAAACTTCAATTCCCACTTTAACTCGGTAGCTTGTTCATGGCGATCCCTTCTACGTCCCCGGGTAAAAAATTTATCCTTGACAAAGAGAGATTACCCAAGCTATCGTTTCATCGTCGTGCTATTCGATTAGAGTGGTCACTTGAACAAACTTGTTGTTCAAGCAACCTACCACTATTCTCCGAATAGCCGCGGAATAGACGATGTACGGATCGCCGATTTTTGTGTTTGTATTCGGGGTCCAAGTAAATTAGCCACATAACAAAACATACAACATGCATATAATTGAAAAACAATTATAGATATAATACAAAAGAATATAAACAAGCATTATACCTCTCAATCTTCTATTGTATGTCCTTCCTCCTTTTGGACGTCATGTGGGCGACGATCTTCCAAAAGTCGAAGCCTCCTAAATCACAATATTCCTTTCCTTGCTCGCTCCGAACAAGAGGAAGTATATAATCAAAACTCTCCTCTATCTAGGACTAACCAACAAGCTCCCAACTTGAAGCTTCCTGCCGGCCCAAAGAGAGGGGAAGGTGGGTGTCGGCCAAGAGCTCAAAGGAATCACCCTAACCCTTGTTTCCACCGGCCAAGGAGAAGAGGAAGAAGAGCTTGGACGCCGACCAAGGAAAGGAGAAGAAAGTTTGGGCGCCGGCTAATAAGAAGAAGAGAAAGGAAAAACTTTCCAAAATTGTGACCGCCCAAGCCTCCAAGCCCTAGCCGCCCAAACCCTAATCCCCTCTTGCCTCTCCCTTGCCGCCCACCCCTAGCCTCCTTTTATAGAGTTGGGCTCAAGCCTCCCTTTAATCTCCACCATCGGTTCTAGGGATTTAATCTCAACCGTCGGATCTAGAAAATTAATCTCAACCGTCGAATCTAAAGATTTAATCTCTACCGTCAGATCTAGAGTTTTATCTTCCACCATCGGATCTAGGCTCCATGAGGTTTTAATAGGCTACAATAGGGACCATGAGGAGGAGTTGGATCTTAGTCACCCAATGGATCAAGCCCACATAAAGTCCGATCCATTAATGATAATCCATTCCACTAGAGGATTATCATTGATCTACCTCACCAACCCCCATAAGTTAATATGGGCACCAAATATTATTTGTACATATATCTCCCCATGTTTAATATCTCGAATGTCCGTCGATTAATTAATTTACTGACAATTAATTAATCAACTTTTAACTCCATGAGTACTACCACTCAACCTTATCATCATGCCGGACCAAGTCCACCTGCAGGGTTTACATGATTAACCTTATGAGCTCCTCAAGGGGACATCATCATCCTAATATATAGGACATAGTTTCCTTCTATAATCAACGGCACACCATATAAATAATATCATTTCCCAACTTACCGAGCCTATTGATTTACTCTATAAATCTCGCCCATTGGTAAATCAAAGAAATGAATACTAAGTATATGTGTCTGTTATTATATCGGGATTAAGAGTATGTACAACATAATATCCGAGGTCCGATTCGATTATGTAGTCAGCAATAAATCGAATCACCTCTAAATCGGTCCTGCTTAATACACACAAAGTGTACTAGTGTAATTCTATGGTCAAGACAAACCAATATCAAATTACACTACAACCATACCAATGGTTTGTCCATAACCATCTCAGTTGTGAGCCTTTACTTATACTTTACAAGGAACTAATAACTGATCTCCCGTGTGACACGACACACCATGTTATCTATAATATAATGTATTAGACAATATGCATAACCATAAATATGCAAACAATGATCATGTGATTCTTATATCAAAAATAAAGATGTTCATACAAAAGATAGACTTTTCAATATACATTCCAAAAATCTCCCACTTATACTAAAAGACTATGTTGTCCTTAAACTGCCATACATTTGATTCTCATTCCCTCCACATGCCTATCAAAAGCTCTCGCCAGAAGGGCCTTAGTGAAAGGATCTGTCAGGTTATCCTTAGATGCAATCTTGGCCACAACAACTTCTCCTTGCTTTACAATTTCTCGTATCAGGTGGTACTTGTGCTCTATGTGTTTACTTGCCTTATGGGCTCGTGGTTCCTTCGAGTTTGCGACTGCACCACTATTATCACAATAAATTGTGATAGTTTTGGACAAACCAGGAATCACATCCAAGTCCATCAAGAAGCTCTTGAGCCACACAGCTTCTTTGGCCGCCTCAGAGGTTGCCACATACTCAGCTTCCATGGTAGAGTTCGCCAGGCATTTCTGCTTGACACTTCTCCATACAAAGGCTCCTCCTCCCAAAGTAAACACTAAACCAGAGGTAGACTTACTGTTATCCCTATCTGATTGCAAGTCAGAATATGTGTAACCCACAGGGAGTAATTGATTTGCCTAATAAACTAGCATATAATCCCTAGTCCTTCTCAGGTACTTCAACATATGCTTTACTGCAGTCCAATGTCTCTGTCCTGGATTACTCTGATATCTGCTGACCATACCCACGACAAAACAGATATCCAGTCTTGTACATAGCATCGCATACATAAGGCTTCCTACTGTCGAAGCATAAGGAACTACCTTCATCTCCTCTATCTCCTCAGATGTTCTAGGACACATCTCCTTAGATAAAGGAACTCCATGCCTGAAAGGTAGAAAACCCTTCTTGGAGTTCTGCATGCTAAAACGATCCATAATGGTGTCTATGTATGAAGCTTGAGATAAGCACAACATTATTTTCCTGCGATCCCTTATAACCTTGATCCCAAGGATGTGTCCCACTTCTCCCAAGTCCTTTATATCAAACTGTTTGGACATCCATACCCTTACGTCTGATAACACCTTGACATTGTTGCCAATTAACAAAATGTCATCTATGTAAAGTACAAGAAATACCACTATGTTTCCTTCACATCTCTTGTATACACAAGACTCATCCGGGCTTTGAATAAATCCATAAGACTGGATTACCTTATCAAAGCGGATGTTCCAAGACCTCGAAGCTTGCTTCAATCCATAAATGGACCGATTAAACTTGCACACAAGATGCTCTTTGTCCTTTGCAATGAATCCCTCTGGTTGCTTCATATAGATATTTTCCTCAAGACTTCCATTAAGGAAAGTTGTCTTGACATCCATCTGCCATACCTCATAATTCATATGAGCAGCAATACATAAGAGAATCTGGATAGACTTAAGCATGGCTACCGGCGAAAAGGTCTCCTCATAATTGATACCCTCTTTCTGAGTATACCCCATCACAACAAGCCTCGCATTGAAGGTCTCAACCTTCCCATCTATTTCTCTCTTTCTTTTGTAGATCCACTTGCATCCAATGGTTTTTACACCATTGGATGGTTCTACTAGCTCCCAGACCTGATTTGAATCCATAGATTCAATCTCAGCATTCATTGCACTTTGCCAAGATACCGCATTTTTATCTTGGATTGACTCGTCATATGTTCAGGGATCAAATCAAAAGATTCTCCCAAGAACATGAATCTATCAGGTTGTCTCACAACCCTTCCACTACGACGAGGTATCACCAGTGTATCCTCTAAGACACGCAGTTCAGTGACTTGTGGTATATCCTCTTGTACCGGTGGTACTAAAGTAGTGACTTCCCCTTTCAATTCCTCCAGAACAATTTTACTCATGGGCTGGTGGTTCATCACATAGTCTTCCTCTAGAAATCTGGCATTCGTGCTAACGATCACCCTCTGATCTCTATGTAGGGAGTTACTTCGGAGCCTCATTGGCTCCCATGTCCCCGGATTAAAATTTTCACTAATGAAAGAACTAATCCGGATGGGATGAGTTTCCTTAGCACAACCAATTCGTCGTCGTGCTAACAACTTGAGTGATCGCTTGAGCAAACTAGTTGTTCAAGCAACACAACTCTTCTAGTTGGTTAGCCGCGGAAGAGACGACGGACGGATCGCCGGTTTTTGTGTTTGTCTTCGGGGTCCATGATTATACAAAATATATACAAATGCACACTTGTATAATCAACACATAAAAGAACATGCTAAGATCAGAAAATAAAGTTGTAAAACTTTTATACCTCACGATCTTCTACCGTATGTCCTATCCTCCTCGTGGACGTCGTGTGGGCGAAGATCCTCCACGAGTAGAAGCCTCCTAGATCGCGTTCTTCCCTTCCTTGTTCGCTGCGAACAAAGAGAAGAACCAAGCAAAACTCCTTCTCCTTTCTAGAACCGGCCACTAAGCCAAGGAGCTCGATGTAACCGCCGGCAAAGGAGTGAATGGTTGAGCGCCAGCCAACCTTGTGACAATGTTGCCGCCGGCCACCTAGAAGTTGGAGAAGCGCCGGCCACCAAGAAGTTGGAGAACCGCCGGCCACCAAGGAGCAAAGGAGGAGGAAGAGGGTCGGCCAAAGCAAGGAAGAAGAGGGAGTGAGTGCCGGCCACCAAGGAGAAAAGAAGGAAACCCTAATCTCCTTTCTTGTTGCCGCCCAAACCACTTCCAAAACCCGAGCTGCCTAAAACACTTGAGAGGCAAAACCCTAATCCAAGAGAACCATCATTGCCGCCCAAGCCTTAGCCCTCTATTTATAGAATTAAGCTTAAGCCTCCTTTAATCTCCACCGTCGGATCTAGGGATTTAATCTCCATCGTCGGATCTAGGGTTTTATCCCAACCGTCGGATCTAGGGTTTCATCCCAACCATCGGATCTAGGGTTTCATCCCAACCATCAGATCTAGGGTTTCTCCCAACTGTCGGATTTAGGGTTTCATCCCAACCGTCAGTTTTAGAGTTTTGTTTTACATCCTTGGATCTAGGCTTCTTGAGGATTATATTAGGCTACGATAGGGACCATAAGGAGGAGTTGGATCTTGGCCACCCGATTGATCGGAACCACACAAACATGATCCATCAATGATGTTCCATTCCACTAGAGGGTCATCATTGAACTACCTCACCAACTCTCATAAATCAATATGGGCTCCATATATTATTTGTACATCCATCTCCCCGTGTTTAAGATATTGAATGTTCGTCAATTAATTGATTTACTGACCATCAATTAATTAACATCTAACTCCTTGACTAGTACCACTCAACTTTATCATCATGTTGACTAAGTCAACCAGCTGGGTTTACATGATGAACCTTATGAGCTCCTCAAGGGGACATCATCAACCTAATATATAGGACATGGTTTCCTCCTATAATCAACGACACACCATGTAAATAATATCATTTCTGAACTTACCGGGCATATTGATTTAATCCATTTAAATCTCACCCTTTGGTAAATCAAAATAATAAATACTAAGTACATGTGCCCGTTATTATATCGGGATTAAGAGAATGTACAACATAATATCCGAGGTCCGATTCAATTATGTAGTAAGTAATAAATTGAATCCCCTCTATGTCGGTCCTGCTCAATACACCTAAGTGTACTAGTGTAACTCTATGTTCAAGACAAAACAATACCAAGCTACACTACAACCATGCCAATGGTCTGTCTAAAACCATCTTGGTTGTGAGTCTCTACTTATATTCTACAAGATACTGATAAAATGATCTTCTGTGCCACACCAAGCACCATGTTATCTACAATGTAAAATATTAGACAATATGCACACATATAATAAATATATAAAGTGCAAACAATGATCATGTGATTCTTATTTCAAAATAAAAATGTTCATACAAAAAGAGCTAGGCATTCAATATACATTCCAACAATCTCCCACTTATACTAAAAGACTATGCTGTCATCACACTGCCATACATCTGATCCCCATGTCCTCCACATGACTATCAAACGCTTTCGCTGGAAGGGCCTTAGTGAATGGATCCTCCAGGTTATCCTCTGATGCAATCTTGGCGATAGCTACTTCTCCTCGCTTTACGATCTCTCGTATCAGGTGGTACTTGTGCTCTATGTGTTTACTCGCCTTATGGGCTCGTGGTTCCTTCGAGTTTGCAACTGCACCACTGTTATCACAATAAATTGTGATAGTTCTGGGCAAACCAGGAATCACATCCAAGTCCATCAAGAAGTTCCTGAGCCATACAGCTTCCTTGGCTACCTAAGAGGCTGCCACATACTCAGCTTCCATGGTAGAGTCTGCCACGCATTTCTGCTTGACACTCCATACTATGGCTCCACCTCCAAAAGTAAACACAAACCCCGAGGTAGACTTACTCTTGTCCCTATCTGATTGGAAATCCGAATCCGTGTAACCCATAGGGACTAATTGATCTGCCCAGTAAACCAGCATATAATCCCTAGTCCTTCTCAAGTACTTCAATATATGCTTTATCGCAGTCCAATGTCCCTGTCCAGGATTACTCTGATATCTGCTAACCATGCCCACGGCAAAGTAGATATCTGGTCTCTTACAAAGCATAGCATACATGAGGCTTCCTACTACTGAAGCATAAGGAACCGCCTTCATGTCCTCTATCTCCTTTGATGTTTTGGGACACATCTCTTTAGATAAAGGTACTCCATGCCTAAAAGGTAGAAAACCTTTCTTGGAGTTCTGCAAGCTAAAACGATCAAGGATAGTGTCAATGTATGAAGCTTGAGATAAGCACAACATCCTTTTCTTGCGATCCCTTATAACTTTGATCCCAAGGATTTGTCCCACTTCTCCCAAGTCCTTCATGTCAAACTGTTTGGACAACCATACTCTTACGTCTGATAACACTTTGATATTATTGCCAACTAACAAAATATCATCTACGTATAGTACAAGAAACACCACTACGTTTCCGTCACATCTCTTGTATACACAAGGCTCATCCGGACTTTGAATAAATCCATATGACTGGATTACCTCATCAAAGCGGATGTTCCAAGATCTAGAAGCTTGCTTCAATCCATAAATGGACCGATTAAGCTTACATACAAGATACTCTTTGCCTTTAGCAATGAATCCCTCTGGTTGTCGCATATAGATGTTCTCCTCAAGACTTCCATTAAGGAAAGCTGTCTTGACATCCATCTGCCAAATCTCATAATCCATATGAGCAGCTATAGATAAGAGAATCCAGATAGACTTAAGCATAGCTACCGGCGAAAAGGTCTCCTCATAATCGATGCCCTCTTTCTGAGTATACCCTTTCGCAACAAGCCTAGCTTTGAAGGTCTCAACCTTCCCTTCTACCCCTCTCTTTCTCTTGTAGATCCACTTGATTCCAATGACTTTTACACCATCGGGTGGCTCTACTAGCTCCCAGACCTGATTATAATCCATAGATTCTATCTCTGAATTCATCGCTCTTTGCCAAGATACCGCATCTCTATCTTGGAGTGCCTCGTCATATGTCCAGGGATCAGGTTTATGTTCACCAAGGACTAAGTCCGAAGACTCTCCCAAAAACATGAATCTCTCAGGTTGTCTAACAACCCTCCCACTACGACGAGATGCCTCCTGTGTATGCTCTGTGACACGTGGTGCAGTGACTTGTGGTATCTCCTCTTGTACCGGTGGTACTGAAGTCGGGACTTCCCTTGTCAACTCCTCAAGAACAATCCTACTCTTGGGCTTGTGGTTCATTACATAATCCTCCTCTAGAAATCTGGCGTTCGTGCTAACGATCACCCTCTGATCACTAGGATTATAAAACAAACAACCTTTCGTTCCCTTAGGGTAGCCAACAAGCATGCACACTTCTGTATGAGGTTCCAACTTACCTGCATCAGCTTTCAGCACATGTGTTGGACTCCCCCATATCCGAATATGTCTCAGACTAGGCTTTCGTCCAGTCCACAATTCTATAGGGGTAGAAGGTACTGATTTAGATGGAACCAAGTTTAGAGTATACATTGTCGTATCCAGCGCATACCCCTAGAACGAAACAGGTAACTCAGAATAACTCATCATCGATCTGACCATCTCCATAGGAGTCCTATTCCTTCGCTCCGCTACACCATTCTGCTGGGGTGTGTCAGGTGCAGACAATTGGGATTGAACCCCAGCCTCTAATAAGTAATTCCTAAACTCTCCCAAGAGGTACTCACCACCACGATCAGATCATAGGGTCTTGATACTCTTACCTTGACGGTTCTCCACATCAGCCTTGAATTCTTTGAACCTGTCAAAGCATTCAGACTTGCGGCGCATCAAGTAAATGTATCCATATCTTGAATAATCATCTATAAAAGAGACGAAATATTCAAAACCACCTCTTGCCTAGATAGACATAGGACCGCACAAATCAGAGCGAACCAATTCTAACACATCTTTGGCTCTATACCCCTTGGCCTTGAAAGGCCTCTTGGTCATTTTACCTTCCAAGCAAGATTCGCAGGTTGGGAGATCCTCCACCACTAATGAACTCAAAGGTCCATCAGCTATCAACCTTTGAATTCTACTTAGGTTAATATAACCAAGCCTTAGATGCCAAAGATATGTCTGGTTCATTTGCGAAGGTTCTTTTCTCTTATTAGACTTAGAAGATGAGTTATTGACTTCTATATGCATCGTGGGAGTTTTCGGTTCAAGAGTATATAAATTGCCAACCAATGTACCAGAACAGATAATCTCTCTATTCCTTTTTATAACTACTTTGTCATTAAAAGAAATAGAATATCCATCCATAAACAATTTAGAAACTGAAATTAAATTCTTTCTAAAAGTAGGTACATAAAAACAATTTCTCAAAACCAAAACTTTATTCCTATCAAAAGATAAATAAACGTCTCCCACTGCAATAGCCGCCACCTTTGAAGCATTGCCCATGAAGACGGTAATCTCTCCCTCAGCTAGTCGTCGGGTTTCCTTGAACCCCTGCAAAGTATTGCATATGATCGCTGGCTCTGATTCACACACAGTAATCGTAGATAACACCGTTAAACATGTTTCAACAACTAAACAAGAAGATATACCTTTGTTCTTTCGGCGAGGACAGTCCGCCTTCCAATGTCTAGTCTGCTTGCAAGTGAAGCACTTGCCTTTCGGCTTCTTCACTCCTTCCTGAGGTCCCACTGCCACTTTCTTTGCTCCACCTTGCTTCTTCTTCTTCTTACCTTTCGGTTTAGAGGAAGAAACCTTCTGAGCGACCATGGCTTGAGCGCTTTGATGAAAAAGCCCCTCTGCCGCCTGGAGTTCTGTCAGAAGCTCCGCCAACGAATACAACCTCTTGTTCATGTTGTAGTTGAGGCAGAACTGCTCAAAACTCCTAGGCAGAGACTAGAGAATGATATCGACCTGGGTTTCCCCATCGATCTCATCTCCGAGGACTTCCATCTCATTAAGATGAGCCATCATCTTGAGAACATGATCACTAACGGGTGTTCCCTCGATCATGGTGGTCGTCATCAAGTTTCTCATCGCCTCCTGTCTAGCCGCCCTACTCTGATGTCCGAAAACTTCCTTGAGATTGAACATCATGTCATAAGTCAGGCCATGGCTCGATGTCGATGTTGCAAAGACATTTGACATAGATGCCAAAATGTAACACCGCGCCATCTCATCTACCTTGATCCATTTCTTATAACTTTCTTTCTCCTTTTCATCAGAGTCATTGGTGGGCTTAGGAGGACAAAACTCGAAGAGTACAAATTTGTACTCCTTCACAGTTAAGACAATATCCAGATTTCTTTTCCAATCAATGTAGTTTGTTCCAGTAAGTTTATTTTCTTTTAATATGACAGCAAGTGGGTTGAAAGCCATTTGAAAAACCTAAGAATCACAATGATCAAAACATTAGATTTCAAATATTATTGATTCCTCAAAACAATAAAATTCCGAAATCAACCAACACCTCAAATCACCGAGAATGTCGCATGCCACGCTGTGTGGACGTATACGAATTCTACATTTGTAAGAGGAGGTTTTACCCATTAATTTTATTATCTTGTCAACCTTACTTTTTGACAAATAAAATTAATAGTTGGTTCCTCTTTGGCCCTACAAATAAAAGCAGTGACTCCGATGGGGAGGATACTTTTATTTGCATCTAAGTGTGCACCATTACACGATACTAAGAGAATTATTTCGGATTATGTGCCTTACCGCTGTGGAAGTACACATGCTCCTAGATAATTTCCTATAACCATTATTTGACCTAATGATCCGCAAATAAACCCGTCCGCAGGGAGGAAGGCACTCAGAGTCGACACACAAGTTTGTTGCATCACACGTCAAATTGTAATGGAGGCCGCGGGAATTAATTAAAATATCCCTCTCCCACTTAATAAATTGAAAATGAGGAATTTTAAAGCATACACAACATGCATATAAAATAAATAAGCAATAAATATTGAAAAAAATAGAATTTTTCCAACTATTATGGCATTGTTCTCCAATACGCATCCCGTCGTGTCGCCACCTCGTCCGCTCCATCTTTTCCCGTGCGCAAGTCACCAAAGAGATCCGAGTCAAGATATATCATTTTAATTTACATCCATCGATCCTATACTCCACGAAGGAGTGTACAAATAATCTAGATCGAAAGTAAACTAAAATGAGTGGCTAAACAATGTCGTATTTAATTACAAAAATTAAATACTAATCTAGCCTCGTCAACCCTGAGGATTCAAATAATATACATACAATCACATACAACCAAATAGCCATAATAGTCGGATCTTATGCCTGCAACCAAAAAGTTAGCCTACGCACATCCTACTATTATCCAGCATACTCAATATATGATATGTGCATGAAAGTAACCGAATCCAAAACACACAAAACCGGAAACCGTGGCTCTGATACCACTTGTGGGGAGTTGCTTCGGAGGCTCATTGGCTCCCATGTCCCCGGATTAAAATTTTCAATAATGAAAGAACTAATCCGGATGGGATGAGTTTCCTTAGAACAACCAATTCATCGTCATGCTAACAACTTGAGTGATCGCTTGAACAAACTAGTTGTTCAAGCAACACAACTCTTCTAGTTGGTTAGCCGCGGAAGAGACGACGGACGGATCGCCGGTTTTTGTGTTTGTCTTCGGGGTCCATGATTATACAAAATATATACAAATGCACACTTGTATAATCAACACATAAAAGAACATGCTAAGATCAGAAAATAAAGTTGTAAAACTTTTATACCTCACGATCTTCTACCGTATGTCCTATCCTCCTCGTGGACGTCATGTGGGCGAAGATCCTCCACGAGTAGAAGCCTCCTAGATCGCGTTCTTCCCTTCCTTGTTCGCTGCAAACAAAGAGAAGAACCAAGCAAAACTCCTTCTCCTTTCTAGAACCGGCCACCAAGCCAAGGAGCTCGATGTAACTGCCGGCAAAGGAGTGAATGGTTGAGCGTCGGCCAACCTTGTGACAATGTTGCCGCCGGCCACCTAGAAGTTGGAGAAATGCCGGCCACAAAGAAGTTGGAGAACCGCCGGCCACCAAGGAGCAAAGGAGGAGGAAGAGGGCCGGCCAAAGCAAGGAAGAAGAGGGAGTGAGCGCCGGCCACCAAGGAGAAAAGAAGGAAACCCTAATCTCCTTTCTTGTTGACGCCCAAACCACTTCCAAAACCCTAGCCGCCTAAAACACTTGAAAGGCAAAACCCTAATCCAAGAGAACCATCATTGCCGCCCAAGCCTTAGCCCTCTATTTATAGAATTGGGCTTAAGCCTCCTTTAATCTCCACGGTCGGATCTAGGGATTTAATCTCCACCGTCGGATCTAGGATTTTATCCCAACCGTCGGATCTAGGGTTTCATCCCAACCATCGGATCTAGGGTTTCATCCCAACCATCGGATCTAGGGTCTCATCCCAACCGTCGGATCTAGGGTTTCATCCCAACCATCGGATCTAGGGTTTCATCCCAACCGTCGGATCTAGGGTTTCATCCCAACCATCGGATCTAGGGTTTCATCCCAACCGTCGGATCTAGGGTTTCATCCCAAATGTCGGATCTAGGGTTTCATCCCAACCATCGATTTTAGAGTTTTGTTTTACATCCTTGGATCTAGGCTTCTTGAGGATTATATTAGGCTACGATAGGGACCATAAGGAGGAGTTGGATCTTGGCCACCCGATGGATCGGAACCACAAAAACTTGATCCATCAATGATGTTCCATTCCACTAGAGGATCATCATTGAACTACCTCACCAACCCCCATAAATCAATATGGGCTCCATATATTATTTGTACATCCATCTCCCCGTGTTTAAGATATCGAATGTCCGTCAATTAATTGATTTACTGACCATCAATTAATTAACATCTAACTCCTCGAGTAGTACCACTCAACCTTATCATCATGTTGATTAAGTCAACCAGCTGGGTTTACATGATGAACCTTATGAGCTCCTCAAGGGGAAATCATCAACCTAATATATAGGACACGGTTTCCTCCTATTATCAATGACACACCATGTAAATAATATCATTTCTCAACTTACCGGGCATATTGATTTAATCCATTTAAATCTCACCCTTTGGTAAATCAAAGAAATAAATACTAAGTACATGTGCCTGTTATTATATCGGGATTAAGACCATGTACAACATAATATCCGAGGTCCTATTCAATTATGCAGTCAGCAATAAATTGAATCACCTCTATGTCGGTCCTGCTCAATACACCTAAGTGTACTAGTGTAACTCTATGTTCAAGACAAAACAAAACCAAGCTACACTACAACCATGCCAATGGTTTGTCCAAAACCATCTTGGTTGTGAGCCTCTACTTATATTCTACAAGATACTGATAACATGATCTTTTGTGCCACACCAAGCACCATGTTATCTACAATGTAAAATATTAGACAATATGCACATATATAATAAATATATAAAGTGAAAATAATGATCATGTGATTCTTATTTCAAAATAAAAATGTACATACAAAAAGAGCTAGGCTTTCAGTATACATTCCAACACTCTAGGACTATAAAACAAACCACCTTTCGTTCCTCTAGGATAGCCAATGAACATGCGCACTTCTGTACGAGGTTCCAACTTACCAGCATCTGCCTTCAGCACATATGATGGACTCTCCCAAATTCGAATATGTCTCAGACTAGGCTTTCGCCCAGTCCACAATTCTATGGGAGTAGAAGGCATTGATTTAGATGGAACCAAGTTCATAATATACACTGTCGTATCTAGAGCATATCTCCAGAACGAATCTGGCAACTCAGAATAACTCATCATCGATCTACACACCAGGTGCCGGTAGATAACACTGCTAAACATGTTTCAATGACTAGACCAAAAGATATACCTTTGTTCTACTTGTGGCTGGGGCAGTCCTTCTTTTAGTGTCCAGTCTGCTTGCAAGTGAAGCACTTGCCTTTCGGCTTCTTCACTCCTCCCTGAGTTTTTCCCACAAACTTTGCCCCATCTTGTGTCTTCTTCTTCTTTCCTTTTGGATTAGAAGCAGAAACCTTTTGGGAAACCACGACCTATGCCTGAGCACTCTGACGAAATAGCCCCTCTGCCGCCTGGAGTTCTGTCAGAAGCTCTGCCAACGAATACAACCTCTTGTTCATGTTGTAGTTCAGGCGAAACTGCTCAAAACTCCTAGGTAGAGACTGGAGAATGATATCGACTAGGGTTTCCCCATCGATCTCAGCTCTGAGGACTTCCAGCTCATTCAAATAAGCTATCATCTTGAGAACATGATCCCTCATGGGTGTTCCCTCGATCATGGTGGGCGTCATCAAGTTCCTCATGGCTTCTTGCCTTGTAACCCGATTATGGTGTCCGAAAAGCTCTTTGAGATTGAGCATCATGTCATAAGCAGTGGGCATGTCTTGATGCTGATGTTGTAGTACATTTGACATAGATGCAAAAATATAACATCGCGCCATCTCATCTGCCTTAATCCACTTCTTATAACTCTCCTTCTCCTTTTCCCCAGAATCATCCGCAGGCTTAGGAGGGCACTCTTCGAGGAGTACATATTTGTATTCATTAGCAGTCAAGACAATGTCAAGATTCCTCTTCCAATAAACATAATTGGGTACAGTAAGTTTATTTTCTTTCAGTATCACAGCAAGCGGGATGAAAGTCATTTTGAAAAAAACCTAAGAATCACATAGATCAAAACATTAGATTTCAAAAAATTATTGATTCCTCAAACAATAAAATTTTAAAATCAACTAACACCTTAAAACACCGAGAATATCGTATGTCATGATAGTGAGGACGTATACGAATTCTACATTTGTAAGAGGAGGTTTTACCCATTAATTTTACTATCTTGTCAACCTAACTTTTTGACAAATAAAATTAATAGTTGGTTCCTCTTTGGCCATACAAATAAAAGTAGTGACTCCGATGGGGAGGAAACTTATATTTGTATCTAAGTATTCACCATTACTCGGTATAAAGGTAATTATCTTGGATTATGTGCCTTCAGATGGGGAAGTACATACGCTCCTTAATAATTTCCTATAACCAAATTCGACCTTGTAATCCGCAAACAAACTCATCTGATGTGAAGGCACTCAGAGCCGACGTGCAAGTTTGTTTACATCACATGTAAAATGGTAATGGAGGCTCTGGGAATTTATAAAAATATCCCTCTCCCACTTAGTAATTTAAAATTGAGGAATTTGTTGGTGCAATCGGCCCAGGTTGACTCAAGTTTGACTCGAGCAGTACCTTGTTAGTATTTTGATGATAAACAAAACTCATGACATGGGATTGTCATGGGAAAGTCCAAGCATGGATCTTGGTGTTGAAAAGTCCAAAGCATTGCGAAGCCGTGCGCTTGGTGCTTGGTGAGAAATGCATTGCGAAGTCGTGCGCTTCGTGCATGTGGGAAGTCTTGAGGACTTGGTAAGTTCACTAGGCTCGGGGTCCTTGAGTCGGTGAAGGATGGCATTGCAAAGCCATGCACTTGGTGTATCCGAGGGACCGCCGGACGGGGAGCGAATGGAGTGAGGCCCAAGGGAAGCATACTTCGAGGGCAAGAGACGAGAACGATGGCGTTGCGAAGCCATGCGCTTGACGCATCTGAGGGATGTAGGCAAGGGAAGAGAGCTTCGGTGGGGAACTCCATGAGGGATGATGTGGACTTGGCCAAGTGGCTAAGACTGAGTGTTGGAGGCTCAAACTTGATGTTTGAGGGTTTATCCGACGGTCGGATGCCTGACATCAGTCGACTAGCATAGATGTCAATCGACGCCGCAGTCATATGGTTCGGCTCAAACACTAAATGGATTCGCGGATCACCGACCGATGTGTCAATAGTCGCTATTCATTAGGAGATCACCGATCGCATACTAGCAATACGTACCGAACGTCGAGCTTCGCCAAGACTGATCGATGAGGACCATCGGTGATGGGTATCATTAGTCGACTGATGTGTGATCCGTTAGAACTTAACCAATGTGGATCAGGCCGTTGTGAGACAACGGCTATAGGAGCAGTCGACTGATGGTCACGATTAGTCGACTGATGGGCGCGAAAACAGCTTGATGCAGGTTATAAATGGAGCTCAAGTGGGAGGATTTTGCCAAGGCTTTTGAGGTGACTTTGGAGGGGAATTGCTGTTGCATTCCAAACCTTCAAGAGCAAGCAAAAGCAAGCAACAAGAAAGTGATCAAAATAATTGTGTAAAAGTTCTCTTTTGTATTGTCTTTGTATTTCTTGTTGTATTTCATATTACTTGTTGTAATAGCTTGTGAGAGGTTTCTCCACCTCCGACGTGTAGTCGAGAAGGAGTTTAGTTAGTGTCGTGCGCATAACTAGAGCTCGGTGAGCTCGCCCGCAGAGTAGGAACCATTCGGTTCCGAACCACGTATATGCTTGTGTATTGCTTGTGATTGTTATGTGTTGTTAGTATTATTATTATTATTGTTATTCCGCTGCGCTAAAAACAATAGTAGACAAGCAACGCAACGAGAATGAGCAAATTCAACCATCCAACGATTGAGGGAAATTCACCCCCTCTAATCGGCCGATCGATCCCCTACAAGTGGTCTCAGAGCCAGGTTGCTCTTCAAGGACTAACTGCTGCGAGAGCACTACAAAATGGCCGACTACAACCTTCAACCACCAAAGTTCGAAGGAGATTTTCTATGGTGGAGAAGAAAAATGGAGGTATACCTAGAAACCGATTTTGGTTTTATGCTAATCTTAGAAAACGGTTTCAAATTGCCTAGGAATGAAAGAAATAGGCAAATTGAGAAGTCAAGGTGGACCGAAGACCAAATCTAGGACTTTGAGACAAATCGCAAGGTAATCGAATTACTTAGTGATTTGATTCCTAACAACATTTGGTCTAGGTTGGGTAATTTTAAGGATGCAATGGAATTATGGGATAAAGTAATTAAATTCCAAGAAAATTCCCAAAAGGCACAAGTAGAGGAGAATGCCGAGGAAGAAGCACCCATCACATTTGAAGATATTGCTAATTTCGTGGAGACCTCTACCTCTATCATTGAGGGGAAGGAAAGGATTTCTATTCTGGAGCAATGTCAAAACGAAGCATCCACCTCCGGAAGATGTGATCAACAAGAATCCTCCACCACCCTAGGTAAATTAAGTGTTGTTATTTTAAATAAAAATCACATAATATGTTTTGAGTGTAGGGAGAAAGGGCACTACAAGAGTAAATGCCCTAAATTGGCTAAGGAAAAGGCATCGGCACCAAAAGTCAACCAAAAGCCAAAGGATGCCGGAGTCCCCACAACTAGAAGCAAAGAGCACATTGTGTACTTTAAATGCAATCAAAAGGGGCACTACTGAAGCCAATGCCCTAGGGGGAGGAAGAAAGGGCAAGAAGGTGTATCTCAAGTAGGGAGAGCTTCAAAAGCTAACCCTAAGGTACATTTAGTTAATGCACCTTCAATTCCTAGAATTAAAAAGAATGCTAAGAATTATTTTAGTTCTCTTGCCATTATTAATGAAAAGCATGCTAGTATAAATAATAAGGTTTATTGTTTAGGTGCTAAGCATGTTCATATAGCTAAGGACAAACCTAGGACTCAAAACACTAGACCTATTTTACTTAAAGAGTCAATTAGGAGAATTGAAGAAAACTTTGGCATTAACCCCAAGAAATCTAGGCATATGCCTAAAAGTAAAAACAATTCCCAAAAATCTAATGAAAATTCAAAATTGGGAAAATTAGAGCTAGAAAACCAAGCCTTAAGGTCAAGGCTCGAAAAATTGGAAAAGACCCTAGCAATTATCTCAAATTCGGTTAAGCGGTCTAATGTTCAAAATTCAAGACCTAGGAAACAAGAAATGTCTAAGGGCAAGAAAGGTTTGGGTCACAAACCTATGTCCTACCATAATGTTCTATTTAATTATGGAACCACATCTAGGTCTAGAAAAACCAAGGCTAATAGGGAAGTTATCCCTAAGACTAGCCATGGTGTGTGCTTAGTGGCTAAGACCTCAAAGAAATCAAGTGTAGCCACTAGGAAGGTCAAAGGAGGAGTCACCTCTAGAGTTGACCTAGGAAAGACCCAAAAGTCTATGGCTTTAAAGCCAAAAAGGGTCATTGGGAAGGTATCTAGGGAAGTCATCCCTAGATAATACCTTGTTAACCCAAGGAGCTCCAATAGATATTGGGTTCTTAAGAGCGTGATCAATTCACGCTAAATGGGTTAGGGTGTGTCAACCCTAAGTGGATGGGTAGTTAACCTAACCATAGTAGAGTTGACACTTTAGGATGTGCCAATGTCCTTGAGAAGTTTAAAATGATTTAAATTGGCACAATTAGGTCATAGAGGTATTGGTGTGCCATTTTGGGTTTATGGCACACTTGGGAGAAAATGGCTATTAAGTAAAAATGGGATTAATTCCTAGAAATGGTATTTTGGATTTAACACTTAGGTATTTTATACCTTAGTATATTTTACTGGCCATGATTTGTTTGCCTTGCCATGTCATGACATCATTCTCAGTTTTTATCTATAAAAATGTCATGATCATGTTTAGAATTATTTTTAGAAGTCATGTATGCTTAGATGTCTCTCACATGCCATGACATCATGATTTTGGCATAAGTTTTTATCTATATAATATTTATGCCATAATCATATCATGCATATAAGTAAAATGAAAATAAGGAGTATGGCATGATTTGATGGGAATCAAAGTATATTGCCTAGAAATATGCATGAGACCATTAAAAATCAAAACCCACATCTCACTAAAAATTTGCCTTGTATGTGTTTTACACATCTAGATACATGTGAGATGTTTAGGAAAAAGAAATTAAAGGTTTTAAAAAACACTTTGAAAACATTTTGAAAAACCTCGGTGAAGTCTATCTTTGGATAGCTATCACCATTGAATGGGACGATACAAAGAGGGCTCTTTATCGGAGCTTTTCTTTACTTTTGGACTATGTGTCAATCTCTTAATTTAGTGAGTAAAATAATTTTCAAATATTTTTCACCCATAGTATTTAGGATAAGTATTATATATATGCATTTTCAAGATTTTTAAAATTATGTATATTTACTTATGGATTTCTAAAATCCATTTCTGAAACTGAAAAAATGCATAATGATTATCATGTCATGGCGATCGATTGATGGTAAGTCGATCAGCGGTATCGGAGTCAATCGGAAGCTGATTTCGGGTAAATCTTATTGGTTAGGCCCATGTTCAGCTAGGTTAAGGTCCCCTAACCACTCCTAACTCTAGGATATGCTTGGGAGAGCATTAGAGAGGGTGGAAATCCATTGGATATGGATTAGGAGAAGGGTTTAGGGAGAGTATCAATTTTAAGGTAGATGAAAGTTCTTTGTTGAACTTTGCCTTAATTTTGATTGGTAAAATGTTCCTATAGGTTTAGGGACTATCCAAGGACATTGTTGGTGCAATGGTCAAAGGGGAGCAAGTCTCTAGGGGGAGGTATCCATCATGGGAAGATGGATGTGTATTTCCTCATGGGAGGAAAATTGGTTTGCCTCTCTTTAAGTGATATGGGATCACTAGAAAGATTGTAGACATGTGTTCCTCCAAGGGAGAGATTGTAAGATCTCATTGGTGTTGGGTTTCCGGCACCGCGGCGTGTGTGTGTTCGATCACGTTTCATAAATATGAACACAGCGGAAGCAATAAAAATAATAAATCTACATTTATTACAACACACACAACGCACGCATGCATATTACAACAAGTGTAGATATAACCGTAAATTTAAATTTGCAATAAAAGGAAATTTAACTACGTTATACCTTTCGTATGACGTGTAGCGGGAACGGCATCAACCGGAACGATCCTCGCTAGAATCGTCTCTATCCGTATCCACGCCGAGTTCCTCGGGATGACTTCGCTAAGCCACGAGCTTCGTCTTCGTACGGGTTACTAGCCTCGTGTTGAAGACGACGTGATCGAGAGATGATCACGATCCGAATCCAAATTCGGATCCTAATACGAGTTCTCAAAACTCGCTTCTCCGGAGAGGTATTCACAACCAATTGACGAATCCTTCGCCCTCCACTCAGAGGATTACCGGAGATCAATCCCGTAAGTTAGCCGCTGTCGGAGCTCTAACCGTGCCCAAACGACGCCCGACGAGGAGAAGAAGCTGTCCAGAAAACTGGACAGCTTGGTGGAGGAGTAGGCGCCGCCAAAACAAGGAAGCCAAGTGCTCACCTTTCACCGAGGCCTAGGAAGATCACCGAGGGTCGCCGAGGATCGCTTCAAGGAGCCGGAAGCGGCCGACAAGTGGGCGCCAAGGAGCTTGGGCGGCAACTCTTCAATGGGGTTGGGCGGCAACTTTGCTAGGTTTGATTAGGGCTTAATTATCCATTAAGCCCTCTTTATAGAGAACTAATTCTCTTAATGGTTATTGGATCATAACCATTAGGCCCTTAACCCGCCTCCATTAAGATAAGTTAAAATAAACCAAACCATGATGGTTTATTTTAAGTTAAAACGAACCAACCAACTTTGGTTCATTCGCTTAAAATAAACCAAACCCTTTGGTTTATTCTCCTCCATTGGATTAGAACCAAACCATTTTGGTTCATCCATTATGTCTTCATAAGACACGCCCATCCACGCCTCCATTGATCAAACGATTTCATGCTCGCTTATGTTTGGTCCAACCAAACCTAGTTTCTCTGGCCCGAGAATCCCATTCTCAAGCTCGCTTTTAAATCCTTTGGATTACGCCACAGCGTGTGACCAAATAGGTTCTGGTTTATGTTGGCCGCCTATAATTAACCATTAATTATAGAACGATCATGAGTGGCACCTAGTAGTACATCATGATCCCCAATTAACCAAAAGATCAACGCTGATCCGTAACTATTTCAAACCCTTCAAGAGCTCGAATGATTCGTGCCCCATTCCTTCACTCATCTTATACCCACTTGGTTCAGACATGGTCTATTGTGTCACCCTCACTAGGTCGACTACGCCACACCTAGCCCAAGTATCATTTCCTCGCCCCACTGATTCTAGTTACTCCACATGTATCAAGAGTACCTTACTCTAAACATGTAATGCTTTGGCCAAAGACTTTAGTAACAATCCGACGAGGCCATGGGTATACATCTCCTCGCAAGGAGTGGTGAATCCTTTATAGGCTATTCAAACACCTTCGATCACTCGACTTATACCCAATCATCCCGGTCCACATCTCCTTAGAGATGTTTGCTTAAGATGTCAAAGCATAAGTCTCCATGATCAAGATGACTTGAATACCGCAAGTCAAAGGAACATCGCACTTAAGCCACAAGAAGAACTTCATTGACATATCTATATATGCAGAGAACCATATGAAGTCTTACTACCGGTCACTCCAATGAACTAGTTACCATAACTAGCATCCACGATTAACTCAATGTCTCCAAACGCTGAGAATCACCGCTTGATACACCAAGGTAGTCTCGATGTAACTGATGGTGTCCAAATCCATCAATTCATCGACTAGGATAATTCTCGATACATCACAATTACACATGTAGAGATACTCACTAGTCGAGCAATACGTAACTGAACTCTCATGCTGTGAATCGTATCGTGGACATTCAGTAAATGAGTTTAAGATCCAATCAAATACATAAAACATGTATACTCAAATAGTGAATCTTCATTTATCATATAAATGGTTCATACATAAGGCGATTGCCTTAAGACATCTCTCATATATTACTAACAATTGGGATATGAGACATTCATACCCTTGGAGAGGACCTTTTTGATGTAATGTAAAAAGGGGGAGAAGTTACCAAATTACCAATTAGATTTGGAATTCTCATTTGGGGATGTGAGAATTGCCAATATGGGAGAATTGGTAGACTTGAGATGGTAGTTTTATCAATCATCAAAAAGGGGGAGATTGTTGGTGCACTCGACCCAAGTTGACTCGAGTTTGACTCGAGCAGTACCTTGATAGTATTTTGATGACAGACAAAACTCATGACATAGGATTGTCATGGGAAAGACTAAGCATGGAGCTTGGTGTTGAAAAGTCCAAAGCATTGCGAAGCCGTGCGCTTGGTGCTTGGTGAGAAATGCATTGCGAAGCGGTGCACTTGGTGTATGTGGGAAGTCTTGAGGACTTGGTAAGTTCACTAGGCTCGGGGTCCTTGAGTCGGTGAAGGATGGCATTGTGAAGTCGTGCGCTTGGTGCATCCAAGGGACCGCCGGACGCGGAGCGAATGGAGTGAGGCCCCAAGGAAGCATACTTCGAGGGCAAGAGACGAGAAGGATGACATTGCAAAGCCGTGCGCTTGGTGCATCCGAGGGACGTAGGCCGAGGGAAGAGAGCTTCGGTGGGGAACTCCATGAGGGATGATGTGGACTTGGCCAAGTGGCTAAGACTGAGTGTCAGAGGCACAAACTTGATGTTTGAGGGTTTACCCGATGGTCGGATGCTCAAACAACTTCGTGTTTGAGGTTTTGCACCACATCAGTCGACTGGCATAGATGTCAGTCGACTGCTCTAGGACGTATGGGTTCGACCAGTGTTCGACTGAATGGATTCTGGCTGATCAGTCGACTGTCAGGGGATGGCAGTCGATTGATAGTGTCAACGATCGGCGATTAGGAGATCGGTCGTGATGAGGCGAGCATGGGCAGAATGGAGTCGAGATGGGTATCATCTCCGTTGGAACTTAACCAACGTGGATCTGGCCGTTGTGAGACAATGACTACAAGACCAGTCGACTGATGGTCACGATCAGTCAACTGATGGGCGGGAAAATAGCTTGATGAAGGTTATAAATGGAGCTCAAGTCGGAGGATTTCGCCAAGGATTTTGAAGTGACTTTGGAAGGGAATTATTGTTGCATTCCAGACCTTCAAGAGCAAGCAACAAGAAAGGGATCAAAACAATTGTGTAAAAGTTCACTTTTGTATTGTCTTTGTATTTCTTGTTGTATTTCATATTACTAGTTGTAATAGCTTGTGAGAGGTTTCTCCACCTCCGACGTGTAGTTGAGAAGGAGTTTAGTTAGTGTCGTGCACATAACTAGAGCTCGGTGAGCTCGCCCGTGGAGTAGGAACCATTCGGTTCTGAACCACGTATATGCTTGTGTATTGCTTATGATTGTTATGTGTTGTTAGTATTATAATTATTATTGTTGTTCCGTTGCGCTAACAACAATAGTAGACAAGAAACGCAACGAGAATGACCAAATTCCACCATCCAACGATTGAGGGCTATTCACCCCCTCTAGCCGGCCGATCGATCCCCTACAAGTGGTATCAAAGCTAGGTTGCTCTTCAAGGACTAACCGCTGCGAGAGCACTACAAAATGGCCGGCTACAACCTTCAACCACCAAAGTTCGAAGGAGATTTTCTATGGTGGAGAAGAAAAATGGAGGTATACCTAGAAACCGATTTTGATTTTATGCTAATCTTAGAAAACGGTTTCGAATTGCCTAGGAATGAAAGAAATAGGCAAATTGAGAAGTCAAGGTGGACCAAAGACCAAATCAAGGACTTCGAGACAAATCGCAAGGTAATCGAATTACTTAGTGATTTGATTCCTAACAACATTTGGTCTAGGTTGGGTAATTTTAGAGATGCAATGGAATTTTGGGATAAAGTAATGAAATTCCAAGAAAATTCCCAACCGGCACAAGTAGAGGAGAATGCCGAGGAAGAAGCACCCATCACATTTGAAGATGTTGATGATTTGGTGGTGACCTCTACCTCTAGCATTGAGGGGGAGGAAAGGATTTCTATTCCGAAGCAAAGTCAAAACGAAGCATCCACCTCCGAAAGATGTGATCAAGAAGAATCCTCCACCTCCCTAGGTAAATTAAGTGTTGTTATTTTAAATAAAAATCACATAATATGTTTTGAGTGTAGGGAGAAAGGGCACTACAAGAGTAAATGCCCTAAATTGACAAAGGAAAAGGCCTCGGCACCAAAAGTCAACCAAAAGTCAAAGGATGCCGGAGTCCCCACAACTAGAAGCAAAGAGCACATTGTGTGCTTTAAATGCAATCAAAAGGGGCACTACCGAAGCCAATGCCCTAGGGGGAGGAAGAAAGGGCAAGAAGGTGTATCTCAAGTAGGGGGAGCTTCAAAAGCTAACCCTAAGGTACATTTAGTTAATGCACCTTCAATTCCTATAATTAAAAAGCATGCTAAGAATTATTTTAGTTCTCTTGCCATTATTAGTGAAAAGCATGCTAGTAGAAATAATAAGGTTTATTGTTTAGGTGTTAAGCATGTTCATATAACTAAGGACAAACCTAGGACTCAAAATACTAGACCTATTTTACTTAAAGAGTCATTTAGGAGAATTGAAGAAAACTTGGGCATTAACCCCAAGAAATCTAGGCATATGCCTAAAAGGAAAAAACAAAATTAGAGCTAGAAAACCAAGCCTTAAGGTCAAGGCTCGAAAAATTGGAAAGACCCTAGCAATTATCTCAAATTCGGTTAAGGGGTCTAATGTTCAAAATTCAAGACCTAGGAAACAAGAAATGTCTAAGGGCAAGAAAGGTTTGGGTCATAAACCTATGTCCTACCATAATGTTACATTTAATTATGGAACCACATCTAGGTCTAGAAAAACCAAGGCTAATAGGGAAGTTATCCCTAAGACTAGCCATGGTGTGTGCTTAGTGGCTAAGACCTCAAAGAAATCAAGTGTAGCCACTAGGAAGGTCAAAGGAGGAGTCACCTCTAGAGTTGACCTAGGAAAGATCCAAAAGACTATGGCTTTAAAGCGTAAAAGGGTCATTAGGAAGGTATCTTGGGAAGTCATCCCTAGAGAATACCTTGTTAACCCAAGGAGCTCCAATAGATATTGGGTTCCTAAGAGCGTGATCAATTCACGCTAAATGGGTTAGGGTGGTGTCAACCCTAAGTGGATGGGTAGTTAACCTAACCATAGTAGAGTTGACACTTTAGGATGTGTCAATGTCCTTGAGAAGTTTAAAATGATTTAAATTGGCACAATTAGGTCTTAGAGGTATTGGTGTGTCATTTTGGATTTATGGCACACTTGGGAGAAAATGGCTATTAAGGGAAAATGGGATTAATTCCTAGAAATGGTATTTTGGATTTAACACTTAGGTATTTTATACCTTAGTATATTTTACTGGCCATGATTTGTTTGCATTGCCATGTCATGACATCATTCTCAGTTTTTATCTATAAAAATGTCATGATAAAGTTTAGAATTATTTTTAGATGTCATGTAAGCTTAGATGTCTCTCACTTGCCATGACATCATGATTTTGGCATATGTTTTTATCTATATCATATTTATGCCATAATCATATTATGCATATAAGTAAAATGAAAATAAGGAGTACGACATGATTTGATGGGAATCAAAGAATATTGCCTAGAAATATGCATGAGACCATGAAAAATCAAAACCCACATCTCACTAAAAATTTGCCTTGTATGTGTTTTACACATCTAGATATTAGTGAGATGTTTAGGAAAAAAAATTAAAGGTTTTAAAAAACATTTTGAAAATATTTTGAAAAACCTTGGTGAAGTCTATCTTTTGATAGCTATCACGATTGAATGGCATGATACAAAGAGGGCGCTTTATTGGAGTTTTTCTTAACTTTTGGACTTTGTATCAATCTCTTAATTTAGTGGGTAAAATAATTTTCAAATATTTTTCACCAATAGTGTTTAGGATAAGTATTATACGTATGCATTTTCAAGATTTTTAAAATTACATATATTTACTTATGGATTTCTAAAATCCATTTCTGAAACTGATCGATGGTAAGTCCAATGACCGATCCGATTGAGTCGATCGGCACAGCCAGTGATTTCGGGTAAATCTTATCGGTTAGGCCCATGTTAAACTAGGTTAAGGTCCCCTAACCACTCCTAACCCTAGGATATGCTTGGGAGAGCATTGGAGAGGGTGGAAATCCATTGGATATGGATTAGGAGAAGGGTTTAGGGAGTGTATCAATTTTAAGGTAGATGAAAGTTCATTGTTGAACTTTGCCTTAATTTTGATAGGTTAAATGTTCCTATTGGCTTAGGGACTCTCCAAGGACATTGTTGGTGTAATGGTCAAAGGTGAGCAAGTATCTAGGGGGAGGTATCCATCATGGGAAGATGGATGTGTATTTCCTCATGGGAAGAAAATTGGTTTGCCTCTCTTTAAGTGAAATGGGATCACTAGAAAGATTGTAGGCATGTGTTCCTCCAAGGGAGAGATTGTAAGATCTCATTGGGATATGAGACATTCATGTTAGGGCAATCTCTTACCGTAATATGGTTTTGATGGTGTGGCAAAGGGTTTAAGTTAGTTTGATATATTGATTTGATATGTGCGTTGAAGTCGTCCAGGACTTAGTAATTCGCACATGGAGCCATGGCGAGTTTCACATCTCATGACTCGTGCCTTGAGTCGGTGAAGGATAGCTTTGCGGAAGCCGTGCGCTTGGAGCATCCGAGGGACCGCCGGACGAGAAGCTTGGAGTGAAGCTGGAGGAAGTAGACTTCGAGGCAAGAGACGCGAAGGAGCATTGCAGAGCCGTGCGCCTGATGCTGCCGAGGGACGTGGCCGAGAACGAAGAGAACTTCGAAGGCGAGGGACTCCGAGAGATGAGAGTGAGCGATTGTAACCCGGGGAAGGGTAGCTCTTAGGTGAAACTTGGCTATTTGGCCAAGTGTCGGATGGGTTTTCCCGATACCAGTCGACTGCCATGTCATGGCGATCGGCCCGCCTCTGAATCGAGTTAGTTCGACCGGGTATAGATTGGATTGTGGCGTGATCGCCATCGATGGGCGATTGCCAAGACCATCGATCGGCTGCAGCAATGATCGGTAGTCAATAGGGTTTCGGCCACAGAACCGTTCGTAGCCGACTGGGCAGTCGACTACGGAGGCAGTAGTCGACTGATGAGGTCCATCAGTCGACTGCCAAGAGTTCCGTTGGACTACAATGGTCGGGATCCGACGTGTTCGGAGGCCGTTGTAGTGACGGCAGTCGACTGCCAAGGGCGGCAGTCGACTGGTGGTGGCCAACGGGATGAAATCAGCCCTCTCTATAAAAAGAGAGGGTGTAAGCCTTTGAGAGGCGAATGCTTATGCTCCAAGTGATCTTCCTAGTGCCCCACAAGCTCTAAACTCTTCTTACTTGCTTTTACTCCATTCTATTTGTAAGAAGAGTGATCTTGATTGTAAAGGTTACCTCCACCTAGCTTGGTGCAAAGGAGAGACCATTTAGTGGATTGGTTAAGCGGAGTGATTCACCGAGGATGAATCGGGGACCGTGGATTAGCGGCGTAGCCATGAACCACGTTACATTCTTTGTTAGTATTTGTTTTCTCATATTTCTATTTGCTTGTCTTTATTAGTCTTCCGCTTGCGCTAATTAGTTTTGTAGATGAGCAAATACCGGCATCCAAACGAAAAGGGCTATTCACCCCCCTCTAGCCGGCCGTACCGATCCCCTACAATTCATACCCTTGGAGAGGACCGTTTTGATGTAATGTCAAAAAGTGGGAGAAGTTACCAAGTTACCAATTAGATTTGGAATTCTCCTTTGGGGATGTGAGAATTGCCAATATTGGAGAATTGGTAGACTTGAGATGGTAGTTTTGTCAATCATCAAAAAGAGGGAGATTGTTGGTGCAATCGGCCCAAGTTGACTCGAGTTTGACTCGAGCAGTGCCTTGATAGAATTTTGATGATAGACAAAACTCATGACATGGGATTGTCATGGGAAAGTCCAAGCATGGAGCTTGGTGTTGAAAAGTCCAAAGTATTGCGAAGCCGTGCGCTTGGTGCTTGGTGAGAAATGCATTACAAAGTCGTGTGCTTGGTGCAAGTGGGAAGTCTTGAGGACTTGGTAAGTTCACTAGGCTCGGGGTCCTTTAGTCGGTGAAGGTTGGATTTGCGAAGCCGTGCGCTTGGTGCATTCGAGGGACCACCGGACGGGGAGAGAATGGATTGAGGCCCAAGGGAAGCATACTTCGAGGGCTAGAGATGAGAAGGATGACATTGCGAAGCCATGCGCTTGGCGCATTCGAGGGACGTAGGCCGAGGGAAGAGAGCTTCGGTGGGGAACTCCATGAGGGATGATGTGGACTTGGCCAAGTGGCTAAGACTGAATGTCAGAGGCTTAAACTTGATGTTTGAGGGTTTAACCGATGGTTGGATGCTCAAACAACTTGTTGTTTGAGGTTTTGCCCGACATCAGTCGACTGACATAGATGTCAGTCGACTGCTCTAGGTCGTATGGGTTCGACCAGTGTTCGACTGAATGGAGTCTGGCTGATCAGTCGACTGCCAAGGGATGGCAGTCGACTGATGGTGTCAACAGTCGACTGATTAGGGAGATCAGTCGACTGATGGAACTGTGCATGGGCACAGAATGGAGTCGAGCTCGCCAGCACTCGACTGATGAGGACCAGTCGACTGATGGGTATCATCAGTCGACTGATGTGTGATCCGTTGGAACTTAACCAACGTGGATCTGGCCGTTGTGAGACAACGGCTACAGGACCAGTCGACTGATGGTCACGATCAGTCGACAGATGGGCGCGAAAATAGCTTGATGCAGGTTATAAATGGAGCTCAAGTGGGAGGATTTCGCCAAGGCTTTTGAGGTGACTTTGGAGGGGAATTGTTGTTGCATTCCAGACCTTCAAGAGCAAGCAAAAGCAAGCAACAAGAAAGTGATCAAAACAATTGTGTAAAAGTTCTCTTTTGTATTGTCTTTTTATTTCTTGTAGTATTTCATATTACTTGTTGTAATAGCTTGTGAGAGGTTTCTCCACCTCCGACGTGTAGTCGAGAAGGAGTTTAGTTAGTGTCGTGCACATAACTAGGGCTTGGTGAGCTCGCCCGTAGAGTAGGAACCATTCGGTTCCGAACCATGTATATGCTTGTGTATTGCTTGTGATTGTTATGTGTTGTTTTTATTATTATTATTAATGTTATTCCGCTGCGCTAACAACAATAGTAGACAAGCAACGCAACGAGAACGAACAAATTCAACCATCCAATGATTGAGTGCAATTCACCCCCCTCTAGTCGGCCGATCGATCCCCTACAAGTGGTCTCAGAGTCAGGTTGCTCTTTAAGGACTAACCGCCGCGAGAGCACTACAAAATGGCCGGCTACAACCTTCAACCACCAAAGTTCGAAGGAGATTTTCTATGGTGGAGAAGAAAAATGGAGGTGTACCTAGAAAACGATTTTGATTTTATGCTAATCTTAGAAAACGGTTTCGAATTTCCTAGGAATGAAAGAAATAGGCAAATTGAGAAGTCAAGGTGGACCGAAGACCAAATCAAGGACTTCCAGACAAATCACAAGGTAATCGAATTACTTAGTGATTTGATTCCTAACAACATTTGGTATAGGTTGGGTAATTTTAGGGATGCAAAGGAATTATGGGATAATGTAATGAAATTCCAAGAAAATTCCCAACCGACACAAGTAGAGGAGAATGCCGAGGAAGTAGCACCCATCACATTTGAAGATGTTGATGATTTGGTGGAGACCTCTACCTCTAGCATTGAGGGAGAGGAAAGGATTTCTATTCCGGAGCAAAGTCAAAACGAAGTATCCACCTCTGGAAGATGTGATCAAGAAGAATCCTCCACCTCCCTAGGTAAATTAAGTGTTGTTATTTTAAATAAAAATCACATAATATGTTTTGAGTGTAGGGATAAAGGGCACTACAAGAGTAAATGACCTAAATTGGCTAAGAAAAAGGCATCAGCACCAGAAGTCAAAAGATGTCGGAGTCCCCACAACTAGAAGCAAAGGGCACATTGTGTGCTTTAAATGCAATCAAAAGGGGCACTATCGAAGCCAATGCCCTAGGGGGAGGAAGAAAGGGCAAGAAGGTGTATCTCAAGTAGGGGGAGCTTCAAAAGCTATCCCTAAGGTACATTTAGTTAATGCACCTTAAATTCCTAGAATTAAAAAGCATGCTAAGAATTATTTTAGTTCTCTTGCCATTATTAATGAAAAGCATGCTAGTATAAATAATAAGGTTTATTGTTTATGTGCTAAGCATGTTCATATAGCTAAGGACAAACCTAGGACTCAAAACACTAGACCTATTTTACTTAAAGAGTCAATTAGGAGAATTGAAGAAAACTTTGGCATTAACCCCAAGAAATCTAGGCATATGCCTAAAAGGAAAAACAATTCCCAAAAATCTTATGAAAATTCAAAATTGGGAAAATTAGAGCTAGAAAACCAAGCCTTACGGTCAAGGCTTGAAAAATTGGAAAAGACCCTAGCAATTATCTCAAATTCGGTTAAGGGGTCTAATGTTCAAAATTCAAGACCTAGGAAACAAGAAATGTCTAAGGGCAAGAAAGGTTTGGGTCACAAACCTATGTCCTACCATAACGTTCCATTTAATTATGGAACCACATCTAGGTCTAGAAAAACCAAGGCTAATAGGGAAGTTATCCCTAAGACTTGCCATGGTGTGTGCTTAGTGGCTAACACCTCAAAGAAATCAAGTGTAGCCACTAGGAAAGTCAAAGGAGGAGTCACCTCTTGAGTTGACCTAGGAAAGACCCAAAAGACTATGGTTTTAAAGCCTAAAATGGTCATTAGGAAGGTATCTAGGGAAGTCATCCCTAGATAATACCTTGTTAACCCAAGGAGCTCCAATAGATATTGGGTTCCTATGAGCGTGATCAATTCACGCTAAATGGGTTAGGGTGTGTCAACCCTAAGTGGATGGGTAGTTAACCTAACCATAGTAGAGTTGACACTTTAGGATGTGCCAATGTCCTTGAGAAGTTTAAAATGATTTAAATTTGCACAATTAGTTCTTAGAGGTATTGGGGTGCCATTTTGGGTTTATGGCACACTTGGGAGAAAATGGCTATTAAGGCAAAATGGGATTAATTCCTAGAAATGGTATTTTGGATTTAACACTTAGGTATTTTATACCTTAGTATATTTTAATGGCCGTGATTTGTTTGCCTTGCCATGTCATGACATCATTCTCAGTTTTTATCTATAAAAATGTAATGATCTTGTTTAGAATTATTTTTAGAAGTCATGTATGCTTAGATGTCTCTCACATGCCATGACATCATGATTTTGGCATAAGTTTTTATCTATATAATATTTATGCCATAATCATATCATGCATATAAGTAAAATGAAAATAAGGAGTATGGCATGATTTGATGGGAATCAAAGTATATTGCCTAGAAATATGCATGAGACCATTAAAAATCAAAACCCACATCTCACTAAAAATTTGCCTTGTATGTGTTTTACACATCTAGATATAAGTGAGATGTTTAGGAAAAAGAAATTAAAGGTTTTAAAAAACACTTTGAAAACATTTTGAAAAACATTGGTGAAGTCTATCTTTTGATAGCTATCACCATTGAATGGGATGATACAAAGAGGGCTCTTTATCGGAGCTTTTCTTAACTTTTGGACTTTGTGTGAATCTCTTAATTTAGTGGGTAAAATAATTTTCAAATATTTTTCACCCATAGTAGGATAAGTATTATACGTATGCATTTTTAAGATTTTTAAAATTAGGTATATTTACATATGGATTTCTAAAATCCATTTAAATGAAAAAGCGCATAATGATTATCGATCGACACTGTCATGTGATCGATTGATAAGTCTAGTCGTGGTATCGTAGTCGATCGTGGCATAGGCTGATTTCGGGTAAATCTTATTGGTTAGGCCCTTGTTCAGCTAGGTTAAGGTCCCCTAACCACTCCTAACCCTAGGATATGCTTGAGAGAGTATTAGAGAGGGTGGAAATCCATTGGATATGGATTAGGAGAAGGGTTTAGCGAGAGTATCAATTTTAAGGTAGATGAAAGTTCATTGTTGAACTATGCCTTAATTTTGATTGGTTAAATGTTCCTATAGTCTTAGGGACTATCCAAGGACATTGTTGGTGCAATGGTCAAAGGGGAGCAAGTCTCTAGGGGGAGGTATCCATCATGGGAAGATGGATGTGTATTTCCTCATGGGAGGAAAATTGGTTTGCCTCTCTTTAAGTGATATGGGATCACTAGAAAGATTGTAGGCATGTGTTCCTCCAAGGGAGAGATTGTAAGATCTCATTGGGATATGAGACTTTCATACCCTTGGGGAGAACCTTTTTGATGTAATGTCAAAAAGGGAGAGAAGTTACCAAATTACCAATTAGATTTGGAATTCTCATTTGGGGATGTGAGAATTGCAAATATTGGAGAATTGGTAGACTTGAGATGGTAGTTTTGTCAATCATCAAAAAGGGGGAGATTGTTGGTGCAATCGACCCAAGTTGACTCGAGTTTGACTCAAGCAGTACCTTGATAGTATTTTGATGATAGACAAAACTCATGACATGGGATTGTCATGGGAAAGTCCAAGCATGGAGCTTGGTGTTGAAAAGTCCAAAGCATTGCGAAGCCGTGCGCTTGGTGTTTGGTGAGAAATGTATTGCGAAGCCGTGCACTTGGTGCATGTGGGAAGTCTTGAGGACTTGGTAAGTTCACTAGGCTCGGGGTCCTTGAGTCGGTGAAGGATGACATTGCGAAGTCGTGCGCTTGGTGCATCCGAGGGATCGCCGGACGGGGAGCGAATGGAGTGAGGCCCAAAGGAAGCATACTTCGAGGGCAAGAGACGAGAAGGATGACATTGCAAAGCCGTACGCTTGGCGCATCCAAGGGACGTAGGCCGAGGGAAGAGAGCTTCGGTGGGGAACTCCATGAGGGATGATGTGGACTTGGCCAAGTGGCTAAGACTGAGTGTCGTAGGCACAAACTTGATGTTTGAGGGTTTACCGGATGGTCGTATGCTCAAACAACTTGGTGTTTGAGATTTTGCCCGACATCAGTCGACTGGCATAGAGGTCAGTCGACTGCTCTAGGTCGTATGGGTTCGACCAGTGTTCGACTGAATGGAGTCTAGCTGATCAGTCGACTGCCAAGGGATGGCAGTCGACTGATGGTGTCAATAGTCGACTGATTAGAGAGATCAGTCGACTGATGGAACTGAGCATGGGCACAGAATGGAGTCAAGCTCGCTAACACTCGACTGATGAGGACCAGTCGACTGATGGGTATCATCAGTCGACTGATGTGTGATCCGTTGGAATTTAACCAACGTGGATCTGGCCATTGTGAGACAACGATTACAGGACCAGTCGACTGATGGTCACGATCAGTCGACTAATGGGCGCGAAAATAGCTTGATGCAGGTTATAAATGGAGCTCAAGTCAGAGGATTTCGCCAAGTCTTTTGAGGTGACTTTGGAGGGGAATTGTTGTTGGATTCCAGACCTTCTAGAGCAAGCAAAAGCAAGCAACAAGAAAGGGATCAAAACAATTGTGTAAAAGTTCTCTTTTGTATTGTCTTTGTATTTCATGTTGTATTTCATTTTACTTGTTGTAATAGCTTGTGAGAGGTTTCTCCACCTCCGACGTGTAGTCGAGAAGGAGTTTAGTTAGTGTCATGCACATAACTAGAGCTCGGTGAGCTCGCCCGTGGAGTAGGAACCATTCGGTTCTGAACCACGTATATGCTTGTGTATTGCTTATGATTGTTATGTGTTGTTAGTATTATTATTATTATTGTTATTCCGTTGTGCTAACAACAATAGTAGACAAGAAACGCAACGACAATGACCAAATTCCACCATCCAACGATTGAGGGCTATTCACTCCCCTCTAGTCGGTCGATCGATCCCCTATAAGTGGTATCAAAGCTAGGTTGCTCTACAAGGACTAACCGCTACGAGAGCACTACAAAATGGCCGGCTACAACCTTCAACCACCAAAGTTCGAAGGAGATTTTCTATGGTGGAGAAGAAAAATGGAGGTATACCTAGAAACCGATTTTGATTTTATGCTAATCTTAGAAAACGGTTTCGAATTGCCTAGGAATGAAAGAAATAGGCTAATTGAGAAATCAAGGACTTCGAGACAAATCGCAAGGTAATCGAATTACTTAGTGATTTGATTCATGACAACATTTGGTCTAGGTTGGGTAATTTTAGGGATGCAAAGAAATTAAGGGATAAAGTAATGAAATTCCAATAAAAATTCCCAACTGGCACAAGTAGAGGAGAATGTCGAGGAAGAAGCACCCATCACATTTGAAGATGTTGATGATTTGGTGGTGACCTCTACGTCTAGCATTGAGGGGGAGGAAAGGATTTCTATTCCGAAGCTAAGTCAAAACGAAGCATCCACCTCCGGAAGATGTGATCAAGAAGAATCCTCCACCTCCCTAGGTAAATTAAGTGTTGTTATTTTAAATAAAAATCACATAATATGTTTTGAGTGTAGGGATAAAGGGCACTACAAGAGTAAATGCCCTAAATTGGCAAAGGAAAAGGCCTCGGCACCAAAAGTCAACCAAAAGTCAATGGATGCCGGAGTCCTCACAACTAGAAGCAAAGAGCACATTGTGTGCGTTAAATGCAATCAAAAGGGGCACTACCGAAGCCAATGTCCTAGGGGGAGGAAGAAAGGGCAAGAAGGTGTATCTCAAGTAGGGGGAGCATCAAAAGCTAACCCTAAGGTACATTTAGTTAATGCACCTTCAATTCCTAGAATTAAAAAGCATGCTAAGAATTATTTTAGTTCTCTTGCCATTATTAATGAAAAGCATGCTAGTAGAAATAATAAGGTTTATTGTTTAGGTGCTAAGAATGTTCATATAACTAAGGACAAACCTAGGACTCAAAACACTAGACCTATTTTACTTAAAGAGTCATTTAGGAGAATTGAAGAAAACTTGGGCATTAACCCCAAGAAATCTAGGCATATGCCTAAAAGGAAAAACAAAATTAGAGCTAGAAAACCAAGCCTTAAGGTCAAGGCTCGAAAAATTAGAAAAGACCCTAGCAATTATCTCAAATTCAGTTAAGGGGTCTAATGTTCAAAATTCAAGACCTAGGAAACAAGAAATGTCTAAGGGCAAGAAAGGTTTGGGTCACAAACCTATGTACTACCATAATGTTACATTTAATTATGGAACCACATCTAGGTCTAGAAAAACCAAGGCTAATTGGGAAGTTATCCCTAAGACTAGCCATGGTGTGTGCTTAGTGGCTAAGACCTTAAAGAAATCAAGTGTAGCCACTAGGAAGGTCAAAGGAGGAGTCACCTCTAGAGTTGACCTAGGAAAGACCCAAAAGACTATGGCTTTAAAGCCTAAAAGGGTCATTAGAAAAGTATCTAGGGAAGTCATCACTAGAGAATACCTTGTTAGCCCAAGGAGCTCCAATAGATATTGGGTTCCTAAGAGCGTGATCAATTCACGCTAAATGGGTTAGGGTGTGTCAACCCTAAGTGGATGGGCAGTTAACCTAACCATAGTAGAGTTGACACTTTAGGATGTGTCAATGTCCTTGAGAAGTTTAAAATGATTTAAATTGGCACAATTAGGTCTTAGAGGTATTGGTGTGTCATTTTGGGTTTATGGCACACTTGGGAGAAAATGGCTATTAAGGCAAAATGGGATTAATTCCTAGAAATGATATTTTGGATTTAACACTTAGGTATTTTATACCTTAGTATATTTTACTGGCCATGATTTTTTTGTCTTGCCATGTCATGACATCATTCTCAGTTTTTATCTATAAAATTGTCATGATAAAGTTTAGAATTATTTTTAGATGTCATGTAAGCTTAGATGTCTCTCACATGCCATGACATCATGATTTTGGCATTTGTTTTTATCTATATCATATTTATGCCATAATCATATCATGCATATAAGTAAAATGAAAATAAAGAGTACGGCATGATTTGATGGGAATCAAAGAATATTGCCTAGAAATATGCATGAGACCATTAAAAATCAAAACCCACATCTCACTAAAAATTTGCCTTGTATGTGTTTTACACATCTAGATATTAGTGAGATGTTTAGGAAAAAGAAATTAAAGGTTTTAAAAAACATTTTGAAAATATTTTGAAAAACCTTGTTGAAGTCTATCTTTTGATAGCTATCACCATTGAATGGGATGATACAAAGAGGGCGCTTCATTGGAGTTTTTCTTAACTTTTGGACTTTGTATCAATCTCTTAATTTAGTGGGAAAAATAATTTTCAAATATTTTTCACCCATAGTGTTTAGGATAAGTATTATACGTATGCATTTTCAAGATTTTTAAAATTTCATATATTTACTTATGGATTTCTAAAATCCATTTATGAAACTGAAAAACTGCATAATGCAGTTATCAGTAAGTCAAGTCGACTGGTATCTGACGGAGTCGACTGGCACAAGATGATTTCGGGTAAATCTTATTGGTTAGGCTCATGTTCAGCTAGGTTAAGGTCCCCTAACCACTCCTAACCCTACGATATTCTTGGGAGAGCATTAGAGAGGGTGGAAATCCGTTGGATATGGATTAGGAGAAGGGTTTAGGAAGTGTATCAATTTTAAGGTAGATGAAATTCATTGTTGAACTTTGCCTTAATTTTGATTGGTTAAATGTTCCTATTGGCTTAGGGACTCTCCAAGGATAATTTTGGTGCAATGGTCAAAGGGGAGCAAGTCTCTAGGGGGAGGTATCCATCATGGGAAGATGGATGTGTATTTCCTCATGGGAGGAAAATTGGTTTGCCTCTCTTTAAGTGATATGGGATCACTAGAAAGATTATAGGCATGTGTTCCTCCAAGAGAGAGATTGTAAGATCTCATTGGGATATGAGACATTCATACCCTTGGGGAGGACCTTTTTGATGTAATGTCAAAAAGGGGGAGAAGTTACCAAGTTACCAATTAGATTTGGAATTCTCATTTAAGGATGTGAGAATTGCCAATATGGGAGAATTGGTAGACTTGAGATGGTAGTTTTGTCAATCATCAAAAAGGGGGAGATTGTTGGTGCAATCGACCCAAGTTGACTCGAGCAGTACCTTGATAGTATTTTGATGATACACAAAACTCATGAAATGGGATTGTCATGGGAAAGTCCAAGCATGGAGCTTGGTGTTGAAAAGTCCAAAGCATTGCGAAGCCGTGCGCTTGGTGTTTGGTGAGAAATGCATTACAAAGCCATGTGCTTGGTGCATGTGGGAAGTCTTGAGGACTTGGTAAGTTCACTAGGCTCGGGGTCCTTGAGTCGGTGAAGGATAGCATTGCGAAGCCGTGCGCTTTGTGCATCTGAGGGACCGCCAGACGGGGAGTGAATGGAGTGAGGCCCAAGGGAAGCATACTTCGAGGGTAAGAGACGAGAAGGATGACATTGCGAAGCCATGCGCTTGGTGCATCCGAGGGACGTAGGCCGAGGGAAGGGAGCTTCGGTGGGGATCTCCATGAGGGATGATGTGGACTTGGCCAAGTGGCTAAGACTGAATGTCAGAGGCTCAAACTTGATGTTTGAGGGTTTACCCGACGTTCGGATGCTCAAAAAACTTATTGTTTGAGGTTTTGCCCGACATCAATCGACTGGCATAGATGTCAGTCGACTGCTCTAGGTCGTATGGGCTCGACCAGTGTTTGATTGAATGGAGTCTTTCTGATCAGTCGACTGCCAAGGGATGGCAGTCGACTGATGGTGTCAACAGTCGACTGATTAGGGAGATCAGTCGACTGATGGAACTGTGCATGGGCTCATAATGGAGTCGAGCTCGCCAGCACTCGACTGATGAGGACCAGTCGACTGATGGGTATCATCAGTCGACTGATGTTTGATCCGTTGGAACTTAACCAATATGGATCTGGCCGTTGTGAGACAATGGCTACAGGACCAGTCGACTGATGGTCACGATCAGTCGACTGATGGGCGCGAAAATAGCTTGATGTAGGTTATAAATGGAGCTCAAGTGGGAGGATTTCGCCAAGGATTTTGAGGTGACTTTGGAGGAGAATTGTTGTTGCATTCCAGACCTTCAAGAGCAAGCAAAAGCAAGCAACAAGAAAGTGATCAAAACAATTGTGTAAAAGTTCTATTTTGTATTGTCTTTGTATTTCTTATTGTATTTCATATTACTTGTTGTAATAGCTTGTGAGAGGTTTCTCTACCTCCGACGTGTAGTCAAGAAGGAGTTTAGTTAGTGTCGTGCACATAACTAGGGCTTGGTGAGCTCGCCCGTGGAGTAGGAACCATTCGGTTCTGAACCACGTATATGCTTGTGTATTGCTTGTGATTGTTATGTGTTGTTAGTATTATTATTTTTATTGTTATTCCGCTGCGCTAACAACAATAGTAGACAAGTAACGCAACAAGAACGAGCAAATTCAACCATCCAACGATTGAGGGCAATTCACCCCCCTCTAGTCGGCCGATCGATCCCCTACAAGTGGTCTCAGAGCCAGGTTGCTCTTCAAGGACTAACCGCCGCGAGAGCACTACAAAATGGTCGGCTACAACCTTCAACCACCAATGATCAAAGGAGATTTTCTATGGTGGAGAAGAAAAATGAAGGTATACCTAGAAACCGATTTTGATTTTATGCTAATCTTAGAAAACGGTTTCGAATTGCCTAGGAATGAAAGAAATAGGAAAATTGAGAAGTCAAGGTGGACCGAAGACCAAATCAAGGACTTCGAGACAAATCGCAAGGTAATCAAATTACTTAGTGATTTGATTCCTAACAACATTTTGTCTAAGTTGGGTAATTTTAGGGATGCAAAGGAATTATGGGATAAAGTAATGAAATTCCAAGAAAATTCCCAATCGACACAAGTAGAGGAGAATGTCGAGGAAGAAGCACCCATCACATTTGAAGATGTTGATGATTTGGTGGAGACCTCTACCTCTAGCATTGAGGGAGAGGAAAGGATTTCTATTCCAGAGCAAAGTCAAAACGAATCATCCACCTCCGGAAGATGTGATCAAGAAGAATCCTCCACCTCCCTAGGTAAATTAAGTGTTGTTATTTTAAATAAAAATCACATAATATATTTTGAGTGTAGGGAGAAAGGGCACTACAAGAGTAAATGCCCTAAATTGGCTAAGAAAAAGGCATCGGCACCAAAAGTCGACCAAAAGTCAAAAGATGTCGGAGTCCCCACAAATAGAAGCAAACAACACATTGTGCTTTAAATGCAATCAAAAGGGGCACTATCAAAGTCAATGCCCTAGGGGGAGGAAGAAAGGGCAAGGTGTATCTCAAGTAGGGGGTGCTTCAAAAGCTAACCCTAAGGTACATTTAGTTAATGCACCTTCAATTCGTAGAATTAAAAAGCATGCTAAGAATTATTTTAGTTCTCTTGCCATTATTAATGAAAAGCATGCTAGTAGAAATAATATGGTTTATTGTTTAGGTGCTAAGCATGTTCATATAACTAAGGACAAACCTAGGACTGAAAACACTAGACCTATTTTACATAAAGAGTCAATTAGGAGAATTGAAGAAAACTTGGGCATTTACCCCAAGAAATATGGGCATATGCCTAAAAGGAAAAACAATTCCCAAAAACCTTATGAAAATTTAAAATTGGGAAAATTAGAGCTAGAAAACCAAGCCTTACGGTCAAGGCTCGAAAAATTGGAAAAGACCCTAGCAATTATCTCAAATTCGGTTAAGGGGTCTAATGTTCAAAATTAAAGACCTAGGAAACAAGAAATGTCTAAGGGCAAGAAAGGTTTGGGTCACAAACCTATGTCCTACCATAATGTTCCATTTAATTATGGAACCACATCTAGGTCTAGAAAAACCAAGGCTAATAGGGAAGTTATCCCTAAGACTAGCCATGGTGTGTGCTTAGTGGCTAAGACCTCAAAGAAATCAAGTGTAGCCACTAGGAAGGTCAAAGGAGGAGTCACCTCTAGAGTTGACCTAGGAAAGACCCAAAAGACTATGGCTTTAAAGCCTAAAAAGGTCATTAGGAAGGTATCTAGGGAAGTCAACCCTAGAGAATACCATGTTAACCCAAGGAGCTCCAATAGATATTGAGTTCCTAAGAGCGTGATCAATTCACGCTAAATGGGTTAGGGTGTGTCAACCCTAAGTGGATGGGTAGTTAACCTAACCATAGTTGAGTTGACACTTTAAGATGTGCCAATGTCCTTGAGAAGTTTAAAATGTTTTAAATTGGTACAATTAGATCTTAGAAATATTGGTGTGCCATTTTGGGTTTATGGCACACTTGGGAGAAAATGGCTATTAAGGCAAAATGGGATTAATTCCTAGAAATGGTATTTTGGATTTAACACTTAGGTATTTTATACCTTAGTATATTTTACTGGCCATGATTTGTTTGCCTTGCCTTGTCATGACATCATTCTCAGTTTTTATCTATAAAAATGTCATGATCATGATTAGAATTATTTTTATATGTCATGTAGGCTTAGATGTCTCTCACATGCCATGACATCATGATTTTGGCATATGTTTTTATCTATATCATATTTATGCCATAATCATATCATGCATATAAGTAAAATGAAAATAAGGAGTATGGCATGATTTGATGGGAATCAAAGAATATTGCCTAGAAATATGCATGAGACCATTAAAAATCAAAACCCACATCTCACTAAAAATTTGCCTTGTATTTGTTTTACACATCTAGATATAAGTGAGATGTTTAGGAAAAAGAAATTAAAGGTTTTAAAAAACATTTTGAAAACATTTTTAAAAACATTTTGATAGCTTTCACCATTGAATGGGATGATACAAAGAGGGCTCTTTATTGGAGCTTTTCTTAACTTTTGGACTTGTTTTCAATCTCTTAATTTAGTGGGAAAAATAATTTTCAAATATTTTTCACCCATAGTGTTTAGGATAAGTATTATACGTATGCATTTTCAAGATTTTTAAAATTACGTATATTTACTTATGGATTTTGAAAATCCATTTCTGAAACTAAAAAACTGCATAATGCAATTATCAGTCGACTGCCTATCATGGCAGTCGACTGATGGTAAGTCCAGTCGAATAGTATCTGACAGAGTCGACTGGCACAGGCTGATTTTGGGTAAATCTTATTGGTTAGGCCCATGTTCAGCTAGGTTAAGGTCCGCTAACCACTCCTAACCCTAGGATATACTTGGGAGATCATTAGAGAGGGTGGAAATCCATTGGATATGGATTAGGAGAAGGGTTTAGGGAGTGTATCAATTTTAAGGTAAATGAAAGTTCATTGTTGAACTTTCCTTAATTTTGATTGGTTAAATATTCCTATTGGCTTAGGGACTCTCCAAGGACATTGTTGGTGCAATGGTCAAAGAGGAGCAAGTCTCTTGGGGGAGGTATCCATCATGGGAAGATGGATGTGTATTTCGTCATGGGAGGAAAATTGGTTTGCCTCTCTTTAAGTGATATGGGATCACTAGAAAGATTGTAGGCATGTGTTCCTCCAAGGGAGAGATTGTAATATCTCATTGGGATATGAGACATTTATACCCTTGGGGAGGAACTTTTTGATGTAATGTCAAAAAAAGGGATAAGTTACCAAGTTACCAATTGGATTTGGAATTTTCATTTGGGGATGTGAGAATTGCCAATATGGGAGAATTGGTAGACTTGAGATGGTAGTTTTGTCAATCATCAAAAAGGGGGAGATTGTTGGTGCAATCGGCCCAAGTTGACTCGAGTTTGACTCCAGCAGTACCTTGATAGTATTTTGATGATAGACAAAACTCATGACATGGGATTGTCATGGGAAAGTCTAAGCATGGAGCTTAGTATTGAAAAGTCCAAAGCATTGCGAAGCCGTGCGCTTGGTGCTTGGTGAGAAATGCATTGCGAAGCCGTGTGCTTGGTGCATGTGGGAAGTCTTGAGGACTTGGTAAGTTCACTTGGCTCGGGGTCCTTGAGTCGGTGAAGGATGGCATTGCGAAGCCGTGCGCTTGGTGCATCCGAGGGACCGTCGGATGGGGAGCGAATGGAGTGAGGCCCAAGGGAAGCATACTTCGAGGGCAAGAGACGAGAAGGATGGCATTGCGAAGTTGTGCGCTTGCCGCATCCGAGGGACGTAGGTCGAGGGAAGAGAGCTTCGGTGGGGAACTCCATGAGGGATGATGTGGACTTGGCCAAGTGGCTAAGACTAAGTGTCGGAGGCTCAAACTTAATGTTTGAGGGTTTACCCGACGGTCAGATGCTCAAACAACTTGGTGATTGAGGTTTTGCCCGACATCAGTCGACTGGCATAGATGTCAGTCGACTTCTCTAGGTCGTATGGGTTCGACCAGTGTTCGACTGAATGGAGTCTGGCTGATAAGTCGACTGCCAAGGGATGGCAGTCGACTAATGGTGTCAACATTCAACTGATTAGGGAGATCAGTCGACTGATAGAACTGTGCATGGGCACAGAATGGAGTCGAGCTCGCTAGCACTCGACTGATGAGCACCAATCGACTGATGTGTGATCCGTTGGAACTTAACCAACGTGGATCTGGCCGTTGTGTGACAACGGCTACAAGACTAGTCGACTGATGGTCACGATAAGTAGACTGATGGGCGCGAAAATAGCTTGATGCAGGTTATTAATGGAGCTCAAGTGGGAGGATTTCGCCAAGGCTTTTGAGGTGACTTTGGAGGGGAATTGCTGTTGCATTCCAGACCTTCAAGAGCAAGCAAAAGCAAGCAACAAGAAAGCGATCAAAACAATTGTGTAAAAGTTTTCTTTTGTATTTATTTTGTATTTCTTGTTGTATTTCATATTATTTGTTGTAATAGCTTGTGAGAGGTTTCTCCACCTCCGATGTGTAGTCGAGAAGGAGTTTAGTTAGTGTCGTGCGCATAACTAGAGCTCGGTGAGCTCGCCCGTGGAGTAGGAACCATTCGGTTCCGAACCACATATATTCTTGTGTATTGCTTGTGATTGTTATGTGTTGTTAGTATTATTATTATTATTCTGCTGCACTAACAACAATAGTAGACAAGCAACGCAACGAGAACGAGCAAATTCCACCATCCAACGATTGTGGGCTATTCACCCCCCTCTAGCCGGCTGATCGATCCCCTACAGAATTTTCTAGCCTACGACATGCATATCAAACAATAAGCAATAAATATGAAAAAGAAATATTTTTTCCAACTAATTTGGCTTTTGTCTCCATTATGCCTTCCGTCGTATCGCCATCTCATCCACTCCTCCCTACGCCATGTATGAGCCATCCGGAGATCCGAGCCGAGACTAACTATTTTAATTTACATCCATCGATCCTATACTCCACGAAGGAGTGTACATGAAATCTAGATCGAAAGTAAAATAAAATAAAAAGAGTGGCTAAACAATGTCGTATTTAAATACAAAATTAAATACTAGCCTCGTCAACCCCGAGGATTCAAATAATATACAATTACACACATACAATCACATACACACATATGGCCATAATGGTTGGATTCTAGGCCTGCAACCAAAAAGTTAACCTACGTACATCCTACTATTATCCGGCACATATAATATATGATAAGTGCATAAAATAATCGAATCCTAAACACACAAAATCGGAAACCGTGTCTCTGATACCACTTGAAGGTTTTGTGGAACCAAAGCTCTGATACCACTTGAAGGTAGGAAACTTCACTTCCCACTTCAACTCGGTCACTTGTTCATGGCGATCTCTTCTACGTCCCCGGATAAAATATTTATCCTTGACAAACACAAATTACCCAAGCTACCATTTTATCGTCATGCTATTCGATTAGAGTGGTCACTTGAACAAACTTGTTCAAGCAACCTACCTCTATTCTCCGAATAGTCGCGGAATAGACGATGTACGGATCGCCGGTTTTTGTGTTTGTATTCGGGGTCCAAGTAAATTAGCCACATAAAAAACATACAACATGTATATAATTGAAAAACAATTATAGACATAATACAAAAGAAAATAAACAAGTACTATACCTCTCGATCTTCTATTGTATGTCCTTCCTCCTTTTGAACGTCGTGTGGGCGACGATCTTCCAAAAGTCGAAGCCTCCTAAATCACGATCTTCCTTTCCTTGCTCACTCCTAACAAGAGGAAGTATATAATCAAAACTCTTCTCTATCTAGGACCAACCACAAGCTTCCAACTTGAAGCTTGCCGCTGGCCCAAAGAGAGGGGAAGGTGGGCGCCGACCAAGAGCTCCAAGGAATCACCCTAACCCTTGTTTCCACTGGCCAAGGAGAAGAGGAAGAAGAGTTTGGACGCCGGCCAAGGAGAGGAGAAGCAAGTTTGGGCGCTGACCAAGAAGAAGAAGAGAAAGGAAAAACTTTCAAAAATTGTGGCCGCCCAAGGCTCCATGCCCTAGCCGCCCAAACCCTAATCCCCTCTTGCCTCTCCCTTGCCGACCACCCCTAGCCTCCTTTTATAGAGTTGGGCTCAAGCCTCCCTTAAATCTCCACCGTCGGTTCTAGAAATTTAATCTCAACCGTCAGATCTAGAGAATTAATCTCAACCGTCGGATCTAAAGATTTAATCTCCACCGTCGGATCTAGTGTTTCATCTTCCACCATCGGATCTAGGCTCCATGAGGTTTTAATAGGCTACAATAGGGACCATGAGGAGGAGTTGGATCTTGGCCACCCAATGGATCAAGCCCAAATAAAGTCCGATCCATTAATGATAATCTATTCCATTAGAAGATTATCATTGATCTACCTCACCAACCCCCATAAGTTAATATGAGCTCCATATATTATTTGTACATATATCTCCCTGTGTTTAAGATCTCGAATGTCCGTCGATTAATTAATTTACTGACAATTAATTAATCAACTTCTAACTCCATGACTAGTACCACTCAACCTTATCATCATGCCAGAACAAGTTCACCTACAGGGTTTACATGATGAACCTTATGAGCTCCTCAAGGGGACATCATCATCCTAATATATAGGACACGGTTTCCTCCTATAATCAATGGCACACCATATAAATAATATTATTTTCTAACTTACCGAGCCTATTGATTTACTCTATAAATCTCGCCCATTGGTAAATCAAAGAAATGAATACTAAGTATATGTGCCCGTTATTATATCGGGATTAAGAGTATGTACAACATAATATCTGAGGTCCGATTCGATTATATAGTCAGCAATAAATCGAATCACCTCTAAATCAGTCTTGTTAAAAACACACAAAGTATACTAGTGTAATTCTATGGTCAAGACAAACCAATACCAAATCACACTACAACCATACCAATGGTTTGTCCATAACCATCTCGGTTGTGAGCCTTTACTTTTACTTTACAAGGAACTGATAACATGATCTCCCGTGTGACACTACACACCATGTTATCTACAATGTAATGTATTAGACAATATGCATAACCATAAATATGCAAACAATGATCATGTTATTCTTATTTCAAAAATAAAGATGTTCATACAAAAGATAGACTTTTCAGTATACATCCCAACATTAGTACCACCACCTAAAGATAAATCAATTATTGGAACAAGGTGGGTCTTCCGAATGTTGTTGGCATACGTTGCACATTCGATGAAACCTATGCCCCCATAGCTAGATTAGAATCCATTCGAATGTTGTTGGCATACGCTGCACATCGAGGATTTAAATTGTTTCAAATGGATGTCAAGTCACCATTTTTGAGTGGACTTATTAAGGAAGAAGTGTATGTTAGTCAACCCCCAGGATTCAAAAGCTTAGATAAACCCGACCATGTGTTTAAACTCAAGAAAGCTTTATATAGACTAAAATAAGCTCCTAGAGCTTGGTATGAGAGACTTTCTATTTACCTTAAGTCCAAAGGGTTTAGCCAAGGCTTAGTCGACCCGACCCTTTTAGTAAAATCCGTAGGCGAAGAAATTTTTATAGCTCAAGTCTATGTAGATGACATAATTTTTGGAACAACTAATTCAATTCTACTAAACGAATTCATTTCACTCATGGAAAGTGAATTTGAAATGAACTTTGTAGGAGAATTAAATTTATTTCTAGGATTACAAATTAAACAAACTAAGGAAGGAATTTATTTACATCAACAAAAATACGCTAAGGAATTAATTAACCGATTTGGGATGCAAAATGCTAAAATCATTAATACACCCATGGCAACAAATGTTAATATAAGAGAAGATGTAGAAGGAAAATCTATTGACCTAAAATATTATAGGAGCGCAATAGGAAGTCTCCTTTACTTAACTGCGAGTCAACCCGATATTTTATTTGCAGTATGTATGCAAGGTTCCAAACCTGTGCTAAGGAGTCTCACCCAACATTAGTTAAGCGTTCCATAGATATCTAAAGGGCACGCTAAGCGTCGGTGTTTGGTACCCTAGATCTACCGAGTTCAAACTAATTGGCTACTCTGACTCAGATTATGTCGGTAGTAAACTCTATAGAAAGAGCATGAGTGGTTGTCGTCAACTTCTCGGCTCAAGTCTAGTGAGTTGGTGCAGTAGGAAGCAACACTGTGTTGCCTTATCTACCATCGAAGCCGAATACGTCACGATGGGTGACTGTGTGGCTCAGCTTCTTTGGATGAAGCACACTCTCCAAGACTTTAACTTAAACTTCAGCAATATTAAAACTCACATAGATAATATTAGCTCAATCAACTTAACCAAAAATCTCATATGTCACTCTAGGACCAAACATATAGAGGTCAAACACCACTTTATTTGAGAACATGTAGCTAATGAAACCATACAACTCGAATATGTGGAATCAAAGTCGAATCTAGCGGACATATTTACCAAACCGTTACCCGAAGCCGGATTTAGTCTACTAAGATGCAAATTGGGCATGTGCATAATAGAGTAGGATTGATAACTTATATTTTTATATACTCTATTATTTAATTTTCTTTTCATATTAATGGAACTAGCTTAGGGCTTACCCTAGATATTATGTACCTATAGATTTAAGGAGCCAATACATCTCACAACACGTAGGACTAATGTGTTTGTGTACTTAGCCACATAGATGAGCGTGAGATGTTAGGACCTTACTCCTAGTTCCAAATGTAGATTTAGTGCATCGACATGAACCACGGAGTATAATTACATAAATTAACCAACTCTACTTAGGACTTGTTGATCATTTCATATCAATCAAGTCAAATAGAGTTGAACATCTAAATAGATGAGCTTATGTTTAAACTACTATTTTCAAACTTTATTTGGAACTTGCTTGGACTTAAAACTAAATTCAAAACTATGTTTTTCAACCCCCCCCCCCCACTCCTTCCGATTTATGGAAAAAGGGGGAGAAAGGCCAAAGTTAAGGGATCAATTTTTTTTGATAACTTAACTTGAGTACAGATCTTAAGGCCAAAGTTAAGGGATCAATTTTTTTTTTTGACAACTTAACTTGAGTACAGATCTTATACTTTTATGGCCCAAAGTTAAGTTAACTTTGTTTACTTAACTTAATTTTTTTGTGGTTAAACTTTCTTAAATGATAAAGGGGGAGAAAGGCCAAGGATAACTTGAACTTATTCGAAACACTAAGGCCATTATTAAGTAATTTCGATTACTTAAAAATCCTCTTTAGTAGCTAACATCAAGGGGGAGGGTCAAGACACTTTTTCAAGTACTCACCCTCGGTCAAGGGAGAGGATTCCTCAAGGGCGAGTACTTGAAAGAGAGTTCTTCTCATACTCCTACTCATTCATGCATATTTCATACTCATGTTATTCATTTTACTTAATGCACTTAATTTATTTACTAAACTTTGTGTTGGTTTGCCATAGATCAAAAAGGGAGAGATTGTTGGTGCAATAGACACCCGAGTCGAACCTGAGATTTGATTATAGTAAATACACAAAGTTAAGTTCACTTTGTTATCTCATGAGATAAATCAAGTGTGCAGAATTGCTAAGCTAAGCCGAAGGTCAGCGACACCCGGAGGGAACCGTAGTGGTCGGACGACACCCGGAGGACATAGGAGAAAGCCGAAGAACTTAGGTGAAGACTTGAAGTGAAGCTTCAAAGGTAAAGGTTGAGGTAAGCTCGTGTGAGTGAGTGTAAGTAAGGTCGTGTCCTCCATACGGGGACGTCCTTAGGCGACGATCCGACCAAGACTTCCCATGGAAGGTCTAAGTCGAGATCGGATAGTAAACGTCCATCGAACTTACTTATATTAACTGTATTTTCGAGCTAACTCTTCATTGCAGCTAGAAACCTTGCCATCACTCGATTGATGGCTTGTATCAGTCGACTGATGCCTACAATAGTTGACTGGTAAGGGTAGCAGTTGACTGATGGTCAAGGATCAGCCTCGAGGAGAGTCAAATATTATCTCCATTTCTCAAGGGCTAGGTGGCATCACCTCATGAAACTTCATCTCAACTATTAGGGTTTCACAAGGCTATAAAAGTAGGGGTTCTCCACCCCTTTTCGATCATTCAAAGAGCCTCCAAAGTGCTTCCGATACGCTACAACTCTCCTTCACTCCTACGACGAAGCACTACCGAAACAATGACGACAAGAGCTCAATCTTCTCATCTACAAATCGTCGGTAAAAGTTTCATTCTAAGTATATTCCTAAGTTTGTAATTTATTTTTGGATCTTTAATTGCAACGAGAAGAGGGGGAGTGTCCATCTATCTCTAGTTCTTGATTTGTGCTTTTGTAATCGATTACTCCTACCTCTAACGAGGAGTGTTTTTAGTGATTTGTCCTCCGCGAGTGGTCTAGGACCACTAGAGTCTTGGATTAGCAACCGGAAGGTTGTGAACCAAGTAAAATTTATTTTGTCTTATTTCTTTTTCCGTTGTGTTTACTCTTATTGCTTAACGAATCGACGAATGAACGAAAAAAATTGTTTTGCACTATTCACCCCCCCCCCCTCTAGTGCTCAAATCGATCCAACATTGGGTGCCTTGGGGAGGTTAATGCTTCTATTCCTAAGTGCTCCCCAAGTGCCCTAAACGTCCCAAACCTCATCTTCCTTGTTCTCATCTAAATCATATTGTAAGAGGGAGGATTTTGTGTAAGAAGGTTTTTTCTCCACCTTGGTTGAGCAAAGGAGAAGCTTAGTGCATTGGTTGAGGGAGTGATTCACCGAACGAATCGTCCGTGGATTAGTGGCAAGGGTCGTAAACCACGTTACATCTCTTTGTTAGCATTGCCTTGTTCTTTAGTTTTGCTTAGCTCTTAATTGTCTTTACTTTAGCTTTATTACGATTATTCCACTGCGCTAACAATTTTATAGATGATTAAGACAAACGAAGTCCATCGAGCACATCGTAGGCTATTCAACCCCCCTTCTAGCCTGGCCACGATCCTCCAATACTACTTTGACACAATAAGAAAACATAATCGAAACCAACATCCAAAGCAAACCATAATAAGGCCAACCAAATACATAAAACACAGCCATATACCAAAATGTAGAAATAATATAGCATAAAATCCCAAAACATACAATCCAAAATTATACAACACTAATATGGATTAAAATCCAAATACTCGAGGTGAGATGGTATCAGCTGGCAGAGCTCCAAGCACCCAAGGAATCTTCTACCTATTAACTGGGGATAGGAAAACCCATAGTATGTGGTGTTGAGTGTAACACTCAGTGGTATAAGAAAGATAGTGCATGAACATCATGTAAACATATAGAGACCAACAGGTAATCAGGTATACAGTCTTAAAGGTAATAAAAAATAACCATCAATATAAATATAATCAACACATATACCAACCTGATCCACCAAATATAATGTAATGTACTGACATACCTGAAAGTCTACAACGACACAACTCATGACAACCTGAGAAAATATACAACAATGTAACACATATGAATAACATTCATGATTAACGTCACATCTGTGATCAACTCATAATCATATGAACAACGTATAATCAAATAAAGTAACCAACCTGATCCATCTTATATGGTATCATAAGGTTAATCAACTATTATATACCAACCAGATCTATCCAACACATTATCACAATGACAATCAAATACCATATACCAACCTGACCTATCCAATGTAGTATCACACATAAGTACAACTCACAATCAACTGAGCATCATATAACAACATATAACATACAAATGACATGTATGACAATGTACAATCATATGCAACAATTATAGCTCAACCAAATGCAACATCTCACAAGCATATATATAGAATATATATATATATCGCGCGCACACACACACACACACACACACACACACACACACACACACAACATCTCACAATGCATATGCATGGTCATGCCTGCAATCCCCACTAGCTACCACGACCCCAGTGTGACCTATGTGGCACGACATGACAACTATCCCAACTCATACTACCACTACTCTCGAGTGGCCGAGTGGGCAGTATGAGTAAATAGCTAGCCACGAGAGCTATACGCTACACAACGGGGGTCCTTGCTGCTAGTCACTACAACTGTCACGACCAATGAATGGTCGAATGCTGCACACATGACAAACTACATGCAACTCCAACTACCACCATCAACAATGGCAGAGTGCGGCACAACAAATGAACTACACTCACACCACCTACTACTACCATGAGTAGTTGAGGAAGCAGGATGACTGACGACCCTCTCACCATAAGGGAAACCAAGTCGACAACATGCATGTAATGTAATGATGCACAACTCCACACACATAAATCCACAATATACTCTCTATCTCATAGAGAGTCATAAACAACTGACAGTCAACCATACTAGGACCTCCAATTTGTAAACAAAACACTATCGACAACCCACTCAACTATACACAAAAACATGATCCACAATAGACACAACGTAGAAGAATATGACATGATAATCAACTCCACCTTTAGAACCTTCACCAACCCCCAGTGATATAACATGATGACCTAATCCAAAACTACAATTGTGCTCAGCTACATGTACTTATACAACATCTATAAGTCAAACATAAATAGCATCTATAATCCATAATAGTGATGAAACTGTATAGATATCGAACAGAACATCTCAAAGTTCAAAGGCTAAGTATCAAACACAAGAATAAACAAGAGTGGAGTCAGGGTAATGAAACTATCATCATCATAAAATTCATGCACTAAGATCAACTATCTACCGGATCAATGGTAGGAATTAACCACCTTGTATGTAGCTCGTGCTATCTATCCACACGTACAAGCGTCAATCACTAATCCAAGTCCTGCAAGAAAGAGCATGTAACATAACTAAGTTCTACAGTCATTCTAGTAGTAGAACCAAATCAATTCCTCAACCCTATTATTACACATCAATCCATATCCCGAAACTTATCAATAGAACAACTTCTTCCATTAGCTACTAATCAGCAACCCAATAATAAAATAGCTATAGATCTAGCATCAAATCCATAATAATTCAAATTCGAACTTACCGAGCTTAACTTCTGTTGCAAAACATCTTGATCTTAGTTTAGGGTATCAAACCTGCATCAACAATCGAAATGGAGGTAAAAACCACTCAGTGCATCCTTATCATCTAACAATTGCAATATATCTCAAATATCACAACATCCTTACTAGATCTAAATTTACCTTACATTGCTCCAATCAGCCACAACTCCTTGATCTACCTAAAATTCTTCGATGTTAATCATTCGATTGAACATCAACCAAAATCCAATTTCAATAGCCCTAACACCGGCAATCACAATATCTAAGCTTACATCCAATCTGCAAATTCTCAGATTTCCTTAATCTAAAGAAATAGAACAACAACAGAGGTCTTTACCACAAATCGAAGGTGAAGACTATATGGTGTTGGTGCAATCGACCCAGGTCATAATTGACCAGACTCGAGTTTGACTCAAGTAGTGTTTTGAAGTTTGACAACGAGTTGACCATTGTTTGATAATGGGTTGACTATATGGTTGACATGGGGTTGACCATATGATGGAGAAGTCCAAGTGGGACACTTGGCATGGAAAGTCCAAGCATGGGTCTTGGCAATGGGAATGTCCAAGTCTTGAGTACTTGGCATGGAAAGTCCAAGCATGAGTCTTGGCAAGGAAAGTCCAAGCTTGAGTCTTGGCAATTGGAAAGTCCAACATGGAGTTGGCATGGAAAGTCCAAGGGTGTAGTATTGGCCACGTAAGTCCAAGTGTGTAGTCTTGACGGTGAAAGTCCAAGTCATGGGTACTTGGCATTTGGGAAGTCCAAGGTTTGATATTGGCGCCATAAAGTCCAAGGGTGGAGTCTTGGCAACATAAGTCCAATGGTTGGCAGCGTAAAGTCCAAGCGTGTGTCTTGGTAGTGTAAGCCCAATGTGCCTTGGTGGTGTAGACCAGCTTAGCATGACAATAGCCGATGGAAGCACCTGAAGGCTAGCATATGGATGAACAAGTCATGGATGACTTGGAGGGATCCAATAGGTGTGAGGTCGATGGAGGTGGCTAGAAGGCTTAGATCTAGGCTAAGGGTGGTCTAGCAAGTATGAGGACATCATACTTGGGGTAAACCTCATGGTTAAGGTTTAGCAGTTAACTGGGGTTATGGATCAGTCGACTAGTCAAGTGTTTGACACTTGGCAGTCGAGTTGACTCTAGGTAGTTGACTGGGATTATGACCAATCACCTGATGAGAGTTGGTAGCGTCGATTGTATCGAGTGGCTGGCGATCAAGCGCCATGTTATAGCGATCGGCGCCTTGGATTGACTTCCATTGAGGCGATTGGCTACGCCGCAGGTGTTGGTCATAATGACAGAACGCTCGATAGTCGACTGAGTAGGTGACTACGGGGTTGAGCAGTCGACTGCTGAAAATGGTAGTCAACTGCCAGTGTATCTGTTGGCTTGAATGCCAACATGGATCAAGTCCATTGTGAGATAACGACACTATTGGCAGTCAACTGCCAGGTGAAAATTTAGGTCACACAGAGGCATAAAAGGAGCTCGATGGAGAGAATTTCCACAATGATTTTCTTGGGCCATTTGAAGGGGTTAATTGTTGCTTTCCAGTCCTTCAAGGCTAGTCCAAGGCGATCAAAAAGCAAGCATTTCAAAGCACATTTGTATAGTTTTCTTTACTTGTATTTGTGTAGTTTACTTGTATTTGCTTGTATTTCTTGTTTATTGTTGTAAATGCTTGTACGAGTTTTCTCCACCTCTAACTTGGTGTTGAGAAAGAGATTTATTAGTGGTGTGTATATCACTAGAGCTCATTAAGCTCACCCCATGGAGTAGGAACCCTAAGGTTTGCCATAGATCAAAAAGGGAAAGATTGTTGGTGCAGTGACACTATATAATCGAACCTAGGTTTTGATTATCGCAAAGGTTCAAAAATAAGCTCTTATTGTTATCTCATGAGTTGTGTTAAGTGTGCAGGAAATGGTTAAGCTAAGCTGAAGGTCAGCAATACCCGAAGAATCTCGGGATGATAAACCTGTTGGAAGATCGTGGCTCGGCTAGAAGGGGGGTTGAATATCCTTGATCGTGCTCGATGAAATTCGATCGTGCTTAGTCGTCTACAATATCATTAGCAAGCGCAACAGAATAATAATAAAACAAAATAAAGATACAACACACATAAGAGACAATCGATATACATGGTTCGGAATCTTAGAGTTCCTACTCCACGGGGTGAGCTCAACGAGCTCGAGTGATGGACACACTGTTATGTTTCCCCGGCACCGACGTGGGTGTGTATTCAAACATGTTTCGTAAACATGCACATAGCGGAAGCAAAAAAAAGCAATAAACTAATTTTATTACAACACACACACCACACACATGGAGAATACAACAAGTGTAGACATAATCGCTATTTTAAATTTTGTAATAAAAGGAAATTTATTGTAGTTATACCTGACGTATCACATGTAGTGGGAATGACATCAACCGTAGCGACCCTCGCTAGAATCGCCTCTATCCGTATCCACATCGAGCTTCAAGATATCTTCACAAAGCCATGAGCTCCTCTTCGCAAGAGTTACTAGCCACTTGTCGAAGACATTGTGATCCAAGAGACGATCACAATCCGAATCAAAATTTGGATCTAAAAATGAGCTCTACGAACTCGCTTCTCGGAAGTGGTTTTCGTCAACCAATTGATGAAACCTTAGTCCTCCACCTATGAGGATTGCTGGAGATCCAATCCCTAACAAGTAGGTCGCTATCGGAGCACAAACGCCAACCAAATGTCCTCTCTATGAAGAGAGAAACAGGCTGTCCAAAACTGGACAGCTTGTGTTGGTGGAGAAGATGGTCGGCCAATCAATGGCCGATTGCTCCTTGGTCACCGGCGGCCAAGGGAGGATGGCTGGAAGAGTTGCCGATGGCTGGTGGGTGGCCGGCATTGAGGAGGAGGAGCTGCTGCTGCAACGTTGGGCAGAAGCAACCTTTGGGCGGCAAGGAGACCCTCCTTTGGTTGGGCGGCAAGAAGAGGAAGAGGAGAAGAGAAGTGGTTGGCAACTCTTAGGGCTTCATTAGGGTTTCCAAAAACCCTTAAGACATATTTTATAGAGCATGTGTTTCTTGACCATCAAGAAAACTTCTTCTAGTGGTTATTGGTTCATAACCAAAACCCGTTAACCCGCTCCAATAACTTGAATTAAAATAAACCAAACCGCATTTGTCTATTTTAAGTTAAAACGAACCGAACCAACTTTGGTTCATTCATTTAAAATAAACCAAACCCCTTTGGTTTATTTTCCACCATTGGATTATAATCAAACCAATTTGGTTCATCCATCATGTCTTCAAAAGACACGACCCATCTATGCTTCCGATGCAACAGAAATCATTTCATGCTCACTCTATGTTTGGTCCAACCAAACGAAGTCTCTCTCGACCTGAGAATCTCATTCTCAAGCTCGTTTTAAATCCTTCTGATAGCACTCATTGTGTGTGTGACCAAATAGGTTCTCGGTTTAAGTTGGTCATCTATAATTAACCATTAATTATAGAACGATCATGAGTGACACCTAGTAATACATCAGGATCCCTAATTAATCGAAAAATCAACAGTTGACCTCAGAACATCTTCTGAAACCTTTCAGCAGCCACAGTAAATCATGCCCCGTTCCCTTCACTTGTATTATACCCACTTGGTTCAGGACATGGTCTATAGTGTCAGTCTCCACTAGGCTGACTATGTCACACTTAGCCCAATTATCATTTCCTCGTCCTGCGGATTCTAGTTACTGCACATGTATCCAAGAGTACCCTACTCTAAACATGTAATGCTTTGGCCAAAGACTTTAGTAATAATCCGACGAGGGGCCAAGTGTAAAATATCAGAAAAAAATATAAATAAATAAATAAAATAAAATAATGCATGTTAATTAGGAAAATACTCTATGGAATTTTCCAAGAATTTTTTAGAAATTTTCCTGGACTTAAATGAAAAATTTTATGACAGTTGCGGGGGAAAGATTTCTTGTTTGGGTTATATGCTTATGAGGGATTAATCTTGGTTTAATGGAACTAAGGATTAATTGGTTATAGGATTAAACTTGAACCCGATCACATTTTCCCCCTTTCCCACTAGCGATCCCGATTTCTTTCCTCACTTCACGTGACTTCTCCTTGCGGGGGTTTCCAGTCGTTTCTCTCTTTTTCACGCTGCAACTTTTCTTCTCCCTTTCATTTCTCCAATTGACATTCACATGTGCAACTTCTCCCCTATTTTTTTTTCTCTTCTCTACTCGTCGATCTCCTTCCTGTGCTCACTGCCACCACCCTAGCGTCGACTCCTCGAGCTGATCGTTGTGCATGCCACCAAGCGTAACCCCTGTCGCCCACCGTCACGCGGCAGGAGTCCGCTGCTTGCCCTCCAGATCGCGTACTATGCCTACTCTCTGAGCTAGCTCAGTCGATAATCCATCACATCGGGTCACCCGTTGATACGAGCGGAGCACCAACTATGAGCAGGATCGCCATAGCCATCACTCACCTCGAGCCGGAGCAGTTGCTGATCGCACGACTCTACCAATCGTAGGTCATCCAAATCTCAGTAGATGTGAGGATTTCTTATTTTGGGTATCTCCTCGAATGATTTTCTGATCTAGGGATCTACCCTGAAGCTTACTCGTCCAAATCTCAAGCCCTGCCTCGTTTGGATCCAGAAGGTTATACTATTTCTGCCGTCGGGATTTTTCACTTGAGTAGCTTCTTAGAGACCTAGATCTGTGGTAACAGCCATCGTTGACGCCCTGAGTCTCCTCAATCGACCGCCAGCCACAAGGTGGCCACCCCAGATGCTTTGTGTCTCGCATCCAGTCTTTGTTGCGATGTTGGCTCAGCCGGTGGACATCCTTCCATGGATAGGTAATGGCTTGATTCAAGTATAGATTAGGGAAGTTGATCAAAAGTTGATGTCAGCTGATGTTGTGATTGCTAGGTGGAGAAGAGCAATCAGAGTGATGGTTTGTGTAAAGGATCTAGCCATTTCAGATTTGAACTTTCTGTTGGATCGAGAAGCATCGCTAGAGGGTGGGTGAATAGCGATCGTAAATCTTTTCGACGTTTCGTTCGAGTAGACAATTAAACGAGTAAGAGCAGCGAGTAAGAGCAGCGGAAAATAAAGGAACACGTTTATTTTTACTTGGTTCACAACCCAGTGGTTGCTACTCCAAGGACCTATCGGTCCTAGACCGCATACGGAGGGCAAAGCACTATAACGTCTCCTCCTCGTTGGAGGTAGGAGACAACAATCATAAAAACCGAATGTATGAGGATGAGGCAACAAGCCTACCTCACCTCGTTACGATTAAAATAAAGAATATAATAAAAATAATTACTTGCTACTGCTGCCAACGAAGGAGATTTGAACTTGTCGTCGCGTCGGCGTTATGACGGTGTTGGAGCGTTGGCGTTGTAGAAGCAATTGATGAATAAACTTGATGATGCTTGGAGTTGGAATCCTCCCCTCCTTTTATAGATTTTTGCCTCTGAATTTGTCTCCTTTTTTTTTGGAACAGATCACGAAGTTATCCAAATTTTATCGCGAAGAGGCCGCGTTAAACGTTATCCGTTTTGACCTAGCGCAAAGGCTGATTCGTTGCCATCAGTCGACTGATGCCTCCCATCAGTCGACTGATGAGCATCGATCGGCTTGATGTCCGTGATCATTGCCGGCTGCAATAAGAGGTTAGCTCGGAAAATGATAAATGCGATGGTTTCTGACCGTCTGATCTCGACCTAGACCTTCTACAGGAAGTCTTAATCAGATCGCCGCCTACGGTCGTCCCCGTAAAGAGGACACGACCTTACAATCTCTCACTCACACGAGCTTACCTCGATAGTAGCTCTCGCTTCCGGCCTTCCACTCGATTCCTTCAGCTCCCTCCGAAGTCACTCGAGTGTCGCCCGACCACCGCGGCTTCCTCCGGGTGTGGCTAGCCTTCAGCTCCAGCTTTAGCACTTTTCTGCACACTTGATTTAGCTCGTGAGATAACGATGTAAACTTAAATTTGTGTCTTTGCCATAATCAAAACACAGGTTCGATTATCTAGTGTCCCTGCACCAACACTTTCTAAAAGTGGAACGACGCGAGGTTAGCATGTATTTGGGTGTTCATTGAATTACAACTGTGGTATGATAATTATAGTTGATGTTATAATTGAATCAATGATTAATAATTAGTGAATGAAGTTGTTCTATTGGGGGTTATAGGATATGGAATGTGTTGAGGATTGATTAGGTCAATTATTAAATTATACCAGTCTGCTTGATAGGATACTGGTTGGAAAATATAACTTCATTCATGTTTACCATATTAGTTGATACTGGAAGATTGGTGAACAAGGAGATGCGAAGGGGAAGTAGTTAATTGTTGATTTGAGTGTTGATATGGTTTGGTGTGAATTATTAATTGGTTTTAGTGTGTAATTGATTGTAAATTGGGCAAAAAGGTCATCCGTAGGTAGATAATATCTTGAACCTAGGGTTATTCTAGTACCCTTAGGTTGCATGTTTACCACCGACCATGTATTGTGTAAATGGTCAGGTGAATGGTACTTAGTGTGTCGCTAAGGACCGATGGTCCTAGCTTGTTATAATCAGTTGAGCATGACTCTCTACAGGATAGAGAGTGCGTCGATCAGTAAGTACGACTCTCTACAGGATAGAGAGTGCATCGATCAGATAAGTATGAGTCTCTACAGGAAAGAGAGTGCATCGATCAGATGAGTATGACTCTCTATAGGATAGAGAGTGCATCCATCAGTTGAGTATTACTCTCTACAGGATAGAGAGTGCATCGATTAGATTGGTATGACTCTCTATAGGATAGAGAGTGTTATGATCAGTTGAGTACGACTCTCTGCAGAATAGAGAGTGCATTGATCTCATCAGTATGACTCTCTATAGAATAGAGAGTCTGTGGTAACTAGTGTGAGAGCAGAGCATTGTGGTGTCACACTCTACAACTATAGACGGTGGTAATGGGATTTGCGTGTCGTTGTCCTACGTGTGTGGCACTCGACCACTCATGGGTAGTGACTATTGTAGTGGCCAATAGCAGGGACCCCAATCGTGTAGCTTGCTCTTCACGCTTATATACTACTTGATCATACTGCCCACTCGGCTACTCGAGAGTAGTGGTTGGTGTTGAGTTGGGACAGTTGTCATGCTTGAGCCACCGAGGCCACACTGGGGTCGTGGTAGCTTTAGGGTGAGCCGACATGACCATGCATGCCGCATTGCCGTGACTTATGGTATTTTTGCATATTGCCATATATATACATATATGCATGTATATATGTATATGGATATTTTGTGATTAATATATATATATATATATATATAGATAGATAGATGTAGTCTATATATATATATGCTTATTGTTGAAGGTAGGAAACTTCACTTCTCACTTCAACTCGATCGCTTGTTCATGGCGATCCCTTCTACGTCCCCGGATAAAAAAATTTTATCCTTGACAAGAGGGATTACCCAAGCTACCGTTTCATCGTCGTGCTATTCAATTAGAGTAGTCACTTGAACAAACTTGTTGTTCAAGCCACCAACCTCTATTCTACGAATAGCCGCAGAATAGACGATGTACGGATCGTCGGCTTTTGTGTTTGTATTCGGGGTCCAAGTTAATTTAACCACAAAACATAATATACAACATGTATATGATTGAAAAACAATTATAGACATGTAACAAAAGAAAATAAACAAGCGTTATACCTCTCGATCTTCTATTGTATGTCCTTCATCCTTTTGGATGTCGTGTGGGTGACGATCTTCCAAAAGTCGAAGTCTCCTAGATCACCAATCTTCCTTCCTTGCTCACTCCGAACAAGAGGAAGTATAGAAAAAAAACTCTTCTCCTTCCTTTAACCAACCACCAAGCACCGACCTTGATGCTTGCCGCCGGCCAAGAGGAGAAGAAGGATGGTGGACGCCGGCCAAAACTCCAAGGGAAGAGACCCTAGGCTTTGTTTCCACCAGCCAAGGAGAAGAGATGAGGAGGTTGGACACCGGCAAAGGAGAGAAAAGAGGAGAATAGGTGTCGGCCACCTAAGGAAGAAGAAGGAAAGAAGTTTCCTTATTTGTGGCCACCCAACCTCATTGCCCTTTCCGCCCAAACCCTAGCCCCTCTTCAATTGCTCTTGTCGCCCACCCCCTTGCCTCCTTTTATAGAGTTAGACCTAAGCCTCCTTTAATCTCCACCATCGATTCTAGGGATTTTATCTCAACCGTCAGATCTAGAGATTTAAACTCAACCATCGGATCTAGAGATTTAATCTCCACCGTCGGATCTAGAGTTTTGTTTTCAACCATTGGATCTAGGCTTCATGAGGTTTTAATAGGCTACAATAGTGACCATGAGGAGGAGTTGGATCTTGGCCACCCAATGGATCAAACCCATATAAAGTCCGATCCATTAATGATAATCCAATCCACTAGAGGATTATCATTGATCTACCTCACCAACCCCCATAAGTTAATATGGGATCCATATATTATTTGTACATTTTTCTCCCAGTATTTAAGATCTCGAATGTCCATCGATTAATTAATTTACTGACAATTAATTAATCAACATCTAACTCCATGAGTAGTACCACTCAACCTTATCATCATGTCGGACAAAGTCCACCTCCAGGGTTTACATGATGAACCTTATAACCTTATCTAGGGTACATCATCATCCTAATATATAGGACACGGTTTCCTCCTATAATCAACGGCACACCATATAAACAATATCATTTCCCAACTTACCGAGCCTATCGATTTACTCTATAAATCTCGCCCATTGGTAAATTAAAGAAATGAATACTAAGTATATGTGCCCGTTATTATATCGGGATTAAGAGTATGTACAACATAATATCTGAGGTCCGATTCGATTATGTAGTCAGCAATAAATCGAATCACATCTATGTCGATCCTGCTCAATACACAGAACATATACTAGTGTAATTCTATGGTCAAAACAAACCAATACCAAATCACACTACAACTATGCCAATGGTTTGTCCAAAACCATCTCGGTTGTGAGCCTTTACTTATACTTTACATTGAACCGATAACATAATCTCCTGTGTGACACTACACACCATGTTATCTACAATGTAATGTATTAGACAAATATGCATAACCATAAATATGAAAATAATGATCATGTGATTCTTATTTTAAAACTAAAGATGTTCATACAAAAAGATAGACTTTTTCGGTATACATCCCAATAATCTCCCACTTATACTAAAAGACTATGTTGTCCTTAAACTTCCATACATCTGATTCCCATTCCCTTCACATGCCTATCAAAAGCTCTCACTGGAAGGGCCTTAGTGAAAGGATTTTCCAGGTTATCCTCTGATGCAATCTTGGCCACAACAACTTCTCCTCGCTTTACAATTTCTCGTATCAGGTGGTACTTGCGTTCTATGTGTTTACTTGCCTTATGTGCTCATGGTTCCTTCGAGTTTGCAACTGCACCACTATTATCACAATAAATTTTGATAGTTCTATGCAAACCAGGAATCACATCCAAGTCCATCAAGAAGTTCCTGTGCCACACAGCTTCTTTGGCCGCCTCAGAGACTGTCACATACTCAGCTTCCATGGTGGAGTCCGCCACACATTTCTGCTTGACACTCCTCCATACAATGGCTCCACCTCCCAAAGTAAACACAAAACCTGAGTAGACTTACTGTTATCCCTGTCTGAATGGATGTCGGAATCTGTGTAACCAGCGGGGAGTAATTAGTCTGCCTGGTAAACTAGCATATAATCCCCAATCCTTCTCAGGTACTTTAATATATGCTTTACCGTAGTCCAATTTCCCTGTCCTGGATTACTCTGATATCTGCTGACCATGCTCACGACAAAGAAGATATCTGGTCTCGTACATAGCATCGCATACATGAGGCTTCCTACTTCCGAAGCATAAGGAACCACTTTCATCTCCTCTATCTCCTCAGATGTTCTAGGACACATCTCCTTAGATAAAGGAACTCCATGCCTGAAAGGTAGAAAACCTTTCTTGGAGTTTTGCATGCTAAAACGATCAATAATTGTGTCTATGTATTAAGCTTTAGATAAGCACAACATCCTTTTCCTGCAATCCCTTATAACCTTTATCCCAAGGATGTGTCTCACTTCTCCCAAGTCCTTCATATCAAACTGTTTGGACAACCATACCCTTACGTCCAATAACACCTTGATATTCTTGCCAATTAACAAAATATCATCTACGTATAGTACAAGAAATACCACTACGTTTCCATCACATCTCTTGTATACACAAGACTCATCCGGACTTTGAATAAATCCATAAGACTGGATTACCTCATCAAAGCGGATGTTCCAAGATCTCGAAGCTTGCTTCAATCCATAAATGGACCGATTAAGCTTACACACAAGATGCTCATTGCCCTTTGCAATGAATCCTTTTGGTTGCTTCATATAGATGTTTTCCTCAAGACTTCCATTAAGGAAAGCTGTCTTGACATCCATCTGTCATACCTCATAATCCATATGAGCAGCAATACATAAGAGAATCCGGATAGACTTAAGCATGGCTACCAGCGAAAAAGTCTCCTCATAATTGATACCCTCTTTCTGAGTATACCCTTTCGCAACAAGCCTCGCTTTGAAGGTCTTAACCTTTCCATCTATTCCTCTCCTTCTTTTGTAGATCCACTTGCATCCAATGGTTTTTACACCATCGGGTGGTTTTACTAGCTCCCAGACTTGATTAGAATCCATAGATTCAATCTCAGCATTCATTGAACTTTGCCAAGATACTGCATCTTTATCTTGGATTGTCTCGTCATATGTCCAGGGATCAGGTTCATGTTCGCCAAGGACCAAATTAAAAGATTCTCCCAAGAACATGAATCTATCAGGCTGTCTCACAACCCTCCCACTACGATGAGGTATTACTTGTGTATCCTCTGTGACACGCGGTGCAGTGACTTGCGGTATATCCTCTTATACCGGTGGTACTGAAGTAGTGACTTCCCCTTTCAATTCCTCCAGAACAATCTTACTCATGGGCTTGTGGTTCATCACATAGTTTTCCTCTAGAAACCTGGCATTCGTGCTAAACGATCACCTTTTGATCTCTAGGACTATAAAATAAACATCCTTTCGTTCCTCTAGGATAGCCAACGAACATGCGCACTTCTGTACGAGGTTCCAACTTACCAGCATCTGCCTTCATCACATGTGTTGGACTCTCCCAAATTTGAATATGTCTCAGACTAGGCTTTCGCCCAATACACAATTCTGTGGGAGTAGAAGGCACTGATTTAGATGGAACCAAGTTCAGAATGTACACTGTCGTATCTAGAGCATATCCCTAGAATGAATCTGGTAACTCAGAATAACTCATCATCGATCTAACCATCTCCATAAGAGTCTTATTCCTTCGCTCTGCTACACCATTCTGCTGAGGTGTGCCAGGTGCAGACATTTGGGATTGAATCCCAGCCTCTAATAAGTAATTCCTAAACTCTCCCAAGAGGTACTCACCACCACGATCAGGTCGTAGTGTCTTGATACTCTTACCTTGATGTTTCTCCACATCAGCCTTGAATTCTTTGAACTTTTCAAAGCATTCAGACTTGCGATGCATCAAGTAAATGTATCTATATCTCGAATAATTATCTATAAAGGAGACGAAATACTCAAAACCACCTCTAACCTGGATAGACATAGGACCACACAAATCAGAATGAACTAATTCCAACACATCTTTGGCTCTATACCCCTTGGCCTTAAAAGGCCTCTTGGTCATTTTACCCTCCAAGCAAGATTCGCAAGTTGGGAAATCTTCCACCACTAATGAACCCAAAGGTCCATCAGCTATCAACCTTTGAATTCTACTTAGGTTAATATGACCAAGTCTTAGATGCCAAAGATATGTTTGGTTCATCTTTGAAGGTTCTTTTCTCTTATTGGAATTAGAAGATGAGTTATTAACTTCTATTTGCATCGTGGGAGCTTTTAGTTCAAGTGTATACAAATTTCCTATCAATGCACCAGAACAGATAATCTCCCTATTCCTTTTTATAACAACTTTGTCATTAAAAGAAATAGAATATCCATCCATAAACAATTTAGAAATTGAAATTAAATTCTTTCTAAATATAGGTACATAAAGGCAATTTTTAAGAACCAATACTTTATTTCTCTCAAAAGACAAATAAACATCTCCCACTGCAACAACCGCTACCTTTGTTGTATCGCCCTAGTATACGGTAATCTCCCCCTCAGCCAGTCGTCTAGTTTCCATGAACCCCTACAAAGTATTGCAAACATCATCAATGGCTCCTATATCTACACACCAAGTGCCGGTAGATAACACCGCTAAACATATTTCAATGACTAGACCAAAAGATATACCTTTGTTCTGCTTGCGGTTGGGGTAGTCCTTCTTCCAGTGTCAAGTCTGCTTACAAGTGAAGCACTTGCCTTTCGGCTTCTTCACTCCTCCCTGAGTTCCTCCCACCGCCTTTACCCAAGCTTGTTTCTTCTTCTTCTTCTTGCCTTTCAGCTTAGAAGTTGAAACCTTTTGGGAAACCATGGCTTACGCCTGAGCACTCTGACGAAAAAGCCCTTCTGCTCCCTGGAGTTCTGTCAGAAGCTCCGCCAACGAATACAACCTCTTGTTCATGTTGTAGTTCAGGAAAAACTGCTCAAAACTCCTAGGTAGAGACTGGAGAATGATATCGACCTGGGTTTCCCCATCGATCTCAGCTCCGAGGACTTCCAGCTCGTTCAAATGAGCCATCATCTTGAGAACATGATCCCTTACGGGTGTTCCCTCGATCATGGTGGTCGTTATCAAGTTCCTCATGGCTTCCTGCCTAGCAGCCCGATTCTGGTGTCCAAAAAGCTCTTTGAGATTGAGCATCCTGTGATAAGCAGTGGGCATGGCTTGATGCTAATGTTGCAGTACATTTGACAAAGATGCCAAAATGTAACACCGCGTCATCTCATCAACCTTGATCCACTTCTTATAACTCTCCTTCTCCTTTTCCCCAGAATCATCCGCAGGCTTAGGAGGGCACTCTTCGAGGAGTACATATTTGTATTCCTCAGTAATCAAGACAATGTCAAGATTCCTCTTTCAATCAACATAGTTGGGTCCAGTAAGTTTATTTTCTTTCAGTATCACAGCAAGCGGGTTGAAAGTCATTTTAAAAACAACCTAAGAATCACATAGATCAAAAAATTATTGATTCCTCAAACAATAAAATTTTAAAATCAACCAACACCTCAATACACTGAGAATATCATATGGCATGATAGTGTGGACATATACGAATTCTATATTTGTAAGAGGAGGTTTCACCCATTAATTTTATTATTTTGTCAACCTGACTTTTTGACAAATAAAATTAATAGTTGGTTCCTCTTCGGCCCTATAAATAAAAGCAGTGACTTCGATGGGGAGGATACTTATATTTGTATCTAAGTGTTCACCATTACTCTGTACCAAGGTAACTATCTCGAGTTATGTGTCTTCCGATGGGGAAGTACACATGCTCCATAATAATTTCCTATAACCATATTCGACCTTGTGATCCGCAAACAAACTCATCCGATGTGAAGGAAGGCACTCAGAGCCTACGCGCAAGTTTTTTTGCATCACATGTCAAATCGTAATGGAGGCCGTGAGAATTTATAAAATATCTCTCTCCCACTTAGTAATTTAAAATTGAGGAATTTTCTAGCCTATGACATGAATATCATACAATAAGCAATAAATATGAAAAATAAATATTTTCCAAATAATATGTCTTTTGTCTTCAATATGTCTCCCGTCGTATCGCCATCTCTCGTCCGCTCCTCCCTACGCCATGTACAAGCCATCCGGAGATCCGAGCTGAGAACAACTATTTTAATTTACATCCATCGATTCTATACTCCACGAGGGAGTGTACATGAAATCTAGATCGAAAGTAAACTAAAATAAAAAGAGTGGCTAAACAATGTCGTATCTAATTACAAAAATTAAATACTAGCCTCGTCAACCCCGAGGATTCAACAAAATATACAATTACACACATACAATCACATACACACATATGGCCATAATAGTTGGATCCGATGCCTGCAACCAAAAAGTTAACCTACGCACATCCTACTATTATCTGACACATATAATATATGAAAAGTGCATAAAAGTAACCGAATCCTAAACACACAAAACAAGAAACGATGGCTCTGATACCAAATTGAAGGTAGGAAACTTCGCTTTCCACTTCAACTCGGTCGCTTGTTCATGGCGATCCCTTTTACGTCCCTGGATAAAAAAATTTTATTCTTGACAAGAGGGATTACCCAAGTTACCATTTCATCGTGCTATTCTATTAGAGTAGTCACTTGAACAAACTTATTGTTCAAGCCACCAACCTCTATTCTACAAATAGTCACGGAATAGACGATGTACGGATCGTCGGCTTTTGTTTTTGTATTCGGGGTCCAAGTTAATTTAACCACAAAACAGAATATACAACATGTATATGATTGAAAAACAATTATAGACATGTTACAAAAGAAAATAAACAAGCGTTATACCTCTCGATCTTCTATTGTATGTCCTTCCTCCTTTTGGACGTCGTGTGGGCGACGATCTTTCAAAAGTCGAAGCCTCCTAGATCACCAATCTTCCTTCCTTGCTCGCTCTGGACAAGAAGAATGTATAGAAACAAAACTCTTCTCCTTCCTTTAAACAACAACCAAGCACCAACCTTGATGCTTGCCGTCGGCCAAGAGGAGAAGAAGGATGGTGGATGCCGGCCAAAACTCCAAGGGAAGAGACCCTAGGCTTTGTTTCCACTGGCCAAGGAGAAGAGATGAGGAGGTTGGACACCAGCAAAGGAGAGAAAAGAGGAGAATAGGCGCCGGCCACCTAAGGAAGAAGAAGGAAAGAAGTTTCCTTATTTGTGGCCGCCCAACCTCTTTGCCCTTGCCGCCCAAACCCTAGCCCCTCTTCAATTGCTCTTGCCGCCCACCCCCTTGCCTCCTTTTATAGAGTTAGGCCTAAGCCTCCTTTAATCTCCACCATCGGTTCTAGGGATTTAATCTCAACCGTCGGATCTAGAGATTTAATCTCAACCGTCGGATCTAAAGATTTAATCTCCACCATCGGATCTAGTGTTTTGTTTTCATCCATTGGATCTAGGCTTCATGAGGTTTTAATAGGCTACAATAGGGACCATGAGGAGGAGTTGGATCTTGGCCACCCAATGGATCAAGCCCACATAAAGTCCGATCCATTAATGATAATCCAATCCACTAGAGGATTATCATTGATCTACCTCACCAACCCCCATAAGTTAATATGGGATCCATATATTATTTGTATATTTTTCTCCCCGTATTTAAGATCTTGAATGTTCGTCGATTAATTAATTTATTGACAATTAATTAATCAACATCTAACTCCATGAGTAGTACTACTCAACCTTATCATCATGTCGGACAAAGTCCACCTACAGGGTTTACATGATGAACCTTATGAGCTCCTCAAGGGGACATCATCATCCTAATATATAGGACACGGTTTCCTTTTATAATCAATGGCACACCATATAAATAATATCATTTCCCAACTTACCGAGCCTATCGATTTACTCTATAAATCTCGTCCATTGGTAAATCAAAGAAATGAATACTAAGTATATGTGCCCGTTATTATATCGGGATTAATAGCATGTATAACATAATATCTGAGGTCCAATTCGATCATGTAGTCAGCAATAAATTGAATCACCTCTATGTCCGTCCTGCTCAATACACACAACATGTACTAGTGTAATTTTATGGTCAAGACAAACCAATACCAAATCACACTACAACCATGTCAATGGTTTGTCCAAAACTATCTCGGTTGTGAGCCTTTACTTATACTTTATAATGAACTGATAACATGATCTCCTGTGTGACACTACACACCATGTTATCTACAATGTAATGTATTAGATAAATATGCATAACCATAAATATACAAACAATGATCATGTGATTCTTATTTCAAAACTAAAGATGTTCATACAAAAAGATAGACTTTTCAGTATACATCCCAACAATTGTGATGTTGCATTTGATTGTACTATGCCTACTCCATTTGGTTGTACACCATATTCATGCATGCTTCTTGCATCTGATATACGATTGTGTTAGATACTTGTATATTTGTTGGACAGACCATTAGATACCTTGACCTATATCATAAGTATATTATGAGTTAGTATTACTCTTCCTGTTATTTGTGTTGGATATATTCTCAGGTTGGATCAGAGTAGCATAGCAGACTTTTAGGTATGTCTGCGTTATATGTTGTTTATTTGGTTAGATGATATATGCATGTATTTATATACTGTGTTGTTATACCTATGGTACCTTTAGGTTATGCTATTGAATTACATGTGATATTTGATATATACTTGTTTTTCCTATTACCTGCTGAGTTTTACTCACCACCACAGACCCTGGGGTTTTATGTCGCTTAGGTAACAGGTAGTCGACTTCGTGATGGACTCGGAGCACCGCTAGCTAGCATCGTCTCATCTAAACACCGAGAGTCCCGGTTATTTTTGGGTTTTCATTGGTGTTCCGATATGGATTTGGTTAATGTGATATTTTGTAGTGATTGGACGCTGTAAATGTTATACCTTTCTTTTTCTTGTTTTGTTATGGTGTTCTGAGTCGGTGTTAGTCATACCGGTATGCATGTGTGTAGTTTGTGATGTTGTTGTATTATGTTTCCGCTATGTTTTGTGTTTTGATGTAGTTATATTTATATGTTATGTTTATTGTGGGCCTACGGGCCTTGTATTAATACGAGATGTTGCCACGTACAGGGGAGATGTCGTCCATTTGCTTTTTGGCACAGCATACTCTCGGAACGTGTCAACTTTAGTGGTATCAGAGCCCTAGGTTCTGCGATGCCATACAATGTTGTTTTTGTGTCGAGTCTTGGATTCTCGGGAGTCGATTTATTCGGTTTTGGTTTTCTGAGATGAGATGGACAGCAGCCTAAGATCTAAGTAGCACGAGGTAAAAAAATTCCTGATAACTTGTAGTTTAGTAAATATTTATCTAAACTTGATCAATAGGTGTATACAGTAGAGTTATGACACCTGTACAGACTCGTAGTAGGGGTCATCCACCGAGGCGACTAACCGGAGTTACCTTTAGTATTTATACTCTCGGTTTAGTTAGTTATGCATTTAGATGCTAATAACAGGAAAGACTTGTAGAGTGTTAGTTGCTATTCGTAACCGTGATTTGAGTTGACCACGGGAACAACATGTAGAGTCTGTGTGTCTTGGACTTGCTATCGAAAAGGTGAATTTCCTTTGAGAGTCGACTGATACTAAGTCGAAAAGAAAGAGTTAGTAGTCACATTTCTTGTGGAGATCAAGACTATGGTCTTAGAGATTTTCACTAATTATGCTAGTCAGATCATTACCTGATGGGTAACGGACAAGACAAGTAGACTATTGTTGATGCAGATAGCGGAAGGCTAGATTACCACTACAACAAAAATGCTAAAAGACAACACCACAAAGACAACGGTTTTAGGAGAAACCATTGTGATTTTGATAAAAGACAACGGTTTTTGATAAAACCGTTGTCTTTGAGTGCCCATATAACACAAAAGACAATGGTTTGACACTATCCGTTGTCGTTGAGCATATTTTTTTTAATCAACAACACATTTTACAACGGTTTTCCAGAACTGTTGTCTTTAAGTTTTTTTTATCTTAACAACAATTGGGACAACGGTACAATCAACCGTTGTCACTGAGAATATTTTTATAACATTTAGCACAACGGTCAAAAATTATTGTCGTTGTGATAATATTACAACGGTTTTAAACTGTTGTCAATGAAATTTTAAAAGTTTATAATACTATTTTTTAAAAATTATTGGAAATAATACAACGGTGATTTTTTTTAATACTATTAATACTATTTTTTTATTATAATACAACAGTGAAATTATTTTTTTAATTATTAATACTATTTTTTTAAAATTATTGGAAATAAGTTTTTTTTTTAAAAAATATAAATATATACGTTTACAAACTAAGTCATTTATCATGACATTTTTAAAAATCGTCACGATATTTAATAATAATATTAATCGTGGGATTTTAATACTTCGTTGTTTTCCTTTTTTTCCCATTTCTCTTCCGTCTTTTTTTCTCCCACGGAACCTAGGTCTTCTCCTCTTCTCTTTTCATCGCAAGGCGACGACAACACCGCAAGGCGACATGGAGTAGGCTGCGGAGCGACACGAGGTTGGTTGCGGGGATACGTGAGGTTGGTCGTATCTTTCCGGCAAGGTGGGCTAGCCACGGAAGGACGCGACAGGCCGGCGACGCAGCAGGGCAACAATGCAGCTTTGCTACGAGGCAGCGACAACACCCCGACGGCTATAGCGCGATGCGAGGAATTGGTTGATGGATATTCTACAAAACCAAGAAGCTTCGCTTTTTGGTATCTCAAATAAATGTGATAAATACAAAGTTGTTTTCAAAATCATTTGTGAAGGGCAATCCAACGCAAGAGCAGAAAATCCAATAGAATTCTCTGCAAGTTGTTCCTTTGGCTTTCCTTTCTGACATGAGGTACATTTTTTTTTTATTTACATCAGGTATCAGGTACGATTTCTCTTCCCTACTAATCCTGATGGCTGACCGACCCTGCCCCATGGCCTTCGACTAGAGTCCCCACCGGTCAAGGAGGGTAAATCAGGGTGACGTGCGGCCCGACGCGTTAGGACTCGTGCTGCCCAGAAGGGTGCGACCACGCTGCGACGAAGGGGCATCGTGCACCTCCATTCACGCAGCGCACGGTGCCAGGCTGGAATCGACCCCTGGACGCGTTAGGACTTGAGGTACATTTTGACCTTATGGTTGGATAGTTTTTTCTTGGTGGAGTTTGGTAGTTTATCAAGATATGCTTTCGTAACATTCTATCTATATTTGTGTATATCTTCACTTGGTTGTCTTAATCACTACCAGATTTATAGCAGCTATGTTAATGTGTCATGCTATCAAGAATTCGGTACATGACAATTTTTCAAACTTTGGGAAATTTATTTTATTAGTCATTAATTAATTTTATTCGGCTAAGTTGTTTCATTAGGCATTTCATTATTTCTAATGCAGAACCTAAATGTTTTGGTTACTGGAAACTAGGGTCTGAATGTTTTTCTAATGTATTGGAGCTGTGAGGTTATTGTGCTTGTGCAAGTCTAGAAAAATGTAAGCAGTCCATTTTTACATTCTTTGTTGAGTTACTATGGGCAAGTTAGGAATGAGTTGAGCAAATGATCCCAGTAATTAGACAATGAGCTATCTTTCATGCACACACATACGCACATGTATAGACATGGGAGAAAAACTAGAATGGCATCAGGCCCATTCTCTTTTAGATGCCTTAAAATATGATAGATTCACAATATTTTCATGGCTCATGGTTGTTTAGAGCTATTAGATTTTGGGTATTGTTACATTGTGTTCTTCTTGTGGTATTGCAGGATCAATTGAAATGTTGCATGGAACATAGCTTTATTTTCACTATTTGTCATTTTCCTAAATTTAGGTTCAACCAGCAGTTGGCATAATCAAACTTGGAGAGACAATAGAAATTTCTGTTCATCTTGATGAATTTTGCACAAAGGAAGAGATTGTTGATGGATAGCTCAGAATTGGCAGTGTCAAGATACTGTGGAGAAAGAAGCAGTATTACTAATTATCATCACAGGCACACACTCAACTAAGGGCAGAAATCAACGGATCCATGTACGACATTGTTGTTCTGATGAAGTCGGTCAAAAAGTTCCATCAAGATGAATTCAGTCTATCCATCAGCATGGATCCGATGGCAAAGTTTCTAAAACTCTCTCAGATGTGACTTCTGGGTTCAACAATATAAGCGTTCCATGAGGTTGTACATCAAAACCATCTTTTATAGTCTAACTCATCCCTTTCTAAATGCATGTGCCATGAAATAGAAACCCTAATCAGATCTTTCTAGCAATCACAAGGTCATGCAGGTGTAATTTGTAAATGTAACTTGTTAGAAGTTTTTATTTTCTTTTTATTTTTCTTTTTGTTGTTGTGGAATTTATAGATTGACATTAGCTCTGTGAATTAGATTGAACAAGTAGCATGTATCTTTTTCGCCCTTTCATGCTAATTGGATGTATACCAACCATTGTCCAGGCATAATTTGTTTAGCTTGTGAAAAAGATGCTCTCTTGTCCCTTTTCCAGTGAGCAATGACAAACATTTTAAGATCTCATCAAGCTATTTGCAATTCAATAGGCCATGTTTTATTCATTCAGGATATGGAACATTACTAATGCTTGCCGCTCTACTTTGTGTGTTTGGCTTCTTCTGCAGAGGTACGCTACCATATGTACCTCTTCCTTTCACCCATCTTGGGATGATATCTCATGTAACACTTAGTGACAATTCAATTAATCGGAGTGCAAGAAATATGTTGATAATACAGGCTAAGTGAAGAAAGCTTTATAATTGGTGTAGATGAGTTTAGATAGACAAAATGTGTATGATTGAGGGGTTTCAGTCAACTGATTGATAGACGTGTTAAGTGTATCAAGATGGCCAGATGAGCATTCTGCAAAACTATAGTTTCAATGAGTCAAAATTTACATGTTAAACAGCAATCAGACTGATTCCTCCGCAACATGATTTCTTGGTAGTTGTCTCAAAGCTACATACCAAGTGCATTCTTTCTTGTTATTGTTACATTAAATTTCATGTTTAGTAGTTAGCTTAAGCAATAGCAAAAATGACAATCACAAATAACTTTGAAGCCATTTTTGAGTTACGAATGGGACTCTCTATCGTAATAGGGAATTTGTTCACAAATAACTTTGAAGCATTTTTGAGTTACAAATGGAACTCTCTATCATAATAGAGAAGTTGTTGAAGTTCTAACACCAAACCACTTACATGCTTTTTGTGATATCCACTTAGTTAATACGTATTCTGATCTTTCCCTATTGTTATATCAACTTGTTTCTTTGGCAGGGAGCCACCATCATTGACCAGATTGTGACTATAACTCCCGCTGAAGGTTATATCCCAAGAATTGATGAGGTAAAACTCATTCCATCCTATGGAGATTGTCTACTTATTTTAGTTGTTTCACTTTGCCCACTCTGCAATTTTTGCAGCAAGTTAAGGAAAGTGATGTGACAATTGATATTCCTGTTGGAATCTATGCTTCAACGCAGGATGTCTCTGCAAACTCGAGTGTAATTATCTCTTCTATTATGCCCTAACTGCATTTTGGTTCCAAAACACTTTTACTCGTACTAGATGTTGCTCAAGGAATAACTACCAGCTTTTTTTGAACTCAAGTAGGGATATTAAGGAGGTTATTAGATGTATAATTCAAAATAAAACAAATGCAACATTGAGGTGTTAATGTAGAGAATTCATTAATATAAGGGCATATAAGTTAAAGACGATAGAAAAAGAAATAAAAAAAAAATTGTGATATCAAATTTCCCTTATGACAACTTTTTTTTTCCTTATGACAACTTTTATTGCGATCTTGTGTGTAATTTATGTATCAAATTTTACTATCAGAATAACTACTATAATTTTTTCCATCACAGGTTCCCCTTCAACCGGATGGAGCTCAATGCGGGTATTTTGTTTTACGATATATGAGAGAGATAATTGAAGGCGCCGCATCCTTTGACAAGTCTTCCCTACGATCAATAGTAATATTAGATATATTTTCAAATTTTCTTATTGATACCATAGTGTTTAATTACATTTTCATTCATTTATTCACATGCAGTTCGCAAAATCTGTGATAGCTGCAAAGGAAATTGATGAAGTACGTTCGGAGTGGGCTGAATGCATACAAGATCACATATTTGATGATTAGGAGAGATTTAAGTGTACATACCTCTTTTGGTTACATGAGGTAATCTATAAGTGTTTTGCTTATTATGCATAATACTTTTGGTGCATATGATGTGTAGTTGTTTTGCCACAATACTGTTTAATATATATCGGTAAGATTGATCATTTAAAATGTGATGTGACCCTGTACTTTACATTGCTACAAGTGTGAGTGTATATATGTGTTTTCTATAATTCTTTTTAATGTTGTATGATTTATATTAAAAACGCAACACTATAAATCTATAACGGTTTATTGTGTTCTAGAGTAACCGTTGAAAAATGACAACGGTGAAAAACCATTGTCTATGAGAAAAAAAAATCCGTGGTAAATCGGTGGTTGGTCAAAGACAACGGTGAAAGACCGTTGTAGATTTAAGGAAAAGACAACGGTGAAAAACCGTTGTCTATTGGCAAAAAAATCTGTGGTAAATCGACCCGTTGTGAAAAGTGGTTCGGTCAAAGACAACGGTTAAAAACCGTTGTCTTATCCTTGAAACGACAACAGTTTTTCACCGTTGTCTTTGCCCGAATCACTTTTCACAACGGGTCAATTTACCATAGATTTTTTTGCCAATAGACAACGGTTTTTCACCGTTGTCTATTCAATTTTTTGTTGTATTGTACGGTGTTTCATAGGGATTTTTATCCCTAAGTTGTTGTACTGGGTTGTATAACCTTGAAAGTACTTTTGAGTACTTAACTCGTGTTATACAGAGGAAGTAGAGTTAGTTGAATATCATTATCAAGATTAAGCCGGTATTTGGTGGTTAATGCAGAAAATAATCTTCGGAGAATAATATATCACTTAATCATGGTTTAGTGATGTTGAAAGGGAGTATTTCCCCAAGTCACTTTCAGTGACACATTGTAGGGAATTCTTGAGCTTCAAGTAGGGTGATCATCGATAACGGGAATACCATGCAGAGTCATTAGACTTGCAGAGTTTATGCTCTCCTAATAGCTCAAGAATGTGAATGAATGTTTTAAGCCACCCATGGTTGTTGGCTTACTATTGGATTAAGATGATGGGATCTTCTATTAGATCCTGTCGGAAGACATTGATTGAGTCAGGAGTTTAGAAATGACTCCGTACAAGTGTTTAAGAGTTGGAGACCGATAAGAAGATATTGTAGGTCAACTTATTAGAGTCAGAAGCCTCCGACTGTTGGATAAAAGGAGCAAGATCGGAGTCATAGGCCTTGAGCTACTTTTTGATTATAGAAGACCAACCATAGATCATCAGGATGTTATATGTGTGCAGTGCGGATCACGAAGGCACGCGAAGTTAGATTATCTATTGGATCAGTTCATCTGTTGCTATTGTAAGCAATTAGTACATTTGAGGAGGTATACTTTGAAGACTCAGTTGAAGACTACCAATGGTGTTTCGGGAGGATGATGCACCATCTTAACAGTAGAGATCAGCACAAAAGATTGGGTTATCTCATCAGCAGTGACCTACTACCTCAGGCGTGGTTGGAGTTTCGTGATACTTCTCTTCAAAGGAAGTGATTTACATAGCAGTATCAGCAGAAGACATCATAGAAGACTCATGCAGACAACAACAACAGTTACCCTCTAGATGTGATTAGTTTTGTACAGAGGAGAGAGTATACGACGATGGTCGTATCTATTTTGTATTCTACAGTTGCAACTCGTAGGATTTAGTGATGGGATCAGATGATCTAGGGAAAAATCCCCAAAACATTTGTCACAGAAATGTAACCGTTGTGTCACGAACTATTGGATCTGATCTTGTTCTCTTCGGAGAAAGGCTGAGACCTGCGGGGAGCCTTTGGATCGGATCGACAGATAATTGATCATTCAGGGTATTGCTTTAGTTTACCCTCTGAGTTAATATATTGAGAGATGCTTGTAGTTATAGGTATCTATGTCTAGAACATTATTAGTTCGGATTAGATGGATCACATCGACTTGTAGGTCGGTGGTATCTCTACCGTCTGGTGAGATGTGGATCAACAATTAAGAAGTTAAGGGATGCCCTTAGACTTTGATAGACATACTTTTATTGTAGACATATCCTTACGGATGGTCAAATTGTTGGAAGTATGGTATGATATGTTTCTCAGATGTGCGAATAATCCGAGAGTAGTCGGATGTAGTTTTGGATGAACTCCTAGGCTTGCCGCTGCATAGGCAAGTGGAGTAAGCGATCGAAATGATTGCAGAAATAGTTCTGATATCAAAGATCCCATACCGGGTGATAATTTGACTGGTATAAGTGTTACTAAACACTATGGGAATTGGAAGAATGAAAGTTGTGATTTTAGGAGATGTTGGAGGGGATATTTATCTATCCCAGTATTTCTCCTTAAGAAGATCTGGAACTCTTTGTTGAAAGAGAGATGGACCTTTGAGATTAGGCATGGATTATCGATGATGAAATACGGTAGTTGTTAAAAATTAATATCCTTCATTGAGGATAGATGATCTATTTAGATCAGCTAAGGACACCTGCGTATACTCTAGGGTTGATTTACGACTGGAGTGTTGATATTGTAGTGACATGGTGTCATACAATTAGCATTGTCATTGTGATGATTGATATATCATCAGCTTAGAGTAAAGAGAATGCAGATGTGTAGAGATGATAATTTCATACTTAGTATGAATTTTATGAGTTTTGATTATGTTGTTAGACTATTTAACGGTTTAGTCACCCCTAGATTTGAGAATCGTGTATTCTGGACACGATTGGATCAGGTTGTGGTTGTTGAAGTTGTGAAACATAGCCACTGTTGATTGTGGTAGTTGGAGTTGCGTACTCGGCCACCATAGTGGTTGTTTCCTTGTATGATTTGGTTAATACTGTAGGTGTGGATAGAATGCTTGGCATTACTGTTAGGAATCGTTGGAATGGCTAGAGGGGGGGTGAATAGCGTAGATGAAATTCTTTCGCGTTCGTGTCTACAATTTCGTTAGCGCAGCGGAAATAGAAAAGCAATAACGATAATGAAATACACAACACGCTGACACAGTGATATAACGTGGTTCGGAACCACACGGTTCCTACTCCACGGATCGGGTTCGTACGAACCCTAGCGATGCCACAAACACCACTAATCAATAAACTCCTTCTCGACAACAAGTCAGAGGCGGAGAAACCTCATACAAATGTTTACAACAATAAACAAGTAGATACAAGCAAATACAATATGAAATACAAATGCAAGTAAAGGAAAAACACTTCACAAGAGCTTTGGATTGCTTGATCTTTGATTGTCTTGAACTAGCTTTGAAGGACTGGAAAGCACCAACTTCCCCCTTCAATTTTGCTCAAGAAAATCGCTCTCTTTTCCTCCATCACGAGCTCCATATATAGCTTCAACCTGTGCTGGAAAAAGTCTATCAGTCGACTGATCGGGACCATCAGTCGACTGATGTCACTGTTGTCGTGAGACAATGGCTAGTTCCACGTTGGATCAGTCCAACGGAACTACCATCAGTCGACTGATTGTGACCATCAGTCGACTGATGGAGTCCTCACTCGACCAGTCGAGTCTCGACTCCATTCTGTGGCTGAATTCTCGAGCACCAGTCGACTGATCACACGATCGATCACGATCGCCGATCGGCATTGCTCAACCATCGATCGGCCCCCGCAACCTATGGCGGTCGGCTGCTGGGCCATAACCCGGAGGTTTTAACTCAAGTATGGTTCCCCCATACTTGCTAGACCACCCTTAGCCTAGACCTAAGCCTTCTAGTCACCTCCATCAGCCTCACGCCTCTCGGATCCCTCCAAGTCATCCATGACTTGTTCATCCATCGCGCTAGCCTTCAGGTGCTTCCATCGGCTATGTCATGCTAACGGTGTCTACACCGCCAAGGCACATTGGACTTACGCCGCCAAGACTCCGCTTGGACTTTACGCCGCCAACCATTGGACTTGTGCTGCCAAGACTACCGCTTGGACTTTACGCCGCCAATATTAAACCCCTTGGACTTCAAATGCTAACCCATGTTAGACTTTCCATGCCAAGACCATGCTTGGACTTTCCTTGCCAACTCATGTTGGACTTTCCATTTGCCAAGACCCATGCTTGGACTTTCCTTGCCAACACATGTTGGACTTTCCATTTGCCAAGACCCATGCTTGGACTTTCCTTGCCAACTCATGTTGGACTTTCCATTTGCCAAGACCCATGCTTGGACTTTCCTTGCCAACACATGTTGGACTTTCCATTTGCCAAGACCCATGCTTGGACTTTCCTTGCCAACACATGTTGGACTTTCCATTTGCCAAGTACTCAGGACTTGGACTTTCCCAACTGCCAAGTGTCCAACTTGGACTTTCCATGACAATTATATTGTCATATGTTTTTGTCGAAACATCAAAACATCACTCGAGCCAAACTCGAGTCCTGGTCAATCGTGACCTGGGCCATGTGCACCAACAATCTCCCCCTTTTTGATGTTTGACAAAAACCAAACAAATAATTGAGTTAGAATACTAACTCAAATCCTTTACCAATTATCCCAAATGTTCTCCCCCAAAACATTCTCCCCCTTTTTGACTAACATCAAAAAGGTTTTCTCTCCAAGGAGGTCAATGTCTCATGTCCCAATGAGATCTTACAATCTCCCCCTTGGTTCAAAAATACCTAGGATGCCTACCATCTTCCTAGTGATAAGTCCCATATCACTCAAGAGAGACAATCCTATTCACTCTCCCAATTTCCAAATTGGGTTTCTAAAAATCCATCAATTTCCCAAATTGATAACATTCTCCCCTTGAAGGAGAAAAACACATCCATCATCCCAAGATGGATATCTCCCCCTAAAGGCTTGCTCCCCCTTGACCATTGCACCAACAATGTCCTTGGGAAGTCCCTAAGCCAATAGGAACTTTAAACCGTCAAAACTAAGGTTAGAAATTCAACATTGAACTTTCCACACCTTAGAATTGATACAAACCCTAAACAACTCTCCTAATCCATATCCAATAGATTTTCACCCTTTATAATGCTTCCTAAAGCATATCCTAGGGTTAGGAGTGGTTAGGGACCATAACCGTAGCTGAAATCGGGTTAAACAACCTTGTTTACCCCGAAATCAGGCTACCAGTCGAGTGATTCAGAAATCGATCATTTGGAACCTCCATCGATCGACCGCCACCAGTAGAAGCGTGATCGATAAAATCGATTTTGATTATCAGAAATGAGTTTTGAAAAATCATAACTAATTATACGTATATCGAAAAATTATGAAATTTGATACGTATAATACTTATGACTAATACAATGGGTGAAAAATGTTTGAAAATTAATTTACCCATTAAATAGTGAAATTGGTACAAAGTTCAAAACCATTGAAATTTTCAATGTTTTGGCCCTACTTTGTATCAACTTCATCAATTGTGATTGCTATCAAAAGATAGACTTCACCAAGGTTTTTCAAAATAATTTTAAAATGTTTTCAAAACCTTATCTTGGATCATATTCCTTGGGCTCTATGTACGTGACTTGTACACAAGCTCTCCCAATGATCCACAACTAGAATTAGATGAGTTTTAGTTCATCTAGATGCAAAAACTATGCACCTTGAACTTAACTCATATCCTAGCATCTCACATGTATCTATGGTGTATAAATACACATACATGTCAATTAGAATGTGAGATGTGGGTTTTGTTCTCCCTAATCTAGGGTTCCATGCATTTTTCTAAGGCATCTCTACTTGATTCCCTTATAAATGGGACTCCAAGTCATGCCATAGTCCTTAAATCAATTTCAATCAAAATTTTCTTAAATGCATGAATGATTATGGCATTAATGATGATATAAATAAACACATGCTCATAATCATGATGTCATGGCATATGATATAAAACTAAGCATACATGACATTAACCTAAAACCTAAGCATACTCATGACATATAGAATCATAGAAATAGGCATGATGTCATGACATGACATATAGCAATCAAAGCATGGCATATAAAATATATAGGTATAATAATACCTAAATTTTAATATTAATTGTCATTTCATATAATTAATTGCATTTTTCCATATTTCTAGTTTTCTCCCAAGTGTGCCAAAAACCCAAAATGGCACACTAACCTCTAAACCTAAATTGTGCCAATTTTGATCATTTTATCAGACTTCTCAAGTATATTGGCACATCCTAAAAACTTTTAGGATTAAGACTTAAATGTATTTCCAAGGCAACCATAACCTTGAAAATAACCTAAAGTGCCACCTTTATTATGGTTGAGTTAACTACCCATCCAATCAAGGTTGGCACACCCTAAACCCATCTAGCGTGAATCAATCACGCTCTTAGGAACCCAAAACCTATTGGAGCTCCTAGGGTTAATTAGGTATTCCTTAGGGATAACCTTCCTAGATACCTTCCTAATGACCTTCCTAGGCTTGTTAGCCTTGGTCATTTGGGTCTTACCTAGGTTGACTCTAGGGGTAACTCCCCTTGCAACCTTCTTAGTGGCCACCCTAGGTTTCCTAGAAACCCTAGCCACTAGGCACAACCTTTGGTCAACCTTAGGGATGACTTCCCTATTGACCTTGGTCTTCCTAGACCTAGTTTGTGTCCCATAATCAAATGGAACACTATGGTAAGCTACCTTAGGCTTAGGTTTGTGACCCAAGACTTGCTTGCCTTTGGTTGACTTTTGACTCTTAGGTCCTTGGTATTGACTTTGACTTTTGGACCTTTGACTTTGACCATTAGACCCTTTAAATTGGTTTTGTATATTCCTAAGGGTCTTTTCTAGTTTCTCAAGCCTTGACCTCAAGGCTTGGTTTTCTAATTCTAATTGCCCAATTGATTTTTGATTAAATTCTTGAGCATGGGACTTTCTAGGCATATGCCTAGTCCATTTAGGGTTAACACCTAGGTGCTCTTGCACCTTTCTAATTGTCTCCCTAGGTAAAATTGATCTTGAGTTATTTGACCTAGATTTGTTCTTAGGTAAATTGTTTTTAGGGACATTAGTCCCAAATTTCTCCTTATTTCCTAAGTGGACGTTTTTAGCACCTAAACAAATATGTCTATCGTTTCTAGCATGCTTTTCATGTACAATAGCAAGACTATTGAAATTATTCCTAGCAATTGAAGGTGCATTAATAAATTTTACCTTAGGGTTTGCCTTGGAGGCTCCCCCTACTTGTGTTGCTCCTTCTTGGGTCTTTTTACTCCCCCTAGGACATTGATTCCTATAATGTCCTTTTGAATTGCACTTGAAGCATATGATGTGCTCCTTGCATTTAGGTGTTGGGGAACCGACATCCTTGACTTTTGGTGCCGGTGGAGCTTTCCTAATCTTCTTTGGGCACTTGCTCTTATAGTGCCCAAATTCCCTACACTCAAAACACATAATATGATTTTTATTGGAAGATAAAGTGTTTGAGTTACCTAGGGTGGTGGTAGGTGCCGGAGTTGAATTTTGAGCTTCCTCATCTTGATCAGATGTTGAAGGCTCTTCTTGAGGTTGCTCCGGTGTAGAGGATGGTCTTTCCTCCTCAATCCTAGAAGTGGATGCTCCTTCCACTTCTTCCACCTCTTCTTTCTCCGATCCGGAAGTTGACTCCATCTCAACTTCCGATTCCTCACTTTAACTTGAGGATGAACTCTCTTCATGGAATCTTGCCAATTTCCTCCATAGCTCCTTGGCATACATGTAATCCCCTAGCTTGCACAAAACATCATTAGGGATTAAATCTTCCAAAAGTTTCGTTACCTTAACTTCGGTCTTGAGCTTTTGGCGTTGCTCTTGGGTCCACTTTTTCAATTTTAGGACATTCCCCTTCTTATCCCTAGGGGGTTCAAGGCCTTCAACGAGGATGAACCAATCCTCTATGTTCATCATCAAGAATGTTTCCATTCTTGCTCTCCATGCCGGAAAATCTTCTGGATCATATGGAGGTGGAGTGTTGATTTCCCATCCAAGCTTGTCTTGGAATTCCATCTTCACCCTCTAGCCTTTTGCCTTAGCTCCCGGTTGTTAATCCGTAGAAGAGCCCCGGGCTCTGATACCACTTGTTAGGAATCGTTGGAATGGCTAGAGGGGGGGTGAATAGCGTAGATGAAATTCTTTCGCGTTCGTGTCTACAATTTCGTTAGCGCAGCGGAAATAGAAAAGCAATAACGATAATGAAATACACAACACGCTGACACAGTGATATAACGTGGTTCAGAACCACACGGTTCCTACTCCATGGATCGGGTTAAAGAGCCTAGTGATGCACTACACACCACTAATGATAAACTCCTTCTCGACACAAGTCGGAGGCGGAGAAACCTCCCTTACAATAGATCTTACAACAATAAACAATAATACAAGCAAATACAATGTAAATATGAAATACAAGTAAAGAAAAGACTTTTACAACACTTGTTTGATTGCTTGATGCTTGGTTGCTTGCTTGCAGCTTGGAGACCTGATTTTGCAACAACTTCGCCCCCAATAGCTCAAGAACCGGTTTTTTTCCTCCATCACGAGCTCCATATATAGCTTTGACTTTGTCTTTGGAAAAAGTCTATCGATCGTGATCGGGACCATCGATCGTGATGCCCTTTGTTGTCGTGAGACAGCGGCTAGTTCCACGTTGGATAAGTCCAGCGGAACTACCATCGATCGGCCCGGTGTGACCATCGATCGGTGATGGAGTCCTCACTCGACGATCAGTCTCGACTCCGATGCGTGGCGAATTCTGAGCGCGATCGGTGATCACGATGATCGGTCGCTCATCCTCGATCGAGCCATCGATCGATCGGCCCCGCTATGGCGGTCATTGCCGTAACGGTCGAGCCCTAGTTGACTCGGTCGGTCACGCCACATGGCACCCGGTCAAACATGAGGTTTTTAACCCAAGTATGGTTCCCCATGTACTTGCTAGACCACCCTTAGCCTAGACACAAGCCTTACAGCCACCTCCATCGGCCTCACGCCTCTCGGATCCCTCGAGTCATCCATGACTTGTTCATCCATCGCGCTAGCCTTCAGGTGCTTCCGTCGGCTATGTCATGCTAACGGTGTCTACACCGCCAAGGCACATTGGACTTACGCCGCCAAGACTCCGCTTGGACTTTACGCCGCCAACCATTGGACTTGTGCTGCCAAGACTACCGCTTGGACTTTACGCCGCCAATATTAAACCCCTTGGACTTCAAATGCTAACCCATGTTAGACTTTCCATGCCAAGACCATGCTTGGACTTTCCTTGCCAACTCATGTTGGACTTTCCATTTGCCAAGACCCATGCTTGGACTTTCCTTGCCAACACATGTTGGACTTTCCATTTGCCAAGACCCATGCTTGGACTTTCCTTGCCAACACATGTTGGACTTTCCATTTGCCAAGTACTCAGGACTTGGACTTTCCCAACTGCCAAGTGTCCAACTTGGACTTTCCATGACAATTATATTGTCATATGTTTTTGTCGAAACATCAAAACATCACTCGAGCCAAACTCGAGTCCTGGTCAATCGTGACCTGGGCCATGTGCACCAACAATTACTATACCACGGACTTGTTTGACCAAGAGAGATGGAAATCATTTAGTCAGAAGCTGGTGAAACCAATTTACAGGACCTAGACGGCGGTTAACTTTTACACGAGTATTAGTTAAACCTTCCGAGGTGGATAAAAGGAAGTTGTATGCAAATGTATCGTTACAGGGATTGGAGAGAATCCGATACAGTTGCATGAGGTGTATCTTATGCTTATGACAGTTAAGAAACTACGAGATAAGCTGTTATACACGTGATGTGGTGTTAACAGATATGATCTCATGTAGTAGTGATATGGAGCAGGAATGCTTTGGGATTTTTAACTAGCTATTGGGCAGCTACTATAGAGTTGCTGGAACGTGAACAGTTGTAATTTGCGAGACTGGTCGCTATAGTTTTCCACGCACTTACAAAGTGTGTCGAGTGGATTTTGGACAGTAGATGGACTTCCCTTGTTAGAAGATAATTTCCCATCTCTAATATAGATACGTGTTATGGACACACAACCACTTAAGAAAGAGTTGCTACATGAGGCACATCATTTGGGATTTGCTATGCATCCTAGTGGTACTCGGATGTACCGATATTTGAGATGTTTATACTGGTGGGAATGGTATGAAGAGAGATACCGCATACTTTGTTGTTGGGTATTTAGTATACCAGCAGGTGAAGGTTGAATATCAGAAACCCAACGGATTGCTCCAGGGAATTTCGATTTCGGAATGGAAGTGGGAGCGTATCACTATGGATTTCGTTACGTGATTGCCTAGGACCCGTAAAGGACATGATGCGATTTGGGTGATTATGGATCGACTGACCAAATCAGCTCATTACCTTCCTATTCGTGGGTCGTACTCGTTGGACCATCCGACAGAGTTGTATTACCGAAAGATTATCAAATTGCGTGAGGTACTTTTAAGTACCATATCAGATAGAGATTCGTGATTTACCTTGCGATTTTAGCAGAGTCTGCACCAGACTATGGGCACAGAGCTTCGGCTTAGTGCAATGTTTCATCTGCAAATGGAAGAACAGCCTGAGCGTATTATTCAGACGTTGAAGGATCTATTCAGATCTTGTGTCGTGGATTATGGAGGTAGTGGTAAGGATAACATTCCTTTGGTGGAATTTGACTATAAGAACAGTTATTGTTAGGGCAATCAACCCAAAGAATATGGTTTTGATGTGTGTGGCAAAGGGTTTAAGTTAGGATGATTGGATTTGATATGTGCGTTGGAGTCTTGTAGGACTTAGTAATTCGCACATGGAGCTTAGGCAAGTGTCACCACTCACAACCTCGTGCTTGAGTCGGAGAAGGAGCATTGCAGAGTCGTGTGCTTGATGCTGCCGAGGGACCGCTAGATGAGATGACTTGAAGCAAAGCCATGGAAGAAGACTTTGAGGGCAAGAGACGCGAAGGAGCATTGTAGAGACGTGTGCCTGATGCTGCCAAGGGACGTGGCCATGAACGAAGAGAGCTTCTGCGAGGGACTTCGAGTGAGATGATAGAATGAGTGAATTGTAAGTAGCTCATTAGGTGAACTTGGCCGAATGGCTGAGTGTCGGAGGCTCGATCGCAATGGTTGAGGTTTACCTGACCACCGGAAGCTCAAACGGATGTAAGGTTTGAGTTTTGCCACCGATCCGCCATGTCATGGCGGCGATCATTGCTAAGTCGATTGCCAATCGACCGGTGTTAGCCGCTGGATCGTCGACATCCCGATCGCTTAAGGGAAGCATCGATCGACTGCTGCACGGCACCGGCTTAGTCGAGCTCATGGGTCACTCGACTGGAAGTCGACATCAGTCAACTGATCATCCGCCTGTTGGAGAAATGGCCACGGATCCCGTGAATCCAGTCTGGTCAGTAGCCATTGGAGGCGATATCATTCGACTGATGAAAGCATCAGTCGACTGGCGCTGTGTTAACGGGAAGAAATCCCTTTCCTCTATAAAGAGAATGGGTGATGGCTTTTGGGAGGTTAATGCTTGAACTCCTAACAACTCCCAAAGTGCCCTAAACATTTTCCACTCTTCTACTTGTGCTAATTTTAATGCTCAAAACATTATACTAAGTGCCCCACAAAGCTCAAACTCCTTCTAGTTTTCTTTCATATTTAATGTAAAAGAAGGAGTGATCTCTTGTTGTAAAGGTTTACCTCCACCTTGCTTGGGCTAAAGGGAGAGACCAATAGTGGATTGGTTGCGAAGTGATTCACCGTGGATGAATCGGACTGTGGATTAGCGACGAGGCCCTAAACCACGTTATATCTTGTTTGTTAGCATTGTTTATCTTTTGTTTGTTTCTTAATTGTCTTTGTTTTATATTTCCGCTTGCGCTAATGTTACTTGTAGACAATTAAGAATGACTTCCGCTCATACGACGAAAGAGGGCTATTCACCCCCTCTAGCCGGCCACCATCGATTCCCTACAAGTGGTATCAGAGCCAAGGAAGTTTGTCAACGGACTAACCGTCGTCACAAGCACAATCAAGTATGGTCGGCTCCAACATTCACCCACCAAAGTTCGAGGGGGAATTCTCTTGGTGGAAGAAGAGAATGGAGGTATTTTTCAAAAATGATTTTGAAATTCTATTAATAATGGAAAATGATTTTGAGATACCTAGGGGTGAAGATGGGGAGCAAATAGAGAAGACAAGATGGACAAAGAGACAAAGAGAGGAGTACTTGGCAAATTTGAAGGCCAAGCATCACTTGTACAACGTACTCCCCCAACAAGAAATCAACTGGATTGGAGAGTGTGCAAGTGCTAAAGAGATGTGGGAGAAGCTAGTAGAGCTTCATGAAGGTACCTCGAAGGCCAAGCTTGCAAGGAGAGACCTCCTCCGCTCCCAACTATCAAATATTAAACTTGAAAAGGGAGAAAAGGTAACCTCATTACATTCTAGGTTTAAAGAAATTTTAATTGGGCTAACAAGTGTAGGAGAAAGACTTTTGAACCGGGATATGCTTATGAAAGCAATCGACGCTTTTCCCCGGTCATCGAAATGGAGCACAATGGTGGACTCCTTCTACATGTCGAAGAACCTAGAAGTTAGCACCTTGGAGGAGTTCTTCTCAACCATGGAGCTCCATGAAACAAGGCTAGCTTGAGGGAGTTATTGAAGAATCAAGTTTCAAGCCATCAAGAGGAGTAGCCCTAGTAGCCAACAAGGGAAAGAAGAAGAATATAGAGACTTCCTCCTCCTCCGATGAAGCATCCTCATCATCATCCATGAATAGAAATGAAGATGCTTATATGGTAAGGAAGGTAAAGCGTGCTTTAAGAAATTTAAAGTTTAACAAATCTTATGATAGGAGAAGGCACAAGAGGAAGATCATATGCTATAATTGCTAACAAGAGGGACATATAAGAGATGATTGTCCCCTCTTGAACAAAAGTAAAGAAGAGAGTAAGAAGAAAGAGAAAAGAAGAAGGGGAGAAAGAAGAATAAGGAAGAAGAGAAGAAGTCCAAAGAAAAAGGAAAGGCCAAAGCACTCAAAGCAAGGACATGGGATGACCCTTCCTCATCATCATCATCGTCGGAGGAAGAAAATGCCTTTGTCACAAATTTGGCACTAATGGCATTTGATGACCTAGACACCTCCTCCTCCGAGCAAGAAGAAAAAAGCACAAGTGAGGAGAGCTCTAGTGAAGGGGGAGGCTCATCATCATCCTCCTCATCCGAAGAAGAAGACATGGAGACTGTGGTAACGAATCTCTCACCAAATAAAATAGTTTTCATGATTTCTAGCCTTACTAAGGATATATTTAGGGCTAAGAAAAAGAAGAAATGCATGCTTGATCAAATTAAGGACTTAGAAGAAAAACTAGAAAAAACATGCTTAAATATTAATGATAATATTTCCTCTAGTCTCAATGATGCATGCTCACATGATAACTATATGTCTTTTAAAGTTAGTGATGCATGTATGGATGAAAATAGGGTCTTAAGGGAAAAAGTAGACCATTTAACCAAGGCTCTAGAAAATTTCACCATAGGCTCTAACACCTTGAACATGATCATAGGGAGCCAAAGGGCTAGCTTTAACAAAAAAAGGCCTAGGATATAAAGGAAAAACTAATGAAAAGACCTATAAATGTTTGATTGCTAGGGGTCAAAGCAAAAATAAGACAATTGCTAGAAAATGGATCCCTAAGAAATTTTTAGTGAACCCCATAGGAAATAACTTGTATTGGGTTTCTAAATCCATCCTTAAGGGTTAGGAAAACCCTAGGATAGTCAACCTTGTGGACTTTACCTATATTATATTATTTGGTTGACTTAGGATGGCGGGACTTAATATTTGAAATAGTGTTGGGTGATGATAATGAACTCATAAATAGTTTAAATCATGCTCAACACTTAGTGTTATATATGTTGATACTCATGACCTATAAATTTTTAGCATAGTGTTGGGTGACGATAATGTGCCCATAAATTGATAATAATTCTTAAATCATGATAGTTAATGTAATTGTTATATATGTTTGTAATCATGATTCATGATCTTGACATTTAATATATAATCATGGGCAATAAGATTTAAATCATGCTTTGGTTGATACTTGACTTTTTATCATGATTTTATACCAATGCATGATTACAAATTGATTGATACATTTGTTTCATGATCATAATATGAAATCAATACATATATGCCTTTATGATCATGTGGTATGTTAGGGTGATACTTAACCATGGGTAGAAATGCATGAATTTGAAGGTTAAGTACATAAATACCTTTAGGAACATCTCACATTCACCATAAGGATAACTTTGATTGAAAACATAGCATGGGTGAGATGATAGGATGATACAAATGGTCCACTAATGCCTATGGCATTTAGATGGTCATTTTAAGTATCAAAATAGCAATAATAGACCAATCATGGGGAAGGCTTATGTTTAATTCATGGGAAGGCTTATATTTAATTCATAGACATATTTTCCAAAGATCATGGTTGGATATTTCAAATGTTTTGAAAACCATTTCTTGTTTCATAAACTGAATTTTCATGTTTTAAAAAGCTTCAAGGCAAAACTAGTTTTCAAAGTTGATACAAACTTTAGACATTTTCCAACTTTTGAGATTTTGCCTAATTTTCGAAAATATAATGATTTTTCATGGAAAACTATTTTCCATTGATAAAGGCACTTACAAGAAATGTGTTCCCTAAATTTCATGATTTTTTTGAATTTTATAGAATTTTTTATGCATTTCTGAAATTCAGCCCGAAAATCAAAAAATCCTGAAATTAGAGTGCCAGTCGACTAGTAGTCTGAACCAGTCGACTGATCGACTGAAAACATGGCCAGTAACCTTCTTTTATCAGATTTAAAGGCATGTTTTGGTGATTTTTGTTTCCTAGACTTGATGCCATGTTTGAATAACTTAGTTTAATCTGTTTGATGGTGTTAAAGGGGGAGAAATATGTATGCTTAAGTAAGTTATATTTAGGGGGAAAATTGCATTTAGGGGGAGTTTCATGTATTAAGGGGGAGAGTTGATAATCATGTTTATTTACATGCTTTCTTACCTTAATATTTTTTTATCAAATATTTTACCTAATTTAAACGGATTGCCACACATCAAAAAGGGAGAGATTGTTAGGGCAATCAACCCATGGGATATGGTTTTGATGTGTGTGGCAAAGGGTTTAATTTAGGATGATTGAATTTGATATGTGCGTTGGAGTCTTGCAGGACTTAGTAATTTGCACATGGAGCTTAGGCAAGTGTCACCACTCACAACCTCGTGCTTGAGTCGGAGAAGGAGCATTGCAGAGCTGTTCACTTGATGCTGCCGAGGGATTGCCGGACGAGATGACTTGAAGCGAAGCCAAGGAAGCAGACTTCGAGGGCAAGAGATGCGAAGGATCATTACAGAGTCGTGCGCCTGATGCTGCCGAGGGACGTGGCCGCGAATGAAGAGAGCTTCGGCGAGGGACTTCGAGTGAGATGAGAGAATGAGTGAATTGTAAGTAGCTCATTAGGTGAACTTGGCCAAATGGCTGAGTGTTGGAGGCTCTACCACAATGGTTGAGGTTTACTCGACCACCGAAAGCTCAAACGGATGTAAGGTTTGAGTTTTGCCCGACACCAGTCGATTGCCATGTCATGGCAGTCAACTGCTCCAAGTCGATCGGCAATCGAGGGTGTTAGCCGCCGATTGGATCGTCGACATCACCAACCGCTTAAGGGAGCTGATCGATTGGTGACCGCATGGGCACAGAAGCTAGTTGAGCTCGCGGGCCACTCGACTAGAAGTCGACATTAGTCGACTGATGAAAGCATCAGTCGACTGATCATCTGAATGTTAGAGAAACGACCACGGATCCTGCGGATCCGGTCTGGTCAGTAGTCGTTGGAGGCGACATCAGTCGACTGATGAAAGCATCAGTCGACTGCCGCTGTGTTAACGGGAAGAAATCCCCTTCCTTTATAAAGAGAAGGGGTGAGGGATTTTGGGAGGTTAATGCTTGAATTCCTAACAACTCCCAAAGTACCCTAAATGTTTTCCACTCTTCTACTTGTGCTAATCTTAATGCTCAAAACATTATACTAAGTGCCCCACAAAGCTCAAACTCCTTCTTCTAGTTTTCTTTCATATTTAATGTAAAAGAAGGAGTGATCTCTTGTTGTAAAGGTTTACCTCCACCTTGCTTGGGCTAAAGGGAGAGACCAATAGTGGATTGGTTGCGGAGTGATTCACCGGGAACGAATCGGACCATGGATTAGTGGCGAGGTCATGAACCATGTTATATCTTGTTTGTTAGCATTGGTTATCTTTTGTTTGTTTCTTAATTGTCTTTGTTTTATATTTTCGCTTGCACTAACATTACTTGTAGACAATTAAGAACGACTTCCGCTCATACGACGAAAGAGGGCTATTCACCCCCCTCTAGCCGACCACCACCGATTCCCTACAGTTATCACTCATCCATTCAGGTGGCTCCTTTAGAGACCACAGAGTATCCAGCATGATGCAGAGTTGGTGTGCATCATCTGGTGATGGTTATTAGAGGCACAAGATCGACAGAAGAGTTACGCAGACCAGAGGCGAAGACCTTTGAAATTCTCAATGGGGGAACATGTATTTCTGTGTGTTTCACCTACAAAAAAGTGGTTAAATGATTTGGGCTAAAAGGAAAATTATCTTTACACTACATTGGTCCAGTTGATATATTTGCGTGGATTGGAGGTGTAGCTTACCGGTGGACTTTATCTCCGACACTGGCGAGTGCTCACAACATATTTCCTATTTCTATACTGAGGAAATACATGTCGCATATTGATTATGTTCTGAAAGAGGTTCTGAATTCTATCTCAGTCTAATGCGACTTACGAGAAGATTCCAGGGTGGATCCTAGGTCGTAAGGAGCGATAGTAGTGGGACAAAACCATCCGACTCGTAAAGGTTTGATGACAGCATCATACAGATGAAGAGGCTATGTGAGAGCTGGATGATATTATCCGAGCTCGGTACCCACATCTGGTCACTGGAGATGTGTGATTTTTCTAGATACTTGAGATGGTTGTTATAACATCTCGTACCCGTACATGAGTCGGAAATTTGGGGACTAAATTTTTATTAGTGGGGGAGAATATAAAATACCGGAAAAAAATATAAATAAATAAATAAAATAAAATAATGCTTGTTAATTAGGAAAATACTCTATGGAATTTTCCAAGAATTTTTAGAAATTTTTCTGGACTTAAATGAAAAATTTTATGACAGTTGCGGGGAAAGATTTCCTGTTTGGGTTATATGCTTATGAGAAATTAATCTTGGTTTAATGGAACTAAGGATTAATTGATTATAGGATTAAACCTGAAACCAATTGCATTTTCCCCCATTCCCACTCGCGATCCTGATTTATTTCCTCACCGCACGCGACTTCTCCGCGCGGGCATTTCCAGTCGTTTCTCTCTTTTTCATGCCGTGACTTTTCTTCTCCCCTTCATTTCCCCGATCGACATTCACATGTGTGACTTCTCCCCCATTTTTTTCTCTTCTCTACTACCCGCCTCTAGCGCCGACTCTCGAGCCGATCATCGCAGATGCCACCGAAGCGTAACCTGCCGCCATCACACGCCGGCCGGACTCCACCGCTTGCCCTCCAGATCGCGTGCTATGCCTACTCTTTGAGCTAGCTCAATCGACCATCCATCACATCGGGTCACCTGTTGATGCGAGCGGAGCACTGGCTATGAGTAGGATCGCCATAGCCATCACTCACCTCGAGCCGGAGCAGTTGCTGATCACGCGACTCTACCTATCGTCAGTCGGCCAGATCTCAGTAGATGTGAGGATTTCTTATTTTGGGTATCTCCTCGAACGATTTCTGATCAAGGGATCTACCCTGAAGCTTACTCGTCTAGATCTCAAGCCCTGCCCCATCCAGGTTAAGAAGGTTATATTGCTTCTGCCGCCGGGATTCGTCACTTGAGCAGCTACTTGGAGACCCGGATCTATGGTAACAGCCATCGCCGATGCCCTAAGTCTCCTCAGCCGACCGCCAGCCACAAGGTGGCCACCCCAGATGCTCTGTGTCTCGCATCCAGTCTTTGTTGCGATGCTGGCTCAGCTGGTAGACATCCTTCCATGGATAGGTAATGGCTTGATTCAAGTATAGATTAGGGAAGTTGATCAAAAGTTGATGCCAACTGATGTTGTGATTGCTAGGTGGAGAAGAGCAATCGGAGTGATGGTTTGTGTAATGGATCTGGCCATTTCAGATTTGAACTTTCTAAAAGTGGAACGACGCGAGGTAAGCATGTATTTGAGTGTTCATTGAATTACAACTATGGTATGATAATTATAGTTGATGTTATAATTGAATCAATGATTAATAATTAGTGAATGAAGTTGTTCTATGGGGGTTACAGGATATGGAATGTTTTGAGGATTGATTAGGTCAATTATTAAATTAGACTAGTCTGCTAGATAGGATACTGGTTGGAAAATATAACTTCATTCATGTTTACCATATTAGTTGATACTGAAAGATTGGTGAACAAGGAGATGCAAAGGGGAAGTAGTTAATTGTTGATTTGAGTGTTGATATGGTTTGGTGTGAATTATTAATTGGTTTTAGTGTGTAAACTTACGGTGATATAGTCGTGGTGATATAAGATATGTGAATATGAGATCGATGTAGGAGTCGATTTGGTCATATTAGAACTTAATCGTAATTCATGTGGTCTTGTAGGACTTTGGTTAGTGACAGATGCTTGTACGCAAGGACAACTAGCAGACCTATTTAGCAAGTGGGTAATTTCCTACCCTGGTCAGGTAGATGTAATTGCATTAAGATTTAGTCATAGATATGAGCATGTTAGGTGTTCATATTATCTTGACCCTGCTCTTATTTATCTTATGATTGATACTTGTCATTGGCTATATTTGCTCAAAGGTTGATATCACATTTTCCTTTATCATGATTTAGGAGTTATGTATATATGTGATGTAAATAACCTAGAATTTGTTTAGTTAAGTGCAAATAGTAAAGTTCGGATGATGACCTGATTGTAAATTGGGCAAAAAGGTCATCTGTAGGTAGATAATGTCTTGAACCTAGGGTTATTCTAGTACCCTTAGGTTGCATGTTTACCACCGACCATGTATTGTGTAAATGGTTAGGTGAATGGTACTTAGTGTGTCGCTACGGACCGGTGGTCCTAGCTTGTTATAATCAGTTGAGTATGACTCTCTACAGGATAGAGAGTGCGTCGATCAGTAAGTACGACTCTCTACAGGATAGAGAGTGCATCGATTAGATAAGTTTGACTCTTTATAGGATAGAGAGTGTGTCGATCAGATGAGTATGATTCTCTACAGGATAGAGAGTGCGTCCATCAATTGAGTATGACTCTCTACAAGATAGAGAGTGCGTCAATTAGATTGGTATGACTCTCTATAAGATAGAGAGTGTTATGATCAGTTGAGTATGACTCTCTACAGGATAGAGACTGCATTGATCTGATCAGTATGACTCTCTATAGAATAGAGAGTCTGTGGTGGATGTCTGTATGTGGGACATTGCATTCATGTCATTTGCATGCACGCTGGTGACGTGGTCTCTCTTGTGGTTGAGAGGGTCGCCAGTCATCCTGCCTCCACGGTTACTCATAGGAGGAGTAACTGGTGTGAAGGCAGAGCATTGTGGTGCCACACTCTACCACTATAGACGGTGGTAGTGGGATTTGCGTGTCGTAGTCCTACGTGTGTGGCACTCGACCACTCATGGGTAGTGACTGTCGGAGTGGCCAACAGCAGGGACCCCCATCGTGTAGCTTGCTCTTCACGCTTATATACTACTCGATCATATTGCCCACTCGGCCACTCGAGAGTAGTGGTTGGCATTGAGTTGGGACAGTTGTCATGCTCGAGCCACTGAGGCCACACTGGGGTCGTGGTATCTTTAGTGTAAGCTAACATGACCATGCATGCTGTATTGTTGTGACTTATGACATTTTTGCATATTGCCATATATATACATATATGCATGTATATATATATATATATATGGATGGTTGTGATTGATATATATATAGATGTAGTATATATATATATATATATATATATATATATATATATATATATATATGCTTATTGTGATGTTGCATTTATTTGTATTATGCTTGCTGCATTTGGTTGTACATCATATTCATGCATGCTTTTTGCATCTGATATACGGTTGTGTCAGATACTTGTATATTTGTTGGACAGACCATTAGATACCTTGACCTATATCATGAGTATATTGTGAGTTAGTATTACTCTTCCTGTTATATATGTTGGATATATTCTCAGGTTGGATCAGAGTAGCGTAGCAGACTTTCAGGTATGTCTATGTTATACGTTGTTTATTTGGTTAGATGGTATATGCATGTATTTATATACTGTGTTGTTATACCTATGATACCTTTAGGTTATGATGTTGAATTACATGTGATATTTGATATATACATGTTTTTCCTATTACCTGCTGAGTTTTACTCACCACCACGCACCCTGGGTTTTTCTATTGCTCAGGTAATAGGTAGCCGACGTCGTGATGGAATTAGAGCACCGCTGGCTGGCATCGTCTCATCTCAACTCCGAGAGTCCGGGTTTTTTTGGGTTTTCATTGGTGTTCCGATATGGATTTGGTTTATGTGATGTTTTGTAGTGATTGGACGTTGTAAATGTTGTACCTTTCTTTTCTGGTTTTGTTATGGTGTTCTGAGTCAGTGTCAATCATACCGGTATGCATGTGTGTAGTTTGTGATGTTGTTGTATTATGTTTCCGCTGTGTTTTGTGTTTTGATGTAGTTATATTTATATGTTATGTTTATTGTGGGCCTACAGGCCTTGTATTAACACGAGATGTTGCCATGTACAGGGGAGATGTCGTACGTTTGCTTTTCGGCATAACATACTCTCGGGGTGTGAAACCAAGGGTATACATCTCCTCGCAAGGAGTGGTGAATCCTTTATAGGCTATTCAAACACCTTCGGGCACTTCAATTTATACCCAACCATCCCGGGTCCACATCTCCTCGGAGATGTTTGCTTAAGATGTCAAAGCATAAGTCTACATGACCAAGATGACTTGAATACCGTAAGTCGAAGGAACATCGTACTTAAGTTGCAATAAGAACTTCACTGACATATCTATATATGCAGAGAACCATATGAAGTCTTACAGCTAGTCACTGCAATGAACTAGTTACCATAACTAGCATCCACGATTAACTTCGGACATCCCAATTGTTGGATCGATGTGGTTCGCTAGAGGGGGGGGTGAATAGCGAAAAACCTTTTCTTTTTCTTTCGTTAAAACTCGAGAGATAATTAGTTAATTGCAGCGGAAATGTAAAAATAAAAAAAAACAATCGACACAAGGGTTTTACTTGGTTCGTAGCCGAAGGCTACTACTCCAAGGCCCTAGTGGTCCTTGACCACGTACGGAGGGCAAAAGCACTAAAGGAACTCCTCCTCGTTAGAGGTAGGAGTTAATCGATACAAGAAGGAACCACAAAAACTTGAGGTAGAGGGACACTCCCCCTCTCCTCGTATACGATAAAAGCTCCGGAAATGTAAATGACAAGAAAAACTAATACCGACGTACAAGAATAATAAGAGTTAAACCTAGACGTCGGAATGGAAGGACTTCGTTGTCGGAGAGTTGCAGCGTAACGGAGACTTTTTGGAGGCTTAGAATTGTTGTTAAAACCCTAGGTTTGGCCCTCCTTTTATAGCCTTTGAGCCCCTTGTCGAGTGGGTCTTCAACCAATCACAAATGGACACCAAACCGCTTTGAGGTGGAGTGATAAGCCTTGACTCCTCGAATCTGATCATTGACCATCAGTCGACTGATGGCCATCATCAGTCGACTGATGGCGATCGGTCGATTGATGACCTTCGATCGATACACGGTCAATGAGTCCTCCGCCGGGCAATGATCGATGCTTGCCGCAAGTCAAAGTTAGCTCAACAAAACATACTTTCGACGGTCTTCGATCTCCGATCTCGACCTAGACCACCTATGAGATGTCTTGGGTCGGATCTACGCTAATATCATCCCGTAAAGAGGATACGACCTCACTTACGCTCACACACGAGCTTACCTCGATACTTACGTGTTGCTTTGCTTCCGCCTTCCACTCGATTCCATCGGCTCCAAATCACTCGAGTGTCGCCGACCACCGCTTTCCTCCGGGTGTCGCTAGCCTTCACTCCAGCTATAGCAATCTTCTGCACACTTGATTCAGCTCGTGAGATAACGACATGAGCTTAACTTTGTATCGTTTGCTATAATCAAAACTCAGGTTCGACTTAGGTGCCTGCACCAACAATCTCCCCTTTTTGATTTATGGCAAACCCACATACAAAGTTAAGTAAATAGCAAGCATAAAGAATAATGTGCATTAGAAACAAACGAAGATTAAGTTGGAGTAGTAAGGATTTTCTTCAAGTACTCCCCATTTTCTTCAAGTACTCTTGAGGAAACCTCCTCGACCGAGGGTGAGTACTTGAAAAGACTTTTAGTTCTCCAAACACAAAAGGTAATGAGTTAAGTAAATGGCATTACTTAACTCCAAACACAAAAGATAACGAGTTAAGTAAATGGCATTACTTAACTTAGGCCTTTAAAGTTTTCAATTCCGAAGAGTTGAAACCTAAACCTTACTCCCCCTTAACTTAGGCCAGACTCAAAGTTAAAATTTGAAATTGAACCCTAACTTTGGCCCTTAACTTTGGCTCTTTCTCCCCCTTTTGACATAAATCAAGAAAAAGTTGGGGTTGGGGGTTTAAGAAAACCTTAAGTCCAAGCATGATGATTTTGAAAATAGTATGTGAAAATAATTCATCTAAATGTTCAACTCTAGTTTAACTTGATTGAAATGATATTATCAACAAGTCTGATTAGAGTTGGTTAATATTAGTTGCATATTTATACTCGAGGTTCATATTGATGCACTTGATCTACATCTTGGAACTCGAGTAGGGTCCTAACATCTCACGCCCATCTACGCATAAGTACACAAACACATTAGTCCTATGTGTTGTGAGATGTCTGCTCCTTAAATCTATAGGTGCATGATATCTAAGGTATGTCCTATGCTAGTTCCATCAAAATGAAAAATAAGAAATAGTAGTAAGAAAATATAGTTTGCAAGTTCTTATTCTATTACGCACATGCCCAATTTTCGTCTTAATAGACTAAATTCGGCTTCGGGTCGGGGTTTAGTAAATAGGTCTGCTAGGTTAGATTTCGATTCGACGTATTCGAGTTGTATGGCTCCGTTGGCCACATGTTCTCGAATGAAATGGTGTTTGACTTCTATATGTTTGGTCCTAGAGTGACATATTGGATTCTTGGTAAGATTAATTGAACTAATGTTATCTACGTGAAGTTTAGTATTCGTAAAGTCTAACTTAAAGTCGCGGAGAGTGTGCTTCATCCAAAGAAGTTGAGTGACACACTCACCCATCGCGATGTATTCGCCGGTGGTAGATAAGGCAACACAATGTTGCTTCCTACTGCACCAACTCACTAGACTCGAGCCGAGTAGTTGACAACAACCACTCGTGCTCTTTCTATCGAGTTTACTACCGGCATAATCCAAATCGGAGTAGCCGATTAGTTCGAACTCGATAGATCTAGGATACCAAATACCGACATTAAGTGTACCCTTTAGCTATCTAAGGATACGCTTAACTAGGGTTAGGTGAGACTCCTTAGCACAGGTTTGAAACCTGGCGCACATACTTACTGCGAATAGGATGTCGGGTCGACTCACAGTTAAGTATAGAAGACTTCCTATTGCGCTCCTATAGTACTTTAAGTCAATGGACTTACTTTCTAGGTCTTCTCCTATGTTAACATTTATCGCCATTGGGGTGTTTATTACCTTAGTGTCTTGCATTCCAAATCTTTTAATTAACTCCTTAGTGTATTTTTGTTGATATAGGTATATACCATCCTTAGTTTGTTTAATTTGTAGACCTAAAAAGAAACTTAACTCGCCTACCAAGTTCATTTCGAACTCACTTTCCATGAGCAAAACGAACTCGCTTAGTAAGAATGAGTTAGAGGTTCCAAAAATTATATCGTCTACGTAAATTTGAGCTATGAATATTTCTTTACCTAAGGTTTTTACAAAGAGAGTTGGGTCAACTAAGCCTTGGTTAAACCCTTTTGACTTAAGATGGATTGAAAGTCTCTCGTACCAAGCTCGAGGAGCTTGTTTAAGTCCATAGAGAGCTTTCTTAAGTTTTAGAACATGGTCGGGTTTATCTAGATTTTCGAATCCGGGGGGTTGGTTAACATAAACTTCTTCTTTAATGTATCCATTTAGGAATGCCGACTTAACATCCATTTGAAACAGCTTAAATCCTCGATGTGCGGCATAAGCTAGCAACATTCGAATGGATTCGAGTCTAGCTACTGGGGCATAGGTTTCGTCGTAATCTAAGCCTTCGACTTGGCTAAATCCTTTGGCGACTAACCGAGCCTTGTTTCTAACTACTTCACCTTTATCATCATGCTTATTTCGAAACACCCACCTTGTTCCAATTATCGTTTTGTCTTTAGGTGGTGGTACTAATTCCCACACTTCGTTCCTAGTAAATTGAGCTAGCTCTTCTTGCATTGCAATAATCAAGAAGAGCTTGTTCAATTGATTTGGGTTCTATCTTTAAAATTAAGGAAATTTGACTAAGGTTCCTATAGGATGCTCTAGTTCGAACTCCTAGATTAGGATCTCCTATCACTTGATCGATAGGGTGGTTAGTCTGAGTCCTAGATTGGGTTGGGTTTGTGTCACCTAATGCTTGATCAATGGGGTGACTTGGTTGAACACTAGTTTGGTTGGAGTCATCTATCACTTGATCAATAGAGTGACTAGGTTGACTTAGGTTAGGATTAACACTAGACCTGATCTCCGGATCAGAGTAAGGTCTAGTATGAATCGGCTCGCTAATTGGGGTTGCCGGGGGTTTTGTAGGTTCATGTCCTTCATCGAATACTACATTGATAGTCTCCTCGACTCTAAGGGTGTCGTGGTTATATACTCTATAAGCTCTACTTGTAGTCGAGTATCCTAGAAAGATTCCGGTCGTGGTTTTGGATGTAAATTTCCCTAGGTAATCCTTAGTGTTTAGGATATGTACCTTACACCCAAATACCCTAAAGTACTTGATGTTAGGTATTTTATCGTGATAAATCTAAATCTCGCAGGTCTTAAGGTGCCTCTTTACCATAAGGATCCTATTTTGTACATCTAATCTGCTTCGCCCAAAACCTATCGGGTAGGTCGATTCGCTCAACATGGTCCTAGCGGCTTCAGAGTTCGGTTTTTCGCTCCACTAGAGCATTTTGTTGAGTGGTCCTAGGGCAAGAGAATTCATGGTGGTATCCGTTTAGGTTACAGAAGTTGGTGAACCTTTGATTTTCGAATTCACCACCATGATCGCTTCTAAGTCTTTTAACCTTAAGGTCTTTTTGATTCTTGATTAATTTGAATAGATTGATTAATTGATCTAGGGTATCACTTTTATGCTTGATGAACCTAACCTGTAAACTCGAGTAGTCGCCAATTATGACTAAGCAATATTGACTTCTATTGAGTGACTTGGCTCCATGTGAATCGAATAGATCCATATGCAGGAGCTCAAGTACATTTGAGGTTCGTTCTTGGTTAGTTAACTTGTGTTGTGTCCTAGGTTGTTTTCCTTGTTGACAAGCATTACAGATTTTATTAACCAAGTTGTTGAGGTTGGGTAAGCCTCTGACTAATCCACTCTGACTCATCTTGTGGACGAGTCTTGGGTGCGAGTGACCGAGTCGTCGGTGCCACAACCATGATTCCTCTTGCCGTGTCATAAGACACTTAGTTGAGGAGTTGGTTAAGTTGATCGTATAAATGTTATTATTTCTAGTTCCTTTAAGAATTGTTTTAGAGGTTTCGTTGGTATTAATTACGCATTCATTTTCTAGAAATATAACCTTATAGTTATTATCACACAATTGGCTTACACTTAGTAAGTTATATTCAAAATTCTCTACAAGTAATACATTTTTAATAATAAAATTCGTGTTAAGCTCGATATCACCTGATCCGATGATTTTGAGCTTGCCGTTATTCCCAAAGGCTACCGATCCTTGTCGTTTGAATCAAAGCTTTGCGAATTTGAGTTGATCCCGGTCATGTGCCCGAGTAATCACGTCCAACATCCATTGATCCTACACACAAGGTGGTTGGATTGGATGTTAGATTTTTTTGTTAAGAAAATTGGTTGTAAGTTGTTAACCCTAGGTCATCTCACCGGAGTCTATATGATCAAGCATGTTATACTTATGTGTTTTTTGAGATGACTTCCAATTAAGTTGATTAAGTGGATTTAGGTACAAGTAATTTTATGTTAGATTTGGATTTAACCCTAGGCTTGTCAATTTTACCTTTTCAAGATCATGGCTTCGTGTCGTGGCGAGGCACGGGCCTTCTTTTATCGGATCATCGACCACTTTCTTAGACAAAGCCATTTTAAAGAAAATGATGACTTGACTCACCCAAGATTATTTCCTAGTCTAATGGTTATTTTTGAAAAGAGGCTCCCGAGGCTCAATCTTTCAAGGCTTTTAGTTGGTTATTTACGTGTTCTAAGTGAGTTCAAAAAAAACAAAAAATCTAAGCATGCAATTTCTAAGTTAAAACACAAACATGTTTTATCGCTCCCTAGACCGTTGAATCGGTTCGGTCTATCCACATAGTGGATTTGGTCCTGGGAACCCGACGAGTTGGATCCTAGAGTTGAAATCAAAGTGGTCTTAGGGACCCATGCTTGGACACATTTTTATGTCTACTTACGATTGACATATCGACTTATTGGTCGTGTTTGAGCTAAACCCTAGTCCGCCTTGTTGTACACGGCCCTTTGCGATCCAAGTAGGAGGTCAAGTCCTTTGGATCCCAAAGTAAACCTTTCCAACGTATTCCTAAGATCTTCGACTTGACTTTTCAAGAGTGAGTTCTCAACTCGAGTTTTCAACCCGAGTTGAGTCCTTCTCTTGAACTCGACTAGTCGAAGAGGTTAGGAGACCTCGTGTTTGAGGAGTTTAACTTCCTCAACCAGTGGTCTCGACCTTGGACTCGACTTAGCTAACTTCCTAGACAAAAACCTAACCGTATTATGTAAAGTATTAAATAAGGTTCGACTCACCTTAAGGGTATCTTTTGAACTGGATGCGATCCGGCTTGACTTGAAGGTAGCCGAGTCCGAGTCATCCTCGTGTTCGACTCAAGTTCGGTCTCCGTGTCCGACTCAATTGATTTCGCCATGAAGACGTGATCTTCGCCTTCTTGGATGACGCTTCTTCCCATGTCGCGAAGGCCTTCTTATGCTTAGGTGCTTGGTGGTTGAGCTTGGGGCACTCGGACTTGATATGTGCACTCACTCATAACACCTAATGTTAGAACTTTTAGGTTTACCTTGGTTGGGTCGAGTCGTAGTTCGCTCGTCCCTTGGCTATCCTTCGAGCTAGGTTCATTAGTTCTGATCCAACTCCGGTCAACTTCTTCTTCGGACTCATCTTCCTCCTCGGGTGGTGGTGGCTTGCTTGTGATTTTCTTCTTCTTTGAACCTGCAAACAAGGCTATACCCCTCTCGGGTTCCGAGTTGGATTGTTCATGTAATTCGAAATCCGAAAAGAGTTCATCTAACCTAATTTTAGAAAGGTCCTTGGAGACCTTATAGGCATCAACCATGGATGCCCATAAGGTAGTCCTCGGAAAAGAGTTTAGGACATACCTAATAAGGTAGCGGTTTTCGACCTTTTGCCCGATTGCGTGTAGGTTGTTGACTATGTCTTGGACACGGGCGTGGAGTTGCGTTGCGGACTCGTGTTCCTGCATTTTTAGTGTGTACAATTTATTGAATAACAAATCACGTTTGCAAACCTTAGCTTGATCCGATCCTTCGTGTAACTCGATTAGTTTTGTCCAAAGATCCTTTGCGCTTATGAAGGGGTCGACGCGATTTAGCTCCTCCTTGGACAAGCCGCATTGGAGGATTTGTGTTGCCTTGGCATCGGCTTCGACTTGTCGTTTTGTTGCAACGGTCCATTGATCATAATCCAAGGAGTCACCCACTTCATTAGTCAGAAGTGTGAAACCCGTTTGGATTATGATCCACATCTCGATTTGGGTTTTGAGAAAGCATTCCATCCGACCTTTCCAGTAACGGAAATCATCTCCGTTGTAAAACGGAGGTCGGACGGTGCTAAAACCCTCGAGATGGGCCATTAGAACAAAAAACAAGGAGACTAAAAAGACGACCTAGCAACGAAAAAAAAACACACGAAAGTACCAAGACTTGCGTCTTGGATTAGTAGTGTGGGAAATAAAAAGAAACAAACGAAAAATAGAAAGTTAAGCAACGAAATAAGAAACTAAATAAAAAGTAAGTACTCACAACCTTCGATGTCCCCGAAAGGCTACTAAACGTCGATTTTTGAGGATGAAAACAACTTGTTACGAGGGGTAAACCCTCAGTAAGAAGTGTAGATCTCTGTGAGGGCTTCGATTTGGTAGGTAGACCGTGTCGTGGGTCAACTTGTACAAAAAGTTATGCCCGTTTGACCGTCGGCTACTCCAAAAGCGAATGCTTGCAAAACAAAATCAAACGAAGAGTACCAAGACTTCGTCTTGGATTAGTAGTGCGGGAGAAAAATTTAAACGAACGAAAAACAAATCTGTAAAAAAAATGTTAGATTGGTGGTTTCACCAAATCTAAGCGCCCCCGGCTCTGATACCAATTGTTGGATCGATGTGGTTCGCTAGAGGGGGGGTGAATAGCGAAAAACCTTTTCTTTTTCTTTCGTTAAAACTCGAGAGATAATTAGTTAATTGCAGCGGAAATGTAAAAATAAAAAAAAACAATCGACACAAGGGTTTTACTTGGTTCGTAGCCGAAGGCTACTACTCCAAGGCCCTAGTGGTCCTTGACCACGTACGGAGGGCAAAAGCACTAAAGGAACTCCTCCTCGTTAGAGGTAGGAGTTAATCGATACAAGAAGGAACCACAAAAACTTGAGGTAGAGGGACACTCCCCCTCTCCTCGTATACGATAAAAGCTCCGGAAATGTAAATGACAAGAAAAACTAATACCGACGTACAAGAATAATAAGAGTTAAACCTAGACGTCGGAATGGAAGGACTTCGTTGTCGGAGAGTTGCAGCGTAATAGAGACTTTTTGGAGGCTTAGAATTGTTGTTAAAACCCTAGGTTTGGCCCTCCTTTTATATCCTTTGAGCCCCTTTTCTAGTGGGTCTTCAACCAATCACAAATGGACACCAAACCGCTTTGAGGTGGAGTGATAAGCCTTGACTCCTCGAATCTGATCATTGACCATCAGTCGACTGATGGCCATCATCGCTGATCGATGGCAAGATCCGATTGATGACCTTCGCCGATCGATACACGGCAGAGTCCTCCAAGCGGCAATGATCGATGCTTGCCGCAAGTCAAAGTTAGCTCAACTAAAACATACTTTCGACGGTCGATTGGCCGTCCGATCTCGACCTAGACCACCTATGAGATGTCTTGGGTCGGATCTACGCTTAAGATCATCCCCGTAAAGAGGATACGACCTCACTTACGCTCACACACACGAGCTTACCTCGATACTTACGTGTTGCTTTTGCTTCCGACCTTCCACTCGATTCCATCGGCTCCCTCCGAAATCACTCGAGTGTCGCCCGACCACCGCGGCTTCCTCCGAGTGTCGCTAGCCTTCAGCTCCAGCTATAGCAATCTTCTGCACACTTGATTCAGCTCGTGAGATAACGACATGAGCTTAACTTTGTATCGTTTGCTATAATCAAAACTCAGGTTCGACTTAGGTGCCTGCTGCACCAACACCAATGTCTCCAACCATTGAGAAACAACTACTTGGATAAACTAAAGAATATAACTCATCCTAGTCTCAACAAAATTAATGGTGTCTGAATACATCAATTCATCGACTAGGGATAATTCAAATACATCACAATTACACATGTAGAGACACTCACTAGTTGTGATCCAATCACAAATTCTCTCATGCTGTGAATCGTATTGCGTACATTCAATAAATGAGTTTAAGATCCAATCAAATACATGAAAACATGTATACTCAAATAGTGAATCTTCATTTATCAAATAAAGGATACAATCATAAGGTGACTACCTTAGGACATCTCTTATATATCACTAACAAGCTCCCACTTGGCCTAATGTCAATTGCCACGGTATCCAATACCATAAGCTCTAACATGACCCTCAAACTTACTTTGAGGTAAGGCCATAGTTATAAGATCTGCTAAGTTCCTTTCAGTGAGAATCTTCTCGATTTGTATTTTCTTCCTACTTATGATCTCTCTGATCAAATGATAGTGGCGAAGCACATGTTTGGATCATTGATGAGACCACATCATATTCAGAGATGAACTTCTTGATCCAAATTGCTTTCTTTTCTACTTCCAAAGCTACAATGTATTCTGCCTCAGTGGCAGAATGCGCTATAGTGTCTTGCTTGAAACTTTTCCAGCTTATTGCGCCTCTATTTAAGGTGAATATGTACCCAGACTGAGACCTGGAATCATCCCTGTCTATCTGGAAGCTGGCATCCGTATACTCGCATATTACCATATCACCCTGTCCATATATTAGGAACACATCCTTAGTTCTTCTTAAGTACTTAAGGATTATCTTAACAGTCGCCCAATGATCCATTCTTGGATCAGACTGATATCTGATTTTGACACTCAGAGTATAAGATACATCGGGCCTCGTACATAACATAGCATACATGACAGATCCTATTGCGGATGCATAGGGAATCTGACTCATGCAAATCCTCTCATCTTCTGTGCACAGACACATAGACTTCGAAAGGTGTATCCCATGCTTGATGGGAAGGAAACCTTTCTTGGATTCCGACATGCTAAACCTCTTTAGCACTTGGTCTATATATGTAGACTGTGAAGACCAAGCAACCATTTCAATCTTTCTTGATAGATCTTAATCCCGAGGATGTAGGTCTCTTCTTCCAGGTCTTTCATGGAGAATGTATTGGATAACCAAATTTTGACTGACTGTAAGACAGATATATCATTTCCTATAAGTTATATGTCATCGACATACAATACTATGAATACAACTGCACTACCACTAACCTTCTTGTACACACAAGGTTCGTCCAGATTTTGTGAGAAATCAAACCTTTTGATTGCCTCATCAAAATGGATATTCCAGCTCCTGGATGCTTGCTTTAATTCATATATGGACCATTGAAGTTTGCATACCTTAGTTTTATCAACCGATGTGAAACCCTGAGGTTGTATCATATACACGTCCTCGAGTAGGTTTCCATTAAGAAAAGTCATTTTCACATCCATCTGCCATATCTCATAATCATAATGAGCCTTTATGGACAGGAGCATCAGAATGGATTTAAGTATAGCAACTGGTGAATAGGTTTCATCATAATCAATACCTTGCTTTTGACGATAGACTTTCGCCACTAATCTAGCCTTATAGGTAATTACATTACCATCCATTTCAGTTTTCTTCTTGGAAACCCATTTGCACCCTATAGGCTTAATGCCTTCAGGTGTGTCAACCAAGTTCCAAACTTGATTTTCATACATGGAATCCATTTCTGACTTATGGCATCAAGCCATTTGTCCCTTTCTGAACTTTTCAAAACTTCTTCATAATTGGTAGGCTCCTCATCATCAATGAGTAGCATGTCGTTTGATTCACTTACGAGAAATCCATATCTCTTAGGAATGTTGTGTGTCTTACCAGATCTACGAAGATTTGGTGTCACAATAGGTTCAGTCGATGTCTCATCGCTATGAGTTATCGATTGAGTTGCTTGACCAGGTATTATTTCAATGTCTACTGGAGTCTCTTGAACCTCCTCAAGTTCAACTATGCTCCCACTGTTTTCTTACAAGAGAAACTCTTTCTCTAGAAACACAACATGCCTTGAAACAAACACCTTTTGTTCCACAGGATGATATAATTGGTAACCCTTATTTTCTTAGGGTACCCAATAAATAGACATTTATCAGACTTAGTATCCAGTTTGTCTGATACAGTCTACATCACATAAGCAGGACAACCCCATATCTTCAAGTAAGATAAATGAGATTTCTTACTATTCTATATCTCATGTGGTGTAGTAGAGACTACCTTGGTCAGAACTCTGTTTAGCAAGTAAATAGTTGTCTGAAGTGCATAGCCCCAAAAGGACTTGGGAAGATTCGTGTAATTCATCATTGACCTAACCTTGTCCAACAAGGTTTGGTTTTGCCTCTTAGATACACCATTAAGCTGTGGTATATACGGCGGAGTCCATTGAGACAATATACCATTGTCCCTTAGATAATTCAGAAACTCTTGACTCAAGTATTCACCATCTCGATCCGATCGAAGTATTTTAATACTCTTGCCAAGTTGTTTCTCTACTTCATTTCTGAATTCTTTGAACCTTTTAAAGGCTTCAGACTTGTGTTTCATCAAGAACACATACCCAAACCGTGAGTGATCATCGGTGAAGGTAATGAAGTAGCTATAGCCTCTAGAGCTTGAGTTGGCATAGGTCTGCATACATCAGTATGTATTAGACCAAGCAACTCTCCCACCGGTTCACCTTTTCTAGTAAAAGGTAACTTGGTTATCTTGCCCTTTAAGCATGATTCGTATGTATCATATGAATCTAATTTAAACGATTCTAGAATTCCACATCGGTGTAATTCGGACATGTGTTTCTTACTTACATGGCCAAGACGACAATGGCACACGTAGGAGCCTAATTGATTATCTTTTCGAGCACGCTTGTTGCTCGCTTCGATAATGAAAATATCACTGGATATATCCAATATATAAATACCATTGCTTAAAGTTCCAGTCCCATAAAGAATTCAATTCAAAGTTTTGTAATAACAATTGTTACTAAAAGTTAAATGGTACCCATTTCTATTTAAACAAGAAATAGAAATGATGTTCTTTATCAACGAAGGAACATAAAAGTAATTGTTCAGTTCTAAGACAAGTCTTGTAGGGAGTTTCAACAAATACGTTCCGATGGCGAGTGCAGCAACCTTTGCTCCATTCCCAACACGTAAATTTGACTCTCCCTTGACGAGTCTTCTTCTATTCCTTAGCCCATGTATGTTATTACATATATGTGAACCACTTCCAGTATCCAATACCCAAGTGTCTAAGGAAATAGAATGGAAATCAATAACGAAGATATCTGAAGAAGATGGGGCATCGGATGCCTTATTCTTCTTCATGGACTCCAGATAAATCTTGCAGTTTCTTCGGCAATGATCCTCCTTGCTGCAATGATAGCAAGTGCCCTTTTGAGCTAGTTCTGCCTTTTTAGCCCTTTTCTTCTTCCCCTTCTATTGTTCCTTTGACTTCCTCTTTGAACCTTTCTTCGATGAATCAACTAACAGCACCGTCCCCTACTCATGCTTCACAGAAGGCTCTGTAGGATCGAGTAAACCAAGAGGGGGGGGTGAATCTCGGTGTTTAATAATTTTAATTAATTTTCTAATACTAATTTTCTAATATGAGTATGCAACAGAAATTAAATGCAGTTATAGACACAGGCAATTTACTTGGTTCACAACCCTGACTGGGTAGCTACTCCAAGGCTCGTAGCTCTCCCGAGAGCTACCTTGTTGGGCAATCACTATAATACCCTCCAATTCGAGAACTCTTGACTTCAGAGGGAGTTTGCTTTTTACAAATATAAGAGAAGAGTAACAACCCACCGTCTCTTGAAATTAAATATACAAGTGAAATAAAAAGAGATTAACGACTACTTTATACCGACACAATATGTAGTATAGGATGCAGCACGAGGTGTCGGAAAAGAGTCCCTGTGAATGGTTGAAGCTCTTGTGATCATGAGGAAATTTTGATAGCACTTCGACATTGATTGAATTTCTTAATTGAATCTGGTTGAGCATAACTTTTATAAACTTTTTCCAGTCGACTGGAATGCCTTCCAGTCAACTCCACATCAGCCCGTCGATATAGAATTCGTGGTCTTCTAGTCGACTAAAACTTCTCCAGTCGACTCCACGTCACTTGGCTCCACATCTGGAATTTTCCCTCTTCAGTCGACTCAAACTCTTCAGTCAACTGAATCACTTTCCATCTGCATCACACGATCTCCGATCGATCACCAACTAATCCTACCAAATAGGTATCCAGTCGACTGATACATATTCAGTCGACTGTACTTCAGTCGACTCGAATCCATTCAGTCGACTGAATTTTGCAAAACAAAATTAGCACGAAATAGATAATATGAAATATGATAGCAGTAGTAATGCTACTCGATGTTGACTACTAAGTCTCATGCGGACTTTTCGTTGGATTGACGCCTAGCTTTGTCCCCCTATAGAGGACTCGACCTCACCTCTTCACTCGAGGCTTACCTGCCGATTACCTGCCAGACTTACCACTCTTGACATCCGATCTGACCCACCAGGGCTTCCACCAGGTGTCCGGTCTGCATGACCCAGCTGAACTTTTTGCCAATTGTTCGATCTCTTGACCCAACCGGTCTTCATGCAAAATGTCTGGTCCATGCGAACCATCTGGACTTCATGCCTGGTGTCCAATCCTGTTGATATGTCAAGATACATGCCTAGTATCTTGTCAACATGACCTACTAGGACTTCCTGTTAAGCCTGCACACTTAACACTAATATTAGAACACAAGTGAATCCTAACATTTAACTGTGATTCATACATCAAAACTAAGGAGTGATGCTCACTGCATCAACAATCTCCCCCTTTTTGATGTAACAATACACCAGTTAAAGTTAGGTGAATCAAATATCAATATCCAAATATTGACATGTTCAATAGATGCATAAATTAAACCATGTATGAGATGCATAAGTCTTTATCAAATTTTTGTATCTTTCTTTCAATATATTATTCTTTAATTTTTGCACTTTACTTTAAATAATTAAATCTCTAACTTTATTTTTCTTTCTCCCCCTTTGGCATACATCAAAATAAAAATTAAATCTAAAATCCAACAAAATATAGAGGAGACAAGAAATTTTCAATCTCAAAAATTTTTAAAATATTCACCCGCGAATTTGAATTCAAAAACTTAATTTAATTTCAAACAATTATATCTAACTTTTTAAATGTTTCAAAACTCCTAAATCAAAACTTTATTTTCAAAATTTAAAAGGGATTTTCAAAATTTCCAATTTTTCAACACTCCCCCTGAATAAAAACTTTATTTTCAAAATTTTTAAATTTTCAAAACTCCCCCTGAATAATTTTTTTTTCAAAGTTTTCAAACTTTTAATTTGATGCAAAAGTGATAGGGAATAAGTCCAAGCATGAATTCCTTGAAAATTATATTTTGAAAATACACATCTAACAAATGTCCAACTCTTTACTAGCTCAAATGATATGAAATTAATCATCAAGCTTTGAATTAGAGTTAGTCACCGAAGTGATCAATTTGCTCTTGTAAACTCCATGTTGGTTCATGTCAATGCACTGGATCTAGATCTGGAACCAGGGGTGTAGTCCTAACATCTCATGCCCATCTTCGTGGCTCAATACACAAACAAGTAATCCTAGGTGTTTGTGAGATGCAAAGGCTAACTAAATTCTATAGGATCATGAAATCTAGATTGACCTAATCTAGATTAATTTTTAATTTTCTTTAAAAATTAATATAATATTACTTTTCAAAATAATTCTGAATGACAAGAATGAAAAATTCCTAATATACCAAGCATAACACAATTTACACACAAAATTTAAAAGTTATTAAATTTATTAAGTTCAAGTGACATAATAGTCCTAGTCAGTAGATGGAGGATGAGAAGGACCCATGCCCCAAGACCTAAGAAGCTCCATCATTTCTCTATGATCGTCTCTCTATGCCTGTAAAATCCACATCATCTCAAGATGCTACTGCCCCTGATGCTGCATCGCATCCTCCAACCTAGATAATCTCTCTTCTATGGTAGGAGGTGTTGGAATCCCAAGAAATGGTGATAGACTATCAAATCCAGGAGTTTCCTGATGCTCGGGCTCGAAGTGGTGATCGGGGTCGATCTCTGGCTCAAGCTCCTGCTGCGGATCAGGCTCAGGCTGGGGCTAAGGCTAAGGACCATCTCTCTTCCATGCAAAGATATTATTCTCATCTAACCCTATTTTTACTAAACCAAACTGTCTAGACCCTATCATGTCGTACTCAGTGTTAGTGAAAGCCCTAGAGTCAATCATGTGATGATTGTTGTATGAACTTTGTTGTATCATATTCTTATTTATAAAGGAATTTCTTTACGGTTATTATACTTGTATTGGTGCCAAATAACTAAGTATAATAATGTCCTTGAGTAGAAGGTTCTTATTTATATCAATCGATTGGTTGAATCGATAATGAGATGATATATAGAACACTACTCTTAATCATTCCTAGTCAAGTATTAATATTCAGGGACAATGTTAATGTGAAGAGACTAGCATGTAGGTCAACTCGATGACTTGATCAGGGGGACCGGACACCAGGCATGAAGTCCAAATGGGTCGCATGGATCGGACATCTGGCATGAAAATCAGTTGGGTCAGGAGACCGGACAATCGGCAAAAAGTCCAGCTGGATCAGGCAGACCGGACAACTGGTGGAAGCCCTGGTGGATCAGATTGGATGTCAAGGATGGTAAGTCCGGCAGGTAGCCAGCAGGTAAGCCTTGAGTGAAGAGGTGAGGCCGAGTCGTCTGTAGGGGGATAAAGCTAGCCGTTGATCCGACGAAAAGTCTGTGTGGGACTTAGTAGTCGAGATCGAGTAGTATTACTACTGCTACTGTATTTCATATTATTTGTTTTATGCTAATCCTGTTTTGCATAAATCAGTCGACTGAATTCCAATCGACTGAAGATGTATCAATCGACTGGATACCTATTTGGCAAGATTAGCTGGTGATCGATCAAAGATCATGCGATGCAGATGGAAAGGATTTGAGTCGACTGAAGAGAGAAATTTCCCGATGCAGAGGCAAGTGACATGGAGTCGACTGAAGGGGATTTAGTCGACTGGAAGACCATGAATACCATATCGACGGGTTGATGTGGAGTCGACTGGAAGGCATTCCAGTCGACTGGAAAGAGTTTATAAAAGTCGTGCTCGACCAGAACTCGATATATACATTCAATCAATGTCGAAGTGCTGCCGAAATACTTGCTCGTCCACTAAATTTTCATTCCACAACAAGATGACCTTCCGACACACTACAACTACCTCTACAATCTCTTAGTGTCTGTATAAAGTCTTGTACTTTATTTTAATAAATTATTTCGCTTCTGCACTTAATTTTAAGAAGAGTGGGTAGTGTGTTACCCTTATTCATCATTTGTAAAAAGCAAAACCCTTCAAAGTTGAGAGTTCTCGAGTCGGAAGGTATTTAGTGAATTGCCCATCGAGGTAGCTCGCGGGAGAGCTACGAGCCTTGGAGTAGCAACCCAGTCCGGGTTGTGAACCAAGTAAATTGCCTGTGTTGATAATTGTCTTTATATTCCACTGTATACTTTGATTAGAATAAATAATATAAAATTAGTTTAAAATTATAAAATATCGAGATTCACTCCCCCCCCCCTCTCGGTTTACTCGATCCTACAATTGGTATCAGAGTAGAGGCCCTCTGAGTTGGTGAAATCAACTTCGTGAGCTTTTTATTGCATTAGAATAATTTTTATTTCATTAATTCGAATAATTTTTATTGCTTTAGAATAATTTTCTATTTCATTATAATAATTTTTATTGCTTTAGAATAAATTTTATTGCAATAAAATAATTTTTATTACGTTAAATTAATTTTTTGCAATTTAAAATTAGTTAAAATCATTTTCTTCATATTAAATTAATTTTTTACATTTTAAAATTAGTTGAAATCTTTTTCTACATATTAAATTAATTTTTTGCATTTTAAAATTAGTTAAATTAATTTTCTGCATTTTAAAATTAGTTAAAATCATTTTCTACATATTAAATTAATTTTCTGCATTTTAAAATTAGTTAAAATTATTTTCTGCATATTAAATTAATTTTATATATTTAAAAATTAGTTAAAATAATTTTATGCATATTAAATTCATTTTCTACATTTTAAAATTAGTTAAAATAAATTTTTTTCTTATTAAATTCATTTTTCATTTTAAAATTAGTTAAAATAATTTTCTGCATATTAAATTCATTTTTTGCACTTTAAAATTTGTTTAAAATAATTTTCTACACATTAAATTCATTTTCTATATTTTAAAATTAGTTAAAATTATTTTCTGTATATTAAATTAATTTTTTGCATTTTAAAATTAGTTAAAATAATTTTCTACACATTAAATTCATTTTCAACATATTTAAATTCGGTAAAATAGTTTTCTACATATTAGATTCTTTTTAAAATCAATTTTTGTCCTTAAAAAATATTTCATTGATAATGTCACACTTAGAGGGATACAGTACCATTTGCCCTGCTCTCTTTAACGGAGAGGACTTTTCCTATTGGAAAAGGCGAATGGAGTGTTATCTGAAGACCGACCTAGAGGTCTAGTTTTCAATTAGAAAAAGATTTATAGCTCCGCTAGACGACTCGAGGGAGTTATTAGAACCGGAGAAATGAACCTCGGATATTAGGAAGAGAGCTAAAGTCGATTACAAGGCACTTAACACCTTGTAATGCAGACTTACTAAAGAATAGCTAAATAGGATAGGTCCGTTTGAAAATTCTAAAGAATTATTGGAGAAGTTAATTGAATTGCATGAGGGTACAAATGACACTTGGATAGCCAAAAGGGACATGCTTTTAAATAAATTATTTAATTATAAAATGAACGAAAACGAAGACGATAGTCAACTTCATACTAGGATTAAAGATATATTAAATGGATTACATTTAATAGGACACCAAATAGAGAATAGGGATTTAATTAGGTATACCCTTAAGGCATTCCCGAGAAATGCCTTATGGACATCGATTGTCGATGCCCATAAGATATCTAGGGATCTCTCTACAATTAGGTTAGATGAACTATTTTTTGAACTTGAACTACACGAACAAGCTAACTCGAGTCAAACCGAGAATGGTATAGCTTTGATGGCAGGTTCAACTAAAAAGGAAAAAAAAGTGAAGGTTGAGTCCGAAGACGAGTCAGAGTCAGAAACAAACAGAGAAGAGGAGATTGTAAACATGGTAAGAAAAATGTTCAATCGAAAGAAAAGATTTACAAAGAAAGACGCCAAAAAGGTGGCCGACAACAAGCTGAGACCTCGATCGGAAGTAACCTGTTACGAATGTAACGGAAAAGGACATTACAAGTCGGAGTGTGCAAATTTGAAAAAGGAAGAAAAATCGAAAAAGGAAAAGAAGAAGAAGGCTCTTAAGGCAACATGGGATGAGTCGTCATCTGAGGAGTCGGATGTGGAAGAGAAAAAGAGAAGCTTCGTCGCGTTTATGGCTGAATCAAGATCCGGAGCCGAGTCAAGTTCCGAATATGAGTCCGATTCCAAATTCGAGAGAAGCCACGGATCCGTATCCGTTTCCGAAAGTTCAAATGAGGTAACTTCTCCATTAGAAGATAAATTATATAATATCATTGCATGCTTAGGTAGGAAGTTAGCTAAGTCCGAAAATCGAGTCGACTCGCTACTTAAGGAAGTCCAAGTACTTAAGGAGCAAGTCAACTCGAAGACTTCGACTTGCCAATTTAAGGATAGAGACTCAACTCAAGTTGGAAAGCTTGAGGAAGAGAACTCAATCCTAAAAAGGCAAGTAGAAGATCTAACTGGATCTTTGGAAAAGTTCACTTAGGGTTCCAAGTATCTCAACATGATACTTGGATCTCAGAGAGTTGTGTACAACATATCTGGACTCGGGTATAAGGCTAAGTCCACCTATAAATCTTACATGTCATTACTTAGCCGAAATGTTAAGAATCGAGTCCAAGCATGGGTTCCTAAGTCTAGCTTAGTCAACCAAGTTGGACCAAATCAATTTTGGGTTTCCAAGAGTCAAGTTCACTTAGTGAACAAAACTCAAACTAGCTACTATTTTGGGGGAGCTAACACCTTGCTTGTTTCCTTGTTTAGTTAAACACTTGCATGTTTTAGTTAACTTTTCTTGTTTAACACTTGATTGCTTTAGTATACCTTCCTTGTTTTAGTTTACTTGCTTAATGTAGAATGGACTAGATAGGAAACAAAGTAGCTTAAACTTGAACAACCTAGTACTAAGACAAGTGAACTGATAGTAAGTTGGGGAAGCTCTTCGAAGTGCATGTCTAGGAAGTGGTCGTTGCTCCGATAATCAAGAAGGCCATGTGCATCGCCATGACCTGGTGCACTAAGTCGAATGGAACTGACCGAAGCTAACTCACTAAGTCTTTAACTAGTTAGACCAAGGCTTAACCTAAAGTGAATCAAGTACTTGATTCCTTTATTGACTTTGTCTAGGAAGTGATCGTTGCTCCGATAATCAAGAAGGTCATGTGTCTCGCCACGACCTAGAAGTCAATACTGGAAAAACCTACTTGACTAGCTCAAACCAAGCCTTAATCTAACACAAGTTTAAACACTTTGAAATTGCTCATTTAATTTAATAAAGATAAAAGAAATCCTCATCTCACAAAACTCATAAGCATAAGTATATTTAAAACCTAGCTTGGGTGAGATGATTTAGGATTAAAATACACTTCAACCAATTTTTTTTAACAACATACTCTAGTTAACCTACCTTAATTAACTCAAACTAAACAAATATACCTAAATAAAACAAATTATGACAACTCAAGCTAATTTACTATACTTAAACTTAACTAAATCTAACTTATTAAATTTATATTAACAAAACTTAACCCAAACTAATATACTCAACTATAACTTACTTACCTAACAAATTTACAACTATATATATTCATCCTACTCAAGGTTTGAATTATCTTAAATTTTTAATCCATGTAGGACTCCAGAATGGACCAATGGATTCTGGATAGTGGCTGCTCCAGACATATGACTGGAGATAGTCAAAAGTTCTCGGAATTAAGCTACAAGAACCTAGGAACAGTTGCCTTTGGAAACAACGGTAAATTTAAGGTAATTGGATCAGGTAATATTGAATTAGAATTTAATTTCATTATACAAAAAGTTCTGCTAGTAGATAATTTTAAATTTAATTTTCTTAGTATAAGTCAGTTGTGTGATGCTGGTTATGTAGTATAATTTTTATTTAATGAATGCTTGATCAAAGATATTGAAAATTCAAAAATATTACTTAAGGGAGTTAGGGATAAAAATATATATTCAATAAGTTTAGAAAGATCCTTAATTAAATGTCATATGACACGATAAGAGGAGAGCTAGTTGTGGCATAGGCGATTTGCTCACGCCAATTTGAGGAATATATCGAAGTTAAGTGAAACTAATCTAGTTAGAGGGTTGCCCAAACTTAAAAATATTGAAAATAAAATTTGTAATGCTTGCCAACAAGGGAAAAAACCAAGTCTCAACATAAATTAACCGATCAAGGCAGAACAAGCTCAATACTTGATTTAATACACTTAGATTTATTCAATTCACATGGAGTAAAATCACTAAGTGGTAATCTATATTGTTTAGTAATAATAGATGATTACTCTAGATTTACATGGGTAAAATTTTTAAAACATAAAAATGAAACCTTTGAGGTATTTAAAAATTTTAGCAAACAAATAGAAAATGAAAAAGATCGTAAGATAAAAAGAATACGAAGTGATAACGGAGGAGAATTTAAAAATGACAAATTTACATTAATGTGTTTAGAAATCGATATCATCATGAGTATTCATGCCCTAGAACTCCTCAACAAAATGGTATAGTAGAAAGAAAAAATTAAACTTTACATGAAGCTGCTAGGTCAATGTTAAATGAATATAATATACCCAGTTACTTATGGGTCGAAGCTATAAACACTGCATGTTATGTGAAAAATAGAGTAATAATTAATAAAATATATGACAAAACATCTTATGAAATTTTTAACAATAAAATACCTTCAATAAAATATTTTAAGGTATTTGGGTGTAAAGTATTTATTTTAAATACGAAAGATCATATAGGTAAATTCTCTTCAAAAACTGACGAAGGAATATTTTTAGGATACTCGAACACTAGTCGGGCCTATAGGATTTATAATAAGAAAACCCTAAAAATTGAAGAAACAACAAATGTAAAATTTGATGAGGAAGAAACCACTAATAAACAATCGAACACATTGAAAAATATTCAAAATGATCTAAATAAAATTACACATGATGAAGAAGAACAACTTAATTCTAATCAATGTGAAGAAAATCTAAAGACATCTAGAATTAATCCTAATCATCCAATAGATCAAGTATTTGGAAATCCAACCTTAGGAGTTCAAACCAGATCAGCTCTAAGAAACTTAAGTCAAATCGCATTAATATCAAAAATAGAACCAAAAACAATAGAGGAGGCCTTACCAGACACTGATTGGATAATAGTCATGCAAGAAGAATTAACACAATTCGATAGAAATGATGTATGGGACCTAGTGCCTCCACCTGCAAATAAATCAATAATAGACACTAAATGGATGTTTAGAAATAAATTAAATGATCAAGGAGAAATAGTAAGAAATAAAGCTAGATTAGTTCCTAAAGGGTTCAGTCAGGTAGAAGGGCTAGATTATGATGAAACCTACGCACTAGTAGCTAGACTTGAGTCAATTAGAATGTTGCTAAAATATGCGGCAAATAAAGGTTTCAAGTTATAACAAATGCATGTAAAATCAGCATTCTTAAATGGAGTAATAAAAGAGGAAGTATACGTAGGTCAACCTCCTGGTTTTGAAAGCTTAGAAAATCCTAATCATGTATATAGATTGAAAAATGAATTATGTCACGCCCCGAGAGCATACCTAGCTGAAAATCAAACGGACGGCACCTCCCCTGTACGTGGTAACATTTCGGGTTAATACAAGGCCCGTAGGCCCACAATAACAATAACATAACAAATAAAAACACAACAACATAACGAAACACAGCAGAAACTAATAAAACGACATACCTATAACCCCAGATATACAATACATCCACATCATGCATACCGGTATGACTAATACACCACAACCACATACAGTACATCGACAAAATCCGAATCTACAAGTCCACAACACAGTACACTACGAAAACTCCAAATACATTACACGACGGACGCAAAGCCCAAAACCAATACGGGAGGCTCGAAGGTTAGATGTGATGTCAGCCAGCGGTGCTCTAAGCTGTCACAAAGTCTTCTACCTGTTACCTGGGCGACAGAAAACCCAGGGTCCGTGGGGGTGGTGAGTAAAACTCAGTAGGTAATAGAAAACATGCATATATGCCATATCACATGTATTTTCAACAACATACTCTAAAGGTACAACAGGTATATTAGCATAGTATATAAATACAAGCATATACCATCTAACCAAATAAACAACATAAAAATGCAGACATACCTGAAGTCTACTACGCTACTCTGATCCAACCTGAACATATATGCAACATATATATATATATAACAGGAAGAGTAGATCAACTCACAATATACTCTAGCTACAGGTCAAGGTATCTAATGGTCCGTCTAACCCATACCAGTATCCGACACAATCGTATAACAAATGCAAGAGACATGCATGAATATGATGTACACCCAAATGCAACAAGCATAGTACAATCAAATGCAACATCACAATAATCATATATATATATAGACCGTATCTATATATATATATTAATCACAACCGTCCATATATATATATATATATATATATATATATATATATATATATATATATATATATATATATATATATATATATATATATATATATATATATATATATATGTATATGTATATGATAATATGCAAAAACCCATAAGATACGGCAATGCAGCATGCATGGTCATGCCGCTCACCCCTACTCGCTACCACGACCCCAGTGTGGCCTAGGTGGCACGACATGACAACTGTCCCAAATTACACCAACTACTGCTATAGAGTGGTCGAGTGGGCAGTATGATCAAGTAGCATATGAGCGTAAAGAGCTCGCTACACAATGGGGGTCCCTGCTGCTGGCCACTCCGACTAACACTACAATGAGTGGTCGAGTACCACGCACCCAGGACAACTGCACGCAACTCTAACTACCACTGTCTATAGTGGTAGAGTGTGGCACAATAGATGCTCTGCCCTCACACCAGTTACTCCTCGGGAAGTGCTCTGGGAGGCAAGATGACTGACAACTCTCTCAACCCCAAGAGAGACTATGTCATCAGAATGCATGCAAATGACATGTGTATGTTGTCCCACGTACAACCATCTACCATAGACTCTCTGTTCAGCAAAGAGTCATACCCATCTAATCAATACTCTCTATCCTGTAGAGAGTTGTACTCAACAGATCGATGGACTCTCTATCCAGTAGAGAGTCGTACTCAACTGATCATAACTCTCTATCCAATAGAGAGTAGTACACAACTGATCGACGCACTCTCTATCCTGTAGAGAGTCGTACTCGACTGATCATAACTCTCTCTCCAATAGAGAGTCATACTCAACTGATCGATGCACTCTCTATCCAATAGAGAGTCGTACTCGACTAATCATATCAAGCTGGGACCACCGGTCTGCAGTGACACTCTAATCACCCTTCACTTAAGCATTACACAACTCATGGTTGGTAACAGTATGCAACATACGGGTATTGGAAATAAATCCTACATTTAGGGCATTACCTACGCATAGATGACCTTTTTCCAATTTATAAATTGGGTCATCCCCCGTACTAACATTTACACCCTACTAAACATCTAGGTCAATTTACATCACATCTATAACTCCTAAATCATGATAGGGTATATGTGATATCAACAATTGAGCATAAATATATCCAACGATAAGTTCAAGCATACGATAATAAGAGCAGGGTCAAGCTAATATGAACACCTAACATGCTCATATCTATGACTAAATCTGAATGCAATACATCTACCCGGACCAGGTAGGAAATTACCCACCTGCTGCAAAGATCGTACTGATTGTCTTCATATCGGAATCTCTGTCGTGAATCAACATCTACAACCAAAGAATGCAATATATATTTAAGTTCTACTATCAATCTAATAGTATAACTAAACCAATTCCTTTACCAAATACGAATTAGAACTCCCAATCATCAATCTCCAACTCACAGATCGATAATTATATACAAATCAATTGTCTCGATACTAATTAAAGTCTCGATCAAACCTCCAACATCACTTCGGCTATATCACCGTAAGTATACCCACTAGATCCAATTAACAATTCACAATAATCCAAATCAACACTGTAAACATGAACAACTCATCCATAACTAGTAATCATCGAGTCAATACTAGTTCAACTATAACGTAGTATACATCCATATAATTAATCTTCTATTAACAACAAATCCATCACAAGATCAGTTTATTCACAACGATAGTGATATACATTCATAAATTATCCAAACTCAACTCACCTTGCCTAGACTCACTCCACAGCTTCTTGTTCCACCATAGGAAACACCGATCTATACGATTCAAATGCACGGAGGCAACAACCCATCTGATGTAGATCATGCTGAAAACCATCATGTTCGAAAACTCTTTCTCAATTCAACTACCTGTGACCAAAACACATCATATAACCAAACACTAACATAATCAAATCGGAGGAATAAGGATCTAACCCGATCATGATAAACGATCGATTAACCAAATCACCAACCATTCATTAATTCTCCAACCATATCATTTCCAGATCAAAGCTTACCTTGATCACAGCTCCCACAGTCCCATTGTTACACTTACAGAACCTCACTGTCCCTTTTACGACTATTCGCAACCACACCTTCATCGTCGACATAACTTCACAGCCAAGAACAAAGCATCACCACCATTTACAGTCACTCACATCGATTCACAATCGTCCTCAACTCCAAACACAGTCGAAATTCTCAACAACACATCACAGCCAAGACACACAACCCTCTTAACCGACCAACACTCCCATTTGCAACCAAAATCCCTCAACAGACAACCTTCCCCTCTCCCTTGCTCTATTCACCGGCAGAGACACCTGCTACCCTATCACCAGAGTTGCCGAGAAATTCAAAAGAAAAGACTACGATTGGAGAGGGATCTATCCGAGATTAGGGAAGAAGGCATTGCTCACCTTGTTCCGGCTTTGATCGAGAAGAACAACTCCCGATTCGCAGCGCCGCTGACTCAAACTCCTGCCCTATTTCAACGCCTCCGACGCAGACTCCAGCCCTAGTTCGGAACAAAGTGCCGCCGCCGCTGACACAACCTCCCAGCCGCACACGCACGTCGTCGGCTTGTCTATGACCACTGTCAAGGCCGGTCGCCGTCGTTTGCCTCGAGGAGAAAGAACGACGGTAAAAGGGGTCAGCTGCAGTGAGAAAGGGGACGCGAGGGTAGTGGAATCGCGAGGAAGCATATCGCGTGGGAGAGGAGGAGGTCGCGTGAAGAAGTCCGTTCGCGAGAAGGAAATAAAGAAAAACTGTTGCTCGGGAGAGAAAACGGCGAGGAATTAAAGTAACGGGTTAACGGGTCGGGTTAGCAGATAAACGGGTCGAATTTCAGACCCGTTAAGTCCTTTAACTGCTTCTAAGCAAAGAGGGTCTTAGAAATCTCCGTTCGAGTCCAAAAAAATTCCTAAAAATTCTTGGAAAATTTTTATAGGATATTCTCCTAATTACCCAACATCTATTATTATTTTATTATTATTATTGTTATTATTATTATTTTTCTATGGTATTTTACATTCTCCCCCACTTATGAAAAATTTGGTCCCCAAATTTCGTACTAACATGCACAAATTACTTCAAACAAGTTTCCGAAAGGACCATATATATTTCTCATGTGAACAGATGAGGAAATCGAGCTCGGATAGTATCTTCCAGCTCCCACATAGCCTCCTCATCGGTATGATGCTGTCATCCAACCTTTACGAGTCGGATGGTTTTCGTCTCACTACTATCGCTCCTTGCGACAAAAAATTCGCACCGGAATCTCCTCGTAAGTTGTATTAGACTGAGGTAGAATCGAAACCTCTTTCAGAACTTGGTCAGATTGCGGCGCGTATTTCCCCAGCATAGAAACATGAAATACGTTGTGAACACCCGTAAGTGTCGGAGGTAAAGCCAATCGATAAGCTACCACCTCTATAATCCATGACACATGACCTGAATAGATCCTCCAACATCTAAATGATACACTCAGACTATCCATCAATCCGCGAATGAAATGTTGCACTAAGTCAAAGCTCTGTGCTCATAGCTTGTTGTTGACTCTGTCAACATCGCAAGGTAAATCATGCGTCTCTATCAAACATGATACTTAAAAGTACCCCCCACAATCTGATAATCTTTCGGTAATACAACGCTACCGAATGATCCAACAAGTATGACCCACGAATAGAAAGGAAATGAGCTGATTTGGTCAGTCGATCCACGATCATCCAAATCGCATCATGTCCTTTACGAGTTTTAGGCAATCCCGTAACGTAATCAATAGTGATATGCTCCCACTTCCATTCCGGAATCGGAATTTCCTGGAGCAATCTAGTGGGTTTCTAATGTTCAACCTTCACATGCTGGCATACTAAACATCGAGCAACAACATCTGCTATAACCCTCTTCATACCATTCCACCAGTATGAACGTTTCAACTCTCGGTACATCTGAGTACCACCAAGGTATATAGCCCATCTCGAATGATGTGCTCCTTGTAGCAACTCTTTCTTAAACACTGCAACTCCGAAACCCACTATCCTTATTAGAGACGGGGAATTATTTTCTCAAAAGAGAAATCCATCAACCATTCAAAATCCACTCTACCACACACTCTGTAAGTGCATGGAAGACTATAGCGATCAATCTCACTTGTTACAACTGTTTGCGTACTAGCAACTCTCTAGTAGCTACCGAGTAGCTAGTTAAATTCAATGAGCACTTCTGCTCCATACAACTACAAATCCAGATAATAACTACTAAAGTCACGTCATGCATATGACAGACTATCTCGTAGTTTCTTAACTGACGTAGACATAAGATATGCCTCATTCAACCGCATTGGAATCGTTCCAATCCCTGAAACGATGCATCCGAGTACAACCTTTTTTTTATCCACTTCGGAAGGATTAACTAATACTTGCATAAAAGTTAACCGCCATCTAGGTCTTGTAAACTGGTTTCACCAGCTTCCAACTAAATGCTTTCCATCACTCTCTTGGTCAAACAAGTCCGTGGTATAGTAATGCCAAACATTCTATCCACATCTACCGAATTAAACAAAACATACAAGGAAAACCACCATCTACGGTGGTCAAGTGCGCAACTCCAACTACCACAATCAACAGTGGCCAAGTTATGCAACTCCAACAACTACAAAAGGATTCAATCGTGTTCAGGATACACGATTCTCAAATCTAGTGACGACTAAATCGTTAATTAGTCTAACAACTTAATCAAAACTCATAAAATTCATACCAAGTATGAAATTGTTGTCTTTACACACCTGCATCCCCTTTACTCTACGCTGATGATATATATTAATCATCACAACAACAATGATAATTGTATGACACCATGTCATTACAATGTCAATGCTCCAATCGCAAATCAACCTTAGAGTATACACAGGTGTCCTTTGCTGATCAAAACAACTCATTTATCCTCAACGTAGGATATTTACTTTCAACAATCATCACATTCCATCATCGACAATCGATGCATAATCTCAAATGTCCATCTCTCTTTCGACAAAAAGTTCTGGATCTTCACGAGGAGAAATACTAGGATAGATAAATATCCCCTCCAACATCTCCTATAATCGCAACTCACGTTCTTCTAATTTCTATAGTGTTTAACAACACTGATACCAACAAAAATATCACTCGATATGTGATCTTCGATACCGAACTATTTTTCGCAATCATTTCGATCGCCTACTCCACTTGCCTAAGCAACAATAATGCTAGGAGTTCATCCGCAACTACATCCGAACACTCTCAGATTATACGCACATCCAAGAGACATATCGTACCATACTTCCAACAATTCGACCATCCGTAAGGATATGCCCACAGTAAAAGTATGTATATCAAAGTCTAAGGGTCTCCCTTGACTTCTTAATTGTTGGTCCACCTCTCACCTGACGGTAGAGATACCACCGACCCACAAGTTGATGTATAGGAACCCTTCTTATCCAACTGAGAATGTTCTAGCCACAAATACCTGTAACTACAAGCATCTCTCAATATATATTAACCTTGAGGGTAAACTATGGTAATACCCTGAACAATCCATTATATGTCGATCCAATCCAAAGGCTCCCCGCAGGTCTCGGCCTTTCTCCGAAGAGAATAAGATCAGATCCAACAGTCCGCGGCAATTCAGTCACATTTCTGCGATGAATGCCTCAGGGATTTTTCCTAGATCATCTGATCCCATCCCTAAATCCTACGAGCTACAACTGTAGAATACCAAATAGATACGACCTTCGTCGTATACTCTCTCTTCTTCACTAAGCAAAACACATCTGGAGGTAACTACTTGTTGTTGTCTGCTGAGTCTTCTACAATGTCTTCTACTGATGCTACTTCTATGCTGATCTCTGCTGAAGGGGAGTATCAAGGAACTCCAACCACTCCTGAGGTAGTAGGTTGATGTTGATAAGGTAACCCACATCTTCTGTGTTGATCTCTGCTGTCGAGACGATGCATCTTCCTCCTGGAACACCATCGATAGTCTTCAACTGAATCTTCAAGGTACACCTCCTCCACTGTACTGGTTGCTCAACAATAGCAACAGCTGAACTGCTCCAACGGATAATCTGGCTTCACGTGTCTTCGTGATCTGCACTGCACACCCACAATTCCTTCGGAGTCTTTATTCTGATTTTGTCGATATCCACGAGAACATCCTGATGATCTGCGATTGGTCTTCTATAATCGAAATATAGCTCAAGGCTTGTGACCCTGATCTTACTCCTTTTTCCAATAGTCGGAGACTTCTGACTCTATTAAGTTGACCTACATTATTTGCTTATCGGTCTCCAACTCTTAAACCCTTGTACGGAGTCATTTCTAAACTCCTGTCTCAATCCAACGTCTTCCGGTAGGATCTGATAGAAGATCCCGGCATCCTAATCCAACTATAAGCCAATAACTCTGGGTGGCTTTAATCATCCATTCATCTTCTTGAGCTATTAGGTGATCGTAACCTTTGCAAGTCTCATGACTCTACACAGTACACTATTACTAATCGAGCACCCTTTCTTGAAGCTCAAGAATTCCTTACAATGTGTCACTAAAAGTGACACGGGGAAATACACTCTTCCAACATCACTAATCCATAATCAAGTGATATTTTATTTCCCGAATGTCATTTTCTGCATTTTCCACCAAATACCGGCTTGATCCTGATAATGGTATGCCAACAACTCTACTTCCTCTGTATAACATAAGTCAAGTACTCAAAAGTACTTTCAAAGTTATACAACCCATTACGAACAACTCAGGGATAAAATCCCTATGAAACACCGTAACCTAGCCTTCCGCTATCTGCATCACAATAATCTACAAGTCTATTCATTACCCACAGGTAATGATCTGACTAATCTGATTAGCTTAGTGGAAATCTCTAAGACTATGATCTCGATTTCCATAATAAATGTGACGACTTGGCCCCTATTTTCTGACTCGGTATCAGTCGGCTCTCAGAGGTAAATCACCTCCTCGACACAGGTTCAAGACTCACAGACTCAACAGGTCATTCCCGTGGTCAACTCATATCACGGTTACGAATAATAACCAACACACTACAAGTTATTCCCTGGTATAAGCATCTAAATGCATAGCCAACATAACCGGGAGTATAAACCCTAAAGGTCACTCTAGTTGGTCGCCTCGATGGACGACCCCTACTACAAGTCTGGACAGGTGTCATAACTATACTGTATACATCTACTGATCAAGTTTAGATAAATATCTACTAAACCATAATTTATCAGAAATTCTTACCTCGTGCTGCTTGGAGCTCAGGCCGCTGTCCATCTCATCTCAAAAATCAAAACTGAATAAATCGACTCCCGAGAATCCAAGACTCGACTCAAAAATAACATTGTATGGCATCGCAAAATCTTGGGCTCTGATACCACTAAAGTTGTCACACCCTGAGAGCATACCGAGTCAAAAATCAAACGGACGACACCTCCCCTGTACGTGGCAACATTTCGGGTTAATACAAGACCCGTAGGCCCACAATAACAATAACATAACAAATAAAAACACAACAACATAACGAAACACAGCGGAAACTAATACAACGACATACCCATAACCCCACATATACAATACATCCACATCATGCATACCGGTATGACTAACACACCACAACCACATACAGTACATCGACAAAATCCGAATCTACAAGTCCACAACATAGTACACTACGAAAACTCCAAATATAATACACGGCGGATGCAAAGCCCAAAACCAATCTGGGAGCCTCGGAGGTGAGATGAGATGTCAGCCAGCGGTGCTCCAAGCTGTCACAAAGTCTTCTACCTGTTACCTGGGCGACAGAAAACCCAGGGTTCATGGAGGTGGTGAGTAAAACTCAGCAGGTAATAGAAAACATGCATATATTCCATATCACATGTATTTTCAACAACATACTCTAAAGGTACAACAGGAATATCAGCATAGTATATAAATACAAGCATATATCGTCTAACCAAATAAACAACATAAAAATGCAGACATACCTAAAGTCTGCTATGCTACTCTGATCCAACCTGAACATATATGCAACATATATATATATAACAGGAAGAGTAGATCAACTCACAATATACTCTAGCTACATGTCAAGGTATCTAATGGTCCGTCCAACCCATACCAGTATCCGACACAATCGTATAACAAATGCAAGAGACATGCATGAATATGATGTACACCCAAATGCAGCAAGCATAGTACAATCAAATGCAACATCACAATAATCATATATATATATATATATATATATATATCTATATATATATCTATATATATATATATATATATATATATATATATATATATATATATATATATATATATATATATATATATATATATATATATATATATATATACATGCATATATGTATATATATATGATAATATGCAAAGCGCCATAAGATACGACAATGCAGCATGCATGGTCATGCCTGCTCACCCCTACTCGCTACCATGACCCCAGTGTGGCCTAGGTGGCACGACATGACAACTGTCCCAACTCACACCAACCACTGCTATAGAGTGGTTGAGTGGGTAGTATGATCAAGTAGCATATGAGCGTAAAGAGCTCGCGACACAACGGGGGTCCCTGCTGCTGGCCACTCTGACTAACACTACCAATGAGTGGTCGAGTATCACGCACCCAGGACAACTGCACGCAACTCCAACTACCACCGTCTATAGTGGTAGAGTGTGGAACAATAGATGCTCTGCCCTCACACCAGTTACTCCTCGGGGAGTGCTCTGGGAGGCAAGATGATTGACGACTCTCTCAATCCCAAGGGAGACTATGTCATCAGAATGCATGCAAATGACATGTGTATGTTGTCACATGTACAACCATCTACCACAGACTCTCTGTTCAACAAAGAGTCATACCTATCTAATCAATACTCTCTATCCGGTAGAGAGTTGTACTCAACAGATCGCCGGACTCTCTATCCTATAGAGAGTCGTACTCAACTGATCATAACTCTCTATCCAAAAGAGAGTCGTACTCAACTGATCGACGCACTCTCTATCCTGTAGAGAGTCATACTTGATTGATCATAACTCTCTATCCAATAGAGAGTCGTACTCAACTGATCGATGCACTCTCTATCCGATAGAGAGTCGTACTCGACTAATCATATCAAGCTGGGACCACCAATCCGCAGCGACACTCTAATCACCCTTCACTTAACCATTACACAACTCATGGTTGGTAACAGTATGTAACATAAGGGTATTGGAAATAAATCTTACATTTAGGGCATTACCTACCCATAGATGACCTTTTTCCAATTTATAAATTGGGTCATCCCCCGTACTAACATTTACACCCTTCTTAACATCTAGGCCAATTTATATCACATCTATAACTCCTAAATCATGATAGGGTATATGTGATATCAACAATTGAGCATAAATATATCCAACGATAAGTTCAAGCATACTATAATAAGAGCAGGGTCAAGGTAATATGAACACCTAACATGCTCATATCTATGACTAAATCTGAATGCAATACATCTACCCAGACCAGGTAGGAAATTACCCACCTGCTGCAAAGATCGTACTGATTGTCTTCATATCGAAATCTCTGTCGTGAATCAACATCTGCAACCAAAGAATGCAATATATATTTAAGTTCTACTATCAATCTAATAGTATAACTAAACCAATTCCTTTATCAAATACGAATTAGAACTCTCAATCATCAATCTCCAACTCACAGATCGATCATTATATACAAATCAATTGTCTCGATACTAATTAAAGTCTCGATCATACCTCCAACATCACTTCGGCTATATCACCGTAAGTATACCCACTAGATCCAATTAACAATTCACAATAATCCAAATCAATACTGTAAATATGAACAACTCATCAATAACTAGTAATCATCGAGTCAATACTGGTTCAACTATAACGTAGTATACATCCATATAATTAATCTTCTATTAACAACAAATCCATCACAAGATCAGTTTATTCACAACGATAGTGATATACATTCATAAATTATCCAAACTCAACTCACCTTGCCTAGACTCACTCCACAGCTTCTTGTTCCACCATAGGAAACATCGATCTATACAATTCAAATGCACGGAGGCAATAACCCATCTGATGTAGATCATGCTGAAAACCATCATGTCCGAAAACTCTTTCTCAATTCAACTACCTGTGACCAAAACACATCATATAACCAAACACTAACATAATTAAATCGGAGGAATAGGGATCTAACCCGATCTTGATAAACGATCGATTAACCAAATCACCAACCATTCATTAATTCTCCAACCATATCATTGCCAAATCAAAGCTTACCTTGATCACAGCTCCCACAGTCCCATTGTTACACTTACAGAACCTCACTGTCCCTTTTACGACTATTCACAACCACACCTTCATCGTCGACATAACTTCACAGCCAAGAACAAAGCATCACCACCATTTACAGTCACTCACATCGATTCACAATCGTCCTCAACTCCAAACATATTCGAAATTATCAATAACACATCACAGCCAAGACACACAACCCTCTCAACCGACCGACACTCCCATTCGCAGCCAAAATCCCTCGGCAGACAACCTTCCCCTCTCCCTTGCTCTGTTCACCGGCAGAGACACCTGCTACCCTATCACCAGAGTTGCCGAGAAATTCAAAAGAAAAGACTACGATTGGAGAGGGATCTATCCGAGATCAGGGAAGAAGGCACTGCTCACCTTGCTTCGGCTTCGATCGGGAAGAACAACTCTCGATTCGCAGCACCGTCGACGCAAACTTTTGCCCTATTTTGACACCGCCGACGCAGACTCCAGCCCTAGTTCGGAACAAAGTGCTGCCACCACTGACATAACCTCCCAGCCGCACGCGCTCACCGTTGGCTTGTCTATCACCACCATCAAGGTCGGTCGCCGTCGTTTACCTTGAGGAGAAAGAACGACGGTAAAAGGGGTCGGCTGTAGTGAGAAAGGGGACGCGAGGGTAGTGGAATCGTGAGGAAGCAGATCGCATGGGAGAGGAGGAGGTCGCATGAAGAAGTCCGTTCGTGAGAAGGAAATAAAGAAAAACTGCTGCTCGGGAGAGAAAACGGTGAGGAATTAAAGTAACGGGTTAACGGGTCGAGTTAGCAGATAAACGGGTCAAATTTCAGACCCGTTAAGTCCTTTAACTACTTCTAAGCAAAGAGGGTCTTAGAAATCTCCATTCGAGTCCAAAAAAATTCCTAGAAAATTTCTATATGATATTCTCCTAATTACCCAACATCTATTATTATTATTTTTTTATTTTTTTTATTTTTTTCTGTGGTATTTTACAAATTATATGGATTAAAACAAGCTCTTAGAGCCTGGTACGAAAGACTATCATCATACTTAAGTTCTAAAGGTTTCAGACAAGGTCAAATTGATTCAACACTTTTCGTAAAAACCTTAAACAATGATATTTTTATTGCTCAAATTTATGTAGATGACATCATTTTTGGATCAACAAATTCAAATTTGTTAAAGGAATTTATCACCCTAATGGAACAAGAATTCGAAATGAGTTTAGTAGGTGAGTTAAACTTCTTCCTAGGTTTACAAATAAAACAAACAAGAGACGGTAATTATATATATCAAAATAAGTATGCAAGAGAGTTAATTAAGAAATTTGGTATAGAAAATGCGAAAGACATTAAAACACCTATGGCTACGAATGTAATATTAAATGAAGACAAAGAAGGAAAATCTGTAGATCTAAAGTACTATAGGAGTGCCATAGGTAGTTTACTTTATTTAACTGCAAGTAGACCCGACATACTATTTGCAGTAAGCATGTGTGCCAGATATTAAACATGTGCTAAGGAGTCACATTTAACACATGTTAAAAGGATATTAAGATACATTAAAGGAACAATTAATGTAGGAATGTGGTACCCAAGATCTAGTACCTTTGAGTTAATAGGACATTCTGACTCGGACTATGCATGATGTAAACTAGATAGGAAAAGTACCAGTGGAGGATGTCAACTCTTAGGATCTTGCTTAGTAAGCTGGTTCAGTAGGAAGCAACATTGTGTTGCACTTTCTACAACTAAAGTAGAATACATAGCATTAGGTGAATGTGTAGCACAACTATTATGGATGATGCATACACTTAAGGATTTTGAACTAGATTACAAAAAAGTAAAGACTTTAGTTGATAATATAAGTTCAATAAATTTAACAAAAAATCCAATTCATCACTCACGTACGAAACACATTGATGTTAAACATCACTTTGTAAGAGATCATGTGGCGAAAGGTAACATTGAACTCAACTATGTTGAGTCCGAATCAAACCTTGCCAACATATTCACTAAACCACTTCCGAAAGCAGAGTTTAGTATGCTTAGAAGACGATTAGGGTTATGCTTGGTAGATTAGGAATTTTCTTTTTGATTACCATTCTGAATTATTTTGAAAAGTAATATTATATTAAGAAAATTAAAAAATTATTCTAGAATAGGTCAATCTAGAATTCATGATCCTATAGATCTAGGTAGCCTTCGCATCTCACAAATACCTAGGTTTACCTGTTTGTGTACTGAGCCACGAAGATGGGCGTGAGATGTTAGGACTGCACCCTTAGGTTTCAGATGTAGATCAAGTGTATCGACATGAACCAACATGGGGTTTACAAAAGCAAATTGATCACTTCGGTGACTGACTGCAATTCAAAGCTTAATGATTTAATCTATATCATTTGAGCTAGAAAATGTTGGACATTTACTTTAAGGACAATTTTTAGATGTGCTTCTTTAAAAGCTAAATTTAATAGGAATTCATGCTTGGGCTTACTCCCTATCATTTGTGCATCAAATTTAAATTTAATAAATAAATAAATAAATATTGTTTGAAAATTTTTTAAATTATTAAATTTTTCAGGGGGAGTTTTTGAAAATGTTTGAAAAATTCTGCATGAGGAATTTTTTAAAAATGTTTGAAAATTTTGAATTTTTCATGGGAACTTGTGAATACTTTGAAAATTTTTAAGGGGGAGTTTCTGAAAAAGTTTGGAAAATTTTTGAAAATTTTGAATGTTTCATGTGTTAGTTATAGCCCAAGAACCAATCATGTGATGGTTGAATAGGGAACATTTTGTATCATATTCTATAAAGGCAAAGGATTGGTTATTATATTTACGTCTTGCTTGTGCCAGCTAAATTAAATATAATAATGCCCTAGAAAAGTAGGTTCTTATCTACAGCACATCAATTGGCAGAATTGATTATGAGAGGCTGTAGAGAACACTTTCCTAAATGTTCCTAGTCAAGTATTAATATGCAAGGGCAATATTAATACATAAAGACTAGCATGTAGGTCAATTGATGACTTGATCTCACAAGTCATGGATATATGATATCAAGTTGACACATGGGTATATATTAGAGAATATATACTGAACTGACCCGCCATGAGAAAGCTTCATGGATCGTCATATGAGTGTCATAAACTTTCTCATGTGACTATTGGTATGAATAGTCCTCAAACCTAAAGTCACTACGGTTCCCTACATAAGGAGTTATGTACTTTGGTATCGTCAAACATCACCTGTAACAGGGTGGACCATAAAGGCGATTACTGGGTATATAACAAATTATGCGGAGGGATGTGAGTGATGTAGATGGGATCTATCCCTCCCATATGACAGGAGTGATATCTGTGGGCCCCTTGATTGAGTAGAACTACTAAAACGCATGGCCATGCTCGAATGAGTCAATATGAGATATTGAGCTCATTTGTTTGAGTTAGTTTACTCAGGGATCAAGAAACACATAGATTGAACGAGGATGACACGGTCTATGCCTCATTGGTCAATCTGATATCAAGGATAGAAGGACACGGTCATACATTATAGTAGTCACGGAAAGGTTAGTCGGATCTTGACTTATTTCGTAACTTGGGTAGCAATGATGTATTGCTAGATGCCGCTTATTGTTTGTGTATCTAAAAGAGTTTAGATCCACTGCCAACGTTATGAGAGCCTATAGGGTCACACACAAAGAGCATGATGATTAGAAGAATTAATGCATTCTAGTTTGACTAGAATAATTTGGGAATAAGCTTAAGTACAAAATGGTTTTTGGACTTTAAGCTTAATGAGAATTTTAGCTTATTGATTTAATGAGATTAATTCAATATGCTAAGCTTACTAATTTAATAAGATTAAATAAATATGTTATCATGATAGCCTAAGCTTAATTGATTTAATAAGATTAATTCAATATGTTACCTTATTGATTTAATGAGATTAATTCAATATGATAACATAAGCTTATTGAATTAATAAGATTAATTCAACATGCATGAATGCCACATAAGCATGCCACATAAGCATGCCACCTAAGCTTGATGAGGTGGAAGGAGAAAAAGGGTTTTGACCTTTGGAATTTCTCCACATGTGGCCAGCCAAACAAGGAGTGTTGATTATGTTTCAATGCAATTGATTGCATTGAATGTGATAGGAGATGAAAGGTTTTTTCAATCCTATAAAACACTCAATGGGGTGGCCGGCCAAGGTTGGTGAAGCTTGAGGCTTGGAGAGAGCTTGGTGGTGAGAGGCTTTGGTTGTGTGGTTTTTGTGAGTGTAGGTTAGCAAGAAGAGTGGTCTTCTTCTTCCTTTCTCTTTTTCCCTACCTTCCTCTCCTTTAGGGACTTCTCTAGCAAGAAGTAAAGGAGAGCTCTTCTAGTTTCTTTTGTGAGACAAGAGCTTGCTCGTGTGGATACATATAGAGGCACGAACATTTGAACGTGCTAAAAGATCCAACAAACCCAAGGAGAAGCGGGATTAAAAAGGGCACGCAACAAAGGTAATATTCTCCTATAAGATAGGTTTTTGAGAAATTTATTTTTGTACGAGGTTTTCTTTCACAAGGATCACTTGGAAGGGATCCTATTTTTCCGTTGCGCATATGCTATTTTGCATAAGAAATCCCTACAGTGGTATCAGAGCCACTTGCGAAAGATCGTATAAAAAATAAGTTTTCTCTATTTTATATATGATATAGAAGTAGGATAAATTTTATTATGAGTTTATAATTGCATTAGCAATTTTTTCAAACATAATAAAATATCCAATGTCTTTTAAAAGTTAAAATTGACATGGTGCATGGTTATGGCCTAGTCCCAAAAAGGTTGTGAATGTGTGTGTTGTAATTCTTAATACGGCCTGCGTGTCGTGCCTTTCTCCTAAAATTCTTGTTGTAAAGTAGTTTTAGACTCGAATGTAACTCGAGTATTTCTCCTTTTGTAATATACAAAATAAAGATGGAGGGTCCATTGGAAGATGACGTTACAAGGAGGAAGTCAACAACACAAGACAACCAAAAGGAAGCACTTGGGAGAAGATGCTATCCCTAGGTTGACCAATCAATCTTTTCATTGGCTTGAGAAGATTGTAGAATAAGGGCCATAACCATGACACGCTTAGTTTAATATGTATGTGATGCATGTTAATTTAGCTTATATGTGATGTATGCTAATATGTATGTGATGCATGTTTATTTCTTAATAAGTCAAAAACGATATGCCTACCAAAGTTTGGTACTCACTACTTCCTCGATCATTTGTTGTTGGGTTTGCCAAAGCAAAGCAATGCATTTTATCTTGGAAGAGTGCGAGTGGACAATCGTGATGTCCCGCTATCAAACTTGGTTAAGACTTAATTAAGTTTTTCTTATTTAATTAAGAAAGTAGAGGCATATATTATCTTTGAACATAAGTTTTAAAAATTAGTTTTGTGTGATTTCCGAACATTAGCTTTGTCTTAGAAAGTGGTCATTGCTCCGATATCAAAGAAGGCCTCTGTGCCTCGCCACGACCTGGAAGCTGGTTTAGGAATAAGCACTAAACTAATCTAAACATAACCAAAGCTATTAAAGAGTTACATCAGATGTAATTGGCAAAAGATTGCCTACCTAATCATACTGCGTCTTGGGCGATTAGCCAAAGCTAACTCAAAATGAAGTATGATGTGGATCTTTATCCCATATAAATTTATAGCTAAATAGAAGCTAATGATGTAAGCAAAATGTGTTTGCCTACATCAATGATTAGCTCATATCAAAGCTATGAGAATTTAGTGGGAGCCTCATTTAATTAAAGGCCTAATTAAATGACTTAGGTATGATACTTAATTTTGCATTTTAATGTTGTAGATCACCATGTCATCTAACACGACACACTCCCTCAACTTGCGATCTGTCCTTGAGAAAGACAAGCTCAATGGAGCTAACTTTCTAGACTGGTATAGGAACTTGAGGATTATCCTCAAGCAAGAACGTAAACTGTATGTCCTAGAGCAGTCTATCCCTGAAACACCTGCCCCTGTGGCCACTCATGCTGAAAAGGATGCTTATAAGAAGCATCAAGATGACGCATTAGATGTGTCATGTCTTATGCTTGCCACCATGAACTCTGAGCTTCAGAAGCAACATGAGAACATGGATGCCTATGATATGGTTGAGCATTTGAAACAACTATATCAAGGACAAGCTAGGCACGAGTGTTTTGAAGTGTCTAAGGCTCTTTTTGCATGCAAGATGCAAGAAGGAACACCTGTAGGAACTCACGTACTTAAAATGATAGGGTACGTTGAGAACCTTGAAAGACTAGGTTTTCCACTGAGTCAAGAATTGGCAACCGATGTTATCCTGTAATCATTGTCGGAAGCATATAATCAATTCGTCATGAATTATAACATGAATGAAATCGATAAGCCTTTGCCTGAGATTCTCAGCATGTTGAGAACTGCTGAACCGAATCTCAAGAAGAAAGTTAGTAACGTACTAATGGTCAAGAAGGGCAAAGGTAAGCGCAAAGGCAAGGGTAAGACCCAAGCCAAAGGCAAGGCCAATTCATCCACTTCAAAGGGTAAAGGTAAAGTACCTAAGAAAGGGGATTGTTTCCATTGCGGTGAGACTGGACACTGGAAGCGGAACTGCAAAGTCTACCTTGAGGAAGTAAAGAAGAAAAGAAGTGGGACTTCTGCCTCAGGTATACACGTTATAGAAGTTAATCTATCTATTTCTTCTACATGGGTATTAGATACCGGATGTGCATCTCACATTTGTACTAATGTGCAGAGACTGAGAAATAGTAGACTAATGGCAAAGGGCGAAGTGGACCTACGAGTAGGCAATGGCGCAAAAGTTGATGTTGTAGCTGTAGGAACATATTCTTTGTCTTTGCCCACTGGGCTTATCTTAGAACTAGAGGAGTGCTTTTATGTACCTGTATTAACGAAGAACATAATTTCTGTATCTTGTTTAGACAAGAAAAACTTTTCTTTTATAATAAAGGATAAATGTTGTTCCATTTATTTGAATGAAATGTTCTATTGTAATGCACCACTTATGAATGGTCTCTATGTTCTAGATTTAGAAAACCCAATTTATAACGTAAATACCAAACGGTTCAAATCGAATAATTTGAACCAAACATATCTCTGGCACTGTCGCCTAGGTCACATAAATGAAAAACGCATATCCCAACTCCATAAAGATGGATTATTGGTGTTGGGTTTCCGGCACCGCGGCGAGTGTGTGTTCGTACATGTTTCGTAAACATGTGCAAAGCGGAAGAAATAAAAATAATAAATCTACATTTATTACAACACACACAACACACGTATGCATAGTACAACAAGTGTAGACATAACCGTAAATTTAAATTTGCAATAAAAGGAAATTTAACTACGTTATACCTTTCGTATTACGTGTAGCGGGAACGGCATCAACCGGAACGATCCTCGCTAGAATCGTCTCTATCTGTATCCACGCCGAGTATCCTTAGGATGACTTCACTAAGCCACGAGCTTCGTCTTCGTACGGGTTACTAGCCTCGTGTTGAAGACGACGTGATCGAGAGATGATCACGATCCGAATCCAAATTCAGATGCAAAGACGAGTCCTCAAAACTCGCTTCTCCGGAGAGGTATTCGTCAACCGATTGACGAATCCTTTGTCCTCAACATCTGAGGATTACCGGAGATCGAATCCCCGGTAAGTTAGCCGCTTTCGGAGCTCTAACCGTCGTCCAAATGACGCTCCGACGAGAGGAGAACAAGCTGTCCAGAAAACTGGACAGCTTTGGTGGAGGAGATAGGCGCCGGGCAACAAAGGAAGCCAAGTGCTCACCTTTTCACCGAAGCCTAGGAAGATCACCGGAGGGTCGCCGGAGGATCACCGGCTGAAGCTTGGATGCCGGCAAGGAGCTGGACGGCGGCACAAGGGCTGGGCGGCAATGAAGTTGGCGCCGAGAACTCCAAGGAGAGGAGGTGGGCGGCAACTAGGTTTAGGGCTTTTTTGGATTAGGGCTTAACAATCCCTTAAGCCCTCTTTTATAGAGAACTAATTCTCTTAATTGTTAATGGATCATATCCATAAATCCCGTTAACCCGCTCCATTAAGATAAGTTAAAATAAACCAAACCATGATGGTTTATTTTAAGTTAAAACGAACCGAACCAACTTTTGGTTCATTCGTTTAAAATAAACCAAACCCTTTGGTTTATTCTCCTCCATTGGATTAGAACCAAACCATTTTGGTTCATCCATTATGTCTTCATAAGACACGGCCCATCCACGCTTCCATTGCGACTGAAATGATTTCATGCTCACTTCTTGTTTGGTCCAACCAAACCTTGTTTCTCTCGGTCTGAGAATCCCATTCTCAAGCTCGTTTTAAATCCTTCGGATTATGCTCGTTGTGTGTGTGACCAAATAGGTTCTCGGTTTATGTTGGCTGTCTATAATTAACCATTAATTATAGAACGATCATGAGTGGCACCTAGTAGTACATCATGATCCCCAATTAACCGAAAAGATCAACGGTTGATCCAGAACTATTTCTGAAACCCTTCAACAGCTCGAATGATTCGTGCCCCATTCCCTTCACTCATCTTATACCCACTTGGTTCAGGACATGGTCTATAGTGTCAGTCCCCACTAGGCTGACTACGTCACACCTAGCCCAAGTATCATTTTCTCGTCCTACGGATTCAGGTTACTGCACATGTATCGAAGAGTACCTTACTCTAAACATGTAATACTTTGGCCAAAGACTTTAGTAACAATCCGACGAGAGGCCATGGGTATACATCGCCTCGCAAGGAGTGGTGAATCCTTTATAGGCTATTCAAACACCTTCGATCATTTCGACTTATACCCAATCATCCCGGGTACACATCTCCTTAGAGATGTTTGCTTAAGATGACAAAGCATAAGTCTCCATGATCAAGATGACTTGAATACCGCAAGTCAAAGGAACATCGCACTTAAGCTACAGTAAGAACTTCATTGACATATCTATATATGCAGAGTACCATATGAAGTCTTATGGCTGGTCACTCCAATGAACTAGTTACCATAACTAGCATCCACGATTAACTCCGGACATCACAATGTCTCCAGCCAGTGAGAATCAGCTGCTTGGATACACCAAGGAGTATACCTCGTGCTAGTCTCGACAGAATTGATGGTGTCCAAATTCATCAATTCATCGACTAGGGATATTTCCGATACATCACAATTACACATGTAGAGATACTCACTAGGTGTGATCCAATCACAAATTCTCTCATGCTGTGAATCGCATCGTGGACATTCAGTAAATGAGTTTAAGATCCAATCAAATACATTAAACATGTATACTCAAATAGTGAATCTTCATTTATCATATAAATGGTTCATACATAAGGCGATTGCCTTAGGACATCTCTCATATATATTACTAACAGACTCCCACTTGGCCTAATGCCAATCGCTACGGTATCCAATACCATAAGCACTAACATGACCCTCAAACTTACTTTGAGGTAATGCTTTAGTCAAAGGATCCGCTAAGTTCCTTTCAGTGGGAATTTTCTCGATTTGTATTTCGTTCCTACTGATGATCTCTCGATAAGATGATAGCGGCGCACATGTTTGGATCGTTGATGAGACCTTGGCTCTTTCGCTGGTAATTGCTCCATTGTTGTCTGAGACCGGTATTGCTTCAACAATGGCCGGAATCACACCAAGTTCATAAACGAACTTCTTGATCCAAACCGCTTCCTTTGCTGCTTCCGAAGCTGCAATGTATTCTGCCTCAGTGGTAGAATCCGCTACAGTGTCTTGTTTGGAACTTTTCCAACTCACTGCGCCCCCATTCAAGGTGAACACGTATCCGCATCGAGACCGAATCATCCTTGTTGTCCGAAGTCGCATCCGTGATACCCGTATCACCATGTCCCCTTCTCCATATATTAGGAACACATCCTTAGTTCTTCTTAAGTACTTAAGGATCGTCTTAACAGCCACCCAATGATCCATTCCTGGATTAGACTGGTATCTGCTCGTGACACTCAGAGCATACGATACATCGGGCCTCGTACATAACATAGCATACATGATAGATCCTATTGCGGATGCATAGGGAATCTTACTCATGCAAATCCTCTCGTCTTCTGTGCGCGGACACATAGACTTTGAAAGGTGTACCCCATGCCTGATGGGCAGATAACCTTTCTTGGATTCCGACATGCTAAACCTCTTTAGCACTCGGTCTATATATGTAGACTGCGAAAGACCAAGCAACCGTTTTGATCTATCTCTATAGATCTTAATCCCGAGGATGTAGGTTGCTTCTCCCAGGTCTTTCATGGAGAATGTCTTGGATAACCAAACCTTAACTGACTGTAAGATTGAAACATCGTTTCCTATAAGTAATATGTCATCAACATATAATACTAGGAACACGACTGCACTCTGACTAACCTTCTTGTACACACAAGGTTCGTCTGGAATTTGTGAGAAATCAAACTTTTTGATAGTCTCATCAAAACGGATATTCCAGCTCTTGGATGCTTGCTTCAATCCATAAATGGATCGTCGCAATTTGCATACCTTGGTTTTATCAACCGATGTGAAACCCTCAGGCTGTATCATATACACGTCCTCGAGCAGGTTTCCATTAAGGAAAGCTGTTTTCACATCCATCTGCCATATCTCATAATCATAATGAGCCGCTATGGCCGTGGAGCATCCGAATGGATTTAAGATAGCTACAGTAATAGGTTTCGTCATAATCAACACCTTGCTTTTGACGATATCCTTTCGCCACCAATCTAGCCTTATAGGTAATCACATTACCATCCATGTCGGTTTTCTTCTTGAAAACCCACTTGCACCCTATAGGCTTTATGCCTTTAGGTGGGTCAACCAAGTTCCAAACTTGGTTTTCATACATAGAATCCATTTCCGACTTCATGGCTTCAAGCCACTTATCCCTTTCTGAACTTGTCAGCACTTCTTCATAACTGGTAGGCTCCTCATCATCAATGAGTAACACGTCGTTCGATTCACTTACGAGAAATCCATATCTCTCAGGAATATTGCATGTTCTACCAGATCTACGAAGATGTGGTGTTACAATAGGTCCAGCCGATTGCTCATCACTATGAGTTGTCGGCTGTTGTGCTTCACCAGGTATCTCATTAATGTCTATTTGAGTCTCTTGAGCCTCCTCAAGCTCGACGACACTCCCACTATTTTCTTGCAAGAGAAACTCTTTATCTAGAAACACAGCATGCCTTGAAACAAACACCTTTTGTTCCACAGGATGATAGAATTGGTAACCCCTTGTTTCCTTAGGGTATCCAATAAATAGACATTTATCAGACTTAGCATCCAATTTATACGTCGATCACTTCACATAAGCAGGACAACCCCATATCTTCAAGTAAGATACATGAGGTTTCTTACTATTCCATATCTCATATGGAGTAGTAGAGACTACCTTGGTTGGCATTCTGTTTAACAAGTAAACAGTTGTCTGAAGTGCATAGCCCCAAAAGGACTTGGGAAGATTCGCATGATTCATCATTGACCTGACCATGTCTAACAAGGTCCGGTTACGCCTCTCAGATACACCATTATGCTTTGGTGTATATGGCGGAGTCCATTGAGACAATATGACATTGTCTCTTATATAATCAAGAAACTCTTGACTTAAGTATTCACCACCTCAATCCGATCGAAGCATTTTATTACTCTTGTCATTTTGTTTCTCTACTTCATTTCTGAATTCTTTAAACCTTTCAAAGGCTTCAGACTTGTGTTTCATCAAGAACACATACCCAAACCGTGAGTGATCATCGGTGAAGGTAATGAAGTAGCTATAACCTCCTAAAGCTTGAGTTGACATAGGTCCACATTCATCAGTATGTATTAGACCTAGTAACTCTCCCACTCGTTCACCTTTTCCTGTAAAAGGTAACTTAGTCATCTTGCCTTTTAAGCATGATTCGCATGTATCATATGAATCCAATTCAAACGATTCTAGAATTCCACATCGGTGTAATTCGGACATGCGTTTCTTGCTTACATGGCCAAGACGACAATGCCATATGTAGGAGTCTATTTGATTATCCTTTCGAGCACGCTTGTTGCTCGCTTCGATATTGCAAATGTCACTGGATATATCCAACGTATAAACACCATTGCTTAAAGTTCCAGTCCCATAAAGAACTCCATTCAAAGTTATGTAACAACAATTGTTACTAAAATTCAAATGGTACCCATTTCTATTTAAACAAGAAATAGAAATGATGTTCTTTATCAACGAAAAAACATAAAAGCAATTGTCCAATTCTAAGACAAGTCCTACAGGGAGTTTCAACAAATACGTTTCAATGGCGAGTGCAGCAACCTTTGCTCCATTCCCAACACGTAAATTTGACTCTCCCTTGACGAGTCTTCTTCTATTCCTTAGCCCATGTATGTCATTACATATATGTGAGCCACACCCAGTATCCAATACCCAAGTGTTTGAGGAAATAGAATGACAATCAATAACGAAGATATCTGATGAAGATGGGGCATCCGATGCCTTATTCTCCTTCACAGACTAAAGATAAATCTTGCAATTTCTTCGCCAATGGCCCTACTTGCCATAATGATGGCAAGTGCCCTTTTGAGCTGGTTTTGCTTTTTTAGCCCTTTTCTTCTTCCCCTTCTGTTGTTCCTTTGAGTCCCTCTTAGAACCTTTCTTCGAGGAATCAACTAACAACACCGTCCCCTGCTCATGCTTCTCAGAAGGCTCCACAGTCTTCAGCATGTTGAGCAGTACCATAGATGAACCTTCTTGCATCTCAGAGGTGAAGAAGAGCTTGGAGACTTCGACCCTTTCGAATCTCACTTGCTTATCAAACAACTCATAAAGATGAAGGACTACGATATGAGCATCCATATGCTCATGCTACTTTCGTAGCTTGGGTTCCATCGCGGCTAGCATGATGCAACTTGTCAGTTCAGAATCAGTCACATGTTTTTGATAGACCAACAATTGGTCCGGAGTTGCATCGTCACTAGGATGGGCGGGAAGAGGCGCTTCGAGGACATAAGCAAGCTTTTCACCTTGAGAACAATTCTCAGGTTTCTAAGCCAGTCCAGGAAGTTAGGCCCAGTCAGTTTATTTGAATCCAAAATAGTGCGCAAATTCTAAGACATCATGATCAATCTTAGAAATACAAAATGAGCATATATGAGAAAGATGATTTTAAAATTCATCAATATACATTTATAAATCCCATTCATTTTTCGAATTTCAAAAACCCCAAAATCACTTCGGGAGATCGTAGGTCCATCTCCGAATAGGTTGATATCCATCATAGATATGAACAACCTTGGAGAGAGTTCAACAAGCCATTCATAACTACGACGGTAGGTATCAACTATACCTATTGCATATCACGTATATGCAACTATCACAATGTGCTATCAACTAATTGAATGTTCACACATACATCGGGTTGTTAACACATTAACAAGTATGCATCATATGCATAGCACCCAACTTCACCTCCCTTTACATCGACCTTGGAGAGAGTCCAACAAGCCGATGCTCCAGGTTAAAGCCAACCCATTAATCGAGAAATAGTTTTAATATGGTTAGAGCGCATTTAACCAATTAGCCCAGCTTGGAGAGAGTCCAACAACCAAAGCTAACGATTGACCTCTGACTCTTACCATATTAGTATTAAACTATTCCATGGTTTGAACATGTTCGGGTTCGAGCCGGGCTTGGAGAGAGTCCAACAACCCAAACAAGAAACGGAACTCTGGTTCTAACCATATTAATGGAAGGTGTAGGCTTTAATATTGAGTTAGGGTTTTTATGTCTCATCCTCTTTGCATGCAAATAACTATTATCTACATGGCATGGCATACATCTACATGTCACGACACGCATGGCATAATGATATGCATCTAATGCAATTACATGGCATACAATTATGTCATGTACATAATTTCCTTATTTGTCATAATTATTTATGGAAATAAAATATGTTTAAGATTTGATTCTCCAAATCAAATCATGATTAAATTAGGAAACAAATTTCCAAATCTAATCACATATTTTATTTATGGAAATAGTTGATTAAGGAAAATCAATTTAGGAAACCAATTTCCTAAATCATCAAAACTACTTATGGAAATAAAATATTTTAAGATTTGATTTCCCAAATCAAATCATTATTAAATTAGGAAACAAATTTACAGAATCTAATCAAATATTTTATTTTTGGAAAATATCAATTTCCATAAATACTTCCAACTTTCCAAAAGTGGAAGATTTCCATAAATACTTCTAGACTTTCCAAAATTGAAAATTTTCCATAAATACTTCTAAATTTCCAAAATTAGAAAATTTTCAGAAATAATATTATGACTATCGCAAAACCATTTTACGATTATGTCGAAATACAACTTGGGCTATGATACCACTGTTGGGTTTCCGGCACCGCGACGAGTGTGCGTTCGAACATGTTTCGTAAACATGTGCACAGAGGAAGAAATAAAAATAATAAATCTATATTTATTACAACACACGCATGCATACTACAACAAGTGTAGACATAACCGTAAATTTAAATTTGCAATAAAAGGAAATTTAACTACGTTATACCTTTCGTATTACGTGTAGCGAGAACGACATCAACCGGAACGATCCTCGCTAGAATCGTCTCTATCCGTATCCACGCCGAGTATCCTTAGGATGACTTCGCTAAGCCACGAGCTTCGTCTTCGTACGGGTTACTAGCCTCGTGTTGAAGATGACGTGATCGAGAGATGATCACGATCTGAATCCAAATTCGGATGCAAAGACGAGTCCTCAAAACTCGCTTCTATTGGACTCATTTTATTTTGAATCATATGAGGTATGCGAATCTTGTCTTTTAGGAAAGATGACTAAAACTCCATTTAGTGGACATGGCGAGAGAGCGACGGACTTGTTTGGACTTATACATACTGATGTATGTGGCCCTTTCAATGTCGAAGCCAGAGGAGGCTATAAGTACTTTATTACTTTCACTGATGATATGAGTAGATTTGGATACTTATATTTGATGAGACATAAGTCAAAATCCTTTGAAAAGTTTAAAGAATTCAAGAATGAAGTACAAAACCAACTTGGTAAGCGTATTAAGCTACTTTGATCAGATCGAGGTGGTGAATACCTTAGTCAAGAGTTTCGTGATCACCTTGCTGAGTGTGGGATAATATCCCAACTCACTCCACCTGGAACACCACAATGGAATGGTGTATCTGAGAGGAGAAATCGTACTCTATTAGATATGGTACGATCAATGATGAGCCAGACTAATCTACCTACTTCCTTTTGGGGTTTAGCTCTAGAGACAGCCGCTTTCACACTTAATCGCGTCCCATCAAAAGCCGTAGAAAAGACACCATATACGTTATGGACTGGGAAGAGTCCCAAAATGTCTTTTATAAAGATTTGGGGTAGTAAAGCTTATGTTAGACGTCAAGTCTCAGATAAACTAGGACCCAAATCAGATAAGTGTTATTTTGTAGATATCCCAAGGAAACTAAGGGATATTACTTTTACAATCCCACACTTGGCAAGGTGTTTGTTGCCAGAAATGCTGTCTTTCTAGAAAGAGAATTTATTTCTAAAAACACTAGTGGGAGTAAAACTCATCTTGAAGAAATTCAAGATGAAGATAACACTAAGGCTTCGATGGAAAATGAACAGGCACCACAAAGTGTTGTGGATGAGGAAAATGTTGCCCAAAGAGTTGTGGAGTAAACACCTGTTCAAGTAGACCAACCTCTTCGTAGATCTGATAGGATCCGTCGTCAACCCAAGAGATATTCTTTTCTCTTGACTGACAACGGTGATGTATTGCTTGTCGATCTTGACGAGCCTACATCCTATCAAGAAGCTATGATGAGCCCAGATTCCGAGAAATGGCTAGAGGCCATAAGATCTGAAATGGAATCCATGTACACTAACCAAGTATGGACTTTGGTTGATCCACCTGAAGGGGTAAAACCCATTGGGTGTAAGTGGGTCTTTAAAGTAAAGAATGACATGGATGGTAATAAGCATACCTATAAAGGTAGATTGGTGGCTAAAGGATTCAAACAAATTCATGGTATTGACTATGATGAAACCTTTTCACCAGTTGCGATGCTTAAATCCATTCGGATCATACTTGCTATTGCAGCCTACCACGATTATGAGATCTGGCAGATGGATGTCAAAACCGCTTTTCTGAATGGAAAGCTACTCGAGGATGTGTACATGACACAGCCTGAGAGTTTTTGAAGATTCAAAGCATCCTGGAAAGGTATGCAAACTGCAAAGGTCCATTTATGGACTAAAGCAAGCCTCTCGAAGCTGGAATCTTCAATTCGATGATGCAATCAAGGAGTATGGTTTCATCAAGAATGAAGATGAACCTTGTGTCTACAAGAGAAATAGTGGGATCACAGTTGTATTTCTTATCTTGTATGTAGATGACATACTTCTCATCAGAAATGATATTCCCTCACTCCAGTCTGTGAAGATGTGGTTAGGGAATTGTTTCTCGATGAAAGACTTAGGTGAAGCTGCCTATATTCTAGGCATCAAGATCTATAGAGATAGATCTAAAAGATTACTTGGCCTAAGTTAGAGTACATACATTGATAAAGTGCTAGATCATTTTGCTATGCAAAATTCCAAGAAAGGATTTCTGCCTTTATCACATGGTGTGAGTCTTTCGAAGACTCAATGTCCCTCTTCTAAGGAGGAGAGAGATCGCATGGATAAGATCCCTTATGCATCTGCTATAGGGTCTATCATGTACGCCATGCTTTGTACTCGTCCTGACGTCTCGTATGCTTTGAGCATGACGAGTAGATACCAGTCGAATCCAGGTGAAAGTCACTGGATAGCAGTCAAAAATATTCTTAAATACTTACGAAGAACGAAAGAATATTTCCTGATATTTGGAGGCAATGAGGAGCTAACTGTAAAGGGTTACAGTGATGCAAGCTTCCAAACAGACAAGGATGACTATAGATCGCAATCGGGGTACGTGTTTTGCCTGAATGGTGGAGCTGTGAGCTGGAAGAGTTCGAAGCAGGACACAGTTGCTGATTCTACAACAGAAGCCGAGTATATTGCTGCGTCTGATGCAGCAAAGGAGGTTGTTTGGCTCCGCAAGTTCATCAGTGAACTTGGGGTAGTTCCTAGCATTGCAGATCCAATAGACCTCTATTGTGACAACAATGGGGCTATTGCACAGGCTAAGGAACCTCGATCACATCAGCGGACCAAACACATACTGCGGCGCTTCCATCTCATTCGAGAGATCATCGATAGAGGAGATGTGAGGATATGCAGAGTACCGACAGAAGCTAACATCGCAGATCCATTGACCAAGGCTTTGTCACAGAGGAAGCATGATGGTCACACTAGGTCACTAGGTATCAGATATTATAGTGATTGGTACTAGTGCTAGTGGGAGATTGTTAGTTATAGCCCTAGAACCAATCATGTGATGGTTGAATAGGGAACATTTTGTATCATATTCTATAAAGGAAAAGGATTGGTTATTATATTTACGTCTTGCTTGTGCCAGCTAAATTAAATATAATAATGCCCTAGAAAAGTAGGTTTTTATCTACAGCACATCAATTGGCAAAATTGATTATGAGAGGCTGTAGAGAACACTTTCCTAAATGTTCGTAGTCAAGTATTAATATGCAAGGGCAATATTAATACATAAAGACTAGCATGTAGGTCAATTAATGACTTGATCTCACAAGTCATGGATATATGATATCAAGTTGACACATGGGTATATATTAGAGAATATATACTGAACTGACCCGCCATGAGAAAGCTTCATGGATCGTCATATGAGTGTCATAAAGTTCTCATGTGACTATTGGTATGAATAGTCCTCAAACCTAAAGTCACTACGGTTCCCTACATAAGGAGTTATGTACTTTGGTATCGTCAAACATCACCTGTAACAGGGTGGACCATAAAGGCGATTACTGGGTATATAACAAATTATGCGGAGGGATGTGAGTGATGTAGATGGGATCTATCCCTCCCATATGACGGGAGTGATATCTGTGGGCCCCTTGATTGAGTAGAACTACTAAAACGCATGGCCATGCTTGAATGAGTCAATATGAGATATTGAGCTCATTTGTTTGAGTTAGTTTACTCAGGGATCAAGAAACACATAGATTGAACGAGGATGACACGGTCTATGCCTCATTGGTCAATCTGATATCAAGGATAGAAGGACACGGTCATACATTATAGTAGTCACGGAAAGGTTAGTCGGATCTTGACTTATTTTGTAACTTGGGTAGCAATGATGTATTGCTAGATGCCGCTCATTGCTTGTGTATCTAAAAGAGTTTAGATCCACTGCCAACGTTATGAGAGCCTATAGGGTCACACACAAAAAGCATGATGATTAGAAGAATTAATGCATTCTAGTTTGACTAGAATAATTTGGGAATAAGCTTAAGTACAAAATGGTTTTTGGACTTTAAGCTTAATGAGAATTTTAGCTTATTGATTTAATGAGATTAATTCAATATGCTAAGCTTACTAATTTAATAAGATTAAATAAATATGTTATCATGATAGCCTAAGCTTAATTGATTTAATAAGATTAATTCAATATGTTACCTTATTGATTTAATGAGATTAATTCAATATGATAACATAAGCTTATTGAATTAATAAGATTAATTCAACATGCATGAATGCCACATAAGCATGCCACCTAAGCATGCCACATAAGCATGCCACCTAAGCTTGATGAGGTGGAAGGAGACAAAGGGTTTTGACCTTTGGAATTTCTCCACATGTGGTCGGCCAAACAAGGAGTGTTGATTATGTTTCAATGCAATTGATTGCATTGAATGTGATAGGAGATGAAAGGTTTTTTCAATCCTATAAAACACTCAATGGGGTGGCCAGCCAAGGTTGGTGAAGCTTGAGGCTTGGAGAGAGCTTGGTGGTGAGAGGCTTTGGTTGTGTGGTTTTTGTGAGTGTAGGCTAGCAAGAAGAGTGGTCTTCTTCTTCCTTTCTCTTTTTCCCTACCTTCCTCTCCTTTAGGGACTTCTCTAGCAAGAAGTAAAGGAGAGCTCTTCTAGTTTCTTTTGTGAGACAAGAGCTTGCTCGTGTGGATACATATAGAGGCACGGACATTTGAACGTGCTAAAAGATCCAACAAACCCAAGGAGAAGCGGGATTGAAAAGGGCACGCAACAAAAGTAATATTCTCCTATAAGATAGGTTTTTGAGAAATTTATTTTTGTACAAGGTTTTCTTTCGCAAGGATCACTTGGAAGGTGTTGGCATCGTGCTATTCCTCGGAATGCTCATCGGCTCCCATGTCCCAGGATTAAAATTTTCAACAAATGAAAACTAATCCGGATGGGATGAGTTTCCTTAGCATAACCAATTCGTCGTCGTGCCAACGACTCGAGCGATCGCTTGAACAAACTTGTTGTTTAAGCAATCAACTCTTCTAGTCGGTTAGCTGCGGAAGAGACGACAGACGGATCGCCGATTTTTGTGTTTCTTATTCGGGGTCCATGATTATACAAATACATGCAAATGTAAACTAGTATAATCAACATATACTAACATAAAGAACATAAGCTAGCATATCAATAAGAACATGCAATGAACAATAATAAAAGTTGTAAAACTTTTATACCTCTTGATCTTCTATCGTATGTCCTAACCTCCTTGTAGACTTCGTGTGGGCGAAGATCCTCCACAAGTTGAAGCTTCCTAGGTCTTCTTCAATCCAAAGAAAGAAGAACTCTCTTTCCCTTCTTGCTTGAGCCAACCACAGATCCACAATGGATTGATGTCGCCGGCCCGAAGAATAGAGAGAATAATATGGAAACAACCAAGGAACCGAACTAAGGACAAACCCTAGCTTCTAGTGCCGCCGGCCAAGATGGAGTGAAGAGGAGAAAGGGAATATGTTGGACACCGGCCACGGTGGAGGGAAAAGAGAAGTAGCCGGCAACACCCTAGGAAGAAGAAGAACACTTCCCCTATAGTTGCCGCCCAACCAAGCTTTCAAACCCTAGCCGCCCAACCTTTCTTCCTTTGGATTTCTTGCCGCCCAACCATGGTGGAGAGAAGAGATCTAGGAGCTAGCCACCTTCAAGGAAGAAGAAGAGATCTTCCACAAGTTGCGGCCCACCCTAATCTCCTAACCTTGGCCGCCCATCCAAAGGAGCCAACCCTAATTAGGGTTTCCTCCTTAGGGTTTCTTGCCGCCCAAGCAAGGCTAGGCAAAACCCTAATCTCCTTAGCATCCATCATCCAACCAAAAAACTCCTTCTATGTGCCAGCCATGGAAGAGGGGAAGAAGGATAGAGTGTGGACCGACCAAGGTAGAGGGTAGAAGGAAGGGACCGACCATGCCTTAGGAAGAAGAAGAAACTCTCCTTCCACTTGTTGCCACCCATCTTTTCTCCCAAACCCTAGCCGCCCAAAAATTCTAAATCAACTAGGGTTTCTTACCTCTAAAGGAAGCAAACCCTAATCCCCTAAAACCTTCCATCATCCTTGCTGCCCAACCCAATAAGCCTTATATATAGAGTTGGGTTTAGGCCTTGGTTTAATCTCCACCGTCGGTTCTAGGGTTTTAATCTCAACCGTCGGATCTAGAGATTTAATCTCAACCGTCGGTTCTACGGATTTAATCCCAACCGTCGGATCTAGAGATTTAATCTCAACCATCAGTTCTAGGGTTTTAATCCCAATCGTCGGATCTAGAGATTTAATCTCCACCGTCGGTTCTAGGGATTTAATCCCAACCATCGGATCTAGAGATTTATTTTCCATCATTTGATCTAGACTTCATGAGGTTTATATTAGGCTACGATAGGGACCATGAGGAGGAGTTGGATCTTGGCCACCCGATGGATTGGAACCACACAAACTTGATCCATCAATGATGTTCCATTCCACTAGAGGATCATCATCGAACTACCTCACCAACCCCCATAAATTAATATGGGCTCCATATATTATTTGTACATCCATCTCCCCGTGTTTAAGATATCGAATGTTCGTCAATTAATTGATTTACTGACCATCAATTAATTAACATCTAACTCCTCGAGTAGTACCACTCAACCTTATCATCATGTTGACTAAGTCAACCTGCAGGGTTTACATGATGAACCTTATGAGCTCCTCAAGGGGACATCATCAACCTAATATATAGGACACGGTTTCCTTCTATAATCAACGGCACACCATGTAAATAATATCATTTCCCAACTTACCGGGCATATTGATTTAATCCATAGAAATCTCACCCTCTGATAAATCAAAGAAATAAATATTAAGTACATGTACCCGTTATTATTTCGGGATTAAGAGCATGTACAATATAATATCCGAGGTCCGATTCAATTATGCAGTCAGCAATAAATTGAATCACCTCTATGTCGGTCCTGCTCAATACACCTAAGTGCACTAGTGTAACTCTATGTTCAAGATAAAACAATACCAAGCTACACTACAACCATGCCAATGGTTTGTCCAAAACCATCTTGGTTGTGAGCCTCTACTTATACTCTACAAGGGACTGATAACATGATCTTCTTGTTGGGTTTCCGGCACCGCGGCGTGTGTGTGTTCGATCATGTTTCGCAAACATGAGCACAGCGGAAGCAATTAAAAATAATAAATCTATATTTATTACAACATACACAATACACGCATGCATATTACAACAAGTGTAGACATAACCGTAAATTAAAATTTGCAATAAAAGGAAATTTATCTACGTTATACCTTTCGTATGACGTATAGCGGGAACGGCATCAACCGGAATGATCCTCGTAAGAATCGTCTCTATCCGTATCCACGCCGAGCTCCTCGGGATGACTTCGCTAAGCCACGAGCTTTGTCTTCGTACGGGTTACTAGCCTCGTGTTGAAGACGACGTGATCGAGAGATGATCACAATCCAAATCCAAATTCGGATCCAAAACCGAGTCCTCAAAACTCGATTCTCCGGAGAGGTATTCGTCAACCGTTTGACGAATCCTTCGTCCTCCACCTCAGAGGATTACCGGAGATCAAATCCCCGGTAAGTTAGCCGCTGTCGGAGCACTAACCGTCGTCCAAACGACGCTCCGACAACAAAGAAACAAGCTGTCCAGAAAAACTGGACAGCTTTTGGTGGAGGAATAGAGGCCGGCCAAAGGAGATGTGGAGCTCACCTTATCACCGAACCCACAAGAGATCACTGGAGGGTCGCCGGAGCATCGCCGGCTGAAGCTTGGATGCCGGCGGCAAGGAGGTGGCAGCAGCTCCATGAAGTTGGCGGCAACACCATGTTGGGCGGCAACAACAAAAGGAGGCTAGAGTTGGGCGGCCAAAACTTCATTAGCCTTAGGGTTAGGGTTTAAGCACTATTTTATAGAGAACTAATTCTCTTAATGGTTAATGGATCATATCCATAAAGCCCGTTAACCCGCTCCATTAAGATAAGTTAAAATAAACCAAACCATGATGGTTTATTTTAAGTTAAAACGAAACGAACCAACTTTTGGTTCATTCGTTTAAAATAAACCAAACCCTTTGGTTTATTCTCATCCATTGGATTAGAACCAAACCATTTTGGTCCATCCATTATGTCTTCATAAGACACGGCCCATCCACGCTTCCATTGCGACTGAAACAATTTCATGCTCGCTTTATGTTTGGTCCAACCAAACATAGTTTCTCTCGGTCTGAGAATCCCATTCTCAAGCTCGTTTAAAATCCTTTTGATTACACTCGTTGTGCGTGTGACCAAATAGGTTCTCGGTTTATGTTGGTCGTCTATAATTAACCATTAATTATAGAACGATCATGAGTGGCACCTAGTAGTACATCATGATCCCCAATTAACCGAAAAGATCAACGGTTGATCTAGAACTATTTCTGAAACCCTTCAGTAGCTCGAATGAATCGTGCCCCATTCCCTTCACTCATCTTATACCCACTTGGTTCAGGACATGGTCTATAGTGTCAGTCCCCACTAGGCTGACTGTTGGGTTTCCGGCACCGCGGCGTGTGTGTGTTCGATCATGTTTCACAAACATGAGCACAGCGGAAGCAATAAAAATAAAAAATACTCCTATTTATTACAACACACACAACACACGCATGCTATTACAACAAGTGTAGACATAACCGTAAATTAAAATTGCAATAAAAGGAAATTAAACTACGTTATACCTTCCGTATGACGTGTAGCGGGAACGGCATCAACCGGAACGATCCTCGTAAGAATCGTCTCTATCCGTATCCACGCCGAGCTCCTCGGGATGACTTCGCTAAGTCACGAGCTTCGTCTTCGTACGGGTTACTAGCCTCGTGTTGAAGACGACGTGATCGAGAGATGATCACGATCCGAATCCAAATTCGGATCCAAAACGAGTTCTCAAAACTCGCTTCTTCGGAGAGGTATTCGTCAACAATTTGACGAATCCTTCGTCCTCCACCTCAGAGGATTACCGGAGATCAAATCCCCGGTATGTTAGCCGCTGTCGGAGCACTAACCGTCGTCCAAACGACGCTCCGACGAGAGGAAGCTGTCCAGAAAACTGGACAGCTTGGTGGAGGAGTAGCGCCCGGCCAAAACAAGGAGAAAAACCTCACCTTGATGCCAAACCTATAGGAGATCACCGGAGGGTCGCCGGAGGTTCACCGGCTGGAGCTTGACGCCGGCAAGGGTCTTGGATGGCGGCACAAGGCTGGGCGGCTCTTGGATTGGCGCCGAAAACTCCTCCAAGGAGTGGGCGGCAACTCAAGGGGGGGCTAGGGTTTGGATTAGTTCGGGTTTAACAATCCCTTAAGCCCACTTTTATAGAGAACTAATTCTCTTAATGGTTAATGGATCATATCCATAAAGCCCGTTAACCCGCTCCATTAAGATAAGTTAAAATAAACCAAACCATGATGGTTTATTTTAAGTTAAAACGAACCGAACCAACTTTTGGTTCATTCGTTTAAAATAAACCAAACCCTTTGGTTTATTCTTATCCATTGGATTAGAACCAAACCATTTTGGTCCATCCATTACGTCTTCATAAGACGTAGCCCATCCACGCTTCCATTGCGACTGAAACCATTTCATGCTCGCTTTATGTTTGGTCCAACCAAACATAGTTTCTCTCGGTCTGAGAATCTCATTCTCAAGCTCGTTTTAAATCCTTTGGATTACACTCGTTGTGCGTGTGACCAAATAGGTTCTCGGTTTATGTTGGCCGTCTATAATTACCCATTAATTATAGAACGATCATGAGTGGCACCTAGTAGTACATCATGATCCCCAATTAACCGAAAAGATCAACGGTTGATCCAGAACTATTTCTGAAACCCTTCAGTAGCTCGAATGAATCGTGCCCCATTCCCTTCACTCATCTTATACCCACTTGGTTCAGGACATGGTCTATTGTGTCAGTCCCCACTAGGTTGACTACGTCACACCTAGCCCAAGTATCATTTCCTCGTCCTACGGATTCTAGTTACTCCACATGTATCGAAGAGTACCTTACTCTAAACATGTATTGCTTTGGCCAAAGACTTTAGTAACAATCCGACGAGAGGCCATGGGTATACATCTCCTCGCAAGGAGTGGTGAATCCTTTATAGGCTATTCAAACACCTTCGATCACTTCGACTTATACCCAATCATCCCGGGTCCACATCTCCTTAGAGATGTTTGCTTAAGATGTCAAAGCATAAGTCTCCATGATCAAGATGACTTGAATACCGCAAGTCAAAGGAACATCGCACTTAAGCCACAAGAAGAACTTCATTGACATATCTATATATGCAGAGAACCATATGAAGTCTTACTACCGGTCACTCCAATGAACTAGTTACCATAACTAGCATCCACGATTAACTCCGGACATCACTATGTCTCCAGCCAGTGAGAATCAGCTGCTTGGATACACCAAGGAGTATACCTCGTGCTAGTCTCAACAGAATTGATGGTGTCCAGATTCATCAATTCATCGACTAGGGATAATTCCGATACATCACAATTACACATGTAGAGATACTCACTAGTTGTGATCCAATCACAAATTCTCTCATGCTGTGAATCGTATCGTGGACATTCAGTAAATGAGTTTAAGATCCAATCAAATACATAAAACATGTATACTCAAATAGTGAATCTTCATTTATCATATAAATGGTTCATACATAAGGCGATTGCCTTAGGACATCTCTCATATATTACTAACACTGACTACGTCACACCTAGCCCAAGTATCATTTCCTCGTCCTACGGATTCTAGTTACTCCACATGTATCGAAGAGTACCTTACTCTAAACATGTAATGCTTTGGCCAAAGACTTTAGTAACAATCCGACGAGAGGCCATGGGTATACATCTCCTCGCAAGGAGTGGTGAATCCTTTATAGGCTATTCAACACCTTCGATCACTTCGACTTATACCCAATCATCCCGGGTCCACATCTCCTTAGAGATGTTTGCTTAAGATGTCAAAGCATAAGTCTCCATGATCAAGATGACTTGAATACCGCAAGTCAAAGGAACATCACACTTAAGCCACAGTAAGAACTTCATTGACATATCTATATATGCAGAGAACCATATGAAGTCTTACGGCTGGTCACTCCAATGAACTAGTTACCATAACTAGCATCCACGATCAACTTCGGACATCACTATGTCTCCAGCCAGTGAGAATCAGCTGCTTGGATACACCAAGGAGTATACCTCGTGCTAGTCTCGACAGAATTGATGGTGTCCAAATCCATCAATTCATCGACTAGGGATAATTCCGATACATCATAATTACACATGTAGAGATACTCACTAGTTGTGATCCAATCACAAATTCTCTCATGCTGTGAATTTTATCGTGGACATTCAGTAAATGAGTTTAAGATCCAATCAAATACATTAAACATGTATACTCAAATAGTGAATCTTCATTTATCATATAAATGGTTCATACATAAGGCGATTGCCTTAGGACATCTCTCATATATTACTAACAGACTCCCACTTGGCCTAATGCCAATCGCTACGGTATCCTATACCATAAGCACTAACATGACCCTCAAACTTACTTTGAGGTAATGCTTTAGTCAAAGGATCCGCTAAGTTCCTTTCATTGGGAATGTTTCTCGATTTGTATTTCGTTCCTACTGATGATCTCTCTGATAAGATGATAGCGGCGAAGCACATGTTTGGATCATTGATGAGACCACATCAAGTTCAGAGATGAACTTCTTGATCCAAACTGCTTCTTTTCTTTGCTTCAAAGCAATGTATTCTCGCCTTAGTGGCGAATCCGCTATAGTGTCAAGCTTGGAACCTTTCCAACTTATTGCGCCTCCATTCCGGTGAATACATACCTGCATCGAGACATGGAATCATCCTTGTCATGCGGAGCATCCGTATACCCACGTATCACCATGTACCCTTCTCCATATATTAGGAACACATCCTTAGTTCTTCTTAAGTACTTAAGGATCGTCTTGACAGCCACCCAATGATCCATTCCTGGATCAGACTGGTATCTGCTCGTGACACTCAGAGCATACGATACATTGGGCCTCGTACATAACATAGCATACATGATAGATCCTATTGCGGATGCATAGGGAATCTTACTCATGCAAATCCTCTCGTCTTCTGTGCGCGGACACATAGACTTCGAAAGGTGTACCCCCATGCCTGATGGGTAGGAAACCTTTCTTGGATTCCGACATGCTAAACCTCTTTAGCACTCGGTCTATATATGTAGACTGTGAAAGACCAAGCAACCATTTCGATCTATCTCTATAGATCTTAATCCCGAGGATGTAGGTTGCTTCTCCCAGGTCTTTCATGGAGAATGTCTTGGATAACCAAACCTTCACTGACTGTAAGATTGAGACATCGTTTCCTATAAGCAATATGTCATCGACATACAATACTAGGAACACGACTGCACTCCCACTAACCTTCTTGTACACACAAGGTTCGTCTAGATTTTGCGAGAAATCAAACTTTTGATCGTCTCATCAAAATGGATATTCCAGCTCCTGGATGCTTGCTTCAATCCATAAACGGATCATCGCAATTTGCATACCTTGGTTTTATCAACCGATGTGAAACCCTCAGGTTGTATCATATACACGTCCTCGAGCAGGTTTCCATTAAGGAAAGCTGTTTTCACATCCATCTGCCATATCTCATAATCATAATGAGCCGCTATGGCCAGGAGCATCCGAATGGATTTAAGCATAGCTACAGACGAATAGGTTTCGTCATAATCAACACCTTGTTTTTGACGATATCCTTTCGCCACCAATCTAGCCTTATAGGTAATCACATTACCATCCATGTCGGTTTTCTTCTTGAAAACCCACTTGCACCCTATAGGCTTTATGCCTTCAGGTGGGTCAACCAAGTTCCAAACTTGGTTTTCATACATGGAATCCATTTCCGACTTCATGGCATCAAGCCACTTATCCCTTTCTGAACTTGTCAGCACTTCTTCATAACTGGTAGGCTCCTCATCATCAATGAGTAACACGTCGTTCGATTCACTTACGAGAAATCCATATCTCTCAGGAATATTGCGTGTTCTACCAGATCTACGAAGATGTGGTGTTACAATAGGTCCAACCGATTGCTCATCACTATGAGTTGTCGGCTGTTGTGCTTCACCAGGTATCTCATCAATGTCTATTTGAGTCTCTCGAGCCTCCTCAAGCTCGACGACACTCCCACTGTTTTCTTGCAATAGAAACTCTTTCTCTAGAAACACAGCATGCCTTGAAACAAACACCTTTTGTTCCACAGGATGATAGAATTGGTAACCCCTTGTTTCCTTAGGGTATCCAATAAATAGACATTTATCAGACTTAGCATCCAGTTTTTCTGATACAGTCCGCTTCACATAAGCAGGACAACCCCATATCTTAAAGTAAGATACATGAGGTTTCTTACCATTCCATATCTCATATGGAGTTGTTGAGACTACCTTGGTAGGCATTCTGTTTAACAAGTAAACAGCTGTCTGAAGTGCATAACCCCAAAAGGACTTGGGAAGAGTCGCATGATTCATCATTGACCTGACCATGTCCAACAAGGTTCGGTTACGCCTCTCAGATACACCATTATGCTGTGGTGTATAGGGCGGAGTCCATTGAGACAATATGCCATTGTCTCTCAGATAATCAAGAAACTCTTGACTTAAGTATTCACCACCTCGATCCGATCGAAGTATTTTAATACTTTTGTCATGTTGTTTCTCTACTTCATTTCTGAATTCTTTGAACCTTTCAAAGGCTTCAGACTTGTGTTTCATCAAGAACACATACCCAAACCGTGAGTGATCATCGGTGAAGGTAATGAAGTAGCTATAGCCTCCTAAAGCTTGAGTAGACATAGGTCCACATACATCAGTATGTACTAGACCTAGTAACTCTCCCACTCGTTCACCTTTTCCAGTAAAAGGTAACTTAGTCATCTTGCCTTTTAAGCATGATTCGCATGTATCGTATGAATCCAATTCAAATGATTCCAGAATTCCACATCGGTGTAATTCGGACATGCGTTTCTTTCTTATATGGCCAAGACGACAATGCCACATATAGGAGTCTATTTGATTATCCTTTCAAGCATGCGTGTTGCTCGCTTCGATATTGAAAATGTCACTAGATACGTCCAACGTATAAACACCATTGCTTAAAGTTCCAGTCCCATAAAGAACTCCATTCAAAGTTATGTAACAACAATTGTTACTAAAAGTCAAATGGTACCCATTTCTATTTAAACAAGAAATAGAAATGATGTTTTTTATCAACGAAGGAACATAAAAGCAATTGTCCAATTCTAAGACAAGTCCTACAGGGAGTTCCAACAAATACGTTCCGATGGCGAGTGCAGCAACCGTTGCTCCATTCCCAACACGTAAATTTGACTCTCCCCTTGACGAGTCTTCTTCTATTCCTTAGCCCATGTATGTCATTACATATATATGAGCCACACCCAGTATCAAATACCCAAGTGTCTGAGGAAATAGAATGACAATCAATAAAGAAGATTTCTGAAGAAGATGGGGCATCCGATGCCTTATCCTTCTTCACGGACTCAAGATAAATCTTGCACTTTCTTCGCAAATGGCTCTCCTTGCCATAATGATGGCAAGTTTCCTTTTGTACTAGTTCTACCTTCTTAGCCCTTCTCTTCTTTCCCTTCTGATGTTCCTTTGACTTCCTCTTAGAACCTTTCTTCGAGGAATCAACTAACAGCACCGTCCCCTGCTCATGCTTCTCAGAAGACTCCACAGTCTTCAGCATATTGAGCAGTACCACAGATGAACCTCCTAGCATCTCAGAGGTGAAGAGGAGCTTTGAGACTTCGAACCTTTCGAATCTCACTTGCTCATCAACCAACTCACAAAGATGAAGGACTACGATATGAGCATCCATATGCTCATGCTGCTTTCGTAGCTTGGGTTCCATCGTGGCTAGCATGATGCAACTCATTTGTTCAGAATCACTCACATGTTTCTGATAGGCCAACAATTGGTCCAGAGTTGCATTGTCACTAGGATGGGCGGGAAGAGGCGCTTCGAGGACACACGCAAGCTTTTCCACCTTGAGAACAATTCTCAAGTTTCTAAGCTAGTCCAAGAAGTTTGGCCCAGTCAATTTATTTGAATCAAAAATGGAACGCAAATTCAAACACATCATGATCAATATTTTAACTTAGAAATACAAAACGAGCATATATGAGAAAGATGATTTTAAAATGCATCAATATACATTTATAAATCCCATTCATTTTTCGAATTTCAAAAACCCCAAAATCACTTCGGGAGATTGTAGGTCCATCTCCGAATGGGATGATATCCATCGTAGTTATGAACAACCTTGGAGAGAGTCCAACAAGCCATTCATAACTACGACGGTAGGCATCATCTATACCGATTGCATATCCCGTATATGCAACTATCACAATGTGCTATCAACTAATTGAATGTTCACACATACATCGGGTTGTTAACACATTAACAAGTATGCATCATATGCATAGCACCCAACTTCACCTCCCTTTACATCGACCTTGGAGAGAGTCCAACAAGCCGATGCTCCAGGTTAAAACCAACCCATTAATCAGGACATAGTTTTAATATGGTTAGAGCGCATTCAACCAATTAGCCCAGCTTGGAGAGAGTCCAACAACCAAAGCTAACGATTGACCTCTGACTCTTACCATATTAGTATTAAACTATTCCATGGTTTGAACATATTCAGGTTCGAGCCGGGCTTGGAGAGAGTCCAACAACCCAAACAAGAAACAGAACTCTGGTTCTAACCATATTAATGGAAGGTGTAGGCTTTAATATTGTTTAAGGGTTTTTATGTCTCATCCTCTTTGCATGCAAATAACTATTATCTATATGGCATGGCATACATGGCATACATCTACATGTCACGACACGCATGGCATAATGATATGCATCTAATGCAATTACATGGCATACAATTATGTCATGTATATATTTCCTTATATGTCATAACTATTTATGGAAATAAAATATGTTTAATATTTGATTCTCCAAATCAAATCATAATTAAATTAGGAAACAAATTTCCAAATCTAATCACATATTTTATTCATGGAATTATTTGATTAAGGAAAATCTATTTAGGAAACCAATTTCCTAAATCATTAAAACTACTTATGGAAATAAAATATTTTTAAGATTTGATTTCCCAAATCAAATCATGATTAAATTAGGAAACAAATTTCCAGAATATAATCAAATATTTTATTTATGAAAAATATCAATTTCCATAAATACTTCCAACTTTCCAAAAGTGGAAGATTTCCATAAATACTTCTAGACTTTCCAAAATTGAAAAATTTCCATAAATACTTCTAAATTTCCAAAATTAAAAAATTTCCAGAAATACATTATGACTATCGCAAAACCATTTTACGATTATGTCGAAACACAACCTGGGCTCTGATACCACTGTTGGGTTTCCGGCACCGCGGCGTGTGTGTGTTCGATCATGTTTCGCAAACATGAGCACAGCGGAAGCAATTAAAAATAATAAATCTATATTTATTACAACACACACAACACACGCATGCATATTACAACAAGTGTAGACATAATCGTAAATTAAAATTTGCAATAAAAGAAAATTTATATACGTTATACCTTTCGTATGACGTATAGCGGGAACGGCATCAACCGGAACGATCCTTGTAAGAATCGTCTCTATCCGTATCCACGCCGAGCTCCTCGGGATGACTTCGCTAAGCCATGAGCTTCGTCTTCGTACGGGTTACTAGCCTCGTGTTGAAGACGACGTGATCGAGAGATGATCACAATCCGAATCCAAATTCGGATCCAAAACCGAGTCCTCAAAACTCGATTCTCCGGAGAGGTATTCGTCAACCGTTTGACGAATCCTTCGTCCTCCACCTCAGAGGATTACCGGAGATCAAATCCCCGGTAAGTTAGCCGCTGTCGGAGCACTCTCGTCAACAAAGAAACAAGCTGTCCAGAAAAACTGGACAGCTTTTGGTGGAGGAATAGAGGCCGGCCAAAGGAGATGTGGAGCTCACCTTATCACCGAACCCACAAGAGATCACTGGAGGGTCGCCGGAGCATCGCCGGCTGAAGCTTGGATGCCGGCGGCAAGGAGGTGGCAGCAGCTCCATGAAGTTGGCGGCAACACCATGTTGGGCGGCAACAACAAAAGGAGGCTAGGGTTGGGCGGCCAAAACTTCATTAGCCTTAGGGTTAGGGTTTAAGCCCTATTTTATAGAGAACTAATTCTCTTAATGGTTAATGGATCATATCCATAAAGCCCGTTAACCCGCTCCATTAAGATAAGTTAAAATAAACCAAACCATGATGGTTTATTTTAAGTTAAAAACGAACGAACCAACTTTTGGTTCATTCGTTTAAAATAAACCAAACCCTTTGGTTTATTCTCATCCATTGGATTAGAACCAAACCATTTTGGTCCATCCATTATGTCTTCATAAGACACGGCCCATCCACGCTTCCATTGCGACTGAAACAATTTCATGCTCGCTTTATGTTTGGTCCAACCAAACATAGTTTCTCTCGGTCTGAGAATCCCATTCTCAAGCTCGTTTAAAATCCTTTGGATTACACTCGTTGTGCGTGTGACCAAATAGGTTCTCGGTTTATGTTGGTCGTCTATAATTAACCATTAATTATAGAACGATCATGAGTGGCACCTAGTAGTACATCATGATCCCCAATTAACCGAAAAGATCAACGGTTGATCTAGAACTATTTCTGAAACCCTTCAGTAGCTCGAATGAATCGTGCCCCATTCCCTTCACTCATCTTATACCCACTTGGTTCAGGACATGGTCTATAGTGTCAGTCCCCACTAGGCTGACTGTTGGGTTTCCGGCACCGCGGCGTGTGTGTGTTCGATCATGTTTCACAAACATGAGCACAGCGGAAGCAATAAAAATAAAAAATACTCCTATTTATTACAACACACACAACACACGCATGCTATTACAACAAGTGTAGACATAACCGTAAATTAAAATTGCAATAAAAGGAAATTAAACTACGTTATACCTTCCGTATGACGTGTAGCGGAAACGGCATCAACCGGAACGATCCTCGTAAGAATCGTCTCTATCCGTATCCACGCCGAGCTCCTCGGGATGACTTCGCTAAGTCACGAGCTTCGTCTTAAATGCGGGTTACTAGCCTCGTGTTGAAGGCGGCGTGATCGAGAGATGATCACGATCCGAATCCAAATTCGGATCCAAAAGCGAAGTTCTCAAAACTCGCTTCTCCGAGAGGTATTCGTCAACCGTTTGACGAATCCTTCGTCCTCCACCTCAGAGGATTACCGGAGATCAAATCCCCGGTATGTTAGCCGCTGTCGGAGCACTAACCGTCGTCCAAACGACGCTCCGACGAGAGGAGGAGAAGCTGTCCAGAAAACTGGACAGCTTGGTGGAGGAGTAGGCGCCGGCCAAAACAAGGAGAGAAAAACCTCACCTTGATGCCAAACCTATAGGAGATCACCGGAGGGTCGCCGGAGGTTCACCGGCTGGAGCTTGGACGCCGGCAAGGGTCTTGGACGGCGGCACAAGGCTGGGCGGCGGCTGCTCTTGGATTGGCGCCGAAAACTCCTCCAAGGAGTGGGCGGCAACTCAAGGGGGGGCTAGGGTTTGGATTAGTTCGGGTTTAACAATCCCTTAAGCCCACTTTTATAGAGAACTAATTCTCTTAATGGTTAATGGATCATATCCATAAAGCCCGTTAACCCGCTCCATTAAGATAAGTTAAAATAAACCAAACCATGATGGTTTATTTTAAGTTAAAACGAACCGAACCAACTTTTGGTTCATTCGTTTAAAATAAACCAAACCCTTTGGTTTATTCTTATCCATTGGATTAGAACCAAACCATTTTGGTCCATCCATTACGTCTTCATAAGACGTAGCCCATCCACGCTTCCATTGCGACTGAAACCATTTCATGCTCGCTTTATGTTTGGTCCAACCAAACATAGTTTCTCTCGGTCTGAGAATCTCATTCTCAAGCTCGTTTTAAATCCTTTGGATTACACTCGTTGTGCGTGTGACCAAATAGGTTCTCGGTTTATGTTGGCCGTCTATAATTACCCATTAATTATAGAACGATCATGAGTGGCACCTAGTAGTACATCATGATCCCCAATTAACCGAAAAGATCAACGGTTGATCCAGAACTATTTCTGAAACCCTTCAGTAGCTCGAATGAATCGTGCCCCATTCCCTTCACTCATCTTATACCCACTTGGTTGAGGACATGGTCTATTGTGTGCCTCCCACTAGGCTGACTACGTCACACCTAGCCCAAGTATCATTTCCTCGTCCTACGGATTCTAGTTACTCCACATGTATCGAAGAGTACCTTACTCTAAACATGTATTGCTTTGGCCAAAGACTTTAGTAACAATCCGACGAGAGGCCATGGGTATACATCTCCTCGCAAGGAGTGGTGAATCCTTTATAGGCTATTCAAACACCTTCGATCACTTCGACTTATACCCAATCATCCCGGGTCCACATCTCCTTAGAGATGTTTGCTTAAGATGTCAAAGCATAAGTCTCCATGATCAAGATGACTTGAATACCGCAAGTCAAAGGAACATCGCACTTAAGCCACAGTAAGAACTTCATTGACATATCTATATATGCAGAGAACCATATGAAGTCTTACGGCTGGTCACTCCAATGAACTAGTTACCATAACTAGCATCCACGATTAACTCCGGACATCACCATGTCTCCAGCCAGTGAGAATCAGCTGTTTGGATACACCAAGGAGTATACCTCGTGCTAGTCTCGACAGAATTGATGGTGTCCAAATCCATCAATTCATTGACTAGGGATAATTCCGATACATCACAATTACACATGTAGAGATACTCACTAGTTGTGATCCAATCACAAATTCTCTCATGTTGTGAATCGTATCGTGGACATTCAGTAAATGAGTTTAAGATCCAATCAAATACATTAAACATGTATACTCAAATAGTGAATCTTCATTTATCATATAAATGGTTCATACATAAAGCGATTGCCTTAGGACATCTCTCATATATTACTAACAACGACTACGTCACACCTAGCCCAAGTATCATTTCCTCGTCCCTCTGATTCTAGTTACTCCACATGTATCGAAGAGTACCTTACTCTAAACATGTAATGCTTTGGCCAAAGACTTTAGTAACAATCCGACGAGAGGCCATGGGTATACATCTCCTCGCAAGGAGTGGTGAATCCTTTATAGGCTATTCAAACACCTTGATCACTTGACTTATACCCAATCATCCGGGTCCACATCTCCTTAGAGATGTTTGCTTAAGATGTCAAAGCATAAGTCTCCATGATCAAGATGACTTGAATACCGCAAGTCAAAGGAACATCACACTTAAGCCACAGTAAGAACTTCATTGACATATCTATATATGCAGAGAACCATATGAAGTCTTACGGCTGGTCACTCCAATGAACTAGTTACCATAACTAGCATCCACGATCAACTTCGGACATCACTATGTCTCCGGCCCGGTGAGAATCAGCTGCTTGGATACACCAAGGAGTATACCTCGTGCTAGTCTCGACAGAATTGATGGTGTCCAAATCCATCAATTCATCGACTAGGGATAATTCCGATACATCATAATTACACATGTAGAGATACTCACTAGTTGTGATCCAATCACAAATTCTCTCATGCTGTGAATTTTATCGTGGACATTCAGTAAATGAGTTTAAGATCCAATCAAATACATTAAACATGTATACTCAAATAGTGAATCTTCATTTATCATATAAATGGTTCATACATAAGGCGATTGCCTTAGGACATCTCTCATATATTACTAACAGACTCCCACTTGGCCTAATGCCAATCGCTACGGTATCCTATACCATAAGCACTAACATGACCCTCAAACTTACTTTGAGGTAATGCTTTAGTCAAAGGATCCGCTAAGTTCCTTTCATTGGGAATGTTTCTCGATTTGTATTTCGTTCCTACTGATGATCTCTCTGATAAGATGATAGCGGCGAAGCACATGTTTGGATCATTGATGAGACCACATCAAGTTCAGAGATGAACTTCTTGATCCAAACTGCTTCTTTTGCTGCTTCCAAAGCTGCAATGTATTCTGCCTTAGTGGCAGAATCCGCTATAGTGTCAAGCTTGGAACCTTTCCAACTTATTGCGCCTCCATTCCAGGTGAATACATACCCAGACTGAGACATGGAATCATCCTTGTCTGTCTGGAGCTGGCATCCGTATACCCACGTATCACCATGTACCCTTCTCCATATATTAGGAACACATCCTTAGTTCTTCTTAAGTACTTAAGGATCGTCTTGACAGCCACCCAATGATCCATTCCTGGATCAGACTGGTATCTGCTCGTGACACTCAGAGCATACGATACATTGGGCCTCGTACATAACATAGCATACATGATAGATCCTATTGCGGATGCATAGGGAATCTTACTCATGCAAATCCTCTCGTCTTCTGTGCGCGGACACATAGACTTCGAAAGGTGTACCCCATGCCTGATGGGTAGGAAACCTTTCTTGGATTCCGACATGCTAAACCTCTTTGCTTTTCGGTCTATATATGTAGACTGCGAAAGACCAAGCAACCATTTCGATCTATCTCTATAGATCTTAATCCCGAGGATGTAGGTTGCTTCTCCCAGGTCTTTCATGGAGAATGTCTTGGATAACCAAACCTTCACTGACTGTAAGATTGAAACATCGTTTCCTATAAGTAATATGTCATCGACATACAATACTAGGAACACGACTGCACTCCCACTAACCTTCTTGTACACACAAGGTTCGTCTGGATTTTGTGAGAAATCAAACTTTTTGATCGTCTCATCAAAACGGATATTCCAGCTCCTGGATGCTTACTTCAATCCATAAATGGATCGTCGCAATTTGCATACCTTGGTTTTATCAACCGATGTGAAACCCTCAGGCTGTATCATATACACGTCCTCGAGCAGGTTTCCATTAAGGAAAGCTGTTTTCACATCCATCTGCCATATCTCATAATCATAATGTATGGCGGAGCATCCGAATGGATTTAAGCATAGCTACAGTGAATAGGTTTCGTCATAATCAACACCTTGTTTTTGACGATATCCTTTCGCCACCAATCTAGCCTTATAGGTAATCACATTACCATCCATGTCGGTTTTCTTCTTGAAAACCCACTTGCACCCTATAGGCTTTATCCCTTCAGGTGGGTCAACCAAGTTCCAAACTTGGTTTTCATACATGGAATCCATTTCCGACTTCATGGCATCAAGCCACTTATCCCTTTCTGAACTTGTCAGCACTTCTTCATAACTGGTAGGCTCCTCATCATCAATGAGTAACACGTCGTTCGATTCACTTACGAGAAATCCATATCTCTCAGGAATGTTGCGTGTTCTACCACATCTACGAAGATGTGGTGTTACAATAGGTCCAGCCGATTGCTCATCACTATGAGTTGTCGGCTGTTGTGCTTCACCAGGTATCTCATCAATGTCTATTTGAGTCTCTCGAGCCTCCTCAAGCTCGACGACACTCCCACTTTGTTCTTGCAAGAGAAACTCTTTCTCTAGAAACACAGCATGCCTTGAAACAAACACCTTTTGTTCCACAGGATGATAGAATTGGTAACCCCTTGTTTCCTTAGGGTATCCAATAAATAGACATTTATCAGACTTAGCATCCAGTTTGTCTGATACAGTCCGCTTCACATAAGCAGGACAACCCCATATCTTAAAGTAAGATACATGAGGTTTCTTACCATTCCATATCTCATATGGAGTTGTTGAGACTACCTTGGTAGGCATTCTGTTTAACAAGTAAACAGCTGTCTGAAGTGCATAACCCCAAAAGGACTTGGGAAGAGTAGCATGATTCATCATTGACCTGACCATGTCCAACAAGGTCCGGTTACGCCTCTCAGATACACCATTATGCTGTGGTGTATAGGGCGGAGTCCATTGAGACAATATGCCATTGTCTCTCAGATAATCAAGAAACTCTTGACTTAAGTATTCACCACCTCGATCCGATCGAAGTATTTTAATACTTTTGTCATGTTGTTTCTCTACTTCATTTCTAAATTCTTTGAACCTTTCAAAGGCTTCAGACTTGTGTTTCATCAAGAACACATACCCAAACCGTGAGTGATCATCGGTGAAGGTAATGAAGTAGCTATAGCCTCCTAAAGCTTGAGTTGACATAGGTCCACATACATCAGTATGTACTAGACCTAGTAACTCTCCCACTCGTTCACCTTTTCCAGTAAAAGGTAACTTAGTCATCTTGCCTTTTAAGCATGATTCGCATGTATCGTATGAATCCAATTCAAATGATTCCAGAATTCCACATCGGTGTAATTCGGACATGCGTTTCTTTCTTATATGGCCAAGAAGACAATGCCACATATAGGAGTCTATTTGATTATCCTTTCAAGCATGCGTGTTGCTCGCTTCGATATTGAAAATGTCACTGGATACGTCCAACGTATAAACACCATTGCTTAAAGTTCCAGTCCCATAAAGAACTCCATTCAAAGTTATGTAACAACAATTGTTACTAAAAGTCAAATGGTACCCATTTCTATTTAAACAAGAAATAGAAATGATGTTTTTTATCAACGAAGGAACATAAAAGCAATTGTCCAATTCTAAGACAAGTCCTACAGGGAGTTCCAACAAATACGTTCCGATGGCGAGTGCAGCAACCGTTGCTCCATTCCCAACACGTAAATTTGACTCTCCCCTTGACGAGTCTTCTTCTATTCCTTATCCCATGTATGTCATTACATATATGTGAGCCACACCCAGTATCAAATACCCAAGTGTCTGAGGAAATAGAATGACAATCAATAAAGAAGATTTCTGAAGAAGATGGGGCATCCGATGCCTTATCCTTCTTCACGGACTCAAGATAAATCTTGCACTTTCTTCGCAAATGGCTCTCCTTGCCATAATGATGGCAAGTTTCCTTTTGTACTAGTTCTACCTTCTTAGCCCTTCTCTTCTTTCCCTTCTGATGTTCCTTTGACTTCCTCTTAGAACCTTTCTTCGAGGAATCAACTAACAGCACCGTCCCCTGCTCATGCTTCTCAGAAGACTCCACAGTCTTCAGCATATTGAGCAGTACCACAGATGAACCTCCTAGCATCTCAGAGGTGAAGAGGAGCTTTGAGACTTCGAACCTTTCGAATCTCACTTGCTCATCAACCAACTCACAAAGATGAAGGACTACGATATGAGCATCCATATGCTCATGCTGCTTTCGTAGCTTGGGTTCCATCGTGGCTAGCATGATGCAACTCATTTGTTCAGAATCACTCACATGTTTCTGATAGGCCAACAATTGGTCCAGAGTTGCATTGTCACTAGGATGGGCGGGAAGAGGCGCTTCGAGGACACACGCAAGCTTTTCCACCTTGAGAACAATTCTCAAGTTTCTAAGCTAGTCCAAGAAGTTTGGCCCAGTCAATTTATTTGAATCCAAAATGGAACGCAAATTCAAACACATCATGATCAATATTTTAACTTAGAAATACAAAACGAGCATATATGAGAAAGATGATTTTAAAATGCATCAATATACATTTATAAATCCCATTCATTTTTCGAATTTCAAAAACCCCAAAATCACTTCGGGAGATTGTAGGTCCATCTCCGAATGGGATGATATCCATCGTAGTTATGAACAACCTTGGAGAGAGTCCAACAAGCCATTCATAACTACGACGGTAGGCATCATCTATACCGATTGCATATCCCGTATATGCAACTATCACAATGTGCTATCAACTAATTGAATGTTCACACATACATCGGGTTGTTAACACATTAACAAGTATGCATCATATGCATAGCACCCAACTTCACCTCCCTTTACATCGACCTTGGAGAGAGTCCAACAAGCCGATGCTCCAGGTTAAAACCAACCCATTAATCAAGACATAGTTTTAATATGGTTAGAGCGCATTCAACCAATTAGCCCAGCTTGGAGAGAGTCCAACAACCAAAGCTAACGATTGACCTCTGACTCTTACCATATTAGTATTAAACTATTCCATGGTTTGAACATATTCAGGTTCGAGCCGGGCTTGGAGAGAGTCCAACAACCCAAACAAGAAACAGAACTCTGGTTCTAACCATATTAATGGAAGGTGTAGGCCTTAATATTGTTTAAGGGTTTTTATGTCTCATCCTCTTTGCATGCAAATAACTATTATCTATATGGCATGGCATACATGGCATACATCTACATGTCACGACACGCATGGCATAATGATATGCATCTAATGCAATTACATGGCATACAATTATGTCATGTATATATTTCCTTATATGTCATAACTATTTATGGAAATAAAATATGTTTAATATTTGATTCTCCAAATCAAATCATAATTAAATTAGGAAACAAATTTCCAAATCTAATCACATATTTTATTCATGGAATTATTTGATTAAGGAAAATCTATTTAGGAAACCAATTTCCTAAATCATTAAAACTACTTATGGAAATAAAATATTTTAAGATTTGATTTCCCAAATCAAATCATGATTAAATTAGGAAACAAATTTCCAGAATATAATCAAATATTTTATTTATGAAAAATATCAATTTCCATAAATACTTCCAACTTTCCAAAAGTGGAAGATTTCCATAAATACTTCTAGACTTTCCAAAATTGAAAAATTTCCATAAATACTTCTAAATTTCCAAAATTAAAAAATTTCCAGAAATACATTATGACTATCGCAAAACCATTTTACGATTATGTCGAAACACAACCTGGGCTCTGATACCACTGTTGGGTTTCCGGCACCGCGGCGTGTGTGTGTTCGATCATGTTTCGCAAACATGAGCACAGCGGAAGCAATTAAAAATAATAAATCTATATTTATTACAACACACACAACACACGCATGCATATTACAACAAGTGTAGACATAATCATAAATTAAAATTTGCAATAAAAGGAAATTTATATACGTTATACCTTTCGTATGACGTATAGCGGGAACGGCATCAACCGGAACGATCCTTGTAAGAATCGTCTCTATCCGTATCCACGCCGAGCTCCTCGGGATGACTTCGCTAAGCCACGAGCTTCGTCTTCGTACGGGTTACTAGCCTCGTGTTGAAGACGACGTGATCGAGAGATGATCACAATCCGAATCCAAATTCGGATCCAAAACCGAGTCCTCAAAACTCGATTCTCCGGAGAGGTATTCGTCAACCGTTTGACGAATCCTTCGTCCTCCACCTCAGAGGATTACCGGAGATCAAATCCCCGGTAAGTTAGCCGCTGTCGGAGCACTAACCGTCGTCCAAACGACGCTCCGACAACAAAGAAACAAGCTGTCCAGAAAAACTGGACAGCTTTTGGTGGAGGAATAGAGGCCGGCCAAAGGAGATGTGGAGCTCACCTTATCACCGAACCCACAAGAGATCACCAGAGGGTCGCCGGAGCATCGTCGGCTGAAGCTTGGATGCCGGCGGCAAGGAGGTGGCAGCAGCTCCATGAAGTTGGCGGCAACACCATGTTGGGCGGCAACAACAAAAGGAGGCTAGGGTTGGGCGGCCAAAACTTCATTAGCCTTAGGGTTAGGGTTTAAGCCATATTTTATAGAGAACTAATTCTCTTAATGGTTAATGGATCATATCCATAAAGCCCGTTAACCCGCTCCATTAAGATAAGTTAAAATAAACCAAACCATGATGGTTTATTTTAAGTTAAAACGAACCGAACCAACTTTTGGTTCATTCGTTTAAAATAAACCAAACCCTTTGGTTTATTCTCATCCATTGGATTAGAAACAAACCATTTTGGTCCATCCATTATGTCTTCATAAGACACGGCCCATCCACGCTTCCATTGCGACTGAAACAATTTCATGCTCGCTTTATGTTTGGTCCAACCAAACATAGTTTCTCTCGGTCTGAGAATCCCATTCTCAAGCTCGTTTTAAATCCTTTGGATTACGCTCGTTGTGCGTGTGACCAAATAGGTTCTCGGTTTATGTTGGCTGTCTATAATTAACCATTAATTATAGAATGATCATGAGTGGCAACTAGTACTACATCATGATCCCCAATTAACCGAAAAGATCAATGGTTGATCCAGAACTATTTCTGAAACCCTTCATCAGCTCGAATGAATCGTGCCCCATTCCCTTCACTCCTCTTATACCCACTTGGTTCAGGACATGGTCTAATAGTGTCAGTCCCCACTAGGCTGACTACGTCACACCTAGCCCAAGTATCATTTCCTCGTCCTACGGATTCTAGTTACTCCACATGTATCGAAGAGTACCTTACTCTAAACATGTAATGCTTTGGCCAAAGACTTTAGTAACAATCCGACGAGAGGCCATGGGTATACATCTCCTCGCAAGGAGTGGTGAATCCTTTATAGGCTATTCAAACACCTTCGATCACTTCGACTTATACCCAATCATCCCGGGTCTACATCTCCTTAGAGATGTTTGCTTAAGATGTCAAAGCATAAGTCTCCATGATCAAGATGACTTGAATACCGCAAGTCAAAGGAACATCACACTTAAGCCACAGTAAGAACTTCATTGACATATCTATATATGCAGAGAACCATATGAAGTCTTACGGCTGGTCACTCCAATGAACTAGTTACCATAACTAGCATCCACGATCAACTCCGGACATCACTATGTCTCCAGCCAGTGAGAATCAGCTGCTTGGATACACCAAGGAGTATACCTCGTGCTAGTCTCGACAGAATTGATGGTGTCCAAATCCATCAATTCATCGACTAGGGATAATTCCGATACATCACAATTACACATGTAGAGATACTCACTAGTTGTGATCCAATCACAAATTCTTTCATCTTTGTGAATCGTATCGTGGACATTGATAAATGAGTTTAAGATCCAATCAAATACATTAAACATGTATACTCAAATAGTGAATCTTCATTTATCATATAAATGGTTCATACATAAGGCGATTGCCTTAGGACATCTCTCATATATTACTAACACTTCTGTGCCACACCCAAGCATCATGTTATCTACAATGTAAAGTATTAGACAATATGCACATATATAAATATAAAGTGCAAACAATGATCATGTGATTCTTATTTCAAAATAAAATGTTCATACAAAAGAGCTAGGCTTTCAGTATACATCCCAACAGAAGGGATCCTATTTTTCCGTTGCGCATATGCTATTTTGCATAAGAAATCCCTACATCATGGAGACTTGTGAATACTTTAAAAAAAATTTAAAATTTTCAGGGGGAGTTTCTGAAAATATTTGAAAAGTTATTATTCATGGAAAAGTTGTTAATTCTTGAAGATTTTTTTAAGGGTTAAATTGTTCAAGGGTAGTTTTTGAAAATATGTCTTGATAAAATATAATATATCTTTAATTTCACCCTTATTTTGATGTATGCCAAAGGGGGAGAGAAGAGATATAAAATTAGAGAAGATGCAAAAATTTGATAAGGGTTAATGCATGTCATACATGGTTAAATTTATGCATCTATATTCATTACAAAAGTTGTAAGTTCATTTCTTATACATGTTAAATATGGAGATTGGTATTTGATTCTCCTAACTTTAACTGATGTGTTGTCATATATCAAAAAGGGGGAGATTGTTGATGCAGTAAGCATCACTCCTTAGTTTTGATGTATGAACTACAGTTAATAGTTAGGACTCACGTGTGATCTAATATAAGTGTTAAGTGTGCAGGTTTAACAGGAAGTCCTAGTAGGTCATGTTGACCTGATACTAGGCATGAATCTTGACAGATCAAGAGGATCGAACACCAGGCATGAAGTCCAGATGGGTCGCATGGATCGGACATCCGGCATGAAGACCGGTTCGGTCAGGAGACCGGACAATCGGCAAAAAGTCCAGCTGGGTTAGGTAGACCAAATAGCTGGTGGAAGCCCTGGTGGGTCAGATCGGATGTCAAGGATGGTAAGTCCAGTAGGTAGCTGGCAGGTAAGCCTCGAGTGAAGAGGTGAGGTTGAGTCCTCTGTAGGGGGACAAAGTTAGGCATCGATCCGACGAAAAGTCTGTGTGGGACTTAGTAGTCGAGATCGAGCAGTATTACTACTGCTACTGTATTTCATATTATTTGTTTTGTTCTAATACTATTTTGCAGGAATCAATCGACTGAATGGATTCAAGTCGACTAAAGTCCAGTCGACTGAAGATGTATTAGTCGACTGGATACCTATTTAGCAAGATTAGCTGGTAATCGATCAAAGATCGTGCGACGTAGATGGAAAGGGCTTGAATCGATTGAAGAGTTTGAGTCGACTGAAGAGAGAAATTTCCCAATGTTGAGCCGAGAGACGTGGAGTCGACTGAAGGGGATTCAGTCGATTGGAAGACCAAGAATACCATATTGACGGGATGATGTGGAGTAGACTGGAAAGAGTTTATAAAAGTCGTGCTCGACCAGAACTCGATATATACATTCAATCAACGTCGAAGTGCTGCCAAAATACTTGCTCGTCCACTAAATTTTCATTCCACAACAAGACGACCTTCCGACACACTGCAACTACCTCTACAATCTCTTAGTGTCGGTATAAAGTCTTGTACTTTATTTTAATTTATTATTTCGCTTCTGAACTTAATTTTAAGAAGAGTGGGTAGTGTGTTACCCTTCTTCATCATTTGTAAAAAGTGAAACCCTTCGAAGTCAAGAGTTCTCGAGTCGGAGGATATTTAGTGAATTGCCCATCGAGGTAGCTCGCGGGAGAGCTACGGGCCTTGGAGTAGCAACCCAGTCCAGGTTATGAACAAAGTAAATTGCCTGTGTTGATAATTGTGTTTATATTCTGTTGCATACTTTGATTAGAATAAATAATATAAAATTAGTTTAAAAATATAAAATACTGAGATTCACCCACCTCTCTCGGTTCACTCGATCCTACACATGGTCATGCCCAAATGAGTCAATATGAGATATTGAGCTCATTTGATTAGAGTGAGTTTACTTGAAGTTCAAGATATAGATTGTACAGAGGATGACATGGTCTATTCCTCAATTGGTCAATCTAAATGTCAAGGATAGAGGGACATTGTCACATATTGTGAGAGTCACAAAGGTGATGTTGGATCTCAACATTCTTGTAACTTGGGTAGCAATGATGTGTTGATAGATACCGCTCATTGCTTATGTTTCTAAATTGGTTTAGGAGCATTGCCAATGTTACAAGAGCCTATAGGGTCACACACAAAGGGCAATTAGATGGAGATTAGGTTCATATGATGGACCATGAGAATTAGGTTCATGTGATGAACCAAATTGGATTAAGAGTAATCCAAATTAGACTAATTGAGTTGGACTCAATTTGATTCAAGTGTTGAATAAGTCTAATTTAGATTTGATTCATCGAGTCAATTTAAATTAATGAATAGAGATTCATTAAATTAAATTGACTTGAATCAAATGGTTGAATTTGATCAACCATGGGAGATAAGAGGTCATGTTTGACTTGACTTGAGAGGGAAGATGAATGGTCAAGTTTGACTTGACCAAATGCCATGTCATGATGACTTGGCATGGGCCGGCCAATGATGATGTTCCACATCATCATGTACACATCATGGGGTGCCACCTCATGAGGGAGACCAAGAGCCATGGCTCTTGGTATTACATGGAGGTATTAAACCCTCCATGAAGTGGCCGGCCAACATTAGATGTGCATTAGTGGAAGTGAGTGGGAATTGATTAGATCTTCTTCTTCCTTTCTTCCTCTCCTCTCAAGCTCTATCTCCCTCTTCCTTTCTTGCCTTGGGTTTCAAGGAGTGCTAGCACACTCTAAGTTGCCTTCTCCATCTATTGTTCATGTGGATACTTATAGAGGAGTGTACGCTTGACACTCTCGAGTTCCGGCAAGCCGTTTAGACGAGCGGGATAAGCGAAGGGCGTCGCATCAAGGGTAAAGCTCTTCACATGTAGATTTAAAGTAGATATAAGGTTTTTTAAACACGTACATGTATATTTTTGTTTATGTTCGAACGGATCCATGGCCGACTTCCGAGGTTTTCACAATGCAAAAAGCATTTTTTGCGGCTCGTATAGTCCAACAGTGGTATCAGAGCCACGTGCGAAGCTTGTATGTGTTTAGTTTTGTAATTTTTGTATTAGATATGAAAAATTACAGATCTGTAAGTTTCTATAAATTTTCTATTTTATAGATTTTTTGTGAGTATTTTTCTCGAAGAGTCGAAGCAACAAGTGTTGGGACACTTGTAGGCTTCAACCACCGAGAAAAACTCTCCGAAACGGCAAAGTCTCGCTTTAGTCTTTTGGGACAGTGACTTAAGGTGCTTTAAGATCAAGATGGGACACTCCCAAGATTCATTTTTCGAGAAGGGGCACTGCCCCTAACCCCGCAAGGGACATTGTCCTGCGATCGCGCCCAGAAATCGCTTAGCGGGACCGTTGCGGAGATGTGACTCATAAAATTGAAAAAAAGGATAGAAAAATTATATAAATTTATGTAAAATAAATAATTTAGAATTATGTATTATACTGTGATGGTCATGGCCCAAGAACCCCAATGTGATTGGATAAAATGTATTGTAATTCATAATACGGCTTGTGCACTGTTTTTGTATTGTGCATGTTGTATATGGTATGTGACCTGCGCGTCATGCCTCTCCTTTTAATATTTCTGTTGTAAATAGTTTTTAGACTCGAATGTAACTCGAGTTTCATGTTTTTAATGTACAAAAATGAAGCGGTGGAAGGTCCACTAGTAGACGGAGTTACGAGGAGGTGCAAGCGACACATGATGATCAAAGGGGCGCTTGAGAAAGCGCTAACCCTAGGTTGACCGTCCGATCTTCTCATTGGCTTGAGAAGATCCTAGTAGGGCCATGACCTCATCACAATTTAATTATATATATATATATATATATATATATATATATATATATATATATATATATATATATATATATATATATATATATATATATATATATATATATATATATATGTATGTGATGCATGCTAGTAAATTTTGATTGTATGTATATAATGCATGCTAGGATATTTTGCTTGTATGTATATGATGCATGCTAGTATATTTTGCTTGTATGTATGTAATGCATGCTAGTGTAGGGTAATTAAGGCCTTAATATGTATATGATACACATTCACGATTAGATTATATCTTAATCGAATCAACTCGAAATGCCTACCAAGTTTTGATACCCATCACTACCTCGATCATTTGTTGTTGTTGAATCTGCCAAAGCAGAGCAACACATATTATCTTGGTAGGGTGCGGAGGGACAATCTTGGTCCCACCTATCATATATTGGGTGAGAATAAGATCAATTAGATTGAGTGAAACTAGTTAACTCAATTGGATCGAGTAAAATTATAGGCATATTCCAACGGTTGGAAAGATAGGATAAGATTACATTTACACTAAATCTTGGGTGTTTTAACCAAAGCTAACTCAAGGTCTTTTGTAAATGTGGATCTTGATCCTATAAACAAGAGTTGTATAGAGATGTAATCGGTAATTTGTTACCTACTGATCATACTAAGTCTTGGACGATTTAGCCAAAGCTAACTCAAGGTGTAGTATGATGTGGATCTTGTCCCGCAAGATTTATAGCTAGTTTGTATGAATCTAGTAATGTGGTTTGACCACATCCATGACTCGATTCTACAAAAGTCCTATAATTCAGTGGGAGCATCATTTAATTAAAGGCCTAATTAAATGATAAATGAAATATGATATTTACTTTCTGTATTGTTTATGTTGTAGATTGTCATGTCGACAAACATGAACACTCTGTCCCTGTGTTTTGTCCTTGAGAAGGACAAGCTCAATGGAGCTAATTTCCTAGACTGGTACAGGAATCTGAGAATCGTTCTCACTCAAGAAAGAAAACTGTACATCCTGGAGTAGCCCATTCCAGAAGCACCTCTTGCCACTACCTCGCGAGCTGACCGAGATGCTTACAAGAAGCATCAAGCATGCCTCATGCTCGCGACCATGAACTCTAAGCTTCAGAAGCAACACGAGTTCATGAATGCTTTTGATATGGTTGAACATCTTCGTCAACAGTATCAAGGACAAGCAAGGCATTAGAGATACGAGATCTCTAAGGCACTATTTCAGTGCAAGATACAAGATGGGACTCCCGTAGGTCCATATGTACTCAAGATGATTGGGTACATAGAAAACTTACAGAGGTTGGGATTCCCACTTGGCAAAGAACAGGCCACTGACTTGATCTTACAATCCTTTCTAGAAAGTTATAATCAATTTGTCATGAATTGCAATATGAATGAAACCTGAGATGCTCAGCATGTTGAGAACTGCTGAGCTCAACCTTAAGAAGGGAAAACCTGACTCCATTTTGATGGTGCAAAAGAAGAAAGGAAAGGGCAAGCCTAAATGTAAGAGAAAGTTTCAAGCCAAGGGCAAAGTCAAGGGTCTGAAACCGAAAGGAGGGGTGGCCAAGGAAGGGACTTGCTTCCACTATAAGGAAGCTGGACACTGGAAGTGTAACTGCAAAGCATACCTGGAAGATCTTAAGAAGAAGAGAAGTGAGACTTCTACTTCAAGTATATATGTCATAGAAGTCAATCTATCTATTTCTTCATCATGGGTATTAGATACTGAATGTGCATCTCACATTTGTACTAATGTGTTGGCACTGAGAAATAGCAGGGCATTGACGAAGGGCGAGGTGGACCTACAAGTAGGCAATGGAGCAAGGGTTGATGTTGTTGCTGTAGGAACTTATGATCTCTCTCTGCCTTCTGGGCTTATACTAGAACTAAATGAATGTTTTTATCTGCCTGCTCTGTCTAAGAACATAATTTCAGTTTCTTGTTTAGACAAGAAACACTTTTCATTTATAATAAAGAACAAATGTTGTTCAGTTTATTTAAATGATATGTTCTATTATAGTGCACCTCTGATGAACCGACTCTACATTCTAGAATTAGAGAGCCCCATCTATAACATAAGTACCAAAAGGTTCAAGTCAAATGAGTTGAACCAATCCTATCTCTGGCATTGTCGCTTATGTCACATAAATGAGAGTCGCTTATCCCAGCTCCATAAGGATGGGCTGTTGGACTCATTTGATTTTGAATCATATGAGACATGTGAGTCTTGCCTTCTAGGAAAGATGACCAAGACTCTCTTTAGTGGACACAACAAAAGAGCAACAGACTTGTTAGGACTTATACATAGTGATGTATGTTATGTGGCCCTTTCAATGTTGCTGCTAGAGGTGGTTGTAGGTACTTCATTACATTTATTGATGACTTAAGTAAATATGGTTATTTGTATCTGATGACACATAAGTCAGAATCCTTTGAAAAGTTCAAAGAATTCAGGAATGAAGTACAAAACCAACTTGGCAAGAGTATTAAGATACTTCGATCAGATCGAGGTGGTGAATACCTTAGCCATGAGTTTCGTGACTATCTAGCTGAGTGTGGGATTCTATCCCAACTCACTCCTCCTGGAACACCATAGTGGAATGGTGTATCGGAAAGGAGGAATCGTACCTTATTAGATATGGTATGATCTATGATGAGTCGCACAAATCTTCCAATATCCTTTTGGGGATATGCTCTAGACACAGCAACCTTCACACTTAACCTTGTACCATCCAAGGCTATGATAAAGACACCATATACGATATGGACAGGGAAAAATCCCAAGATGTCTTTCATAAGGATTTAGGGTTGTGAGGCTTACGTTCAACGTCAAGTCTCAGACAAACTGGGACCCAAATCTGATAAGTGTTATTTTGTTGGATATCCCAAGGAAACGAAGGGATATTACTTCTACATTCCCAGTCAGCACAAAGTGTTTATGGAAAAGACTGGGGTATTTCTAGAAAGGGATTTTGTTTCTAGAAAAACTAGTGGGAGTATGTTCGATCTTGAAGAAATTCAAGATAAGGACCATAGCACTGAGGCCTTGATGGAGGTTGAACAGGAACCATAAAGTGTTGTGGGTTATGAGATTGTTGCACAAAGAGTTGTGGAACAACAACCTGTTCAGGTAGACCTATCTCTTCGTAGGTCTGATAGGGTACATCGTCATCCTGAGAGATAATCATTTCTCTTATCTGACCATGATGACGTTATGCTCATTGAGAATGAGCCTACCTCCTATCAGGAAGCTGTGATGAGCCCAGATTCTGAGAAATGGCTAGAGGCCATGAGATTCGAGATGGAATCCATGTACACCAACCAAGTATGGACTTTAGTTGATTCACCTGAAGGCGTCTAACCCATTGGGTGTAAGTGGGTCTTTAAGAGAAAGACTGACATGGATGGACTTATGCATACCTATAAGGGTCGATTGGTGGCTAAAGGTTTCAAGGAAATTCATGTTATTGACTATGATGAAACCTTTTCTCCAGTTGCGATGTTTAAGTCCATTCGGATCATGCTTGCTATTGCAGCGTACCACGATTATGAGATATGGAAGATGAATGTAAAAACTACATTTCTGAATGGAAACTTGCTCGAGGATGTGTACATGACACAACCTAAGGGTTTTGTAGATCCACATCATACTGGCAAAGTATGCAAGCTGCAAAGGTCCATTTATGGGCTAAAGCAAGCTTCTCAGAGCTAGAATCTTCGATTCAATGATGCAATCAAACAGTTTGGTTTCATCAAGAATGAAGATGAACCCTGTGTCTACAAGAGGGTTAATGGAAACATAGTTGTCTTTCTTGTATTGTATGTGGATGACATACTACTCATTGGGAATGACATTCCTTCGCTACAGTCTATGAATACTTGGTTGGGGACGTACTTCTCAATGAACGACTTAGGTGAAGCAGCCTGTATTCTAGGCATCAAGATCTATAGAGATAGATCTAAGAGATTGCTTGACCTAAGTCAGAGTACATATATTGACATGGTATTACTACGATTTGCCATGCAGAATTCCAAGAAGGGACTTCTGCCGATGTCACATGGTGTGAGTCTTTCGAAGACTCAAAGTCCCTCTTCTAGAGAGGAGAGAGACCGCATGGATAAGATCTCTTATTCATCGGCCATAGGATCTATCATGTACTCCATGCTATGTATTCGTCCTGATGTCTTGTATGCTTTGAGCATGATGAGTAGATACCAGTCAGTTCTAGGTGAGCGTCACTGGATAGCAGTCAAGAATATTCTTAAGTACTTGAGAAGGACTAAAGAATATTTCTTGATATTTGGAGGCGATGAGGAGCTAGCTGTAAAGGGTTACAGCGATGCCAGCTTCCAAACTGACCAGGATAATTATAGATCATAATCAGGGTTTGTGTTTTGTTTGAATGGTGGTGCTGTGAGATGGAAGAGTTCGAAGCAGGACACAGTTATTGATTCTACAACAGAGGCCGAGTATATTGCTACATTAGAGGCAGCAAAGGAGGCAGTTTGGATCCGCAAGTTCATTACTTAGCTTGGGGTGGTTCCTAGCATAGCCGATCCTATAGAGCTCTATTGTGACACAACAATGGAGCGATTGCGTAGTCTAAGGAACCTCGCTCACACCAGCGGACCAAACACATACTACGGCGCTTCCATCTCATTCGAGAGATTATTGATAGAGGAGATGTGAAGGTTTGCAGAGTGCCCACAGAGGATAACGTCACAGATCCCTTGACCAAGGCTTTGGCACAAAAAAAGCATGATGGTCACTCTAGGTCATTGGGTATTAGATACTACAGTGATTGATACTAGTGCTAGTGGGAGATTGTTAGTGAAAGCCCTAGAGCCAATCATGTGATGATTATTGTATGGACTTTATTTTATCATATTCCTATTTATAAAGGCATTTCTTTATGGTTATTATACTTACTTGTATTGGTGTCAAATAACTAAGTATAATAATATCCTTGAGTAGAAGGTTCTTATCTATATCAATCAATTGGTTGAATCGATAATGAGATGATATAGAGAACACTACTCTTAATCATTCCTAGTCAAGTATTAATATTCAGAGACAATGTTAATGCGAAGAGACTAGCATGTAGGTCAATTCGATGACTTGATCTCACAAGTTATAGATATGAGATATCAAGTTGACACATGGGTATGCATTAGAGAATGTATACTGAATGACCCACCATGAGAAAGTATCATGGATCATTATATGAGTGTCATATACTTTCTCATGTGACTATTAGTCCTTGGACCTGAAGTCACCATGGTTCCCTACATAAGGAGTTGCATACTTTGGTTTCGTTAAACGTCACCCGTAAATGGGTGGACTATAAAGGCGATTACTGGGTATGTAACAAATTATGCAGAGAGATGTGAGTGATGTAGATGGGATCTATCCCTCCTATATGACGGGAGTGACATCATGATTCTTGATAGAGTGAGACCACAAAGTGCATGGTCAAGCCCAAATGAGTCAATATGAGATATTGAGCTCATTTGATTAGAGTGAGACTACTTGGAGTTCAAGATATAGATTGTACAGAGGATGACACAGTCTATGCCTCAATTGGTCAATCTAGATGTCAAGAATAGAGGGACATTTTCACATATTGTGAGAGTCACAATTAGTAGTCACAAAGGTGATGTTGGATCTCAACATTCTTGTAACTTGGGTGGCAATGATGTGTTGCTAGATACTGCTCATTGCTTATGTTTCTAAATTGGTTTAGATGCATTGCCAACGTTACAAGAACCTATAGGGCCACACACAAAGGGCAATTAGATGGAGATTAGGTTCATATGATGGACCATTAGGATTAGGTTCCTGTGATGAACCAAATTGGATTAAGAGTAATCCAAATTAGACTAATTGAGTTGGACTCAATTTGATTCAAGTGTTGAATAAGTCTAATTTAGATTTGATTCATCGAGTCAATTTACACTAATGAATAGAGATTCATTAAATTAAATTGACTTGAATCAAATGGTTGAATTTGATCAACCATGGGAGATAAGAGGTCATGTTTGACTTGACTTGAGAGGGAAGATGAATGGTCAAGTTTGACTTGACCAAATGCCATGTCATGATGACTTGGCATGGGCCAGCCAATGATGATGTTCCACATCATCATGGACACATCATGGGGTGCCACCTCATGAGGGAGACCAAGAGCCATGGCTCTTAGTATTACATGGAGGTATTAAACCCTCCATGAAATGGTCAGCCAACATTAGATGTGCATTAGTGGAAGTGAGTGGGGATTGATTAGATCTTCTTCTTCCTCCCTTCCTTTCCTCTCAAGCTCTATCTCCCTCTTCCTTTCTTGCCGTGGGTTTCAAGGAGTGATAGCACACTCTAAGTTGCCTTCTCCTTCTATTGTTCATGTGGATACTTGTAGAGGAGTGTACACTTGACACTCTCGAGTTCCGGCAAGCCGTTTGGATGAGAGGGATAAGCGAAGGGCGTCACATCAAGGGTAAAGCTCTTCACATGTAGATCTAAAGGAGATATAAGGTTTTTTAAACACGTACATGTATATTTTTGTTTATGTTCGCACGGATCTATGGCCGACTTCTGAGGTTTTCACAACATAAAAAGTGGTTTTGGCGGCTCGGATAGTCCAACACTCGGTAAGGTGTTTGATGTTACCTGTGGTAACATCAAATCCTAATGCAGCTAAAAAGGATGTGATGACATGGCAGTAAGGCAAATGTGCCTTCCTGCTAGTGACTGACCTAGAATGGTAAATAATAGAATGAAACATCTGTAGACTGATGTCTATATCTAGCCTATGACTAATTGCATAAAGTAAAAATGATTGATAAGGGTGCATCATGGTGATGTCCCTAGTGGTGAGTGACAGAATGTAGTTCACTATGACTCGATACAGGGCGTAGTCCTGTACTCTGAGTTTAGTAGAACTAAAAATACTCACAGACGGAGTTCTTTCCTCACCAAAAAGATGCATATGTATTCTATCTAATGTGATATGAGAATAGGGGTCACCGTACGGTAACTCTATGGATGGAAAACATGCAACAGGACATGTCGAATGCATGAGTCCTAAATGCTCTCTCGACATAGAGGGGGTAAAAACAAAGTCCTTACCCTGTACTCTAGTCGAATATGAAATGTCATCAATTTTACTAAGATTATTGAAAAACTCTGCACATAAATCTATGTTCATAGAGTTTTTGCAATAAACTAATTTTTCTAACCCATAGTGTGCTATGACCTCCATACTAAGCATGCATGCATTACTAAAGTATGATTTACTAATATACCTAGTAGGCATAGGAAGGTAAGTGGTTCTTTCAAACCTAATCCTATGCCCCTCAGTGGGAGACCTAATAGCCAAGCATGGAGTTGATGACTCAATCTCAACGACTCTTCTTTTACCCCTAATTGAATTCCAAATATTAAATATTTATTGAAAATAATTGAAATTGAAGTTTAAGAGTTATTACCTCGGCATTTTGGATGATATTAAAGAAAAATGATGACCTAAGAGCTTCGGGAGACCAGAATTAGGGTTTTTTTGGCGAATTTGCGGCTGTTGTAAGTGAATTTGGCGTGGTTTGGCAGTGGTCTTATAGACAGGATTCAGTCGACTGGAAACATTCCAGTCGCCTGAATTTGAGTCGACTGTAATAAATTTTATCATTTACTTTACCGCATAAACTTTATCTACTGGGTCATTTCAGGCGACTGAAGTCATGTTTTTACCTTCCCGATACTCGGAGGCAACTGATTTTGATTCAATCGACTCTTGTTGAGTCGACTGAATTCGAATATGTTTAATTTTTGGTTGTTTAATTTGATTTACTCAAAATTTAAGGTTAAATTTATTTATTTACTTAATTATTCTTATTTGATTAAGTTAGTTATATTGATTTAGATGATTAAATTTAGTAGGTTAACTAATTTGGTGATTAAGTTCGTTTTAATCTTGCTAACTTAGGTTTAACTTAAGTTTAACCCTCATTATTAATTAGTTTGTTAAGTTAACTTGTTTTAGTTGGGTATGTTTAAGTTTGAGAATTGTTGAGTGAATTTGTTTTGGTTAGATATGTTTGTTTTGTTTAATAAATTAAGTTTAAGTATAGTAAATTAAGTTGAGTTGAATTAAGTTAAGTTTAATTAAAGTAAGTTTTTAAGGTAAACTAATTAAGTTTATTAGGTTGAGTTAAGTTAAATTAAACTCAATTAAGTTCTAAATCATCTCACCCAAGCTAGGTTTTTAATACACTTATCCCTATTGGTTTTGTGAGATGAGTATTTCTTTTATCTTAATTAAATTTAATGAGCAATTTCAAAGTGTTTAAACTTATGTTAGATTCAAGCTTGATTAGAGCTAGTCAAGTAGGTCTTTCTAGTATTGACTTCCAGGTCGTGGCGAGACACATGACCTTCTTGTTTATCGGAGCAACGACCACTTCCTAGACAAAGTCAATAAAGGAATCAAGTATTTGATTCACTTTTAACTAAGCCTTGGTCTAACTAGTTAAAGACTTAGTGAGTTAGCTTCGGTCAGTTCCACTCGACTTAGTGCACCAGGTCGTGGCGAGGCACATGGCCTTCTTGATTATCGAAGCAATGACCACTTCCTAGACATGCACTTCGAAGAGCTTCCCTAACTTACTATCAGTTCACTTGTCTTAGTACTAGGTTGTTCAAGTTTAAACTACTTTGTTTCCTATCTAGTCTATTCTAAATTAAGCAAGTAAAATAAACTAAAGCATGCAAGTGTTTAACTAAACAAAGAAACAAGCAAAGTGCTAGCTCCCCCTAATTGGTAGCTAGATTGAGTTTTGTTCATTAAGTGAACTTGACTCTTGGGAACCGAAAATTTATTTGGTCCAACTTGGTTGACTAAGCTAGAATTAGGAACCCATACTTGGACTCGATTCTTAGCGTTTCAGCTAAGTAATGACATGTATAATTTATAGGTGGATTTAGCCTTGTATCCAAGTCCCGATCTGTTATACACGGCTCATTGAGATCCAAGCATCATGTTGAGATACTTGGAACCCGAAGTGAACTTTTCCAAAGATCCAGTTAGATCTTCTACTTGCCTTTTTAGGACTGAGTTCTCTTCCTCAAACTTTGCAACTTGAGTTGAGTCTCTATTCTTAATTTGGCAAGTCGAAATCTTTGAGTTGAATTGCTCCTTAAGTACTTGGACTTCCTTAAGTAGCGAGTCGACTCGATTCTCGGACTTTGCTAACTTCCTACCTAATCATGCAATGATATTATACAATTTATCTTCTAAGGCAGAAGTTACCTCATTTGAACATTCGGAAATAGATACGAATCTGTGGCTTCTCTTGTACTCATAATCAGGCTCGTACTCAGAACTTGACTCGGCTCCGAATCTCGATTCAGCCATAAATACGACGAAGCTTCTCTTCATCTCTTCCGCGTCCGATTCTTCCGATGATGACTCATCCCACATTGCCTTACGCACCTTCTTCTTCTTTTCCTTTTTTGGATATCTTCCTTTTTTAAGTTTGCGCATTCTGACTTGTAGTGTCCTTCTCTATTGCATTCGTAGCACGTCACTTTCGATCGGGGTCTCAGCTTGTTGTCGACCACCTTTTTGGCATATTTCTTCATAAATCTCTTCCTCCGATTGAACATCTTTCGGACCATATTTACGATCTCCTCTTCTCCGTTTGTCTCTGACTCTGACTCATCTTCGAATTCACTCTTCACTTTTCTTTCCTTTTTAGTCGAATCTGCCATCAAAGCTATACCATTCTCAGTTTGACCTGAGTTACCTTGTTCGTGTAGTTCGAGTTCATAAAATAGTTCGTCTAACCTAATTGTGGCAAGATCCCTAGATACCTTATAGGCATCGACAATCGATGTCCATAAGGCATTTCTCGACAATGCCTTAAGGGTATACCTGTTGGTGCAATCGGTCCAGGTCACTATTGACCAGACTCGAGTTTGACTCGAGTAGTGTTTTGATGTTTGACATTGATATCTGACATTGATGTCTGACATGTGTTGGGGAGATTGGCACAATCGACCCAGGTTAGTATTTGATGTTTGACGATGGTTTGACCATTATCATGGAAAGTCCAAGTCGGACACTTGGCATTGGGAAAGTCCAAGTCTTGAGTACTTGACATGTAAAGTCCAAGCATGGGTCTTGGCAAGGGAAAGTCTAACATTAGTTGGCAAAGGAAAGTCCAAGGATGGGTCATGGCATGGAAAGTCCAACGTGGGTTGGCAAGGGAAAGTCCAAGCTTGAGTCTTGGCATTTGGAAAGTCTAAGGGGAATATTGGTGGCGTAAAGTCCAAGCGAGAGTCTTGGAAGCATAAGTCAAATGGTTGGCGGCTTAAAGTCCAAGCGGGAGTCTTGGCAGTGTAAGTCCAATGTGCCTTGGCGGTATAGATCAACTTAGCATGACATTGTAGGGGATCGATCGGCCGGCTAAAGGGGGGTGAATAGCCCTCGAACATTGGATGTCGTAATTCGTTCATTCTCGTGTGCTTGTCTACAATTGTCGTTAATATACGCAGCGGAATAACAATAGAAATAACAACAATACAAGCACAATCAATACACAAGCATATACGTGGTTCGGAACCGAATGGTTCCTACTCCACGGGGTGAGCTCAACGAGCTCGTGTTATGTGCACGGCACTAACAACACTCCTTATCGACTACATGTCGGAGGTGGAGAAACCTCTCACAAGCTATTACAACAAGTAATATAAAATACAAGAAGAAATACAAAGAAAATACAAAAGAGAACTTTTACACAATTGCTTTGATCGCTTTCTTGTTGCTTGCTTTAGATGGCTCTTGAAGGTCTGGAATGCAGCAGCAATTCCCCTCCAATAGCTTCACAAAAACCATTGCAAAAACCTCCATCTCGAGCTCCTTTTATAACCTGCATCGAGCTATTTTTGTGCCTAGCAGTCGACTGCCCCTGTAGTCGTTGTCTCACAACGGCCAAATCCATGTCAGACAAGTTCCAACGGATCACCTACCGATCGGCGATGATGCCCATCACCGATCGGTGACTAGTAGTCGATCGCCCGATCGACTATGGAGCATTCTGTGTCGCGACACTCCCATCACGATCATTGTCATCCCTCGGCGGTCGTATCGACATCATCGATCGACCGCCCGATCCATGGCGATCATCGCCGACAAAACCCTAGCCTTACACGGTGAACCCGATCGACTTGTACGATCGGCCCTATGCGAGCAAAACCTCAAACACCAAATTGTTTGAGCATCCGACCGTCGGGTAAACCCTTAAACATCAAGTTTGAGCCTCCGACACTCAGTCTTAGCCACTTGGCCAAGTCCACCTTATCCCTCATGGAGTTCCCCACCGAAGCTCTCTTCCCTCGGCCTACGTCCCTCGGATGCGCCAAGCGCATGGCTTCGCAATGTCATCTTTCGCGTCTCATACCCTAGAAGTATGCTTCCCTTTAGGCTCACTCCATTCGCTCCCCGTCCGACGGTCCCTCGGATGCACCAAGCGCACGGCTTCGCAATGCCATCCTTCACCGACTCAAGGACCCGAGCCTAGTGAACTTGCCAAGTTCTCAAGACTTCCCAAATGCACCAAGCGCACGGCTTCGCAATGCATTTCTCACCAAGCGCACGGCTTCGCAATGCTTTGGATTTCCCATGCCAAGCACCAAGCGCACGGCTTCGCAATGCTTTGGACTTTCCCATGCCAAGGCTTCCCCCTTGGACTTCCACACCAAGCTCCATGCTTGGATTTTCCATGCCAACCCCATGTTGGACTTTCCCATGACAATCCCATGTCATGAGTTTTGTCTATCATCAAAATACTATCAAGGTACTGCTCGAGTCAAACTCGAGTTAACCTGGGTCGATTGCACCAACAATCTCCCCCTTTTTGATGATTGACAAAACTACCATCTCAAGTCTACCAATTCTCCCATATTGGCAATTCTCATATCCCAATGAGAATTCCAACGAACCCTAATTGGTAACTTGGTAACTCCTCCCCCTTTTTGACATTACATCAAAAAGGTCCTCCCCAAGGGTATGAATGTCTCATATCCCAATGAGATCTTACAATCTCTCCCTTGAAGGAACACATGCCTACAATCTTTCTAGTGATCCCATATCACTTAAAGAGAGGCAACCCAATTTTCCTCCCATTAGGAAATACACATCCATCTTCCCATGATGGATACCTCCCTCTAGAGGCTTGCTCCCCCTTGACCATTGCACCAACAATGTCCTTGGAGAGTCCCTAAGCCAATAGGAACATTAAACCAAAACAAAATTAAGGCAAAGTTCAACAATGAACTCTCTTCCACCTTAAAGTTGATACTCTCCCTAAAACCCTTCTCCTAATCCATGTCCAATGGATTTCCACCCTCTCTAATGCTCTCCCAAGCATATCCTAGGGTTAGGAGTGGTTAGGGGACCTTAACCTAGCTGAACATGGGCCTAACCAACAAGATTTACCCGAAATCAGCTTGGGCAGTCGATTGAAATCGAATCGATTATTTGCCACCCCATCGATCATGATCCATATCGATGTCACGACCGATAATCAGATTTATACATTTCAGAAATGGATTTCCGAAATCCATAAGTAAATATACATAAGTTTAAAATTCTTGAAATTTGGTATGTATATTACTTATCATAAACACTATGGATGAAAAATATTGGAAAAAATATTTTACCCATTAAATTAGGAGATTGATACAAAGTCCAAAATTTAAGAAAAGCTTCAATAAAGAACCCTCTTTGTATCATCCCATTCAATGGTGATAGCTATCAAAAGATAGGCTTCACCAAGGTTTTTCAAAATGTTTTCAAAATGTTTTTCAAACCTTTATTTTCTTTTTCCTAAACATCTCACCAATATCTAGATGTGTAAAACACATACAAGTCAAATTTTTGTGAGATGTGGGTTTTATTTTGTTTATGTTCTCATGCATATTTCTAGGCAATATTATTTGATTCCCATCAAATCATGCCATAGTCCTTAATTTCATTTTAATTTATGCATGATGATGATTATGGCATAGATATGATATAAGTAAAACCATATGCCAATATCATGATGTCATGGCATGTGAATGAGATCTAGGCATACATGACATCTAAATATAAATCTAAACATGATCATGACATTTTTATAGATAAGAATGAAGATGATGTCATGACATGGCAAGACAAACAAAACATGGCAACTAAAATATACTAAGGTATAGAATACCTAAGTGTTAAAATCAATTTGCCATTTCTAGAGATTAAACCAATTTTGCCTTAATGCCATTCATCTCCCTAGTGTGCCAAAAACCCAAAATGGCACACCATGACTTCTATGACCTAATTGTGCCAATTTAAATCATTTTTAACTTCTCAAACCATATTGGCACACCCTAATGTGTCAACTCACAATGGCTAGGTTAACCACCCATCCACTTAGGGTTGACACATCCTAACCCATTTAGCGTGAATCAATCACGCTCTTAGGAACCCAATATCTATTGGAGCTCCTTGGGTTAACAAGGTATTCCCTAGGGATAACTTCCCTAGATACCTTCCTAATGACCCTTTTTGGCTTTGAAGCCATAGTCAAATGGGTCTTACTTGGGTCAACTCTAGAGGTGACTCCTCCATTGACCTTCTTAGTGGCTACATTTGATTTCTTTGAGGTGTTAGCCACTAAACACATACCATGGCTCGACTTAGGGATGGCTTCCCTATTAGCCTTGGTTTTCCTAGACCTAGATGTGGTTCCATTATTAAATGGAACATTATGGTAGGACATAGGTTTATGACCAAAACCCTTCTTGCCCTTAGACATTTCTTGTTTTCTAGGTCTTGACTTTTGTACATTAGACCCCTTAACCGAATTTGATATTATTGCTAGGGTCTTCTCCAATTTTTCTAGCCTTGACCTCAAGGCTTGGTTTTCTAACTCTAATTTTCCCAATTTTGAATTTTCATTTGTCTTTTGGGAAATGTTTTTCTTTTTAGGCATATGCCTAGATTTCTTGGGATTAACACCCAAGTTTTCTTCAATTCTCCTAATTGACTCCCTAGGTAAAATAGGTCTAGAATTATGATTCCTAGGTTTATCCTTAGTTATATGAACATGCTTGGCACCTAAGCAATAAACCTTATTATTTCTCTTAGCATGCTTTTCATTTATAATTGCAAGAGAACTAAAATACTTCTTAGCATGCTTTTTGACTCTAGAAATTAAAGGTGCATTAAGTAAATTTACCTTAGGGTTAGCTTTAGGAGCTCCCCCTACATGAGTTGCACCTTCTTGCCCTTTCTTCCTCCCCCTAGGGCATTGGCTTCGATAGTGTCCCTTTTGGTTGCATTTAAAGCACACAATGTGCTCTTTGTTCTTGATTTTGGGAACACCGGCATCCTTTGACTTTGGATTGACTTTTGGCGTTGATGCCTTTTCCTTAGCCAATTTAGGGCATTTGCTCTTGTAATTCCCCTTCTCCCTACACTCAAAGCATATTATGTGATTTTTATTTAAAATTGCAATACTTGAGTTACCTAGGGAGTTGGTGGAGGCCTCTTCACTTCTTTCGGAGGTAGAAGCTTCATTTTGATCTTGCTCCGGAATCGAAATCCTTTCCTCCCCCTCAACGCTAGATGTGGAGGTCTCTACCAAGTCATCCACATCTTCAAAAGTGGATGGTGATTCTTCTTCGACATTCTCCTTTACTTGTGCCGATTGGGAATTTTCTTGGAATTTCATTACCTTATTCCATAATTCCCTTGCATCCCTATAATCACCCAATCTAGACCAAATAGTGTTAGGTAACAAATCACTAATCAACTTGATTACCTTGAGATTTGTCTTGAAGTCTTTGATTTGGTCTTGGGTCCATTTTGACTTCTCAATTGGCTTGTTGTACTTGTCCCTAGGCATTTCAAAACCGTTTTCTATAATAATCATAAAATCAAAATCGGTTTCTAGGTATACCTCCATTTTCCTTCTCCACCATAGAAAGTCTCCTTCGAATTTGAGTGGTTGAAGGTTGTAGCCGGCCATCTTGTAGTGCTCTCACGGCGGTTAGTCCTTGAAGAGCGACCTCGGCTCTGATACCACTTGTAGGGGATCGATCGGCCGGCTAGAGGGGGGTGAATAGCCCTCGAACGTTGGATGTCATAATTCGTTCTTTCTCGTGTGCTTGTCTACAATTGTCGTTAATATACGCAGCGGAATAACAATAGAAATAACAACAATACAAGCACAATCAATACACAAGCATATACGTGGTTCGGAACCGAATGGTTCCTACTCCATGGGGTGAGCTCAATGAGCTCATGTTATGCGCACGGCACTAACAACACTCCTTATCGACTACACATCGGAGGTGGAGAAACCTCTCACAAGCTATTACAACAAGTAATATAAAATACAAGAAGAAATACAAAGATAATACAAAAGAGAACTTTTACACAATTGCTTTGATCGCTTTCTTGTTGCTTGCTTTAGATGGCTCTTGAAGGTCTGGAATGCAGCAGCAATTCCCCTCCAATAGCTTCACAAAAACCATTGCAAAAACCTCCATGTCGAGCTCCTTTTGTAACCCGTGATCGAGTACATTTTTCGCCTAGCGATGATCGCTAAAGGCACCGATCATCGCCTGTAGTCGCTTGTCTCATAACGCGGATCCACGGACAAGTTCCAACGGATCACCTACGATCGATTGATGATGCCCATCATTTGGTGATCTAGTAGTCAATCGTCCGGCTACGGATTAGCTCGCGCTCGCGACATCCCATCATTGCCATCATCCTCGGCGATCGTATCGTCGACATCGATCATTGCCGATCCATGGCGATGCGCCCGGCCTAAAACCCTAGCCTTACACCAGTCGAATCCCAGTCGACTTGGACCAGTCGAACCGGCACCTATGCCAGTCGACTGATGTCGGGCAAAACCTCAAACACCAAGTTGTTTGAGCATCCGACCGTCGGGTAAACCCTCAAACATCATGTTTGAGCCTCCGACACTCAGTCTTAGCCACTTGGCCAAGTCCACCTTATCCCTCATGGAGTTCCCCACCGAAGCTCTCTTCCCTCGGCCTATGTCCCTCGGATGCGCCAAGCGCACGGCTTCGCAACGCCATCCTTCGCGTCTCATACCCTAGAAGTATGCTTCCCTTTGGGCTCACTCCATTCGCTCCCCGTCCGGTGGTCCCTCGGATGCACCAAGCGCACGGCTTCGCAATGCCATCCTTCACCGACTCAAGGACCCAAGCCTAGTGAACTTGCCAAGTTCTCAAGACTTCCCAAATGCACCAAGCGCATGGCTTCGCAATGCATTTCTCACCAAGCACCAAGCGCACGGCTTCGCAATGCTTTGGACTTTCCCATGCCAAGGCTTCCCCCTTGGACTTCCACACCAAGCTCCATGCTTGGATTTTCCATGCCAACCCCATGTTGGACTTTCCCATGACAATTCCATGTTATGAGTTTTGTCTATCATCAAAATACTATCAAGGTACTGCTCGAGTCAAACTCGAGTCAACCTGGGTCGATTGCACCAACAGTCGAGGACTAATCGCCACAACAAGCAACATTCAAAATGGTCGGCTCAAACATCCACCCACCGAAGTTCTACGACGAATTTGCTTGGTGGAAGAAGCGAATGGAGGTATTCTTCGAAACCGACTTTGAAATTCTTTTAATAATGGAAAACGGTTTCGAGTTGCCCAGGAACGAAAATGGGGAGCCATTGGAGAAATCAAGGTGGAGCAAGAGACAAAGAGAAGAATATTTGGCAAATTCAAAGGCCAAGCACCACCTATACAATGTCCTCCCTCAACAAGAAGTCAATAGGATAGGAGAGTGTGCTAGCGCCAAGGAAATGTGGGAGAAACTAATAGAAATCCATGAAGGCACATCCGAGGCAAAGCTAGCAAGGAGAGATGTTCTTCGCTCCCAATTGTCCAATATCAAACTTGAAAAGGGAGAGAAGGTAAAATCCCTGCACTCTAGATTTAAGGAAATACTAACCGGTTTAACAAGTGTAGGTGAAAATCTCTCCAACCGGGATATGGTAATGAAGGCCATAGATGCCTTTCCCCGGTCCTCAAGATGGAGCTCTATGGTGGATTCATTCTACACCTCCAAGAACTTGGAAGTAAGTACCTTGGAGGAGTTCTTCTCAACAATGGAGCTCCACGAAACAAGGCTTGAAGGAATACAAGAAGAGCCAAAAATCCAACCTTCAAGAGGAGTAGCATTCTTGGCAAATAAGGGGAAGAAGAAGATAGAGATCCCCTCCTCCTCCGATGATGATGAAGCATCCTCCTCCTCCTCCATGGATAGCACGGAAGAAGCGTATATGGTAAGGAGGGTAAGGCGTGCTTTAAAGGGTTTTCATTTTAATAAATCTAATGATAGGAATAGAAGACCAAGGGGGAAAATCATTTGCTACAATTGCCAAGGAAAGGGACACATAAGGGATAATTGTCCCCTCCTAAACAAGAGCAAGGAAGAGAAGAAAAAGAAAGAAGAAAAGAGGAAGAAGAAGGGGAACAAGAAAAAGGAAGAAGAAAAGAAGGCAAAGGAAAAGGGGAAGGCCAAAGCATTCAAGGCCAAGACATGGGATGACCCCTCTTCCTCTTCCTCATCCGAGGAAGAAAATGCATTTGTCACCAACCTAGCATTGATGGCATTTGATGACTTGGATTGCTCCTCCACCGAAAATGAAGAATCAAGCACAAGTGGAGAGAGCTCAAGTGAAGGGGGAGCCTCCTCATCCTCCTCATCCGAAGAAGAAGAGGACATGGAAACTATGGTAACCAATCTTTCACCTAGTAAAATAGTTTCTATGATTTCTAGCTTAACTAAGGATTTATTTAGAGCAAAGAAGAAAAATAAGAGCATGTTATATCAAATTAAGGACTTAGAAAATAAGTTAGAAAAAACATGCTTAAATGAAAATGAAAATATTTCTTCTTGCCATGATAATGATGCATGCTCACATGAATATATGCCATTTAATGTTAGTGATGCATGCATGGATGAAAATAGGGCTTTAAGAGAGAAAGTAGATTATTTAACCAAAGCCCTAGAAAAGTTTACAATTGGCTCCAACACATTGAATATGATAATTGGGAGCCAAAGGGCAAGTTTTAATAAGAAAGGCCTAGGTTATAAAGAAAAGAAAAATGAAAAGGCCTATAAATGCCTAATTGCTAGGGGACAAGATAAAAAAAAGGTAATAGTTAGGAAATGGATCCCCAAAGAGTATCTTGTGAACCCCATAGGAAAGAATTTGTATTGGGTTCCAAAATCCATCCTTAAGGGTTAGAAAACCCCTAGGGTAGTCAACCATATGCAATTGACCTATATCATATTTTGGTTGACTTAGGATAGCGGGACAACATTTTCAAATAGTGTTAGGTGATGATAACGTACTTATAAATAGTTAATAATGCTTAAATCATGATAATTAATGTAATTTCTATGTATGTTTGCAATCATGATTTATGATTTTGAAATTTGGCACGTATCATGAGAAATAGGGTAAATCATGCTTTAGGTGATAATTTGTTTATTATCATGACATAATACCTAATGCATGATAACAATTCAATGAATACATGTGTTTCATGATCATAATGTAGAATTAATTGATATATGCCTTTATGATCATGAGGATTGTTAGGTTGATACTTAACCTTGATAGAATTGTATGAATATAATGGTTAAGTATATACAAATACCCCCTAGGATGCATCTCACACTCACCATAGGCTACTTTGATTGAAAACTTAGCATGGGTGAGATGTTAGGATGATACAAATGTCCACTAATGCCTATGGCATTTAGATGGTCATTTAAAGTATCAAAATAGCAATAATAGACCAATCATGGGGAAGGCTTATGTTTAATTCATAGACATATTGCCCAAAGATCATGGTTGGATATTTCATATGTTTTCAAAATAATTTCTTACTTTAAAATCTATGTATTCATGTTTTGAAACAATTGGATGCAAAACTAGGTGTTACACTTGATACTAGAATGATCAACAACCAAGTGGTTTTTAAAACTTTTGGATTTTTGTCAAATATCTGGAAATATAATGCCTTTTCATGAAAAACTAATTTTCACTGATAAAGAATCTTACAAGAAATATGTTCCCCAAATTTCATGATTTTTTGAATTTTCTAGAATTTTTAATGCCTATCTAAAATTACTTGAAAATCAATTTGAAACCATTGTGCGATCATTTGCCATCTTGATAGCGATCATTGCTCCCAAAAACAGTCTAATATTTTTTGATTTCAGATTTTAAACATGTTTTTGGTATTTTCCTTCTATTAGACTTGATGTCATGGGTTTATAACTTAGTATTAATCTTTTTGATGGTGTCAAAGGGGGAGAAATAATTGTATTTAAGTAAATTATGATAGGGGGAGAATTTGTAGAGAGAGTTTCATGGATTAAGGGGGAGTTGCATGTTGTTATATCATGTTTATGTTTACATGCTTTCTTACCTTAGAAATTTATATCAAATGTTTTTACCTAACTTAAACGGATTGCCACACATCAAAAAGGGGGAGATTGTTAGGGCAATCTCTTGTCATGATAAGGTTTTGATGTGTGTGGAAAAGGGTTTAAGTTAGGTTGGTATTATTATTTGATATGTGCATTGGAGTCTTGCAGGACTTAGTAATTCGCACATGGAGCCTTGGCGGGTTCACCCTCACAACCTCGGTCCTTGAGTCGGTGAAGGATGACTTTGCAGAAGCCGTGCGCTTGGAGCATCCGAGGGACCGCCGGACGAGATGACTTGAAGTGAAGCCAAGGAAGCAGACTTTGGAGGCAAGAGATGCGAAGGAGCATTGCAGAGTCGTGCGCCTGATGCTGCCGAGGGACGTGGCCGCGAACGAAGAGAGCTTCGGCGAGGGACTTCGAGTGAGATGAGAGAATGAGTGAAATGTAAGTAGCTCATTAGGTGAACTTGGTCGAATGGCTGAGTGTCGGAGACTTGACCGCAAGGGTTAAGGTTTACCCGACCACCGGAAGCTCAAACTTATGTTAAGTTTGAGTTTCACACGGCACCAGATTATTTGCCATGTAATGGCGATCGACCGCTTCGAGTCGAGTGGGTTGGTATCCGATGATAGGTTTATGCCCGGTGATCAACTTCCATGGAATGGCGATCGCCAGAGGATGTCGCGAGACGAACCGCTCGTAGCCGTGGCGTCGACTACGGAGGCGTGATCGGGTGAGGTCCATCAGTCGACTGCCAAGTGTTCCGTTGGACTACAACAGTCGGGATTCGACGTGTTCGGAGGCCGTTGTAGTAAGATCGGCCGGCAAAGAATCGACTAGTGGCGAGCCTCTCTATAAAAAGAGAGGGTGTGAGCCTTTGAGAGGCTAATGCTTATGCTCTAAGTGATCTTCCTAGTGCCCCACAAGTTTTAAACTCTTCTTACTTGTGTTTACTTCAATCTTATTGTAAGAAGAGTGATCTTGGTTGTAAAGGTTACCTCCACCTAGCTTGGTGCAAAGGAGAGACCATTAGTGGATTGGTTTTGGCGGAGTGATTCACCGAGGACGAATCGGGGACCGTGGATTAGCGGCGTAGCCGTGAACCACGTTACACCATCTTGTTAGCATTTGATTTCTTGTATTTTTATTTGCTTGTCTTGCTTTATTGTTTCCGTTGCGCTAATCTCTTTGTAGACGAGAAAATACCGACATCCAACGTTCGAGGGCTATTCACCCCCCTCTAGCCGGCCGTTCGATCCCCTACAGACATAGCCGATAGAAGTACCTGAAGGCTAGCATATGGATGAACAAGTCATGGATGACTTGGAGGGATCCGATAGGCGTGAGGCTAACGGAGGTGACTAGAAGGCTTAAGTCTAGGCTAAGGGTGGTCTAGCAAGTATGGGGGCACCATACTTAGGTTAAAACCTCATGTTTGAGGTGTATCAGTCGATTGGGACTATGGTCAGTCGACTGATGGGAGTCAACTAGGGTTTAACTGCGGGAAGATGGCTTAGTAGTTGACTACCAGCATTGAGCAGTCGACTGATCTGGAGATCAGTCGACTGATGGTTGAGAACTCGGGCACATTGAGTTCTCCATTCGAGTGATCAGCCCGAACACTCGACTGATTGAGCCATCAGTCGAATGATGGGTATGATCATTCCACTGATGGTTCATCCATTGGAACTTATCCAATGTGGCACATGCTGTTGTCTCACAACGGCTACAGGTGCAATCGACTGCTAGGCAAAATCTAGCCCGAATGTAGGTTATAAAAGTAGCTCAGAAAGAGAGATTTTGGCATGATTTTCTTGGGCGATTTGGAGCGATTTTATGGTGCAAATCAGGGTCTTCAAGGCTAGTCCAAGATGGTCAACAAGCAAGCATTCCTAAGCAATTGTTGTAAAGTTTTCTTTACTTTGTTTTGTGTATTTATCTTATATTTTCTTGTATTTGTTTCTTACTGTTGTAAAACTATTTGTATGAGGTTTTTCCACCTCCGGATTGTTCCGAGAAGGAGTTATTTGTTATAGTGGTGTGTGGTTGCATCACTAGAGCTCTTACGAGCCCAATCTGTGGAGTAGGAACCATTCGGTTCTGAACCACGTTACATCTTGTGTTGTGATTGTGATTGTATTTATTTTCATTGTATATTTTGTATTTTTGCTGCATATTAACTTTTTGTAGAAAGCACAATCGAACGATAATCCATCGATAAGCGACGACGCTATTCACCCCCCCTCTAGCAGTCACGAAGGTTCCTACAATTGGTATCAAAGCGAGACCGCTCTTCAAGGATTAACAACCATAAGAGCACTGCTAGAGGAACAAGATGGATTTTGAAGAATAACTAGGATGGGATATCAACACGCCGGTCCCGTACACCTTCTATGGACAAGAAGGTTTTAGGCAATGGAAGGCAAGAATTGAAGATTTCTTGATGATGACAAACTTTGAGGAGTGGTCCATCTTAAAGGAAGAATTCCAATACCCAAGAGGACCTAAGGGAGGCTTCCTCAAAATGAAGAAATAGACTGAGGAGCAACTCCAAGGGTTTGATAAAAATAAGAAGGTAATAAAATTTTTGATTGATTTAATATCTAACAATATTGTGTCTAGTTTAGGGGACTACATGGATGCCAAGGAGCTTTGGAGCAAAGTGGCAAGATTCCATGAAGGCCCATCACCGGCTCAAGAAGAAGAGGCCGAAGAAGATAGCTCTTCCTCACAAGAGAGTGAGGATTTAGAAGTTGATAAGGAATCAACATCTGAATCGGGATCAAGAGAAGAAGTAGAAGTAGAAGAAGTCTCCACCTCTAGGATTGAGGGGGAGGAGATTAGATCATCTGCATCGGAGCAACATCAAGAAGAACCATCCACCTTCGGTCGAGAGGAAGAAGAAGCTTGGGACTCTCCTACCATGGAAGGTAACTCAAGTATTTCAATAAATAATAAAATTCATATTATATGCTTTGAGTGTAGGGAGCAAGGACACTACAAGAGTAAGTGTCCAAAAAGAGTCAAGAAAAGTCCTCCAGCATCAAAAGTCAACAAAAAAGTCAAGGATATCGGTGCCCCCACTAGAAAAAGCAAGGAGCACGTGGTGTGCTTCAAATGTCGACAACCGGACACTACCGGAGTCAATGCCCAAAGGGAGAGAAGAAGACTCAAAAGGGAGCATCACAAGTAGGGGGAGCCTTGAAAGCTAACCCTAAGGTAAAATTTATTAATGCACCTTCCTTAAGTTATAGGCAAAAGCATGCTAGAAATAATTTTAGCAATCTTACAATTTATCATAAAGAGCATACTAGAAATAGAGAGTATTGCTTAGGAGCTAAGATTGTCAACCTTCGGAATAAGGAGAAATTTGGAACTAATGTCCCTAAAAATATTTTACTTAAGGCAAGTATTAGGAAAATTGAGGACCACCTAGGTTTTAATCCTAAATAGACTAGGCATATGCCTAGGAAGGCTCATGTCCAAAGAATAGATGAAAAATAAAAAATTGGACAATTAGAGTTAGAAAATTAAGTCTTAAGGTCAAGGCTTGAAAAAGTTGAAAAGACCCTTGCAAAGATGCAAAATTTAATTATAGGGTCAAAGGATCAAAAATCTAGGTCAAAGAGTCAAAACCAAGGGTTGAGAAAGCAAGGTCCAACCAAGGGCAAGAAAGGTTTGGATCATAAACCTAAGCCCAAGGAGGCCTATCATAGTGTTCCATTCGATTATGGAACACAACCTAGGTCTAGGAAGACCAAGGTGTTAGTAATATATGAGAGATGTCCTAAGGCAATCGCCTTATGTTTGAACCATTTATATGATAAATGATGATTCACTATTTGAGTATACATGCTCACATGTATTTGATTAGATCTTAAACTCATTTACTGAATGTCCACGATACGATTTACAGCATGAGAGAATTTGTGATTGGATCACAACTAGAGAGTATCTCTACATGTGTAATTGTGATGTATCGGAATTATCCCTGGTCGATGAATTGATGGATTTGGACACCATCAATTCTGTCGAGACTAGCACGAGGTAGACTCCTTGGTGTATCCAAGCAGCTGATTCTCACTGGCTGGAGACATTGTGATGTCCGGAGTTAATCGTGGATGCTAGTTATGGTAACTAGTTCATTGGAGTGACCAGTCATAAGACTTCATATGGTTCTCTGCATATATAGATATGTCAATGTAGTTCTTACTGTAGCTTAAGTGCGATGTTCCTTTAACTTGCGGTATTCAAGTCATCTTGATCATGAAGACCTATGCTTTGACATCTTAAGCAAGCATCTCTGAGGAGATGTGGACCCAGGATGATTGGGCATAAGTCGAAATGATCGAAGGTGTTTGAATAGCCTAAAAAGGATTCACCACTCCTTGCGAGGAGATGTATACCCATGGTCTCTCGTCGTATTGTTACTAAAGTCTTTGGCCAAAGTATTACATGTTTAGAGTAAGATACTCTTGGATACATGTGCAGTAACTAGAATTTGTAGGATGAGGAAATGATACTTGGGCTAGGTGTGACGTAGTCAACCTAATTGGGACTGACACTATAGACCATGTCCGGAACCAAGTGCGTATAAGATGAGTGAAGAGAATGGGGCACGAATCATTATAGTTGCTGAAGGGTTTCAGAAATAGTTCTGGATCAATCGTTGATCTTTTCGGTTAATTGGGGATCATGATGTACTACTAGGTGCCACTCATGATCGTTCTATAATTAATGGTAAATTATAGACGGCCAACATAAACCGAGAACTTATTTGGTCACACGTACAACGAGCGTAATCCGAAGGATTTAAAACGAGCTTGAGAATGGGATTCTCAGACCGAGAGAAACTAGGTTTGGTTGGACCAAACAAGGAGCGAGCATGAAATCGTTTCAGTCGCAATGGAAGCGTGGATGGGCCGTGTCTTATGAAGACATGATGGATGAACCAAATTGGTTTGGTTAGAATCCAATGATAGAGAATAAACCAAAGGGGTTTGGTTTGTTTTAAACTAATGAACCAAAAGTTGGTTCGGTTCGTTTTAACTTAAAATAGACCAAATCGGTTTGGTTTATTTTAACTTAAATTAATGGAGCGGGTTAACGGATTTTGGTTATGAACCAATAACCATTAGGAGAATTTGTTCTCTATAAAATAGGACTCAAGGGTTTAATGAGAGCCATAATCCAAAGTTGCCGCCCCTCTCCCTCCTCTCCTCTTGTGGTCGGCGCCCAAACCCTAGCCGCCGCCCACCTCTTGTGCCACCGTCCAAGTTGTTTCTAGTGTACAAGCTTCAGCCGGCGATCCTCTGGCGACCCTCCGGTGATCTTCCTTGGCTCCGGCAACAAGGTGAGCATCTAGCTTCCTTATTTGGCCGGCACTAATCCTCCACCAAAGCTGTCCAATTTTTTGGACAGCTTGTTTACTTCATGTCGGAGCATCGTTTGGATGACGTTTGGAGCTCCGACAGCGGCTTCCTTACTGGGGATTCGATCTTCGGTAATTCTCATAGGTGGAGGACGAAAAATTTGTCAAACGGTGGGAGAATACTCCGGAGAAGCTAGTTTTTGAGGACTCGTTTTGAATCCGAATTTTGATTCGGATTGTGATCTTCTCTCGATCACATCATCTTCGACACGAGGCTAGTGACTCGTACGAAGACGAGGCTTGTAACTTTGTGAAGTCATTCTCGAAGATACTCGGCGTGGATACGGATAGAGGTGATTCTAGCGAGGGTCGCTCCAGTTGATGTCTTTCCTGCTACACGTGATACGTCAAGTATACGTAGAATAAATTTCCTTTTATTGCAAAATTTGAAACTACGGTTATGTCTACACATGTTGTACTATGCATGCGTGTGGGTGTGTGATGTAATAAATTAGATTTATTGCTTTTTTATTTCTTTCACTGTGCATATGTTTGCGAAACATATTCGAACACACACTCACCGCGGTGCCAGAAACCCAACAGTGGTATCAGATCCTAGGTTGTGTTTCGACATAATCAAAAAATTATTTTGCGATAGTCGTAATTGTATTTATGAAAATTTTCTACTTTTGGAAAGTTATAAGTATTTATGGAAATTTTTAGTTTTGGAAAGTCTAGAAGTATTTATGGAAATCTTCTACTTTTGGAAAGTTAGAAGTATTTATAGAAATTGACATTTTCCATAAATAAAATATTTGATTAGATTTGAAAATTTGTTTCCTAATTTAATTATGATTTGATTTGGGAAATCAAATCTTAAATATATTTTATTTTCATAAATAGTTTTGACAATTTAGGAAATTTATTTTCTAAATTAAATTTGACTTTCCTTAATTGAGACCTTCCATAAATAAAATATGTGATTAGAATTAGAAATTTATTTTCTAATTTAATCATTATTTGATTTTGGGAATCAAATCTTAAACATATTTTATTTCCATAAATAGTTATGACATATAAGAAAATTAAGTACATGTCATAATTGTATGTCATGTAATTGCATTAGATGCATATCATTATGCCATGTGTGTCGTGACATGTAGATGTATGTCATGTATGTCATGCCATATAGATAATAGTTATTTGCATACAAAGAGGATGAGACATAAAACCCTTACTCAATATTAAAGCCTACACCTTCCATTAATATGGTTAGAACCAGAGTTCTGTTTCTTGTTTGGGTTGTTGGACTCTCTCCAAGCCCAGCTCGAACCCGAACATGTTCAAACTATGGAATAGTTTAATACTAATATTGTAAGAGTCAGAGGTTAATCGTTAGCTTTGGTTGTTGGACTCTCTCCAAGCGGGGCTAATTTGTTGAATGCACTCTAACCATATTAAAACTATTTCTCAATTAATGGGTTGGCTTTAACCTAGATCATCGGTTTGTTGGACTTTCTCCAAGGTCGATGTGAAGGGAGGTGAAGTTGGGTGTTATGCATATGATGCATACTTGTTAATGAGTTAACAACCCGATGTATGTGTGAACATTCAATTAGTTGATAGCACAATGTGATAGTTGCATATATGTGATATGCAATCGGTATATTTGATACCTACCATCGTAGCTATGAATGGCTTGTTGGACTCTCTCCAAGGTTGTTCATGTCTATGTTGGATATCAGCCCATTCGGAGATGGACCTACGATCTCCCGAAGTGATTTTGGGGTTTTTGAAATTCTAAAAATGAATGGGATTTATAAATGTATGTTGATGCATTTTAAAATCATTTTCTAATATATGCTCATTTTGTATTTCTAGGTTAATCGATTGATCATGACGTCTTTGAATTTGCCCACTATTTTGGATTCAAACAAATTGACTGGGCCTAACTTCCTAGACTGGCTTAGAAACATGAGAATTGTTCTCAAGACGGAAAAGCTAGGGTATGTCCTAGAAGAGCCTCTTCCCAACCGTCCTAGGGACGATGCGACTCCAGACCAATTGTTGGCCTATCAGAAACATGTGGCAGATTCTGAACTGGCGAGTTGCATCATGCTAGCTGCGATGGTACCTGAGCTGCAAAAGCAGCATGAGCATATGGATGCTAATACCATAGTCTTCCATCTTCATGAGTTGTTTGATGAGCAAGCGAGATCCAAAAGGTTCGAAGTCTCCAGGCTCCTCTTCACCTCTAAGATGCAAGAAGGTTCGTCTATAGTGCAGTTTGTGCTAAAGATAAACAGGTACATCAAGCGGCTGGCCACCCTCAGGTTTGTGATGGATCATGAATTAAGTATTGACTTAATTCTGCATTGTTTTCCCAAGAGTTTCTCACAATTTGTGATGAACTATCGGATGAACAAATTAGAATCCACTATTCCTAAGCTCCTTAATATGCTGAAAACTGTGGAGCCTTCTGTGAAGCATGAGGAGAAGACAGTTTTGTTAGTTGATTCCTTGAAGAAAGGTTCTAAGAGAAAGGCAAAAGAATAGAAGAAAGGGAAGAACAAGAAGGCTAAGAAGGCAGAACCAGCACAAAAGGGCACTTGCCATCATTGTGGCAAGGAAGGCCACTGGCGAAGAAACTGTAAGATTTATCTTGAGTCCGTGAAGAAGAAGAAGGCATCTGATGCCCCATCCTCTTCAGGTATCTTTGTTATTGATTGTCATTCTATTTCCTTAGACACTTGGGTATTGGATACTGGATGTGGCTCACATATATGTAATAACATACAAGGGCTAAGGAATAGAAAAAAACTCGTCAGAGGGGAGTCAAATTTGTGAGTTGGCAATGGAGCAAAGGTTGTTGCGGTCGCCATCGGAACTTATTTGCTGAAGCTCCCTAGTGGACTAGTCTTAGAATTGGACAATTGCTATTGTGTTCCTTCTCTAATAAAGAACATTGTTTCTATTTCCTGCTTAAATAGAAATGGTTACCATTTGACGTTTAGTAACAATTGTTGTTATATAACTTTGAATGGCGTACTTTATGGGACTAGAACTTTGAGAAATGGTATTTATACGTTGGATGTATCCAGTGACATTTTCAATATCGAAGCGAGTAACAAGTGTGCTCAAAAGGATAATCAATTAAACTCCTACATGTGGCATTGTCGTCTTGGCCATGCAAGCAAGAAATGCATGTCCGAATTACACCGATGTGGAATTCTGGAATCGTTTGAATTGGATTCATACGATACATGTGAATCATTCTTAAAAGGCAAGATGACTAAGTTACCTTTTACAGGAAAAGGTGAACGAGTGGGAGAGTTGTTAGGTCTAATACATACTGATGTATGTGGACCTATGTCAACTCAAGCTATGAGAGGCTATAGCTACTTCATTACCTTCACCGATGATCACTCACAGTTTGGGTATGTGTTCTTGATGAAACACAAGTCTGAAGCCTTTGAAAGGTTCAAAGAATTCAGAAATGAAGTAGAGAAACAACATGACAAGAGTATTAAAATATTTCGATCGGATCGAGGTGGTGAATACTTAAGTCAAGAGTTTCTAGATTATCTAAGAGACAATGGTATATTGTCTCAATGGACTCCGCCATATGCACCGTAGCATAATGGTGTATCTAAGAGGCATAACCGGACCTTGTTGGACATAGTCAGATCAATGATGAATCATACTAATCTTCCCAAATCCTTTTGGGGCTATGCACTTCAGACAGTTGTTTACTTGTTAAATAGAATGCTAACCAAGGTAGTCTCTACTACTCTATATGAGATATGAAATAGTAAGAAACCTTATGTATCTTACTTGAAGATATGGGGTTGTCCTGCTTATGTGAAGCGGACTATATCAAACAAATTGGATGCTAAGTCTGATAAATGTCTATTTATTAGATACCCTAAGGAAATAAGGGGTTACCAATTCTATCATCCTGTGGAACAAAAGGTGTTTGTTTCAAGGCATGATGTGTTTCTAGAGAAAGAGTTTCTCTTGCAAGAAAATAGTGGGAGTGTCGTCGAGCTTGAGGAGGCTCGAGAAACTCAAATAGACATTGATGAGATACCTGGTGAAGCACACCAGCCAATAACTCATAGTGATGAGTCATCGGCTGGACCTATTGTGACACCATATCTTCGTAGATCTGGTAGAACATGCAATATTCCTGAGAGATATGAATTTCTCGTAAGTGAATCGAACGACGTGTTACTCATTGATGATGAGGAGCCTACCAGTTATGAAGAAGTTCTGACAAGTTCAGAAAGGGATAAGTGGCTTGAAGCCATGAAGTCGAAAATGGATTCCATGTATGAAATCCAAGTTTGGAACTTGGTTGACCCACTTGAAGGCATAAAGCCTATAGGGTGCAAGTGAGTTTTCAAGAAGAAACCAGACATGGATGGTAATGTGATTACTTATAAGGCTAGATTGGTGGCGAAAGGATATCGTCAAAAGCAAGGTGTTGATTATGACAAAACCTATTCGCCGGTAGCTATGCTTAAATCCATTCGGATGCTCCTGGCCATAGCGGCTCATTATGATTATGAGATATGGAAAATGGATGTGAAAACAGCTTTCCTTAATGGAAACTTACTCGAGGATGTGTATATGATACAGCCTGAGGGTTTCACATCGGTTGATAAAACCAAGGTATGTAAATTGCGACGGTCCATATATGGATTGAAGCAAGCATTCAGGAGCTGGAATATTCGTTTTGATGAGACAATCAAAAAGTTCGATTTCTCACAAAATCCAGACGAACCTTGTGTGTACAAGAAGGTTAGTGGGAGTGCAGTCGTGTTCCTAGTATTGTATGTCGATGACATATTACTTATAGGAAACGATGTTTTAGTCTTACAGTCAGTTAAGATTTGGTTGTCCAAGACATTCTCCATGAAAGATCTGGGAGAAGCAACCTACATCCTTGGGATTAAGATCTATAGAGATAGATCAAAACGGTTGCTTAGTCTTTCGCAGTCTACATATATAGACCGAGTGCTAAATAGGTTTAGCATGTCAGAATCCAAGAAAGGTTTCCTACCCATCAGGCATGGGATACACCTTTCGAAGTCTATGTGTCTGCGCACAGGAGACGAGAGGATTTGCATGAGTAAGATTTCCTATGCATCCGCAATAGGATCTATCATGTATACTATGTTATGTACGAGGCCCAATGTATCATATGCTCTGAGTGTCACGAGTAGATACTAGTCTAATCCAGGAATGGATCATTGGGAGGTTGTTAAGATGATCCTTAAGTACTTAAGAAGAACTAAGGATGTGTTCCTAATATATAGAGAAGGGGACATAGTGATACGTGGGTATATGGATGCCAGATTACAAATAGACAAGGATGATTCCAGGTCTCAGTCTGGGTACGTGTTCACTTTGAATGGGGGCGCAGTGAGTTGGAAAAGTTCCAAACAAGACACTGTAGGGGATTCTACTACTGAGGCAGAATACATTGCAGCTTCAGAAGCAGCAAAAGAAGCGGTTTGGATCAAGAAGTTCATTTATGAACTTGGTGTGGTTCCAGCCATTGTTGAAGCAATACCGGTCTACTCCGACAACAATGGAGCAATTGCACAGGCAAAAGAGTCAAGGTCTCATCAACGATCCAAACATGTGCTTTGCCGCTATCATCTAATCAGAGAGATCATTAGTACAAAGGAAATACAAATCGAGAAAATCTCCACTGAAAGGAACTTAGCAGATCCTTTGACTAAGGCATTACCTCAAAGTAAGTTTGAGGGTCATGTTAAAGCCTATGGTATTGGATACCGTAGCGATTGGCATTAGGCCAAGTGAGAATTTGTTAGTAATATATGAGAGATGTCCTAAAGCAATCGTCATATGTTTGAACCATTTATATGATAAATGAGGATTCACTATTTGAGTATACATGCTCATATGTATTTGATTAGATCTTAAACTCATTTACTGAATGTCCACGATACGATTTACAGCATGAGAGAATTTGTGATTGGATCACAACTAGTGAGTATCTCTACATATGTAATTGTGATGTATCAGAATTATCCCTGGTCGATGAATTGATGGATTTGGACACCATCAATTCTATCAAGACTAACACGAGGTATACTCCTTGGTGTATCCAAGCAGCTGATTCTCACTAGCTGGAGACATTGTGATGTCCGGAGTTAATCATGGATGCTAGTTATGGTAACTAGTTCATTGGAGTGACCAGCTGTAAGACTTCATATGGTTCTCTGCATATATAGATATGTCAATGAAGTTCTTACTGCAACTTAAGTGTGATATTCCTTTGACTTGCGGTATTCAGGTCATCTTGATCATGAAGACCTATGCTTTGACATCTTAAGCAAGCATCTTTGAGGAGATGTGGACCCAGGATGATTGGGCATAAGTCGAAGTGATTGAAGGTATTTGAATAGCCTATAAAGGATTCACCACTCCTTGCGAGGAGATGTATACCCATGGCCTCTCATCGGATTGTTACTAAAGTCTTTGGCCAAAGCATTACAAGTTTAGAGTAAGGTACTCTTGGATACATGTGCAGTAACTAGAATTCATAGAACGAGGAAATGATACTTGGGCTAGGTGTGACGTAGTCAACCTAATTGGGACTGACACTATAGGCCATATCCGGAACCAAGTGCGTATAAGATGAGTGAAGAGAATGGGGCACGAATCATTATAGCTGCTGAAGGGTTTCAGAAATAGTTCTGGATCAACCGTTGATCTTTTCAGTTAATTGGGGATCATGATGTACTACTAGGTGCCACTCATGATCATTCTATAATTAATGGTAAATTATAGACGGCCAACATAAACCGAGAACTTATTTGGTCACACGCACAACGAGCGTAATCCGAAGGATTTAAAACGAGCTTGAGAATGAGATTCTCAGACCGAGAGAAACTAGGTTTGATTGAACCAAACAAGGAGCGAGCATGAAATCGTTTCAGTCGCAATGGAAGCGTGGATGGGTCGTGTCTTATGAAGACATGATGGATGAACCAAATTGGTTTGGTTCTAATCCAATGATGGAGAATAAACCAAAGGGGTGTGGTTTGTTTTAAACGAATGAACCAAAAATTGGTTCAGTTCGTTTTAACTTAAAATAGACCAAATCAGTTTGCTTTATTTTAACTTAAATTAAAGGAGCAGGTTAATGGGTTTTTGTTATGAACCAATAACCATTAGGAGAATTTTTTCTCTATAAAATAGGACTCAAGGGTTTAATGAGAGCCCTAATCCAAAGTTGTCGCCCCTCTCCCTCCTCTCCTCTTGTGGTCGGCGCCCAAACCCTAGCTGTCGCCCACCTCTTGTGTCGCCGTCCAAGTTGTTGCCGGCGTCCAAGCTTCAGCCGGCAATCCTCCGGCGACCCTCCGGTGATCTTCCTTGGCTCCGGCGACAAGGGGAGCATATAGCTTCCTTATTTGGCCGACGCTAATCCTCCACCAAAGCTGTCCAGTTTTCTGGACAGCTTGTTTACTTCGTGTTGGAGCATCGTTTGGACGACGTTTGGAGCTCTGATAGCGGCTTCCTTGCCAGGGATTCGATCTCCGGTAATCCTCATAGGTGGAGGATGAAGGATTTGTCAAACGGTGGGCGAATACCTCTACGGAGAAGCGAGTTTTTGAGGGCTCGTTTTGAATCCGAATTTTGATTCAGATTGCGATCTGTTGGTGCAACAATGCCCCAAGCATTTATTTGTTTTGATGTTTGGATAATCATTTAAGTTAGGCAATGCTTTGTGATTTAATTGCGAATATGTTTAAGTGACAGGGAAATCCAAGGATGAAGACTTGGTAAAAGAGAAGTCCAAGTATGATCTTGGCAAGGAAAGTCCAAGGGACGGACTTGGCAGCATAAGACCAAGCTTGTAGTCTTGGCAGCGTAAAGTCCAAGTGAACCTTGGCAAAGGAAGACCAAGTATGATCTTGGCAAGGGAAGTCCAAGGGATGGACTTGGCAGCGTAAGACCAAGCTTGTAGTCTTGGCAGCGTAAAGTCCAAGTGAACCTTGGCAAAAGAAGTCCAAAGTAAAGTCTTGGCAGCATAAGTCCAAGCTTGTAGTCTTGGCAGCATAAAGTCCAAGCATTTGGCAACCCAAGACATGACGAAATCGAAGGAAGCTCTTAGAAGCAAGGCGCAAAGGATGAACAAGTCACGGACTCGGAGGGATCCTGAAGGCGCAAGGCTTAATGAGGATCTAGAAGGTTGAGTCTAGGTCTAGGGCGTAAAATCAAGTGTGAATTACTCATACTTGATGAGTATTACGATCGGAGTCGGTGAAACTCGACCATCGGTCGCCGCATGGCGATCGATGTTGCAATCGATCGACGCCACAAAGCGATCGGTGATCAATGCAAATACGAGCATAGAGTGTAGTCGCACTCGACTACGGCCTGCGATCACTCGACTGATCACTCCATCAGTCGACTGATGGAGGGATCAGTCGACTGATAACTTGGCCATTGGAAATTACGGCTACGTATCTCCGTGGATCTGCTTGTTCAGAAGTCGTTGGCTTCGACGACAGTCGACTGATGGTGAGCATCAGTCGACTGATCGAAGCCCAACGGGAAAAACAACCCTTTTTCTATAAGAAGGGGCCTTGGAAAGCTTAGTGAAGTTAGTGCTCTCATTCCTAGCTACACCCCTGTGCTCACCAAGCTTTCTCCAAGTGTTTTTATGATTCTAAACCTCCTCTTCTCTAATCTTAATCTTCCATCATTGTAAAGAAGAGGAGTGCATTGTAAGACAAGGTTTCTCCACCTTGGTTCATCCAAAGGAGGTTTTAGTGAAGATTGGCTAGGGCTAATCCACCTTACGGATTGTCGTGGAGTAGGAGCGTCATCTTCGAACCACGTACATCGGGTGTTAGCATTGTATTCTTGTTTCTTGTTCTTATTTGTGTTTATATTTGTATTGCTTCCACTAATGTTTTTATAGAAACAAAGAAAGTCTAATCACCCCCCCCCCTCTAGCCATTACAAAGATCCTAACAAGTGGTATCAGAGCCCGGATAGCTTGGAAGATTTCACCATCAACCAAGGCATCAATGGCTCTTCAAGAGGGATATAGCACCGCCAAGCCACCGCTCTTCGATGGGAGTCATTTTGCATATTGGAAAGGTAGAATGAAATATTATCTAATGAGTAATATTGAAATTTGGCATAGCATTGTAGATGGCTTTGAGGAACCGGTGGATGAACATGGAGACCCTATTCCAAGCAAGGATTGGACAAGGGAAATGAATAGGCGGTTCGAATCAAATGCAAAGGCGGTACTCACCATCCAATGCGGGATTACAATGGAGCAACTCAACAAGGTGGGGCCTTTCGAATCCACCAAGGAGTTATGGGAAAAGCTTATTGAGCTAAATGAAGGATCCAGGGAGTCAAAGAGGGCCAAGAAAGACTTGCTAATTGGACAACTTCAAGCCTTCCAAATGAAGACCCACGAAACCTTAAGCCAAATGCATGGAAGGTTTAAGGAGATTGTGAATGGACTTCACATCATAGGTGAGTGAGTTGACAACCGGGATTTGGTAAGGTATATTCTTCAAGCATTTCCTAGAACTTCTCTATGGACTTCTATAGTTGATGTTATTAAGGTAACTAGGGATCTTTCTCAAATTAAAATTGATGAATTATTTTGTGAGTTTGAATTGCATGAGCAAACTAATATGTCTTCTAAGGAAAAGGGTTTAGCTCTATTTGTTGAAAAGAAGGAAAAGAAGAAGAAAGAAAGGAAAGAGGTGTCATCATCATCCGAGTCAGAGCATGATTCAAGTAGTGATGGAGACTCGTCTAGTGAGATGGCCCATTTTGTCAAGAAGTTCCTTAGAAAATCAAAGGAGTTCAAGAATAGAGAAGCAAGGAAGGGATCTCATTCTTCAAAAGGTAAGTTTAGTGGTAATTCAAGTTTTAATAACAATGTGATTTGCCATGCTTGCAATAAGAAGGGGCACATAAAGCCAAATTGCCCGGAGCTAAAGAAGAAGGAAGAAAAAGAAAAGAAAAAGAAGGAAAGGAAGGAGAAAAAGAAGAAGGAGGCCATGGTGGCTCAAACCAAATGGGATACACCAAGTGTTGAAGATTCCTCCTCCGATGATGAGCTTTGCCACGTCACACGTCATGTGGCACTCATGGCCCAAGAGGATGACTCCGGTACATCAAGCCAAGAAGAAGGCTCTTCAAGTGATGAATCGTCATCTAGTGACGATGAGGTAATGAACTCTCCTAAAGTTAAGCTTCTTTATAAATCAATTGCTTATCTTAAAGAGGCTCTAGATAAGTCTAAATCTAAGGTTAGAAGCATGAAGGTAGAACTAAAGGGCATTAGGAATGAAAAACCCTCACATGTTGATTCTTGCATGCTTAAGGAAGAGAATGACAAACTTAAGGATGAGGTTAGTGAGTTAAAGGCATGCTTAGAGAAATTTACAAATGGCTCAAAATACCTTGACATGATCCTTAGCCGACAAAGAGCCGTTTACAACAAGGCCGGTGTAGGATACAAGCCAAAAGAAAAAGAAGTTGCTTATATCTCATTAATGAATAGAAAAGCAACCATTAAGGGTAAGGTTAAGAAAGCATGGGTACCTAAGAAGTTTTTACTTAATGTTACCGATCCAAATGTTTGGGTACCAAAAGCTTGTGTTTATCATGTGATTTAGGTAGGAGAGCAAGGTATGTGGATCGTGGATAGCGGTTGTTCAACACACATGACCGGGGGATGTGAGTAAGTTCTCAACAATTAAGTATGTGAAGAAGGGAGCGGTGTCTTTTGGAAATAGTGGAAAACTCAAGATATTAGGTAGAGGTACAATTGAGGTATCCCCCAAAATTGTCATTCACAAAGTTTTACTAGTTGAAAATATGAAATTTAATTTATTAAGTGTTATTCAACTTTGTGATGCAAACTATCATGTTTCTTTTGAATCCTCTAAATGCATGATTAGACACAAGGAATTAAATGATTGTATGTTAGTTGGATATAGGAAATCAAATATCTGTTATGTTGATCTTTCATACGCTTCTAACATTTCCACTAAGTGTCTTGTTGCGAAAGAAGAAGAAAGTTGGCTATGGCATAGGAGATTGGGGCACATCAACATGAAAAACATAGCCAAGGTAGCCAAGATGGAGTTGGTCAAAGGGCTACCAAAGATCAAGTATGTCAAGAACAAAATGTGTGATGCATGCCAAGAAGGAAAACAAATAAAAGCATCACACAAAGGTAAAACCTTAACTAATACTTTCTTACCATTAGAACTATTGCATCTTGACTTATTTGATTGTCATAGTACTCCTTCTTTAAATGGTAGCAAATATTGTTTAGTTATAGTAGATGATTTTTCTAGGTATACTTGGGTCTACTTTATGAAACATAAGGACGATACCTTAGAAATAATCATAGGATTTAGTAAAAGGGTTGAAAATGAAAAGAGTCTCAAAATCAACCGGATCCGTAGTGATCATGGTGGTGAATTTGAGAATTCTAAATTTTCACAATTTTGTTTAGAGCAAGGGTACAAGCATGAGTTCTCTTGTCCTAGAACACCCCAACAAAATGGGGTGGTGGAAAGGAGAAATCGTGTCCTACAAGAGGCGGCTAGGACTATGCTTAATGCATATTCTCTACCTAGCTACTTGTGGGCGGAAGCAGTTAATACCGCTTGCTATATCCAAAATAGGGTTCAAATCCATAGGTTTTTAGGAAAGACACCATTTGAATTATGGAATGGGACTATTCCCACAATTCATTATTTCAAAGTCTTTGGATGTAAAGTTTATATTTTAAACACCAAAGATAACTTAGGAAAATTTGAATCCAAAGCGGATGAGGGAATCCTAGTTAGATACTCATCCACAAGTAGAGGATATAGAGTCTACAATAAGAGAACCCATGTTCAATTTGATGAAACCACTAGTACCTACCCTAGAAAGTCCTCCATTGATAAGGATATTAATGACAATAATCAAGACATTACCCAAAAACTTTAAAATTTGACCATAAGGGGTAATGATCAAGGGGGAGGAAGAGGAGATTCCGATGATGAAAGAAGGGTGGAAGGTAACAATGATCAATTTGAAACCCCTTCTAGAACCCTAAGAATTCATCGAGATCATCCACTTGACCAAGTAGTAGGAGATATATCTTAAGGAGTAAGAACTAGGTCATTTCATAGAACTCCTACTAGTCAAGTTGCTCTTATTTCACAAATTGAGCCCAAATCGATCAATGATGCATTACATGATCCGGATTGGATCTTGGCAATGCAAGATGAATTGGCTCAATTTGAAAGGAGTCAAGTATGGAAGTTAGTACCTAGACCCAATGATAGCACCATAATTACTACAAGATGGGTCTTTAGGAATAAGCTAGATGACCAAGGAAATATCACTAGAAATAAGGCTAGGTTGGTTGTTAGGGGATTCAATCAAGTTGAGGGGCTTGACTATGATGAGACTTATGCCCCGGTTGCTAGATTAGAATCTATTAGAATTCTCTTAGGGTATGCTTCCTATATGGGATTTAAACTTTATCAAATGGATGTTAAATCGGCATTCTTAAATGGTTATATTAAGGAGGAAGTATATGTAGAGCAACCACCCGGGTTTGAGAACATAGATTATCCAAACCATGTATATAAGCTTAGGAAAGAATTATATGAGTTAAAACAAGCTCCCCGTGCATGGTATGAAAGATTGTCATCTTTCTTAATTTCTAAAAATTTTAGGAGAGGCCAAGTAGATCAAACCTTGTTTATAAAGTTAACATTAAAGGATATCTTTATAGCCCAAATATATGTTGATGACATTATTTTTGGGTCAACAAATGATGATCTTCTTCAAGACTTTATAAAAAACATGGAAAATGAATTTGAAATGAGTTTAGTTGGAGAGCTCAACTTTTTCCTAGGGTTACAAGTCAAACAAACCAATGAAGGTATTCATATTTATCAAACCAAATATGCAAATGAAATGATCAAGAAATTTGGTTTGGAAAATGCCAAAATTGTAACCACTCCTATGGCCACTAGCACTAGAATAGATAGTGATCATGATGGTAAATCAATTGATCTTAAACATTATAGGAGTATGATTGGTAGCCTCCTATACCTAACCGCCAGTAGACCCGATATCTTATTTGCGGTAGGTATGTGTGCAAGATACCAATCTTGTGCCAAAGAATCACATTTAGTAGTCATTAAGAGAATTTTAAGATATATTAAAGGCACCCTAAATGTAGGACTTTGGTATCCTAGGACTAGGTCCTTTGAGTTGCTTGGTTATACCGATTCTGATTATGCCGGTTGCAAATTGGATAGGAAGAGTACTAGTGGTGGATGTCAATTTCTTGGGTCCTCCCTAGTTAGTTAGAGTAGTAGGAAGCAATATTGTGTTGCTTTATCAACCACCGAAGCCGAATATGTGGCTATGGGTGGTTGTGTAGCTCAATTGCTTTGGATGAGACATACGCTTGAGGACTATGAGCTACACTACTCTAACATTAAAGTTTATTGTGACAATGTGAGTACCGTCAACTTGACCAAAAATCTGGTACATCACTTTAGGACCAAGTACATTGAAGTGAAACATCACTTCATAAGAGATCATGTGGCAAGAGGGGATATTAAACTTAATTATGTAGAATCTAAGTCCAACCTTGCCGATATCTTCACCAAAGCTCTTCCCGAAACCGAATTTTCATCATTAAGGAGAGAGCTTGGTATGTGCTTTGTAGTGTAAAATTCTAGGTTTGCATGATCCCATATTCATATGTTAGTCTTATACCTTGATGCATCTCACAAAAAGCCATAAGAAACCTTGGTTTTGTATTGAGACACTTAGGAACATGTGAGATGATAGGGAAGGTGTACTTGGCTCATCATGCTTGTTATGATGCATTACTATGAGCCAATGACACACCTAGAGACATGAATACCTCATGGATCAATCATTGGGAAGGCTTGTATTCAAGTAATGAATACATAGCTCTAAGAACATGGTTGGAAATTCCAAATCATATATATTTTAAACTATGTTCATCATATTTTGAAAAACAGTTTTCAAGTGGAACACAAAAGTGGTACAAAGTTTGCAAATTTTTAGAACCTTTTGTTAGTTTTCAAGTTTGTATCAATATTGAAATTTGGGAAACATATATTTTTCAAACTATTTTTCTTTAATAAATTATGATCTCAGAAATGTGTCCACAAAATTTCATAATTTTTCGAGGTTTCTAGAATTTCTAACGCATTTAAATTAAATAAAAGGTCAAATTTGATTTTAGATTTAGGCGTAATTAATCGTTTTCTGATAAATAGCTGCATTTTCTGATATTTAGTATATCTTTGATGTCCTAAAACTATAGCATGATAATATTGAGTATAAACAAATTTTTAGGACTATTTTATGCAGTGTTTTAGGGGGAGTTTTATAAAATGTATCTTTTCATCCCCAAACTTCCATTGTTGGTGCAAAGCTAGGACTTAATTTTTGAATTTTTGTTATGCTTTGCTTCAAATATTATTTACACATCATGAACCATATCTTGGATTACGTGGGAGCTTAATATCAATCTTATGCCTTAGTCCAAGATACAACACCTTTAAATTCTTTTAGTTATGAATCCTTCTCTTTTTGATGTATGTCAAAGGGGGAGAAGGAATGTTTAAGTTAGGATTCATATTGAAAATATGATTATGTGCGTATCTTTAAAAGACCTAACTTAAGTGATTGCCAAACATCAAAAAGGGGGAGATTGTTGGTGCAACAATGCCCCAAGCATTTATATGTTTTGATGTTTGGACAATCATCTAAGTTAGGCAATGCTTTGTGATCTAATTGCGAATATGTTTAAGTGATAGAGAAATACAAGGATGAAGACTTGGTAAAAGAGAAGTCCAAGTATGATCTTGGCAAGGAAAGTCCAAGGGACGGACTTGGCAGCATAAGACCAAGCTTGTAGTCTTAGCAGCGTAAAGTCCAAGTGAACCTTGGCAAAGGAAGACCAAGTATGATCTTGGCAAGGGAAGTCCAAGGGATGGACTTGGCAGCGTAAGACCAAGCTTGTAGTCTTAGCAGCGTAAAGTCCAAGTGAACCTTGGCAAAAGAAGTCCAAAGTAAAGTCTTGACAGCATAAGTCCAAGCTTGTAGTCTTAGCAGCATAAAGTCCAAGAATTTGGCAACCCAAGACATGACGAAACCGAAGGAAGCTCTTGGAAGCAAGGCGCAAAGGATGAACAAGTCACGGACTCGGAGGGATCCTGGAGGCGCAAGGCTTAATGAGGAGCTAGAAGGTTGAGTCTAGGTCTAGGGCGTAAAATCAAGTGTGAATTACTCATACTTGATGAGTATCGATCGATCGATGTATCGATCGGCCCATCGGTGCTCGGCCGAGTCGGTGAAACCGACCATCGATCGGCTGCTTTAGCGATGGAAGTCGATCTGATGTTGCAATCGATCGGCCCAGCGATGGCGATCAAGCGATCAACGCAAATCTGAGCCGCAGTGTAGTCACACTCGACTACGGCCTGCGATCACTCGACTGATCACTCCATCAGTCGACTGATGGAGGGATCAGTCGACTGATCACTTTGGCCGTTGGAAATTGTGGCTACGTATCTCCGTGGATCTGCTTGTTCAGAAGCCGTTGGCTTCGGCGACAGTCGACTGATGGTGAGCATCAGTCGACTGATCGAAGCCCAACGGGAAAAACAACCCTTCTTCTATAAGAAGGGGCCTTGGGGAGCTTGGTGAAGTTAGTGCTCTCATTCCTAGCTACACCCCTGTGCTCACCAAGCTTTCTCCAAGTGTTTTTATGATTCTAAACCTCCTCTTCTCTAATCTTAATCTTCCATCATTGTAAAGAAGAGAAGTGCATTGTAAGACAAGGTTTCTTCACCTTGGTTCATCCAAAGGAGGTTTTAGTGAAGATTGGCTAGGGCTAATCCACCTTACGGATTACCGTGGAGTAGGAGCGTCATCTCCGAACCACGTACATCGGGTGTTAACATTGTATTCTTGTTTCTTGTTCTTATTTGTGTTTATATTTGTATTGCTTCCGCTAACGATTTTGTAGAAACAAAGAAAGGCTAATCACCCCCCCCCCTCTAGCCATTACAAAGATCCTAACATGATCTTCTCTCGATCACATCGTTTTCGACACGAGGCTAGTGACTCGTACAAAGACGAGGCTCGTGACTTTGTGAAGTCATCCCGAAGATACTCGGCGTGGATACAGATATAGGCGATTCTAGCGAGGGTCGCTCCGGTTGATGCCTTTCCCGCTACTCGTGATACATCAGGTATATGTAGAATAAATTTCCTTTTAATGCAAAATTTGAAACTACGGTTATGTCTACACATGTTGTACTATGCATGCATGTGGTGTGTGTGATGTAATAAATTATATTTATTGCTTTTTTATTTATTCCGCTGCGCACATGTTTATGAAACATGTTCGAACACACACTCGCCGCGGTGCCGGAAACCCAAGATAAGGTTACTAGGGAAGTCATCCCTAAGGGTAACAAAGGTATGTGCCTAGTGGCTAGGGTTTCAAGGAAACCTAGGGAAGCCACTAAGAAGATTACAAGAGGAGTTACCCCCAGAGTTAACCTAGGTAAGACCACAATGTCCAAGGATTCCAAGCCTAGAAGTATCATTAAGAGGGAATCTAAGGAGGTCATCCCTAAGGAATACCTAGTTAACCCAAGGAGCTCTAATAGGTATTGGGTTCCTAGGAGCATGATCGATTCACGCTAGATGGGTTTAGGTGTGCTAACTTTAAATGGATGGGTAGTTAACCTAACCATGGTAAAGGTGACACTTTAGGTTATTTTCAAGGTTATGGATACCTTGGAAATAGGTTTGAGTGTTAAAATCCTAAATGAGTTTAGGATGTGCCAATACGTTTTTGGGATTATGAAAAATCAATCAAATTGGTACAAATTAGGTCGAGAGGTCATAGTGTGTCATTTTGAGTTTTTGGCACACTTGGGAGATAATTGACAATATGGAAAAATGGACTTAATAAAAACAAATAGCAATAAATACTAAAATTTAGGTATTATATACCTTTATATTTTATTTGTCATACTTTGTTTGTCATATAACATGCCATGACATCATATTTATCTTTATCATATAAAATGTCATGAGTATGTTTAGGGTTAGTTTTTAATGTCATTTGTATTTAAATTTAATTATATGTCATGACATCATGATCATTGGCCATGCTTTATTTATATCATTATTTATTCCATGATGATTTCATGCATTAATAAAATTAAATTAAGGACATATGACATCACTTGAAGTCTCATGTATAAAGGAATCAAGTAGTGTTGTCTTAGAAAAATGCATGAAACCCTAGATTAGGATGAACAAAATCCACATCTCACATTACATTGACATGTATGTGTATTGATACATTCTAGATATATGTGAGATGTTAGGAAATGAGTTAAGTTCAAGGTGCATTGTTTTTGCATCTAGATGAACTCAAACTCATCTAAAATCATGGGTGGATCATTGGGAAAGCTTATGTTCAAGCCATGTACATTAAGCCCAAAAAATATGATCCAATATAGGTTTTCGAAAGTATTTTAAAATTATTTTAGAAAACCTTGGTGAAGTCTATCTTTTGGTAGCAATCACCATTGATGAAGTTGATACAAAGTGAGCTAAAACATTAAAGTTTTTCTTCACTTTTGAACTTTGTGTCAATTTCACTATTTTATGGGTAAAATATTTTTCAAACATTTTTCATCCATTGTATTGCTTATAAGTAATGCACGTATAAATTTTCATGATTTTTTAAAATTACTTATGCTTTTTTGAAATTCATTTTTGATAACTGAAATTTGAAATTTCAGTTATCGATCCTTACTTGATGGCATGATCGATGAGAAAGGCAATGATTTGCCTAATAAAGTTATCGTCAGGTGATTTCAGTAAACAAGGTATGTTTAGCCTAATTTCAACTAGGTTAGGGTTCCCTAACTACTCCTAACCCTAGGATATGTTTTGGAAAGCATTGGAAAGGGTGAAAAATCCTTTGGATATAGATTAGGAGAGTTGTTAGGGTGATGTATCATTTTTAAGGTGAGTGAAAGTTCAATGTTGAACCTTGAACCTTATTTTTGATAGTTTAGAGTTCCTATTGGCTTAGGGATTTCCCAAGGATATTGTTGGTGCAATGGTCAAGGGGGAGCAAGACTTTAGGGGGAGATATCCATCATGGGATGATGGATGTTATTTTTCCTCATGAGAGGGAAAAATGGGAATGTGAAATGCCCAATTTGGAAATTGGGAGAGTTTATAGGAGTGTCTCTCTTAAGTGATATGAGATTTATCACTAGGAAGATTGTAGGCATCCTATGTGTTTTGGAGCAAGGGGGAGATTGTAAGATCTTATTGGATATGAGACATTGACCTTCTTGGAGTGAAAATTTTTGATGTATGTCAAAAAGGGGGAGAATGTATGGAATTACCAATTTGAGATAATTGGTAAGAGAATTTGAGTTAGGGGCCTAACTCAAAGTTGTTTTTGTCAAACATAAAAAAGGGGGAGATTGTTGGTGCAATAAGCCCAGGTCATGATTGACCAGACTCGAGTTTAACTCGAGTATTATTTTGATGTTTGACATTGATGTCTGACATGTGTTGGGGAGATTGGCGCAATCGACCCAGGTTAGTATTTGATGTTTGACGATGGTTTGACCATTGTCATGGAAAGTCCAAGTGGGACACTTGGCATTGGGAAAGTCCAAGTCTTGAGTACTTGGCATGTAAAGTCCAAGCATGGGTCTTGGCAAGGGAATGTCCAACATGGGTTGGCAAAGGAAAGTCGAAGCATGGGTATTGGCATGGAAAGTCTAACATTGGTTGGCAAGGGAAAGTCCAAGCTTGAGTCTTGACATTTGGAAAGTCCAAGGGGAATATTGGCGACGTAAAATCCAAGCGAGAGTCTTGGCAGCATAAGTCCAATGGTTGGCGGCGTAAAGTCCAAGCAGGAGTCTTGGCAGCGTAAGTCCAATGTGTTGGATCGAGAAGCGTCGCTAGAGGGGGGGTGAATAGCGATCGTAAATCTTTTCTTTTTCGTTCGTTCGATACGCAAAGTAAGCACAGCAGAAAATAAATGAACACGTTTATTTTACTTGGTTCACAACCCAGCGGTTGCTACTCCAAGGCCCTATCGGTCCTAGACCGCGTACGGAGGGCAAAGCACTATAACGTCTCCTCCTCGTTGGAGGTAGGAGACAACGATCACAAAACCGAATATACGAGGATGAGGCAACAAGCCTACCTCACCTCGTTATGAAGAAAAACAAAGAATACAATATCAAAAATATTACTTGATTCTGCTGCCGACGAAGAAGATCGAAACTTGGCGCGCGGCGTCGGCGTTATGATGATGTTGGAGCGTTGGCGTTGTAGGAGCACTTGATGAATAAACTTGATGTGATTTGGAGATGGAATCCTCCCCTCCTTTTATAGACTTTGGCCTCTGAATTTGTCTCCTCTTATTTCGGAACGGATCATGAAGTTGTCCAAATTTTATCGCGAAGTGGCCGCGTCAAACGTTATCCGTTTTGACCTAGCGCAAAAGCTGAATCGTCGCCATCAGTCGACTGATGCCTCCCATCGGTCCGTGATGGGCATCGATCGTATTCCATGTCCAAAGTGATCATTGCCCGGCAACCACTTCCCTGCAATAAGAGGTTAGCTCGGAAAATGATAAATACGACGGTTTCTAACCGTCCGATCTCGACCTAGACCTTCCACAGGAAGTCTTAGTCGAATCGCCGCCTACGATCGTCCCCGTAAAGAGGACATGACCTTACAATCTCTCACTCACACGAGCTTACCTCGATAGTAGCTCTCGCTTCCGGCCTTCCACTCGATTCCTTCGACTCCCTCCGAAGTCACTCGAGTGTCGCCTGACCACCGCAGCTTCCTCCGGGTGTCGCTAGCCTTCAGCTCCAGCTTTAACACTTTTCTACACACTTGATTTAGCTCGTGAGATAACAATGTAGACTTAACTTTGTGTCTTTGCCATAATCAAAACACAGGTTCGATTATCTAGTGCCCCTGCACCAACAATCTCCCCCTTTTTGATCTATGGCAAACCAACACAAAGTTAAGGGAAATTAAAGCATAAACCAAGTATAGTAAATGATGAATGTCATTTTCAAAAACTCCCCCTTAACCAAAACTCCCCCTTAACCCTAGGTGAGTTTTGAAAGAGATACTTTAGTCCAAAATTAAATAAATTTTGTGTTACTCCCCCTTAACTTTCGCTCTTCTCCCCCTTTTGCCATAAATCAAAATAAATGTTGGGGTTTGTTATGTAAAATAGGGGTTTAAAAACAATATGGTATATGCATGCATCAAGATAAATCAGCTATGAGTCCAAGCATGCGTCTAGCAGTAATTAGATAGATTGGTTCGAGGTGTGTCCCTCTGCACCAATAATCTAAAGGTTTGTAATATAACCCTTTAGGGTTAGTTTGCTCTCCCCCTTAGTCAAATATATGAAGTATAAGAGATGTAGGGGGCGCTAAACTTTGGCCTAAGAGTTGTTAAGTACAATAGTTGAGAAAATAAGTAGTATTTTGAAGAGGTTGTTTTAACTATATTTCAATTATCCTTAACATCTCACCTGTGTCTATATGATCAAGCATGTTATACTTATGTGTTTTTGTGAGATGACTTCCAATTAAGTTGATTAAGTGCATTTAGGTTCAAGTAATTTTATGTTAGATTTGGATTTGACCCTAGGCTTGTCAAGTTTACCTTTTCAAGATCATGGCTTCCAGGTCGTGGCGAGGCATAAGGGCCTTCTTTTATCGGATCATCGACCACTTCCTTAGACAAAGCTATTTTCAAAAATGATGACTTGACTCACCTAAGACTATTTCCTAGTCTAACTGGTTATTTTTTTTGAAAAGAGGCTCCCCGAGGCTCAATCTTTTCGTAGGATTTTAGTTGGTTATGTACGTGTTCTAAGTGAGCTCACACGTTTTAAAGCACAAACTTTCTAAGTTAAAGCATGCAATTTCTAAGTTAAAGCACAAACATGTTTTGTCGGCTCCCTAGACCGCTGAATCGGTTCGGGTCTATCCACATAGTGGATTTGGTCCTTGGGAACCCAGTACGGGTTGGATCCAACAGTTGAAATCAAAAAGTTCTTAGGGACCCATGCTTGGACATGTTTCCTATGTCGACTTACAATCGACATATACGACCTATTAGTCGTGTTTGAGTTAAACCCTAGTCCAGCCTTGTTGTACACAGCCCTTTGAGATCCAAGTAGGAGGTCAAGTCCTTTGGATCCCGAAGTGAACCTTTCCAACGTGTTCCTAAGATCTTCAACTTGACTTTTCAAGAGAGTTCTCAACTTGAGCTTTTGGCTGAGAGTTGGGTCCTCTTCTCAAACTTGACTAGTCGAAGAGGTTAGGGAGACCTTGTGTTTGAGGAGTTTGACCTCCTCAACCAGGGTCTCGACCTTGGACTCGGACTTAACTAATTTCCTAGACAAAAACCTAACCGTATTATGTAAAGTATTAAATAAAGTTCGACTCACTTTAAGGGTATCTTTTGAACCGGATGCGTATCCGTGGCTTGACTTGAAGGTAGCTTCGATGTCCGAGTCATCCTCAGGTTCTGACTCAAGTTCAGGTTCGGTCTTCGTGTCTGACTCAATTGATTTCGCCATGAAAGCTATGTCTTCTCTGTTGTTCCAAGTTGCATGGAAGGCTTTCCTTGCTCCCTTTTTCTTTTGGTTCTCATTCTTCAATTTCCTCCTTTCTTGTCGAACTATTCTCCGCACAATGTTGACTATTATGGCCTCCTCTTCGGATTCGGATTCGTCTTCGGGTTCGAGTTCATCTACTTGCTTAGTAGGTGGCTTCCTTCTTTGTCCTGCAAGTAGAGCAATACCTTTCTCGGCCCGGACCACATTAGTTTGCTCATGAAGTTCAAACTCAGAAAATAATTCGTCTAACCTAAGCTTCGAAAGGTCCTTAGAGACCTTGTAGACATCGACCATGGATGCCCACAAGGTAGTTCTAGGAAAAGCATTTAAAGCGTACCTTATAAGGTCCCGGTTCTCTATGGCTTGCCTGATCGAATGAAGACCGTTGACGATATCTTGGATCCGCGCATGTAGTTGGGTGGCGGTCTCATGATCCTGCATCTTTAGATTGTACAGTTTATTTAAAAGTAAATCTCTTTTACATACCTTAGCATCGGCCGTCCCTTCGTGTAAATCAATCAATTTGTTCCAGAGGTCTTTGGCGCTAATGAATGGTCCGATGCGGTTGAGTTCCTCCTTGGACATGCCACATTGCAATATTTGGGTTGCTCTTGCATCGGCTTCGATTTGCCTCTTGGTTGCATTTGTCCACTTGTTGAAATCCAAGGCCTCTCCTTGATCATTGGTGGGTAGAGCAAAGCCGGTTTGGATTATTATCCAAGTCTCGACTTGTGTTTTTAGAAAACACTCCATCCAACCTTTCCAATAACGGAAATCATTTCCGTTAAAGAACGGAGGTCGGGTGGTGCTATACCCCTCAATGTGAGCCATTAAATATCTTGCAAAATACGAATAAAAACCAAAGAGAATTCCAAGACTTGGTCTTGGATTAATAGTGTGGGAAATAATAGGAAATAAACAGAAATAAATAAGGAGAATAAAAAAACTAACAAAAACTCGAAACTTACGACCTTCGATGTCCCCGAAAGGGTACTAAACGTTGGATTTTGGGGCTGGAAACAGCTTGTTACGAGGGTAAACCCTCGTAAGAAATGTAGATCTTTCTGAGAGCTTCGATTTGGTAGGTAGATCGTTATGTGAGTCCACTTGTGCGAAAAGTTATAGCCATTTTACTATCGGCTACCCCAAGAGAGAAAACTTGCAAACACACAACCAAAAGAAACGTACCAAGACTTCATCTTGGATTAGTAGTGCGGGAGGAAAAAGACCAAAAAAAATACGAATCGAAAAATACGAACAGAAAACCAAAACGTGCTAGATTGGTGGTTTCACCAAATCTTAGCGCCCCCGCTCTGATACCAATTGTTGGATCGAGAAGCGTCGCTAGAGGGGGGGTGAATAGCGATCGTAAATCTTTTCTTTTTCGTTCGTTCGATACGCAAAGTAAGCACAGCGGAAAATAAATGAACACGTTTATTTTACTTGGTTCACAACCCAGCGGTTGCTACTCCAAGGCCCTATCGGTCCTAGACCGCGTACGGAGGGCAAAGCACTATAACGTCTCCTCCTCGTTGGAGGTAGGAGACAACGATCACAAAACCGAATATACGAGGATGAGGCAACAAGCCTACCTCACCTCGTTATGAAGAAAAACAAAGAATACAATATCAAAAATATTACTTGATTCTGCTGCCGACGAAGAAGATCGAAACTTGACGTCGCGTCGGCGTTATGATGATGTTGGAGCGTTGGCGTTGTAGGAGCACTTGATGAATAAACTTGATGTGATTTGGAGATGGAATCCTCCCCTCCTTTTATAGACTTTGGCCTCTGAATTTGTCTCCTCTTATTTCGGAACGGATCATGAAGTTGTCCAAATTTTATCGCGAAGTGGCCGCGTCAAACGTTATCCATTTTGACCTAGCGCAAAAGCTGAATCGTCGCCATCAGTCGACTGATGCCTCCCATCAGTCGACTGATGGGCATCAGTCGACTGTTCCATGTCCAGCAGTCGACTGCCAGCTTGGCCACTTCCCTGCAATAAGAGGTTAGCTCGGAAAATGATAAATACGACGGTTTCTAACCGTCCGATCTCGACCTAGACCTTCCACAGGAAGTCTTAGTCGAATCGCCGCCTACGATCGTCCCCGTAAAGAGGACACGACCTTACAATCTCTCACTCACACGAGCTTACCTCGATAGTAGCTCTCGCTTCCGGCCTTCCACTCGATTCCTTCGGCTCCCTCCGAAGTCACTCGAGTGTCGCCCGACCACCGCGGCTTCCTCCGGGTGTCGCTAGCCTTCAGCTCCAGCTTTAACACTTTTCTGCACACTTGATTTAGCTCGTGAGATAACAATGTAGACTTAACTTTGTGTCTTTGCCATAATCAAAACACAGGTTCGATTATCTAGTGCCCCTGCACCAACATAATGTGCCTTGGCGGTATAGATCAACTTAGCATTACATAGCCGATGGAAGCACCTAAAGGCTAGTGTATGGATGAACAAGTCATGGATGACTTGAAGAGATCCAATAGGCATGAGGTTGACGGAGATGGCTAGAAGGCTTATGTCTCGGCTAAGGGTGGTCTAGCAAGTATGGGGGCACCATACTTGGGTTAAAACCTCATGTTTGAGGTGTATCAGTCGACTGGGACAATGGTCAGTCGACTGATGGGAGTTAACTAAAATTTGACTACGGGAAGATGGACTAGCAGTCGACTGCTAGCTTTAGGCAATCGACTGATGGCTTGAGCAGTCGACTACTATGGAGATCATTCGACTGATGGTCAAGAACTCGGGCACAGTGAGTTCTCCAATCGAGTGATCAGCCCGAACACTCGATTGATTGAGCCATCAGTCGACTGATGGTCCATCCATTGGAACTTACCCAACGTGGCACATGTCGTTGTCTCACAATGGCTATAGGTGCAATCAACTGATGGTCTAGATCAGTCGACTGCTAAGCAAAATCCAGCCCGAATGTAGGTTATAAAGGCAGCTCGGAAGGAGGGATTTTGGCATGATTTTCTTTGGCGTTTTGTTAGTGTAAATCAGGGTCTTCAAGGCTAGTCTAAGGCGATTAACAAGCAAGCATTCCAAAGCAATTGTTGTAAAATTTTCTTTACTTTGTTTTGTGTATTCATCTCATATTTGCTTGTATTTGTTTCTTATTGTTGTAAGACTATTTGTACGAGGTTTCTCCACCTCCGAATTGTTCCGAGAATGAGTTATTTGTCATAGTGGTGTGTGGTTGCGTCACTAGGCTCTTATGAACCCAATTTGTGGAGTAGGAATCATTCGGTTCCGAATCATGTTACATCTTGTATTGTGATTGTGCTTGTATTTATTTTCATTGTATATTTTGTATTTCCGCTACATATTAAAGTTTTGTAGCGAGCATGATCGAACGATAATTCATCGACAAGCGACGACGCTATTCACCCCCCCCCCCTCTAGCGGTCACAAAGGTTCCTACAATACCTAATTAAGTCCCTATTCTCTATTTGGTGTCCTATCAAGTGTAATCCATTTAATATATCTTTAATCCTGGTATGAAGTTGACTGGCGTTTTCTTTTTCGTTTATTTTATAATTAAATAATTTATTTAATAACATGTCCCGTTTGACTATCCTTTGTGTCATTTGTACCCTCATGCAGTTTAATTAATTTTTCCCATAATTCCTTAGAATTTTTGAATGGACTTACCCTATTAGGCTCTTCTTTGGTAAGTCCGCATTTCAAGGTGTTAAGTGTCTTGTAATCGACTTGAGCTCTCTTTCTAATATCCGAGGTCCATTTCTCCGGTTCTAACAACTCACCCGAGTCATCTACCGGAGTTGTCAACCCTTTCCTAATTGAGAACCTGACCTCTACGTGTTGTATCCCTCTAAGTGTGATATTATTAAGGAAATGTTCTCTAAATATAGAAAAATAAATTAAATAACTCTAATGTACAGAAAATTAAATTAAATTAAATTAATTTAATGTGTATAAAATTAGATAAAATAAATCTACTGTGTAGAAAATTAAATTAAATAAATTTAATATGCAAAAAATTAAATTTAATGCAGAAAATGATTATTAAATTGCAGAAAATTATTTTTATTGTAAAAAATGATTTTAAAATTAATTTGAATATGCAAAAATATTTTAATTGATTTAAATAGAAAATTATTTTTAATTAATTTAAATATGCACAAATATTTTAATTAATATAATACGCAGAGAACAATTTTTAATTAATTTAAATATGCAAAAAATAGTTTAATTGATTTAAATATGTAGAAAATGATTTTTAATTAATTTAAATATGCAGAAAATATTTTAATTGATTTAAATATGCAGAAAACGATTTTTAATAAATTAAAATATGCATAAAATTTTTTAATCGATTTAAATATTCAAAAAATGATTTTTAATTAATTTAAATATGAAAAAATATTTTAATTGTTTTAAATATGCAGAAAATGACTTTTAATTAATTTAAATATGCAAAAATATTTTAATTGATTTAAATATGCAAAAAATATTTTAATTGATTTAAATATGCAGAAAAACGTTTTATAATTTATTTAAATATGTAGAAAATATTTTAATTGCTTTAAATATGCAAAAAATAATTTTTAATTAATTTAAATATGTAGAAAATATTTTAATTGATTTAAATATGCAGAAAATTATATTAATTAATTTAAATATGCAAAAAATTATATTAATATGTAGAAAATGATATTAATGTAGTAAAAATTATTCTAAAGAAATATAAATTAATCTATCGCAATAAGAATTAATCTAAAGTAATTAAAATTAATCTAAAATATTAAAATTATTCTAAAGCAAAAAGAATTAATCTAAAGCAATAAAAATTAATTTAAAGTAATAAAAATTAATTTAAAGTAATAAAAATTAATCTAAATTAATTTAAAGCTCGGTGGTTTCACCAACTCAGAGCGCCCCTGCTCTGGTACCAATTGTAGGATCGAGTAAACCGAGAGAGAGGGGTGAATCTCGGTGTTTAATAATTTTAATTAATTTTCTAATACGAGTACGCAGCAGAAATTAAATACAGTTACAGACACAGACAATTTACTTGGTTCACAACCCTAACTGGGTTGCTACTCCAAGGTCGTAGCTCTCCCGAGAGCTACCTCGTTGGGCAATCACTATAATACCCTCTGATTCGAGAACTCTCGACATCGGAGGGAGTTCGCTTTTTACAAATATAAGAGAAGAGTAACAAGCTACCCTCTCTTGAAATTAAATATACAAGCGAAATAAAAAGAGATTAATGACTACTTTATACCGACACAATATGTAGTATAGGATGCACCACGAGGTGTCGGAAAAGAGTCCTTTTGAATGGTTGAAGCTCTTGTGATCATGAGGAAATTTTGACAGCACTTCGACGTTGATTGAATTTCTTAATTGGATTTGGTCGAGCACAACTTTTATAAACTTTTTCCAGTCGACTGGAATGCCTTCTAATCCACTCCACATCAGTCCATCGATATAGAATTCATGGTCTTCCAGTCAACTGAAACTTCTCCAGTCGACTCCATGTCACTCGACTCCGCATTGAAAAATTTCCCTCTTCAGTCGACTGAATCCCTTTCCATCTGCATCGCATGATATCCGATCGATCACCAGCTAATCCTGCCAAATAGGTATCCAGTCGACTGATACATATTCAGTTGACTATACTTCAGTCGACTCGAATCCATTCAGTCGACTGAATCCTGCAAAACAGAATTAGCACGAAATAGATAATATGAAATGCGGTAGCAGTAGTAATACTACTCAATCTCGACTACTAAGTCCCACACGAATGTTTCGTCGGATCGATGCCTAACTTTGTCCCCCTACAGAGGACTCGGCCTCACCTCTTCACTCGAGGCTTATTTGCCGACTACCTGTCGGACTTACTACTCTTGACATCCGATCTGACCCATCAGGGCTTCCACCAGCTGTCCGGTCTACCTGACCCAGTTGGACTTTTTGCCGATTGTCCGGTCTCCTAACCCAACAGATCTTCATGCCAAATGTCCGTTCCACGCAACCCATCTGGACTTCATGCCTGGTGTCTGGTTCTCCTGATCTGTCAAGATACATGTCTAGTATTCGGTCAACACGACCAACTAGGACTTCTTGTTAAGTATGTACACTTAACACTGATATTAGAACACAAGTGAATCCTAACATTTAACTGTGGTTCATACATCAAAACTAAGGAGTGATGCTCACTGCATCAACAGGCTCCACAGTCTTTAGCATGTTGAGTAGTACCATAGATGAACCTTCTTGCATCTCAGAGGTGAAGAGGAGCTTGGAGACTTCGAACCTTTCGGGTCTCACTTGCTCATCAAACAACTCATAAAGATGAAAAACTATGGTATGAGCATCCATATGCTCATGTTGCTTCCGTAGCTCGGGTACCATCACGCCTAGCATGATGCAACTCACTAGTTCAGAATCCCATTCATGAGAAATACAAATCGAGCATATATGAGAAAATGATTTTAAAATGCATCAACATACATTTACAAATCCCATTCATTTTTCAAAATTAAAACCCTCAAAATCAATTCGGGAAATCGTAGGTTCATCTCTGAATGGGTTGATTTCCAACATAGATAAGAACAACCTTGGAGAGAGTCCAACAAGTCATTCTTAGCTATGATGGTAGGTATCAAGTATACCAATTGCATATCACATATATGCAGCTATCACAATGTGTTATTAACTAATTGAATGTTCACACATACATCGGGTTGTTAACTCATTAACAAGTATGCATCATATGCATAGAACCCAATTCACCTCCCTTCACATCGACCTTGGAGAGAGTCCAGCAAACTGATGATCTATGTTAAAGCCGACCCATTAATCACGATTTAATATGGTTAGAGCGCATTCAACCAATTAGCCAGGCATGGAGAGAGTCCAACAACCCAAACTAACGATTGAACTTTGACTCTTACCATATTAGTAATAAACTATTCCAATTATTTGAACATGTTCAGGTTCGAGCCGGGCTTGGAGAGAGTCCAACAACCCAAACAAGAAATGAAACTCTGATTCTAACCATATTAATGGAAGGTGTAGACTTTAATATTGTATAAGGGATTTTGTGGTCTCATCATTCTTTTTATGCAAATAACTATTATCTACATGGCATGACACACATGGCATACATAAGTGCATCTAATACATCTACATGTCACGACATGCATGGCATAATGATATGCATCTTAATGCAATTACATGACATACAATTATGGCATGTCCAAAAATTTCCTTATTTGTCATAACTATTTCGGAAATAAAATATGTTTTAGATTTGATTTCTCAAATCAAATCATAATTAAATTAGAAAACAAATTTCTAAATCTAATCACATATTTTATTTATGGAAAGTATTAATTAAGGAAAGTCAAATCTAATTTAGGAAGCAAATTTCCTAAATTATAATTTCCTAATAAAATTAGGAAACTTCCATTTTGAATTTCTTTGCAATTTAAAATTTTCATAAATACTTCTAAACTTTCCAAAAGTATAATATTTCCATAAATACAATTATGACTATCGTAAAATAATTTTACGATTATGTCGAAACACAATTTGGCTCTGATACCACTGTTGGGTTTCCCCAACACCGACGTGGTGTGTGTTCGAACATGTTTCATAAACATGCACACAACGGAAGCAAAAAGAAGCAATAAACTAATTTTATTACAACACACATACCACACGCATGGAGGATACGACAAGTATAGACATAATCGCTAATTTAAATTTTGCAATAAAAGGAAATTTATTCTAGTTATACCTGATGTATTACGTGTAGCGGGAATGACATGAACCGTAGCAACCCTTGCTAGAATCGCCTCTATCCGTATCCATGCCGAGTATCTTCGGGATAGCTTCACAAAGTCATGAGCCCCATCTTTACAAGAGTTACTAGCCTCGTGTTGAAGACATTGTGATCCAAGAGATGATCAAAATTCGGATCTAAAAATGAGCTCCACGAACTCGCTTCTCGGAAGCAATTTTTGTGAACCAATTGACGAAACCTTGGTCCTCCACCTATGAGGATTGTCGGAGATCCATTCCCCGGAAAGTAGGTCACTATTGGAGCGCAAAACGCCAACCAAACAACATCTCTACGAAGAGAGAAACAAGCTGTCCAAAACTGGACAGCTTGTGTTGGTGGAGAAGATGACCGGCCAATCATTGCCCGGTTGCTCCTTGGAACCCGACAGCCAAGGGAGGATGGTCAGAGGAGTCACCAGTGGCTGGTGGGTGGTCGGCGGCGAGGAGGAGGAACTGTTGCAGCAAGGTTGGGCGGAAGCAACCTTTGGGCGGCAAGGAGACCCTCCTTTGGTTGGGCGGCAAGAAGAGGAAGAGGAGAAGAGAAGTGGGCGGCAACTCTTAGGGCTTCACTAGGGTTTCCAAAAACCCTTAAGCCGTATTTTATAGAGCGCATATTTCTTGACCATCAAGAAACCTTCTTCTAGTGGTTATTGGTTCATAACCAAAACCCGTTAACATGTTCCAATAACTTAAGTTAAAATAAACCAAACCACGTTGGTCTATTTTAAGTTAAAACGAACCGAACCAACTTTGGTTCATTCGTTTAAAACAAACCAAACCCCTTTGATTTATTTTCCACCATTGGATTAGAACCAAACCAATTTGGTTCATCCATCATGTCTTCAAAAGACAAGACCCATCTATGCTTCCGATGCGACTGAAACCATTTCATGCTCGCTTTATGTTTGGTCCAACCAAACCAAGTCTCTCTTGTTCTGAGAATCTCATTCTCAAGCTCGTTTTAAATCCTTCAGATAACACTCATTTTGCGTGTGACCAAATAAGTTCCCAGTATATGTTGGTCGTCTATAATTAACCATTAATTATAGAACGATCATGAGTGGCACCTAGTAGTACATCATGATCTCCAATTAATTGAAAAATCAATGGTTGGCCCTAGAACATCTTCTGAAACCTTTTAGCATCCACAGTGAATCATTCCCCGCTCCCTTCACTCATCTTATACCCACTTGGTTTAGGACATGGTCTATAGTGTCAGTCCCCACTAGACTGACTATGTCACACCTAGCCCAAGTATCATTTCCTCGTCCTGCGGATTCTAGTTACTGTACATGTATCCAAGAGTACCTTACTCTAAACATGTAATGCTTTGGCCAAAGACTTTAGTAACAATCTGACGAGAGGCCAAGGGTATACATCTCCTCGCAAGGAGTGGTGAATCCTTTGTAGGTTATTCAAACACCTTCGAGCACTTCGACTTATACCCAACCATTCCGGGTCCACATCTCCTCGGAGATGTTTGCTTAGGATGTCAAAGCATAAGTCTACATGACCAAGATGACTTGAATACCGCAAGTCAAAGGAACGTCACACTTAAGTTGCAATAAGAACTTCATTGACATATCCATATATGCAGAGAACCATATGAAGTCTTACAGCTAGTCACTCCAATGATCTAGTTACCATAACTAGCATTCACGATTAACTCCGGACATCCCAATGTCTCCAACCAGTGAGAAACAACTGCTTGGATAAACTAAAAAGTATAACTCGTGCTAGTCTCAACAAAATTGATGGTGTCCAAATACATCAATTTGTCGACTAGGGATAATTCCAATACATCACAATTACATATGTAGAGATACTCACTAGTTGTGATCCAATCACAAATTCTCTCATGTTGTGAATCGTATTGTGGACATTCAGTAAATGAGTTCAAGATTCAATCAAATACATGAAAACATGTATACTCAAATAGTGAATCTTCATTTATCAAATAAATGATACAACCATAAGACGATTGCCTTAGGACATCTCTCATATATCACTAACACACACCACTACTCAAACTCCTTCTGGGCAACAAGTCGGAGGTGGAAAATCCTCGTACAAGCAATTACAAAACATAATACAAAAGTACAAGCAAAATACAAAGATAATATGAAATACAAGTAAAGAAAAAACTTCACAACACTTTGCTTTGATCACTTTTCTTGATGCTTGCTTTGGTTTGCTCTTGAGGGTCTAGAATGCAGCAGCAATTTTCTCCAAAATCTCACCAAAAATCGATGTGGAAATCCTCCCCAAGCTCCTCCTTTTATGCTTGTCTCGGGTTGATTCTGCGCCTAGCAGTCGACTGCGCCTGTAGCCGTTGTGAGACAATGGCTTGATCCACGCTGAAAAAGTTCCAACGGATAGCCCATCAGTCGATTGCAAAACCCCAACAATCGACTAATGCACTGTCAATCGAGCCCCTGGTCGAGCTGCCTCGCTTTTGTGGTTGTTTCCTCAACCATCAGTCGACTACCCTCCATGGTAGTCGACTGCCAAGCCATGCGACATAGTTGAACTCCAGTCGACTCCCATCAGTCGACTGGTACATTACCCTAGTCGACTGGTAAACCTTAACCATGAGGTTTAACCCAAGTATGATGCCCTCATACTTGCTAGACACCCTTAGCCTAGACCTAAGCCTTCTAGCCACCTCTACTAGCCTCGCGCCTATCGAATCCCTCCAAGTCATCCTTGACTTGTTCATCCTTGCGCAGATCCCTCCAAGTCATCCATGACTTATTCATCCATACGCTAGCCTCCAGGTGCTTCCTTCGGCTATTGTCATGCTCTTGGTGTCTACACTACCAAGGTCCATATGGACTTGCGCTTCCAAGACGACCGCTTGGCCTTACGCCGCCAAACCACCCCTTGGACTTCCTAAATGCCCAGTACCAATGACTTGGACTTTCACCGCCAAAGCTACACACTTGGACTTACATGGCCAAGGCTACATACTTGGACTTCCTATGCCAACTTCATGTTGGACTTTCCATGCCAAGGCTACACACTTGGACTTTCCATGCCAAGGCTACACACTTGGACTTCCCATGCCAACTCCATGTTTGACTTTCCAAATGCCAAGACTAAAGCTTGGACTTTCACCACCAAGGCTACACACTTGGACTTACGTGGTCAAGGCTACACACTTGGTCTTCCCATGATAATCACATGTCATATGTTTTGTCTAACATCAAAATATTGCTCGAGTCAAACTCGAGTCTGGTCAATCGTGACCTGGGCCGATTGCACAAATAATCTCTCCTATTTTGATGTTTGACAAAAACCACAAACACCTTTAAGTTAGGTGACCTAACTCAAATCTACCAATTTCCCCCAATTGGCAATTCTCACATCTTGTGAGTATTCCAACTAACCCTAATAGGTACATTCTCCCCCTTTTTGACATACATCAAAAAGGGCATCAAAAAGGCTCTCCCCAAGGGTGTCAATGTCTCATATCCTAATGAGATCTTACAATCTCCCTCTTGGTCCAAAAACACATCTAGGATGCCTTCACTCTTCCTAGTGATAAGTCTCATATCACTTAAGAGAGGCAATCTCCCAATTCTCCTCCCATGAGGAGAAATACATTCATCATTCCAAGATGGATAACCTCCCCCTAAAAGCTTGTTTCCCCTTAACCATTGCACCAACAATATCCTTGGAGAGTCCCTCAGCCAATAGGAACATTAAACAATCGAAATTAAGGGAAAAGATTCAATATAGAACATTCACCTCCCTTAAAATTCGATACACACCCTAAACAATTCTCCTAATCCATATCCAATGGATTTTCACCCTTCCAATGCTCTCCAAAGCATATCCTAGGATTAGGAGCAGTTAGGGAACTAAAAAATAGTTGAACATGGGCTAAACAAATCTTGTTTACTCGAAATCACGGTCGTGCCCTTGACTCGGATCATTGCCATCCATGGCGGTCGATTCTACACTATATGCAAAAATCAGACTTCAGAAATGAATTTTGAAAATTCATAAGTAAAAATACGTATTTTAAAAAATCTTGAAAATTCATACGTACATTACTTATAACAAACATTATGAGTGAAAAATAATTAGAAAATAAAATACCCATAAAATAGTGAGATTGACACAAGGTTCAAAACCATTAAAATTTTCAATGTTTGACCCTACTTTGTATCACCTCCTTCAATGGTAATTGCTATCAAAAGATAGACTTCAACAAGGTTTTTCAAAATGGTTTTGAAATGATTTTAAAAATCTTAATTACTTTTCCTAACATCTCACTTGTATTTAAGTGTATCAAACATATACAAGTCAAGTGTTCTTGTGAGATGTGGGTTTTGGTTATTTAGAGTTTCATGCATATGCTAGACAACTCTATTTGATTCTCTTATACATGGGGCTTCAAATCATGTCATTGTTCTTAACTCAATTTTATTTAATGCATGAATAATTATTATGGCATAAATGATAACATAAATAAGTATGTGCCAATAATCATGATGTCATGGCATATGATTCTAACTTAAGCATAACATGACATTCCTAAGCATAAATCATGACATTTTTATAATTAACAATAAATATGATGTCATGACATGGCAAGGCAAATAAAGCATGACAAGTATAAAATACTAAGGTATAAAATACCTTATTGTTAAGCCCAAATTTCCATTATTAGAATTAAATCCATTTTGCCTTGCTAAACACTTATCCCCAAGTGTGCTAAAAACCCAAAATGGCACACCAAGACTTCTAAGACCTAATTGTGCCAATTTAATCAATTTTCAACTTCTCAAAGAACATTGGCACATCCTAAAGTGTCAACTCTACCATTGTTTTGTTAACTACCCATCCACTTAGGGTTGACACACCCTAACCCATCTAGTGTGAATCGATCACACTCCTAGGAACCTAATACCTATTGGAGTTCCTTGTGTTAACAAAGTATTCACTAGTGATAGCTTCCCTAGATACCTTCCTAAACTTTTTGGATTTGAACCCTTAGTCATTTGGGTCTTGTCAAAGTTAACCTTAGGGATTGCCTCCCTAGTAACCTTCTTAGTGGCCTTCCTAGGTTTTATAGAACCCTTGGCCATTAGACACACATGATTGTTAGCCTTAGGGATGACCTCCCTAGTAATCTTGGCTTTCCTAGACCTAGATATAGTTCCATAATCAAATGGAACATTGTGGTAGGTCTCCTTGGGGTTAGGTTTGTGACCCAAACCTTTCTTCCCCCTTGTTGGTTCTTGCCCCCTAGAACCAAAATTTTGAACATTAGACTCCTTTAATGAATTTGTCATTTTTGCTAGAGTCTTTTCCAATTTTTCAAGCCTTGACCTCAAGGCTTGGTTTTCCAATTTTTATTTTTCATTAATTTTTTGGGAGAGGCTCTTCTTCTTAGGCATGTGCCTACCCTTCTTAGGGTTAATACCTAAATTTTCTTCTATCCTCCTAATACTCTCCCTAGGTAAAAAGGGTCTAGAGTTATTAGTTCTAGATTTGTCCTTAGGTAAATTAACATTCTAAGCACCTAAACAATAAAATCTATTATTTCTACTAGCATGCTTTTCATGAGCAATAGCTAGAGTACTAAAATAATTTCTAGCATACTTTTTAACCTTAGAACTAGAAGGTGCATTAAAATATACCTTAGGGTTTGCTTTGGAAGCTCCCCTTACTTTTGTAGCTCCTTCTTGCCCCTTCTTCCTCCCCTTTGGGTATTGGCTTCGGTAGTGTCCCCGTTGATTGCACTTGAAGCATACAATGTGCTCTTTTCTTTTCCTAGCAAGGACTCTGGCATCCTTTGATTTTTCTTGAACTTTTGGCGCCAACACTTTCTTCTTAGCCAATTTTTGGCATTTGCTCTTGTAATGCCCAGCTTCCCTACGCTCAAAGCAAATTATGTGATCTTTTTTTTTTATTAATTGCATTTGAGTTACCTAGAGTGATGGTAGGCGTCGGAGTTGATTCTTCATCCTTCCTGGAGGTTGAAGCTTCTTCTTGCTCTTCCTCTTTCTCCGGTGATCTATTCTCCGATCTGGATGTTGAGCATCTCACAACATCCGAGTCCTCACTTCTAGACGTGGGGGTTTCCTCTAATTCTTCCACATTCTCAGATGTTGATGGACATTCTTCCTTGGGCTCGTTCCCCGATTAAGCTGGTTCAGGATTTTCGTGGAATTTTACCAACTTATTCCATAATTCCTTAGCATCCCGATATTCACCTAGCTTGGACAAAATATCATAAGGTATTAATTTTATTAACATTTTCGTTACTTTAATGGTTGTCTTGAATTATTGTCATTGCTCCTCGGTCCATTTTGATTTTTTGATTAGCTTATTGTCTTCATCCCTAGGTACTTCGAAACCATCTTCAATTGTTAGCATCATATCAAAATAGATTTCGAAATATACCTCCATTCTTTTCTTCTACCAAGAAAAGTCTCTTTTGAATTTCGGTGGACGAATATTGATATCGGCCATTTGGTTGTTTATCGGGGCGATGAGTCTGACGGTAAGCTCCTCGCTCTGATACCACTTGTTGTAAGATCGTGGCCCAACTAGAAGGGGGGTTGAATAGCCTTGATCGTGCTCGATGGAATTCGATCGTGCTTAGTCATCTACAATATCGTTAGCATGCACAGTGGAATAATAATAAAATAAAATAAAGATACAACACACACAAGAGACAATCGATATACGTGGTTCGGAACCTTAGGATTCCTACTCCATTGGGTGAGCTCAACGAGCTCGAGTGATGCATACACCACTACTCAAACTCCTCCTCGACAACAAGTCTGAGGTGGAGAAACCTCATACAAGAAATTACAAAACGTAATACAAAAGTACAAGCAAACTACAAAGACAATATGAAATACAAGTAAAGAAAAAACTGTTGGTGCAATCGGCCCAGCAGTACCTTGATGGTATTTTGATGATAGACAAAACTTATGACATGGGATTGTCATGGGAAAGTCCAACATGGGTTGGCATGGAAAATCCAAGCATGGAGCTTGGTGTGGAAGTCCAAGGGGGAAGCCTTGGCATGGGAAAGTCCAAAGCATTGCGAAGCCGTGCGCTTGGTGCTTGGTGAGAAATGCATTGCGAAGCCGTGCGCTTGGTGCATTTGGGAAGACTTGAGAACTTGGCAAGTTCACTAGGTTCGGGTCCTTGAGTCGGTGAAGGATGGCATTGCGAAGCCGTGCACTTGGTGCATCCGAGGGACCGCCGGATGGGGAGCGAATGGAGTGAGCCCAAAGGGAAGCATACTTCTAGGGCATGAGACGCGAAGGATGGCATTGCGAAGTCGTGCGCTTGGCGCATCCGAGGGACGTAGGCCGAGGGAAGAGAGCTTTGGTGGGGAACTCCATGAGGGATAAGGTGGACTTGGCCAAGTGGCTAAGACTGAGTGTCAGTGGCTCAAACTTGATGTTTGAGGGTTTACCCGACGGTCGGATGCTCAAACAACTTGGTGTTTGAGGTTTTTCCCGACATCATTCGACTGGCATAGGTGCCGGTTTGACTGATCCAAGTCGACTAGAGTTCGACTGGTGTAAGGCTAGGGTTTTGTGCTTAGCGATGCGATCGCCATGGGGATCGAAAGTGACCGGCAGATGCGACCGCCGAGGATGGCAATGATCGATGGGAGTGTCGCGAGCATTGACGCCCGTGAGCCGATCGGGCACGCCTTTAGGTCACCGATCGGGATGGGCATCATCAGTCGACTGGTAGGTGATCCGTTGGAACTTGTCCGACGTTGATCTGGCCGTTGTGAGACAACGGCTACAAGGGCAGTCAACTGGGGCCTTTTGGCAGTCGATTGCTGGGCGCGAAAACAGCTCGATGCATGTTATAAAAGGAGCTCGAGATGGAGGTTTTTGCCATGGTTTTTGTGGAGCTATTGGAGGGGAATTGCTGCTGCATTTCAGTCCTTCAAGAGCCAATCAAAGCAAGCAACAAGCAAAGCAATCAAAGCAATCGGTGAAAGTTTTCTTGTGTATTGTATTTGTGTATTTGCTTGTATTTCTATATTACATTGTAATTGCTTATGAGAGGTTTCTCCACCTCCGACGTGTTGTCGAGAAGGAGTGTTATAGTTAGTGTCGTGCGCATAACTAGAGCTCGGTGAGCTCGCCCGTGGAGTAGGAACCATTCGGTTCCGAACCACGTATATCTTGTGTTGTGTGATTGTGTATTATTAGCTTCATTATTATTGTTATTCCGCTGCGCTAACGACAATCATAGACAAGCAACGCAAGAAGAACGAACGAATTACGACATCCAACGAACGAGGGCTATTCACCCCCCTCTAGCCGGCCGTAATCGATCCCCTACAAGTGGTATCAGAGCCAAGGTCGCTCTTCAAGGACTAACTGCCGCGAGAGCACTACAAAATGGCCGACTTCATCCATCCACCGAAATTCGATGGAGAATTTTCTTGGTGGAGGAAACGGATGGAGGTATATCTAGAAACCGATTTTGATTTTATGATTATTATAGAAAACGGTTTTGAAATGCCTAGGGACAAGTACTATAAGCCAATTGAGAAGTCAAAATGGACCCAAGACCAAATCAAAGACTTCAAGACAAATCTTGAGGTAATAAAATTACTTAGTGATTTATTACCTAACACTATTTGGTCTAGATTGGGTGACTATAGGGATGCGAAGGAATTAAGGGAGAAAATAATGAAATTCCAAGAAAATTCCCAATCGGCACAAGTAGAGGAAGATGCCGTGGAAGAAATCCCATCCACATTTGAAGATGTTGATGATTTGGTGGAGACTTCTACCTTTAGCATTGAGGGGGAGGAAAGAATCTCAACTCCGGAGCCAAGCCAAAATGAAGCATCCACCTCCGGAAGAAGTGAAGAGGACTCCACCACCTCCCTAGGTAACTCAAGTGTTGTAATTTTAAATAAAAATCACATAATATGCTTTGAGTGTAGGGAGAAAGGGCATTACAAGAGCAAATGCCCTAAATTGGCTAAGAAGAAGGCATCGACACCAAAAGTCAACCCAAAGTCAAACGATGCCGGTGTTCCCAAAATCAAGAGCAAAGAGCACATTGTGTGCTTCAAATGCAATCAAAAGGGACACTACCGAAGCCAATGCCCTAGGGGGAGGAAGAAAGGGCAAGAATGTGCAACTCATGTAGGGGGAGCTCCTAAAGCTAACCCTAAGGTACATTTAGTTAATGCACCTTTAATTCCTAAAGTCAAAAAGCATGCTAAAAATTATTTTAGTTCTCTTGCTATTATCAATGAAAAGCATGCTAAGAGAAATAATAAGGTGTATTGTCTAGGTGCCAAGCATGTTCATATAACTAAGGACAAACCTAGGACTCAAAACACTAGATCTATCCTACCTAGGAAATCAATTAGAAGAATTGAAGAGAATTTGGGTATTAATCCCAAGAAATCTAGGCATATGCCTAAGAAGAAAACCAACTCCCAAAAACCAAATGAAAATTCAAATTTGAGGAAATTGGAGTTAGAAAACCAAGTCTTGAGATCAAGACTTGAGAGAATGGAGAAAACCCTTAGAATCATAGAAAACTCAATTCTAGGGTCAAATACCCAAAAGTCAAGACCTAAGGTTCACAAACGGTCTAAGGGCAAGGAGGGTTTGGGTCACAAACCTATGTCCTACCATAATGTTCCATTTAATTATGGAACCACATCTAGGTCTAGGAAAACCAAGGCTAATAGGGAAGTCATCCCTAAGTCTAGCCATGGTATGTGTTTAGTGGCTAACACCTCAAGGAAATCAAATGTAGCCACTAAGAAGGTCAATGGAGGGGTCACCTCTAGAGTTGACCTAGGAAAGACCCAAAAGACTATGGCTTCAAAGCCTAAAAGGGTCATTAGGAAGGTATCTAGGGAAGTTATCCCTTGGGAATACCTTGTTAACCTAAGGAGCTCCAATAGATATTGGGTTCCTAAAAGCGTGATTGATTCATGCTAGATGGGTTAGGGTGTGTCAACCCTAAATGGATGGGTAGTTAACCTAACCATAGTAGAGTTGACACATTAGGATGTGCCAATGTGTTTGAGAAGTCTAAAAATGATTAAATTGGCACAATTAGGTCTTAGAGGTATTGGTGTGCCATTTTGGGTTTTTGGCACACTAGGGAAATGAATGGAATTAAGGCAAAATGAATTTAATTCCTAGAAGTGGCAAATTAATTTTAACACTTAGGTATTTTATACCTTAGTATATTTTTCTTGCCATGCTTTACTTGCCTTGCCATGTCATGACTTTATTTTCATTTTCATCTATAAAAATGTCATGATCATGTTTAGATTTATGTTTAGATGTCATGTATGCTTAAGTTTCATTCACATGCCATGACATCATGATATTGGCATATGTTTTTATCTATATCATATCTATGCCATAATCATATCATGCATGAATTAAAATGGAGTTAAGGACTATGGCATAATTTGAAAGGAATCAAATAATGTTGCCTAGAAATATGCATGAAAACATAAACAAAACAAAACCCACATCTCACAAAAATTTGACTTGTATGTGTTTTACACATCTAGATATTGGTGAGATGTTTAGGAAAAAGAAAATATAGGTTTGAAAAACATTTTGAAAACATTTTGAAAAATCTTGGTGAAGCCTATCTTTTGATAGCTATCACCATTGAATGGGATGATACAAAGAGGGCTCTTTATTGAAGCTTTTCTAAACTTTTGAACTTTGTATCAATCTCCTAATTTAGTGGGTAAAATAAATTTTCAATATTTTTCACCCATAGTGTTTAGGATAAGTATTATACGTATGCATTTTCAAGATTTTTAAAATTACGTATATTTACTTATGGATTTTGAAAATCCAATTTTCTGAAACTGAAAACTGCAGAATGCAGTTATCGATCATCTGTAATGGCAATGATCGATGGTAAGTCCAATGATCGGTATCGACGTGAGTCGAGCACAGCCGATTTCGGGTAAACTTGATAGTTAGGCCCATGTTTAGCCATGTTTTGGTCCCCTAACCACTCCTAACCCTGGGATATGTTTGGGAGAGCATTAGAGAGGGTGGAAATCCATTGGACATGGATTAGGAGAAGGGTTTTAGGGAGAGTATCAACTTTAAGGTGGAAGAGAGTTCATTGTTGAACTTTGCCTTAATTTTGATTTGGTTAATGTTCCTATTGGCTTAGGGACTCTCCAAGGACATTGTTGGTGCAATGGTCAAGGGGGAGCAAGCCTCTAGGGGGAGGTATCCATCATGGGAAGATGGATGTGTATTTCCTCATGGGAGGAAAATTGGGTTGCCTCTCTTTAAGTGATATGGGATCACTAGAAAGATTGTAGGCATGTGTTCCTCCAAGGGAGAGATTGTAAGATCTCATTGGGATATGAGACATTCATACCCTTGGGGAGGACCTTTTTGATGTAATGTCAAAAAGGGGGAGAAGTTACCAAGTTACCAATTAGGGTTCGTTGGAATTCTCATTGGGATATGAGAATTGCCAATATGGGAGAATTGGTAGACTTGAGATGGTAGTTTTGTCAATCATCAAAAAGGGGGAGATTGTTGGTGCAATCGGCCCAGCAGTACCTTGATGGTATTTTGATGATAGACAAAACTCATGACATGGGATTGTCATGGGAAAGTCCAACATGGGTTGGCATGGAAAATCCAAGCATGGATCTTGGTGTGGAAGTCCAAGGGGGAAGCCTTGGCATGGGAAAGTCCAAAGCATTGCGAAGTCATGCGCTTGGTGCTTGGCATGGGAAATCCAAAGCATTGCGAAGCCGTGCGCTTGGTGCTTGGTGAGAAATGCATTGCGAAGCCGTGCGCTTGGTGCATTTGGGAAGTCTTGAGAACTTGGCAAGTTCACTAGGCTCGGGTCCTTGAGTCGGTGAAGGATGGCATTGCGAAGCCGTGCGCTTGGTGCATCCGAGGGACCGCCGGACGGGGAGCGAATGGAGTGAGCCCAAAGGGAAGCATACTTCTAGGGCATGAGACGTGAAGGATGGCGTTGCAAAGTCGTGCGCTTGGCGCATCCGAGGGACATAGGCCGAGGGAAGAGACCTTTGGTGGGGAACTCCATGAGGGATAAGGTGGACTTGTCCAAGTGGCTAAGACTTAGTGTCGGAGGCTCAAACTTGATGTTTGAGGGTTTACCCGACGGTCGGATGCTCAAACAACTTGGTGTTTGAGGTTTTGCCCGACATCAGTCGACTGGCATAGGTGCCGGTTCGACTGATCCAAGTTGACTAGAGTTCGACTGGTGTAAGGCTAGGGTTTTGTGCTTGGCAGTCGAGTGCCATGGACTGGCAGTCGACTGTCGAGGGATGGCAGTCGACTGATGGGAGTGTCGCGAGCACGACGCTCCGTGTGATCGGCGATCGATCTTTGGGTCACCGATCGTGATGGGCATCATCGGTGGAACTTGTCCGACGTGGATCTCGGCTGTGTGAGACAACGGCTCTGACAGTCTGAGGGCCTTTTGGTAGTCATTCTTTGGGCGAAAATAGCTTGATGCAGGTTATAAAAGGAGCTCGAGATGGAGGTTTTTGCCATGGTTTTTGTGGAGCTTTGGAGGGGAATTGCTGCTGCATTCCAGTCCTTCAAGAGCCAATCAAAGCAAGCAACAAGCAAAGCAATCAAAGCAATCGGTGAAAGTTTTCTTGTGTATTGTATTTGTGTATTTGCTTGTATTTCTATATTACATTGTAATTGCTTGTGAGAGGTTTCTCCACCTCCGACGTGTTGTCGAGAAGGAGTGTTATAGTTAGTGTCATGCGCATAACTAGAGCTCGGTGAGCTCGCCCGTGGAGTAGGAACCATTCGGTTCCGAACCACGTATATCTTGTGTTGTGTGATTGTGTATTGTTAGCTTCATTATTATTGTTATTCCGCTGCACTAACGACAATTGTAGACAAGCAACGCAAGAAGAACGAACGAATTACGACATCCAACGAACGAGGGCTATTCACCCCCCTCTAGCCGGCCGTAATCGATCCCCTACAAAAACTTTACAACACTTTACTTTGATCACTTGCTTGTTGATTGCTTTGGTTTGCTCTTGAAGGTCTAGAATGCAACAGGAATTACCCTCTAAAATCTCACCAAAAATGGCTATAGAAATCCTCCCCAAGCTCCTCCTTTTATGCTTCTCTCGGGTTGATTCCATGCCTAGCAGTCGACTGCTTCTGTAGCTGGTGTGAGATAACGACTTGATTCACGCTGGAAAATTTTCAACGGATAGCCCATCAGTTGACTGCAAAACCCCAACAGTCGACTGATGCACAGTCAGTCAAGCCCCTGGTTAAGCTGCTTCGCTTCTGTGGTCGTTTCCTCAACCATCAGTCGACTGCCCTCCATGGCAGTCGACTGCCAAGCCACGTGACGTAGTCGAACGCCAGTCGACTCCCATCAGTTGACTAATACATCATCCCAGTCGACTGGTAAACCTCAATCATGAGGTTTAACCCAAGTACGATGCCTTCATACTTGCTAGACACCCTTAGCCTAGACCTAAACCTTCTTGCCACCTCTACTAGCCTCACGCTATTGGATCCCTCCAAGTCATCCATGACTTGTTCATCCATGCATTAATCCCTCTATGTCATCCATACGCTAGTCTTCAGGTGCTTCCTTCGACTATTGTCATGCTCTTGGTGTCTACACTGCCAAGGTCCATATGGACATACGCTCCCAAGACTACCGCTTGACCTTACACCGCTAAACCATCCCTTGGACTTCCCAAATGGCAAGTACCCATGACTTGGACTTTCACTGCCAAGGATACACACTTGGACTTACATGGCCAAAGCAACATACTTGGACTACCCATGCCAACTCCATGTTGGACTTTCCATGCCAAGGCTACACACTTGGACTTTGTTAGTAATATATGAGAGGTGTCCTAAAGCAATCGCCTTATGTTTGAACCATTTATATGATAAATGAAGATTCACTATTTGAGTATACATGTTTTCATGTATTTTATTAGATCATAATCTCATTTATTGAATGTCTACGATACGATTCACAACATGAGAGAATTTGTGATTGGATCACAACTAGTGAGTATCTTTACATGTATAATTGTGATGTATTGGAATTATCCCTAGTCGAAGAATGTGTTCTCTATAAAAACATGGCTTAAGGGTTTTTCGTGGATAACTTGTGTGTTGGAAACCTTAGCCACCCTCTCCCTCTCTTCTCCTTGTCGTCGCCCAAGCTCTCCATGTCGCCAGCCCTTGTGCCACCGTCCACCTTGCTGTCGACATCCAAGCTTCTACCGGCGATCCTTCGGTGACCCTCTGACGACTTCCCTTGCCTCCGGTGACCAAGGTGCAACTGGCCATCCTTCTTTAGGCGGGTGCAACACCTCCACCAAGCTGTCCAGTTTTCTGGACAGCTTCTTTCTTTTGTGTCAGAGCGTTGTTTGGACGACATTTTGAGCTCCGACAACAGTTACTTTACCAGGGATTCGATCTCTGGTAATCCTTATAGGTGGAGGACGAAGGATTCGTCAAACGGTTGACGAATACCTCTCCGGGGAAGCAAGTTTTGGGGATTCGATTTCTAATTCGAATTTTGATTCGGATTGTGATCTTCTCTCGATCACATCATCTTCGACACGAGGCTAGTGACTCCTACGAACACGAGGCTCGTGACTTTGTGAAGCCATCCCAATGATACTTGGCGTGGATACGAATATAGGTGATTCTAGAGAGAGTCACTCCAGTTGATGTCATTCCCGCTGCACGTGATACGTCAGGTATAACTAGAGTAATTTCTTTTATTGCAAAATTTGAATTTACGATTATATCTACACATGTTGTACTATGCATGCGTGTGATGTGTATGTTGTAATAAATTATATTTAAAAGTGGTTTTTACGGCTTGGATAGTCCAACACTCAGTAAGGTGTTTGATGTTACCTGTGGTAACATCAAATCCTAATGCAGCTAAAAAGGATGTGATGACATGGCAGTAAGGCAAATGTGCCTTACTGCTAGTGACTGGCCTAGAATGGTAAATAATAGAATGAAACATCTGTAGACTGATGTCTATATCTAGCCTATGACTAAATGCATAAAGTAAAAATGATTGATAAGGGTGCATCATGGCGATGTCCCTAGTGGTGAGTGGCAGAATGTAGTTCACTATGACTCGGTACAGGACATAGTCCTGTACTCTGAGTTTAGTAGAGCTAAAAATACTCACGAATGGAGTTCTTTCCTCACCAAAAAGATGCATATGTATTCTATCTAATGTAATATGAGAATAGGGGTCATCGTACGGTAACTCCATGGATGGAAAACATGCAACAGGACATGTCGAATGCATGAGTCCTAAATGCTCTCTCAACATATAGGGGGTAAAAATAAAGTTCTTACCCTGTACTCTAGTCGAATATGAAATGTCATCAATTTTACTAAGATTATTGAAAAATTTTGCACATAAATCTATGTTCATAGAGTTTTTGCAATAAACTAATTTTTCTAACCCATAGTGTGCTATGACCTCCATACTAAGCATGCATGCATTACTAAAGTATGATTTACTAATATACCTAGAAGGCATAGGAAGGTAAGTGGTTCTTTCAAACCTAATCCTATGCCCCTCAGTGGGGGACCTAATATCCAAGCATGGAGTCGATGACTCAATCTCAACGACTCTTCTTTTACTTCTAATTGAATTCCAAATATTAAATATTTATTGAAAATAATTAAAATTGAAGTTTAAGAGTTATTACCTCGGCATTTTGGATGATATTAAAAAAAATGATGACCTAAGCGCTTCGGAAGACCATAATTAGGGGTTTTTGGCGGATTTACGACTGTTGTAAGTGAATTTGGCGTGGTTTGGCAATGGTCTTATAGACAGGATTCAGTCGACTGGAAACATTCCAGTCGCCTGAATTTGAGTCGACTGTAATAAATTTTACCATTTACTTCGCCGCCAAAACTTTATCTACCGGGTCATTTTAGTCGACTGAAGTCGCATTTTTACCTTCCCGATACTCGGAGGCAACTGATTTTGATTCAATTGACTCTTGTTGAGTCGACTGAATTCGAATATGTTTGATTTTTGGCTGTTTAATTTGATTTACTCAAAATTTAAGGTTAAATTTATTTATTTACTTAATTATTCTTATTTGATTAAGTTAGTTATATTGATTTAGATGATTAAATTTAGTAGGTTAACTAATTTGGTGATTAAGTTCGTTTTAATCTTGCTAACTTAGGTTTAAATTAAGTTTAACCCTCATTATTAATTAGTTTGTTAAGTTAATTTGTTTTAGTTGGGTATGTTTAAGTTTTAGAATTGTTGAGTGAATTTGTTTTGGTTAGATATGTTTGTTTAGTTTAATAAATTAAGTTTAAGTATAGTAAATTAAGTTGAGTTGAATTAAGTTAAGTTTAATTAAAGTAAGTTTTTAAGGTAAACTAATTAAGTTTATTAGGTTGAGTTAAGCTAAATTAAACTCAATTAAGTTCTAAATCATCTCACCCAAGCTAGGTTTTCAATACACTTATCCCTATGGGTTTTGTGAGATGAGTATTTCTTTTATCTTAATTAAATTTAATGAGCAATTTCAAAGTGTTTAAAGTTATGTTAGATTCAAGCTTGATTAGATCTACTCAAGTAGGTTTTTCCAGTATTGACTTCCAGGTCGTGGCGAGGCACATGACCTTCTTGGTTATCGGAGCAACGACCACTTCCTAGACAAAGTCAATAAAGGAATCAAGTATTTGATTCACTTTAGACTAAGCCTTGGTCTAACTAGTTAAAGACTTAGTGAGTTAGCTTCGGTCAGTTCCACTTGACTTAGTGCACCAGGTCGTGACGAGACACATGTCCTTCTGTTAGTTATAGCCCTAAGAACCAATCATGTGATGGTTGAATAGGGAACATTTTGTATCATATTCTATAAAGGCAAAGGATTGGTTATTATATTTAAGTCTTGCTTGTGCCAGCTAAATTAAATATAGTAATGCCCTAGAAAAGTAGGTTCTTATCTACAGCACATCAATTGGCAGAATTGATTATGAGAGGCTGTAGAGAACACTTTCTAAATGTTCCTAGTCAAGTATTAATATGCAAGGGCAATATTAATACATAAAGACTAGCATGTAGGTCAATTGATGACTTGATCTCACAAGTCATGGATATATGATATCAAGTTGACACATGGGTATATATTAGAGAATATATACTGAACTGACCCGCCATGAGAAAGTTTAATTGATCGTTATATGAGTGTCATAAACTTTCTCATGTGACTATTGGTATGAATAGTCCTCAGACCTGAAGTCACTACGGTTCCCTACATAAGGAGTTATGTACTTTGGTATCGTCAAACGTCACCCGTAACAGGGTGGACCATAAAGGCGATTACTGGGTATATAACAAATTATGCGGAGGGATGTGAGTGATGTAGATGGGATCTATCCCTCTCATATGACGAGAGTGATATCGGTGTGCCCCTTGATTGAGTAGAACTACTAAAACGCATGGCCATGCTCGAATGAGTCAATATGAGATATTGAGCTCATTTGTTTGAGTTAGTTTACTCAGGGATCAAGAAACACATAGATTGATCGAGGATGACACGGTCTATGCCTCATTGATCAATCTGATATCAAGGATAGAAGGACACGGTCATATATTATAGTAGTCACGGAAAGGTTAGTCGGATCTTGACTTATCTCATAACTTGGGTAGCAATGATGTATTGCTAGATGCCGCTCATTGCTTGTGTATCTAAAAGAGTTTAGGTCCACTGCCAACGTTATGAGAGCCTATAGGGTCACACACAAAGAGCATGATGATTAGAGGAATTAGAGTATTCTAGTTTGACTAGAATAATTTGGGAATAAGCTTAAGTACAAAATGGTTTTTGGACTTTAAGCTTAATGAGAATTTTAGCTAATTGATTTAATGAGATTAATTCAATATGTTACCTCATTGATTTAATAAGATTAATTCAATATGATAACATAAGCTTAATTGAATTAATAAGATTAATTCAATATGATAACATAAGCTTAATTGAATTAATAAGATTAATTCAATATGATAACATAAGCTTAATTGAATTAATAAGATTAATTCAACATGCATGAATGCCACATAAGAATGCCACATAAGCATGCCACATAAGCATGCCACCTAAGCATCCACCTAAGCTAGATAAGGTGGAAGGAAACACAATGGGGTGGTCTCCTTCAGTGGCCGGCCAAACAAATGTCCCAATGAAATGGATTCCATTCAATGTGTGGACGACAAAGGGTTTTTCCAACCCTATAAAAGACACCATGGAGTGGCCAGCCAAAGAAATGGGTGGTCGTTGTAGTTTGGAGCTTGAGGCTTGGAGAGAGCTAGAGAGCTAATTGTTGTGTGGCTTTTGTGAGTGTAGCAAGAAGAGTAGTCTTCTTCTTCCCTTCTCTTTTTCCCTAGCTTCCTCTCCTTTAGGGACTTCTCTAGCAAGAAGTAAAGGAGAGCTCCTCTAGTTTTCTTTTGTGAGACAAGAGCTTGCTCGTGTGTATACATATAGAGGCACGGACACTTGAACGTGCTAAAGATCCAACAAACAAAAGGAAGAAGCGGGATTAACAAGGGCACGCAACAAAGGTAATCCTCTCCTATAAGATAGGCTTGGTTTAGAGAAATTTATTTTATACGAGTTTGCTTTACATGGATCACTTGGAAGGATCCTAATTTTTTCCGTTATGCATATGCCATTTGGCATAAAGAATTCCCTACTGATGGTATCAGAGCCACTTGTGAAAGATCGTATAAAATAGGTTTCTCTATTTTATATGTGATATAAGTAGGATAAATTTTATTATGAGTTGATAATTGCATTAGCAATTGTCAAACATAATAAAATATCCAATGTCTTTTAAAAGTTAAAATGACATGGTGCATGGTTATGGCCTAGTCCCAAAAGGTTTGTGAATGTGTGTGTGTTGTAATTCTTAAATACGGCCTGCATGTCGTGCCTTCCTCCTAAAATTCTTGTTGTAAAATTAGTTTTAGACTCGAATGTAACTCGAGTATTTCTCCTTTTGTAATGTACAAAACAAAGATGGAGGGTCCATTGGAAGATGAGGTTACAAGGAGGAAGTCAACACACAAGACAAAAGGAAGCACTTAGGAGAAGATGCTATCCCTAGGTTGACCAATCAATCTTTTCATTGGCTTGAGAAGATTGTAGAATAAGGGTCATAACCATGACACGCTTAGTTTAATATGTATGTGATGCATGTTAGTTTAGCTTGTATGTGATGCATGATTAGTTTAGCTTATATGTGATGTATGCTAATATGTATATGATACATGTTTATTTCTTAATAAGTCAAAAACGATATGCCTACCAAACCTTGGTACTCACTACTTCCTCGATCATTTGTTATTGGGTTTGCCAAAGCAAAGCAATGCATTTTATCTTGGAAGAGTGCGAGTGGACAATCGTGATGTCCCGCTATCAAACTTGGTTAAGACTTAATTAAGTTTTCTTAATTAGTTAAGAAAGTAGAGGCATATATTAGCTTTGAACATAAGTTTTAAAATTAGTTTTATGTGATTTCCGAACATCAGCTTTGTCTTAGAAGTGGTCGTTGCTCCGATATCCAAGAAGGCCCCTGTGCCTCGCCACGTACCGAAGTTTTAGGAATAAACACTAAACTAATCTAAAACTTAACCAAAGCTATTAAAGAGTTACATCAGATGTAATTGGCAAAAGATTGCCTACCTAATTATACTACGTCTTGGGCGATTAGCCAAAGCTAACTCAAGACGAATTATAATGTGGATCTTTATCCCATATAAATTTATAGCTAAATAGTAGCTATGAGAATTTAGTGGGAGCCTCATTTAATTAAAGGCCTAATTAAATGATTTAGGTATGATACTTAACTTTGCATTTTAATGTTGTAGATCGCCATGACATCTAACACGACACACCCCCTCAACTTGCGATCTGTCCTTGAGAAGGACAAGCTTAATGGAGCGAACTTTCTTGACTGGTATAGGAACTTGAGGATTATGCTCAAGCAAGAACGCAAAATGTATGTCCTAGAGCAGTCTACCACTGAAACACCCGCCCATGCGGCCACTCGTGCTGAAAAGGATGCTTATAAGAAGCATCAAGATGACGCATTAGATGTGTCATGTCTTATGCTTGCCACCATGAACTCTGAGCTTCAGAAGCAACATGAGAACATGGATGCCTATGATATGGTTGAGCATTTGAAACAACTATATCAAGGACAAGCTAGGCACGAGCGTTTTGAAGTGTCTAAGGCTCTTTTTGCATGCAAGATGCAAGAAGGAACACCTGTAGGAACTCACGTACTCAAAATGATTGGGTACGTTGAGAACCTTGAAAGACTAGGTTTTCCACTGAGCCAAGAATTGGCAACCGATGTTATCCTGCAATCGTTGCCGGAAGCATATAATCAATTCGTCATGAATTATAACATGAATGAAATTGATAAACCTTTGCCTGAGATTCTCAGCATGTTAAGAACTGCTGAACCGAATCTCAAAAAGAAAGTTAGCAATGTACTAATGGTCAAGAAGGGCAAAGGTAAGCGCAAAGGCAAGGGTAAGACCCAAGCCAAAGGCAAGGCCAATTCATCCACTTCAAAGGGTAAAGGTAAAGTACCTAAGGAAGGGATCGCTTCCATTGCGGTGAGGTGAGACGACACCTTAAGGAAGTAAAGAATAAAAGAAGTGGGACTTCTGCCTCAGGTATACACGTTATAGAAGTTAATCTATCTATTTCTTCTACATGGGTATTAGATACCGGATGTGCATCTCACATTTGTAATAATGTGCGAGACCGAAATAGTAGACAAATGGCAAAAGGCAGTAGACCTACGAGTAGGCAATGGCGCAAAGTCTTCTGAGTCAGTAGGAACATATTCTTTGTCTTTGCCGGGCTTATCTTAGAACTAGAGGAGTGCTTATATGTACTGCATTGACAAAGAACATAATTTACGTATCTTGTTTAGACAAGAAAAACTTTTCTTTTATAATAAAGGACAAATGTTGTTCCATTTATTTGAATGAAATGTTCTATTGTAATGCACCACTTATGAATGGTCTCTATGTTCTAGATTTAGAAAACCCAATTTATAACGTAAATACCAAGCGGTTCAAATCGAATGATTCGAACCAAACATATCTCTGGCACTGTCGCCTAGGTCACATAAATGAAAAAACGATATCCCAACTCCATATAGATGGATTATTGGACTCATTTGTTTTTGAATCATATGAGTTATGCGAATCTTTCCTTTTAGGAAAGATGACTAAAACTCCATTTAGTGGACATGGAGAGAGAGCGAAATACTTGTTAGGACTCATACATCTTGATGTATGTGGGCCTTTCAATGTCGGCGAGGAGGCTATAAGTACTTTATTACTTTCACTGATGATATGAGTAGATTTGACTACTTATATTTGATGAGACATAAGTCAGAATCCTTTGAAAAGTTCAAAGCATTCAAGAATGAAGTACAAAACCAACTTGGTAAGCGTATCAAGCTACTTCGATCAGATCGAGGTGGTGAATACCTTAGTCAAGAGTTTCGTGATCACCTGGCCGAGTGTGGGATAATATCCCAACTCACTCCCCCTGGAACACCACAATGGAATGGTGTATCTGAGAGGAGAAATCGTACTCTATTAGATATGGTACGATCAATGATGAGCCAGACTGATCTACCTACTTCCTTTTGGGGACTAGCTCTAGAGACAGCCGCTTTCACACTTAATCGCGTCCCATCAAAAGCCGTAGAAAAGACACCATATACGATATGGACTGGGAAGAGTCCCAAAATGTCTTTTATAAAGATTTGGGGTTGTGAAGCTTATGTAAGACGTCAAGTCTCAGATAAACTAGGACCCAAATCAGATAAGTGTTATTTTGTCGGATATCCCAAGGAAACTAAGGGATATTACTTTTACAATCCCACACTTGGCAAGGTGTTTGTTGCCAGAAATGCTGTCTTTCTAGAAAGAGAATTTATTTCTAGAAAAACTAGTGGGAGTAAAATTCATCTTGAAGAAGTTCAAGATAACGATAATACTAAGGCTTCGATGGAAAATGAACAGGAACCACAAAGTGTTGTGGATGAGGAAATTGTTGCCCAAAGAGTTGTGGAACAAACACCTGTTCAAGTAGACCAACCTCTTCGTAGATCTGACAGGATCCGTCGTCAACCCGAGAGATATTCTTTTCTCTTGACTGACAATGGTGATGTATTGCTTGTCGATCTTGACGAGCCTACATCCTATCAAGAAGCTATGATGAGCCCAGATTCCGAGAAATGGCTAGAGGCCATGAGATCCGAAATGGAATCCATGTACACTAACCAAGTATGGACCTTGGTTGATCCACCTGAAGGGGTAAAACCCATTGGGTGTAAGTGGGTCTTTAAAGTAAAGACTGACATGGATGGTAATAAGCATACCTATAAAGGTAGATTGGTGGCGAAAGGATTCAAACAAATTCATGGTATTGACTATGATGAAACCTTTTCACCAGTTGCGATGCTTAAATCCATTCGGATCATACTTGCTATTGCAGCCTACCACGATTATGAGATCTGGCAGATGGATGTCAAAACCGCTTTTCAATGGAAAGCTACTCGAGGATGTGTACATGACACACCGAGGGTTTAAGATCCAAAGCATCTCTGGAAAGGTATGCAACCGCAAAGGTCCATTTATGGACTAAAGCAAGCCTCTCGAAGCTGGAATCTTCGATTCGATGATGCAATCAAAGAGTTTGGTTTCATCAAGAATGAAGATGAACCTTGTGTCTACAAGAGAAATAGTGGGAGCACAGTTGTATTTCTTTTCTTGTATGTAGATGACATACTTCTCATCGTAAATGATATTCCCTCACTCCAGTCTGTGAAGATGTGGTTAGGGAATTGTTTCTCGATGAAAGACTTAGGTGAAGCTGCCTATATTCTAGGCATCAAGATCTATAGAGATAGATCTAAAAGATTACTTGGCCTAAGTCGAGTACATACATTGATAAAGTGCTAGATCGTTTTGCTATGCAAAATTCCAAGAAAGGATTTCTGCCTTTATCACATGGTGTGAGTCTTTCGAAGACTCAATGTCCCTCTTCTAAGGAGGAGAGAGATCGCATGGATAAGATCCCTTATGCGTCTGCCATAGGGTCTATCATGTACGCCATGCTTTGTACTCGTCCTGACGTCTCGTATGCTTTGAGCATGACGAGTAGATACCAGTCGGATCCAGGTGAAAGTCACTGGATAGCAGTCAAAAATATTCTTAAATACTTACGAAGAACGAAAGAATATTTCCTGATATTTGGAGGCAATGAGGAGCTTAGTAAGGGTTACAAATGATGCAAGCTTCCAAAGCAGACAAGGATGACTATAGATCGCAATCGGTACGTGTTTTGCTGAATGGTGGAGCTGTGGTGGAAGAGTTCAAAGCAGACACGATTCTTGATTCTACAATGGCCGAGTATATTGTCGCATCCGATGCGACAAAGGAGGTCAATTTGGCTCCGTAAGTTCATCAGTTAACTTGGGGTAGTTCCTAGCATTGCAGATCCAATAGACCTCTATTGTGACAACAATGGGGCTATTGCACAGGCTAAGGAACCTCGATCACATCAGCGGACCAAACACATACTGCGGCGCTTCCATCTCATTCGAGAGATCATCGATAGAGGAGATGTGAGGATATGCAGAGTACCAACAGAAGCTAACATCGCAGATCCATTGACCAAGGCTTTGGCACAGAGGAAGCATGATGGTCACACTAGGTCACTAGGTATTAGATATCATAGTGATTGGTACTAGTGCTAGTGGGAGATTGTTAGTTATAGCCCTAAGAACCAATCATGTGATGGTTGAATAGGGAACATTTTGTATCATATTCTATAAAGGCAAAGGATTGGTTATTATATTTAAGTCTTGCTTGTGCCAGCTAAATTAAATATAGTAATGCCCTAGAAAAGTAGGTTCTTATCTACAGCACATCAATTGGCAGAATTGATTATGAGAGGCTGTAGAGAACACTTTCTAAATGTTCCTAGTCAAGTATTAATATGCAAGGGCAATATTAATACATAAAGACTAGCATGTAGGTCAATTGATGACTTGATCTCACAAGTCATGGATATATGATATCAAGTTGACACATGGGTATATATTAGAGAATATATCGAATCGACCCGCCATGAGAAAGTTTCATGGATCGTTATATGAGTGTCATAAACTTTCTCATGTGACTATTGGTATGAATAGTCCTCAGACCTGAAATCACTACGGTTCCCTACATAAGGAGTTATGTACTTTGGTATCGTCAAACGTCACGTAACAGGTGGACCATAAAAGCGATTCGGGTATATAACAAATTATGCGGAGAGATGTGATTGATGTAGATGGGATCTATCCCTCTCATATGACGATAGTGATATCGGTGGGCCCCTTGATTGAGTAGAACTACTAAAAAGCATGGCCATGCTCGAATGAGTCAATATGAGATATTGAGCTCATTTGTTTGAGTTAGTTTACTCGAGGATCAAGAAACACATAGATTGATCGAGGATGACACGCCATGCCTCATTGATCAATCGATATCAAGGATAGAAGGACACGGTCATATATTATAGTAGTCACGGAAAGGTTAGTCGGATCTTGACTTATCTCATAACTTGGGTAGCAATGATGTATTGCTAGATGCGCCTCATTGCTTGTGTATCTAAAGAGTTTAGGTCCACCGCCAACGTTATGAGAGCCTATAGGGTCACACACAAAGAGCATGATGATTAGAGGAATTAGAGTATTCTAGTTTGACTAGAATAATTTGGGAATAAGCTTAAGTACAAAATGGTTTTTGGACTTTAAGCTTAATGAGAATTTTAGCTAATTGATTTAATGAGATTAATTCAATATGTTACCTCATTGATTTAATAAGATTAATTCAATATGATAACATAAGCTTAATTGAATTAATAAGATTAATTCAATATGATAACATAAGCTTAATTGAATTAATAAGATTAATTCAATATGATAACATAAGCTTAATTGAATTAATAAGATTAATTCAACATGCATGAATGCCACATAAGAATGCCACATAAGCATGCCACATAAGCATGCCACCTAAGCATCCACCTAAGCTAGATAAGGTGGAAGGAAACAAAATGATTTTGTCTCCTTAAGTGGCCGGCCAAACAAATGTCCCAATGCAATGGATTGCATTGAATGTGTGGAGGTGAAAGGGTTTTTCCAACCCTATAAAAGACCCCATGGAGTGGCCGGCCAAAGCAAAATGGTTGGTGTGGTTGTTGGGAGCTTGAGGCTTGGAGAGAGCTTGAGAGCTTATTGTTGTGTGGCTTTTGTGAGTGTAGCAAGAAGAGTAGTCTTCTTCTTCCCTTCTCTTTTTCCCTAGCTTCCTCTCCTTTAGGGACTTCTCTAGCAAGAAGTAAAGGAGAGCTCCTCTAGTTTTCTTTTGTGAGACAAGAGCTTGCTCGTGTGGATACATATAGAGGCACGGACACTTGAACGTGATAAAGATCCAACAAACAAAAGGAAGAAGCGGGATTAACAAGGGCACGCAACAAAGGTAATCCTCTCCTATAAGATAGGCTTGGTTTAGAGAAATTTATTTTATACGAGTTTGCTTTCGCATGGATCACTTGGAAGGGATCCTAATTTTTTTTTCCGTTGCGCATATGCCATTTGGCATAAAGAATTCCCTACACCTTCTTGATTATCGGAGCAACGACCACTTCCTAGACATGCACTTCAAAGAGCTTCCCTAACTTACTATCAGTTCACTTGTCTTAGTACTAGGTTGTTCAAGTTTAAACTACTTTGTTTCCTATCTAGTCCATTCTAAATTAAGCAAGTAAAGTAAACTAAAGCATGCAAGTGTTTAACTAAACAAAGAAACAAGCAAAGTGTTAGCTCCCCCTAATTGGTAGCTAGATTGAGTTTTATTCATTAAGTGAACTGACTCTTGGGAACCCAAAATTTATTTGGTCCAACTTGGTTGACTAAGATAGAATTAGGAACCCATACTTGGACTCGATTCTTAGCGTTTCGGCTAAGTAATGATATATATGATTTATTGGTGGATTTAGCCTTGTATCCAAGTCTGGATCTATTATACACGGCTCGTTAAGATCCAAGCATCATGTTGAGATACTTGGAATCCGAAGTGAACTTTTCCAAAGATCCTGTTAGATCTTCTACTTGCCTTTTTAGGACTGAGTTCTCTTCCTCAAACTTTGTTACTTGAGTTGAGTCTCTATCCTTAATTTGGCAAGTCGAAGTCTTCGAGTCGACTTGCTCCTTAAGTACTTGGACTTCCTTAAGTAGCGAGTCGACTCAATTCTCGGACTTTGCTAACTTCCTACCTAATCATGTAATGATATTATACAATTTATCTTCTAAGGGAGAAGTTACCTCATTTGAACATTCGGAAACGGATACGAATCCGTGGCTTCTCTCTGTTAGGGCAATCTCTTGTCGTGATATGGTTTTGATGTGTGTGGAAAAGGGTTTAAGTAAGGTTGTTAGTGTGATTTGATATGTGCATTGGAGTCTTGCAGGACTTAGTAATTCTCACATGGAGCCTAGGCGAGTTTCACATCTCATGACTCGGTCCTCGAGTCGGTGAAGGATAGCTTTGCAGAAGTCGTGCGCTTGGAGCATCCGAGGGACTGCCGGATGAGGAGCTTGGAGTAAAGCCGGAGGAAGTAGACTTCAGGGCGAGACACGAAGGATGGCACTGCAGAGTCGTGCGTTTGGCGCATCCGAGGGACGTGGCCGAACGAAGATAACTTCAAAGGCGAGGGACTCCGAGAGATGAGAGTGAGCGAATGTAACCCGGGAAGGGGTAGTAGCTCTTAGGTGAAACTTGGCCATTTGGCTAAGTGTTGGATGGGATTTCCCGACACCAGTCGACTGCCATGGAATGGCAGTCGACTGCTCTGAGTCGAACATAGTTCGACTAGTATCCGACTGATGGGTTTATGCCCAGCAGTCGACTGCCAGAAGATGTCGGGCACAAAACCGCTCATAGCCGACTGGGCAGTCGACTACGGAGGCAGCAGTCGACTGATGGGTTCCATCAATCGACTGCCAAGGGCAGCAGTCGACTGATGGCGGCCAACGGGAAGAAAAGCTTCCTCTCTATAAAAAGAGAGGGTGTGGGGCTTTGAGAGGCTAATGCTCATGCTCTAAGTGATCTTCCAAGTGTCTCACAAGCTTTAAACTCTTCTTACTTATTTTTACTTCATTCTTATTGTAAGAAGAGTGATCTTGATTGTAAAGGTTACCTCCACCTAGCTTAGTGCAAAGGAGAGACCATTAGTGGATTGGTTTTGGCGGAGTGATTCACCGAGGACGAATCGGGGACTGTGGATTAGCGGCGTAGCCGTGAACCACGTTATACTATCGTGTTAGTGTTTGTTTTATTGTTATTTCCATTTGCTTATCTTTGTTGTTTCCGTTGCGCTAATTAGTTTTGTAGACGAGCAAAATCCACCATCCAAGTAAAGAGGGCTATTCACTCCCCTCTAGCCGGCCGTTCGATCCCCTACAAGTGGTATCAGAGCCAAGGAAAGCTTGTCGAGGACTAACCGCCACAACAAGCATATTCAAAAGATGGCCGGTTCCAACATTCATCCACCGAAGTTTGAAGGAGAATTCGCTTGGTGGAAGAAGTGAATGGAGGTATTTTTCGAAACGGATTTTGATATTATGATTACAATGGAATCCGGTTTCATTTTGCCTAGGGATGAAGAGGGGAAGCCAATAGAGAAGTCAAGGTGGACCAAGAGGCAAAAAGAGGAGCACCTTGCAAACTCAAAAGCCAAGCACCATCTATACAATGTGCTTCCTCAACAAGAAATAAATAGAATTGGAGAATGCCTAAGTGCCAAGGAGATGTGGGAGAAGCTAGTAGAGCTTCATGAAGGTACCTCGGAGGCTAAACTTGCAAGAAGAGATCTCCTCTGCTCCCAATTATCCAACATAAAATTAGAAAAGGGAGAAAAGGTAACTTCATTGCATTCTAGGTTTAAAGAGATTTTAATTGGGCTAACAAGGTAGGTGAAAAGCTCTCCAACCGAGATATGATAATGAAGGCCATAGAGGCTTTTCCCCGATCATCCAAGTGGAGTTCAATGGTGGACTCATTCTATATTTCAAAGAATCTAGAGGTAAGTACTCTAGATGAATTTTTTTCCACTATGGAATTGCATGAATCTAGGCTTGAAGGAATACAAGAAGAGCCAAGAATCTAACCTTCAAGAGGAGTAGCATTTTTGGCAAACAAGGGGAAGAAGAAGATAGAGATCCCTGTTGGGTTTCCGGCACCGCGGCGTGTGTGTGTTCGATCATGTTTCATAAACATGAGCACAGCGGAAGCAATTAAAAATAATAAATCTATATTTATTACAACACACACAACACACGCATGCTATTACAACAAGTGTAGACATAACCGTAAATTAAAATTTGCAATAAAAGAAAATTATCTACGTTATACCTTTCGTATGACGTGTAGCGGGAACGGCATCAACCGGAACGATCCTCGTAAGAATCGTCTCTATCCGTATCCACGCCGAGCTCCTCGGGATGACTTCGCTAAGTCACGAGCTTCGTCTTCGTACGGGTTACTAGCCTCGTGTTAAAGACAACGTGATCGAGAGATGATCACAATCCGAATCCAAATTCGGATCCAAAACCGAGTCCTCAAAACTCAATTCTCCGGAGAGGTATTCGTCAACCATTTGACGAATCCTTCGTCCCCCACCACAGAGGATTACCGGAGATCAAATCCCCGGTAAGTTAGCCGCTGTCGGAGCACTAACCGTCGTCCAAACGACGCTCCGACGAGAGGAGGAGAAGCTGTCCAGAAAACTGGACAGCTTGGTGGAGGATATAGGCGCCGGCCAACCAAGGAAAGAAAAGGCTCACCTTGATGCCAAACCTATAGAGGATCACCGGAGGGTCGCCGGAGTGTTCACCGGCTGAAGCTTGGTCGCCGGCAATGACTTGGACGGCGGCACAAAACCTGGGCGGCACAATGTTGGCGCCGACTAGGAGGAGAGGGAGGCGGCAACACAAGGTTGGCGCAACTCTTGATTAGGGTTTTGGATTAGGGTTTAAGCCCTATTTTATAGAGAACTAATTCTCTTAATGGTTAATGGATCATATCCATAAAGCCCGTTAACCCGCTCCATTAAGATAAGTTAAAATAAACCAAACCATGATGGTTTATTTTAAGTTGAAACGAACCGAACCAACCTTTGGTTCATTCGTTTAATATAAACCAAACCCTTTGGTTTATCCTCCTCCATTGGATTAGAACCAAACCATTTTGGTTCATCCATTACGTCTTCATAAGACACGGCCCATCCACGCTTCCATTGCGACTGAAACAATTTCATGCTCGCTTTATGTTTGGTCCAACCAAACATAGTTTCTCTCGGTCTGAGAATCCCATTCTCAAGCTCGTTTTAAATCCTTTGGATTACACTCGTTGTGCGTGTGACCAAATAGGTTCCCGGTTTATGTTGGCCGTCTATAATTAACCATTAATTATAGAACGATCATGAGTGGCACCTAGTAGTACATCATGATCCCCAATTAACCGAAAAGATCAACGGTTGATCCAGAACTATTTCTGAAACCCTTCAGTAGCTCGAATGAATCGTGCCCCATTCCCTTCACTCATCTTATACCCACTTGGTTCAGGACATGGTCTATTGTGTCAGTCCCCACTAGGCTGACTACGTCACACCTAGCCCAAGTATCATTTCCTCGTCCTACGGATTCTAGTTACTCCACATGTATCGAAGAGTACTTTACTCTAAACATGTAATGCTTTGGCCAAAGACTTTAGTAACAATCCGATGAGAGGCCATGGGTATACATCTCCTCGCAAAGAGTGGTGAATCCTTTATAGGCTATTCAAACACCTTCGATCACTTCGACTTATACCCAATCATCCCGGGTCCACATCTCCTCAGAGATGTTTGCTTAAGATGTCAAAGCATAAGTCTCCATGATCAAGATGACTTGAATACCGCAAGTCAAAGGAACATCGCACTTAAGCCACAGTAATAACTTCATTGACATATCTATATATGCAGAGAACCATATGAAGTCTTATGGCTGGTCACTCCAATGAACTAGTTACCATAACTAGCATCCACGATTAACTCCGGACATCACAATGTCTCCAGCCAGTGAGAATCAACTGCTTGGATACACCAAGGAGTTTACCTCGTGCTAGTCTCGACAGAATTGATGGTGTCCAAATCCATCAATTCATCGACTAGGGATAATTCCGATACATCACAATTACACATGTAGAGATACTCACTAGTTGTGATCCAATCACAAATTCTCTCATGCTGTGAATCGCATCGTGGACATTCAGTAAATGAGTTTAAGATCCAATCAAATACATTAAACATGTATACTCAAATAGTGTATCTTCATTTATCATATAAATGGTTCATACATAAGGCGATTGCCTTAGGACATCTCTCATATATTACTAACAGACTCCCACTTGGCCTAATGCCAATCGCTACGGTATCCAATACCATAAGCTCAAACATGACCCTCAAACTTATCTTGAGGTAATGCCTTAGTCAAGGGATCCGCTAAGTTCCTTTCAGTGGGAATTTTCTCGATTTGTATTTCGTTCCTACTGATGATCTCTCTGATAAGATGATAGCGGCGAAGCACATGTTTGGATCATTGATGAGACCACATCAAGTTCTGAGATGAACTTCTTGATCCAAACCGCTTCCCTTTGCTAAAGCGGCAATGTATTCGCGCCTTAGTGGCGTAATCCGCTATAGTGTCAAGCTTGGAACCTTTCCAACTTATTTGCGCCTCCATTCCGGTGAATACATACCCCGCACTGACATGGAATCATCCTTGTCCTGCATGCGAGTCCATCCATATACCCGTATCACCATGTACCCTTCTCCATATATTAGAACGCATCCTTAGTTCTTCTTAAGTACTTAAGGATCGCCTTAATGCCGCCAATGATCCATTCTCTGGATAGGATTGGTATCTGCTCGTGACACTCAGAGCATACGATACATAGCATACATGATAGATCCTATTGTGGATGCATAGGGAATCTTACTCATGCAAATCCTCTCATCTTCTGTGCGCGGACACATAGACTTCGAAAGGTGTACCCCATGCCTGATGGGCAGATAACCTTTCTTGGATTCCTACATGCTAAACCTCTTTAGCACTTTGGTCTATATATGTAGACTGCGAAAGACCAAGCAACCGTTTCGATCTATCTCTATAGATCTTAATCCCAAGGATGTAGGTTGCTTCTCCCAGGTCTTTCATGGAGAATGTCTTGGATAACCAAACCTTCACTGACTGTAAGATTGACACATCGTTTCCTATAAGTAATATGTCATCGACATACAATACTAGGAACACGACTGCACTCCCACTAACCTTCTTGTACACACAAGGTTCGTCTGGATTTTGTGAGAAATCAAACTTTTTGATCATCTCATCAAAACGGATATTCCAGCTCCTGGATGCTTGCTTCAATCCATAAATAGATCGTCGCAATTTGCATACCTTGGTTTTATCAACCGATGTGAAACCCTCAGGCTGTATCATATACACATCCTCGAGCAGGTTTCCATTAAGGAAAGCTGTTTTCACATCCATCTGCCATATCTCATAATCATAATGAGCCGCTATGGCCAGGAGCATCCGAATGGATTTAAGCATAGCTACAGGCTAATAGGTTTCGTCATAATCAACACCTTGTTTTTGACGATATCCTTTCGCCACCAATCTAGCCTTATAGGTAATCACATTACCATCCATGTCGGTTTTCTTCTTGAAAACCCACTTGCACCCTATAGGCTTTATCCCTTCAGGTGGGTCAACCAAGTTCCAAACTTGGTTTTTCATACATGGAATCCATTTCCGACTTCATGGCACCAAGCCACTTATCCCTTTCTGAACTTATCAGCACTTCTTCATAACTGGTAGGCTCCTCATCATCAATGAGTAACACGTCGTTCGATTCGCTTACGAGAAATCCATATCTCTCAGGAATATTGCGTGTTCTACCAGATCTACGAAGATGTGGTGTTACAATAGGTCCAGCCGATTGCTCATCACTATGAGTTGTCGGCTGTTGTGCTTCACCAGGTATCTCATTAATGTCTATTTGAGTCTCTCGAGCCTCCTCAAGCTCGACGACACTCCCCATCGCTTTCTTGCAAGAGAAACTCTTTCTCTAGAAACACAGCATGCCTTGAAACAAACACCTTTTGTTCCACAGGATGATAGAATTGGTAACCCCTTGTTTCCTTAGGGTATCCAACAAATAGACATTTATCAGACTTAGCATCCAATTTGTCTGATACAGTCCGCTTCACATAAGCAGGACAACCCCATATCTTCATGTAAGATACAGGAGGTTTCTTACTATTCCATATCTCATATGGAGTAGTTGAGACTACCTTGGTAGGCATTCTGTTTAACAAGTAAACAGCTGTCTAAAGTGCATAGCCCCAAAAGGACTTGGGAAGAGTTGCATGATTCATCATTGACCTGACCATGTCCAACAAGGTCCGGTTACGCCTCTCAGATACACCATTATGCTGTGGTGTATATGGCGGAGTCCATTGAGACAATATACCATTGTCTCTTAGATAATCAAGAAACTCTTGACTCAAGTATTCACCACCTCGATCCGATCGAAGTATTTTAATACTCTTGTCATGTTGTTCCTCTACTTCATTTCTGAATTCTTTGAACCTTTCAAAGGCTTCAGACTTTGTGTTTCATCAAGAACACATACCCAAACCGTGAATGATCATCGGTGAAGGTAATGAAGTAGCTATAGCCTCCTAAAGCTTGAGTTGACATAGGTCCACATACATCAGTATGTATTAGACCTAGTAACTCTCCCACTCGTTCACCTTTTCCAGTAAAAGGTAACTTAGTCATCTTGCCTTTTAAGCATGATTCACATGTATCGTATGAATCCAATTCAAACGATTCCAGAATTCCACATCGGTGTAATTCGGACATGCGTTTCTTGCTTATATGGCCAAGACGACAATGCCACATATAGGAGTCTATTTGATTACCCTTTCGAGCATGCTTGTTGCTCGCTTCGATATTGCAAATGTCACTGGATACGTCCAACGTATAAACACCATTGCTTAAAGTTCCAGTCCCATAAAGAACCTCATTCAAAGTTATGTAACAACAATTGTTACTAAACGTCAAATGGAAACCATTTCTATTTAAACAAGAAATAGAAATGATGTTCTTTATCAACGAAGGAATATAAAAGCAATTGTCCAGTTCTAAGACAAGTCCTGCAGGGAGTTTCAACAAATACGCTCCGATGGCGAGTGCAGCAACCTTTGCTCCATTCCCAACACGTAAATTTGACTCTCCCTTGACGAGTCTTCTTCTATTCCTTAGCCCATGTATGTCATTACATATATGTGAGCCACACCCAGTATCCAATACCCAAGTGTTTGAGGAAATAGAATGACAATCAATAACGAAGATATCTGAAGAAGATGGGGCATCCGATGCCTTATTCTTCTTCACGGACTCAAGATAAATCTTGCACTTTCTTCGCAAATGGCTCTCCTTGCCATAATGATGGCAAGTTTCCTTTTGTGCTAGTTCTACCTTCTTAGCCCTTCTCTTCTTTCCCTTCTGCTGTTCTTTTGACCTCCTCTTAGAACCTTTCTTCGAGGAATCAACTAACAGCACTGTCCCCTGCTCATGCTTCTCAGAAGACTCCACAGTCTTCAGCATATTGAGCAGTACCACAGATGAACCTCCTAGCATCTCAGAGGTGAAGAGGAGCTTTGAGACTTCGAACCTTTCGAATCTCACTTGCTCATCAACCAACTCACAAAGATGAAGGACTACGATATGAGCATCCATATGCTCATGTTGCTTTCGTAGCTTGGGTTCCATCGTGGCTAGCATGATGTAACTCATTTGTTCAGAATCACTCACATGTTTCTGATAGGCCAACAATTGGTCCAGAGTTGCATCGTCACCAGGACGGGCGGGAAGAGGCGCTTCGAGGACATTTACAAGCTTTTCACCTTGAGAACAATTCTCAAGTTTCTAAGCCAGTCCAAGAAGTTCGGCCCAGTCAATTTATTTGAATCCAAAATGGAACGCAAATTCAAACACATCATGATCAATATATTAACTTAGAAATACAAAACGAGCATATATGAGAAAGATGATTTTAAAAATGCATCAATATACATTTATAAATCCCATTCATTTTTCGAATTTCAAAAACCCTAAAATCACTTCGGGAGATCGTAGGTCCATCTCCGAATGGGTTGATATCCATCATAGTTATGAACAACCTTGGAGAGAGTCCAACAAGCCATTCATAACTACGACGGTAGGTATCAACTATACCGATTGCATATCACGTATATGCAACTATCACAATGTGCTATCAACTAATTGAATGTTCACACATACATCGGGTTGTTAACACATTAACAAGTATGCATCATATGCATAGCACCCAACTTCACCTCCCTTTACATCGACCTTGGAGAGAGTCCAACAAGCCGATGCTCCAGGTTAAAGCCAACCCATTAATCGGGACATAGTTTTAATATGGTTAGAGCGCATTCAACCAATTAGCCCAGCTTGGAGAGAGTCCAACAACCAAAGCTAATGATTGACCTCTGACTCTTACCATATTAGTATTAAACTATTCCATGGTTTAAACATATTCAGGTTCGAGCCGGGCTTGGAGAGAGTCCAACAACCCAAACAAGAAACAGAACTCTGGTTCTAACCATATTAATGGAAGGTGTAAGCTTTAATATTGAGTAAGGGTTTTATTTCTCATCCTCTTTGCATGCAAATAACTATTATCTACATGGCATGACATACATGGCATACATCTACATGTCACGACACGCATGGCATAATGTTATGCATCTAATGCAATTACATGGCATACACTTATGTCATGTTTATAATTTCCTTATATGTCATAACTATTTATGGAAATAAAATATGTTTAAGATTTGATTCTCCAAATCAAATCATAATTAAATTAGGAAACAAATTTCCAAATCTAATCACATATTTTATTCATGGAATTATTTGATTAAGGAAAATCTATTTAGGAAACCAATTTCCTAAATCATTAAAACTACTTATGGAAATAAAATATTTTAAGATTTGATTTCCCAAATCAAATCATAATTAAATTAGGAAACAAATTTCCAGAATCTAATCAAATATTTTATTTATGGAAAATATCAATTTCCATAAATACTTCCAACTTTCCAAAAGTGGAAGATTTCCATAAATACTTCTAGACTTTCCAAAATTGAAAATTTCCATAAATACTTCTAAATTTCCAAAATTTAGAAAATTTCCAGAAATACATTATGACTATCGCAAAACCAATTTTACGATTATGTCAAAACACAACCTGGGCTCTGATATCACTGTTGGGTTTCCGGCACCGCGGCGTGTGTGTGTTCGATCATGTTTCGTAAACATGAGCACAGCGGAAGCAATTAAAAATAATAAATCTATATTTATTACAACACACACAACACACGCATGCTATTACAACAAGTGTAGACATAACCGTAAATTAAAATTTGCAATAAAAGAAAATTATCTACGTTATACCTTTCGTATGACGTGTAGCGGGAACGGCATCAACCGGAATGATCCTCGTAAGAATCGTCTCAATCCGTATCCACGCCGAGCTCCTCGGGATGACTTCGCTAAGTCACGAGCTTCATCTTCGTACGGGTTACTAGCCTCGTGTTGAAGACAACGTGATCGAGAGATGATCACAATCCGAATCCAAATTCGGATCCAAAATCGAGTCCTCAAAACTCGATTCTCCGGAGAGGTATTCGTCAACCGTTTGACGAATCCTTCGTCCCCCACCACAGAGGATTACCGGAGATCAAATCCCCGGTAAGTTAGCCACTGTCGGAGCACTAACTGTCGTCCAAACGACGCTCCGACGAGAGGAGGAGAAGCTGTCCAGAAAACTGGATAGCTTGGTGGAAGATATAGGCGCCGGCCAACCAAGGAAAGAAAAGGCTCACCTTGATGCCAAACCTATAGGGGATCACCGGAGGGTCGCCGGAGTGTTCACCGGCTGAAGCTTGGTCGCCGGCAATTGTTGGTGCAATCGGCCCAGGTCACGATTGACCAGGACTCGAGTTTGGCTCGAGTGATGTTTTGATGTGTTTTGATGTTTCGACAAAAACATATGACAATGTAATTGTCATGGTAAAGTCCAAGCATGGGTCTTGGCATGGAAAGTCCAAGTGGGACACTTGGCATTGGGAAAAGTCCAAGCATGGGTCTTGGCAATGTAAAGTCCAACATGGGTTGGCAAGGGAAAGTCCAAGCATGGTCTTGGCATTTGAGAAGTCCAAGCATGGTCTTGGCATGGAAAGTCCAACATGGGTTGGCATTTGAAGTCCAAGGGATTTGATATTGGCGGCGTAAAGTCCAAGCGGTAGTCTTGGCAGCATAAGTCCAATGGTTGGCGGCGTAAAGTCCAAGCGGAGTCTTGGCGGCGTAAGTCCAATGTGCCTTGGCGGTGTAGACACCGTTAGCATGACATAGCCGACGGAAGCACCTGAAGGCTAGCGCGATGGATGAACAAGTCATGGATGACTTGGAGGGATCCGAGAGGCGTGAGGCTGATGGAGGTGACTAGAAGGCTTAGGTCTAGGCTAAGGGTGGTCTAGCAAGTATGGGGGAACCATACTTGAGTTAAAACCTCATATTTGAGGTGTGCCAGTCGACTGGTGCCATGTGGCAGTCGACTGGACCAAGTCAACTAGGGTTTGACTGCGGGTTATGGCCTAGCAGTCGACTGCCATAGGTTGGCGCGATCGATGGCTCGAGCGATCGATCGTCGATCACCGACCGGTGGTGCTCGAGAATTCGGCCACAGAATGGAGTCGAGACTCGACTGGTCGAGTGAGGACTCCATCAGTCGACTGATGGTCACAATCAGTCGACTGATGATAGTTCCGTTGGACTTATCCAACGTGGAACTAGCCGTTGTCTCACGACAACAGTGGCATCAGTCGACTGATGGTCTCGATCAGTCGACTGATCGACTTTTTCCAGCACAGGTTGAAGCTATATATGGAGCTCGTGGTGGAAGAAAAAGATATGGTTCTTTGAGGCGATTTGGGGCGAGTTGCTGCTGCAATTCAGGGTCTCCAAGTGCTACTCGATCAACCAAGTGATCAAGCATTCAAAGAGCATTTGTAAAGTGTTTCCTTTACTTGTATTGCTTTGTATTTCACTATATTGCTTGTATTCATTTGATTATTGCTGTAATCATATTGTACGAGGTTTCTCCACCTCCGGATTGTTCCGAGAAGGAGTTATTTGATAGTGGTGTGTGATTGGCATCGCTAGGGCTCATTTGAGCCCGATCCGTGGAGTAGGAACCGTGCGGTTCCGAACCACGTTATATACTCGTGTTAGCGTGTTGTGTTTTCATTATTGTTATTGTATTATCTATATTCCGCTGCGCTAACGAATTTGTAGACACAACCGCGATTGAATTCCATTGACGCTAATCACCCCCCCTCTAGCGTTACAAAGGTCCTAACAAGTGGTATCAGAGCCCGGGGCTCTTCTACGGACTAACCGCCGAGAGTTGAAGAAGCTAGAGGAAGAATATTGAATTTAATGAAAAATTTGGTGTCAACGTCAACATCCCACCTTCCTTCAACCGCGAACATTTCGCGTATTGGAAAGGTAGAATGCAATATTTTCTAATGACAAATATAGAAAATTGGTTTGCCGTGACTATAGGTTTTGATGCTCCGAGAGGAGAAAACGGCGAAATCCTCAAGATGAAGAGATGGACCGAGGAACGGGAAAAATTCAAGACAACCGTTAAGGTAACAAAAATGCTAATTGATTTGATACCTAACGATATTTTGTCTAGATTAGGAAGCTATAGGGATGCCAAGGAATTGTGGAACAAGTTGATCAAGTTCCACGAAAATCCCGAATCGGTCCAAGAAGATTCGGAAGAGGAGGAGACCGAAGAGAGCTCATCCTCAAGTGAAAGTGAGGAATCGGGAGGAAGTGAGGAGTCAACTTCCGGATCGGAAGAGGAAATGGAAGAGGAGGAGACCGAAGAAGAGAGCTCATCCTCAAGTGAAAGTGAGGAATCGGGAGGAAGTGAGGAGTCAACTTCCGGATCGGAAGAGGAAATAGAAGAGGAGGAGAAACCATCCTCGATACCGGAGCAACCTCAAGAAGAGCCTTCAACATCCGGTCAAGATGAAGAAGCTCAAAGTCCAATTCCGGTCTCCACCACCATCGGTAACTCAAACACCTCAATTCAAAATAAAAATAATATAATGTGTTTTGAGTGTAGGGAGTATGGGCATTATAAGAGCAAATGCCCAAAGAGGATCAAGAAAGCTCCTCCGGCACCTAAAAGTCAAGAAAAGTCAAAGGATGCCGGTTCTCCAAGTCTAAAGATCAAGGAGCATGTGGTGTGCTTCAAGTGTCGACAACCGGGACATTTCCGGAGTCAATGCCCAAGGGGAAAGAAGAAAGGGCAAGAAGGAGCAACACGTGTAGGGGGAGCCTCTAAGGCAAACCCTAAGGTAAAATTTGTTAATGCACCTTCAATTTCTAGGCAAAAGCATGCTTTTAATACTCTTGCAATTGTACATGAAAAGCATGCTAAAAATAACAAACATCTTTGCTTAGGAGCTAAAAGTGTCCATTTTAGTAATAAGGAGAAATTTGGGACTAATGTCCCTAGAAAAACCATACCTAGGGAATCTATTAAGAAAATACAAGAACATCTAGGTTTTAACCCTAAATGGACTAGGCATATGCCTAGAAAGTCTGATGCCCATGATTTAAATCAAAATTCAAAAATCGGGCAATTAGAATTAGAGAATCAAGCCTTGAGGTCAAGGCTTGAAAAACTTGAAAATACCCTTAAAGTTATGCAAAATCAAATGCAAGGGTCAATTAGTCAAACGTCAAGGTCCAAAAGTCAAAGTCAACACCAAGGACCTAAGAGTCAAAGGTCAACCAAGGGCAAGAATGGTTTGGGTCACAAACCTAAGTCCAAGGTGACTTATCATAGTGTTCCATTTGACTATGGAATACTAACTAGGTCTAGGAAGACCAAGGTCAATAGGGAAGTCATCCCTAGAGTTGACCATGGTGTGTGCCTAGTGGCTAGGGTTTCTAGGAAACCTAGGGAGGCCACTAAGAAGGTTGCAAGGGGAGTCACCCCTAGAGTCAACCATGGCAAGACCCAAATGACCAAGGCTAATAAGCCTAGGAGGGTCATTAGGAAGGTATCTAGGGAGGTTATCCCTAAGGAATACCTAATTAACCCTAGGAGCTCAAATAGGTTTTGGGTTCCTAAGAGCGTGATTGATTCACGCTAAGATGGGTTTAGGGTGTGCCAACCTTGATTGGATGAGTAGTTAACTCAACCATGGTAAGGGTGGCACTTTAGGATATTTTCAAGGTTATGGTTACCTTGGAAATACATTTGAGTCTTAATCCTAAAGGTTTTAGGATGTGCCAATATTACTTGAGAAGTTTGATAAAATGATCATTTTGGCACAATTTAGGTTTAGAGGTTAGTGTGCCATTTTGGGTTTTTGGCACACTTGGGAGAAAACTAGAAATATGGCAAAATATATTTAAGTATATCAAATGGCAATTAATATTAAAATTTAGGTATTATTATACCTATATATTTTATATGCCATGATTTGTTTGCCATATGCCATGACATCATGTTTACTTTTATCATTTAAATGTCATGATCATGCTTAGGATTAAGTTTTAAATGTCATGTGTTTTTAGATTTTATCATATGCCATGACATCATGATCATTGGTCATGCTTAATTATTGCTATCTTTATGCCATGATCATTTCATGCATTAAATTGATTAAAATTGATTTAAGGACTATGGCATGACTTGGAGTCCCAGTTATAAGGGAATCAAGTAGAGTTGCTTTAGAAAATGCATAAAACTCTAGATTAGGGAGAACAAAACCCACATCTCACATCTAATTGACATGTATGTGTATGTATACACCCTAAATACATGTGAGATGCTAGGATAATAGGTTAGGTTCAAGGTGCATCGGTAGTGCATCTAGATGAACTCAAACTTATTTTAATTATCACCAAAAATCATAAGGAAAGCTAATATACAAGCTATGTATATTTAGCCAATAAATTATGGTCCAAGATAAGGTTTGAAAACATTTTAAAATCATTTTGAAAAACCTTGGTGAAGTCTATCTTTTGATAGCAATCACCATTGATGAAGTTGATACAAAGTAGAGGCGAAACATTAAATTTCAATGTTTTTGAACTTTGTACCAATGTCACTATTTAATGGGTAAAATAATTTTCAAACATTTTTCACCGTATAAGTATTATACGTATCAAATTTCGTGATTTTTCGATAAACGTATAATTATTTATGATTTTTTGAAATTCATTTCTGATAATTGAAAATCGATTTTGATCATCGACGCCTCTGGGTGGCAATGATCGATGGGTATGGCAATGATCGTTATCCGATTGCAGTCGATCGCCAAGGCTGATTTTAGGTTGACAAGGTTTGTTTAACCCAATTCATTACTGAAAGGTCCCTAACCACTCTTAACCCTAGGATATGCTTTGGGAAGCATTATGAAGGGTGAAAATTCATTGGATATGGATTTGGAGAGGTATTAGGTCAAAGTATCAAATTGAGGTGGTGGAAAGTTCAATGTTGAATTTCCAACCTTAATTTTGATGATTTAGAGTTCCTATTGGCTTAGGGACTCCCCACGGACATTGTTGGTGCAATGGGAAGGGGAGCAAACCTTTAGGGGGAGGTATCCATCTTGGGATGATGGATGTGTCTTTCTCCTTGAAAAGGAGAAGTTATGGGAATGTATCATCAATTGGCAAATTGATGAGTTTTTGATACCCAATTTGGAAATTGGGAGAGTGAATAGGATTGCCTCTCTTGAGTGATATGGGACTTATCACTAGGAAGATTGTAGGCATCCTAGGTATTTTTGGATCAAGGGGGAGATTGTAAGATCTCATTGGGACATGAGACATTGACCTCCTTGGAGAGATAACCTTTTGCTATTTGTCAAAAAGGGGGAGAATGTTTGGAGAATGTTTGGGGGAGAACATTTGGGATAATTGGTAAAGGATTTGAGTTAGTATTCTAACTCAATTATTTGTGTGGTTTTTGTCAAACATCAAAAAGGGGGAGATTGTTGGTGCAATCGGCCCAGGTCACGATTGACCAGGACTCGAGTTTGGCTCGAGTGATGTTTTGATGTGTTTTGATGTTTCGACAAAAACATATGACAATGTAATTGTCATGGTAAAGTCCAAGCATGGGTCTTGGCATGGAAAGTCCAAGTGGGACACTTGGCATTGGGAAAAGTCCAAGCATGGGTCTTGGCAATGTAAAGTCCAACATGGGTTGGCAAGGGAAAGTCCAAGCATGGTCTTGGCATTTGAGAAGTCCAAGCATGGTCTTGGCATGGAAAGTCCAACATGGGTTGGCATTTGAAGTCCAAGGGATTTGATATTGGCGGCGTAAAGTCCAAGCGGTAGTCTTGGCAGCATAAGTCCAATGGTTGGCGGCGTAAAGTCCAAGCGGAGTCTTGGCGGCGTAAGTCCAATGTGCCTTGGCGGTGTAGACACCGTTAGCATGACATAGCCGACGGAAGCACCTGAAGGCTAGCGCGATGGATGAACAAGTCATGGATGACTTGGAGGGATCCGAGAGGCGTGAGGCTGATGGAGGTGACTAGAAGGCTTAGGTCTAGGCTAAGGGTGGTCTAGCAAGTATGGGGGAACCATACTTGAGTTAAAACCTCATGTTTGAGGTGTGTCAGTCGACTGGACCAAGTCAACTAGGGTTTGACTGCGGGTTATGGCCTAGCAGTCGACTGCCAGAGTTGGCCGATCGATGGCTCGAGCAATGATCGATCGTCCGATCATCGATCCGGGTGCTCGAGAATTCCGGCCACGAGAATCGGAGTCGAGACTGACCGTCGAGTGAGGACTCCATCAGTCGACTGATGGTCACAATCAGTCGACTGATGGTAGTTCCGTTGGACTTATCCAACGTGGAACTAGCCGTTGTCTCACGACAACAGTGACATCAGTCGACTGATGGTCTCGATCAGTCGACTGATCGACTTTTTCTAGCACAGGTTGAAGCTATATATGGAGCTCGTGGTGGAAGAAAAAGGAATGGTTCTTTGAGGCGATTTGGGGCGAGTTGCTGCTGCAATTCAGGGTCTCCAAGTGCTACTCGATCAACCAAGTGATCAAGCATTCAAAGAGCATTTGTAAAGTGTTTCCTTTACTTGTATTGCTTTGTATTTCACTATATTGCTTGTATTCATTTGATTATTGCTGTAATCATATTGTACGAGGTTTCTCCACCTCCGGATTGTTCCGAGAAGGAGTTATTTGATAGTGGTGTGTGATTGGCATCGCTAGGGCTCATTTGAGCCCGATCCGTGGAGTAGGAACCGTGCGGTTCCGAACCACGTTATATACTCGTGTTAGCGTGTTGTGTTTTCATTATTGTTATTGTATTATCTATATTCCGCTGCGCTAACGAATTTGTAGACACAACCGCGATTGAATTCCATTGACGCTAATTACCCCCCCTCTAGCGTTACAAAGGTCCTAACAGCAATGACTTGGACGGCGGCACAAAACCTGGGCGGCGGCAATCCTAGGGTTGGCGCCGACTAGGGGAGGAGAGGGAGGGGCGGCAACACAAGGTTGGGCGGCAACTCTTGATTAGGGTTTTGGATTAGGGTTTAAGCCCTATTTTATAGAGAACTAATTCTCTTAATGGTTAATGGATCATATCCATAAAGTCCGTTAACCCGCTCCATTAAGATAAGTTAAAATAAACCAAACCATGATGGTTTATTTTAAGTTGAAACGAACCGAACCAACCTTTGGTTCATTCGTTTAATATAAACCAAACCCTTTGGTTTATCCTCCTCCATTGGATTAGAACCAAACCATTTTGGTTCATCCATTACGTCTTCATAAGACACAGCCCATCCACGCTTCCATTGCGACTGAAACAATTTCATGCTCGCTTTATGTTTGGTCCAACCAAACATAGTTTCTCTCGGTCTGAGAATCCCATTCTCAAGCTCGTTTTAAATCCTTTGGATTACACTCGTTGTGCGTGTGACCAAATAGGTTCCCGGTTTATGTTGGCCGTCTATAATTAACCATTAATTATAGAACGATCATGAGTGGCACCTAGTAGTACATCATGATCCCCAATTAACCGAAAAGATCAACGGTTGATCCAGAACTATTTCTGAAACCCTTCAATAGCTCGAATGAATCGTGCCCCATTCCCTTCACTCATCTTATACCCACTTGGTTCAGGACATGGTCTATTGTGTCAGTCCCCACTAGGCTGACTACGTCACACCTAGCCCAAGTATCATTTCCTCGTCCTACGGATTCTAGTTACTCCACATGTATCGAAGAGTACTTTACTCTAAACATGTAATGCTTTGGCCAAAGACTTTAGTAACAATCCGACGAGAGGCCATGGGTATACATCTCCTTGCAAGGAGTGGTGAATCCTTTATAGGCTATTCAAACACCTTCGATCACTTCGACTTATACCCAATCATCCCGGGTCCACATCTCCTCAGAGATGTTTGCTTAAGATGTCAAAGCATAAGTCTCCATGATCAAGATGACTTGAATACCGCAAGTCAAAGGAACATCACACTTAAGCCACAGTAAGAACTTCATTGACATATCTATATATGCAGAGAACCATATGAAGTCTTACGGCTGGTCACTCCAATGAACTAGTTACCATAACTAGCATCCACGATTAACTCCGGACATCACAATGTCTCCAACCAGTGAGAATCAGCTGCTTGGATACACCAAGGAGTTTACCTCGTGCTAGTCTCGACAGAATTGATGGTGTCCAAATCCATCAATTCATCGACTAGGGATAATTCCGATACATCACAATTACACATGTAGAGATACTCACTAGTTGTGATCCAATCACAAATTCTCTCATGCTGTGAATCGTATCGTGGACATTCAGTAAATGAGTTTAAGATCCAATCAAATACATTAAACATGTATACTCAAATAGTGAATCTTCATTTATCATATAAATGGTTCATACATAAGGCAATTGCCTTAGGACATCTCTCATATATTACTAACAATCCCCTCCTCCTCCGATGATGAAGCATCCTCCTCCTCCATGGATAGCATGGAAGAAGTGTATATGGTAAGGAGGGTAAGGCGTGCTTTAAAAGGTTTTAGATTTAACAAATCAAATGATAGGAGTAGAAGACCGAGGGGGAAGATCATCTGTTACAATTGCCAAGGAGAGGGACACATAAGGGACAATTGTCCCCTCCTAAACAAGAGCAAGGAAGAAAGGAAAAAGAAGGAAGAAAAGAAGAAGAAAAAGGAAGAAGAAAAGAAGGCAAAGGAAAAGGGGAAGACCAAAGTTTTGAACATACCTTTGGATGACTTCATTCCCTTGCTCATCAGCAATACGTAAACTGGAACGAAGTCATTTGTCACCAACTTAGCATTGATGGCATTTGACGACTTGGATTGCTCCTCCACCGAAAATGAAGAATCAAGCTCAATTGGAGAGAGCTCAAATGAAGGGGGAGCCTCCTCTACATCCTCATCCGAAGAAGAAGAAGAGGACATGGAAACTATGGTAACTAACCTTTCACCTAGTAAAATAGTTTCTATGATTTCTAGCTTAACTAGGGATTTATTTAGAGCAAAGAAGAAAAATAAGAGCATGCTAGATCAAATTAAGGACTTAGAAAATAAACTAGAAAAAGCATGCTTAAATGAAAATGAAAATATTTCTTCTTGTCATGATGATGCATGCTCACATGAATATATGCCATTTAATGTTAGTGATGCATGTATGGATGAAAATAGAGCTTTAAGGGAAAAGGTAGACTATTTGACAAAAGCTCTAGAAAAATTCACTATTGGCTCAAACACTTTGAACATGATCATAGGGAGCCAAAGAGCAAGTTTTAACAAGAAAGGCCTAGGATATAAGGAAAAGAAAAATGAAAAGGCTATAAATGCCTAATTGCTGGGGGTCAAGACAAAAAAAAAAGTAATTGCTAGAAAATGGATTCCTAAGGAATTTCTAGTGAACCCCATAGGCAAGAATTTGTATTGGGTTCCAAAATCCATCCTTAAGGGTTAGGAGAACCCTAGGGTAGTCAACCATATGGACTTGACCTATATCATATGTTGGTTGACTTAGGATGGCGGGACAACATTTTTGAAATAGTGTTAGGTGATGATAATGTGCCTATAAATAGATAATAATGCTTAAATCATGATATCTAATGAAATTGCTATGAATGTTTGCAATCATGATTTATGATTTTGATATTTCACACATAATCATGAGAAATAGGACTTATATCATGCTTTAGGTGATACTTGCTTATTATCATGATATAATACCTAATGCATGACTATAAATTGATGAATACATGGGTTTCATGATCATAATGTGAAATTAGTTCATATATGCCCTTATGATCATGAGGATTGTTAGGTTGATACTTAACCTTGAAAGAATTGCATGAATATAATGGTTAAGTATATACAAATACCTCTAGGATGCATCTCACACTCACCATAGGCTACCATGATTGAAAACTTAGCATGAGTGAGATGTTAGGATGATACAAATGTCCACTAATGCCTATGGCATTTAAATGGTCATTTAAGGTATCAAAATAAAAAATAATAGACCAATCATGGGGAAGGCTTATGTTTAATTCATAGACATATTGCCCAAAGATCATGGTTGGATATTTCAAATGGTTTCAAAATAATTTCTTACTTTAAAATCTATGTGTTCATGTTTTGAAACAATTGGATGGAAAACTAGGTAGTAAACTTGATACTAGAATGATCAAAAACCTAGTGGTTTTTAAAGCTTTTGGATTTTTAGCAAATCTCGGAAAATATAATGATTTTTCATGAAAAACTATTTTTCATTGATAGATATACCTAAAAGAAATATGTTCCCCAAATTTCATGATTTTTTGAATTTTCTGAAATTTTTAGTGCATTTCTGAAATTCGCCCAGAAAATCAGAATTTCGGATTTCTTTGTGTCAGTCGACTGTCATACTGATAGCAGTCGATTGGTGGCTTGAAAATCAGAACAGTAAAGGCTGAATTCAGATTTTAAACCAATTTTTGCTACTTTCCTTCTATTAGACTTGATGCCATGAGTTTACAACTTAGTATTAATCTTTTTGATAGTGTCAAAGGGGGAGAAATAATTGTGTTTAAGTAAATTATGATAGGGGGAGAAATATGTATAGGAGTTTCATGGATTAAGGGGGAGTTGCATGTTGCTATATCATGTTTATGTTTACATGCTTTCTTACCTTATAAATTTCTATCAAATATTTTTACCTAACTTAAACGGATTGCCACACATCAAAAAGGGGGAGATTGTTAGGGCAATCTCTTGTCGTGATATGGTTTTGATGTGTGTGGCAAAGGATTTAAGTTAGGTTGTTAGTGTGATTTGATATGTGCGTTGGAGTCTTGCAGGACTTAGTAATTCGCACATGGAGCCTAGGCAAGTTTCACATCTCATGACTCGGTCCTTGAGTCGGTGAAGGATAGCTTTGCGGAAGTCGTGCGCTTGGAGCATCCGAGGGACTGCCGGACGAGGAGTTTGGAGTGAAGCTGGAGGAAGCAGACTTCAGGGCGAGACGCGAAGGATGGCGCTGCAGAGCCGTGCACTTGGCGCATCCGAGGGACGTGGCCGGACGAAGATAACTTCGAAGGCGAGGGACTCCGAGAGATGAGAGTGAGCGAATGTAACCCGGGAAGGGGTAGTAGCTCTTAGGTGAAACTTGGCTATTTGGCTAAGTGTCGGATGGGATTTCCCGACACCAATCGACTGCCATGGAATGGAAGTCGACTCCTCTGAGTCGAACGTGGTTCGACTGGTATCCAACTGATGGGTTTATGCCAGCCGATCGCATGGAATGGCAAACGATCGCCGAAGATGTCGCGCATAACCGCCGTAGTCGATCGGGCGATTGACTACGGAGGCGACGATCGATGGGTTCCATCAATCGACTGCCAAGTGTTCCGTTGGACTACAACGGTCGAGATCCGACGTGTTCGGAGGCCGTTGTAGTGGCAATAGTCGACTGCCAAGGTCAGCAGTCAATGTATGGCGGCCAACGGGAAGAAAAGCTTCCTCTCTATAAAAAGAGAGGGTGTGGGGCTTTGAGAGGCTAATGTTCATGCTCTAAGTGATCTTCCAAGTGCCCCACAAGCTTTAAACTCTTCTTACTTGTTTTTACTTCATTCTTATTGTAAGAAGAGTGATCTTGATTGTAAAGGTTACTTCCACCTAGCTTGGTGCAAAGGAGAGACCATTAGTGGATTGGTTTTGGCAGAGTGATTCACCGAGGACGAATCGGGGACCATGGATTAGTGGCATAGCCGTGAACCACGTTATACTATCGTGTTAGCATTTGTTTTATTGTTATTTCCATTTGCTTGTCTTTGTTGTTTTCGTTGCGCTAATTAGTTTTGTAGACGAGCAAAATCCACCATCCAAGTAAAGAGGGCTATTCACCCCCCTCTAGTCGGTCGTTCGATCCCCTACACTCTCGTACTCAGAATCGGACTCGTACTCCGAACTTGACTCGGCTTCGAATCTCAATTTGGCCATAAATGCGACGAAGCTTCTCTTCGTCTCTTGCACGTCCGATTCTTCCGATGACGACTCATCCCACGTTGCCTTAAGTGCCTTCTTCTTCTTTTCCTTTTTCGGCTTATCTTCCTTTTTATGTTTGTGCATTATGACTTGTAGTGTCCTTTTCTATTGCATTCGTAGCACGTCACTTCCGATCGGGGTCTCGGCTTGTTGTCGACCACCTTTTTGGCATATTTCTTCATAAATCTCTTCCTCCGATTGAACATCTTCCGGACCATATTTACTATCTCCTCTTCTCCGTTTGTCTCCGACTCTGACTCGTCTTTGGATTCACTCTTCACTTTTTTTTCCTTTTTAGTCGAACCTGCCATCAAAGCTATACCATTCTCAATTTGACCCGAGTTACCTTGTTCATGTAGTTCGAGTTCACAAAATAGTTTATCTAACCTAATTGTGGCAAGATCCCTAGATACCTTATAGGCATCGACAATCGATGTCCATAAGGCATTTCTCGAGAATGCCTTAAGGGTATACCTATTGGTGCAATCGATCTAGGTCACTATTGACCAGACTCGAGTTTGACTCGAGTAGTGTTTTGATGTTTGACATTGATGTCTGACATGTGTTGGGGAGATTGGCGCAATTGACTCAGGTTAGTATTTGATGTTTGACGATGGTTTGACCATTTTCATGGAATGTCCAAGTGGGACACTTGGCAATGGGAAAGTCCAAGTCTTGAGTACTTGACATGTAAAGTCCAAGCATGGGTCTTGGCAAGGGAAAGTCCAACATGGGTTGGCAAAGGAAAGTTCAAGCATGGGTCTTGGCATGGAAAGTCCAACATGGGTTGGCAAGGGAAAGTCCAAGCTTGAGTCTTGGCATTTGGAAAGTCCAAGGGGAATATTGGCGGCGTAAAGTCCAAGCGGGAGTCTTGGCAGCATAAGTCCAATGGTTGGCGGCTTAAAGTCCAAGCGGAAGTCTTGGCAGTGCAAGTCCAATGTGCCTTAGCGGTATAGATCAACTTAGTATGTCATAGCCTATAGAAGCACCTAAAGGCTAGCATATGGATGAACAAGTCATGGATGACTTGGCGGGATCCGATAGGCGTGAGGCTAACGGAGGTGGCTAGAAGGCTTAGGTTTAGGCTAAGGGTGGTCTAGCAAGTATGGGGGAACCATACTTGGGTTAAAACCTCATGTTTGAGGTGTATCAGTCGATTGGGACTATGGTCAGTCGACTGATGGGAGTCAACTAGAGTTTGACTATGGGAAGATGGCTTAGCAATCAACTTCCAGCATTGAGCAGCCGACTGATGGCCTGAGCAATCGACTGATCTAGAGATCAGTCGACTGATGGTTGAGAACTCGGGTACAGTGAGTTCTCCAGTCAAGTGATCAGCCCGAACACTTGACTGATTGAGCCATCAGTCGAATGATGGGTATGATCAGTCGACTGATGGTTCGTCCATTGGAACTTATCCAACGTGGCACATGATGTTGTCTCACAACGGCTACAGGTGCAGTCGACTGATGGTTCCGATCAGTCGACTGCTAGGCAAAATCTAGCCCGAATGCAGGTTATAAAGGTAGCTCGGAAGGAGGGATTTTGGCATGATTTTCTTGGGCGATTTGGAGTGATTTTCTAGTGCAAATCAGGGTCTTCAAGGCAATTCCAAGGCGATCAATAAGCAAGCATTCCAAAGCAATTGTTGTAAAGTTTTCTTTACTTTGTTTTGTGTATTCATCTCATATTTGCTTGTATTTGTTTCTTACTATTGTAATACTATTTGTACGAGGTTTCTCCACCTCTGGATTGTTCCGAGGAGTTATTTATGATAGTGGTGTGTGGTTGCATTGCTAGGGCTCTTACGAGCCCAATCCGTGGAGTAGGAACCATTCGGTTCCGAACCACGTTACATCTTGTGTTGTGATTGTGCTTGTATTTATTTTCATTGTATATTTTGTATTTCTGCTACGTATTAATGTTTTGTAGCAAGCACGATCGAACGATAATCCATCGACAAGCGACAACGCTATTCACCCCCTCTAGCGGTCACAAAGGTTCCTACAATTGGTATCAGAGCAAGGCCTTTCTTCAAAGATTAACAACCATAAGAGCACCACTAGAGGAACAAGATGGATTTTTAAGAACAACTAGGATGGAATATCAACACGCCGATCCCATACACCTTCTATGGACAAGAAGGGTTTAGGCAATGGATGGTAATAATTGAAGATTTCTTGATGATGAAAAACTTTGAGGAGTGGTCCATCTTAATGGAAGAATTCCAATACCCAAGAGGACCTAAGGGAGGCTTCCTCAAAATGAAGAAATGGACTGAGGAGCAACTCCAAGGGTTTGATAAAAATAAAAAGGTAATAAAATTTTTGATTGATTTAATACCTAACAATATTGTGTCTAGTTTAGGGGACTACATGGATGCCAAGGAGCTATGGAGCCAAGTGGCAAGATTCTATGAAGACCCTTCACCGGCTCAAGAAGAGGAGGCCGAAGAAGATAGCTCTTCCTTACAAGAGAGTGAGGATTCAGAAGTTGATAAGGAATCAACATCCGAATCGCGATCAAGAGAAGAGGTAGAAGTAGAAGAAGTCTCCACCTCTAGGATTGAGGGGGAGGAGATTAGATCATCTACACCGGAGCAACCTCAAGAAGAACCATCCACCTCCGGTCGAGAGGAAGAGGAAGCTTGGGACTCTCCTACCAAGGAAGGTAACTCAAGCATTTCAATAATTAATAAAATTCATATTGTATGCTTTGAGTGTAGGGAGCAAGGACACTACAAGAGTAAGTGCCCAAAAAGAGTTAAGAAAAGTCCTCCGGCATCAAAAGTCAATGAAAAAGTCAAGGATGTCGGTGCCCCCACTAGAAAAAGCAAGGAGCACATGGTGTACTTCAAATTTCGACAACTGGGCACTACCGGAGTCAATGCCCAAAGGGCGAGAAGAAGACTCAAAAGGGAGCATCACAAGTAGGGGGAGCCTTGAAAGCTAACCATAAGGTAAAATTTATTAAAGCACCTTCCTTAAGTTATAGGCAAAAGCATGCTAGAAATAATTTTAGCAATCTTACAATTTATCATAAAGAGCATTCTAGAAATAGAGAGTATTGCTATGGAGCTAAGAGTGTCAACCTTAGGAATAAGGAGAAATTTGGGACTAATATCCCTAAAAATATTTTACTTAAGGCAAGTATTAGGAAAATTGAGGACCACCTAGGTTTTAATCCTAAATAGACTAGGCATATGCCTAGGAAGGCTCATGTCCAAAGAATAGATGAAAAATAAAAAATTGGACAATTAGAGTTAGAAAATCAAGTCTTAAGGTCAAGGCTTGAAAAACTTGAAAAGACCCTTGCAAAGATGCAAAATTCAATTATAGGGTCAAAGGATCAAAAATCTAGGTCAAAGAGTCAAAATCAAGGGTTGAGAAAGCAAGGTCCAACCAAGGGCAAGAAAGGTTTGGGTCACAAACCTAAGCCCAAGGAGGCCTATCATAGTGTTCCATTCGATTATGGAACACAACCTAGGTCTAGGAAGACCAAAGTTACTAGAGAAGTCATCCCTAAGGGTAACCAAGGTGTGTGCCTAGTGGCTAGAGTTTCAAGGAAACCTAGGGAAGCCACTAAGAAGGTTACAAGGGGAGATACCCCCAGAGTTAACCTAGGTAAGACCACAATGACCAAGGCTTCTAAGCCTAGAAGGGTCATTAAGAGGGAATCTAGGGAGGTCATCCCTAAGGAATACCTAGTTAACCCAAGGAGCTCAAATAGGTATTGGGTTCCTAGGAGCATGATCGATTCACGCAAGATGGGTTTATGTGTGCCAACTTTAAATGGATGGGTAGTTAACCTAACCATGGTAAAGGCGACACTTTAGGTTATTTTCAAGGTTATGGATACCTTGGAAATAGGTTTGAGTGTTAAAATCCTAAACGAGTTTAGGATGTGCCAATACATTTTTTGGATTATGAAAAATCAATCAAATTGACACAAATTAGGTCTAGAGGTCATAGTGTGTCATTTTGAGTTTTTGGCACACTTGGGAGATAATTGACAATATGACAAAATGAACTTAATAATAACAAATGGCAATAAATACTAAAATTTAGGTATTATATACCTTTATATTTTATTTGTCATACTTTGTTTGCCATATAACATGTCATGACATCATATTTATCTTTATCATATAAAATGTCATGAGTATGTTTAGGGTTAGTTTTTAATGTCATGTGTATTTAAATTTAATTATATGTCATGACATCATGATCATTGGCCATGCTTTATTTATATCATTATTTATGTCATGATCATTTCATGCATTAATAAAATTAAATTAAGGACATATGACATGACTTGAAGTCCCATGTATAAAGGAATTAAGTAGTATTTTCTTAGGAAAATGCATGAAACCCTAGATTAAGATGAATAAAACCCACATCTCATATTATATTGACATGTATGTGTATTGATACAGTCTAGATACATGTGAGATGTTAGGAAATGAGTTAAGTTCAAGGTGCATAGTTTTTGCATCTAGATGAACTCAAACTCATCTAAAATCATGGGTGGATAATTAAGAAAGCTTATGTTCAAGCCATTTACATTAAGCCCAAAGAATATGATCCAATATAGGTTTTCAAAAGCATTTTAAAATCATTTTAGAAAACCTTGATGAACTTTTGGTAGAAATCATCATTGATGAAGTTGATACAAAGTGAGCTAATCCATTGAAGTTTTTCTTCACTTTTGAACTTTGTGTCAATTTCACTATTTTATGGGTAAAATATTTTTCAAACATTTTTCATCCATTGTATTGCTTATAAGTAATGCACGTATGAATTTTCATGATTTTTCGATATCCATATAATTACTTATGCTTTTTTGAAATTTATTTTTGATAACTGAAATTCGAAATTTCAGTTATCAGTTGACTGCCGCCTGATGGCAGTTGACTGATGAGCACGGCAGTTGATTGTTGCTTGATAAAGTCGACTGCCAGGTTGATTTTGGGTAAACAAGGTATGTTTAGCCTAATTTTAGCTAGGTTAGGGTTCCCTAACTGCTCCTAACCCTAGGATATGCTTTGGAAAGCATTGGAAAGGGTGAAAAATCATTTGGATATATATTAGGAGTGTTGTTAGGGTGATGTATCATTTTTAAAGTGAGTGAAAGTTCAATGTTGAACCTTGAACCTTATTTTTGATGGTTTAGAGTTTCTATTGGCTTAGAGATTTCCCAAGGACATTGTTGGTGCAATGGTCAAGGGGGAGCAAGCCTTTAGGGGGAGATATCCATCATGGGATGATGGATGTTATTTTTCCTCATGAGAGGGAAAAATGGGAATGTGAAATGGCCAATTTGGAAATTGGGAGAGTTTATAGGAGTGCCTCTCTTAAGTGATATGAGACTTATCACTAGAAAGATTGTAGGCATAATATGTGTTTTGGAGCAAGGGGGAGATTGTAGGATCTCATTGGATATGAGACATTGACCTCCTTGGAGTGAAACTTTTTGATGTATGTCAAAAAGGGGGAGAATGTATGGAATTACCAATTTGGGATAATTGGTAAGAGAATTTGAGTTAGGGGCCTAACTCAAGGTTGTTTTTGTCAAACATAAAAAAGGAGAAGATTGTTGGTGCAATCGGCTCAGGTCATGATTGACCAGACTCGAGTTTGACTCGAGTATTATTTTGATGTTTGACATTGATGTCTGACATGTGTTGGGGAGATTGGCACAATCGACCCAGGTTAGTATTTGATATTTGACGATGGTTTGACCATTGTCATGGAAAGTCCAAGTGGGACACTTGGCATTAGGAAAGTCCAAGTCTTGAGTACTTGGCATGTAAAGTCCAAGCATGGGTCTTGGCAAGGGAAAGTCCAACATGGGTTGACAAAGGAAAGTCCAAGCATGGGTATTGGCATGGAAAGTCCAACATGGGTTGGCAAGGGAAAGTCCAAGCTTGAGTCTTGACATTTAGAAAGTCCAAGGGGAATATTGGCGACGTAAAGTCCAAGCGAGAGTCTTGGTAGCATAAGTCCAATGGTTGGCGGCGTAAAGTCCAAGCAGGAGTCTTGGCAGCGTAAGTCCAATGTGCCTTGGCGGTATAGATCAACTTAGCATGACATAGCCGATGGAAGCACCTGAAGGCTAGCATATGGATGAACAAGTCATGGATGACTTGGAGGGATCTGATAGGCGTGAGGCTGACGGAGATGGCTAGAAGGTTTAAGTCTTGGCTAAGGGTGGTAGAGCAAGTATGGGGGCACCATACTTGGGTTAAAACCTTATATTTGAGGTGTATCAGTCGACTGGGACAATGGTCAGTCGACTGATGGGAGTCAACTAGGGTTTGACTGCGGGAAGACTGCCTAGTAGTCAACTGCCAGCATTGAGCAATCGACTGATGGCCTGAGAAGTCGACTAATCTAGAGATCAGTCGAATGATGGTCAAGAACTCGGGCACAGTGAGTTCTCCAGTCAAGTGATCAGCCCGAACACTCGACTGATTGAGCTATCAGTTGACTGATGGGTATGGTCAGTCGACTGATGGTCTGTCCATTAAAACTTATCCAATGTGGCACATGTCGTTGTCTCACAATGGCTACAAGTGCAGTCAACTGATGGTCCCGATCAGTCGACTGCTAAGCAAAATCCAGCCCGAATGTAGGTTATAAAGGCAGCTCAGAAGGAGGGATTTTGGCATGATTTTCTTGGGCATTTTGTTAGTGTAAATCAGGGTCTTCAAGGCTAGTCCAAGGCGATCAACAAGCAAGCATTCCAAAGCAATTGTTGTAAAATTTTCTTTACTTTGTTTTGTGTATTCATCTCATATTTGCTTGTATTTGTTTCTTACTATTGTAAAACTATTTGTACGAGGTTTCTCTACCTCCGAATTGTTCCGAGAAGGAGTTATTTGTGATAGTGGTGTGTGGTTGCAGCGCTAGGGCTTTTACGTGCCCAATCCGTGGAGTAGAAACCATTTGGTTCTGAATCACGTTACATTTTTTGTTGTGATTGTGCTTGTATTTATTTTCATTGTATATTTTATATTTCCACTGCATATTAAAATTTTGTAGCAAGCATGATCGAACGATAATCCATCGACAAGCGACGACGCTATTCACCCCCCCCCCTCTAGTGGTCACGAAGATTCCTACAATACCTAATTAAGTCTCCATTCTCTATTTGGTGTCCTATCAAGTGTAATCCATTTAATATATCTTTAATCCTAGTATGAAGTTGACTAGCATTTTCATTTTCGTTCATTTTACAATTAAATAATTTATTTAATAACATGTCCGTTTGGCTATCCTTTATGTCATTTGTACCCTCATGCAGTTCAATTAATTTTTCCCATAATTTCTTAGAATTTTTGAATGGACTTACCATATTAGGCTCTTCTTTGGTAAGTCCGCATTGCAAGGTGTTAAGTGTATTGTAATCGACTTGAGCTTTCATTCTAATATCCGAGGTCCATTTCTCCGGTTCTAACAACTCACCCGAGTCGTCTACCGGAGCTGTGAACCCTTTCTTAATTGAGAACTAGACCTCTAGGTGTTGTATCCCTCTAAGTGTGACATTATTAAAGAAATGTTCTCTAAATACAGAAAAATAAATTAAATAACTCTAATATACAGAAAATTAAATTAAATTAAATAAATTTAATGTGTATAAAATTAGATAAAATAAATCTACTGTGTAGAAAATTAAATTAAATAAATCTAATATGCAGAGAATTAAATTTAATGCAGAAAATGATGATTAAATTGCACAAAATTATTTTTTATTGTAGAAAATGATTTTTAAATTAATTTAAATATTAAGAAAATATTTTAATTGATTTAAATATGCAGAAAATGATTTTTAATTAATTTAAATATGGAAAAAATATTTTAATTAATTTAAATAAGCAGAGAACAATTTTTAATTAATTTAAATATGTAAAAAATATTTTAATTGATTTAAATATGTAGAAAATGATTTTTAATTAATTTAAATATGCAGAAAATATTTTAATTGATTTAAATATACAGAAAACGATTTTTAATAGAATAAAATATGCAGAAAATTTTTTAATTGATTTAAATATACATAAAATGATTTTTAATTAATTTAAATATGCAAAAATATTTAAATTGATTTAAATATGCAGAAAACGATTTTTAATTAATTTAAATATGGAAAAAATATTTTAATTGATTTAAATATGCAAAAAATATTTTAATTGATTTAATTATGCAGAAAAAAGTTTTATAAATTATTTAAATTTGTAGAAAATATTTTAATTGTTTTAAATATGCATAAAATGATTTTTAATTAATTTAAATATGTAGAAAATATTTTAATTGATTTAAATATGTAGAAAATTATATTAATTAATTTAAATATTCAAAAAATTATATTAATATGTAGAAAATGATTTTAATGATGTAAAAATTATTCTAAAGCAATATGAATTAATCTATCGCAATAAGAATTAATCTAAAGTAATAAAAATTAATCAAAAGTATTAAAATTATTCTAAAGCAAAAAGATTTAATCTAAAGCAATAAGAATTAATCTAAAATAATAAAAATTAATCTAAAGTAATAAAAATTAATCTAAATTAATTTAAAGCTCACGATGGTGGTTTCACCAACTCAGAGCGCTCCCGCTCTGATACCAATTGTAGGATCAAGTAAACCGAGAGAGAGGGGGTGAATCTCAGTATTTAATAATTTTAATTAATTTTCTAATACGAGCACGCAACGAAAATTAAATACAGTTATAGACACAGACAATTTACTTGGTTCACAATCCTAACTGGGTTGCTACTCCAAGGCCTATAGCTCTCCCGAGAGCTACCTCGTTGGACAATCACTATAATACCCTCCAATTCGAGAACTCTCAATTTCGAAGGGAGTTCGCTTTTTACAAATATAAGAGAAGAGTAACAAGCTACCCTCTCTTGAAATTAAATATACAAGCGAAATAAAAAGAGATTAATGACTACTTTATACTGACACAATATGTAGTATAGGATGTAACATGAGGTGTTGGAAAAGAGTCCTTTTGAATGGTTGAAGCTCTTGTGATCGTGAGGAAATTTTGACAGCACTTCGACGTTGATTGAATTTCTTAATTTGATCTGGTCAAGCACAACTTTTATAAATTTTTTCCAGTTGACTGGAATGCCTTCCAGTCCACTCCACATCAGCCCGTTGATATAGAATTCATGGTCTTCCAGTCGACTGAAACTTCTCCAGTCGACTCCATGTCACTCGGCTCCGCATTGGGAAATTTCCCTCTTCAGTCGACTGAATCCCTTTCCATCTGCATCGCATGATATTCGATCGATCACCATCTAATCCTGCCAAATAGGTATCCAGTCGACTGATACATATTCAGTCGACTGTACTTCTGTCGACTCGAATCCATTCAGTCGACTGAATCCTGCAAAACACAATTAACACGAAATAGATAATATGAAATGCGATAGGAGTAGTAATACTTCTCGATCTCGACTACTAAGTCCCACGCGAACGTTTCGTCGGATCGATGCCTAACTTTTTCCCCCTATAGAGGACTCGGCCTCACCTCTTCACTCAAGGCTTACCTGCCGACTACCTGTCGGACTTACCACTCTTGACATCCGATCTGACGCACCAGGGCTTCCACCAGCTGGTCGGTCTACCTGACCTTGCTGGACTTTTTGTCGATTGTCTGGTCTCCTAACACAACCGATCTTCATGCCAAATGTCCGTTCCACGCGACCCATCTAGACTTCATGCCTAGTGTCTGGTTCTCCTAATCTGTCAAGATACATGCGTAGTATCCGGTCAACACGACCAACTAGGACTTCCTGTTAAGCATGCACACTTAACACTGATATTAGAACACAAGTGAATCCTAACATTTAACTGTGGTTCATACATTAAAACTAAGGAGTGATGCTCACTGCATCAACAAGGTCCACAGTCTTTAGCATGTTGAGCAGTACCATAGATGAACCTTCTTGCATCTCAGAGGTGAAGAGGATCTTGGAGACTTCGAACCTTTCGGATCTCACTTGCTCATAAAACAACTCATAAAGATGAAAGACTATGGTATGAGTATCCATATGCTCATGTTGCTTTCGCAACTCGGGTACCATCACGGCTAGCATGATGCAACTCACTAGTTCAAAATTTCATTCATGAGAAATACAAATCGAGCATATATGAGAAAATAATTTTAAAATGCATCAACATACATTTATAAATCCCATTCAATTTTCAAAATTAAAACCCTCAAAATCAATTCGGGAGATCGTAGATTCATCTCCGAATGGGTTGATATCCAACATAGATAAGAACAACCTTGGAGAGAGTCCAACAAGTCATTCTTAGCTACGATGGTAGGTATCAAGTATACCAATTGCATATCACATATATGCAACTATCACAATGTGCTATCAACTAATTGAATGTTCACACATACATCGGGTTGTTAACTCATTAACAAGTATGCATCATATGCATAGCACCCAACTTCACCTCTTTTCACATCGACCTTGGAGAGAGTCCAACAAATCGATGCTCCATGTTAAAGCTGATCCATTAATCACGAAATAGTTTTAATATGGTTAGAGTGCATTCAACTAATTATCCAGGCATGGAGAGAGTCCACCAACCCAAACTAACGATTGAACTCTGACTCTTACCATATTAGTAATAAACTATTCCAATTATTTGAACATGTTCAGGTTCAAGCCGGGCTTGGAGTGAGACCAACAACCCAAACAAGAAATGGAACTCTGGTTCTAACCATATTAATGGAAGGTGTAGGCTTTAATAATGTATAAGGGATTTTGTGGTCTCATCATTCTTTTCATGCAAATAACTATTATCTACATGGAATGGCACACATGGCATACATAAGTGCATCTAATACATCTACATGTCACGACATGCATGGCATAATGATATGCATCTTAATGCAATTACATGGCATTCCAGACGGACAGCCAAGATGAAGTTGAAACCTAGGAGGATGCTGATAGAAACCAACACCTTCTGCATCTCGTACACATATAGCTTCCCCATGATGCTAGGGGATGACATTCAGATGATTATAGGGGCAAACTTCATCAGAGCCATGCAAGGCGGTATCCGAATAGAAGGTAACACCCTCACAATCTACAAGAATGTTACAACTATACAGACACTGCCCATAGTGAACACTGCAGTAGCAATAGAGGAGCTTGATCTTGATGAAGAAGAATACCTCCAGATAAAGGAGATGGTGCACTACTCGGGAGGACCAACTGGGCTCAACGAATTCAGTCTCCTCATCAAAGAACTCAAAGAGCAGGGGTACATTGGTGAGAACCCCCTACAGCATTGGTCCAAAAACAAAATCACCTGCAGGTTGGACATCAAGAATCCTGATTTCACTATTGAAGATAGACCTCTAAAGAAACTCACTCCAACTCAGAAGGTAGCCTTCACCAAACATGTGAAAGCCCTGTTAGAAATTGGGGTTATCAGGCCAAGCTCAAGTCGATACAGAACAACGGCCATAATCTGATTCTCTGATGGGGATGAAGGACCTGTGGCTTCCACGAAGGTATGGATAGCCAAATGTCTTGTCATCAGATCCTACAGCATGGTGTAATCTGGTCGTTGTGAGGGTGGTGTCACCCTTTGTCGAGGTTCCTGGTCTTGCTCCTTTTCTCTGGGAAGTAGTTGGGCAAATATTGTCGGGACGCTCGTGTCTTCTGTGGTTGTTGTCATCCTTTCTTCATTCTAGCCTGATGTTCCTTTTCCATAGTGATTCTGGCTTGATGTCCCTTCGCCATAGTAATTTTGGCTCGATGTGCCTTCGCCATAGTAATTCTTGCTCGATGTCCCTTCGCCATAGTAACTCTGCATCACTTTACCATAGTTCGTCGCGCCTTCATCATTGTAGTGATTGCAATTGCACACACTGTGGTCCTCCCCGCCGTAGCTGCATCCATCATAGCACATGGAGCATCCGGCACAGTTAGGGTCATGCAAGCTTGGGTCTGGATCTTCCGGGTATTCTGCTCTTTCGGGATTCGGTATCCAAATCAAGGGATGGTTGTAGCTATAATGGGTCACCATTTGGGCGATCAACTGGCCCTGGTAGACATACATCGGAGAGTCAGTTAGGTTATATACTGTTACCTTAACTTCTCCGGTGTAATGGCTGTCGATGGTGCTTGTCTCGATGCTCAGGGGGTTGTCCCTGTAGGAGAGGGACCTGGTAGTTATCTGCCCGTATATCCCTTCAGGTAGCTTGAAACTCAACCCTGTTGAAACCTGCCTCTTCATGTATGGGATGATCTCACAATCTTCATCCTCCATTAGGCAGTAGCCCACCGATCCGCTGTGATATTTCTTAGGCATACTGGCTGTGGGAGACAGTAATCTTACCAGGATGCCGGGTTCACTATGCTCCGGGACGTATGCAGCGTCCCCTTCTATTAATACTGCAAGAGAGTGCATCCTCAGTTCCTCTTCATCGCTTTGTACTTCTTCATCCTTTGTGTTGTAGCATGGTCTCCCAGAGGCAGATGGCGCAGTATATCTATCAAAGGAGATAGACATTCTCCCATCTATTAGGTTTCTGCTCGTGATCTCTGTCGGCTGCAGAGCATTGATGGTCTGAGCGGGCTGTATAATCCAGCTTAAGCCCTGCAACACAGATGTAGAGTACCTTCTTCCTTGGAGCACTCTTACTCCATGACTTACCAAATAGTCGACCACCCCATGGACCTCATAGAGGAAGCCCACATTAGGGGTATTGGACAGTCGACCAATCAGTCCTCTAGTGATTAGGAGGTTGGCTTCATCATTATGCCATTGTTCGTATCCTCTCGTTAGTAGGGATACCTGTATATTTCTGTAAAAATCTTCTATTGTGAGCATAAGGTCTGGGATTATGTACACAATTTGGGATCCATGTGATGATCCGCTATGATGGCTCTCGTCTTGCCTTGCCATGTTGTCCTTGAATAGGACAAGAGCCATAGTGCCTTCTTATTGTTGGTGAAGCATTTGTATCCTTACTTGGAGGACACCCAAGTGGATGAACCTCATCCGGCTTCTTTGTAGCTGGTGGTAACTTCTCTCTTGGATGAAACTTCGGTCCTGTTGCTGGTCATCTATGCACAGTATAACTTCCTCCGATCTGTGCATGTACACCCTATGATGGGCATCATCTCTTCTGGAGTGGTATAGTACCTTAGCTGGTACTATAGAGGCTCTTTCCTACATTGATAGCTGCAGTTGTACCTGGGGGTGAAGCTACTGCTTCAGGGTTTGAGGGGAGCTTCTACCCATGATTCACCTTCCCATTCTTCTAATGGTCTACTGGGCATTGTACAGGCGCCTTTGATGCCTCCTGTACTCGTTTATCTGGTCTTCGAAAAGGGGTTGAGAATGTTGTTCTTGCGTGAGTTCCTGTGTTACTATTCTTGCTACCATTGCTTCTTTAGTTTAGCTTGCTCTTCTTTCAATATGTTGTATGGGTCTTTGAAAACCCTGAGCTTTCCTCGAGCTTCTTTGGGCCTCTCTGTTGGGCCGAGGTTCAGGTTCTGTAGCTTTACGACAAGAGCTTCAGGTAGTGGCCCGGCGATGGTTTGCTGCCTAGAGAAGTTTCGAAGTTCTTCCTTGATATCTTTCAAGGTTTCACAGATTTGTACCAGCAACTGTATCTGGGTATTGTTTTGCTTGATGATTGCCGCTATGCTGGAAACTGCTCCTGGATGTTCACTGGGCTTCGTGATCCCTACTGAGGGTGGGTCGACACCTTCCATTTCTTGTAAGGTTGTTTGATAAGATTCAATGCCCTTGGTGTGTATGTAGTCACCCCTGTTCATGCATAGGTCCACTTTTGAATGCTCTTCAGGAGTTCCTCCACTTGGCTTAGCTTGACGGTGAGTTCCTCCGTGGCCTTTAGGATGGCTTCTTCCGCGAGCTTTGGTTGTTTGGAGGCTCCTTCTGCAAGGCTTTGGAGCTTTTGTTTCTTAAGAGACAAATCGGTTAGGGCCTTTGTGTTTTCCTCCAAGGTGGTAACCCTTGCTTCGAGCCGATTGATGGCCTTAAGGATTAACTTGAAATGATTTATATGTACTTTTGCGGCTAAGCAAGTGCGGTCGTAGACGATGGCTAGGTTATTAGAAAGTTGAGAAGTGGATACTTTGGTGCTGGTGGATAGGTCAAGGTATCGCAGATGCGCAGTTCGGGATGTTGTGTACCATTCTAGGATGGCCTCCTCTCATTTATCTGACATTTACTTAGATCTATGATGCTACAATTTTGCTCATGCAGGTGTGCCCTTGGTTTGGAGCCTCTTGCTTCGACCAAGTTAGGACCTGCCCTTTTGCAACCTTGTAACAAAATAATAATAAGCAAATGCCAGTGAGAGTGCTTTAAAGTGCTACCGAACTGGAACTGCTTTACCTTAACCCAAGAGGTTTCTAAGCTAGCATTATTTTTGCTAGCTCTGATACCAAAAAGGAAGTGTAATGAAATGAAGCAAACAAGGAGAAATAATGAAAAACTCACAAGTTCTTAAATCACTTTAGGGAAATTGAAACAAGACTTCTGAAGACTCTAACTCGCAAACTTAGAAACCAATGTAAGGCTCAAGTTGAAGCTTGAATGCCTTGCAATGGTGAGAGGGGTTCCTTTTATAGAGGTGAGCCGGGTGCAGATGGGAGCCCCATCGCACTCATGTCTTAAAGGATAGATTCCCTCAGATCTGCCTTTATGAAAGCAATCAAAGCTACACACTATCTTTATTTTACAACACACAAATGTATGAAAAAGAAATAAAGGTGATGGGACACACTTATCGTCACCCTTTATAGTACACAAAATGTACGAAAAGGAATCTGCTACAGTTGGAAATGTGACATCGTCCATATGTGGTCTTTGATCAATATTATTACTTCTTCCAGCTGCACATCCACCATCCTCGTGGTGGGGTACCAGTCATGGCACTAGTTGTCTAGGGTGCTTAGCCTGGTACACTCTTGTAACTTCAGTGCGTGTAACACTCTCAGTTGTCCAAGGGCCTAGACTGTGGCATCAGCTGTTGGGGATCGATTAGCCGGCTAGAGGGGGGTGAATAGCCCTCGTACGATGGATGTCATAAATTGCTCGTCTACAAAAGATTAGCTCAAGCGGAATATACAAATACAAATAGACAAAGCAAAAGATAAACAAACAATGCTAACAAGGATGTAACGTGGTTCACGGCTACGCCGCTAATCCACGACCCGATTCGTCCTCGGTGAATCACTCCGCCAAAACCAATCCACTATTGGTCTCTCCTTTGCACTAAGCTAGGTGGAGGTAACCTTTACAATCAAGATCACTCTTCTACAATAGAATGAAGATTAGAGCAAATAGAAGAGTGGAAAATCGTTTAGGGCACTTTGGGAGTAGTTGGGCGTTCAAGCATTAACCTCCCAAAGCCCCATCCTCTTCCTTTTTATAGAGGAAGAGGGTTTCTTCCCGTTGACACAGGAGCAGTCAACTGATGCCCTCGATCAGTCGACTGGTCCTGTAGTCGTTGCCCAATAACGGCCGCTTTCCACGTTGGATTCCATCCAATGGCATTGGCATCAGTCGACTGATGGCGCCCATCAGTCGACTGATGTCAATCAGTCGAGTGCTCCGCGAGATCGACTCCATTCTGTGCCTGCAGGTCATACCGACCGTCGCCCTTGGCTGCCGACTAATAAAGCCACCGATCCGATACCGGCAATGATCGACCAACTTGATTCAGCCATATTAGACCAGTTGATCGAACCATCGACTCAGATCAGTCGATTGCCATTCCATGGCAGTCGACTGGTGTCGGGAAATCTCATCCGACACTTAGCCAAATGACCAAGTTTCACCTACGAGCTACTACCCCTTCCCGGGTTACATTCGCTCGCTCTCATCCCTCGGAGTCCCTCGCCTTCGAAGTTCTCTTCGTTCACGGCCACATCCCTCGGCAGCATCAGGTGCACGGCTCTGCAATGCTCCTTCGCGTCTCTTGCCTCAAAGTCTACTTCCTCCGGCTTCACTCCAAGCTTCTCGTCCGACAGTCCCTCGGATGCTCCAAGCGCACGGCTTCCGCAAAGCAATCCTTCACCGACTCAAGGACCGAGTCATGAGATGTGAAACTCGCCACGACTCCATGTGCGAATTACTAAGTCTTGTATGACTTCAACGCACATATCAAATCAACATAACAAACTAACTTAAACCCTTTGCCACACACATCAAAACCTAATCATGGCAAGAGATTGCCCTAACAATCTCCCCCTTTTTTATGTGTGGCAATCCGTTTAAGTTAGGTAAAAACATTTGATAAAAATTTCTAAGGTAAGAAAGCATGTAAACATAAATATGATATAGCAACATGCACCTCCCCCTTAATCCATGAAACTCCCCATACAAATTTTCTCCTCCTATCATAATTTACTTAAACATAATCAATTCTCCCCCTTTGACACCATCAAAATGATTAACACTAAGTTATAAACTCATGGCATCAAGTTTAATAGGAGGAAAATACCAAACATTAGTCTAAAACCTGAATTCGGCCTTTACTGTTCTAATTTTCAGGCCATCACGATCATTCTATAATGACTGACCGCACGCGAATTTCAGAACTTTTTGATTTTCGGACCGAATTTCAGAAATGCATTAAAAATTCCAGAAAATTCAAAAAATCATGAAATTTTGGGGAACATATTTCTTGTAAGATTCTTTATCAGTAAAAAATAGTTTTTCATGAAAAGTCATTATATTTCCAGAGATTTGACAAAAATCCAAAAGTTTTAAAAAACACTAGGTTTTTGATCATTCTAGTATCAAGTTTAACACCTAGTTTTGGTTCCAATTGTTTCAAAACATGAATACATAGATTTTAGATTAAGAAATTGTTTTGAAAACATATGAAATATCCAACCATGATCTTTGGGCAATATGTCTATGAATTAAACATAAGTCTTCCCCATGATTGGTCTATTATTGTTGTTTTGATACTTTAAATGATCATCTAAATGCCATAGTCATTAGTGGACATTTGTATCATCCTAACATCTCACCCATGCTAAGTTTTCAATCAAAGTAGCCTATGGTGAGTGTGAGATGCATCCTAGAGGGTATTTGTATATACTTAACCATTATATTCATACAATTCTATCAAGGTTAAGTATCAACCTAACAATCCTCATGATCATTAAGGCATATATCAATTAATTCTACATTATGATCATGAAATACATGTATTCATTGAATTGTTATCATGCATTAGGTATTATATCATGATAATAAGCAAAATATCACCTAAGGCATGATTTACACCTATTTCTCATGATTATGTGCCAAATTTCAAAATCATAAATCATGATTACAAATATACATAGCAATTACATTAATCATCATGATTTAAGCATTATTATCAATTTATAGGCACGTTATCATCACCTAACACTATTTAAAAATGTTGTCCCGCCATCCTAAGTCAACCAAAATATGATATAGGTCAATTGCATATGGTTGACTACCCTATGGGTTTTCTAACCCTTAAGGATGAATTTTGGAACCCAATACAAATTCTTTCCTATGGGGTTCACTAGATACTCCTTGGGGATTCATTTCCTAGCAATTATTTTCTTCTTATCTTGTCCCCTAGCAATTAGGCATTTGTAGGCCTTTTCATTTTTATTTTCTTTATAACCTAGGCCCTTTTTGTTGAAGCTAGCTCTTTGGCTCCCTATAATCATGTTCAATGTGTTGGAGCCAATTGTAAACTTTTCTAGGGCTTTGGTTAAATAATCTACCTTTTCCCTTAGAGCCCTATTTTCATCCATACATGCATCACTAACATTAAATGGCATATAGTTATCATGTGAGCATGCATCATTTAAGCTAGAAGAAATATTCTCATCATTTAAGCATGCTTTTTCTAGTTTATCTTCTAAGTCCTTAATTTGATCTAGCATGCTTTTGTTCTTCTTCTTAGCTCTAAATAAGTCCTTAGTGAGGCTAGAAATCATAGACATAATTTGCTTAGGGGGTAGATTTGTTACCTCACTTACCAAATCCTCTTCTTCGGATGAGGATGATGTAGATGCTCCCCCTTCACTTGAGCTCTCTCCACTTGAGTTTGATTCTTCATTTTCGGTGGAGGAGCAATCCAAGTCGTCGAAAGCCATCAATGCAAGGTTGGAGTAGACATGCTCTTCTTCATCGGATGAGGAAGAGGAAGAAGGATCATCCCATGTCTTGGCCTTGAATGCTTTGGCCTTCCCCTTTTCCTTTGCCTTCTTTTCTTCTTCCTTTTTCTTGTTCCCCTTTTTCTTCTTCTTTTCTTCCTTCTTTTTCTTTTCTTCCTTGCTCTTGTTTAGGAGGGGACAATTATCCCTTATGTGTCCCTCTCCTTGGCAATTGTAGCAAATGATTTTCCCCCTTTGTCTTCTATTCCTATCATTAGATTTATTAAATCTAAAACCTTTTAAAGCACGTCTTACCCTCCTTACCATATAGGCTTCTTCGGTGCTATCCATGGAGGAGGAGGAAGAGGCTTCATCATCGGAGGAGGAGGGGATCTCTATCTTCTTCTTCCCCTTGTTTGCTATCAAAGCTACTCCTCTTGAAGGTTGGATTCTTGGCTCTTCTTGTATACCTTCAAGCCTTGTTTCATGAAGCTCCATGGTTGAGAAGAATTCCTCCAAGGTGCTTACTTCTAAGTTCTTGGAGATATAAAATGAGTCCACCATGGAGCTCCATCTTGAGGACCGGGGAAAGGCATCTATGGCCTTCATTACCATATCCCGGTTGGAGAGCTTTTCTCCTACACTTGTTAGCCCAATTAATATTTCTTTAAACCTAGAATGTAATGATGTTACCTTTTCTCCCTTTTCCAATTTGATATTTGATAGTTGGGAGCGGAGGAGGTCTCTCCTTGCAAGTTTGGCTTCCGAAGTGTCTTCATGAAGTTCAACCAATCTCTCCCACATCTCCTTGGCACTTGAGCATTCCCCAATTCGGTTGATCTCTTGTTGGGGGAGCACATTTAAGAGATGGTGCTTGGCTTTTGAATTTGCAAGGTGCTCTTCCCTTTGCTTTTTGGTCCACCTAGATTTCTCTATTGGCTTCCTTTCTTCATCCCTAGGCAAAATGAAATCGGATTCCATTGTAATCATGATATCAAAATCCGTTTCAAAAAATACCTCCATTCGCTTCTTCCACCAAGCGAATTCCCCTTCGAACTTCGGTGGATGAATGTTGGAGCTGGCCATTTTGAATGTTGCTTATTGTGGCGATTAGTCCTCAACAAGCTTTCCTTGGCTCTGATACCACTTGTTAGGGATCGATTAGCCGGCTAGAGGGGGGTGAATAGCCCTCGTACGATGGATGTCATAAATTGCTCGTCTACAAAAGATTAGCGCAAGCGGAATATACAAATACAAATAGACAAAGCAAAAGATAAACAAACAATACTAACAAGGATGTAACGTGGTTCACGGCTACGCCGCTAATCCACGACCCGATTTGTCCTCGGTGAATCACTCCGCCAAAACCAATCTACTATTGGTCTCTCCTTTGCACCAAGCTAGGTGGAGGTAACCTTTACAATCAAGATCACTCTTCTACAATAGAATGAAGATTAGAGCAAGTAGAAGAGTGGAAAACCGTTTAGGGCACTTTGGGAGTAGTTGGGCGTTCAAGCATTAACCTCCCAAAGCCCCATCCTCTTCCTTTTTATAGAGGAAGAGGGTTTCTTCCGGTTGACACAGAAGTAGTCGACTGATGCCCTCGATCAGTCGACTGGTCCTATAGTCGTTGCCCAATAACGACCGCTTTTCACGTTGGATTCCATCCAACGGCATTGGCATCAGTCGACTGATGGCGCCCATCAGTCGACTGATGTCAATCAGTCGAGTGCTCCGCGAGATCGACTCCATCCGACTACCGGCCCCTTAGCGCCGATCGATAAAGCCACCACCGATCGCCCATACCGACAGTCGACTGATCAACTTGATTCAACCATATTAGACCAGTCGATCGAACCATCGACTCAGATCAGTCGACTGTCATTCCATGGCAGTCGACTGGTGTCGGAAAATCCCATCCGACACTTAGCCAAATGGCCAAGCTTCACCTACGAGCTACTACCCCTTCCCGGGTTACATTCGCTCACTCTCATCCCTCGGAGTCCCTCGCCTTCGAAGTTCTCTTCGTTCGTGGCCACGTCCCTCGGCAGCATCAGGCGCACGACTCTGCAATGCTCCTTCGCGTCTCTTGCCTCGAAGTCTACTTCCTCCAGCTTCACTCCAAGCTTCTCGTCCGGCGGTCCCTCGGATGCTCCAAGCGCACGACTTCCGCAAAGCAATCCTTCACCGACTCAAGGACTGAGTCATGAGATGTGAAACTCGCCACGGCTCCATGTGCGAATTACTAAGTCCTGCACGACTTCAATGCACATATCAAATTAACATAACAAACTAACTTAAACTCTTTGCCACACACATCAAAACCTAATCATGGCAAGAGATTGCCCTAACATCAGTTGCCTGCTTCTGGAGTTGGTGGAGCTGGTTTCTGATCGTCTCATCTTCCTCCAACCAAAATCCTCCCTCCCAGAATCTCTTTCTTCGGAATCGCAGTAGTGCCTCGTACTGTTGACTAACTGGATGGCAGTCCCCATGCCAGAACAATTCTTCATATTGTCTGTTAAGTGGTTGAGTGCTTTCATGAGTTGCTCTTGGGCCTTCAGGTCTGGCCAGTCCTGAATCTCCACTAGGGATGGATGGACTTGCCCAAGCTGTTCCAGCTGTTCTTCCTGCCATTCTGCAAAAATTAAACAATTAATTAATCGTGATAAGTTGTCTGCCAATTGGTTGTCCTGGCCACTGATATGTTCAAAGGTGACCATGACTCCAGTGCCAGTGATGTAGTCTGTGAAGGCTAGCCATTGGACCCGAGAAGGTTTATTGGCCGAAGTCTTTCCAAAAAAGCTGATGATGGCCTGGTAATCAGTCCTGATTGTGGTTTCAGACTTGTCCAAGAAGTAGATTTTTAATGCCTCCAGAGTATTCATTACGACATAGATCTTCACATCAATTGTTGATTTCGGGGGGTTGAACTTGCCACTTGCATATGCACAAATTTTTTCAGTGGATTTTGGGTCCTATTTTCCGGCCTTCCATTTGTAGATACCCCCCCCCAACCCGTTCATACACCCATCCGTCTCTAGAATTTTGTAGCATTCTTCGGGTGGTACCTCCAAGTCAGGCAGGTTTCTTATTCTGATTTCCTAACATTGCTCCTAGGAACTCGACTTCAGGAACTGCGATCTTCATTTTTGTAGATCTGAGGACCAACCCATTCTTTTTGCATATGCCTAGCATCACCTTCAGATGTTGCGCATGGGCCGCCTTGTCCTCTGAAAATACCAGAATATCATCGATGTAGACTGCAATAAAATCCTAGGTTCCTTTGAAACAATTGTCCATCTTCCTTTGGAAGACAGCAAGCGCATTCTTGAGCCAAAAAGGCATCGCCAGCCATTCATAGAGACCATCTGGTACCCAAAATGCAGTCAATTCTATGGATTCTGGGTGCATTGCCACTTGGTGAAAATCGCTTTTCAGGTCAAATTTGGAATAAATTTTACTGTTACTGACCTTGCAGAGTATGGTATTAATGCATGGCAAGTTGTACTGTTCTTTATTTGTCAGGTCATTTATCGTCTTAAAATTGCCTCGTTGATCTTCCAATTATGATCACATTTCAGTGTTTCTTCGGATACGCAGATTTGTGGTTGGTGTTAGGGCAATCTCTTGCCGTAATATGGTTTTGATGGTGTGGCAAAGGGTTTAAGTTAGTTTGATATGTTGATGTGATATGTGCGTTGAAGTCGTGCAGGACTTAGTAATTCGCACATGGAGCCGTGGCGAGTTTCACATCTCATGACTCGTGCCTTGAGTCGGTGAAGGATAGCTTTGCGGAAGCCGTGCGCTTGGAGCATCCGAGGGACCGCCGGACGAGAAGCTTGGAGTGAAGCCGGAGGAAGTAGACTTCGAGGCAAGAGACGCGAAGGAGCATTGCAGAGCCGTGCGCCTGATGCTGCCGAGGGACGTGGCCGAGAACGAAGAGAACTTTGAAGGCGAGGGACTCCGAGAAATGAGAGTGAGCGATTGTAACCCAGGGAAGGGTAGCTCTTAGGTGAAACTTGGTCATTTGGCCAAGTGTCGGATGGGTTTTCCCGACACCCGATCGCCATGTCATGGCCCGATCGCTTCCGAGTCGAGTGAGTTCGACCGTATACGATCGATCGGATTAGGCGCAGCCGATCGCCATATGTGGGCAATGATCGCTAAGACCATCACCGACGCCAAGGCGAATCGATCGTCAATGGGGTTTCGGCCATTGGGACCGCTGTAGCCGATCGGGCCGATCGATGGAGGCCGATCGATGAGGTCCATCACGATCGCCAAGAGTTCCGCTGACTACAACGGCCGATCCGACGTGTTCGGAGGCCGCTAGTGACGCTACCGATCGCCAAGGGCGCCAATGATCGATGGCGGCAAACGGGAAGAAGTTAGCCCTCTCTATAAAAAGAGAGGGTGTGAGCCTTTGAGAGGCTAATGCTCATACTCCAAACGATCTTCCTAGTGCCCCACAAGCTCTAAACTCTTCTTACTTGTCTTTACTTCAATCCTATTGTAAGAAGAGTGATCTTGGTTGTAAAGGTTACCTCCACCTAGCTTTGTGCAAAGGAGAGACCGATAGTGATTGGTTTTGGCGGAGTGATTCACCGTGGACGAATCGGACCATGGATTAGCGGCGTAGCCGTGAACCACGTTATACCATCGTGTTAGCGTTTGTTTTATTGTTTGTCTTTTGCTTTGTATTTGTATATTCCGCTTGCGCTAATCTTTTGTAGACGAACAATTTACGACGTCCAACGTACGAGGGCTATTCACCCCCCTCTAGCCGGCCATACCGATCCCCTACAAGTGGTATCAGAGCCGAGGAAAGCTTGTCGAGGACTAACCGCCACAACAAGCAACTTTTAAAATGGCCGGCTCCAACATCCATCCTCCGAAGTTTGAAGGAGAATTCGCTTGGTGGAAGAAGCGAATGGAGGTATTTTTCGAAACGGATTTTGATATAATGATTACAATGGAATCCGGTTTCGTTTTGCCTAGGGATGAAGAAGGGAAACCAATCGAAAAATCACGATGGACTAAGAAGCAAAGAGAGGAGCACCTTGCGAACTCAAAGGCAAAACATCATCTTTTCAATGTGCTCCCCCAACAAGAAATCAACCGAATAGGAGAATGCCTAAGCGCCAAGGAGATGTGGGAGAAGCTAATTGAGCTTCATGAAGGCACATCCGAGGCAAAGCTAGCAAGGAGAGATCTCCTCCGCTCCCAACTATCCAACATCAAATTAGAAAAGGGAGAAAAGGTAATTTCTTTGCATTCTAGATTCAAAGAAATTTTAAATGGACTAACAAGTGTAGGTGAGAAGCTATCAAACCGGGATATGGTAATGAAGGCCATAGATGCCTTTCCCCGGTCCTCAAAGTGGAGCTCCATGGTGGACTCATTCTATATCTCAAAGAATTTAGAAGTGAGCACCTTGGAGGAGTTCTTCTCAACAATGGAGCTTCAAGAAACTAGGCTTGAGGGAATACAAGAGGAGCCTAAAATTCAACCCTCAAGAGGAGTAGCATTGTTGGCAAATAAGGGGAAGAAGAAGATGGAAATCCCCTCCTCCTCCGATGACGAAGCGTCTTCCTCCTCCTCCATGGATAGCACCGAAGAAGCCTATATGGTAAGGAGGGTAAGACGTGCATTTAAGAATTTTAGATTTGATAAATCTAATGATAGGAATAGAAGACCAAGGGGGAAGGTCATATGCTATAATTGCCAAGGAGAGGGACACATAAGGGACAATTGTCCCCTCCTAAACAAGAGCAAGGAAGAGAGGAAGAAGAAAGAAGAAAAGAAGAAGAAGAAGGGGAGCAAGAGAAAGGAAGAAGAAAAGAAGGCAAAAGAAAAGGGGAAGGCCAAAGCATTCAAGGCCAAGACATGGGATGATCCTTCCTCATCCTCCTCCTCATCATCGGAAGAGGAGAATGCTTTTGTCACCAATTTGGCCTTGATGGCCTTTGATGACTTGGATTGCTCTTCATCCGAAAATGAAGGATCAAGCTCAAATGGGGAGAGCTCAAATGAAGGGGGAGCTTCCACATCCTCCTCATCCGAAGAAGAGGACATGGAAACTATGGTAACAAATCTAACCCCTAAGAAAATTGTTTCTATGATTTCTAGTTTAACTAAGGATTTATTTAGGGCAAAGAAGAAAAATAAATGCATGCTTGAACAAATTAAGGAATTAGAACAAAAATTAGAAAAGGCATGCTTAAATGATAATATTTCTTCTAGCTTAAATGATGATGCATGCTCACATGATTATATGCCTTTGGATGTTAATGATGCATGTATAAATGAAAATAGGGCCTTAAGGGAAAAGGTAGATTATTTAACCAAAGCCCTAGAGAAATTCACAATTGGCTCCAACACATTAAATATGATCTTAGGGAGCCAAAGAGCTAGTTTCAACAAGAAAGGCCTAGGATACAAAGAAAAGAAAAATGAAAAGGCCTATAAATGCCTAATAGCTAGGGGACAAGATAAAAAGAAAGTAATTGCTAGGAAATGGATCCCCAAGGAGTATTTAGTGAACCCAATAGGAAAGAATCTATTTTGGGTTCCAAAATCCATTCTTAAGGGTTAGAAAACCCCTAGGGTAGTCAACCATATGGTCCTAACCTATATCATATTTTGGTTGACTTAGGATGACGGGACAATATTTTTTAGATAGTGTTGGGTGATGATAACGTGCCCATAAATAGGTAATAATGCTTAAATCATGATGATTGATGTAATTCCTATGTATGTTTTAAATCATGATTTATGATTTTGATATTTGGCATGTTATCATGAGAAATAGGGTTAAATCATGCTTTAGGTGATAATTTGTTTATTATCATCGTATAATATCTAATGCATGACTATTATTTGATGGATACATGAGTTTCATGATCATAATGTAGAATTGATTGGTATATGTCATTATGATCATGTAGAATGTTAGGTTGATACTTAACCATGATAGAATTGCATGAATATATGGGTTAAGTATATACAAATACCCCCTAGGATACATCTCACACTCACTATAGGCTAACTTGATTGCAAACTTAGCATGGGTGAGATATTAGGATGATACAAATGTCCACTAATGCCTATGGCATTTAGATGGTCATTTAAAGTATCAAAATAGCAATAATAGACTAATCATGGGGAAGGCTTATGTTTAATTCATAGACATATTGCCCAAAGATCATGGTTGGATATTTCATATGTTTTCAAAACAATTTCTTACCTTAAAATACATGTATTCATGTTTTGAAACAATTGGATGCAAAACTAGGTAGCTAACTTGATACTAGAATGATCAAAAACCTAGTGGTTTTTAGAGCTTTTGGATTTTTGGCAAAAACAAGAAAATATAATGAGTTTTCATGAAAAACTATTTTTTCTTGATAGATATACTTAATAGAAATATGTTCCCCAAATTTCATGATTTTTCGAATTTTTTAGAATTTATAATGCATTTCAAATTCCCGTAAAATCAAAAATTGATTCTTTGTGGGCATGACGCCATCGATAGCAATGATGGTGGCCTGTAAATCAGAATATTGAAGGCCGAATTCAGTTTGTAAACCTACAACAAGTGGTAGAAATATACTTAATGCCATCAACAAGTGGTACCCAATTTTAAATCAACTTGTCATATTTTCCCTCCATTATACTTGATGCCATGAGCTTATAACTTAGTGTTAATCTTTTTGATAGTGTCAAAGGGGGAGAAATAAGTATGTTTAAGTTAATCACTTTAGGGGGAGAAATATATTTTAGGGGGAGAAATATATGATAGGGGGAGAAAATTTGCATAGAGAGTTTCATGGATTAAGGGGGAATTGCATGTTGTTATATCATGTTTATCTTTACATGCTTTCTTACCTTAGAATTTATATCAAATGTTTTTACCTAACTTAAACGGATTGCCACACATCAAAAAGGGGGAGATTGTTAGGGCAATCTCTTGCCGTAATATGGTTTTGATGGTGTGGCAAAGGGTTTAAGTTAGTTTGATATGTTGATGTGAAGTCGTGCAGGACTTAGTAATTCGCACATGGAGCCGTGGCGAGTTTCACATCTCATGACTCGTGCCTTGAGTCGGTGAAGGATAGCTTTGCGGAAGTCGTGCGCTTGGAGCATCCGAGGGACCGCCGGACGAGAAGCTTGGAGTGAAGCCGGAGGAAGTAGACTTCGAGGCAAGAGACGCGAAGGAGCATTGCAGAGTCGTGCGCCTGATGCTGCCGAGGGACGTGGCCGAGAACGAAGAGAACTTCGAAGGCGAGGGACTCCGAGAAATGAGAGTGAGCGATTGTAACCCTGGGAAGGGTAGCTCTTAGGTGAAACTTGGCCATTTGGCCAAGTGTCGGATGGGTTCGACACCCGATCATGTCGCGGCGGGCGATCGCCCGAGTCGAGTGAGTTCGACCGTATACGACCGATTAGGGCGCAATGATCGCATACGTGGCCGATCGCAAGACATCGCCGATCAAGGCGCAGCGATCGGTAGTCAATGGGGTTTCGCCAGACCGCTCGTGAGCCGATCGGGACGATCACGAGGCGTGCAGCCGATCGATGAGGTCCATCACCGATCGCCAAGAGTTCCGCTGACTACGGCCGGGATCCGACGATTCGGAGGCCAGAGGACGCAATGATCGCCAAGGGCGCCAATGACTGATGGCGGCAAACGAGAAGAAGTTAGCCCTCTCTATAAAAAGAGAGGGTGTGAGCTTTTGAGAGGCTAATGCTCATACTCCAAACGATCTTCCTAGTGCCCCACAAGCTCTAAACTCTTCTTACTTGTCTTTACTTCAATCCTATTGTAAGAAGAGTGATCTTGGTTGTAAAGGTTACCTCCACCTAGCTTTGTGCAAAGGAGAGACCGATAGTGATTGGTTTTGGCGGAGTGATTCACCGTGGACGAATGGGACCGTGGATTGTTGGGTTTCCGGCACCGCGGCGTGTGTGTGTTCGATCATGTTTCATAAACATGAGCACAGCGGAAGCAATAAAAATAATAAATACTCCTATTTATTACAACACACACAACACACGCATGCTATTACAACAAGTGTAGACATAACTGTAAATTAAAATTGCAATAAAAAGAAATTAAACTACGTTATACCTTCCGTATGACGTGTAGCGGGAACGGCATCAACCGGAACGATCCTCGTAAGAATCGTCTCTATCCGTATCCACGCCGAGATCCTCGGGATGACTTCGCTAAGTCACGAGCTTCGTCTTCGTACGGGTTACTAGCCTCGTGTTGAAGACGACGTGATCGAGAGATGATCACGATCCGAATCCAAATTCGGATCCAAAACGAGTTCTCAAAACTCGCTTCTCCGGAGAGGTATTCGTCAACCGTTTGACGAATCCTTCGTCCTCCACCTCAGAGGATTACCGGAGATCAAATCCTCGGTATGTTAGCCGCTGTCGGAGCACTAACCGTCGTCCAAACGACGCTCCGACGAGAGGAGAAGCTGTCCAGAAAAACTGGACAGCTTGGTGGAGGAGATAGGCGTCGGCCAACAAAGGAAGCCAAGTGCTCACCTTGATGCCAAACCTAAGGAGGATCGCCGGAACTCTTCCGGCAGCAGCTCGACGCCGGCGAGGAGGAAGGAAGCCGCCTTCTGGACGCCGGTTGGAGGAGCTATGGGCTGGGCGGCACCACAAGCTGGGCGGCAACAATGAGTTGGGCGGCTAGGATTTGGATGATTGGATTAGTTAGGGTTTAACAATCCCTTAAGCCCACTTTTATAGAGAACTAACTCTCTTAATGGTTAATGGATCATATCCATAAAGCCCGTTAACCCGCTCCATTAAGATAAGTTAAAATAAACCAAACCATGATGGTTTATTTTAAGTTAAAACGAACCGAACCAACCTTTGGTTCATTCGTTTAATATAAACCAAACCCTTTGGTTTATTCTCATCCATTGGATTAGAACCAAACCATTTTGGTCCATCCATTATCTCTTCATAAGACACGGCCCATCCACGCTTCCATTGCGACTGAAACAATTTCATGCTCGCTTTATGTTTGGTCCAACCAAACATAGTTTCTCTCGGTCTGAGAATCCCATTCTCAAGCTCGTTTTAAATCCTTTGGATTACACTCGTTGTGCGTGTGACCAAATAGGTTCTCGATTTATGTTGGCCGTCTATAATTAACCATTAATTATAGAACGATCATGAGTGGCACCTAGTAGTACATCATGATCCCCAATTAACCGAAAAGATCAACGGTTGATCCGTAACTATTTCAAACCCTTCAGACTCGAATGAATCGTGCCCCATTCCCTTCACTCATCTTATACCCACTTGGTTCAGGACATGGTCTATTGTGTCAGTCCCCACTAGGCTGACTACGTCACACCTAGCCCAAGTATCATTTCCTCGTCCTACGGATTCTAGTTACTCCACATGTATCTAAGAGTACCTTACTCTAAACATGTATTGCTTTGGCCAAAGACTTTAGTAACAATCCGACGAGAGGCCATGGGTATACATCTCCTCGCAAGGAGTGGTGAATCCTTTATAGGCTATTCAAACACCTTCGATCACTTCGACTTATACCCAATCATCCCGGGTCTACATCTCCTTAGAGATGTTTGCTTAAGATGTCAAAGCATAAGTCTCCATGATCAAGATGACTTGAATATCGCAAGTCAAAGGAACATCGCACTTAAGCTACAGTAAGAACTTCATTGACATATCTATATATGCAGAGAACCATATGAAGTCTTACGGCTGGTCACTCCAATGAACTAGTTACCATAACTAGCATCCACGATCAACTCCGACATCACTATGTCTCCACCAAAGGAGAATCACCGCTTGATACACCAAGGAGTATACCTGCGTTCTCGACTGCACTGATGGTGTCCAAATCCATCAATTCATCGACTAGGATAATTCGATACATCACAATTACACATGTAGAGATACTCACTAGTTGTGATCCAATCACAAATTCTCTCATGCCGTGAATCGATCGTGACATTCAAGAAATGAGTTTAAGATCCAATCAAATACATTAAACATGTATACTCAAATAGTGAATCTTCATTTATCATATAAATGGTTCATACATAAGGCGCATTGCCTTAGGACATCTCTCATATATTACTAACAGACTCCCACTTGGCCTAATGCCAATCGCTACGATCCAATACCATAAGCTCTAACATGACCTCAAACTTACTTGAGGTAATGCTTTAGTCAAAGGATCCGCTAAGTTCTTTTTCCATTTGTATTTCGCTCCCTTGACCGCTTACGATTCAGATTTCATTCCTACCGATAAGATCTCTCCGCTGAAGAGCCCCTAAGCAATACGTAACCGAACGAACGCTGTGCAATTGCTCCATTGTTGTCGCGATGACCGGTATTGCTTCAACAATGGCGGAATCACACCAAGTTCATGAGCGAACTTCTTGATCCAAACCGCTTCCTTTCTTGCTTAGAAGCAATATATTCTGCCTCGGTGGTAGAATCCGCTCTGATCTCTTGTTTGGAACTTTTCCAACTCACTGCGCCCCATTCAAGGTGAACACATTATCCAGTGAGACACGGAATCATCCTTGTCTGCTGAAGGCGCATCTGTATACCACGTATCACCATGTCCCTTCTCCATATATTAGGAACACATCCTTAGTTCTTCTCAAGTACTTAAGGATCGTCTTAACAATGAATGATCCATTCTGGATCGGTAGTATCTGCTCGTGACACTCAGAGCATACGATACATCGGGCCTCGTACATAACATAGCATACATGATAGATCCTATTGCGGATGCATAGGGAATCTTACTCATGCAAATCCTCTCGTCTTCTGTGCGTGGACACATAGACTTTGAAAGGTGTACCCCATGCCTGATGGGCAGATAACCTTTCTTGGATTCCGACATGCTAAACCTCTTTAGCACTCGGTCTATATATGTAGACTGCGAAAGACCAAGCAACCGTTTCGATCTATCTCTATAGATCTTAATCCCAAGGATGTAGGTTGCTTCTCCCAGGTCTTTCATGGAGAATGTCTTGGATAACCAAACCTTAACTGACTGTAAGATTGACACATCGTTTCCTATAAGTAATATGTCATCGACATACAATACTAGGAACACGACTGCACTCCCACTAACCTTCTTGTACACACAAGGTTCGTCTGGATTTTGTGAGAAATCAAACTTTTTGATCGTCTCATCAAAACGGATATTCCAGCTCCTGGATGCTTGCTTCAATCCATAAATGGATCGTCGCAATTTGCATACCTTGGTTTTATCAATCGATGTGAAACCCTCGGTGTATCATATACCGTCCTCGGCGGTTTCCATTAAGGAAAGCTGTTTTCACATCCATCTGCCATATCTCATAATCATAATGAGCTGCTATGGCCAGGAGCATCTGAATGGATTTAAGCATAGCTACAGGCGAATAGGTTTCGTCATAATCAACACCTTGCTTTTGACGATATCCTTTCGCCACCAATCTAGCCTTATAGGTAATCACATTACCATCCATGTCGGTTTTCTTCTTGAAAACCCACTTGCACCCTATAGGCTTTATGCCTTCAGGTGGGTCAACCAAGTTCCAAACTTGGTTTTCGTACATGGAATCCATTTCCGACTTCATGGCACCAAGCCACTTATCCCTTCTCGAACTTGTCTTCTTCATAAGCGGTAGGCTCCTCATCATCAATGAGTAACACGTCGTTCGATTCACTTACGAAATCCATATCTCTCGGGAATGTTGCGTGTTCTACGGATCTGAAGATGTGGTGTTACAATAGGTCCAGCCGATTGCTCATCACTATGAGTTGTCGGTTGTTGTGCTTCACCAGGTATCTCATTAATGTCTATTTGAGTCTCTCGAGCCTCCTCAAGCTCGACGACACTCCCACTGTTTTCTTGCAAGAGAAACTCTTTCTCTAGAAACACAGCATGCCTTGAAACAAACACCTTTTGTTCCACAGGATGATAGAATTGGTAACCCCTTGTTTCCTTAGGGTATCCAATAAATAGACATTTATCGGACTTAGCATCCATTTATGCGATCTGATCAGCTTCACATAAGCGAGGACAACCCCATATCTTCAAGTAAGATACATGAGGTTTCTTACCATTCCATATCTCATATGGAGTAGTTGAGACTACCTTGGTAGGCATTACATTTAACACAAGTAACAAATGCAGTGCATAACCCCAAAAGGACTTGGGAAGAGTTGCATGATTCATCATTGACCTGACCATGTCCAACAAGGTCCGGTTACGCCTCTCAGATACACCATTATGCTGTGGTGTATAGGGCGGAATCCATTGAGACAATATGCCATTGTCTCTTAGATAATCAAGAAACTCTTGACTTAAGTATTCACCACCTCGATCCGATCGAAGTATTTTAATACTCTTGTCATGTTGTTTCTCTACTTCATTTCTGAATTCTTTGAACCTTTCAGAGGCTTCAGACTTGTGTTTCATCAAGAACACATACCCAAACCGTGAGTGATCATCGGTGAAGGTAATGAAGTAGCTATAGCCTCCTAATGCTTGAGTTGACATAGGTCCACATACATCAGTATGTACTAAACCTAGTAACTCTCCCACTCGTTCACCTTTTCTAGTAAAAGGTAACTTAGTCATCTTGCCTTTTAAGCATGATTCGCATGTATCGTATGAATCCAATTCAAACGATTCCAGAATTCCACATCGGTGTAATTCGGACATGCGTTTCTTGCTTATATGGCCAAGACGACAATGCCACATATAGGAGTCTATGTGATTATCCTTTCGAGCACGCATGTTGCTCGCTTCGATATTGAAAATGTCACTGGATACATCCAACGTATAAATGCCATTACTCAAAGTTCCAGTTCCATAAAGTACGCCATTCAAAGTTATATAACAACAATTGTTACTAAACGTTAAATGGAAACCATTTCTATTTAAGCAGGAAATAGAAACAATGTTCTTTATTAGAGAAGGAACATAATAGCAATTGTCGATTCAAGACTAGTCCACTAGGAGCTTGACAAATAAGTTCCGATGGCGTAGGCGACCTTTGCTCCATTGCGACTCATGAAATTTGACTCCCCTCGACAAGTCTTCTTCTATTCCTTAGCCCTGTATGTCATTACATATATGTGAGCTACACCCAGTATCCAATACCCAAGTGTCTAAGGAAATAGAATGACAATCAATACGAAGATACGAAGAGGATGGGGCATCGGATGCCTTCTTCTTCTTCATGGACTCAAGATAAATCTTGCGATTTCTTCGCCCGATGGCCTTCCTTGCCCACAGTGATGGCAAGTGCCCTTTTTATTTGGTTCCGCCTTCTTTGCCTTTTCTTTCCTTTCCTTTCTTTTGCCTTCCTCTTAGAACCTTTCTTTGAGGAATCAACTAACAGAACCGCCTTCTCCTCATGCTTCACGGAAGGCTCCACAGTCTTCAGCATATTGAGGAGCTCGGGAATGGTGGATTCCAATTTGTTCATCCGATAGTTCATCACAAATTGCGAGAAACTCTTGGGCAAACAATGCAGAATTAAGTCAATACTTAACTCATGATCCATCACAAAACCGAGGGTAGCTAGCCGCTCGATGTACCCGTTCATCTTTAGCACAAAGCCTACTCTGAGGCGAACCTTCTTGCATCTTCGTGGTGAAGAGGAGCCCAGAGACCTCGAACCGTTCGCAACGCGCGCGCTCAGCGAACAACTCCGGACGATGGAAGACCATAGGCTTCGCATCCCTCTGCTCATGCTGCGTCTGCAGCTCAGGGCCCATCACCGCTAGCATGATGCAACTCGCCCGGCTCGAGAATGCACATGCTTCGATAGACCAACATTTGATGCAGGTTGCATCGTCCTTAGGGGAAGAGGCTCTTCAAGGACATATGCAAGCTTTTCCGCCTTGAGAACAATTCTCGGGTTTCTAAGCGATCGAAGTTAGGCCCGGTCGGTTTGTTCGAATCCAAAATAGTGCGCCAAATTCAAAGGCGTCATGATCAATTTATTGACCTAGAAATACAAAGCGAGCATATATGAGAAAATGATTTTAAAATGCATCAATATACATTTATAAATCCCATTCATTTTTAATTTCAAAAACCCCAAAATCACTTCGGGAGATTGTAGGTCCATCTCCGAATGGGCTGATATCCATCATAGTTATGAACAACCTTGGAGAGAGTCCAACAAGTCATTCATAACTACGACGGTAGGTATCATCTATACCGATTGCATATCACGTATATGCAACTATCACAATGTGCTATCAACTAATTGAATGTTCACACATACATCGGGTTGTTAACACATTAACAAGTATGCATCATATGCATAGCACCCAACTTCACCTCCCTTTACATCGACCTTGGAGAGAGTCCAACAAGCCGATGCTCCAGGTTAAAGCCAACCCATTAATCGGGACATAGTTTTAATATGGTTAGAGCGCATTCAACCAATTAGCCCAGCTTGGAGAGAGTCCAACAACCAAAGCTAACGATTGACCTCTGACTCTTACCATATTAGTATTAAACTATTCCATGGTTTGAACATATTCAGGTTCGAGCCGGGCTTGGAGAGAGTCCAACAACCCAAACAAGAAACAGAACTCTGGTTCTAACCATATTAATGGAAGGTGTAGGCTTTAATATTGATTAAGGGTTTTTAATATCTCATCCTCTTTGCATGCAAATAACTATTATCTACATGGCATGGCATACATGGCATACATCTACATGTCACGACACGCATGGCATAATGTTATGCATCTAATGCAATTACATGGCATACAATTATGTCATGTCTATATTTCCTTATATGTCATAACTATTTATGGAAATAAAATATGTTTAAGATTTGATTCTCCAAATCAAATCATAATTAAATTAGGAAACAAATTTCCAAATCTAATCACATATTTTATTCATGGAATTATTTGATTAAGGAAAATCTATTTAGGAAACCAATTTCCTAAATCAATAAAACTACTTATGAAAATGAAATATTTTAAGATTTGATTTCCCAAATCAAATCATGATTAAATTAGGAAACAAATTTCCAGAATCTAATCAAATATTTTATTTATGGAAAATATCAATTTCCATAAATACTTCCAACTTTCCAAAAGTGGAAGATTTCCATAAATACTTCTAGACTTTCCAAAATTGAAAAATATCCATAAATACTTCTAAATTTCCAAAATTAGAAAATTTCCAGAAATACATTATGACTATCGCAAAACCAATTTTACGATTATGTGAAACACAACTGGGCTCGATACCCTTTGTTGGGTTTTTGGCGTGTGTGTGTTCGATCATGTTTCGTAAACATGAGCACAGCGGAAGCAATAAAAATAATAAATACTCCTATTTATTACAACACACACAACACACGCATGCTATTACAACAAGTGTAGACATAACCGTAAATTAAAATTGCAATAAAAGGAAATTAAACTCCGTTATACCTTTCGTATGACGTGTAGCGGGAACGGCATCAACCGGAACGATCCTCGTAAGAATCGTCTCTATCCGTATCCACGCCGAGCTCCTCGGGATGACTTCGCTAAGTCACGAGCTTCGTCTTCGTCACGGGTTACTAGCCTCGTGTTGAAGGCGGCGTGATCGAGAGATGATCACGATCCGAATCCAAATTCGGATCCAAAAGCGAGTTCTCAAAACTCGCTTCTCCGGAGAGGTATTCGTCAACCGATTGACGAATCCTTCGTCCTCCACCTCAGAGGATTACCGGAGATCAAATCCCCGGTATGTTAGCCGCTGTCGGAGCACTAACCGTCGTCCAAACGACGCTCCGACGAGAGGAGAAGAAGCTGTCCAGAAAACTGGACAGCTTGGTGGAGGAGATAGGCGCCGGCCAACAAAGGAAGCCAAGTGCTTACCTTGATGCCAAACCTAAGGAGGATCGCCGGAACTCTTCCGGCAGCAGCTCGACGCCGGCGAGGAGGAAGGAAGCCGCCTTCTAGATGCCGGTTGGAGGAGCTAGAATGGCGGCACCTGGTGGGCAACAATGAGTTGGGCGGCTAGGGTTTGGATGATTGGATTAGTTAGGGTTTAACAATCCCTTAAGCCCACTTTTATAGAGAACTAATTCTCTTAATGTTTAATGGATCATATCCATAAAGCCCGTTAACCCGCTCCATTAAGATAAGTTAAAATAAACCAAACCATGATGGTTTATTTTAAGTTAAAACGAACCGAACCAACCTTTGGTTCATTCGTTTAATATAAACCAAACCCTTTGGTTTATTCTCATCCATTGGATTAGAACCAAACCATTTTGGTCCATCCATTATGTCTTCATAAGACCACGGCCCATCCACGCTTCCATTGCGGTGAAACAATTTCATGCTCGCTTTATGTTTGGTCGACCAAACATAGTTTCTCGATGCGAGAATCTCATTCTCAAGCTCGTTTTAAATCCTTTGGATTACACTCGTTGTCGTGTGACCAAATAGGTTCTCGGTTTATGTTGGTCTATAATTAACCATTAATTATAGAGCGATCATGAGTGGCACCTAGTAGTACATCATGATCCCCAATTAGCGAAAAGATCAGCGGTTGATCGAACTATTTACGAAACCCTTGATGGCTCGAATGAATCGTGCCCCATTCCCTTCACTCATCTTATACCCACTTGGTTGGGACATGGTCTATTGTGCGATCCCACTAAGTGACTCGTCACACCTAGCCCAAGTATCATTTCCTCGTCCTACAGTTCTAGTTACTCCACATGTATCGAAGAGTACCTTACTCTAAACATGTAATGCTTTGGCGAGACTTTAGTAACAATCCGACGAGAGGCCATGGGTATACATCTCCTCCTGAGTGGTGAATCCTTTATAGGCTATTCAAACACCTTGATCGCCGACTTATACCCAATCATCCGGGTCCACATCTCCTTAGAGATGTTTGCTTAAGATGTCAAAGCATAAGTCTCCATGATCAAGATGACTTGAATACATAAGTCGAAGAACATCGCACTTAAGCCATAAGAACTTCATTGACATATCTATATATGCGAGAGAACCATATGAAGTCTTACGGTGGTCACTCGATGAACTAGTTACCATAACTAGCATCACGATTAACTCGGACATCACTATGTCTCGGCCCGGTGAGAATCATTGCTTGACCAAGGAGTATACCTCGTGCTAGTCTCGTGTAATTGATGGTGTCCAAATCCATCAATTCATCGACTAGGGATAATTCCGATACATCACAATTACACATGTAGAGATACTCACTAGTTGTGATCCAATCACAAATTCTCTCATGCTGTGAATTGTATTGTGGACATTCAGTAAATGAGTTTAAGATCCAATCAAATACATTAAACATGTATACTCAAATAGTGAATCTTCATTTATAATATAAATGGTTCATACATAAGGCGATTGCCTTAGGACATCTCTCATATATTACTAACATAGATTAGCGGCGTAGCCGTGAACCACTTTATACCATCGTGTTAGCGTTTCTTTTATTGTTTGTCTTTTGCTTTGTATTTGTATATTCCGCTTGCGCTAATCTTTTGTAGACGAACAATTTACGACGTCCAACGTACGAGGGCTATTCACCCCCCCCCTCTAGCCGGCCATACCGATCCCCTACAGTTGGTATCCACCATCTATTTGTCCTAGCATGAATAGGGATTCATCAATTTTGATGGTCTGGATGGACCTATGAAGGTCCTCATCATCTTCTCCTTCGGAGATGCTAAAGATAGCATCGCTTTTGTCTTCTCCTTTCTGAACGGATAAGAAGTTGTAGTCGTCCGAAAGCTGTAACTGTTCAAAGAGAGCTACCCTTTTAATGTTGCGGTTGTCACTGGGGCATTCTCATGCAAAATGGCCCTCCTGGCCACAGAGATAGCACCTACATTTCTTATTTCTGATTCGGTGCTTCCATTTTTCGATGCACGCATGGGAATCATGTGGTTTCCCTTTGTATCTGTGCGACCTTCTTACTCCTAGCTTCTTCTTTTCCCCTTGGTAGTAACCTGGTATGGGGATTTGGCTGCAGAATGATAAGTTTTTTAGCGTCCTTTGGAGCACCGCATCTTTGCATTCTTGTTCCAAAAATTTGTAGGAGAAGAGGATCCATGGAAATACTCCTACTGTAAGGCCTGGAAATTTGATGTCGAACGCAGCCTTGATCATGTTGCCGAGATCTCCTGGCATCTTTAGCCATAGTTTCTTGGAAAGCTCTGGTCCAGTATATAATCTTCCTGTCTTGGCTACCAGCCGCATGTAGTCATTCATATATTTGACGAGATCTTTCACATTATCGCAAGATAATCTTTCCAGATCCTTATAGGCGGCATCTTGGATCGCAGTGGAGCCCTGAGATGGGTCTTCATATGAGAACACCCTTCTCTTTTGAGATAGAATGTTCTGCATTCCTTCTCTCCCATCTATTGTATTCAGGAGTGCTTCATACTCTAGTGGGGTAGCTCATCCTCCATTGGATCCAGGCGAGCTTCTCAATTTCTTTTAGTAGATTTTCAATGTATTCTGCTTTATCTCTGACGTCCATAGCATAGTGAACCCAACATCCTGGTAAAATTACTATCTCTCATAGCCAGTATGCCCAAACAATATCACAGCAGATCGGCGGGCTACTGTCTAATGGCGGATGAAGATTGTGAGGTCATTCCATACACGAAGAGGCAGGTTTCAACAGGGATGAGTTTCGAGCTACCTGAAGGGATATACAGGCAGACAACTGCTAGGTCCCTCTCCTACAGGGACAACCCCCTAAGCATCGAGACAAGCACCATCGACAGCCATTACACTGGAGAAGTTAAGGTAATAGTATATGTTAGTTATAGCCCTAGAGCTAATCATGTGATGGTTGAAAAGGGAACATTTTGTATCATATTCAATAAAGGCAAAGGATTGGTTATTATATTTACATCTTGCTTGTGCCAGCTAAATTAAATATAATAATGCCCTAGAAAAGTAGGTTCTTATCTACAGCACATCAATTGGCAGAATTGATTATGAGAGGCTGTAGAGAACACTTTCCTAAATGTTCCTAGTCAAGTATTAATATGCAAGGGCAATATTAATACATAAAGACTAGCATGTAGATTGATGACTTGATCTCACAAGTCATGGATATATGATATCAAGTTGACACATGGGTATATATTAGAGAATATATCAATGACCGCCATGAGAAAGTTTCATGGATCGTTATATGAGTGTCATAAACTTTCTCATGTGACTATTGGTATGAATAGTCCTTAGACCTGAAGTCACTACGGTTCCCTACATAAGGAGTTATGTCCTTTGGTATCGTCAAACGTCACCCGGAACAGGGTGGACCATAAAGGCGATTACTGGGTATATAACAAATTATGCGGAGGGATGTGAGTGATGTAGATGGGATCTATCCCTCTCATATGATGAGAGTGATATCGGTGGGCCCCTTGATTGAGTAGAACTACTACAACGCATGGCCATGCTCAAATGAGTCAATATGAGATATTGAGCTCATTTGTTTGAGTTAGTTTACTCAGGGATCAAGAAACACATAGATTGATCGAGGATGACACGGTCTATGCCTCATTGATCAATCGATATCAAGGATAGAAGGACACGGTCATACATTATAGTAGTCACGGAAAGGTTAGTCGGATCTTGACTTATTTCGTAACTTGGGTAGCAATGATGTATTGCTAGATGCCGCTCATTGCTTGTGTATCTAAAAGAGTTTAGATCCACTGCCAACATTATGAGAGCCTATAGGGTCACACACAAAGAGCATGATGATTAGAAGAATTAGTGCGTTCTAGTTTGACTAGAATAATTTGGGAATAAGCTTAAGTACAAAATGGTTTTTGGACTTTAAGCTTAATGAGAATTTTAGCTTATTGATTTAATGAGATTAATTCAATATGTTACCTTATTGATTAAATGAGATTAATTCAATATGATAACATAAGCTTATTGAATTAATAAGATTAATTCAACATGCATGAATGCCACACAAGCATGCCACATAAGCATGCCACCTAAGCTAGATAAGGTGGGCTTATTGAATTAATAAGATTAATTCAACATGCATGAATGCCACACAAGCATGCCACATAATCATGCCACCTAAGCTAGATAAGGTGGAAGGTGACAAAGTGGTTTTTGTCTCCTTAAAGTGGCCGGCCAAACAAGGTGTCTCAATGCAATGGATTGCATTGAATGGTAGGAGGTGAAAGGGTTTTTCCAACCCTATAAAAGACTCCATGGAGTGGTCGGCCAAAGTAAGATTGTGGTTGTGTGAGAGCTTGAGAGTTTGGTGGAAGCTTTGGTTGTGTGGTTTTGTGAGTGTAGGCTAGCAAGAAGAGTAGTCTTCTTCTTCCCTTCTCTTTTTCCCTAGCTTCCTCTCCTTTAGGGACTTCTCTAGCAAGAAGTAAAGGAGAGCCCTTCTAGTTTTTCTTTTGTGAGACAAGAGCTTGCTCGTGTGGATACGTATAGAGGCACGGACATTTGAACGTGCTAAAGATTCAACAAACCAAAAGGGAAAGCGGGATTAACAAGGGCACGCAACAAAGGTAATCCTCTCCTATAAGATAGGTTTGGTTTTAGAGAAATTTATTTTGTACGAGGTTTTCTTTCGCAAGGATCACTAGGAAGGGATCCTAATTTTTTCGTTGCGCATATGCTATTTGGCATAAAGAATTCCCTACAGTATATAACCTAACTGACTCTCCGATGTATGTCTACCAGGGCCAGTTGATCACCCAGATGGTGACCCATTATAGCTACAACCATCCCTTGATTTGGATACCAGATCCCGAAAGAGCAGAATACCTGGAAGATCCAAACCCAAGCTTGCATGACCCCAACTGCGCCGGATGCTCCATGTGTTGTGATGGATGCAGCTACGGCGGGGAGGACCACAGTGCGTGCAATTGTAATCACTACAATGATGAAGGCGTGGCGAACTGTGGCAAAGTGATGCAGAGTTACTATGGCGAAGGGACATCAAGCCAGAATTATTATGGCGAAGGGACATCGAGCCAGAATTACTATGGCGAAGGGACATCAAGCCAGAATCACTATGGCAAAGGAACATCAGGCCATAATGAAGAAAGGACGACAACAACCACAGAAGACATGGGCGTCCCGGCAATATTCGCCCGACTACTGCCCAGAGAAAAGGAGCAAGACTAGGAACCTCGACAAAGGGTGACACCGCCCTCACAATGACCAGATTACACCACGCTGCAGGATCTGATGAAAAGACATTTGGCTATCCATACCTTCGTGAAAGCCGCAGGTCCTTCATCCCCTTTGGAGAATCAGGAAAACTACCATGCAGGAGCTATAAGCCCACGGGCCACTGTACTCCGGTCCATGATTAGTGATCCTGAAGACCTGGATCAGGATGATGAGTACCTGGAGCAAATACAACACCTAGCAGCATTGGCAAATCCAATGGTCCCGGATACTATATGGGATAAATACTTGGACGATGAAGATTGGTACAACCCTTTTGCAAATACCAATCAAGAGGAAGTCCTAGTGGTGGGAGTGGAATCAAGTATGGAGTATCCCTCTCTTAGGCACCCTATTAGGCTCTTCTTTGGTAAGTCCGCATTGCAAGGTGTTAAGTGTATTGTAATCGACTTGAGCTCTCTTTCTAATATCCGAGGTCCATTTCTCCGGTTCTAAAAACTCACCCGAGTCGTCTACCGGAGCTGTGAACCCTTTCTTAATTGAGAACTAGACCTCTAGGTGTTGTATCCCTCTAAGTGTGACATTATTAAGGAAATGTGCTCTAAATACAGAAAAATAAATTAAATAACTCTAATGTACAGAAAATTAAATTAAATTAAATAAATTTAATGTGTATAAAATTAGATAAAATAAATCTACTGTGTAGAAAATTAAATTAAATAAATCTAATATGCAGAGAATTAAATTTAATGCAGAAAATGATTATTAAATTGCACAAAATTATTTTTTATTGTAGAAAATGATTTTTAAATTAATTTAAATATTAAGAAAATATTTTAATTGATTTAAATATGCATAAAATGATTTTTAATTAATTTAAATATGGAAAAAATATTTTAATTAATTTAAATATGCATAGAACAATTTTTAATTAATTTAAATATGCAAAAAATATTTTAATTGATTTAAATATGTAGAAAATGATTTTTAATTAATTTAAATATGCAGAAAATATTTTAATTGATTTAAATATACATAAAAAGATTTTTAATAGATTAAAATATGCGGAAAATTTTTTAATTGATTTAAATATACAGAAAATAATTTTTAATTAATTTAAATATGCAAAAATATTTTAATTGATTTAAATATGCAGAAAACGATTTTTAATTAATTTAAATATGCAAAAAATATTTTAATTGATTTAAATATGCAAAAAATATTTTAATTGATTTAAATATTCAGAAAAAAGTTTTATAATTTATTTAAATGTGTAGAAAATATTTTAATTGATTTAAATATGCATAAAATGATTTTTAATTAATTTAAATATGTAGAAAATATTTTAATTGATTTAAATATGCAGAAAATTATATAAATTAATTTAAATATGTAAAAAAATATATTAATATGTAGAAAATGATTTTAATGAAGTAAAAATTATTCTAAAGCAATATGAATTAATCTATCACAATAAGAATTAATCTAAAGTAATAAAAATTAATCTAAAGTATTAAAATTATTCTAAAGCAAAAAGATTTAATCTAAAGCAATAAGAATTAATATAAAATAATAAAAATTAATCTAAAGTAATAAAAATTAATCTAAATTAATTTAAAGCTCACGATGATGGTTTCACCAACTCAGAGCGCTCCCGCTCTGATACCAATTGTAGGATCAAGTAAACCGAGAGAGAGGGGGGTGAATCTCAGTATTTAATAATTTTAATTAATTTTCTAATACGAGTATGCAGCGGAAATTAAATACAGTTACAGACACAGACAATTTACTTGGTTCACAACCCTAACTGGGTTGCTACTCTAAGGCCTGTAGCTCTCCCGAGAGCTACCTCGTTGGACAATTACTATAATACCCTCCAATTCGAGAACTCTCAATTTCGAAGGGAGTTCGCTTTTTACAAATATAAGAGAAGAGTAACAAGCTACCCTCTCTTGAAATTAAATATACAAGCGAAATAAAAAGAGATTAATGACTACTTTATACTGACACAATATGTAGTATAGGATGTAACATGAGGTGTCGGAAAAGAGTCCTTTTGAATGGTTGAAGCTCTTGTGATCGTGAGAAAATTTTGACAGCACTTCGACGTTGATTGAATTTCTTAATTTGATCTGGTCAAGCACAACTTTTATAAATTTTTTCCAGTTGACTGGAATGTCTTCCAGTCCACTCCACATCAGCCCGTTGATATAGAATTCATGGTCTTCCAGTCGACTGAAACTTCTCCAGTCGACTCCATGTCACTCGGCTCTGCATTGGGAAATTTCCCTCTTCAGTCGACTGAATCCCTTTCCATCTGCATCGCACGATATCCGATCGATCACCAGCTAATCCTGCCAAATAGGTATCCAGTCGACTAATACATATTCAGTCGACTGTACTTCAGTCGACTCGAATCCATTCAGTCGACTGAATCATGCAAAACAGAATTAACACGAAATAGATAATATGAAATGCGATAGGAGTAGTAATACTGCTCGATCTCGACTACTAAGTCCCACGCGAACGTTTCGTCGAATTGATGCCTAACTTTGTCCTTCTATAGAGGACTCACCCTCACCTCTTCACTCGAGGCTTACCTGCCGACTACCTGCCGGACTTACCACTCTTGACATCCGATCTGACCCACCAGGGCTTCCACCAGCTGGTCGGTCTACCTGACCTAGATGGACTTTTTGTCGATTGTCTGGTCTCCTAACACAACTGATCTTCATGCCAAATGTCTGTTCCATGCGACCCATCTAGACTTCATGCCTAGTGTCTGGTTCTCCTAATCTGTCAAGATACATGCCTAGTATCCGGTCAACACGACCAACTAGGACTTCCTGTTAAGCATGCACACTTAACACTGATATTAGAACACAAGTGAATCCTAACATTTAACTGTGGTTCATACATTAAAACTAAGGAGTGATTCTCACTGCATCAACAAGCTCCACAGTCTTTAGCATGTTGAGCAGTACCATAGATGAACCTTCTTGCATCTCAGAGGTGAAGAGGAGCTTGGAGACTTCGAACCTTTCGGATCTCACTTGCTCATAAAACAACTCATAAAGATGAAAGACTATGGTATGAGTATCCATATGCTCATGTTGCTTTCGCAGCTCGGGTACCATCACGGCTAGCATGATGCAACTCACTAGTTTAGAATTTCATTCATGAGAAATACAAATCGAGCATATATGAGAAAATGATTTTAAAATGCATCAACATACATTTATAAATCCCATTCAATTTTCAAAATTAAAACCCTCAAAATCAATTTGGGAGATCGTAGATTCATCTCCGAATGGGTTGATATCCAACATAGATAAGAACAACCTTGGAGAGAGTCCAACAAGTCATTCTTAGCTACGATGGTAGGTATCAAGTATACCAATTGCATATCACATATATGCAACTATCACAATGTGTTATCAACTAATTGAATGTTCACACATACATCGGGTTGTTAACTCATTAACAAGTATGCATCATATGCATAACACCCAACTTCACCTCCCTTCACATCGACCTTGGAGAGAGTCCAAAAAACCGATGCTCCATGTTAAAGCCGACCCATTAATCACGAAATAATTTTAATATGGTTAGAGTGCATTCAACCAATTATCCAGGCATGGAGAGAGTCCACCAACCCAAACTAACGATTGAACTTTGACTCTTACCATATTAGTAATAAACTATTCCAATTATTAGAACATGTTCAGGTTCGAGCCGGGCTTGGAGAGAGTCCAACAACCCAAACAAGAAATGGAAATGTGGTTCTAACCATATTAATGGAAGGTGTAGGCTTTAATAATGTATAAGGGATTTTGTGGCCTCATCATTCTTTTCATGCAAATAACTATTATCTACATGGAATGGCACACATGGCATACATAAGTGCATCTAATACATCTACATATCACGACATGCATGACAAAATGATATGCATCTTAATGCAATTACATGGCATTCCAGATGGACAGCCAAGATGAAGTTGAAACCTAGGAGGATGCTGATAGAAACCAACACTTTCTGCATCTCGTACACATATAGCTTCCCCATGATGCTAGGGGATGACATTCAGATGATTATAGGGGCAAACTTCATCAGAGCCATGCAAGGCGGTATCCGAATAGAAGGTAACACCCTCACAATCTACAAGAATGTTACAACTATATAGACACTGCCCACAGTGAACACTGCAGCAGCAATAGAGGAGCTTGATCTTGATGAAGAAGAATACCTCCAGATAAAGGAGATGGTGCACTACTCGGGAGGACCAACTGGGCTCAATGAATTAAGTCTCCTCATCAAAGAACTCAAAGAGCAGGGGTACATTGGTGAGAACCCCCTACATCATTGGTCCAAAAACAAAATCACCTGCAGGTTGGACATCAAGAATCCTGATTTCACCATTGAAGATAGACCTCTGAAGAAACTCACTCCAACTCAGAAGGAAGCCTTCACCAAACATGTGAAAGCCCTATTAGAAATTGGGGTTATCAGGCCAAGCTCAAGTTGACACAGAACAACGGCCATAATCTGATTCTCTGATAGGGATGAAGGACCTGTGGCTTCCACGAAGGTATGCATTGCCAAATGTCTTTTCATCAGATCCTACAGTGTGGTGTAATCTGGTCGTTGTGAGGGTGGTGTCACCCTTTGTCGAGGTTCCTGGTCTTGCTCCTTTTCTCTGGGAAGTAGTTGGGCAAATATTGTCGGGACGCTCGTGTCTTCTGTGGTTGTTGTCATCCTTTCTTCATTCTAGCCTAATGTTCCTTTTCCATAGTGATTCTGGCTTGATGTCCCTTCTCCATAGTAATTATGGCTCGATGTGCCTTCGCCATAGTAATTCTTGCTCGATGGCCCTTCGCCATAGTAACTCTGCATCACTTTACCACAGTTCGTCGCGCCTTCATCATTGTAGTGATTGCAATTGCACACACTGTGGTCCTCCCCGCCGTAGCTGCATCCATCATAGCACATGGAGCATCCGACACAGTTGGGTTCATGCAAGCTTGGGTCTGGATCTTCCGGGTATTCTGCTCTTTCGGGATACGGTATCCAAATCAAGGGATGGTTGTAGCTATAATGGGTCACCATTTGGGCGATCAACTGGCCCTGGTAGACATACATCGGAGAGTCAGTTAGGTTATATACTGTTACCTTAAGTTCTTCGGTGTAATGGCTGTCGATGGTGCTTGTCTCGATGCTCAGGGGGTTGTCCCTGTAGGAGAGGGACCTGGTAGTAATCTGCCCGTATATCCCTTCAAGTAGCTCGAAACTCAACCCCGTTGAAACCTGCCTCTTCGTGTATGGGATGATCTCACAATCTTCATCCGCCATTAGGCAGTAGCCCACTTATCCGCTGTGATATTGCTTGGGCATACTGGCTATGGAAGACAGTAATCTTACCAGGATGCCGGGTTCACTATGCTCCGAGACGTATGCAGCGTTCCCTTCTATTAATACTGCAAGAGAGTGCATCCTCAGTTCCTCTTCATCGCTTTGTACTTCTTCATCCTTTGCGTTGTAGCATGGTCTCCCAGAGGCAGATGGCGCAGTATATCTATCAAAGGAGATAGACATTCTCCCATCTATTAGGTTTTTGCTCGTGATCTCTGTCGGCTGCAGAGTGTTGATGGTCTGAGCGGGCTGTATAATCCAGGTTAAGCCATGCAACATAGATGTAGAGTACCTTCTTCCTTGGAGCGCTCATACTCCATGACTTACCAAATAGTCGACCACCCCTTGGACCTCATAGAGGAAGCCCACATTAGGGGTATTGGACAGTCGACCAATCAGTCCTCTAGTGATTAGGACGTTGGCTTCATCATTATGCCATTGTTCGTATCCTCTCGTTAGTAGGGATACCTGTATATTTCTGTAAAAATCTTCTATTGTGAGCATAAGGTCTGGGATTATGTACACAATTTGGGATCCATGTGACAGATCCACCTCCATAGCTGCTATGATGGCTCGGTCGTCTTGCCACCGGTTGTCCTTGAATAGGACAAGAGCCATAGTGCCTTCTTCTTGTTGGTGAAGCATTTGTATCCTTACTTGGAGGACACCCAAGTGGATGAACCTCATCCGGCTTCTTTGTAGCTGGTGGTAACTTCTCTCTTGGATGAAACTTCGGTCCTGTTGCTGGTCATCTATGCACAGTATAACTTTCTCCGATCTGTGCATGTACACCCTATGATGGGCGTAATCTCTTCTGGAGTGGTATAGTACCTTAGCTGGTACTATAGAGGCTCTTTCCTACATTGATAGCTGAAGTTGTACCTAGGGGTCAAGCTGCTTCTCCAGGGTTTGAGGGGAGCTTCTACCCATGATTCACCTTCCCATTCTTCTAATGGTCTACTAGGCATTGTACAGGCGCCTTTGATGCCTCCTGTACTCGTTTATCTGGTCTTCGAAAAGGGGTTGAGAATGTTGTTCTTGCGTGAGTTCCTATGTTACTATTGTGGCTACCATTGCTTCTTTAGTTTAGCTTGCTCTTCTTTCAATATGTTGTATGGGTCTTTGAAAACCCTGAGCTTTCCTCGAGCTTCTTTGGGCCTCTCTGCTGGACCAAGGTTCAGGTTCTGTAGCTTTGCGACAAGGGCTTCAGGTAGTGGCCCGACGCTGGTTTGCTACCTAGAGATGTTTCGAAGTTCTTCCTTGATATCTTTCAAGGTTTCACAGATTTGTACCAGCAACTGTATCTGGTTATTGTTTTGCTTGATGATTGTCGTTGTACTGGAAACTGCTCCTGGATGTTCACTGGGCTTTGTGATCCCTACTGAGGGTGGGTCGACACCTTCCATTTCTTGTAAGGTTGTTTGATAAGATTCAATGCCCTTGGTGTGTATGTAGTCACCCCTGTTCATGCAGAGGTCCACTTTTGAATGCTCTTCAAGAGTTCCTCCACTTGGCTTAGCTTGACGGTGAGTTCCTCCGTGGCCTTTAGGATGGCTTCTTCCGCGAGCTTTGGTTGTTTGGAGGCTCCTTCTGCAAGGCTTTGGAGCTTCTATTTCTTAAGAGACAAATCGGTTAGGGCCTTTGTGTTTTCCTCCAAGGTGGTAACCCTTGCTTCGAGCCGATTGATGGCCTCAAGGATTAACTTGAAATGATTTATATGTACTTTTGCGGCTAAGCAAGTGCGGTCGTAGACGATGGCTAGGTTATTAGCAAGTTGAGAAGTGGATACTTTGGTGCTGGTGGATAGGTCAAGGTATCGCAGATGCACAGTTCGGGATGTTGTGTACCATTCTAGGATGGCCTCCTCCCATTTATCCGACATTTACTTAGATCTATGATGCTACAATTTTGCTCATGCAGGTGTGCCCTTGGTTTGGAGCCTCTTGCTTCGACCAAGTTAGGACCTGCCCTTTTACAACCTTGTAACAAAATAATAATAAGAAAATGCCAGTGAGAGTTCTTTTAAGTGGTACCGAACTGGAACTGCTTTACCTTAACCCAAGAGGTTTCTAAGCTAGCATTATTTTTGCTAGCTCTGATACCAAAAAGGAAGCGTAATGAAATGAAGCAAACAAGGAGAAATAATGAAAAACTCACAAGTTCTTAAATCACTTTAGGGAAATTGAAACAAGACTTCTGAAGACTCTAACTCGCAAACTTAGAAACCAATGTAAGGCTCAAGTTGAAGCTTGAATGCCTTGCAATGGTGAGAGGGGTTCCTTTTATAGAGGTGAGCCGGGTGCAGATGGGAGCCCCATCGCACTCATGTCTTAAAGGATAGATTCCCTCAAATCTGCCTTTATGAAAGCAAGATTTTGCTTTCATCAAAGCTACGCACTATCTTTATTTTACAACACACAAATGTATGAAAAAGAAATAAAGGTGATGGGACACACTTATCGTCACCCTTTATAGTACACAAAATGTACGAAAAGGAATCTGCTACAGTTGGAAATGTGACATCGTCCATATGTGGTCTTTGATCAATATTATTGCTTCTTCCAGCTGCACATCCACCATCCTCGTGGTGGGGTACCAGTCATGGCACTAGTTGTCTGGGGTGCTTAGCCTAGTACACTCTTGTAACTTCAGTGCGTGTAACACTCTCAGTTGTCCAAGTGCCTGGACTGTGGCATCAGCTGCCTGCTTCTAGAGTTGGTGGAGCTGGTTTCTGATCGTCTAATCTTCCTCCAACCGAAATCCTCCCTCCCAGAGTCTCTTTCTTCGGAATCGCAGAAGTGCCTCGTACTGTTGACTAACTGGACGGCAGTCCCCATGCCAGAACACTTCTTCATATTGTCTGTTAAGTGGTTGAGTGCTTTCACGAGTTGCTCTTGGGCCTTCGGGTCTGGCTGGTTCTGAATCTCCACTAGGGATGGATGGACTTGCCCAAGCTGTTCCAGCTGTTCTTCCTACCATTCTGCAAAAATTAAACAATTAATTAATCATGATAAGCTGTCTGCCAATTGGTTGTCCTGGCCACTGATATGTTCAAAGGTGACAATGACTCCAGTGCCAGTGATGTAGTCTGTGAAGGCTAGCCATTGGACCCGAGAAGGTTTATTGCCCGAAGTCTTTCAAAAAAAGCTGATGATGGCCTGGCAGTCAGTCCTGATTGTGATTTCAGACTTGTCCAAGAAGTAGATTTTTAATGCCTCCAGAGTATTCATTACGACATAGATCTCCACATCAATTGTTGATTTCGGGGGTTGAACTTGCCACTTGCATATGCATAAATTTTTTCAGTGGATTTTGGGTCCTGTTTTCCGGCCTTCCATTTGTAGATACCCCCCCCCCCCCACCCGTTCATACACCCATCCGTCTCTAAAATTTTGTAGCATTCTTCGGGTGGTACCTCCAAGTCAGGCAGGTTTCTTATTCTGGTTTCCTAAGATTGCTCCTAGGAACTCGACTTCAGGAACTGCGATCTTCATTTTTGTAGAGCTGAGGACCAACCCATTCTTTCTGCATATGCCTAGCATCACCTTCAGATGTTGCGCATGGGTCGCCTTGTCCTCTGAAAATACTAGAATATCATCGATGTAGACTGCAATAAAATCCTGGGTTCCTTTGAAATAATTTTCCATCTTCCTTTGGAAGACAGCGGGCGCATTCTTGAGCTCAAAAGGCATCGCCAGCCATTCATAGAGACCATCTGGTACCCAAAATGCAGTCCATTCTATGGACTCTGGGTGCATTGCCACTTGGTGAAAACCGCTTTTCAGGTCAAATTTGGAATAAATTTTACTGTTACTAACCTTGCAGAGTATGGTATTAATGAATGGCAAGTTGTACTGGTCTTTATTTTTCAGGTCATTTATCCTCTTAAAATTGCCTCGTTGATCTTCCAATTATGATCACATTTCAGTGTTTCTTCGGATACATGGATTTGTGGTCGGTATCCGCCATCTATTTGTCCTAGAATGAATAGGGATTCATCAATTTTGATGGTCTGGATGGACCTATGAAGGTCCTGATCATCTTCTCCTTCGGAGATGCTAAAGATAGCATCGCTTTGGTCTTCTCTTTCCTAAACGGATAAGAAGTCGTAGTCGTCCGAAAGCTGTAACTGTTCGAAGAGAGCTACCCTTTTGATGTTGCGGTTGTCACTGGGGCATTCTCATGCAAAATGGCCCTCCTGGCTACAGAGATAGCACCTACATTTCTTATTTCTGATTCGGTGCTTCCGTTTTTCGATGCACGCATGGGAATCATGTGGTTTCCCATTGTATATGCGCGACCTTCTTACTCCTAGCTTCTTCTTTTCCCCTTGGTAGTAACCTAGTATGGGGATTTGGCTGCAGAATGATAAGTTTTTCAGCGACCTTTGGAACGTCGCATCTTTGCATTCTTGTTCCAAAAATTTGTAGGAGAAGAGGATCCTTGGAAATACTCCTACTGTAAGGCCTGGAAATTTGATGTCGAATGTAGCCTTGATCCTGTTGACGAGATCTCCCGGCATCTTTAGCCATAGTTTCTCGAAAAGCTCTGGTCCAGTATATAATCTTCCTGTCTTGGCTGTCAGCCGCATGTAGTCATTCATATATTTGACGAGATCTTTCACATTATCGCAAGATAATCTTTCCAGATCCTTATAGGCGGCATCTTGGATCGCAGTGGAGCCCTGAGATGGGTCTTCATATGAGAACACCCTTCTCTTTTGAGATAGAATGTTCTGCATTCCTTCTCTCCCATCTATTGTATTCAGGAGTGCTTCATACTCTAGTGGGGTAGCTCATCCTCCATTGGATCCAGGCGAGCTTCTCAATTTCTCCTAGCAGATTTTCAATGTATTCTTCTTTATCTCTGACGTCCGTAGCATAGTGAACCCAGCATCCTAGTAAGATTACTATCTCCCATAGCCAGTATGCCCAAGCAATATCACAGCAGATCGGCGGGCTACTGTCTAATGGCGGATGAAGATTGTGAGGTCATTCCATACACGAAGTGGCAGGTTTCAACAGGGATGAGTTTCGAGCTACCTGAAGGGATATACAGGCAGATAACTGCCAGGTCCCTCTCCTACAGGGACAACCCCTTGAGCATCGAGACAAGCACCATCGACAGCCATTACACCGGAGAAGTTAAGGTAATAGTATATAACCTAACTGACTCTCCGATGTATGTCTACCTGGGCCAGTTGATCGCCCAGATGGTGACCCATTATGGCTAAAACCATCCCTTGATTTGGATACCGGATCCCAAAAGAGCAGAATACCTAGAAGATCCAGACCCAAGCTTGCATGACCCCAACTGCGTCGGATGCTTCATGTGTTGTGATGGATGCAGCTACGACGGGGAGGACCACAGTGCGTGCAATTGCAATCACTACAATGATGAAGGCGCGGCGAATTGTGGCAAAGTGATGCAGAGTTACTATGGCGAAGGGACATCAAGCCAGAATTATTATGGCGAAGGGACATCGAGCCAGAATTACTATGGCGAAGGGACATCAAGCCAGAATCACTATGGCAAAGGAACATCAGGCCAGAATGAAGAAAGGACGACAACAACCACAGAAGACATGGGCGTCCCAGCAATATTCGCCCAACTACTGCCCAGAGAAAAGGAGCAAGACTAGGAACCTCGACAAAGGGTGACACCACCCTCACAATGACCAGATTACACCATGTTGCAGGATCTGATGAAAAGACATTTGGTTATCCATACCTTCGTGAAAGCCGCAGGTCCTTCATCCCCTTTTGAGAATCAGGAAAACTACCATGCAGGAGATATAAGCCCATGGACCACTATACTCCGGACCATGGTTAGTGATCCTGAAGACCCGGATCAGGATGATGAGTACCTAGAGGAAATACAGCACTTAGCAGCATTGGCAAATCCAATGGTCCCGGATACTATATGGAATAAATACTTGGACGATGAAGATTGGTACAACCCTTTTGCAAATACCAATCAAGAGGAAGTCCTAGTGGTGGGAGTGGAATCAAGTATGGAGTATCCCTCTCTTAGGCACCTAATCAACGCCCAACAAAGTGAGCAGCAGATTTACTCAATAAGCACGGTGGTGTCTCCCTACATACCACCTGGGCATGAAGCAACTATGGGACCTCCAAGATACCCACCAGCGAGGGCAGGAGCTGACCCAGGACCATCAGCACCCCTTCCAAGCCAGAGGGCGTTCAATGCCCGCTTCAGAAGAGATGAAAATAATGAGCTATGGACATTGCCCTCCGCACAACAGAAAGTGGGGGAACTATTCGTCATCCCAACACAATTGGGACTATTCGACGACGTATTCGCAATATGGGAATTAATCACGAAGAATCATGTATCATCCCAAGGGTTTATGGACGTCAGAGATAAAAAAGAATACATTGAAAATCTGCTAGGAGAAATTGAGAAGCTAGCCTGGATCCAATGGAGGATGAGATACACCACTGAGTATGAAGCACTTCTGAATACAGAAGATGGGAGAGAAGGAACACAGAACATTCTATCTCAAATGAGAAGGGTGTTCTAATCTGAAGACCCATCTCAGGGCTCCACTGCGATCCAAGATGCCGCCTATAAGGATCTGGAAAGATTATCTTGCGATAATGTGAAAGATCTTGTCAAATATATGAATGACTACATGCAGCTGGCAGCCAAGATAGGAAGATTATATACTGGACCAGAGCTTTCCGAGAAACTATGGCTAAAGATGCTGGGAGATCTCGTCAACAGGATCAAGGCTGCATTCGACATCAAATTTCCAGGCCTTACAGTAGGAGTATTTCCAAGGATCCTCTTCTCCTATAAATTTTTGGAACAAGAATGCAAAGATGCGACGTTCCAAAGGTCGTTGAAAAACTTATCATTCTGCAGCCAAATCCCCATACCAGGTTACTACCAAGGGGTAAAGAAGAAGCTAGGAGTAAGAAGGTCGCGCACATACAAAGGGAAACCACATGATTCCCATGCGTCCATCGAAAAATAGAAGCACCTAATCAGAAATAAGAAATGTAGGTGCTATCTCTGCGGCCAGGAGGGCCATTTTGCACAAGAATGCCCCAGTGACAACCGCAACATCGAAAGGGTATCTCTCTTCGAACAGCTATAGCTTCCGGATGACTGTGACATCTTATCCTTTCAAGAAGGAGAAGACCAGAGCGATGCTATCTTTAGCATCTCTGAAGGAGAAGATGATGAGGACCTTCATAGGTCCATCCAGACCATCAGAATTGAGGAATCCTTATTCATGCTTGAACAAATAGATGGAGGATACCAACCGCAAATCCGCCTATCCAAAGAAACACTAAAATGTGATCATAATTGGAAGATCAATGAGGTGATCCCATGGCCTCAGCCAAGCACCTACACATGTTGCAAGAGGTCGACCCTCCAGTGAGCCAGGATACACTGTGAGCAATGTCTTACTATTGCATGCAACTTATCTGGACCTTATTACTTCAATAAGCAGGTCCCTGTGGCACCCTCACCTCCTGCTCAATTCTACCCAAATGGGCAGATTGAGCAACAGAATTATTACATCGCCTGGTGTATAGGCGAAATCGAAAGGCTAAAGAAGGAGGTGGAGTTCTATAAAGACATGCTGCTCGAAAAAGACCTAACTCGAGATTTCCAGAATCTCGAACTGAATAGGGGGGAGGGAGAAAATGAGGAAGAAATGACAAATGTTTTAATCAATGTTGTCACACAAGGAATTTAGAATGCTACACCAGGAATTCAGGAGGATAGACCGCAGCAAACAAAAGGCCCGAGGTTAGTCAAAAATATGATGTACAACCACAAGGTAGAAATTGAAATAAAGAGAGTCCCGAGGTTGTTAGTGAAAGCCCTAGAGCCAATCATGTGATGATTGTTGTATGGACTTTATTGTATCATATTCCTATTTATAAAGGCATGGTTATTATATTTACTTGTATTGGTGCAAAATAACTAAATATAATAACGTCATTAAGTAGTAGGTTCTTATCTATATCAATCGATTGGTTGAATCGATAATGAGATGATATAGAGAACACTACTCTTAATCATTCATAGTCAAGTATTAACATTCAGGGACAATGTTAATGCGTAGAGACTAGCATTAGGTCAACTCGATGACTTGATCTCACAAGTCATGGATATGAGATATCAAGTTGACACATAGGTATGCATTAGAGAATATATACTGAATGATCCGCCATGAGAAAGTATCGTGGATCGTTATATGAGTGTCATATACTTTCTCATGTGGCTATTAGTATGACTATTAGTCGTTAGACCTGAAGTCACCATGGTTCCCTACATAAGGAGTTGCATACTTTGACTTCGTCAAACGTTACCCGTAAATGGGTGGACTATAAAGGCGATTACTGGGTATGTGACAAATTATGCGGAGGGATGTGAGTGATGTAGATGGGATCTATCCCTCCTATATGATGGGAGAGACATCGTTATTCTTGATAGAGTGAGACCACGAAGTGCATGGCCATGCCCAAATGAGTCAATATGAGATATTGAGCTTATTTGATTAGAGTGAGTCTACTTGGAGTTTAAGATATAGATTTTACCGAGGATGACACGGTCTATACCTCGATTGGTCAATCTAGATGTCAAGGATAGGGGGGCATTGTCACATATTGTGAGAGTCACAATTAGTAGTCACAAAGGTGATGTTGGAGCTCAACATTATTGTAACTTGGGTAGCAATGATGTGTTGCTAGATACCGCTCATTGCTTATGTTCCTAAATCGGTTTAGGGACATTGCCAACGTTACAAGAACCTATAGGGTCACACACAAAGGGCAATTAGATGGAGATTAGATTCATATGATGAACCATGAGGATTTGGTTTATGGGATGAACCAAATTGGATTAAGAGTAATCCAAATTAGACTAATTGAGTTGGACTCAATTTGATTCAAGTGTTGAATGAGTCTAATTTAGATTTGATTCATCAAATAATTTTAAATTAATGAATAGAGATTCATTAAATTAAATTGACTTGAATCAAATGGTTGGATTTGATCAACCATGGGAGATAAGAGGTCAAGTTTGACTTGACTTGATAGGGAAGATGAAAGGTTAAGTTTGACTTGACCAAATGTCATGTCATGATGATGACTTGGCATAGCCGGCCAATAATGATGCTCCACATCATAATTGACTTATCATGTGGTGCCACCTCATGAGGGAGACCAAGAGCCATTGGCTCCTGGAGTTACATGCATGCATGTAACCCCCCCCCCAAGTCATGAAGTGGTCGGCCACTCCATTTGATGGATGAATTCATTTTGTGAGTTACTAGAACTTCATCTTCTTCCTTGAATCATCCTCTCAAGCTCCCCTCTCCTCCTTGGACGAAACTTCTAAGGGTGCTAGAACACTCTAGGTTTCTTTTCTCCACCTATTGCTTGTGTGGATACCAATGAGGAGTGTACACTTGACACTCTAGAGTTCCGACAAGCTATTTGGACGAGTGGGATTTGCGAAGGGCGTCGCATCGAGGGTAACACTCTCAACTTCTAGATCTAAGATAGATCTAGGTTTACTTAGCACATACATGTTTTTATTTTAATATATCTTCGCACGGATCCGTAGCCGGACTTTCGGGGTTTCCGCAATGCAAAAAGCGGTTTTTGTGGCTCGAAAAGTCTAACATTGGTATCAGAGCCACGTGCGAAGCATGTATGTGTTTCATTTTTGTAGTTTTTATATTAGATATAAAAATTACCTATTTTTATGTTTCTGTAAATTTCCTATTTTTATCGAATTTTTGGGTATTTCTCTCGAAGAGTCGAAGCAACGAGTGTTGGGACACTTGTCGGCTTCAACCATCGAGAAAAACTCTCCGAAATGGCGAGTTCTTGCTTTAGGTTTTTGGGACAACGACTTAAGTTGCTGTAAGATCATAGTAGGGACACTCGCAAAGTTTATTTTGTGAGTAGGAGCGCTGCCCCTATCCCCGAAAGGGACCTTGTCCCGCGATTGCACCCGGAAACCGCTTAGCGGGACCGTTATGGAGAGGTGACTCATAAAATTGAAAAAAAAAATAGGAAAAATTATAGAAATTTTTTTGTAAAAATACATAATTTAGAATTATATATAATTATGTGATTGTCATGGCCCAAGAACCCTAATATGATTGGATGATGATGTATTATAATTCATAATACGGCCTGCGTGCCGTTTTTGTAATTGTGCATGTTGTATAGTGTATGTGACCTGCGCATCGTACCTCTTCTTTTGAAATTCTAGTTATAAATAGTTTTAGACTCGAATGTAACTCAAGTTTCATATTTGTAATGTACAAAATGGAGCGGTGGAAAGTTCACTTGTAGACGAAGTTACGAGAAGTGTGCCGATGACACATGGCGGTCAAAGGAAGCGCTTGGAGAAGCCGCTAGCCCTAGGTTGACCGTCCGATCTTCTCATTGGCTTGAGAAGATCATAGTAAGGCCATGACCACATCACAGTTAATTATATATATATATGTTGATATATATATATATATATATATATATATATATATATATATATATATTTGATTTTGCTTGTATGTATGTGATGCATACTAGCTTGTATGTATGTGATGCATGCTAATATAGGATAATAAAGGCCTTACTGCATATATGATACACATTACGATTAGATTAGATTTTAATCGAATCAACTTGTAAATGCTTACCAAGGCCTTGATACCCATCACTACCTCGATCATTTGTAGTTGTTGAATCTGCCAAAGCAGAGCAACGCATATTATCTAGGTAGGGTGCGGAGGGACAATCTTGGTCCCGCCTATCACGACTTGGGTTAGAGTAATCTCAATTAGATTGAGTAAAACTAGTTAACTCAATTAGATGGAGTAGAACTATAGGCATATTCCAACCGTTGGAAAGATGGGATAAGATCGCATTTACACTAAATCTTGGGTGATTTAGCCAAAGCTAACTCAAGGTCTTTTGTAAATGTGGGTTTTGATCCTATAAACAAGAGTTGCAGAGAGATGTAATCGGTAATGTGTTACCCACCGATTGTACTAAGTATTGGGTGATTTAGCCAAAGCTAACTCAAGGCTTAGTATGATATGGATCTTGTCCCGCAGGAATTATAGCTAGTTTGTATGAATCTAGTAATGTGGTTTGACCACATCCATAACTCGATTCTATAAAATTCCTATAATTCAGTGGGAGTATCATTTGATTAAAGGCCTAATTAAATGATAAAAGGAATATGATATTAATTCTCTGCATTGTATGTTGTAGATTACTATGTCGACAAACATGAACACTCTCTCTCTGTGTTCTGTCCTTGAGAAAGACAAGCTCAATGGAGCAAATTTCCTGGACTGGTACAGGAACCTGAGAATCGTTCTCACCCAAGAAAGGAAACTGTACGTCCTGGAGCAGCCCATTCCGGAGGCACCTTCTGCCACTGCCTCGCGAGCTGACAAAGATGCTTACAAGAAGCATCAAGATGATGCATTAGATGTGTCATGTCTAATGCTCGCGACCATGAACTCTGAGCTTCAGAAGCAACACGAGTTCATAAATGCTTATTATATGGTTGAAAATCTTCGTCAACTATATCAAGGACAAGCAAGGCACGAGAGATATGAAGTCTCTAAGACATTGTTTGGTTCCAAAATGCAAGATGGGACTCCCGTAGGTCCATATGTACTCAAGATGATTGGGTACGTAGAAAACCAACAGAGATTGAGATTCCCCCTTGGCCAAGAGCTGGCCACTGACTTAATCTTGCAGTCTTTGCCACAAAGCTACAATCAATTTATCATGAATTACAATATGAATGAAATTGATAAGCCACTGCCTGAGATGCTCAGCATGATTAGAACTATTGAGCTCAACCTTGAGAAGGGAAAATTTGACTCCATTTTGATGGTGCAAAAGAAGAAAGACAAGGGCAAGCCTAAAGGTAAGGGAAAGTCCCAAGCCAAGGGCAAAGGCAAGGAACTGAAATCCAAAGGAGGGGTGCCCAAGGAAGGGGCTTGCTTCTACTGCAAGGAAGATGGACACTAGAAGCATAACTGCAAGGCATACCTGGAAGATCTTAAGAAGAAGAGAAGTGAGACTTCTACTTCAGGTATAAATGTTATAGAAGTCAATCTATCTATTTCTTCATCATGGGTATTAGATATCGGATGTGCATTTCACATTTTTACCAATGTACAGGCGCTGAAAAGTAGCAGGGCATTGACAAAGGGCGAGGTGGACCTATGAGTAGGCAATGGAGCAAGAGTTGCTATCGTTGCTGTAGGAACTTATGATCTATCTCTGCCCTCTGGGCTTGTACTAGAATTAGATGAATGTTGTTATGTGCCTGCTTTAACTAAGAACATAATTTCGGTTTCTTGTTTGGACAAGAAAGGATTTACATTTATAATAAAGAACAAATGTTGTTCAGTTTATTTAAATGATATGTTCTATTGTAGTGCACCTCTAATGAACGGACTCTACTTTCTAGACTTAGAGAGCCCTATCTATAATATAAGTACCATAAGGTTCAAGTCAAATGAATTGAACCAAACCTATCTCTAGCATTGTCGCTTAGGTCACATAAATGAGAGTCGCTTATCTCATCTCCATAAGGATGGGCTACTAGACTCATTTGATTTTGAATCATATGAGACATGCGAGTCTTACCTTTTAGGCAAGATGAGCAAGACTCCCTTTAGTGGACACAGCGAAAGAGCAACAGACTTGTTAGGACTTATACATAGTGATGTATGTGGCCCTTTCAATGTTGCTGCTAGAGGCGGTTACAGGTACTTCATTATATTTACTGATGACTTCAGTAGATATGGTTATGTGTATCTCATGACACATAAATCAGAATCCTTTGAAAAGTTCAAAGAATTCAAGAATGAAGTATAAAACCAGCTTGGCAAGAGTATTAAGATACTTCGATCATATCGAGGTGGTGAATACCTTAGCCATGAGTTTCGTGACTATCTAGCTGAGTGTGTGATTCTATCCCAACTCACTCCTCCTGGAACACCACAGTGGAATGGTGTATCCGAAAGGAGGAATAGTATCGTATTAGATATGGTACGATCTATGATGAGTCACACAGATATTCCTATATCCTTTTGGGGATATGCTCTAGACATAGTAGCCTTTACCCTTAACTGTGTACCATCCAAGGTTGTGATAAAGACACCATATATGATATGGACAGGGAGAAATCCCAAGTTATCTTTCATGAGGATTTGGGGTTGTGAGGCTTACGTTCGACGTCAAGTCTCAGACAAACTGGGACCCAAATCCGATAGGTGCTATTTTGTTGGATATCCCAAGGACACAAAGGGATATTACTTTTACATTCCCAGTCAGTACAAAGTGTTTGTGGAAAAGACTGGGTTTTTCTAGAAAGGGATTTTGTTTCTAGAAAAACTAGTTGGAGTACCTTCGATCTTGAAGAAATTCAAGATAAGGACCATAGCACTAAGGCCTTAATGGAGGTTGAACAAGAACCACAAAGTATTGTGGGTGATGAGATTGTTGCACAAAGAGTTATGGAATAACCACCTGTTCATGTAGACCTACCTCTTCGCAGGTCTGATAAAGTACGTCATCAGCCTGAGAGATACTCATTTTTCTTGTCTGACCATGATGATGTTATGCTCATTGAGAATGAGCCTACCTCCTATCAGGAAGCTGTGATGAGCCCAGATTCTGAGAAATGGCTAGAGGTCATGAGATCCGAGATGGAATCCATGTACACCAACCAAGTAAGAACTTTGGTTGATCCACCTGAAGGGGTCAAACCCATTGGGTGTAAGTGGGTCTTTAGGAGACTGACTGACATAGATGGACTTACGCATACCTATAAGGGTCGATTGGTGGCTAAAGGTTTCAAGCAAATTCATGGTATTGACTATGATGAAACCTTTTCTTCAGTGGCGATGTTTAAGTCCATTCGGATCTTGCTTGCTATTGTAGCATACCACGATTATGAGATCTGGCAGATGGATATCAAAACTGCGTTTCTGAATGAAAACTTACTCGAGGATGTGTACATGACACAACCTGAGGGTTTTGAAGATCCACAGCATACTGGGAAAGTATGCAAGCTGCAAAGGTCCATTTATGGGCTAAAGCAAGCTTCTCGGAGCTGGAATCTTCGATTCGATGATACGATCAAACAGTTTAGTTTCATCAAGAATGAAGATGAACCCTGTGTCTACATGAGGGTTAATGGGAACACAGTTGTCTTCCTTGTATTGTATGTGGATGACATACTACTCATTGGGAATGACATCCCTTCGCTATAGTCTGTGAAGACTTGACTAGGGACGTGCTTCTCAATGAAGGACTTAGGTAAAGCAACCTGTATTCTAGGCATCAAGATCTACAGAGATAGATCTAAGAGATTGCTTGGCCTAAGTCAGAGTACATACATTGACACGGTATTACTACGGTTTACCATGCAGAATTCCAAGAAGGGACTTCTGTCGATGTCACATGGTGTGAGTCTTTCGAAGACTCAAAGTCCCTCTTCTAGAGAGGTGAGAGACCGCATGGATAAGATCCCTTATACATCTGCTATAGGATCTATCATGTATGCCATGTTGTGTACTTATCCTGATGTCTCGTATGCTTTGAGCATGATGAGTAGATACCAATCAGATCCAGGTGAACGTCAATGGATAGCAGTCGAGAATATTCTTAAGTACTTGAGAAGGACTAAAGACTATTTTTTGATATTTAGAGGCAATGAGGAGCTAGCTGTAAAGGGTTACAGCGATGCCAGCTTCCAAACTGACCAGGATGATTATAGATCACAGTCAGGGTTCGTGTTTTGCTTGAACGGTGGCGCTGTGAGCTGGAAGAGTTCCAAGTAGAACACAGTTGTTGATTCTACAATAGAGGCCGAATATATCGGTGCTTCCATCTCATTCGAGAGATTATCGATAGAGGAGATGTGAAGATTTGCAGAGTACCCACAGAGGCTAACATCGCAGATCCCTTGACCAAGGCTTTGGCACAAAAAAAGTATGATGGTCACACTGTTAGGACCTTTGTAACGCTAGAGGGGGGGTTATTAGCGTCAATGAAATTCAATCGCGGTTGTGTCTACAAATTCGTTAGCGCAGCGGAATATAGATAATACAATAACAATAATGAAAACACAACACGCTAACACGAGTATATAACGTGGTTCGGAACCGCACAGTTCCTACTCCACGGATCGGGCTCAAATGAGCCCTAGCGATGCCAATCACACACCACTATCAAATAACTCCTTCTCGGAACAATCCGGAGGTGGAGAAAACCTTGTACAATATGATTACAACAATAATCAAATGAATACAAGCAATATAGTGAAATACAAAGCAATACAAGTAAAGGAAACACTTTACAAATGCTCTTTGAATGCTTGATCACTTGGTTGATCGAGTAGCACTTGGAGACCCTGAATTGCAGCAGCAACTCGCCCCAAATCGCCTCAAAGAACCATGCCTTTTTCTTCCACCACGAGCTCCATATAGAGCTTCAACCTGTGCTGGAAAAAGTCGATCAGTCGACTGATCGTGACCATCAGTCGACTGATGCCACTGTTGTCGTGAGACAACGGCTAGTTCCACGTTGGATAAGTCCAACGGAACTACCATCACCGATCGATTGTGACCATCAAGCCGACCGATGGAGTCCTCATCGACCAAATGAGTCTCGACTCCATTCTCGTGGTCGAATTTCGAGCACCGGCCGATCGATCGACGATCCCGATCGCTGAGCTATCACCGCTAACCTATGGCGATCAATCGCTAGGCTATAACCCGCAATAAACCCTAGTTGATTGGTCCGGGCCGATCGCCACATGGCACCGCCGACCGCACACCTCAAACATGAGGTTTTAACTCAAGTATGGTTCCCCATACTTGCTAGACCACCCTTAGCCTCAGACCTAAGCCTTCTAGTCACCTCCATCACCCTCACGCCTCGATCCCCTCCAAGTCATCCATGACTTGTTCATCCATCGCGCTAGCCTTCAGGTGCTTCCGTCGGCTATGTCATGCTAACGGTGTCTACACCGCCAAGGCACATTGGACTTACGCCGCCAAGACTCCGCTTGGACTTTACGCCGCCAACCATTGGACTTATGCTGCCAAGACTACCGCTTGGACTTTACGCCACCAATATCAAATCCCTTGGACTTCAAATGCCAACCCATGTTGGACTTTCCATGCCAAGACCATGCTTGGACTTCTCAAATGCCAAGACCATGCTTAGACTTTCCCTTGCCAACCCATGTTGGACTTTACATTGCCAAGACCCATGCTTGGACTTTTTCCAATGCCAAGTGTCCCACTTGGACTTTCCATGCCAAGACCCATGCTTGGACTTTACCATGACAATTACATTGTCATATGTTTTTGTCGAAACATCAAAACATCACTCGAGCCAAACTCGAGTCCTGGTCAATCGTGACCTGGGCCGATTGCACCAACAATCTCCCCCTTTTTGATGTTTGACAAAAACCACACAAAACATTGAGTTAGAACACTAACTCAATTCCCTTACCAATTATCCCAAATTGGTAATCTTAAAAACATTTTCGAAAATGTTTTCTCCCAGAATGTTCTCCCCCAAACATTCTTCAAACATTCTCCCCCTTTTTGACAAATAGCAAAAAGGTTATCTCTCCAAGGAGGTCAATGTCTCATGTCCCAATGAGATCTTACAATCTCCCCCTTGATCCAAAAATACCTAGGATGCCTACAATCTTCCTAGTGATAAGTCCCATATCACTCAAGAGAGGCAATCCTATTCACTCTCCCAATTTCCAAATTGGGTATCAAAAACTCATCAATTTGCCAATTGATGATACATTCCCATAACTTCTCCTTTTCAAGGAGAAAAACACATCCATCATCCCAAGATGGATACCTCCCCCTAAAGGTTTGCTCCCCCTTGACCATTGCACCAACAATGTCCTTGGGGAGTCCCTAAGCCAATAGGAACTCTAAATCATCAAAATTAAGGTTGGAAATTCAACATTGAACTTTCCACCACCTCAATTTGATACTTTGACCTAACACCTCTCCAAATCCATATCCAATGAATTTTCATCCTTCATAATGCTTCCCAAAGCATATCCTAGGGTTAGGAGTGGTTAGGGACCTTCCATCAGAGGCTGAATTCGGGTTAAACAAACCTTGTCAACCCAAAATCAGCCTTGGCAGTCGACTCTGTCAGATAACGATCGTATATACCATCACGATCGCCACCCAAGAGCTGATCGATAATCAAAATCCGATTTTCAGTTATCATAAATGAATTTCAAAAAATCATAAATAATTATACGTTTATCGAAAAATCACGAAATTTGATACGTATAATACTTATGACCAATACAATGGGTGAAAAATGTTTGAAAATTATTTTACCCATTAAATAGTGACATTGGTACAAAGTTCAAGAACATTGAAATTTATAATGTTTTGGCCCTACTTTGTATCAACTTCATCAATGGTGATTGCTATCGAAAGATAGACTTCACCAAGGTTTTTCAAAAAGATTTTAAAATGTTTTCAAACCTTATCTTGGACCATAATTTATTGGCTAAATATACATAGCTTGTATATTAGCTTTCCTTATGATTTTTGGTGATAATTAAAATAAGTTTGAGTTCATCTAGATGCACTACCGATGCACCTTGAACCTAACCTATTATCCTAGCATCTCACATGTATTTAGGGTGTATACATACACATACATGTCAATTAGATGTGAGATGTGGGTTTTGTTCTCCCTAATCTAGAGTTTTATGCATTTTCTAAAGCAACTCTACTTGATTCCCTTATAACTGGGACTCCAAGTCATGCCATAGTCCTTAAATCAATTTTAATCAAGTTAATGCATGAATGTATGATCATGGCATAAATAATAGTATTATTAAAACGTGGCCAATGATCATGATGTCATGGCATAAGATGAGATCTAAAAGACACATGACATTTATCCTTAATTCTAAAGCATAATCATGACATATAAAAAGATTAAGAATAAACATGATGTCATGACATGGCATATGGTAGCAATACAATTATACAAATATTCATTCATACACACAAGATTTTTCAGAAATAAGGATTTCATGTTTTCAAGATATATATTGACACAACCTAAAATTCTTTGAAATTAAAACTCAAGGATATTTCCAAAGTAACCATAACCTTGAAAGTAACCTTAAAGTGCCACCTTTATTATGGTTGAGTTAACTACCCATCCAATCAAGGTTGGCACACCCTAAACCCATCTTAGCGTGAATCAATCACGCTCTTAGGAATCCAAAATCGATTCGAGCTCCTAGGGTTCATTAGGTATTCCTTAGGGATAACCTCCCTAGATACCTTCCTAATGACCCTCCTAGGCTTGGTAGCCTTGGTCATTTGGGTCTTACCTAGGTTGACTCTAGGGGTAACTCCCCTTGCAACCTTCTTAGTGGCCACCCTAGGTTTCCTAGAAACCCTAGCCACTAGGCACACACCATGGTCAACTCTAGAGATGACTTCCCTATTGACCTTGGTCTTCCTAGACCTAGTTAGTGTTCCATAGTCAAATGGAACACTATGGTAAGCCACCTTAGGCTTAGGTTTGTGACCCAAACCTTTCTTGCCCTTGGTTGACTTTTGACTCTTAGGTCCTAGATGTTGACTTTGACTTCTTGACCTAAAGGTTTGACAATTAGACCCTTGAAATTGATTTTGTATCTTGTTTAGGGTCTTTTCCAATTTCTCAAGCCTTGACCTCAAGGCTTGGTTCTCTAATTCTAATTGCCCAATTTTAGAATTTTGATTTAAATCTTGGGCATTGGACTTCTTAGGCATATGCCTAGTCCATTTAGGGTTAATACCTAGATGTTCTTGTATTTTCTTAATAGATTTCTTAGGTATTGTTTGTCTAAGGACATTAGTCCCAAATTTCTCCTTATTCTTAAGGTGAACATTCTTAGCTCCTAAACACATATGTTTGTTATTTCTAGCATGCTCTTTATGATAAATAGCAAGAGAATTAAAAGCATGCTTTTGCCTAGAAATTGAAGGTGCATTAACAAATTTTACCTTAGGGTTTGCCTTAGAGGCTCCCCCTACACGTGTTGCTCCTTCTTGCCCTTTCTTCTTTCCCCTTGGGCATTGACTCCGGAAATGTCCCGGTTGTCGACACTTGAAGCACACCACGTGCTCCTTGCTCTTTTGACTTGGGGAACCGGCATCCTTTGACTTTTCATGACTTTTAGGTGCCGGAGGAGCTTTCTTGATCCTCTTTGGGCATTTGCTCTTATAATGCCCATACTCCCTACACTCAAAACACATTATATTATTTTTATTTTGAATTGAGGTGTTTGAGTTACCGATGGTGGTGGAGACCGGAATTGGACTTTGAGCTTCTTCATCTTGACCGGATGTTGAAGGCTCTTCTTGAGGTTGCTCCGGTATCGAGGATGGTCTCTCCTCCTCTTCTATTTCCTCTTCCGATCCGGAAGTTGACTCCTCACTTCCTCCCGATTCCTCACTTTCACTTGAGGATGAGCTCTCTTCTTCGGTCTCCTCCTCTTCCGAATCTTCTTGGACCGATTCGGGATTTTCGTGGAACTTGATCAACTTGTTCCACAATTCCTTGGCATCCCTATAGCTTCCTAATCTAGACAAAATATCGTTAGGTATCAAATCAATTAGCATTTTTGTTACCTTAACGGTTGTCTTGAATTTTTCCCGTTGCTCCTTGGTCCATCTCTTCATCTTGAGGATTTCGCCGTTTTCTCCTCTCGGAGCATCAAAACCTATAGTCACGGCAAACCAATTTTCTATATTTGTCATTAGAAAATATTGCATTCTACCTTTCCAATACGTGAAATGTTCGCGGTTGAAGGAAGGTGGGATGTTGACGTCGTCACCCAATTTTTCTTGAAATTCCATATTCTTCCCTCTAGCTTCTTCAACTCTCGGCGGTTAGTCCGTAGAAGAGCCCCGGGCTCTGATACCACTTGTTAGTGTTAGGGCAATCTCTTGCCGTGATATGGTTTTGATGGTGTGGCAAAGGGTTTAAGTTAGTGTGTTATGTTTATTTGATATGTGCGTTGAAGTCGTGCAGGACTTAGTAATTCGCACATGGAGCCATGGCGAGTTTCACATCTCATGACTCGTGCCTTGAGTCGGTGAAGGATAGCTTTGCGGAAGCCGTGCGCTTGGAGCATCCGAGGGACCGCCGGACGAGAAGCTTGGAGTGAAGCCGGAGGAAGTAGACTTCGAGGCAAGAGACGCGAAGGAGCATTGCAGAGCCGTGCGCCTGATGCTGCCGAGGGACGTGGCCGAGAACGAAGAGAACTTCGAAGGCGAAGGACTCCGAGAAATGAGAGTGAGCGATTGTAACCCGGGGAGGGGTAGCTCTTAGGTGAAACTTGGCCATTTGGCCAAGTGTCGGATGGGTTTTTCCCGACACGACCGATCGCCATGGAATGGCAATGATCGCTTCCGAGTCGAGTGTAGCTCGACCGTATACGATCGATCGGTTTGTGGCGAGCCGATCGCTACATCGCTGGCGATCGCCAAGATTAGCCGATCAAGGCGCAATGATCGGGTCAATAGGGTTTTGGCCAGCGCCGTGAGCCGATCGGCCGACGATGGCGGGTCGCGAATGATCGGGTGAGGTCCGGCTGATCGCCAAGAGTTCCGTTGGACAACAACGATCGGCATCCGACGTGTTCGGAGGTCGTAGGACGCGCATGATCGCCATGGGCGGCTGATCGGTGATGGCGCTAACGGAAGAAGTTAGCCCTCTCTATAAAAAGAGAGGGTGTGAGCCTTTGAGAGGCTAATGCTTAAGTTCCAAACAATCTTCCTAGTGCCCCACAAGCTCTAAACTCTTTTTACACGCTTTTACTCCATTCTATTTGTAAGAAGAGTGATCTTGATTGTAAAAGGTTACCTCCACCTAGCTTGGTGCAAAGGAGAGACCATTTAGTGGATTGGTTGAGCGGAGTGATTCACCGAGGACGAATCGGGGACCGTGGATTAGCGGCGTAGCCGTGAACCACGTTACATCTTGTGTTAGCATTGTCTATTTCCTTTGCTTTGTTTTTATTTGTTTAATTTGCTTGTATTGTTGTTTCCGCTTGCGCTAATCTAATTGTAGACGAGCAAATTCCGATAACCAACGAACGAGGGCTATTCACCCCCCTCTAGCCGGCCATCCGATCTCTAACAAGTGGTATCAGAGCCGAGGTTGCTTGTCACCGGACTAATCGTCGCAACAAGACCTACATCAAAAATGGCCAGCTCCAACATCCATCCTCCGAAGTTTGAAGAAGAATTCACTTGGTGGAAGAAGCGAATGGAGGTATTTTTCGAAACGGATTTTGATATAATGATTACAATGGAATCCGGTTTCGTTTTGCCTAGGGATGAAGAAGGGAAGCCAATAGAGAAATCTAGGTGGACCAAGAGGCAAAGAGAGGAGCACCTTGCAAACTCCAAAGCCAAGCACCATCTCTACAATGTGCTCCCTCAACAAGAGATCAACCGGATCGGAGAATGTGCTAGCGCCAAAGAGATGTGGGAGAAGCTTATAGAACTCCATGAAGGCACATCCGAGGCCAAGCTAGCAAGGAGAGACCTCCTCCGCTCCCAATTATCCAATATAAAACTAGAAAAGGGAGAAAAGGTAACCTCACTACACTCTAGGTTTAAAGAAATTTTAATTGGGCTAACAAGTGTAGGTGAGAAGCTATCAAACCGGGACATGCTCATGAAGGCTATAGATGCCTTTCCCCGGTCCTCAAAGTGGAGTTCCATGGTGGACTCCTTCTATATGTCCAAGAACTTGGAAGTAAGTACCTTGGAGGAGTTCTTCTCGACAATGGAGCTCCACGAAACGAGGCTTGAAGGAATTCAAGAAGAGCCAAGAATTCAACCCTCAAGAGGAGTAGCATTGTTGGCAAACAAGGGGAAGAAGAAGATGGAAGTCCCCTCCTCCTCCGATGATGAAGCCTCCTCCTCCTCCATGGATAGCACCGAGGAAGCCTACATGGTAAGGAAGGTGAGGCGTGTATTTAAGAATTTTAGATTTGATAAATCAAATGATAGGAATAGAAGACCAAGGGGGAAGGTGATATGTTACAATTGCCAAGGAGAGGGACACATAAGGGACAATTATCCTCTCCTAAACAAAAGCAAGGAAGAGAGGAAAAAGAAAGAAGAAAAGAAGAAGAAAAAGGGGAGCAAGAAAAAGAAGGAAGAGGAGAAGAAGGCAAAAGAAAAAGGGAAGGCCAAAGCATTCAAGGCCAAGACATGGGATGATCCTTCTCATCCTCCTCCTCATCATCGGATGAGGAGAATGCCTTTGTCGCCAATTTGGCCTTGATGGCCTTTGACGATTTGGATTGCTCCTCCTCCGACAATGAAGGATCAAGCACAAGAGGAGAGAGCTCAAGTGAAGGGGGAGCCTCCTCCACATCATCATCCTCCTCATCATCCGAAGAAGAAGAAGAGGACATGGAAACTATGGTAACGAAAGCCTCTCCTAGTAAAATAGTTTCTATGATTTCTAGTTTAACTAGGGATTTGTTTAGAGCAAAGAAGAAAATAAATGCATGCTAGATCAAATTAAGGCATTAGAAAATAAGCTAGAAAATGCATGCTTAAATAATAATGATACTTCTTCTTGCCATGATGATGCATGCTCACATGATAATTATGTGCCTTTAGATGTTAGTGATGCATGCATAGAAGAAAATAGGGCATTAAGGGAAAAGGTAGATTATTTAACCAAAGCCCTAGGAAAATTCACAATTGGCTCCAACACCTTGAATATGATCATAGGGAGCCAAAGGGCAAGTTTTAACAAGAAAGGCCTAGGATATAAAGAGAAGAAAATGAGAAGGCCTATAGATGCCTAATAGCTAGGGGACAAGACAAAAACAAAGTAATAGCTAAGAAATGGATCCCCAAGGAATTTCTAGTGAACCCCATAGGCAAAAATCTATTTTGGGTTCCAAAATCCATCCTTAAGGGTTAGAAAACCCCTAGGGTAGTCAACCATATGAACTTGACCTATATCATATTTTGGTTGACTTAGGATGACGGGACAACATTTTTAGATAGTGTTGGGTGATGATAACGTGCCCATAAAAAGGTAATAATGCTTAAATCATGATGATTAATGTAATTTCTATGCATATGTGTAATCATGGTTTATGATTTTGATATTGGGCACATCATCATGAGAAATAGGTCTAAATCATGCTTTAGGTGATACTTTATTTATTATCATCATATAATGCCTAATGCATGGTTATAATTTGATGAAAACATGTATTTCATGATCATAATGTGAATTTAATTAATATATGTCATTATGATCATGTAGGTTGTTAGGTTGATACTTAACCATGATAGAATTGCTTGAATATATTGGTTAAGTATATATATACAAATACCCCCCTAGGATGCATCTCACACTCGCTATAGGCTAACTTGATTGCAAACTTAGCATGGGTGAGATGTTAGGATGATACAAATGTCCACTAATGCCTATGGCATTTAGATGGTCATTTAAAATATCAAAATATCAATAATAGACCAATCATGGGGAAGGCTTATGTTTAATTAATAGACATATTGCCCAAAGATCATGGTTGGATATTTCTAATGTTTTCAAAACAATTTCTTACCTTAAAATACATGTATTCATGTGTTGAAACAATTGGATGCAAAACTAGGTAGCTAACTTGATACTAACATTCTCAAAAACTAGTGGTTTTTCAAGTGTTTGGATTTTTGGCAAATCTTGTAAAATATAATGATTTTTCATGAAAAACTATTTTTCCTTGATAGATATACTTAAGAGAAATATGTTCCTCGAATTTCATGATTTTTCGAATTTTCTGAAATTTTTAATGCATTTCTGAATTTCATCCAGAAAATCAGAAATTGTTTTTGTGCCAATGATCATTATATCGATAGCAATGGATCGTGATGGCCTGTAAATCAGAACATTGAAGGCCGATTTCAGTTTGTGAACTTACAAGTGGTACCCAATTTTATAACTTGTCATATTTTCCCTCCATTAGACTTGATGCCATGGGTTCTTAACTTAGTGATAATCTTTTTGATGGTGTCAAAGGGGGAGAAAATATTATGTTTAAGTTAATTATAAAAGGGGGAGAAATATATGATAGGGGGAGGAAAATTTTTATAAAAAGTTTCATGGATTAAGGGGGAGTTGCATGTTGTTATATCATGTTTATCTTTACATGCTTTCTTACCCTTAGAATTTATATCAAATGTTTTTACCTAACTTAAACGGATTGCCACACATCAAAAAGGGGGAGATTGTTAGGGCAATCTCTTGCCGTGATATGGTTTTGATGGTGTGGCAAAGGGTTTAAGTTAGTGTGTTATGTTTATTTGATATGTGCGTTGAAGTCGTGCAGGACTTAGTAAGTCGCACATGGAGCCATGGCGAGTTTCACATCTCATGACTCGTGCCTTGAGTCGGTGAAGGATAGCTTTGCGGAAGCCGTGCGCTTGGAGCATCCGAGGGACCGCCGGACGAGAAGCTTGGAGTGAAGCCGGAGGAAGTAGACTTGAGGCAAGAGACGCCAAGGAGCATTGCAGAGCCGCGGCGCCGATGTCGCCGAGGACGTGGCCGAGAACGAAGAGAACTTCGGCGCGAAGGACTCCGAGAAATGAGAGTGAGCGATTGTAACCCGGGAGGGGTAGTTTAGGTGAAACTTGGCCATTTGGCCAAGTGTCGATGGGTTTTTCGACACCCGATCCGCCATGGAATGGCAATGATCGCTTCGAAGTCGAGTGTAGCTCGACCGGTATACGATCGATCGGTTTGCGGGCGTTAGCCGATCGCTATACGCTGGCGCCGATCGCAAGATTAGCGCCGATCACCAAGGCGCAATGATCGGGTCAATAGGGTTTTGCCACAGACCGCCGTAGCCGATCGGGCGCCGATTACGGGTCGCAGAATGATCGGGTGAGGTCCAGCAGCCGATCGCTAAGAGTTCCGCTGATAACAACGGTCGGCATCCGACGTGTTCGGAGGCCGCCAGGATTTCACGATCGCCATGGGCGGCAATGATCGATCGATGGCGGCCAACTGGAAGAAGTTAGCCCTCTCTATAAAAAGAGAGGGTGTGAGCCTTTGAGAGGCTAATGCTTAAGTTCCAAACAATCTTCCTAGTGCCCCACAAGCTCTAAACTCTTCTTACTCGCTTTCAATCCATTCTATTTGTAAGAAGAGTGATCTTGATTGTAAAGGTTACCTCCACCTAGCTTGGTGCAAAGGAGAGACCATTTAGTGGATTGGTTGAGCGGAGTGATTCACCGAGGACGAATCGGGGACCGTGGATTAGCGGCGTAGCCGTGAACCACGTTACATCTTGTGTTAGCATTGTCTATTTCCTTTGCTTTGTTTTTATTTGTTTAATTTGCTTGTATTGTTGTTTCCGCTTGCGCTAATCTAATTGTAGACGAGCAAATTCCGATAACCAACGAACGAGGGCTATTCACCCCCCTCTAGCCGGCCATCCGATCTCTTACAGTTAGGACCTTTGTAACGCTAGAGGGGGGGTTATTAGCGTCAATGAAATTCAATCGCGGTTGTGTCTACAAATTCGTTAGCGCAGCGGAATATAGATAATACAATAACAATAATGAAAACACAACACGCTAACACGAGTATATAACGTGGTTCGGAACCGCACAGTTCCTACTCCACGGATCAGGCTCAAATGAGCCCTAGCGATGCCAATCACACACCACTATCAAATAACTCCTTCTCGGAACAATCCGGAGGTGGAGAAAACCTCGTACAATATGATTACAACAATAATCAAATGAATACAAGCAATATAGTGAAATACAAAGCAATACAAGTAAAGGAAACACTTTACAAATGCTCTTTGAATGCTTGATCACTTGGTTGATCGAGTAGCACAATTGCAGCAAAGAACTCGCCCCAAATCGCCTCAAAGAACCATGCCTTTTTCTTCCACCACGAGCTCCATATATAGCTTCAACCTGTGCTGGAAAAAGTCGATCAGTCGACTGATCGTGACCATCAGTCGACTGATGCCACTGTTGTCGTGAGACAACGGCTAGTTCCACGTTGGATAAGTCCAACGGAACTACCATCGATCGGCCCGATTGTGACCATCGATCGGCCGATGGAGTCCTCACTCGACCACCGAGTCTCGACTCCATACGTGGCGAATTCTCGAGCACCGGTCGGATCGATCGATCGATCACGATCGCTCGAGCCATCGATCCGCTAACCTATGGCGATCGGCCGCTAGGCCATAACCCGCATGATCAAACCCTAGTTGACTTGGTCGGTCGGCCACATGGCACGGTCGGCCGCACACCTCAAACATGAGGTTTTAACTCAAGTATGGTTCCCCATACTTGCTAGACCACCCTTAGCCTAGACCTAAGCCTTCTAGCCACCTCCATCAGCCTCACGCCTCTCGGATCCCTCCAAGTCATCCATGACTTGTTCATCCATCGCGCTAGCCTTCAGGTGCTTCCGTCGGCTATGTCATGCTAACGGTGTCTACACCGCCAAGGCACATTGGACTTACGCCGCCAAGACTCCGCTTGGACTTTACGCCGCCAACCATTGGACTTATGCTGCCAAGACTACCGCTTGGACTTTACGCCGCCAATATCAAATCCCTTGGACTTCAAATGCCAACCCATGTTGGACTTTCCATGCCAAGACCATGCTTGGACTTCTCAAATGCCAAGACCATGCTTGGACTTTCCCTTGCCAACCCATGTTGGACTTTACATTGCCAAGACCCATGCTTGGACTTTTCCCAATGCCAAGTGTCCCACTTGGACTTTCCATGCCAAGACCCATGCTTGGACTTTACCATGACAATTACATTGTCATATGTTTTTGTCGAAACATCAAAACACATCAAAACATCACTCGAGCCAAACTCGAGTCCTGGTCAATCGTGACCTGGGTCGATTGCACCAACACACACTAGATCATTGGGTATTAGATACTATGGTGATCGGCACTAGTGCTAGTGGGAGATTGTTAGTGAAAGCCCTAGAGTCAATCATGTGATGATTGTTGTATGAACTTTATTGTATCATATTCCTATTTATAAAGGCATAGTTATTATATTTACTTGTATTGGTGCCAAATAACTAAATATAATAACATCATTGAGTAGTAGGTTCTTATCTATATCAATCGATTGGTTGAATCGATAATGAGATGATATAGAGAACACTGCTCTTAATCATTTATAGTCAAGTATTAACATTCAGGGACAATGTTAATGCGTAGAGACTAGCATGTAGGTCAACTCGATGACTTGATCTCACAAGTCATGGATATGAGATATCAAGTTGACACATAGGTATGCATTGGAGAATGTATACTGAATGATCCGCCATGAGAAAGTATCGTGGATCATTATATGAGTGTCATATACTTTCTCATGTGGCTATTAGTATGACTATTAGTCGTTAGACCTGAAGTCACCATGGTTCCCTACATAAGGAGTTGCATACTTTGCCTTCGTCAAATGTTACCCGTAAATGGGTGGACTATAAAGGCGATTACAGGGTATGTGACAAATTATGCGGACGGATGTGAGTGATGTAGATGAGATCTATCCCTCCTATATGACGGGAGAGACATCGTTATTCTTGATAGAGTGAGACCACGAAGTGCATGGCCATGCCCAAATGAGTCAATATGAGATATTGAGCTCATTTGATTAGAGTGAGTCTACTTGGAGTTTAAGATATAGATTGTACCGAGGATGACACAGTCTATGCCTCGATTGGTCAATATAGATGTCAATGATAGGGGGACATTATCACATATTGTGAGAGTCACAAAGGTGATGTTGGAGCTCAACATTCTTGTAACTTGGGTAGCAATGATATGTTGCTAGATACCGCTCATTGCTTATGTTCCTAAATCGGTTTAGTGACATTGCCAACGTTACAAGAACCTATAGGGTCACACACAAAGGGCAATTAGATGGAGATTAGATTCATATGATGAACCATGAGGATTAGGTTCATGGGATGATCCAAATTGGATTAAGAGTAATCCAAATTAGACTAATTGAGTTGGACTCAATTTGATTCAAGTGTTGAATGAGTCTAATTTAGATTTGATTCATCAAATAATTTTAAATTAATGAATAGAGATTCATTAAATTAAATTGACTTTAATCAAATGGTTGGATTTGATCAACCATGGGAGATAAGAGGTCAAGTTTGACTTGACTTGAGAGGGAAGATGAAAGGTCAAGTTTGACTTGACCAAATGTCATGTCATGATGATGACTTGGCATAGCCGGCCAATAATGATGCTCCACATCATAATTGACTTATCATGTGGTGCCACCTCATGAGGGAGACCAAGAGCCATTGGCTCTTGGAGTTACATGCATGCATGTAACCCCCCAAGTCATGAAGTGGCCGGCCACTCCATTTGATGGATGAATTCATTTTGTGAGTTACTAGAACTTCATCTTCTTCCTTGAATCATCCTCTCAAGCTCCCCTCTCCTCCTTGGAAGAAACTTCTAAGGGTGCTAGAACACTCTAGGTTTCTTTTCTCCACCTATTGCTTGTGTGGATACCAATAGAGGAGTGTACACTTGACACTCTAGAGTTCCGGCAAGCTATTTGGACGAGCGAGATTTGCGAAGGGCATCGCATCGAGGGTAACACTCTCAACTTTTAGATCTAAGGTAGATCTAGGTTTACTTAGCACATACATGTTTTTATTTTAATATATCTTCGCACGGATCCGTGGCCGGACTTTCGGGGTTTCCGCAATGCAAAAAATGGTTTTTACGGCTCGAAAAGTCCAACAGAGGTTCCCTCTGAAGGCCATACTTGATATAGGCGCAACCACATGGTGCATAGACCTAAGATCAGTACCGAGGGCGGCCCTAGAAGAAATGGCATATGAAGTCCATTTCAGTGGCATAAATTCCAGACAGACAACTAAGATGAAGTTGGAACCCGGGAGGATGCTGATAGAAACCAACACCTTCCGCATCCCGTACACATATAGCTTCCCCATGATGCTAGGGGATGACATTCAGATGATTATAGGGGCAAAATTCATCAGAGCCATGCAAGGCAATATCCGAATAGAAGGTAACACCGTCACAATCTACAAGAATGTTACAACTATACAAACACTGCCCACATTAAACACTGCAACAGCAATAGAGGAGCTTGATCTTGACGAAGAAGAATACCTCCAAATAAAGGAGATAGTGCACTACTCGGGAGGACCAACTGGGCTCAATGAATTCGGTCCCCTCATCAAAGAACTCAAAGAGCAGGGGTACATTGGTGAGAACCCCCTACAGCATTGGTCCAAAAACAAAATCACCTGCAGGTTGGACATCAAGAATTCTGATTTCACCATTGAAGATAGACCTCTGAAGCAACTCACTCCAAATCAGAAGGCAGCCTTCACCAAACATGTGAAAGCTCTATTAGAAATTGGGGTTATCAGGCCAAGCTCAAGATGACATAGAACAACGGCCATAATTGTCAACTCTAGAACCATTGTCGACCCCAAAATCAGGAAAGAGACCAAGGGGAAGGAAAGGATGGTTTTCAATTTTAAGAGGTTGAATGACCTGACAAATAAAGACCAGTACAACTTGCTAGGCATTAATACCATACTCCGCAAGTTCAGTAACAGTAAAATTTATTCCAAATTTGACCTGAAAAGTGATTTTTACCAGGTGGCAATGCACCTAGAGTCCATAGAATGGACCACATTTTGGGTACCAGATGGTCTCTATGAATGGCTGGCGATGCCTTTTGGGCTCAAGAATGTGCCTGTTGTCTTCCAAAGGAAGATGGACAATTGTTTCAAAGGAACCCAGGATTTTATTACAGTCTACATCGACGATATTCTGGTATTCTCATAGGACAAGGCGACCTATGCACAACATCTGAAGGTGATTCTAGACATATGCAGAAAGAATGGGCTGGTCATCAGCTCGACAAAAATGAAGATCGCAGTTCATGAAGTCGAGTTCCTAGGAGAAATCTTAGGAAACCAAAAAAAATGGCTCCAACCCCACATAATTACAAAAAATGTGAATTTTGATGAGAAGGAACTTCTTAACAAGAAGGGACTTAGATTCTGGCTCGGGCTCCTCAACTACGCCAGAAACTACATTCCCAACTTGGAAAAATTACTTAGTCCTCTCTATGCAAAGACGAGTCCAACAGGTGATAAAAGGATGAATGACCATGATTGGACACTGGTCAGACAAATTAAGCACCTTGTAAGAAACCTGCCTAACTTGGAGGTACCACCCGAAGAATGCTACATAATTCTAGAGACGGATGGGAGTATGACCGGGTGGGGGGAGGGGGGGTATCTGCAAATGGAAGGCCGGAAAACATGACCCAAAATCCACTGAAAAAATTTGAGCATATGCAAGTGGCAAGTTCAACCCCCGAAATCAACAATTGATGCGGAGATCTATGTCGTAATGAATACTCTGGAGGCATTAAAAATCTACTTCTTGGACAAGTCTGAAATCACAATCAGGACTGACTGCCAGGCCATCATCAGCTTTTTTGGAAAGACTTCTGGCAATAAACCTTCTCGGGTCCGATGGCTAGCCTTCACAAACTACATCACTGGCACTGGAGTCACGGTCACCTTTGAACATATCAGTGGCTAGGACAACCAATTAGCAGACAGTTTATCATGATTAATTAATTGTTTAATTTTTGCAGAATGGCAAGAAAAACAGCTGGAATAGCTTGGGCAAGTCCATCCAGCCCTAGTGGAGATTCAAGATCGGCCAGACCCAAAGGCCCAAGAGCAACTCGTTAAAACACTCAACCACTTAACAGACAATATGAAGAGATGTTCTGGCATGGGGACTGCCATCCAGTTAGTCAGCAGTACGAGGCACTACTGTGATTCCAAAGAAAGAGACTCCGGGAGAGAGGATTTCGGTTGGAGGAAGATTAGACGATCAGAAACCAACTCCACCAACTCCAGAAGCAGGCAACTGATGCCATAGTCCAGGAACTTGGACAACTGAGAGCATTACACACACTGAAGTTACAAGAGTGTACCAGGATAAGCACCCCAGACAACTAGTGCCATGACTGGTACCCCACCACGAGGATGGTGGATGTGCAGCTGGAAGAAGCAATAATGTTGATCAAAGACCACATACGGACGATGCCACATTTCCAGCTGTAGCAGATTCCTTTTCATACATTATGTGTGCTGTAAAGGGTGACGATAAGTGTGTCCCATCACCTTTATTCCTTTTTCGTACATTTGTGTGTTGTAAAATAAAGATAGTGCGTAGCTTTGATGAAAGCAAAATCTTGCTTTCATAAAGGCAGATCTGAGGGAATCTATCCTTTAAGACGTGAGTGCGATAGGGCTCCCATCTACACCTGGCTCACCTCTATAAAAGGAACCCCTCTCACCATTGCAAGGCATTCAAGCTTCAACTTGAGCCTTACATTGGTTTCTAAGTTTGAGAGTTAGAGTCTTCAAGTCTTCAGAAGTCCTGTTTCAATTTCCCTGAAGTGATTTAAGAACTTGTGAGTTTTTCATTATTTCTCCTTGTTCACTTCATTTCATTACGCTTCCTTTTTGGATAATTGTCAACTCTGGAACCATTGTCGACCCCAAAACCGGGAAAGAGACCAAGGGGAAGGAAAGGATGATTTTCATACCTAGAGCAAATACAGTACCTAGCAACATTGGCAAATCCAACGGTCCCGAAAACTATATGGGATGAATACTTGGACGATGAAGATTGGTGCAACCCTTTTGCAAATACCAATCAGGAGGAAGTCCTAGTGGTGGGAGTGGAATCAAGTATGGAGTATCCCTCTCTTAGGCCCCTAATCAACGCCCAACAAAGTGAGCAGTAGGTTTACTCAACAAGCACGGTGGTGTCTCCCTACAATTCCTTGTGTGACAGCATTGATTAAAACATTTGTCATTTCTTCCTCGTTTTCTCCCTCCCCCCTGTTCAACTCGAGATTCTGGAAATCTCGAGTCAGGTCTTTTTCAAGCAGCATGTCTTTATAGAACTCCACCTCCTTCTTTAGCCTTTTGATTTTGCCTAGACACCAGGCGATGTAATAATTCTGTTGCTCTATCATCCCATTTGGGTAGAATTGAGCAGGAGGTGCGGGTGCCACAGGGACATGCTTATTGAAGTAATAAGGTCCACATAAGTTGCATGCAATAGTAAGACATCAAGATCACTAACCTGCCACTAAAATGGACTTCGGAGAAGATGATGAGGACCTTCATAGGTCCATCCAGACCATCAGAATTGATGAATCCCTACTCATGCTGGGACAAATAGATGGCGGATACCGACTGCAAATCCGCGTATCCGAAGAAACACTGAAATGTGATCATAATTGGAAGATCAACAAGGTGATCCCATGGCCTCAGCCAAGCACCTGCACATGTTACAAGAGGGCGACCCTCCAGCGAGCCAGGATACACTGTGAGCAATGTCTTACTATTGCATGAAACTTATGTGGACCTTATTACTTCAATAAGCAGGTCCCTGTGGCACCCGCACCTCCTGCTCAATTCTACCCAAATGGGATGATTGAGCAACAGAATTATTACATCGCCTGGTGTATAGGCGAAATCGAAAGGCTACCAAAAATAATGCTAGCTTAGAAACCTCTTGGGTTAAGGTAAAGCAGTTCCAGTTCGGTAGCACTTAAAAGCACTCTCACCGGCATTTGCTTATTCTTATTTTGTTACAAGGTTGCAAAAGGGCAGGTCCTTACTTGGTCGAAGCAAGAGGGTCCAGACCAAGGGCACACTTGCATGAGCAAAATTGTAGCATCATAAATCTAAGTAAATGTCGGATAGATGGGAGGAGGCCATCCTAGAATGGTACCCCACCACAAGGATGGTGGATGTGCAGCTGGAAGAAGCAATAATGTTGATCAAAGACCACATACGGACGATGTCACATTTCCAGCTGTAGCAGATTTCTTTTCATACATTCTTGTAACTTTAGTGTGTGTAACACTCTCAGTTGTCCAAGTGCCTGGACTGTGGCATCAGCTGCCTACTTCTGGAGTTGGTGGAGCTGGTTTCTGATCATCTAATCTTCCTCCAACTGAAATCCTCCCTCTTGGAGTCTCTTTCTTTGGAATCACAGTAGTGCCTCGTACTGCTGACTAACTGGATGGCAATCCCCATGCCAGAAGACTTCTTCATATTGTTTGTTAAGTGGTTGAGTGCTTTCACAAGTTGCTCTTGGGCCTTCGGGTCTGGCCGATCCTGAATCTCCACTAGGGCTGGATGGATTTGCCCAAGTTGTTCCAGCTGTTCTTTCTTCCATTTTGCAAAAATTAAATAATTAATTAATCATGATAAGCTGTCTACCAATTGGTTGTCCTGGCCACTGATATGTTCAAAGGTGACTGTGACTCCAGTGCCAGTGATGTAGTCTGTGAAGGCTAGCCATCGGACCCGAGAAGGTTTATTGCCAGAAGTCTTTCCAAAAAAGCTAACGATCCGGGTCTTCAGGATCACTAACCATGGACCAGAGTACAGTGGCCCCTGGGCTTGTAGCTCCTACATGGTAGTTTTCCTGATTCTTCGAAGGGGATGAAGGACCAGTGGCTTCCACGAAGGTAAGGATAGCCAAATGTCTTTTCATCAGATCCTGCAGCGTGGTGTAATCTGGTCGTTGTGAGGGTGGTGTCACCCTTTATCGAGGTTCCTGGTCTTGCTCCTTTTCTCTGGGCAGTAGTTGGGTGAATATTACTACCCCATCTGCCTCCGGGAGACCTTGCTACAATGCGAAGGATGAAGAAGTACAAAGCGATGAAGAGGAATTGAGGTTGCACTCTCTTGCAGTATTAATAGAAGGGTACGCTGCATACGTCCCGGAGCATAGTGAACACGGCATCCTGGTAAGATTACTGTCTCCCACAGCCAGTATGCCCAAGTAATATCACAGCGGATCGGCGGGCTACTGCCTAATGGCGGATGAAGATTGTGAGGTCATCCCATACACGAAGAGGCAGGTTTCAACAGGGCTGAGTTTTGAGCTACTTGAAGGGATTATTACATCGCCTGGTGTATAGGCAAAATCGAAAGGCTAAAGAAGGAGGTGGAGTTCTATAAAGACATGATGCTCGAAAAAGACCTAACTCGAGATTTCCAGAATCTCGAGCTGAACAGGGGGGAGGGAGAAAACGAGGAAGAAATGACAAATTTTTTAATCAATGTTGTCACACAAGGAATTCATAATGTTACACCAAGAATTCAGGAGGATAGACCTCAGCAAACAAAAGGCCCGAGGTTAGTCAAAAATAGATCTCCGCATCAATTGTTGATTTCGAAGGGTTGAACTTGCCACTTGCATATGCACAAATTTTTTCAGTGGATTTTGGGTCCTGTTTTCCGACCTTCCATTTGCAGATACCCCCCCCCCCACCCGGTCATACATCCATTCATCTCTAGAATTATGTAGCATTCTTCGGGTGGTACCTCCAAGTCAGGCAGGTTTCTTACAAGGTGCTTAATTTGTCTGACCAGTGTCCAATCATGGTCATTCATCCTTTTATCACCTGTTGGACTTGTCTTTGCATAGAGAGGACTTAGTAATTTTCCCAAGTTGGGAATGTAGTTTCTGGTGTAGTTGAGGAGCCCGAGCTAGGATCTGAGTCCCTTCTTGTTAAGAAGTTCCTTCTCATCAAAATTCGCTATTTTTGTAATTATGTGGTGTTACAGTTGTATTTTCTAGTTTTTTAAGATTGCCCCTAGGAACTCGACTTCAGGAACTACGATCTTCATTTTTGTTGAGCTGAGGACCAGCCCATTCTTACCACCGTCACAATCTACAAGAATTTTACAACTATACAGACACTACCCATAGTGAACACTACAGCAGCAATAGAGGAGCTTGATCTTGACAAAGAAGATTACCTCCAAATAAAGGAGATGGTGCACTACTCAGGAGGACCAACTGGGCTCAACGAATTTGGTCCCCTCATCAAAGAACTCAAAGAGCAGGGGTACATTGGTGAGAACCTCCTACAACATTGGTCCAAAAACAAAATCATCTGCAGGTTGGACATCAAGAATCCTGATTTCACCATTGAAGATAGACCCCTAAAGCAACTCACTGCAACTCAGAAGGCAGCCTTCACCAAACATGTGAAAGCCCTATTAGAAATAGGGGTTATCAGGCCAAGCTCAAGTCGACACAGAACAACGGCCATAATATTCTGGTATTTTCAAAGGACAAGGTGACCCATGCGCAACATCTGAAGGTGATGCTAGACATATGCAGAAAGAATGGGCTGGTCCTCAGCTCGACAAAAATGAACATCGCAGTTTCTGAAGTCGAGTTCCTAGGAGCAATCTTAGGAAACCAGAAAATATGGCTGCAACCCCACATAATTACCAAAATTGCGGATTTTGATGAGAAGGAACTTCTTAACAAGAAGGGACTCAAATCCTGGCTCAGGCTCCTCAACTACGCCAGAAACTACAATAATTGTTAGGAGAATGTGTTCTCTATAAAAACATGACTTAAGGGTTTTTCGTGGATAACTTGTGTGTTGGATACCCTAGCCACCCTCTCCCTCTCTTCTCCTTGCCGCCGCCCAAGCTCTCCACGCCGCTAGCCCTTGTGCTGTCGTCCACCTTGCTGCTAGTGTCCAAGCTTCTGCCGGTGATCCTTCGGAGACCCTCCGGCGACTTCCCTTGGCTCTGGTGACCAAGGTTCAGCCAGCCATCCTCCTTTAGGCGGGCACAACACATCCACCAAACTGTCCAGTTTTCTGGACAGCTTCTTTCTTTCGTGTCGGAGCATCATTTGGACGATGTTTTGAGCTCCGATAGCGGCTACTTTATCGGGGATTCGATTTCCGATAATCTTCATAGGTGGAGGACGAAGGATTCGTCAAACGGTTGACGAATACCTCTCTGGAAAAGCGAGTTTTGGGGACTTGATTTCTAATTCGAATTTTGATTCGGATTGTGATCTTCTCTCGATCACATCATCTTCGACACGAGGCTAATGACTCCTATGAAGACGAGGCTCGTAGCTTTGTGAAGCCATCCCAACAATACTCGGCATGGATACAGATAGAGGCGATTCTAGCGAGAGTCGCTCTGGTTGATGTCATTCCCGCTGACGTGATACGTCAGGTATAACTAGAGTAATTTCTTTTATTATAAAATTTGAATTTACGATTATGTATACATATGTTGTACTATGTATGCATGTGATGTGTGTGTTGTAATAAATTAGATTTATTACTTTTTTATTCTTCCACTGTGCATATGTTTACGACACATGTTCGAACGCACACTCGCCGCGGTATCGGAAACCCAACAGACTTCCCATGCCAACTCCATGTTGGACTTTCTAAATGCCAAGACTCAATCTTGGACTTTCACTGCCAAGGCTACACATTTGGACTTATGTAGCCAAGGCTACACACTTGTCCTTCCCATGACAATCGCATGTCATTAGTTTTGTCGAACATCAAAATACTACTCGAGTCAAACTCGAGTCCGGTCAATTGTGACCTGGGTCGATTACACCAACAAAACTGTGGTGGTCGGGCGACGCTGGGAGAACCTCGTGGAGTCGAGGAACCTAGGTGGAAGAACAGAAGCTAAGCAACATGTCAGAAGGACCGAAGGTAAGCATGAGTGCAGTGTAATGGTGAGGTCGTGTCCTTTGTACGAGAACGAACTTAGGCGGTGATCCTGTTAGTTATAGCCCTAAGAACCAATCATGTGATGGTTGAATAGGGAACATTTTGTATCATATTCTATAAAGGCAAAGGATTAGTTATTATATTTAAGTCTTGCTTGTGCCAGCTAAATTAAATATAGTAATGCCCTAGAAAAGTAGGTTCTTATCTACAGCACATCAATTGGCAGAATTGATTATGAGAGGCTGTAGAGAACACTTTCTAAATGTTCCTAGTCAAGTATTAATATGCAAGGGCAATATTAATACATAAAGACTAGCATGTAGGTCAATTGATGACTTGATCTCACAAGTCATGGATATATGATATCAAGTTGACACATGGGTATATATTAGAGAATATATCAGGCCCGACCCGCCATGAGAAAGTTTCATGGATCGTTATATGAGTGTCATAAACTTTCTCATGTGACTATTGGTATGAATAGTCCTCGGACTGAAGTCACTACGGTTCCCTACATAAGGAGTTATGTACTTTGGTATCACAAACGTCACCCGTAATAGGTGGACCATAAAGCGACATCGGGTATATAACAAATTATGCGGAGGGATGTGAGTGATGTAGATGGGATCTATCCCTCTCATATGACGAGAGTGATATCGGTGGGCTCCTTGATTGAGTAGAACTACTAAAACGCATGGCCATGCTCGAATGAGTCAATATGAGATATTGAGCTCATTTGTTTGAGTTAGTTTACTCAGGGATCAAGAAACACATAGATTGATCGAGGATGACACGGTCTATGCCTCATTGGTCAATCTGATATCAAGGATAGAAAGACACGGTCATACATTAAAGTAGTCACGGAAAGGTTAGTCGGATCTTGACTTATCTCATAACTTGGGTAGCAATGATGTATTGCTAGATGCCGCTCATTGCTTGTGTATCTAAAAGAGTTTAGATCCACTGCCAACGTTATGAGAGCCTATAGGGTCACACACAAAGAGCATGATAATTAGAGGAATTAGAGTATTCTAGTTTGACTAGAATAATTTGGGAATAAGCTTAAGTACAAAATGGTTTTGGACTTTAAGCTTAATGAGAATTTTAGCTAATTGATTTAATGAGATTAATTCAATATGTTACCTTATTGATTTAATGAGATTAATTCAATATGATAACATAAGCTTAATTGAATTAATAAGATTAATTCAACATGCATGAATGCCACATAAGAATGCCACATAAGCATGCCACCTAAGCATCCACCTAAGCTAGATGAGGTGGAAGGAGACAAAGTGGTTTTTGTCTCCTTAAGTGGCCGGCCAAACAAGGAAGCCAACTCCTTTTTGGATTGTGTCTCAATGCAATGGATTGCATTGAATGTGTGGAGGTGAAAGGGTTTTTCCAACCCTATAAAAGACTCCATGAAGTGGCCGGCCATAGTAAGCATTGTGGTTGTGAGAGAGCTTGAGAGCTTGGTGGAAGCTTTGGTTGTGTGGCTTTGTGAGTGTAGGCTAGCAAGAAGAGTAGTCTTCTTCTTCCTTTCTCTTTTTCCCTATATTCCTCTCCTTTAGGGACTTCTCTAGCAAGAAGTAAAGGAGAGCTCTTCTAGTTTCTTTTGTGAGACAAGAGCTTGCTCGTGTGGATACATATAGAGGCACGGACATTTGAACGTGCTAAAGATCCAACAAACCAAAAGGAAAAGCGGGATTAACAAGGGCACGCAACAAAGGTAATCCTCTCCTATAAGATAGGTTTGGTTTTAGAGAAATTTATTTTGTACGAGTTTTCTTTCGCAAGGATCACTAGGAAGGGATCCTAATTTTTCCGTTGCGCATATGCTATTTGGCATAAAGAATCCCTACAGTGGTATCAGAGCCACTTGCGAAAGATCGTATAAAAATAGTTTTTCTCTATTTTATATATGATATAGAAGTAGGATGAATTTTATTATGAGTTGATAATTGCATTAGCAAATTTTCAAACATAATAAAATATCCGATGTCTTTTAAAAGTTAAAATTGACATGGTGCATGGTTATGGCCTAGTCCCAAAAAGTTTGTGATTGTGTGTTGTAATTCTTAATACGGCTGCGTGTCGTGCCTTTCTCCTAAAATTCTTGTTGTAAAATTAGTTTTAGACTCGAATGTAACTCGAGTATTTCTCCTTTTGTAATATACAAAACAAAGATGGAGGGTCCATTGGAAGATAAGGTTACAAGGAGGAAGTCAACACACAAGACAACCAAAAGGAAGCACTTGGGAGAAGATGCTATCCCTAGGTTGACCAATCAATCTTTTCATTGGCTTGAGAAGATTGTAGAATAAGGGTCATAACCATGACACGCTTAGTTTAATATGTATGTGATGCATGTTAATTTAGCTTGTATGTGATGCATGTTAATTTAGCTTATATGTGATGTATGCTAATATGTATATGATGCATGTTTAAGTTTATATCTTAATAAGTCAAAAACGATATGCCTACCAAAGTTTGGTACTCACTACTTCCTCGATCATTTGTTATTGGGTTTGCCAAAGCAAAGCAATGCATTTTATCTTGGAAGAGTGCGAGTGGACAATCGTGATGTCCCTATCAAACTTGGTTAAGACTTAATTAAGTTTTTCTTAATTGGTTAAGAAAGTAGAGGCATATATTAGCTTTGAACATAAGTTTTAAAATTAGTTTTGTGTGATTTTCGAACATCAGCTTTGTCTTAGAAGTGGTCGTTGCTCCGATATCAAAGAAGGCCTCTGTGCCTCGCCACGACTGAAGTGGTTTAGGAATAAACACTAAACTAATCTAAACTTAACAAAGCTATTAAAGAGTTACATCAGATGTAATTGGAAAAGATTGCCAACCTAATTATACTACGTCTTGGGCTATTAGCCAAAGCTAACTCAAGACGAATTATGATGTGGATCTTTATCCCATATAAATTTATAGCTAAATAGAAGCTAATAATGTAAGCAAAATGTGTTTGCCTACATCAATGATTAGCTCATATCAAAGCTATGAGAATTTAGTGGGAGCCTCATTTAATTAAAGGCCTAATTAAATGACTTAGGTATGATACTAAATTTTGCATTTTAATGTTGTAGATCACCATGTCATCTAACACGACACACCCCTCAACTTACGATCTGCCTTGAGAAGGACAAGCTCAATGGAAGCGAACTTTCTTGGTAGTATAGGAACTTGAGGATTATCCTCAAGCAAGAACGCAAACTGTATGTCCTAGAGCAGTCTACCCCTGAAATACCTGCCCCTGCGGCCACTCGTGCTGAAAAAGATGCTTATAAGAAGCATCAAGATGACGCATTAGATGTGTCATGCCTTATGCTTGCAACCATGAACTCTGAGCTTCAGAAGCAACATGAGAACATGGATGCCTATGATATGGTTGAGCATTTGAAACAACTATATCAAAGACAAGCGAACACGAGCGTTTTGAAGTGTCTAAGGCTCTTTTTGCATGCAAGATGCAAGAAGGAACACCTGTAGGAACTCACGTACTTAAAATGATTAGGTACGTTGAGAACCTTGAAAGACTAGGTTTTCCACTGAGCCAAGAATTGGCAACCGATGTTATCCTGCAATCGTTGCCGGAAGCATATAATCAATTCGTCATGAATTATAACATGAATGAAATTGATAAACCTTTGCCTGAGATTCTCAGCATGTTAAGAAGCTATTTGAAGATCTCAAGAAGAAAGTTAATGCGTGCTAATGGTCAAGAAGGGCAAAGGTAAGCGCAAAGGCAAGGGTAAGACCCAAGCCAAAGGCAAGGCCAATTCATCCACTTCAAAGGGTAAAGGTAAAGTACCTAAGGAAGGGGACTGTTTCCATTGCGGTGAGGTGTGGACCTTTGGAGGCGGGCTATGAAGTCTACCTTGAGGATGTAAAGAACAAGTGAAGTGGGACTTCTGCCTCAGTTATACATGTTATAGAAGTTAAACTATCTATTTCTTCTACATTGGTATTATATACCGGATGTTCATATCACATTATTACTAATGTGAACGTACAGAGAAATAGTAGACAAATGCCAAAAGTCGAAGTGGACCTCTGAGTAGGCAATGGCGCAAAGTTCTTCTTGTATTTGTAGGAACATATTCTTTGTCTTTGCCCACTTGGGCTTATCTTAGAACTAGAGGAGTGCTTATATGTACTGCATTGACAAAGAACATAATTTACGTATCTTGTTTAGACAAGAAAAACTTTTCTTTTATAATAAAGGACAAATGTTGTTCCATTTATTTGAATGAAATGTTCTATTGTAATGCACCACTTATGAATGGTCTCTATGTTCTAGATTTAGAAAACCCAATATATAACGTAAATACCAAGCGGTTCAAATCGAATGATTTGAACCAAACATATCTCACCTTTATCGCCTAGGTCACATAAATGAAAAGCATATCCCAACTCCATAAAGATGGATTATTGGACTCATTTGATTTTGAATCATATGAGGTATCGAATCTTGTCTTTAGGAAAGATGACTAAAACTCCATTTAGTGGACATGGCGAGAGGCGGACGGACTTGTTAGGACTCATACATCTTGATGTATGTGGCCCTTTCAATGTCGAAGCGGAGGAGGCTATAAATACTTTATTACTTTCAGCGATGATATGAGTAGATTGGCTACTTATATTTGATGAGACATAAGTCGAATCCTTTGAAAAGTTCAAAGCATTCAAGAATGAAGTACAAAACTAACTTGGTAAGCGTATTAAGCTACTTGATCGGATCGAGGTGGTGAATACCTTAGTCGAGTTTCGTGATCACTGGTGAGTGTGGGATAATATCCCAACTCACTCCTGGAACACCACAATGGAATGGTGTATAGGAGAAATCGTACTCTATTAGATATAGTGCGATCGATGATGAGCAGTTGATCTACCTACTTCCTTTTTGGGGACTAGCTCTAGAGGCAGTAGCTTTCACACTTAATCGCGTCCCATCAAAGCCGTAGAAAAGACACCATATCGATATGGGTGGGAAGAGTCCCAAAATGTCTTTTATAAAGATTTGGGGTTGTGAAGCTTATGTAAGGCGTCAAGTCTCGGATAAACTAGGACCCAAATCGGATAAGTGTTATTTTGTAGGATATCCCAAGGAAACTAAGGGATATTACTTTTACAATCCCACACTTGGCAAGGTGTTTGTTGCGGAAATCTTTGTCTTTCTAGAAAGAGAATTTATTTCTAGAAAAACTAGTGGGAGTAAAATTCATCTTGAAGAAGTTCAAGATGGCGATAACACTAAGGCTTGATGGAAAATGAGCAGGAACCACAAAGTGTTGTGGATGAGGAAAGTGTTGCCCAAGAGTTGTGGAGCGGACACATTCAAGTAGACCCAACCTCTTCGTAGATCTAATAGGATCCGTCGTCAACCCGAGAGATATTCTTTTCTCTTGGTGACAACGGTGAGGTATTGCTTGTCGATCTTGGCGAGCCTACATCCTATCAAGAAGCTATGATGAGCCGATTAGAAATGGCTAGAGGCCATGAGATCGAAATGGAATCCATGTACACTAACCAAGTATGGACCTTGGTTGATCCACGAAGGGTAAAACCCATTGGGTGTAAGTGGGTCTTTAAAGTAAAAGACATGGATGGTAATAAGCATACCTATAAAGGTAGATTGGTGGCTAAAGGATTCAAACAAATTCATGGTATTGACTATGATGAAACCTTTTCACCGATTCGATGCTTAAATCCATTCGGATCATACTTGCTATTACGACCTACCACGATTATGAGATCGAAGATGGATGTCAAAACCGCTTTTACGAATGGAAAGCTACTCGAGGATGTGTACATGACACGGCTGAGGATTTTGAAGATCAAAGCATCACTGGAAAGGTATGCAAGCTGCAAAGGTCCATTTATGGACTAAAGCAAGCCTCTCGAAGCTGGAATCTTCGATTCGATGATGCAATCAAAGAGTTTGGTTTCATCAAGAATGAAGATGAACCTTGTGTCTACAAGAGAAATAGTGGGAGCACAGTTGTATTTCTTGTCTTGTATGTAGATGACATACTTCTCATAGGAAATGATATTCCCTCACTCCAGTCTGTGAAGATGTGGTTAGGGAATTGTTTCTCGATGAAAGACTTAGGTGAAGCTGCCTATATTCTAGGCATCAAGATCTATAGAGATAGATCTAAAAGATTACTTGGCCTAAGTTAGAGTACATACATTGATAAAGTGCTAGATCGTTTTGCTATGCAAAATTCCAAGAAAGGATTTTTGCCTTTATCACATGGTGTGAGTCTTTCGAAGACTCAATGTCCCTCTTCTAAGGAGGAGAGAGATCGCATGGATAAGATCCCTTATGCGTCTGCCATAGGGTCTATCATGTACGCCATGCTTTGTACTCGTCCTGACGTCTCGTATGCTTTGAGCATGACGAGTAGATACCAGTCGGATCCAGGTGAAAGTCACTGGATAGCAGTCAAAAATATTCTTAAATACTTACGAAGAACGAAAGAATATTTTCTGATATTTGGAGGCAATGAAGAGCTAGTGTAAGGGTTACTGAGTGATGCAAGCTTCTAAGCAGACAAGGATGACTATAGATCGAATCGAGTACGTGTTTTGCACGAATGGTGGTGTGAGGAAGAGTTCAAAGCGGACACACGATTCTTGATTCTACAATGAGCCGAGTATATTCTGCGTCGATGCAAAGAAAGGAGGTCGCTTTTGGCTCCGCAAGTTTATCGCTGAACTTGGGGTAGTTCCTAGCATTACAGATCCAATAGACCTCTATTGTGACAACAATGGGGCTATTGCACAGGCTAAGGAACCTCGATCACATCAGCGGACCAAACACATACTGCGGCGCTTCCATCTCATTCGAGAGATCATCGATAGAGGAGATGTGAGGATATGCAGAGTACCGACAGAAGTTAACATCGCAGATCCATTGACCAAGGCTTTGGCACAGAGGAAGCATGATGGTCACACTAGGTCACTAGGTATTAGATATCATAGTGATTGGTACTAGTGCTAGTGGGAGATTGTTAGTTATAGCCCTAAGAACCAATCATGTGATGGTTGAATAGGGAACATTTTGTATCATATTCTATAAAGGCAAAGGATTGGTTATTATATTTAAGTCTTGCTTGTGCCTAAATTAAATATAGTAATGCCCTAGAAAAGTAGGTTCTTATCTACAAAGACATCAATTGCGTAATTGATTATGAGAGGCTATAGAGAACACTTTCTAAATGTTCCTAGTCAAGTATTAATATGCAAGGGCAATATTAATACATAAAGACTAGCATGTAGGTCAATTGATGACTTGATCTCACAAGTCATGGATATATGATATCAAGTTGACACATGGGTATATATTAGAGAATATATACCGAATCACCCGCCATGAGAAAGTTTCATGGATCGTTATATGAGTGTAAACTTTCTCATGTGACTATTGGTATGAATAGTCCTCAGACACAAGTCACTACGGTTCCCTACATAAGGAGTTATGTACTTTGGTATCGTCAAACGTCACCCGTAACAGGGTGGACCATAAAGGCGATTACTGGGTATATAACACATTATGCGGAGGGATGTGAGTGATGTAGATGGGATCTATCCCTCTCATATGACGAGAGTGATATCGGTGGGCCCCTTGATAGAGTAGAACTACTAAAACGCATGGCCATGCTCGAATGAGTCAATATGAGATATTGAGCTCATTTGTTTGAGTTAGTTTACTCAGGGATCAAGAAACACATAGATTGATCGAGGATGACACGGTCTATGCCTCATTGATCAATCGATATCAAGGATAGAAAGACACGGTCATACATTAAAGTAGTCACTAAAGGTTAGTCGGATCTTGACTTATCTCGTAACTTGGGTAGCAATGATGTATTGCTAGATGCCGCTCATTGCTTGTGTATCTAAAAGAGTTTAGATCCACTGCCAACGTTATGAGAGCCTATAGGGTCACACACAAAGAGCATTATAATTAGAGGAATTAGAGTATTCTAGTTTGACTAGAATAATTTGGGAATAAGCTTAAGTACAAAATGGTTTTTGGACTTTAAGCTTAATGAGAATTTTAGCTAATTGATTTAATGAGATTAATTCAATATGTTACCTTATTGATTTAATGAGATTAATTCAATATGATAACATAAGCTTAATTGAATTAATAAGATTAATTCAACATGCATGAATGCCACATAAGAATGCCACATAAGCATGCCACCTAAGCATCCACCTAAGCTAGATGAGGTGGAAGAAGACAAAGTGGTTTTGTCTCCTTGGGCCCAAACAAGGAAGCCAACTCCTTTTGGATTGTGTCTCAATGCAATGGATTGCATTGAATGTGTGAGGTGAAAGGGTTTTTCCAACCCTATAAAAGACTCCATGAAGTGGCGCCATAGTAAGCATTGTGGTTGTGAGAGAGCTTTAGAGCTTGGTGGAATCTTTTGTTGTGTGGATTTGTGAGTGTAGGCTAGCAAGAAGAGTAGTCTTCTTCTTCCTTTCTCTTTTTCCCTATATTCCTCTCCTTTAGGGACTTCTCTAGCAAGAAGTAAAGGAGAGCTCTTCTAGTTTCTTTTGTGAGACAAGAGCTTGCTCGTGTGGATACATATAGAGGCACGGACATTTGAACGTGCTAAAGATCCAACAAACCAAAAGGAAAAGCGGGATTAACAAGGGCACGCAACAAAGGTAATCCTCTCCTATAAGATAGGTTTGGTTTTAGAGAAATTTATTTTGTACGAGTTTTCTTTCGCAAGGATCACTAGGAAGGGATCCTAATTTTTCCGTTGCGCATATGCTATTTGGCATAAAGAATCCCTACAGTGGTATCAGAGCCACTTGCGAAAGATCGTATAAAAATAGTTTTTCTCTATTTTATATATGATATAGAAGTAGGATGAATTTTATTATGAGTTGATAATTGCATTAGCAAATTTTCAAACATAATAAAATATCCGATGTCTTTTAAAAGTTAAAATTGACATGGTGCATGGTTATGGCCTAGTCCCAAAAAGTTTGTGATTGTGTGTTGTAATTCTTAATACGGCCTGCGTGTCGTGCCTTTCTCCTAAAATTCTTGTTGTAAAATTAGTTTTAGACTCGAATGTAACTCGAGTATTTCTCCTTTTGTAATATACAAAACAAAGATGGAGGGTCCATTGGAAGATAAGGTTACAAGGAGGAAGTCAACACACAAGACAACCAAAAGGAAGCACTTGGGAGAAGATGCTATCCCTAGGTTGACCAATCAATCTTTTCATTGGCTTGAGAAGATTGTAGAATAAGGGTCATAACCATGACACGCTTAGTTTAATATGTATGTGATGCATGTTAATTTAGCTTGTATGTGATGCATGTTAATTTAGCTTATATGTGATGTATGCTAATATGTATATGATGCATGTTTAAGTTTATATCTTAATAAGTCAAAAACGATATGCCTACCAAAGTTTGGTACTCACTACTTCCTCGATCATTTGTTATTGGGTTTGCCAAAGCAAAGCAATGCATTTTATCTTGGAAGAGTGCGAGTGGACAATCGTGATGTCCCGCTATCAAACTTGGTTAAGACTTAATTAAGTTTTTCTTAATTGGTTAAGAAAGTAGAGGCATATATTAGCTTTGAACATAAGTTTTAAAATTAGTTTTGTGTGATTTTCGAACATCAGCTTTGTCTTAGAAGTGGTCGTTGCTCCGATATCAAAGAAGGCCTCTGTGCCTCGCCACGTACTGAAGTCCGGTTTAGGAATAAACACTAAACTAATCTAAACTTAACCAAAGCTATTAAAGAGTTACATCAGATGTAATTGGAAAAAGATTGCCAACCTAATTATACTACGTCTTGGGCTATTAGCCAAAGCTAACTCAAGACGAATTATGATGTGGATCTTTATCCCATATAAATTTATAGCTAAATAGAAGCTAATAATGTAAGCAAAATGTGTTTGCCTACATCAATGATTAGCTCATATCAAAGCTATGAGAATTTAGTGGGAGCCTCATTTAATTAAAGGCCTAATTAAATGACTTAGGTATGATACTAAATTTTGCATTTTAATGTTGTAGATCACCATGTCATCTAACACGACACACCCCCTCAACTTACGATCTGTCCTTGAGAAGGACAAGCTCAATGGAGCGAACTTTCTTGACTGGTATAGGAACTTGAGGATTATCCTCAAGCAAGAACGCAAACTGTATGTCCTAGAGCAGCTACCTCAAATACCTGCCTCGTGCCACTGCGTGAAAAAGATGCTTATAAGAAGCATCAAGATGACGATTAGATGTGTCATGCCTTATGCTTGCAACCATGAACTCGAGCTTCGTAAGCAACATGAGAACATGGATGCCTATGATATGGTTGAGCATTTGAAACAACTATATCAAGGACAAGCAGGCACGAGCGCTTTTGAAGTGTCTAAGGCTCTTTTGCATGCAAGATGCAAGAAGGAACACTGTAGGAACTCATGTACTTAAAATGATTGGGTACGCTTGAGAACCTTGAAAGACTAGGTTTTCCATCGAGCCAAGAATTGGCAACCGATGTTATCCCGCAATCGCTTAGGAAGCATATAATCAATTGGCATGAATTATAACATGAATGAAATTGATAAACCTTTCTCGAGATTCTCAAAGATGTTAAGAATCACAACCGAATCTCAAGAAGAAAGTTAGTAATGTACTAATGGTCAACAAGGGCAAAGGTAAGCGCAAAGGCAAGGGTAAGACCCAAGCCAAAGGCAAGGCCAATTCATCCACTTCAAAGGGTAAAGGTAAAGTACCTAAGGAAGGGGACTGCTTCCATCGGTGAGATCGACATCGAAGCGAATCGCAAAGTCTACCTTGAGGAAGTAAAGAAGAAGAGAAGTGGGACTTCGCCGTGTATACACGTTATAGAAGTTAATCTATCTATTTCTTCTACATGGGTATTAGATAATGGATGTGCATCTCACATTTGTAATAATGTGCAGGGACTGAGAAATAGTAGACAAATGGCAAAAGGCGAAGTGGACCTACGAGTAGGCAATGGCGCAAAAGTTGCTGCTGTAGCTGTGGGAACATATTCTTTGTCTTTGCCCACTGGGCTTATCTTAGAACTAGAGGAGTGCTTATATGTACCTGCATTGACAAAGAACATAATTTCTGTATCTTGTTTAGACAAGAAAAACTTTTCTTTTATAATAAAGGACAAATGTTGTTCCATTTATTTAATGAAATGTTCTATTGTAATGCACCACTTATGAATGATCTCTATGTTCTAGATTTAGAAAACCCAATATATAACGTAAATACCAAACGGTTCAAATCGAATGATTTGAACCAAACATATCTCTGGCACTGTCGCCTAGGTCACATAAATGAAAAACGCATATCCCAACTCCATAAAGATGGATTATTGGACTCATTTGATTTTGAATCATATGAGGTATGCGAATCTTGTCTTTTAGGAAAGATGACTAAAACTCCATTTAGTGGACATGGCGAGAGAGCGACGGACTTGTTAGGACTCATACATACTGATGTATGTGGCCCTTTCAATGTCGAAGCCAGAGGAGGCTATAAGTACTTTATTACTTTCACTGATGATATGAGTAGATTTGGCTACTTATATTTGATGAGACATAAGTCAGAATCCTTTGAAAAGTTCAAAGCATTCAAGAATGAAGTACAAAACTAACTTGGTAAGCGTATTAAGCTACTTCGATCAGATCGAGGTGGTGAATACCTTAGTCAAGAGTTTCGTGATCACCTGGCTGAGTGTGGGATAATATCCCAACTCACTCCACCTGGAACACCACAATGGAATGGTGTATCAGAGAGGAGAAATCGTACTATTAGATATGGTACGATCAATGATGAGCCGATTGATCTACCTACTTCCTTTTGGGGACTAGCTCTAGAGACCGCCACACTTAATCGCTGCCCCATCAAAAGCCGTAGAAAAGACACCATATACGATATGGACTGGGAAGAGTCCCAAAATGTCTTTTATAAAGATTTGGGGTTGTGAAGCTTATGTAAGACGTCAAGTCTCAGATAAACTAGGACCCAAATCAGATAAGTGTTATTTTGTAGGATATCCCAAGGAAACTAAGGGATATTACTTTTACAATCCCACACTTGGCAAGGTGTTTGTTGTGAAATGCTTTGTCTTTCTAGAAAGAGAATTTATTTCTAGAAAAACTAGTGGGAGTAAAATTCATCTTGAAGAAGTTCAAGATGATGATAACACTAAGGCTTCGATGGAAAATGAACAGAACCACAAAGTGTTGTGGATGAGGAAAGTGTTGCCCAAAGAGTAGCAAACACTGCTCAAGTAGACCAACCTCTTCAGATCTAATAGGATCCGTCCGCCAACCCGAGAGATATTCTTTTCTCTTGACCGACAACGGTGAGGTATTGCTTGTCGATCTTGACGAGCCTACATCCTATCAAGAAGCTGATGAGCCCAGATTCCGAGAAATGGCTAGAGGCCATGAGATCCAAATGGAATCCATGTACACTAACCAAGTATGGACTTGGTTGATCCACCAAGGGGTAAAACCCATTGGGTGTAAGTGGGTCTTTAAAGTAAAGACTGACATGGATGGTAATAAGCATACCTATAAAGGTAGATTGGCTAAAGGATTCAAACAAATTCATGGTATTGACTATGATGAAACCTTTTCACGATTGCGATGCTTAAATCCATTCGGATCATACTTGCTATTGACCTACCACGATTATGAGATCTGGAAGATGGATGTCAAAACCGCTCAATGGAAAGCTACTCGAGGATGTGTACATGACACACCGAGGGTTTTGAAGATCCAAAGCATCCTCGGAAAGGTATGCAAACCGCAGGGTCCATTTATGGACTAAAGCAAGCCTCTGCCGGGAATCTTCGATTCGATGATGCAATCAAGGAGTTTGGTTTCATCA